>CM057450.1:3392500-5792500 GCA_016271365.2 Neoceratodus forsteri
AAGGCCTAGGGCAAGACAAGTAACCAAGGACAAGCAGGATCAGGTAACAGAAGTAACATACAACTCTGCAAATGTTCCACAAGAAACAGGCATCATCACAGTCCACCAACTGTATGGGTTCTGTAGTCTTCATAGTGGCTTGGGGGAACACACACATGCTGGGCAATCATGGCGCAGTTGCCCATATTTCAATAGTTAACAGCTGATGAATCACACAGTATGCTATTCACACATAAGGCCCGATATTCAGAACTGCACCAGAGGCTGGCACAAGACCTGCACAGTGCAAATTCATTGCGCCAGGGTGCACTGAGTATGATATTAAAAGGTTGTGCAAGGTGGCATGCACCAGTGCAACATGGCTGACTATCACACAGCTGCACCAGAAGGCAGATAGGGGTGTGCCAGGGAGCAATACAACATGCGCAATAGAGCAACCAGGGATGCACAAGAGGCCAAGGTGCATGCACCAGGACACAGATGGACTGGCCACAGGTACACAATGAGCAAGCCACTGGGGTTGATGGTGCTGCTGCCAGGGTGTTGAGGGTGCCAGGAGGGAGGCACACCTGGCACATGACAGAACACCACCCAGGGCACATGAAGAAACAACTGGCCCACACCCATATGCACCACAGTGGTGAATGGAGGTAGGGAAGCACCAGTGGCCATGGGTGGACAACCCCCCACTGGATGGCACGCACCATGCCACCCAGACCATAGCTGGCAACACCCAGGCAAATGGCACACAACACACATGTCACACAACCAGAACAGCCAGCCCACAGCCACTGACCATTGGGTGAACACCACCATGCACAGCCCCCTGGACACCTCAGGTGCACCACACAGCCACCATGCACATCACTGCAGCATGGCTCCACACACCAGCCACAAAGCAGACCCCGACACAGATAGGTAACCATAAATAACTGTATTCAAGAAAGGTAAGAAAAGCAAATAGACATATATGCAAGAAACAGGGGTACAGCATGCAAGGAATGGGGAAACTATGTACAAGCGGGCCTCAGCCAGGGAAGAGAGGTAAGGGGAAAGGGGCAGGGCTAGATAAGGGGACAGGGGATGGCAAGGAAAGGGGGGACAGGGATGGAAAAGGGTCACAGGCCAACGGGCCCTATGGGCGGCCTTGCTCCACCACTGCCTGGCACTGTGGTCTGCAGAGCATCCTCTGCAGCAACCATGCAACTTGTAGTGTAGCTGTCAAAACCTCCAGGATCATCCTCAGGAGGCGGCTGATCGGTGCCTGACACAGCACACCTAAGACAAAGGAGGGAATACGGGATCAGTGAGTGTCCGGCACACTCCGGCCCACCCACCGTGCGCAGCAGACAGTGGTGACACATGCTCCTGGGATGGCACCCTGGCCACCCACAGTGGGTGCACCCACATGTGCTGCCATGCAGAATGTTGCACACCAACACCACCCATGGACCACCGCCACCAACATGGCAGGCAGGCAACATGGTACAGTGGCAGGATTGCAGTGGCACAGCTGGCTGCCAGATGCACCCACAGCCCACCTGCAGCAGCCACACACATGTGCGATGGCCACAGCATGGTGCAACAGACACTGTGAGCAGGACACAGCTACAATGGTTATGTGCACAGGGGCCCATGGCCCACCCCACCCCCGCTGCCCACCCTGCACAACACTATAGTAAGGAACTGTACCTACCTACCTGCATGCTGCTGTGCACCATGTACTGGACCGGCAGAACCACTCCGTGGCCTGCAACCTGGGGAACATTCCCTGTGGTGGCCTGCCATGGCCCCCCCGCAGTGCGTGCTGCATGTGCCCTTCTCTGACTTCAGGGCCTAGGATGGAAACATAGACATGTACACATCAGTACCTGGCAACACCATATGCCCTCCTGCACAGACTGCACCCCATCCCAGCCCAGCCGTGGTACAGTGGCACAGTGCACACAGGTTGTGCCACCATAGGCCACAGTGCACATGGCCCCAGCACCCCCTCTCAGCATGACATGCCACCCTGCCAGCCCCATGGAACACTGGACAGGCACAGACACAAGTGTTGCACACTGACCTGGCTGTGGCACGGCCCCCCTCTGCATGCATGCCTGCAGTGCCTGTAGCTGCTCTGGGTCCCTCTGCTGCATGTCACCATAGCAATGGTGACACCGCTCACTGGTGCGCTGTACACTGGTGGCCTGTTCCAACTCCTCAGCCACCTCCTGCCAGACCTCAGTCCTAGGCCTGGCAAGGGGCACCTGGCCTAACAAGCAGCCTTTGTGGGGCTCCACCAGGGCCACCAAGTTGACAAGCTTAACTTGGCTCCAATTTGGAGCCTGTGGACTGCTGCAGTGTGGCATTACGGTACTGCTGCTCTGCTATGCAAAATGGCGCCCTGTAGCACACAATCTCCACATGCTGGGGATGCGTGCCTCTCAAGGAGATATGCTGCCCATGGCAATTGCACATCACCAGGGATGCATGATATGTGCATTGCCGCACTGGCATGTGGTGCAGAGGTCCCTGAGGGGCAAAGGGCAGGGCTGGAGTCAGAGCTCAGCATGCGCACTGTGTGCATGTGCACTATTGGGACCACTATGCAAGGTGTGCAATAGGGGCATGAGGGCACCACAGCCTACAAGCCAATGGCACCCGGGCGCCATTAGCCCCATGGTGCCTGGGCGCTATAAGCCCCATGGTGCCTGGGTGCCATAGGCCACTTAGCGCCTGAGTGCCACATGCCCTATTGCAGCCGAGCATTGTATCATGTACTGCTCAGTGAGCATATGCTGCACAAGAGGTGTAGGCACCAGCCGTATGTGCATGCGTACCGATGGTCATAGTGTGCACATCACAACATTGCGCCATAGCTGGATCCAGTGCAAGTCCATTGTGCAAGGCACAACAGCATGATATTCATCTGGCATATGCAGATTAGCTCATCAGCCTATCCGTGGCATATCGGGGGCATTTGCATCTCATTACACTTGGGCATCTGCTCACTTGCATGTGATGCGCTATAAAGGTGCTGTGAGACAGCACAGGACATGGACCAGTATTGCAACCCTCTGAGGTACATTGCGCCGCTGAGGGGACTGACAGCACAGTGGATTGGGTGGGGGGGTGTGGGCTGCAGCAGACACTAACCACATGTCATTTCCCACAGGTAGCATAATGACCGATCGTGAGGATGGTGAGGAGCATGGGCCTGCATGCAAGCATAAGCCCAACTTTACCAAGGCAGAGGCAGATGCCCTGATTGAGGCGTACCTTGACAGGGAGCCTCTGCTAAGTGGTGCGACAGGCACACCACAGGCCAGGGCTGCAGCCTGAGTGGAGGTGGCGGAGGCTGTGAATCAGCAGGGCAGCTATCAGTGGTCAGCGCAGGAGAGCAAGAAAAAGGTTGACATTGACAGGCGCAGGATCAAAGAGAAGGTGGAGGCCATGGGCGGAGGTCAGGCCGACATGCCACAGCTGACACCACAGGAGGAGATGGTGGCGGCCACCATGCAATGCAGCACCATCGAGTGGCACCTGGCAGTGGCTTCCAGACTGGTGGAAGCCCATCACTGCATGGTGGGTACAGCAGCATCTGGGGTGGGGGGGTAGTGGCCGGGGGGGCCGGCCTGTCTGACAGCAACATTAATGAGAGTGTTTTCCCTTTCAGCACTGGAGCACCAGCATGCAGTGGCAGGGGCGGTGGTGTCAGCCATGGGGGTGAGCCCAGCCCTGGAGGACTGGCCTTCCATCTCCACTGGCATCTGGGGGCCCAATCAGCTGCAGCGCATCACCACTGTCTGGCTGGATGTCCTTAGCATGGTGGTGGACGAGGCCCTGGCTGTGTTCCAGTGGGATGAAAGTAATGGCATACAGTGTGCGGAGACACAGATTGGGGTGGGGTCCGACACCGATAATGATGTGATCATTGTCCTGAACAGTGGTGGTGCCATCGGTGAGGAGGCACCCATAATAATCACCCTCCCTGGCAGCGCTGCCAGTGCTCTGGTGGCAGTTGTCCGCCCACCAGCCACCACCCCTGGTGTCGCCGCAGGTGTCAGCTTTGTGGCACCAGAGGATGGTGGTGGTGCAGCTGCACAGGTGCTGCATGGTGCACAGTGGCCGGAGGGGCAGCAGCAGCAGATGGCTGGGGATGTTGAGGGGCCAGGTGCAGCATCTGCAGATGGTGCACCGGTGAATGAGCAGCCCCAAGGGGACCCTGCTGTGCAGTGCCCACCTGAACGGGGGGCTGGGCAGCGAGGTCGAATGCCACCCATGGGTTGGTGCAATGCCCCGGTGCCCCCGGGCACTGACCCCTTGTCCGAGCACACCTGTTTGCTTCGGGCCTCCATGGAGCAACAGGTGCTGCTCGTGGCAGGGGTGTGTGCACTCTGTGCTGAGATACACCAGGCTGCAGAGCAGCATGACAGGGGCTTTGCGCAGCTCCTGGCTGACAACAATTGTCTGCGGAGGACATGACCACAGCCCTGGATCGGCTTACCACTGCAGTCACAGTCAGCCTAGCACCACAGGCCACCATGGTGCATGGCCAGCTGCCACAGACCCCGTGGAGTGCATTATTCACCCCTCAGTCACGGCGTCGAGCGATTCCTTCGGTGTTGACACTGGGATGTGGGCATTCAGGGCATGCCCAGAGCGGGCCTGTTCAGGAGCCTTCAGACCCCTGTGAGGTCAAGCTCATGTTCCCACAGTACCATCCCTGGGGGACTGTCGCAGACATCCCCTGTGGCCGTCGCACAGCCTGGGTCTGCTGGGCAGCCTCAGCGGGGCTGTTCAGGTGTTCATGGTGGCCGTGTGACCACAAGGCAGTCCTGACATGCCCACCTCCCTGTCCACAGTCTGCTGCCACTGCCCTGTGTGCACATAGATGTGGTGTGTGTGTGTGTGTGTGTGATGGATGTGGCATCTGTGGATGGCACCACACACTGGGCATGTGTGCACCCGCCTAGCCACTGGCCATTGTGGCATGTGCATGATGATGCCAACACAGTGCTGAATGCACCTGTGCACTGGTGCTCAGCATCTGACACACACCTGGTGCCAGCACCTAGGTGCATGCCTGCGGGTGCCAGTGTGCATGTGTGGGTGGCTGGGTGTGTGCTGGAGTGTGTGAGGGTGTGTGCATGGGGTGTGCTGTGCTGTGTGTTGCCGTGGGGTCCCGACCCAGACCGATCCATGCCCCTTGCCCAGCTGTTCTTGCCACAGGGCTCACCCACATATGCCTGTGTGCTGTGCCACAGTCGCCATTCCGTGCATGGGGGCATATTCACCTACCTGCACGCTCCGTAGTGCTCCTCTGCAATTGTGTCCCAGTGCTGCTGGGCCATCCTGTTTAGCCGGGGTTCCCTTCACCCAGCGGGGGGCTGCCCACCACCACATGGTCCAGTGGCCACATCGTCCCCACCACCGTTCCCCTCTTCGACCTCGACAGCTATCCCACAGTCAGTGGCCATGTTGTGCAGTAAACAGCAGGCCAGAAATAGGCAGCAGGCCTTTGAGGCGCTGTACTGTAGGGCACCGCCAGACCTGTCCAGGCAACAGAACTGTGTCTTCAGCAGCCCAAACACATGCTCAGTGATGTTGCGTGTGCTGGTGTGTGCCTCATTGTATTGCTCCTCTTCAGGGATTGATGGGCACCAGTGTGGGGTGAGCAGCCAGGGCCAGAGTGGGTAGCTACTGTCACCTGTGTGGAGAGAGCTATGGTTAGCATGGAGGACTATGTTGCTGTACCACCCATCCTTCCCAGTTGCACCCTGTGGTGCTCCTACCGTGGTGGCCCCCACCCCTTTCCTTGTTGTTCCAGGCCGCTCATGGATTCAGCATACTCACCTACTAAGTGGCCAGTAGGGATGTCCCCACTCTCAAACCTGTGGCACAGTGCAGAGATGTGCCAGATGAAGGCATTGTGTGCTCCTCCAGGGTGTGTGGCACAGACATTGATTATGCACCCCCTGGCATCACACACCACCTGGCAGTTGAAACTGGGGTAGCCCTTTCTGTTGATGTAGACTACCCCCTCCAGGGCACATGGCATACGGATGCCAACATGGGTGCAGTCAATGGCCACTAGCGTACTAGGCATACGTGCTACCCTGTGGAACTCCTGCATGTTCATTGTACACTCTGCTTGTGTGCTGGGGAAGTGGATGTATTCTGCAGCATGTGGCAGCAATGCATTGAGGAAATGTGTGAGGAACCATGACACGGCTGACTGGGTTATGCCTGTGGTGTCCCCTGTTGGTCTCTGGAAGGTGCCCGTGGTGAGCAGGCACATGACAGCTGTTACTTTTGTCTCCACCGTCAGGGTGTGGCTCCATCTAGAGGATGCCTGCATCTCCTCACTGCACAGCTCACACTGCTGCCTCAAAATCTCCCAGTTCAGGTGATACCAGCCCACAATCTCCATATCGGAGTACTGTTTGAATGTGGTGTAGGCACGGTACCACCTGTTCTGGGCATACCACTGATAGGCCCTTCCACGACCATGCTGCTCTTGCCAGCTGCCTCCCCACACTCCTCATTACTGCCTCCATCTGGAAGATGGCACTGGCCATGGCTCCTGTTGTCTTGTTCCCCCGGGTGATTGACCCCTCTGGTCCCCCGGCTGTGTGCTGCTGTGTGTACAGCTCCGCTGGGCCCACGCCTGTGTGACTTGCCCCCAGCTGGTGGCCTGTGGTTTGTGGCCTCTGCTTCACACCCCTCTGGGATCCTGTGCTGCTTCTCCTGTGCTTGGTTTCACAGGCACACACGCTACTGTTGCCTCCCTGCCTGTCGCACCCACTCACACACATACACTCACAGTCTCAGTTAGTCTCACACCCTCACTGTCTCGGTCCCTCTCTTTCACCCCTCCTGTGGTTCTGACTGACCTCTGTGTCTCCCTCTCTCATGCTCCCCTCTGGCACATGTGTCTTTCACCTACTTGCTCCCTCTTTTTACAGACTCAAGTGTGCTCTGCGCAAATGCTGTTTGCTCCACGCTTGTGCCATTTGTCTGGTGTGGAATATCACACTGTGCCACATATTCATGGCTATGCCCCTTGCACTTGCACATGCACACATTCCCATTGCGCACTGGCGCATGGCCACTTGCGCTGTGCAGTTGCTGCTACTGAATATCATTCTCTGGAGCATTTTCGCAGTTGTGCAGGCAAAACCCTGTTGCGCACTGTGCAACTGCTTTGAATAGCCCACCCATAGTGTATTAGAAATAACAGTTTCTGTGAGCCTAGCAACAGTCATTAGATGTTTGCATTTTGTTTTGTGATACAGTGAGTCAGTCCTAATAATAAACAGTAGTAGTAATAAAAGTAATTTTTTGTTGCATAATTTAAAAGTAAGATATAAAAGCAACAGTTGTAACATTCAAAGGTAACCATAACATACTGTTAATGAGTATTTCCAGGTAATGCAGCAGCATAACAGCATGTGTTGGTGGTAGTTTCCCACTGGAGCAGTATCTCCAAAGTACTGTATATGTGTCAGGTGTATCTGTCCTGCTACCACATGCCAATGTGGTATCGATGATACTTACAGTGACCCAATTGTTGAATTATGACACATATAAATCAATATTTTGAAAATGTGAATAGACTATGTGTCATTGTATTAGGAAGATATACCAGCAGTAATGTGTCAACATACTGTGCTGGCAGTATAGAGTTGCTTATACTGTATTTGTTTTTTCATTACATAGTATTATGTGACATTACACAATGGCAAGAAAAAATTCTGACCTCTAATTGGTCAGACTAGGACTGGACCCGTGATGTTTAGTTCCAGCACACAAATGACCGCATCTACCATTATTAAAATCACTGAGCCTGCTCCTGTGATCCATGCTCCATGCCAGCTTTTGAACCACACACACAAGCTGAATAAACAGTAAACCCATCATTGTCCCCCCCGCCTCCAAACACCAGTGTTGTTTCCTGCTGCAAGAAAGTTCATGTAAAAATTAAAAAAGTTATTCATTTTCATGACAGTCCCCCCTCAACTGAGCAGCTTCAGTGAACAGCGTGCAGTGTGTACCAGAGTCCTCGTTCACTCGCTCTGAGGACAACAAGCTAAAAGAAAATTACCCACCAAATTATTCAGAAACACACCTCTAAGCTTTTTTTCGATCCATTTCACTACACATTAAAAGAAATGCGACGGCCGGTTCCACTGCCTCATTGAAACCGCGATCCTGAAAGCACGAGGACAGATCAATAAGGTGCTTCTCATTAACAGCTGCACTACAGGAACTGTTTAAATTAATGTACTTTCTGTTAAAAAACGAAATAAGATCTGAGAAGGCACTGAGAGGACAACAAAAAAAAAAAATGAAAGTTGTGAGGAGACCTGCAACACGAAGAGAAAAGTGTATGTGTGAGGCATCCATTTGAACAGACAAAGCCACTCACTTAACAACAGCGCCACCTACTGGCTGAAACAGAACTATTTTTCTCCTTCATACTCCTCCACAGTGATAAATAAAGTAAAAAACTGTCAAAAAAATGCACTTTTTAAGGGTTTTTTTTCCCAGCTACAAACGAGCCATTGTATAACAGCAATAATGCACTCCAGGGTGTGTGTTGTGCTGGGATAACATCACTTCTGGGGTGATTAGTCACAATCTGCCTGCGGCCTCATGCCTAATCACCCCAGGCGTGACGTTATCCCAGCACAACACACACCCTGTCATACATTATTGCTTAATTAGTACAGTGTTGTGATTATTGCACTTACTGATGTGCTGGAGTGGTATAGTGTCATACAATGTTGCATGTGTCTTGCATATGTGTGTGTGTGGGGGGTGGGGTGGGGGAATGTGGAGTTAGGGTTTTGAGGAGAGGGCATGGGTGGGGTGGTAGGGTGATAACCCTAACGTGGAATTTCCACACTTTTGTCAGTGTGGAAACAACCCTAACTGATGCATTAATGGAGTTTTTGCAAAGAATTTCCTTTCTTTTTTAAAAGTGTAACGTAAGTACTAAATGGAATGTGTTGGTGGGCTCCGAACTCCCACCAAGCTGCCAATTTGTGCATAATATGTGTCTGTATGGAGCCATACAGCTGCCATATAAGGCAAGGAGCCCTTGTAACAGTAATTTTCCCATATTACGGGAACTGTAGCAGGTAGAAAAAAATTAAAGTGTCATTGTAATCATGAGAGTGAGTACTTCGCGCAACGTAAGTTGACCGAATCCATATCTCACATCATTTTTGAGATATGGGTACTGAAAAGCACTGTGACTACTAACTCTGAAGGCATAATAGGGGTCTATGCAGATGAAAATGAGCAATTGGAACACTATTTCGCAAATATCTCAGGAACTGTACAAGGTAGAAAAAAAATTCAAAGTTCATAGTTGCCATGAGTTTCCAACCTACTTCATTGTGGGACTAAGAATTTTTGTGATGAAAAGTCTGTATCTCGAACCGTTTCTGAGATACGGGCCCCGAAAGGCGCGGCAGAAGCCACAATGTTATCCTATGGGAACATTTTTGAAATTCAGAATGCTGTAACTGTGGGCCTATTCAATGGTTCTGTAACAAACCACCAAAAGTCACACCTACAGAACCAGGGCTTTCCACCCTAAAAGGTTCAGGTCAATAGAGCAATCCACGTTGCCACAGTGAAATGACAAAGAAAACAACCATCACAATGTTATCCTATGGGGAAATGTGTGAACTTTGGAGTGGTGTAACAAGAAGCCTGTTCAATATTTACACACTGAACCAACCAAAAGGCACATCTGTGGGATGAGGGCTTGCCACCTTGAATATTTCAGGCCGATATCGCCATCCAGCTTGCCACAATCAAGTGGAAAAGAAAACAGCATTTAGCAAAATTTGATCGTGCAGTGTTAGCGCGATTATTATTTATTTATTTTATTTAAAATTTTGATGACTGGGAAAGGTACACTAAGCCGAGGCTCGTTTCCAGGTGTCACCCGGGTACAGAGTGTACAGTAAAGAGAAAAGAGAGTATCATATGGTGAAGAATACAAAACAGTCTGTACAGTCAGTATTTACAATGAAATAGGATACATATATATAATGAAATAAGATACATATACATAATAAACAAAATAAACAAAAATTGCAAGCATACAGAGTAGCTGAGTGACATGGGGCAGGGATTGTACTCGGGGGCTAGGGTAAGTGAGTAGTGACTGTAGGTGGCCTCAGGAGTGAGCTGGGACTATTGGTACATTTAGGGCAGGGTGGGGAGGGTAGAAGCTTAAGGAGTTGAGAGAAGGTGGGACGAGAAGGGGCCTGGCAGAGTTCGGAGGGAAGGTTGTTCCAGAGATGGGGGAGACAGTAGGAGAAGGCAGCTAGGCCACAGGGAGTGTGTGGTCAGGGCAGGTGAAAAGTGCGAGTGTCCCTGTGGCGAAGTGGGTAGGTTAGGGGAGTGGCTGGTGCGAGGAGGGAAGCAAGGTAGGGGGAAGGGAATCAAACCAAAATTTAGCTATGAAGGAGGTGCTGTGGATGACTCTCCTGTGGGAGAGCGGAGCAAGGGTGAGTGCAGTGCAGAGTAAGCAGTGGTGGGTGAGTGAGAGGGAGGCGGTGGTGAAGCAGCAGAAGGAGTTGAGAAGGATATCTAATCTGGAGAGAGAGGATGCTGGGGCCGTTCCATAGTCATTGTCGGCATATTCAATGACAGGTAAGATTATTTTATGTACGAGCTCGCAACGGGTGGGGACAGGCAGGCTGGCTTTATGGCGATAGAGGACAGAGAGCTTTGGCTGTAGTTTGGAGCAAATGGTGTCAACATGGGTGGAGAAGATAAGGTGGTTGTCTAGCCACACACCCAGGTACTTGAAAGTAGGGACTAGCTCCAGAGGAGAACCATCCAGGGTGGTGATCACTGAGGTGAAGGGTTGCAGCTTTTGCTTGGATCCAAATACCATGGTGACAGTTTTTTTTGCATTGAGTGTAAGCAGGTTGTCAAGAAACCAAGACTGGACTTTATTGAAGTCTTTTTGGAGGTTTGGGAGGACACAGTCGAAGGAAAGGCCTGAGGCAAAGATGATAGTATCATCTGTGTATAGATGCACATTGGAGGAGAGGCAGGTGGAGGGAAGGTCATTAATTAAGAGAGAAGAGGATGGGGCCAAGTATAGAGCCTTGGGGGACCCCTGACATGATAGGGAGAGGAGTGGAGATAGCATAGCCTCTTTGAACAAATTGTTGTCTGTTATAGAGATACGAGTGGAAACAGGCGATAGCTGGTTGGGCGATGCCAAAGGAACTAAGTTTGTGGAGTAGCAGCAGGTGGGAGACAGAGGTGAAGGCTTTGGCCAGGTCAATGAATATAGCAGCAGTGACTAGGCTAGGTGATGGTGGAGTGGTGTTTTCTGAATCCTGACTGAACAGGGGAGAGGGAGCTGTTGGAAAAGAGAAAGACGGACAATTTGGACAAGATGAGTGATTCCTGAATTTTGGCAAGGGCGGGGAGAAGTGAAATAGGCCTGTAATTTCCCGGGAGGGAGGGATCACCATCTTTATACAGAGGGACAATTTTGGGCCAGTTTCTAGGCTATTGGGACAGTGGCTGTGTATAAAGAGAGGTTTAGTATGTGAGTCAAAGGGGCCACGATAGTGGAGGCAGAGATTCGGAGAAGTTTGGGGTGAATACCGTTGGGGCTAGATTTGGTCATGCTGAGGGACGAAAGTGCTTTGTACACTTCCAGTGGTGTGAGGGGTGGAAAGAGGAAGCTGGAGGGTGGAGGGGATGGTGCCGCCAGGTTGGGGGAGGAAGGGGAGGAGTTTGAGAGGGCACAGGAGACAAAATATTTGTTGAAAAGCTCAGCCACAGAAGCAGGATCTGAGGCAGTACACCCATCGATATTGAGGGCCGGACAATTCTGTTTAGTAGGTGGGTCAAGAAAGGAGTTGATTGTCTTCCAAAAGGATGCATGGGGGTTTTGGTTCTGAGAGAACTTTACCATAAAGTAAGAAGATTTGGATAGCCGAATAGCCTTTGTACATTTATTCCTGAGATGTCTGTAGGATTGTAGATCCCGTGAGTCATGGGAGACTTTGTACCATCTCAATGCCTTGTTCCAGAGGGTGATAAGGTCGGGTGTGATCCAGGGGTGGTGGAAGCATTTTACCCTGACTTTCCTTAGGGGTGCATGTAGGTCCCAGATACTCCAGAAGATACCGTAGAACAGGGATAAGGCAATGTCTACGTCAGACACGAAAAGAACTTGAAGCCAATCTGCATTTAAGAGGTTGCACTGCAGGGCATAAAAATTTAGGAGGTGTAGTGGGTGAGACCAAATGAATTTGGGATGAGAGAGTGGGGAGTGGATTTTGCGGACGAAGTAAGTAATGCAGTGGTCGCTTAAGGCATCGGAGAAAATACCTGAGGCAGGTTACTTTCATGTTTGTGTGATTCTCCTATCTCTGTAATAGGAATGTTAGCATACACAAAAAAATGTTAGCACGATAACTTTTTGGAGCTAGTGCGATTGTTTGCATGCAAACAAAAATGTTAGCGGGATTAAAAATCAGTAACAGTTTAAAAAACATGTTTCCAGACTAGGTGCTGCAAAAACTAATATTAGGGACATGTTCCTCTGGGCCTGATTAGGTGAGCCCAATAGTTGGTGTTTTCTAAAGGGCAGTATTTTTTGAATTACAGCATGTTTTCTCTCTCGCTAACTGAAAACAAGATGGTGGCAGCATGACAACATTTTTGGCCAAGTTCGATAACAAAATTTGATCGCGAATGTTTTCGCAGTGCACATATACATTTTTCCATATGCTATAAAGGGACATTAAAAAATGGCATAACTTTTGAATAGAGCAATATTTTTTCACCAGATATTCAAAAGGCACCAGTGCAACCCAGGACACATGTAGACAACCCAATCTGAACCCACACAAATGCATTCTTCAGTGCATTATGGGTGTACAAAGAATTTGCAACTTTGTGTAAATTTCACTTTTTGAGCTCTCTATGGCTCCACAACCATACATGTGACCGACACAAAAATATCCAGATCCGGAGATCTATGATAGATCTTTCTACTTTCCAAATTTCAGGCAAATTGGAAAAACGATTCAGAAGTTATTAAAGTGCAAAATGTGAAGTTTAACAGAAATGACTACGCAACCCTAACTATAATGATAGTTACTGTAATATATGTACATGTATATGTATATAGATATATAGGTATAGATATGTGTGTGTGTGTATGATATATATATATATATATATATATATATATATATATATATATATATATATATACACACACACACACACATATATATATACATATATATATATGGGATACATGAAGGGCAGGAGTGTGATACGGAAAATATTCTCACTCCTACAGAGTGAGCTCTGGATATCTTACGAGTGCCGAAGGCACGAGTGAGATTATCCAGCACTCATGATGCAGGAGTGAGAATATTTTCCATAGCACACAATCTGCATATCATGTGTGGTATTTATAAAATGGAGGTGAGAGCTTCAGAAGAATAGTTATGTTTTCCTGTTTGCTCTTTTATTTTAAAAATGGTAACTGGGTAAGTTTTAAGGGGTGAGTTGAGAGCACTGGGCAGTTAAGTGACTTGTTCAGAGTCACACAGTGTGGAAGTGAAGGTAGTGAGAGTCAAACCCAGGTCTGGTGTGCTGGATGTACCAAGGTTCTTTTCTTCTAGGTTGCTTGTAAGGACAGAGCAAAGAACCTTAAAAGAGCAAGGATTAAAGCTTCTTTTGGCTAGGCAGATTTACTGCATGTTATTATTTTCTTTTGTACTTACAGGGATTGTTACTGTTTGTTGCTAACATTTTATTGCTTTATTTTTCTCTGATTCAAATTGTTGTTACTGGGTATACCTTCTGCTGCATTATTACAGGGTGTACCTACAGGTGTGTGCTTACAGATTACTGCTGTAATCTTCTGATTCAAATTGTCTTTTGCAAGGTATATCTTCTGTTACTGCTTTATTTTTCTCTGTAGCAAAGTGTTTTTTACAGGGTATATCTTTTGTGAAATTATTACAGGTGGTGCTTTACAGGTTTTTCAGTTTTATCTATAATTAGGATAAGCTTTCAGGGCCACTGCATTGGTTGCTGGCTGATTGTTTCTGCTCTTACCTCCTTGTTTCTTTTGTCTGTGGTTCTTTTTTGGCTGGGGAAGGGCCCAGCCACCCACCCCCATCCCCAGCCACCCGACGCTACCCTCCTTTTATAGGGTAGCACAGTCATGACATTTCCTGTAGCAAAGCAGGAAGGGGCAGATCAGAGGGGTATCCACATAGTGACCTCATTTACAGGGCACTAGTAATTTAATTTGTTATAACAAGTTATACAAAAACAAACAAACAAAACACAAAATCAAACTTTTGCTTTCATTTTCCTCCTTCCAATTACTCTGACCAGGTTATAAACCCAGCAACTTATCTGGAATGGATATTATTAACTGCAGGTACTGTGGGACACTTTTGAAAAGGGCAGTTATACAGGATTTAGGACGCTGTCCTACATGTTGGACCATTGGAGATTTAAGGGCTCAGCTCCAGGCAGCATTGGCAGAGATTGCATGGCTCAAATCGCATATTCAGGAGGAAATAGATTATAAGAACCGTCCACCATTTCCTCGACATCCAACAGAAGCACCTCGACCACAGAGGGTAGTTGGTCAGGGAGGTTGGCAGGTGGTTAGGAGGGGCAAATCAGGTGTCCATCACTCAGTGCTCTCCAACATATCACCTCCACAAACCATATAAAAATTACAAACAGGTATCTGCCTCTATCTCCAAAATCAAACAAAGGGGCAGAGGACACTGCACAGCAGGACACTGCAGCACAAGAGCTAGCACAACAAAACTCACCCAAAAAAGGAACCACAACAAAAAAAGCAAAAAAGTAATCCAAAACACTTCTGATCACAGGATACTCCATGATTCAGGGAGCTGATACCTATCTCCAGCCAGGGGCAATGGTCAAATGTCTCCCAGGTACATCAGCGTGGAGAGACACTGATCACATTGCTATAATTGTACAGGAAGCAGGTGAAAACATCAACTTCCTGGTATTTGTAGGGACTAACGACCTCACCAGCCAGTCAGTTGTGAAGAACAAGGAACACCTGACCAGTCTGGGTGACAAACTATCATCCATTTCATTCGGCATCACCTTCTCTGAGATTCTACCAGTCTTGGAGAGGGGGCAAATGGATGGAAGGTCAGAGAAGGGGAGATAGGAGAGCTAAATATGTGGCTCAAGGGCTGGTGCCAGGAAAAAGGACACAGATTTGTAGGTCACTGGCAACAGTTTGGGGAGTGAAAGTTCTTTAAATTCAAAGGACTGCATCTGACTAAGGAGGGAGTCAGTGCATTGGGGCAGAAGTTTGACGTCTTTGCAGAATATTAAAACTAGCAAATGGGGAGAGGGGTGCAGCACCCTATATGTCGAATGGGAAGAACACCCTTCCCCCTCAGCTAGTGATCAAATAGAGTTCAGCATGTCTGAAATTCATTTGCATCACCAGGTAAGGAAAAAGGTATGGCTCCCCATACGACACACAGGGGAAATGCCAGACCTAGCCCAACAACTAACACACCAAAATCTGGCCACTGAAAAATCATGTACACAAATGCTCGCAGTCTGTGAAACAAGATCCCAGACCTGCAGGCAATAATGACAGAGGCTAAACTGGACATAGTAGCCATTAGCGAGACATGGTTCCCCAGTAACCACACTTGGGAGACTTCAGTACCCAGTTATGTACTGTTCAGAAGAGACCGAGGTGCAAAAAGGGGGAGTTGAGTGGCCCTTTATGTCAATAAAAATATTAAAGCTACAGAAATTCAGAATACACATAAGGAGCCAGAAGAACTGTGGTTCACCCTGGAAACAGGAAATGGGACAGGCATATGAACTGGGGTTGTCTACAGGACTCCAGACCAGGGGAAGACATAGACACATTACTGTTAGAAGATATACAAAACATGACAGCTAAAGGGGAGCTTCTGATAATGGGAGATTTCAACATGCCAGATACAGATTGGTCAATACCAGCAGGAACATCTGCCAGAACTAGACACATAGTGGAGTCCCTGCAGGGGGAGGTCTTCAAACAACTGGTACAACAACCCACAAGAGACAGGGCTATCCTAGATCTAGTACTGACCAATAGGGAAAGGATCACCGATCTGCAGGTAGAAGGTCACCTGCGGGCCAGTGACCATCACATGGTATGGTTCAATTTGGCCACTAGAACTAAATCATCCCATTCCAAGGCAAAAGTATGGACCTTCAGAGGAGCTGACTTTGATAAGATGGCCAACAGAGTTAAGCTAGCCCTGGCAAAAAGAAACACAGGTGAGGGGGTACAGGCAAAGTGGGCAAGCATTAAGGATACAATACTTGAAGCAACGTTCCATTGTGTTAGAGAGAAAAGGAAGTGCAAAAGAAGAAGGAAACCACTTTGGTTCTCAAAAACAATAGCAGAAAAGGTCAGAGCCAAAAGGCTGGCCTTCAGGAAATATAAGGGAGCACAGTGGGATGAAGATAGAGAGTCATACCAAACTTCCCTAAGGGAAGCAGGGAAGGCAGTAAGACAGGCAAAGGCCCAAACCAAGGTAACACTAGCACGAAGAGTAAACGAAGGTGACAAGACTTTCTATAGATACATTAGTGAAAGGAGAAAGTTCAGAGGGGTTATTGCTAAGATAAAAGGGGATAAGGGCCGTGTGAGGAGGAGGAGGAGGACCATATAAAGCATCTTTCCTAAATAGATACTTCTGCTTAGCATTTACTGAGGAGAAGGTAGGGCAGGGCCCACAGCTCAGCACCATGGACACCGGGGGGGGGGGAAGGTGTGCACTAGTCCCTTCACAAAAGAACGGGTCCTACAAGAGCTCGATAAGCTCATGGTGGACAAGGCAATGGGTCCTGATGGCATACATCCCAGGGTACTAAAAGAGCTAAGAGTGAAACTAGCAGAGCCATTATCAGAACTGTTTAGTGAGTCTCTCAGCACAGGAGAGGTCCCAGAAGACTGTAGAAGGGCTCATGTGATCCCGCTCCACAAGAGTGGTAGAAGGGAGGAGGCAGGGAACTACAGACCAGTCAGTCTTGCCACAGTAGTGGGCAAGATTATGGAGGCACTCCTTAAGGAAAGGGTAGTGCAACACCTGGAATCCATAGGAGCACAGGATCTAAGACAGCATGGGTTTACAACAGGAAGGTCCTGTCAAACTAATCTGATAGATTTCTTTGACTGGATAACCAGAGTGGTGGACCAAGGGGGAGCAGCTGATGTCACCTACCTTGACTTCAGCAAAGCTTTCAATACTGTTCCACATAGAAGATTTATTAATAAGCTGGATAGGCTCGGGGTGGGTCAGAAGTTAGTCAACTGGGTGGCAAACTGGTTGACAGGCAGAAAACAGAGAGTGATGGTAAATGGTATACAGTCAGAAGAGATGCAAGTCACAAGTGGGGTACCACAGGGATCAGTCCTGGGGCCATTTCTCTTCAATATCTTCATCAGTGAAATTGCAGATGGACTGGAAGGTAAGGTTTATCTGTTTGCAGATGACACCAAGATCTGCAACAGAGTAGATCGTCCAGATGGGGTGGGCAGAATGAGAAGAGATCTGGATAAACTGGCAAAATGGTCAGAAGCGTGGCAACTGGGGTTTAATGCAAAGAAGTGCAAGATCATGCACATAGGGAAGAGAAACCCTGAAGCCACCTATAGTTTGGGCGGGGAGTTGCTGGCAGTCACAAGGGAAGAAAGAAACTTGGGCATTATCATCACAGATGACCTGAAATCATCCAAGCAGACCACTAAAGCAGTAGGTAAGGCTAGGGAGATGGCGGGGTGATTTATAGGGGTATCACAAGTCAGAAGAAGAGGAAGGTAATAATCCCTCTTTTCAAGACACTGGTTAGGCCCCATCAGGGATACCGCGTGCAGTACTGGAGGCCACACCTTCACAAGGACATTAACCAAACTGAGGCAGTCCAGAGAAGGACAACCAAAATAGTGCAGGGACTGCATCAGAAAACATATGAGGACAGACTAATGGAGCTCAATATGTATGCCCTAGAGCAAAGGAGGGAGATAGGTGATATGACTGAAACATTCAAACACCTTAAGGGCATTAACAAGGTGAAAGAGTATAACATGTTTCAGTTTAAGAAAAATAGCAGTACAAGAGGACACAGCATGAGATCAGAGGAAGGCCGATTAAGGGGTAATGTGAGGAAGTTATTGTTCACAGAAAGGGTGGTGGATGCATGGAATAGCCTACCTCAGGAAGTGGTGGATATGAACACAGTGCAGGGCTTCAAACAGGCATGGGATAGGCATAAAGGAGCAATACAGATGAGTATGAATAGATAGACCATTGACAGAACAAAGGCCGATGGCACATTCATAAGGTAGAAAAAGAAATGAACAGACTGGATGGGCCTTGTGGTCCTTATCTGGCATCAACTTCTATGTTTCTATGTTTCTATGTTTGTGTGTTCTGAGTGTGTGTGAGTGTTTCTGAATGGGCAGGAAATGTTAGAAACACTATGGGAAACAGGTGAGTGTCCTTTGCAATGTTAATTGAGTTACTTGCAAGTAGCAGTGAGAAACAGATTTGTGAAGCAGTTCAATTTAGAATTCAGGCTGTAGTTAGCGAGTGAGTAGTGACATCAGCACAGTGGCCCAGATATTCAAACTGCGCTCAAAACTAGCGCAACAGCAGGAGCAAGCACAAACCAGTTGCGCAAATGTGCAACAGGTGCGATATTCAAACATGGAGCAGAGCAAATTGCGCAAGCAACCAACGTCTGAATATCGCACTTACTGCGCCATCGCGCAACCAGGAAGGAGAAGCTGAGCCAAAATGTTGCGCTATGGAGCAACCAGGGAAGCTCAGCTGAGTATTCCAGAGCTGCCATAGCACAAGCACAGCCCCCCCAGAGCAATGGAACTGCACATCCAGGGAGGCAGGCTGGGGCCCACCGCCAGCCATGCCACACATGGGCACAGGAATACACTGCAGAACCCACACCACACCTGCACACCCCAAGCACAACATCACTGGGGGTGGGACGGATGATCCACGTGCCCTTGGGGACAAGCCAACAAAGCATAGCAGAGCCATGACACCCCAGCACAACCACTGGCAGGCGGAGAGTGCCACACACAGGGGGTTGATAACCACAGTGCACATCAGCCCCCCGTGCGCACAGCACACCCTGCACCGTGACCCCAAGACACCACCCATGTGCAGTGACTGGCACTGCAGGAAACACCATGCATCCCCCCTGGCACACGTCAACCCCTGTGCTGCAGAGAAGTACAAGCCAGACCCACCCTGTGCACCCAGCAGTGGGTGGCAGCAGACGGCAAGACCAACAGAAAGTCAATGCCATGCTGGTGATACCTCCCGATGCACACACGCACACACACACACACACACACACACACACACACACACACACACACACACACTACACACACACACACACATGTACCCAGGACCATACCACCCCAGATGGCTTGTACACCACTGCAACTGAGCAACCATAGTCAGCTGCAAATCAGAGACCAACACAGCATTCATATCAAAATAAAATGTATTATCAAGAGTAAAGTACAAACAATCAACAGAACTATTTACAAGGGGGATGGGTACAAAGGTCGGGTTGGTCAAGGGGTAGGGATTACAAACTTGGAGAGGAAGGCAGGTGGTAGGGATGGGAGAAGTGGGAAGGGTCAAACAATCTATGGTCCCCTGCCGCCGCTCCTGGCTGGTGTTGGCCCGTCCCATGCCTGCCTCCAAGGCCATGCCTGTGGATGGACTGCAGAATGGCTTGGTTGTCCTCCAGCAGCTGTCTCATGCTCGGACATCCCTCCCAATGCGCGGAGAACCTCGAGGCCTAGGAAAATGGGAACACAGTCAATGGCTGTGACTGACCACAACCCTGAACACCACCCAACCTGCAAGCCATATAGCCCAATGTCCCGCACCTGTGATGACGTACACCCACCCACAGTGAACATGCACATGGCCATCACCAACAGGCAGCACCAGCTATGTGCACCACTGCCCACACACACACTGCCCACGTCCATCACAGTACAAACAAGGCTGGCAAGTGACGTGGCAACATGGTGCGATGCCAGTTACACAGCTATGTGCCCAGTGCATGCCTGGACCACCAGTGACGCATACACAGACATGCTGTGATACTGCACAGTGATGTATGTCACCTGTGTCGTGCCTACATACATAGATACATAGACAGTGTCGTCAGATAAGGGCCTATGGCAAACCCAGTCTGTCCATATGAGCTTGTAAGTTCACGTTGTTTCCCTAGAAGTCTGTTGCCCCTTACCCTGATCTCCAGAATTCCTTCATGTCTGTCCCTGCAGTCTGAAATCCCGTGATTGTGTCAGCCCCCACCACTTCCTCTGGCAGGTGTTCCACTTGTCCACCACCCGGTCTGTGAAGACAGTCCATCACCATGTGTCCTCTGAATCGTCCTCCCTCCAACTTCATCCCATGCACACTAGTCCTGGAACATCTTTTTCACTTCAAAAAGTGTGTCCTGCACCCTGATCCCCCCTGTAAGATACTTGTATGTCTCCATCATATCCCCTCTCTCCCCCCCTCCCCTCCAGGGAGTACATGTTCAGCTCCTTCAACCTGTCATCATAGGACCCGTGATGCAAGCCATGCACCATCTTTGTTGCCCTCCTCTGAACCTTCCCTGGCCACTCGTCCTTCGTACAGGTATGGTCTCCGGAATGTACACTGTACTCCAGGTGGGGCCCTCACTAGTGTCTTGTATGGTGGAGATTATGACATCCCTTTCCTGCATGGTTGTGTTGTGCAGGGCTAGTGGACTTCCCCCCCCCCGCAGCATGCAATAGCATCCATGAAGTCATGATACTCACATTGCTCAAGCAGCTCTCTCTGCCACTGTTGACCCTGCTGCTGTTGCTGCGGCTGCTGCTGCTGCATCCGGGGGACGACTCCTGCTGCCATCGGGGCCCTGGCACGGCCCTCCTCATCCCGGCCCTGCATCCTCAGATCCCAGCCTGTGGGAGACATATGTTGAGACAAACATCAGTGTGACTCAAAAGCAGAGTGCCCCCTGCCCCAGTGAGAGTGCCTGCCCACACAGCCATAACCATCCATCGCACAGCTGCACACACTGACACAGCCCACCGTGTCCGAGCCGGCACCTATGCACAGCCACCCAAGCACACACACACCCCTACAGAGAATATAGGTGCATAGATGGTACACTTACCTGGCCTAGGCACCACGCCCCGCCTGGCACGTGAACGCAGCCGCGTCAAGAGTTCCGGCTCCCTCCGGCGGAGGTCACTGTACCGGTGCCGGCACTGCTCAGCAGACCTGCCCCGCCAGTGACCTCCACCAGGTCAGTGGCCACTTGCTCCACACGTGGGTCCTAGGCATGGTGAGGGGGCTCACCATACAGTGCCTCACAGTGGCTCCACCAGGCCACCAGGTTGGCCACTTCAAGCTGGCTCCAGGACACCGCCCTCCTCCTAGCCATGGCACCAACTTTACAGCAGGCAATATGGCGCCCTGCTGCGCCGTGACCCGACGTGGAGTTGTTGCGCAATAGACCACCACAGGCTCCAATTGCACTGTTCGAACAGCGCCGTCACTTTACATGGTGCTGTCACCAGACAGCGCAATAGGGACGTACACATGGCATGTGAACAGCACCAGAGGGCAGAGGGCATACACAAGGTCACGGCAATGACGCAAGGCTATGCACAGTGCCATAGGATGTATAGGCATCCTGCGCGACTGCCAAGCTGAGCACCAGTGCCACAGTGGACTATCGCGCAGTAGTGCCACAGCGCCATATGGTGCCCAGTGCTGTAGCGCCACTGGCACAATGGTGGCCATGGCCTGAATCGCCTATCGCGCTCAGCAGGTCTGCAGCATGATAGACGCATGCGTAAGCTGTCTGGGCATGCGCAATGCAGTGTAGCACGCAGCCACAAACATGCGCCATTGGCTCAGCCGACCTTCCAGACAGCGCAAAGCGCAAAACCGATATTCAGCCGACATATGCAAATCATTCGATCCAGCCATTCAAAGCGCAGTGGCACGATTAGCATGTCATTAAAGTAGCGCCACACCTCATTTGCATGTGTTGCGCTATAAAAATGCGACAGTGGGTTGTGCTGGCCAGATTTGGTTACTGCAGGTGAGAGGTGAGTTACATGCTGTGTGATGCTCAGGACAATGCTCATGGGCAGGGGTGCTGGAGGATGATAAAGGCTGAGGGGCTGAGCATGAAGGGGCACTAGAAAGGACAAGGCACCCTTTCGATCAGTATCTGCCATGCGGTGGAACGTGAGGGCGCCCGCCCGGGCCGGGCAGCTATGCTCATGGGAAAATGCTGTCGACTGCACAGTGACAGGTGTCCACTTCCACCCATACAGATCACCATGACTGACCAGAGCCAAGCTGAGGGTGTGGAGCGGGCGAGGAGGAGCCAACTTCACCGCGGCAGAGACGGAGGCCCTCTTCCAGGCCTACCTGGAGGATGAGAGCCACTAGTGAGTGGACGGAGGGGCACCTCAGGAACGTGCAGCTGCATGGGAGGGGTAGTTCGGCTTCAACCTGCACGGAAGCCACCAGCGCTCCGTGTAGGAATGCAAGAAGAAAATGGGGACTGACCGCAGGAGGCTGAAGGAGAAGGTGGCAGCCTTCAGGACGGCACGTGCTGGCACTGGTGGGGGCCCACCAGTGGTGTTGCAGCTGACCCCTACAGAGGAGACACTGGTTGTGGCCATGCAGCCGAGTGCCATTGCGGGCGTACCAGGTGGAGGATTCCAGACAGGTGGAAGCCCATCACTGCACGGTATGACATGGTGGTGTTGTTGGGGGCTGTTGTTCACATGCACTCACATGTACTCTCTTTCTGTTACAGATCCTGTTCTGTCTTCAGGAGATGGTGGTAGGGTGGGTCCAGACAGTGATGCAGACCTGCTGGACGTGGAGGAGGACCATCCACCTCCACCACCAGCCTGCAGGCACTGCAGCAGCATGCACGCTGGCCAACAACTCCGTGTCAGTGATACGGGTGCAGGGGTGTACAGCCTGTGTCACAGCAGTCTGGCATGCAGGTATGCCAGCATGCTGTGCCTATGGCAGTGGCACGCACCTGCACCATTGATGATAGCAGGCCTGCAATGGGCAGTGATAGGTGTGTGTCCCATGATGGACACATGGCAGGCCAGCAGCGTCCCTGGGCCTTCCTGGTTCACACCTGTGTACCAGCATGCTGGCACAGTCCCAGGCTGTGTCTGTCAGCACCGTGGGGCAGCACCGTGGCTGTGCAGGTGTCTGGCACTGTTGTCAGCATGGAGGTGGAACAGGTGGACCTGGGGGCTCAGCAGTTGGAGGCGGCAGCAGCAGTCGCAACACCAGGTCTGGGGTAGCAGTGTCAGGCAGTGGCACATGTCCACCGCCTTTGATCTGCCCATACCTGGTCCTGGGCGAACAGCGCCCACCCTCAAGGGGTGCTGTGCACCAGGACCGCCCACACCCTGGGGTCACGATGCCATTGGGGCACAGTACCCATTGGATGCGCACACCCGCCTGCTGCAGGAATCAGTACAGCTGCAGAGGCGGGTTGCAAGGTCTGTGGAGGCACTGTCTGTGTCCGTGGAGTGGCACATCAGGGAGTGTGCTCAGGACCGAGCCGAGCTGGTCTGTATGCGGATGGATGTGACCGCCGCCATTGACAGGCTGACCCAGGCAGTGGTCTCTGTCATGGATGCATTGGGCACACAGTCAGGTGCCCTGTACCAATACCCACACAGTGCGCCTCCACCCCGCCTCCCGCGCCATGCGACACCAGGCCTGTCGATGCCGGGTTCTGCTGTGGGCATCCCGAGCACCCTGGTGCAAGTTTGTTTGGCAGGATGCAGACCCCTGTGCGGGCAAGGTCGCTGCAAGCAGTGGGACCCCTGGTGGTACCAGCGCCACCCGATGTGGCCCCTGCTCAGCCTGCCAGTGCTGCTGGGCCACGGCGGGGCGCCCACACATCCATGGTGGCCGTGGGACAGTGCTACCTGACTGAGCTGTCTCCCAGTGCAGGCCCTGTCTGGTGCTGCCCTGTGTGCAATGTGTCATGGTGGGCAGTGCACTGCTGGGTGCTCTGCTCACCAAGCTGACACGACCACCTGCACACTCTCCCAACTGCTGTCCACAGGTGCGCATGCATGATGATGCCTGCATTGCACTGTACACCAAGGTGCAGGCGCCACGTCCTGACACACGACGTGACAGTCCAGGTGGTGGGGTGGTTGGTGGTGCTGTGTGTTGGCAATGTCATTTCCTGCAGTGCTGTGCTGCTACCCATGTATGCTGCCTGGTGTGTGTGTGTGTCCATATGAGTGCTCACCCTCTGATGGTGTGTTGGTATGCCTGGAACCTTCAACTCCTGACCTTCATGCACGGTGTGTTCCCCTGTGCCTGTGGTTTGTGCATGACAGTGTTGCCTGCACATGTCCCCTTGACTTACCTGTGTTGGGCGTGAGTGCTCTTCTGCAATGGTGTCCCGTGCGCAGCTGGGCCTGCTGGGTCAGTTGGGGTTCTCTCCGTCCTAGGGGGCTGCTCATCACCCACATCACCGGCGCCACTGGCGTCCCCATCGCTGTCCCTCTTGGACCTGTCACGGCTATCCCATGGTCTTTGGCCATGTTGTGCAGGATGCAACAGGCCAGGAATATCCCACAGGCCTTTGGGGGTTGTACTGTAGGCTCCGCCGAGGTGTCCAGGCATCGGAAGCGTGCCTTGAGCATCCCAACACCTGCTCTATGATGTTACGGTTGCAGCATGTGCCCTATTGAAACATAGCCGCGCTGGGGTCGGGCCCGCACGGTGTGAGCAGCCAGGGACGGAGTGGGTATCCGCAGTCACCTGTGTGTAGATAGTCGAGATCAGTGTCATGTCAGGTCCATATTGCCCATATCCTTGTGTGCACTACCATGGCACCTGTGTCATTCCCCACCTTGCACAGAGTTTGCATTCCATACATGTGTACTCACCCACTAGATGACCCGTGGGGATGTTCCCACTTCGAATCGATGGCACAGTGCAGACTGGTGCCATGAAGGCATCATGTGCCCGCCAGGGTGTGTGGCACAGACATTGATAATGCGCCCAGTGGCATCACACACCACCTGGCAGTTGACACTGGAAAACCCTTTCGGTTCGGAGAAGCCTGGCCGCGGGGCCGACGTGGCATGCGAATGGCCACATGGGTGCAGTCTATGGCCCCTAGGCATGCCAGGCATACGTGCTACCCTGTGGAACTCCTGCATGTTTGTTGTACGCCCAGTCATGTGCTGGGGAAATGGATGTACTCCCAGAGCATGAGGCAGTGCGCTGAGGAATTGGGTGAGGATGCGTGATGGGCTGACTGTGTAATGCCTGTGGTGTCCCCTGTCGGCCTCTGGAAGGTGCCCGTAGCGAGCAGGCACATGCAGGCTGTCACCTTGGTCTCCTACAGACAGAGCATGACTCCGCGTGAGGGTGCCTGCATCACATCACTGCACAGCTCGCAGAGCCATCTCAGTATTGCCTCTGTTCAGGTGGTACCGGCCACCATCTCGACGCCTGTGTAGCTCGGCTGATGCGGGCACGACATCGCCTGTCGGGGCATACCCGACGGGCCCTCCGCGCCACGCCCCTGCAGCATGGTGTCTCACCTTCATTACAGCTTTCCATGTGGAAGCTGACACTGTCCATCTCCTGGCTTCTCGCCCCGGCTGCTGTTCCTGTGTTACCCCCGCTGCCCCCACTGCTGCTTCCACTGCACCGGGCACCCCCCACTGGCCTCTCTGTCCTCCTGGACCCACTGTCCCTCTCTGCCCTTCCAGCTCCTGTCTCTGTCTCTCTCTCTCTCTCTCTGTCTCTCCCCAGTTTGCGGCCTGCTAGGGTTCTTGCGCCGCTTCCTTGAGCCTTTTTATTTTGGCTCAAATCCGGTACTGCGCAACTTCCGGCTGAGCCACTCTTGCGCATTGCGCAAGTGTTCGGATATCACATTGCGCACTTTATGCATGGACCCGCCCCCTTTGGATGCGCATGCCTTCATTTCCATTGCGCTGTTGCTCAGCATGTTTTCGGTGGCGCAACTGGCCCCTTCTGAATATCGCAGAATGGCGCATTTTTGGAGTTGCGCACGCGCAACCCTTTTGAATATCTGGGCCAGTATGTATAAATGGCATTTATTATCACAGTAGTGATGTCACCATCAGTTATCACACTCCAGTGGAAAGAGTTGCATTTATCACACTCTAGAAGTTCTCACCCCTATTGTATAAACATAGATACTGTATGATATATATATATATATATATATATATATGTATATATATATATATATAAAATATACACAGTATATATGTATATATATATTTATAAAATGGGTAAGAAAAGAATATCCAAATCCAGTGTTCTGATTGTATAAAATACATCACATGACCGTGTGTATAGCAGAGCATCACTGCACACCTACACTTTTACCCCCTTCCAAAACAATTTTGCCATTTTATAAGCTAGATAACCCACTCTGCGGTGTGCTATTGAGTTCTGATATATGCACGCCTTGGGTGGTTGAAGCACACCAAGGCATGCATATATCAGAGCACGATCGCACACCTAAGAGTGGGTTATCTATTGCATATATATATATATATATAAAATACCTGCGCATATGTAAATCAACTATGCACAGCATGGCATGCTATTCTACTTAGATGACGTTTTACACTTTTGGATATCCCACAATATTTGAGATGTTGTCATGACATTTTTTTTTAATTCAATAAGCTTTATTAATTTCTGATATGACAACATAAAACATAGTCACCCGAGGGGAGATGACAGTTAGGCAACCAATACGGCAATACAAACATTACCATATAAATCAATCATCCCCCCCCACCTCCCACCTATCCCCCACCGCCATCTCCTTCCCCTTACTTCAAATCCTCCCTTAACCCCCCCCACATCATCACAGCAATGGTCCAAAGTCTTACTTGGTTAGGGCTTCCATATGGCAAGCAGGGCATCTAATGATCCCCATTTGCTCTGGTATGTTACGTATCTATTATGCATTAGGGAGATATGTTTCTCCAATTCTAGTGCCAACAACACCTCTTTGTGCCATTCTAGGACAGATGAGGATACATTGTCCTTTCAGTGCCTCATTATAACCAGCTTTGTTATTATAGCAATCAGGGCCATGTGGCCTGTCCTGACCTTGGGTACGCCCTGGGGAAAAGAGTTCAATAGACAAGCTTCTGGGGTTAATAAAGAGTCCAGACCCCAGATTGGATCCAAAGAATGCCTAATTGCCTGCCAAAAAGTTTGCACTTTCGGGCATGTCCACATCATATGGAACAGAGTACCCAGCTCACCTCCACATCTAGTGCAGGCCTGGGAAGACAGTTGCCTCAATTTGTAAAATTAATAGGGATAAAATACAGGTTATGCATGACGTTAAATTGGATGAGACGCATTCTATCTTGTTTAATAAAATTATAAGTATTGTACCATAGTCTCTTCCAGAAATCTGCGTCTGTACCCAGGGGTAGTTCCTGAGCCCAACAGTAGCAAATGCCCTGAGGCAGGTTACTTTGTAGTGCTTGTAACTTTTTATAAACTAAGGAAATTGTATGGGGTTGCCAGGCCAATCTCAAAATAGAAGATAATTCCACCTTATCCGACTTGAGGCATTGGGTTTTACCTATGTGGGAGACTATAGCCTCCTTGAGCTGTCTATATTGGAAAATATTACTATCCTGTGCATTGAATCTGCTTTGAAATGTGAGGAAGGAGATTATTTCTCCACCAGAATACAGATCCGCAACTTTCTTCCCCATCAAATTAGGCCAGCAAGACACTGGGATGGGAAAAAGCCCAATTCTGAAGTGAAGATTACCCAGCATTGGTTGTTCTAGAGAGGTATGCCAATTAGTGGACATACTCACCTGCAATTGATGTAACACTTTAATAGACCAACCTAAAGGGGTGGACCTTAAGGGTTTAGGAATTGCCTGAGGAGTGGCATATAGTAAAGCAGGGAGGGTGCACTTGCATCTGGCTGCCAGGTACTTCTCTAGTTCCAGGCATTCTGGTGAGTATTCTTGCACATTTATGACTTGCATTTCCTGCGCCCAGTGGGTTAGCTTACTAATATGATGGGCACAGTAATACAAGAAAAAGGAGGGAACAGCAAGACCGCCCTGCCCTTTTGGAGCAGTTAATTTAAAATAGGACCTTCTGACTCTTTTACCCTGCCAAATGAAAGCATTCAGCATAGATTGCAACTTGGAGAACCATTTTTTAGGAAGGAAGCAGCCCAGCATACCCATTGGGTGTGAAATACGGGGTAACACATTCATCTTCACCATGGTGATTCTCCCCCAGTGACAAAGGGAGAACTCCCCATCTATCAAGATCAGATTTAATTGTAGTCAATAAATCTGAGAGGTTGGCTTTCATGATGGAGGTAATATCTCTTGTCACTTGAATTCCCAAATACAAGAGAGATTTCAGCTCCCATGAGAGAGCAAAATCAGCCACCTCTCCCTGGGAAACTCTATAATTCAGGGGAAACATCTTGGTTTTGGAAAAGTTAAGCTTATAATGGGAGATCTTGGAGAAGGCCTCAACTTGCTCCAAAAGGGCTGGCGAGCATTCCTGCAGGTCTTCTAAATGCAACAGCAAGTCGTCCGCGTAAGCTGAGAGAGTGTATCTTTGGTCCCCCACCTGGATCCCCCGAACATTTGTGGAAGCTACCAGATTCCTGATAAGAGGTTCCAAATATATATTGAATAAAAGGGGGGAAGGGGACACCCCTGTCTGATACCCCGGTGGAGCAAAAAGGCCTCAAAGAGGACATCATTACATCGGATTTGGGCTGAAGGAGAGGAGTATAACAACCTAACCCACTTAAGGAAGCCCTCAGGGAGACCAACACGCAACATGGTGGTGAAAAGGAAGTCCCATGACACCCTATCAAAAGCCTTCTCGGCGTCCAGTGACACCAGAGCCATAGGAAGCTCCGAGTCCCTGGCCACTGAGAGGAAATGTAACAGCTTCCGCATGTGATCTCCCGAGGACCTTCCTGTCATGAAACCAATTTGTTCTTTACTTATTATGAGGGGGCATGATAGGTCCTAACCTATTGGTCAAAATCTTGGCCACGAGTTTCACATCAGTGTTAATCAACTAAATAGGTTGATAGCTCTCCGGGTATTGCGGGTCTTTGCCCTTTTTAGGAATAAGAGTATTTATCACCCTCAAAAAGGTGGGTTCAGATAAAACCTTATCTAACCAGAAGTTATAAACTTCTGTCAGTAATGGGGCTATTTCTGATATACAGGCCTTGTAGACGTTATTGGGGAGTCCATCAGGTCCTGGGGATTTGTCTGTTGGGAGGTGCTCAACGGCCCTCACCACTTCCTCAACCTTGATGGGATCCTTTAAGGAAGAAGTGTGAGCAAGTGATAACATAGGCAGATCTATCAAACTAAGATATTTAGTGATATCTGCCATAGAAGGGCATTTAACTAGATCTTCAGCATACAAACTCTGGTAATATTGCCTTAACACCCCTGCTATCACTTGGGGATCAGTGACAACTAGTGTATCTTTATCCGGTTTGATACCCGGGATAAACTGGGATGCCTCCTCTTGCCTCAGCCTCATGGCCAGTAGTTTACTAGCTCTTTCCCCTGATTCTAAGTAAAGAAACTTTGTACGTTTCAATGAAAGCTCAGCTTTCTGGGAGATAAGACTGAAGTATTGGGCCTGCAAACTATGTAGCTTGACCCATTCCTCGTCTGGTGAGAGCCGAGAAACAGTATTTTCCAACTGGCGAATTGAGGAGAGTAAGGAGTTCAATTGTGATTTGAATTGCCAGGATTTTGTTGAGGCCAATCGGATACACTCCCCCCCTTAAGGAACATTTAAGAGCCGCCCAAACCATATCTATTCTGTTCTCTGAATCCCTGTTGCTTGAGATGTTGTCATGACATTTTAACTTAGCTGTTATCGATTATGCACCCTTAAACTCACATGGCTTTAGAGTGGACATTTCTTAGAATTACAATACATGGACAGGGGCCCCATAGGTATTTGACCAATATGCTTCACACGATTCCTTTTTTTCTCACTGCATAACCCCTATTAGGCTGAGAGAGGACTTTGCTTTTAGTGGAGGCAGAGAACATTGTTCGAGGCAAAGAATTAACTGTAACATACACTCCTTTGTGAACAACATTCATACAGTAGGTAGATCTACAGGCTTTCCAGGATTGACATTAGTAAGCCTCAAAACTGGCTTGACAGTTCTTTAGAAGTGATGTGGTAAACTTGGAGTTGGCTCTGGCATGTCTACAGTAGCATTCAGGTTCATAACTCCCTGTTCATTGTCCAGCAACGAAACAGCATCTGAGGAAGTTGGTACCACCACACTTTCTTGATTACTATTAGTATGGTTAGGCTCTGGATCTTGAACATTACCATCACTCTCAGTTTCCTTAGGCTCATTATTACTAGTTCTGGGTTCTTTAGGCTCTTCATCATCTGTAAGGGGTATCATCTGTAAGGGGTATATCCACAAAGTTAGAATCATTCAAAACACAGCTAGCATTTTCTGGGACAACAATGCTTTTGTTTGAATGATACAGCTCATTTAGCCCACTTAAAGCAATTGTGCTCTCTGCTCGGCTGATGTGTTCACTGGAGATTTCACTTATGCCAGACATTTCCCCCATGCATCCCCAATCAGTGATCTCAGAACTTACACTGTCGATATCACTTTCGGGAGGTTCAGGCACTGAGGACAGATTATGATTACTGTAAATTACAGAGTTGGCAGGAGCAATGCTATGAGCAGAGGACATCAGCCCCTGAAACAACTTAACAGGTTCATTGTAGGGATAATAGTCAGGACAAAACTCTTCCCTATCACTTTCAGAGTAACTTTTACTGACTGATGCACTATTATCTGTTCGTGGAGCTAGCTGTTCAGCAGAAGGTGGTGAGGCAAGCTGAGAGGCCTGTTTTATGAGTAGCTGACCTGATTACAGGACCCTTTGGAGCTTCAGACTCTGGAACTTTATCAAGCACTATTTGGCTGATAGGTAACAGGTGGTTTCTGTGAATTGTCTTAGTAGTTTGATTGTCCCCTTCTGGTTGCACTTTGTAAACTGGTAACTTTTCTAGCTGGGCAATCACAATATATGGAATGTGTCTCCACTGCTCAGCTATTTTATACTTGCCTTGAAATCCCAAATTACGAATCAACATATGATCACCAGGCTGAAGGTCATGTGCTTTAACACACCTGTCATGATGGACTTTATTGGCTAAGGTTCTTTTTGAAGCCATAGTGTTAGCTAACTGGTATGCATGGTTCATTTGTTCTTTGAACTTTTAACATACTGAAAGTAGCTCTCTGATCTGGTACCATCAGGAGAAATGCCAAAACACAGATCCACAGGAAGGTGAGCTTCTCTGCCAACAGTAAGCTATATGGGGACAAACTAGTTGCATCGATTCTTGTGCAATTTTATGCATGAACTAGAGCACTAATTTGCTGGTTCCACTTGGGCTTATCTCAGGGATCCAGTATACCTAGCATATCAAGTAGGGTGCAGTTGAATTGCTCCGGCTGTGGATCTCCTTGAGGGTGATATGGAGTAGTTTGGGATTAACTTACATCCCAGAGTGATAACAGATCTTTGATTAACTGACTCTCAAAATCTCGGCCTTGGTCAGAATGAATATGTTGTGGAGCACTGTAATGCACAAAGAACTTCTCCACCAGTACTTTAGCCACTGTTGATGCCTTTTGGTCTTTGGTGGGATAAGTCTGAGCAAAAAAAAAAAATCCTAATGAGAAGGGGGTGTGAGGAGGGTACCACAAGAAAAAGACACAAAGGTAAAGGAATGAAGAGAACAAAATTAAACAAAAAAGACCTTAGCTTCCTATTGACTAATGCTAGAAGCCTAAATAGAATCAAAAAAGATGAGCTAGAACTTCTAATGAGCCACAAAAATATTGATGTTGCAGCAGTCAACAAAACCTGGTGGGCAGAGACCTCTGGATAGAATATTACTATTCCAGGATATAAGGTATACCACAAGGATAGACAAGGTAGGAAAGGTGGGGGTGTGGCCATATGTATAAAAGAAAGTATTAAGAGTAGGCAGATCAGTGATGAAGAAATTAATGAAAACAAGTGAGTTAATGTGGATTGAAATCCTAAGGGAGAATCACAAAAAAACTAACACTAGGATTATGTTATAGAGCACCAGACCTGAGTATACATGAACATCGACATCTAATGCATAGTATTGAAAAGAGATTAAATAGTAAGGACATTATTGTAGTAGGTGACCTAAATACACCTGGAATTAACTGGAAAAAAAGGAACTTTAACTATCAACCAAGAATAGGTATTGTTAAACTTATGCTCGGATTTTGGACTACAATAAATGGTTACCAAGCCTACTAGGAACACAAATATCTTAGATTTAGTTCTAACAGATATACCTGAGGCAGTACATAATTTAGAGATTCATGAGCCACTAATAAACAGTGATCATAATATCATAACCGTCCCAATGAATACTATAATTAAAAGATTGGATGACATAACAATAGTCAAAAATTATAAACAGGCAAATTTTGATAAAATAAAACAGGAACTTAAACAGTGGAAATGGGACTGTGACTCAAACTCAGCTGAACAAATATGGACCAGGCTTAAAAATAAAATACTTAAATTAGAAAATAAGTATGTAGCCAACAAAGTCCTTTATAATAAAAAAGGGAAGGTACCTATGTGGTTCACAGCAAGTGTCAAACAACTTCTGGGCAAAAAAAGAAGGGCATATAGGGCACTTAAAAGGGAAAGTAGTGACTACAATAAGCACAAGTATAAACACAGCCTCAGAAAATGTAAACATCCTCAGAAAATGAGAAAAAAAACTAGAGTTCAGGTTGACTCTTATCAAGGATGGTGGCAAAAGCTTTTATGCCTATGTTAACAATAAAAGTATTGAAAGAATCATAGGTCGCCTAAAAATATTAAATAAAGAGGTTACAGAACCAACTGAAATGGCCCAAGAGTTTAATAAATACTTTTGCTCCTTTTATGGAAAAGGAAATACAGTACATGAGACTACTAATAAGAGTGGCCAAATAGATAGGTTGCCAGAAATAACAAAGGACGACATATGGGACAAACTGAAGACAATCAAAAAAACAAAACTGCATGGCCAGACAAACTGCACCAGAGATTATTAAAAGAACTGGGTCCATGGCTAATAGACCCTTTATTTAACATTTTTAACATGTCCATTATTTCAGGTGAAATCCCACAGGAGTGGAAATCTGCCACTGTCATACCAATATTTAAAAAGTGTGATCAAGGAAATATGGCCAATTACAGACCCATAAGTCTAACCAGCATTCAGGGAAAGATCTTCGAACCCCTGATTAAAGATAGATTTGAACAAGAAATCCAAAAGGAAGCCTTGAAGATAATACATAGATCCTTTCTCACCAGCAACTTAGTTTTTTATAAGAAGGTCAATGTTCATTTGGATTAGAAAATCCTAGTTGACGTGATATAGTTGGACCTTTGCAAAGCTTTTGATAAAGTCCTGCACTTAATATTGATCATAAAAATGTACCAAAAGGGATTTAATAACATACTAGTAAATTGGGTGGAGTCATGGCTATTAGACAGAACACAGCATGTAATAATCAAAGGCCATCTGTCAGGAGAGGGACCTGTGTCCAGTGGAGTGCCACAGGGCTTGGTCCTCGGGTCCAGTCTTATTTTCCATATTTATCTTGGACATGACTAAAAATATTAAAAATCATTAAGTGAAGTTTGCGAATGACACAAAATTGGCAGCAGCAGTTGTCTCAGAACAGCAGGCGGACTCTAAGAAAAGATTTATAGGTGTTGGAAGATTGGGCCAATGAAAATGGTATGAACTTCAACACAGATAAATGTGTTGTTATGCCCTTGGCAGAGGGAAACGGATGTAATAACGATTCCTTAAATGGCAACCTACTCAAAGCAGCACATACCGAAAAAGACCTGGATATTATAATTACCAATGGCTTCAAATTCAGTAATCACTGTAGTGAGGTAATTAATAAAAAAAACAGGGTTATAGGGTATATAAAATGATCTTTTACATCTAGAAACATCATATATTCTACCACTGTTTAGGGCATATATCAGACCCCATTTGGACTACTGTTTGCCACTCTGGAACCCATACCTGAGTAAAGCTGTTGCTAGGTTGGAGGGTGTCCAGGGGAGGATAACCAAACTCATAGATGGATTGCAAAATATGAGTTATGAACAAAGGCTAACAGAACTGAAATTATACACATTAGAACTCAGGCGAACTAGGGGTGACCTGCCACAGATGTATCATATTTCAAAGGATAAACAACTAATGGGAGATCTAGGCCTAATCAACAATAAAAGAGGCATCTCTCTGAGAAGTCACATTCACCAGTTAATGTTGACATACCCAAAAAGGAGGAACAAAAGATTCTTTTTAACCCAAAGAATTATACCAGTCTGGAACACGTTACTAAAAGAAGTGGTAGAAGCTGAATCATTTCCTGTATTCAAACAAAAGCTGGATGATTATTTACTAGCTCCATTGGGCATCAAATAACCCACTAAAGCGGGAGATGGACATTATGGGCAAAAGCCTTCTGTTCATCTAAAAACTCCTAGTATAGACCTCATGAATTGATCTGTGACTACTACCACATTACTGATATTTTGCAAGTCAGGCTCTAAGCTCAGAAAGTCTATACATACAAGCTCCATCGGGGCACTGGTTATTATATTGACCATGGGAGCAGCTCTTTGAGGTTGAACTTTTCTCTCGATGCAATGGCTACAGCTTTTGCAGTATCTTTTGACATCTGCACCCATTCAAGGCCAGTGAAAGTGTGATCAAACTAGATCTAGCATTCTCTCAGTCCCCAGATGCCCCATATTGTTATGCAAGGCTTTTAGCACAATAGTCTTGAACTTAGACTTCAAAACCAGCTGGTTTTGGGCTGGTTCATCTGAGGTACTAGAGGCTTCTTGGTACAACACTCTTTTAGTTTTAATCGGGGCCCGTCACGCAACAGCAGATTAGTGTCACGGTCAGGGGAACGCATAGCAAAAACATTTCCTCCCGCTTCAGAACAGAGATAACATGTCTCAACATGAGATCACAATGCTGCTGTCATTGCAAATCAGCCTCAATTAATTGAGGCAGGGTACTTAGGTCCAAAGCAGCAAAACTACAATAAGACAGAGGCACACAGGTGTCTGGAGGTCCCACTCAGTTGGCATTGTCAGTTGCTGCGGACTCAACTTGGCCGAACTTGTGGCATAAGGCTTTTACTGCTTGTGCAGAAAGACATGCCTATTGTTGATCTGCCACAGGTCTGCGTTAGAGGGCATCTGCATCAGTTTGATTTAAGCTGGGCTGATACTCTACTGCATAATCATAAGTTGAAATGGCAGAAAGCCATCGGTGCACTGTGGCATCCAATTTAGCAGAGGTTTGAACATGTGTTAGTGGATATGTTAGTGGATTGTTATCAGTCTTTACTAGGATCTTTGCCCCATATGAGTATTACATAGAAACATAGACTTTGATGGCAGATAAGGACCACTTGGCCCACGAAGTCTGCCCATTTCCCTACCTATTGGATAAGCTGCAGATTCTGTTTAACCAACAGCCTACTTTCTCCTACACCCCCACTATAATTGCCCTGTGTCTCTCCCATGCATTCTTGAATTCCCCCACAGTTTTTGACCCCACAACCTCCTCAGGAAGGCAGTTTAATTCATCCACCACCCTCTCCATGAAAAAATACTTCCTCACATTGCCCCTGTACCATCCCCCCCCTCTATCTTCAGATTGTGTCCACTTGTTCTTGCACATCTCTTTTTCTGAAAGATGCTACCCTCTTGGACTTTGTTGATTCCCTTGAGGTACTTGAAAGCTTCTATTATGTCCCCCCTCTCCTTCCTTTCCTCAAGGGTATACATATTAAGCTCCTTTAGTCTTTCTTTGTATTGCTTTTGTTGCAGACCCTGCACCATTTTAGTTGCTCTCCTCTGGACTGCCTTCATCCTGTCTATGTCCTTTCGGAGGTGGGATCTCCAGAACTACATGCAGTACTACAGATGGGGTCTCACCAACTGTCTGTACAGAGGGATAACAACTTCCTGTTTTCTACTGGTGATGTTTCTCCCTGTGCATCCCAGTATCCCCCCCCCAGCCCTCCTTACTGCCTTCTCACATTGCTTGCCTACCTTAAGGTCATCTGATATGACTACCCCAAGGTCCCTTTCCATTTTTGTTGTTGTTATTACCCCCCCATTGTGTACTCTTCCCCTAGGTGTAATCAGCACACATTCTCACAGAGCCATTTTTCTTGTGAACTACCACAATTGGAGAGGAGTATGGACTGTGGGACTCCTGGATTACCCGAGCAGCGAGCATTTCCTGTAGGTGATGCATCATCTGTGCCAGCTGGGGCCAATCTTCTGGATCTTTCTCTGAAGACAAATGTTGTGTTCAGCACCAGTAACACAGCCAACATCCCACTCCTTGAGGAAGAATACTTTGGTCCTCTGTACCATTTTTTGGCTGATACAAGGTTTCCAACCATCAGGAATAGGTGACTCCCCAAAGTTAAACATGTCTGTGGACACCTCACATTCTCTGTCATCACTTGTCTTAGTAGGTAGCAGAGCAGTGTTATCGCAGTAGACCTTTGTTTGGGTGCATCTTCTAGGGACTACAATATCCCTGTCTGTGACAGTCTGAACTCGGACCACTACTCATCATGCATAAACATGGGCTCAGACAGGAAGTACACTTAGCTTGACCAGTAGTCCATCTGGCAGCTTTCCATCTTCTGGAGCATCTAGCATCAGTATCTGGTTGGTGACATCTTTCTTCAAATGAACCTCACTGTTGACATGGCATTTGGCATTTGGGAGCAGCGTGATAGTAGAAGAGTCCTTTTTTCATACAATACCCACAGACTTATCTTTATCTCCTTCTCTAGGGTGCAATTGCAGTTCATAGGCCTTCTTTACCATGGCATGAATATGCAGAGCTCTACCAGTTTTCTTTTGCTGTCTTTCTTGACACATTTGGGCAAGACGTCCAAACATATGGGCATTGATGCCTATCAACACAAGTATGCCATTTTACAGACCAGAAGGAGGGCAGACCAAAGCCAGGGTCTCCACAGGATCTCCCTCACCAGCTACAGAGGAAGGAAATGAGAGCCACACTCTAAGATAACCCAAATAAGAATAAGACTTTTCACTCAGGCCCCAAACATTTAGTCCATCCAGGGGTAGTAGTGGATGATTGGATAAATGCTGGTCATATCAATCTTTCAAGATTATAGTTCATCGAGACCCACTATTGAGCACTGCCCTGGCAGAGATCCCTTCAACATGTACAGTGGTCTCCACGGAGGGGACTAACAACTCTGCCCAGTTAGGAGTAGAATTGTCAGAGGACTGTACTGTAGATTTGGTTACATATGGCTTATAGGGTGGCTGGGAGGGATACTTTAAATTACTTTGTCTGACTTGATTAAGCAACTTGATAGTTACCCTTCTTAGATGCTCAGAAATTGACACACCCTTTTTCTGTGGTCATCCTCACCACAACGGTAGCAGAAAACAGTAGACCTAGGATTTGAGTTCAGGCAGACTCCTCGGCTGGCTTGCTACTACTGTGAGGACAGGACTTAGGATCATCTTTGGGCCTGTAGGCACTTTCAGTCTCATTAGACCTTCTCCAGGGTGAACTTGGGTGGAATGACTTAACTAGATCAGACTCTAGAGCTCTCAATTCTCTTATTTCTTTCAGCATATCACCATTGTGATGGATGGGGATTCATGATGGCCACTGCTCAGTAGGCTGCTTTTGTTTGGGTTCCTGATCATCTCTCTGAACAGATATACTTTAAAGCATTTTGTGAGGATCATTCACAAAAAAAATGGATAGAAAACAAAAGGAAAGAGGATCCTCATCTTCAAGTGAAGTTTCATTTGTGAAATATGGCCTTCTAGACAAGTTTTTTAAAGTTGATTCACCAAGCCTGGGACATGAAGAGATGCAGACTGAGGCTGCTGTGAGTCTATGTGCTGTCCCCCATCAGCAGCTTCAAACACTGCAGAGCCTAAACAACAGGTGAATACAACTGAAATACCTGAAAGTACGTTGGAAAATAAGTCTTTGCACCAGGACATGGAACGATATAAAACCTTTTTACTGTCAGATGCTGCAATGACACAAACAATGGAGCAAACTGTTGGTAAATCATTTGAGAATCCATTAGAAGCTATCAGACTTAATTCCAAGAGGACAGAGACACCTGGTGAAGCCCAGGAATTATAGACGATTCGAGCCTTGGAAAATGACAGGTTGTGGATGACTAAGTTAGACACATGATTTTCAAATATTGAGTCAAATCTTCAGATGTTAAATAATAAAACTACAGTTTTAGAAAACGACATATAAAAAAAGAAAGAGGATCTTGAGGAAGTTAAGAAATAAGCTGACATTTGTGAAACAAAAACAACGTCTTTTGATGCCAAAGTCACAGCTACCATCGTGGGACAACATGCAGTTAGTAAAAAATTGGAGGCATTTGAGAATGCAAACAGATAACAGAAAAGTAAGGATCCTTGGAATTCCTAGTCCACTTGATTCAGACTATCCTGAACTTGGAGACATGGTGAGAAATTATTGCTGTAAACGTTTCAGCTACCTGAGGAAAATTCATCTATTATAATGAAAGCTTACAGAGTGGCGATGAAAAAAAAATCCAAACTACTCAAAACCCCTGATTCTTGTGCAATTTGCTTTTGAGACTGATTGTGATCTAATTATAAAGTTAGCCCTATACAAAAAAGTCTTGAATATAGAGATTTTAAATATTTAATCTTTCCAGATTTGGCCTTTGCCACACATGAGAAGAGACATCGATTCTTTAACTTGAGAGAGGATGTTGTAGCTATTGGAGCAAGCTTTATGTTGCAATCATGGGCAAAAGTTAAAATTATTCATAAAGGCAATACTTACATCTTTTTTTACCCTGATTAAGTAATGGAATTTCTGAGAATGCATAGTACTGGACAAAATGTTTCTTTGGATTCTGATTCTGACTTGGTAGCAGCAGCTACTGTACTAGAACACAGTTTTGCTGACCAAAAATAAACAAAACAGATTTATAATTTAAAACAAGAGTTTTCAGAAATATGAGTTTTCCTGTAACTAGAGTTTTTCTGTAGATTTGTTAACTATACTTGTAACATTTATTTTGAATTTGTTTATCAATCTCATCGATTTGTATGCCTGTTTGCATAGGCCAAAGTTAATGCCCTTTGTGATATTCAACATTTTATTTAAAGCACCTATTGGGCTTAAATCCATTTATTGATATAATGATGTAGTTAAATCCCCTCAGATGGGGACTGTAACATTATATGCAGATGGAATTCTGTATATTGTATGTTGCGAAAATTGAATAAAAATATGATTAGCATATCACCATTGTTTCCTACACTGGGAACTTGAGCACACTTGACTGTCGTCTGGGGTTCACCGGTTGCTTCGGCAGCATGCATCCGAGCTGACTGGCCTTTTACCATATCAACTGCACTTTGGGCATAATAAAGGCAAGAGGAGGTCGAGCACAGGGGTGGAGGTGCTGCTGAAAGATACTAATAGTATTTAGATTGACGCTGGCGCACTTACCATTCACGCAGGCAGCTGAGTCCAAACTGTTATTTCAAAAGTTCTAACAATTTTATTATTCAGTCCAATGCACAAAGGTAACAGACAATCAGCAGCAGTGCAGTTGCACTGCTGCTCAGATGTTCTTACATTTCACTTTGCCTTCAGGGCTTCATCGGAGCTCTGATGAAGCCCTGAAGGCAGGGTGAAAAGTGAAATGTATGAACATCTGAACTGCTGCTGATTGTCTGTTACCTTTGTGCATTAGACTAGGTAATAAAACTGTTTGCATTTTGGGCACTTGATTTCACTTCCCTTAATTTTTTAACAAATCTTTAAACTGCTGAGAATCAATAACAGTGTCCTATTCAGTAGGCTTTCAGGGTCTGGGGATGGTAACTCTGGCAACACCTGCATAGGGGTTCCAAACTTTCTCCTCATTTTCTGCTTCCCTGATTTCTTTCATTAGCCAGTAGTAAGCGGGGGGTCATCCCTTTTATCTTGGAACTTTAACTTTAGCATCAACACACTGGAATCTGGCAGGTTACAAATTATGGTCCAACCTTACTCGATTTAAATCACTGGTCAGCACCCCACCTTTTCTATGAGCCCTCTGCAGTGCTCTTTCTAGTCTGGTGTCGAAAGCAAACAACAGTTCACCCTTCCATTGTTTGGTGGACTTGAATTTCCACATTGTCTTTCCCAGATTCAGTGCTGCTTAACACACCCTCCAGAGCAGACAAGTATTCCTGTGCTGAGGCATCAGGGTTAGTGGACCTTAGGAACCGAATTGCTTCCAGTGCAGGGCCCCTTAAACTTCCCTTAAGCCTTTTCCTTTTCTCTCCCTCAGTGCATTGCCACTCTTGTACTTGAGGTGAAGCATAATCCATCTATGTCTCTAGATCATCTTCCCCATGAGGTGTGGGGAGAGTGCCAGAAAATACTCGTAGCCTGCGTATGAGTCAAGGTTAACTGAGGACACAGTCATAGATGCTGGGGCAGGTGCAGGCACTGGGGCAGAAGCAGGTACTAGACCTCAGGAAGGGGTATCTTCAGTGGACTCTGTGTTCAAAGGTTTGTCCTTCAGTAAGCAATAACTTCCCCAGCTTCTCTTTTAACTTCTGTTCCAGGTGACCCCCTGGGGGGTGGACGAGGTACTATACATGGTGATTACTATCCAAACCCTAGAGGCCTCAGCAGGGAGAATGGCACTGGGCACCCACTCATTATCTACAGGATTACTGCACTCAACTAGTGCCATTTTGGTCTGGTCAAGCAGATCAGACATACAGTATGTCCCTTCACAATGGCTCAGCCTAAACATTTAACTTTACCCAAAGCTCCCTCAATGGTACCCTCATCTGTCCCCAGGGGTGTGTCCAAGAGTAGCAAAGCTTGGTGGGGGTCTACCTCCTCTGCCTCACATCAGCCCATTAAATGATTCACAGTCATTATACTAGCAGAAAATTCAAACCCAAACTAGTAACCTTGTCTCTTTTTGCACCAGACTCCATGTGTGGTTTGACCATTATTTTGTGATTTGGCCACTAGGGGGCAGTGATACTAGTGGTGCCTCCAAAGATGTAACCCGGGTGCCACCTCCCAGCAGGATACTACCCCTGCCTGCTTCTGTTACTGCAGGTTGAGGGGCCTGGGTTCAAACGATAATGCTATTGACATGGTGCCTCCGCCCAGAGAAAGTTCAAGTGGGCTTGATGTTAAGTTAGCACAACCCTCTGGGAAGTTGTACTTACCCACAGCCCCAGCCAGTGGTTTCACACATGGAGTTGTTCTCAAGACCTTACTTGACATTCACAGAAATAATTACTGATGGGAGCTAATAACATGCTCACAGTTACCACTCTTATTATCAGTGTCTGGACCACTTGGACACCCTGTACACCTGCAAGGAAAGATAGGCAATGGCAACTACACTCCTTTGTACCTTTTCCAATCCCCACAACTCAGCAATAATAAGCCCAGGAAGCAAATTAACATTCAAACAATAAACTGATCTAGAGGAACTGATTAACAGTGGATGGGCAGGTAAATCCATTGTCGGTGAGGAAAAGAATAATTAGATTTTGCTGATGTATTGATAATCACAACAGTTACTCCTGAAATGAATCAGTTAGTTCAATCTGGGCACCCAGGATCTAAGTTGTTGCAGGCCTAAGCATTGCCGCAGGGTGGCCGATATTGCAGCTGGTTGGGGCCCTTAAATAACTAATTGGTTATTGATTCTCCTACTTTAATCTGTAGCCACATTCACCAGTGCATTAGACCCAAAAGAAATTGTAATTCCCAATCCTGATGGCCTGCAAACACAGTTAAAACACAAGAACTTTGAAAATAGATCAGTTATCAATTTCTTTGAATTAGATGTTGCAGTGCCCTGTTGTACTCATTGTACCAAGACCTCGGATGCTGAGCTGATTTCCAGGATGGTTCCTCTCAAGAACTAACTCTCTGGCTGATGGCTGCAGGCTGCAGGTTGCAGGCCACTTTATTATGGACCGAGACCAAGATACAGGGACCAGGGCTTACATGACTCACCCCCATGTCCAGGCGTTGCTCCCAATGATGGCCACACCCCAGATGATCCTCTCCACAGGAGCTGACTCCCCACACTGGTTCTGTAGCAGCTTGTCTCTCAGGATTGGCAACAGTCTTCCAGCAACACCATTCAGCATCACCAGAAAGGGTTCTGGTGCAGTCTCAGACAAGCCACTCAATTTTATTCACTTACACACTGTAATCCTGGACATGCGACCTGGCATATAAACGTGCAGGTCTTCCTCATTGGCAACACATTCAGAGACAAGTCCAGTGGCCCCAAGATTCAGTTCTAGGACACACACTCTGGTAAAAAACAGGTTTCTTTCACACACACCTTTAGGGTCTCTCAGAACTCTGACTTCCTCTTGGTCTGAACATTGGCTCTGAGGAAACACTTTCTCTCCCCTTCTGGAGAGTTTTAAATTGGTCAGCAGTTCGGCAGTCAAAATGATCCACACAAGTTAGAAGGCTGAGGAGAAACAAAGCAGGGCTCTCCCCATGTTCCCTGTGCTGACACACAGAGCCCCATACCAGCACAGAAACTCAAGCCAGACTGACTATTCAGTTGTTTCTTTTGGCTGAAGGGAAACAGAATCCTGCAATCTGGTTGGCTGCCCAGGCAGTCAGTCACAGTCCTAACGTTCTGACTGAGCAAAAAATGGATGCCAAGGATAACATCTACAGTTTCTCCCAGAAGTCACAGTTTGAGGACCCATTAGAACCCCTGCAGTTCTAATTGGCCAAACAGGCTCAAAGTATTAAACATGGTGAATGGCTGCTGGAATCATAAACAGCCCAAACATCAAAGTTCATTTTAAGCACAACAGTTTGGTTTTAACAATAAACAATTACTGCACTCTGTAGGGCTGCATGGGTACTAGTAAGCAACTGCACAATGGAACTTATTGGGGTGCTACCCGGCGGTAGCCCGTGACATGGGACTGCAATTGAGCGCAAACAAAAATGGTGACTCAATCATGGCACTAGTCATGGGGGCTACGGATGAGGCAGGGTGACCGGATGGGGGTGGGGAACATGTATGCGCACACAGGGGGGGGGCAAGCACACTCAGCGAAGGGCGTGAGGAGAGCGAGGGTTTTTGAGGGGTGGTGCCGTGATGAGATGCTGACCTGGCCCTGTGGCATGGTGGGTTGGTTCAGGGCTTGGGTGGCCATGGTGCTGGGTTCAGGTCTGGGTGCAGGTACGTTTTTGTTGAGCCCAGCCCCAATTTTTTTTTTGTTCACGGTTTGCACCCCTCCCCTGACATGCACTCCCTTGGAGTTGAGAATCCTATAGTAGGGGGATGAGAGGGGATGGGGGTGTGGGGGGCACAGTCCCCTTGTATAAAATGTAAAATTGTAAGTCCCCAGCACCCTTTTACTGTGCGTTGGGGGGACGGCACATCATCAAAATAGATTTTTGGTGATGTGACGTCACCCTAATGGTGATCACTTTTCAGCAGTTACCATTATGAGTTTGAATGCAGTGACCATTTTTGCCTCCACTACTTCAGAGGGCAAACTGTTCCAAGGTACTATCACTCACTCTGAGAAAAAGTGTTCCTGATGTCGCGCTGTAAGTCCCCACCTTTTAGCTTCCAGGTGTGTCATCTCGTGATAGTGTTACTGGACTTAGTAAACAATTCCAAGTAGGGAACTTTGTTGATGCCCTTTATGTACTTGAATATCTTGATCATGTCCCCCCTCTCCCTTCTAGATTCTAGTGAAAACAAATTCAGTTCCCTCACACATTTATTGTACGTCAGGTTGTGTAATCCTGGTATCTTTGTGGCCCTTCTCTGGACCATCTCAAGCTCATTGATGTCCTTCCTAAGGTGAGGTCTCTAAAACTGGACACAGTACTCCATACGTGGTCTCACCAGTGATCCATAAAGAGGTACGATGATGCCCTTGTCCTTGCTGTTGAAGCTTCTACTGATGCACCTAAACTTTCTGCTAGCCTTGCTGTATGCAGAGTTACACTGATTGGATGCTTTAAGGGGTTCTGAGTTTAACATTCCTCAGTCCTTTTCTTCAGATGAGGTGATGAGTTGAACTCCATTTATCCAATATTCAGTTTGGGGGTTATTTTTGCCCAAGTGCATTACCTTACATTTCTTCGCATTAAAGTTCAGCTGCCATTCTGTGGACCATGTTTCAAGCTTTTTTAGGTCAGCCTGGAGACTTCTGATAGATTCCTCTGCGTCCACTCTACCTCCCAATTTTTGTATCATCTGCAAAGAGTGCTAATCTACCTTTAATATCATCCCCGATGTCTTTGATGAAGATGTTGAATAGTATGGGACTGAGGAGGTAGCCCTGGGGACTCCGCTGTTGACATCTCCATTTTTTGACCCAAGTCTGTTGATTACCACCCTTTGACTTCTTCCCGGGAGCCATGCTTTAATCCAGGTAATGATGTTTTCCATTATACCTGTGTGCTTAAGTTTAGTAAGTAGGCAATTGTGTGGGACCGAGTAGAAGGCTTTACTAAAGTCAAAATACAGCAGGTCCGCTGGGTGACCCCTGTCTTTTTCTGTGGTAACCCAATTGAAAAATGGTATGAGATTTGTCAGGCATGATCTACCTGACGTGAAGCCATACTACCTTGTATCCTGTTTTTGTTCAGGTATTCCTCTATGTCCTGTTTTATCAGGGTCTCCATCAGTTTGCACACCACTGATGTCAGACTAACGGGCCTTTAGTTACCCACCTCTTCCTTGCTCCCACTCTTGTGCAGAGGGATTACGTCCGTGGTTTTCCAATCTTCCAGCACCTCCCCTGATTGGAGTGAGAGGTTGAATAGCATGGACAAGGGTTCTGCTAATTCCTTTAGGATCCTAGGGCGTATGCTATCAGGTCCAGGAGATTTATCTTGGTTTAGCTTCTCAAGGGATTCCAGGGCTCTTTTTGAGGTAAAAGCAGGAGGAGACATTGCTTGAGCTTCCTTTGTAAGAGGTCTAATACCACTTATTGTCATGGGTCCATCCCATTCCCTAGTAAAGACTAAGCAAAATAATTTTTTCAGTACCTCTGCCTTTTGTCTGTCATCTTGTACTATTGACTTCCTGTCATTAATTTTAACCACCCCTTCTGCTTTTTTCCTCTTTTCTTGGATGTATCAAAAAAACTGTTTACCTGATTTGATATTGCTAGCTACAGTGGTAATCACACAAAAGTTGCCCAGTAGCACAATATACCGAGCATTGTGCAGGTGTGGTACCCATTAAATAACATGTATATTGTTATTTCGCAATGATGTGTGGATCACGGTACCGAACAACAGTTGCACGATTACCACTGTATATTGAGCTCTGTGCTTGCCTTGGCTTCCCAGATAGTTTTTTTTTAGCTAATTTGCTTCTTTCTAGATACTCTTCCCATGTATGTTTGACAGGGTTCTTTGTGTGCTTGAGAAAGGCCCTGCACTTGTCCCTGATAGCTGTCTTGACTTGGGTGTTGAACCATATAGGATTTTTTCATTTGCTCTTTTTTGTTGATGTCTTTGCATGGATCCTTGTGGCTTCAAATATTATTTGTTTAATTTCCAGCCACAGCTCTTTAACACTGGAGTGGTGCTTAATGCTTTCTAACCTCTTATGAGTGAATTCCCTCATATTGATGAAGGAGAGTACTGTAGCCCTGGATTGGGAATAAGACAGTCCGACATGTACAGGGAACCATATTGTGGTATAGTCACTGTTTTTGAGGGTTTCTTGACTGATGTAGTGCCCACCGGGTCTGAATTGGTAAGAAATATATCTAGGATGGCCTTAAGTCTAGTGGGTTCATCTACTAATTGCTTAAGGTGGCAGTCCAGTATAGCCTCTACAATGAATTGGTTCCTGTTAGATTTGGCTGACAGAATAGACCGGTCAACATCTGGCATGTTGTGATCCCTCCGTATGGTAGTATCCCATTTTGGTGTGATACCGTTGATATCATCAATAAGGTGGTTTGCCATGGGGTTCAATTCAGGAAGACAGCAGGAATCATAAAATATCATGTAAAACACCCTGAGGTACTGTTTTATTGTCAGGTTTGTACAGATGGCATTGTTAGATGTAAACTTTTGTCAGGTTACTATAAGAAAAACAATAAAGAGTATGGGCTGGGAGTTTAGCTAGGAGACCTCTCACTAGAATACTGCAGTTGGACCTTACAATGCCTACTAGAGACGAGGAACTGAACCCATAGCATGGTATGGTCACCCTGCCAGTACCCCCTGGGTTTCTACAAGTTCCTCTGCAGTCTGAGTATCTGCCCACTCAGGCCTCTGTGGCTTCTCACCAGTCTGAGTCCTCTTCCTTTGGTAAATTCCAGGTGAGCAGCTTCTAGCATCCAGGTAGCCCAAACCCGACCTTTGGAGGTCCAGGGCCAATCCCAGGTCACAGTGATTCCTCCTTGCTTTTAGGCTTTACAAGACTTTCAACATGAGCTCCACCTTAAGCGTGCCTCAACTTCACCTTTGGGTAACCAGGATCTCAGTACTTCAACACTGCATGTCTCTCTCATGTTTGGCTGCTTCTCTGGCTCCACACTGCTTCTCCCTGAGGTTTCTCTCTGTTCCTCAGCCCTAAGTAAATCTAAACTGTAGATTACCTGAGCATCCCTTATATACAGCTCAGGTGTCACATGATTTATCAGTCATGTTCTATTAAACAATTAAAGGAATACCAGATTTATAATTCACACGACTGCATTATTTTCAAAGAAATATACAGGATACATATATAGGGGCAATTGTTACACAATGCTAAACCCCTTACAAAAGCATAAACACAAGAACATACAAACAAATATCCTTTTCAGGAATTTCATCCCTCTAAACTTATTACTTCCTGGCAGGACAAGACCCAAGCCTTTCCTATATACTAAAAGCAGGGGTTCTCAAATGGTGAGGCCAGCCTCCCTGGGGAGGCCCCAACCTGTTCAAGGGGAGGCTCAAGCAAGTCTGAAAAAGTACTGTATTTAAATTTTGGGTTTTATATATTTTGTGTGAAGAGATGAAGCAAACTTAAAGAGGATAATAATAGTAGGTGAATTTTATGTATTTATTTACTAATAGGTGACAAGGGAAGGTGAATGAGCCAAGGCTTATTTCAGGTGTACCCAGGGTAGGGTAGGGAGTGAATACATTTCAAAAGGTAACTGCAAAACAATCAAGAAATATACAGTGAGCAATACTGCAAATAAATATAAACAAAAAATTAATAATGAGTGGTGGTAATTGATCAATTTGTAAACTAATGGCAGAACAGCCCAAATACAAGGGTTGAGCATAGAAGTGCTAAGAGCAACAGCAGGAAGGAGCAAAGTAATCCCTGAGATGTTGCTTAGGAGCAGAGAAGGAAGGGGAGAGGCAAAGTATGTAGGAAGGTTATTTCATATAGAGAGGAAAGAGAGGAAGTAGTCTGACCCATGAAGGTACCGCAACAAGGGGTAACAATGGCTCAAGAATGAAAATAGCAGAGCAAGTAGGTTGGCATGTGTGTGTGTGTGTGGGGGGTACAATAAGCCGAATAATATTTATTTTATTTGTTATTCAGATAACACCTTTGAGCACAGGAGCTCTTTTTCAAAAAGTTCCAAGTCAGTATAAGACAAAGAACTGAATGTGAACCAAGTACTCAAAGAGGTTTCAATTTATTCATGGTGTACTATGCAAAGTACAGTACATTAATTTTCTTTGGGGAGGCCCAAGATTATTTCAATTTTTGGGGGAGGCTCAAAATCTTTTCCATGGATTTGGGGAGGCTCACTGTGACAAAGTCTGAGAACTATTGTAAACTAAAGCAATAAGGGCCAGCCCTTCCCTAAGGGAACATCTTTCTACAATGGCTGCAGCTGCTGAGATAGCAGCAGCAGAGACACAGACCCAGGAGCTTCTGAACTCCCAGCTTCCAGGTACAAACTAACTTTAAAAAGCATAGATTCTTCTAGAGATGAACTCAACCTTTAACTGTTAACCTGCATGTACTTTTATAGCTTATACACATCTCTTTTTCTAAAGCTATCAAATGATTCCTTATATCATGTTTTGTTTCACAGAAACATAGTCTCAACTATTTCCTAAAATCAGCAGCAGCCTGCAAGCAGCAAACTATTTAGCACAGGTACATTTGCCTGGATTTACTGCTCAGCACTTTGTTACACTTATACTGGGGGGAGGGGTGCATCCTCCCATTACATAGCCAAACTGCCATGCTCAGAGTGTCTACAGCAAGGAGAACTTTATTCATTTGTTAACTGGCAGATTATAGCCCTTGGGCATTTTCTTTTACTCTTATTTAAAAGCAAACCCCTCATGTAATACTTCTTATGGTGACCTCTATATACCAGCATGCCACATTCTTTGGGGGGGGGTGCAGAACATGGACTAGATTGAAGACTACCCTGATAGTGGCCAGCTAGCAAGGCTCAAAGATAAACAAAATATAAAGTACAACAAACTTAGAGAAGGAAAAGGTAACTACAACTTTATTTTACTTCCAGGGACTACTGCATGCTATACATATCCCTAATTTGGCATCATGGGGTAAACTTTGTTGAAGCTGAGCTGCTTTATCCATCACTACAGTTTTCCAACTGGGGTAGGGTCACCCACCCTATCACATATACTCCCCAGCTTAAAAGGGAACCAGTTCTTGCAAAGGACTGGTTTCCATGCCTGACTTCAGAAGTTTTATTGATTTAACTAACCTGGTACTGACTCCTCTTCCACTTCCATTTTATTTTCATCCCTTTCTCTTTTAATAGAATCATTACTTTTCTTTATGTTCAGGTATGACAACTTGGCCAACTGACTACTATTAATAGAGAACTTCTACAACATGGTAATTCCTTTAACCACATCGTCCTACTCTTGAGTCTAATACCCTCATATTCCTTTGCTTTTTTTAATCTAGAAGTACTCAAATATTTTTCCCCAGCATTATAATATGATTAAACATTTCTTCAGAACACACATTACCTTTTATGGTTAGAGAGAGAAACTATATCTAGGAGGTACTTCCACCTCCAAGAATCTCTCCCCAGTCTTAATGTCAAATGGATATAGGACTCCACCCATCCTGACACCTCCTATCAGAAAATTCATTTTTATTCCTTGCAGCTATTCTGGCTGCCACCCTATTGGTTGCCACCACTCTCTGACATGTTTTACAGGTCTTGCAGAACGTCACAACTTGTTTAATTACCCCTGGGCAGTAGAAATAGGATACTGTATATCGATGAGGTCAACTTGCCTTTGCAATGAGTATTAACTGCTTAGGGTGGGTCTGATAACAACACCTTTGGTCATGGTGGGCTTTCTCTTTTTCTGGCACTCTAGACATAAGGGATTTGAAGAGCTCAACAGCCTCTCTTGTGATGTTTGCATATTTAGATGATAAGTGGTTTATGACATGGTCATGACCACCATGGCCTGTAATGTTGTATGCTCTTTTGATGACATTGTATGTGGCCTCAATGCTCACATAATACATGGGAGATTTCTCTTTAGTCTTACGCTTCTTGATCAGCTTTTCAATGTCACCACACTGTAGAATTTCATACCTGCAATGACAGAAATATAAAGAAATTACTTGGTAATCTTGCTGCATATTTTTGATACAGTGAATACAGCAATAGGTAATATCACATTACAATTTTAGCCCAAGAAGCAAAAGACAATATTAACTGCTAATCCACTGAAATGTTTTTGTTCTGGACATCCATATCTATAGAGAAAGAATTGATAATGTGGGCAAAAGGTAAACAAAAATAGAATGGTCTTCAATACTTACTTTGTAAGCAGATAGTATTCATGCCTTGACTTTGATATGGGATCTTGGCTTGCCTTTTTGATCTCAGAAATAGTTGCATAGTATTCCTCCTTTGGTATCATATACTTTGGGTACTTCTCATACTTTTTGTAAAGTTCCCCTCTTAACTTAGTTTCAAAATCCTGAGCCATCTTCAGCAGTGATTACTTAGCAAATAAACAAACCTTATCCAATACCCTCCTTTTATATGGAACCCATCTTGCACCAATTTATTACAATCAATTGTAATTACAATTATAAAAACAATAGTGGAAGGAAGTGCTCAATGCTTAAGTTCAGTCAGGGACTGTTTGATCTCTATATAACTTGCTAACACAAAAATGGCATATTTTCCTCACTCTGTTAATTAATCTTTAATAAGGCATTGTGGAAACAATAGTGGAGTAAGTGCTCAGTGCTTAAGTTCAGTCAGGATCTGTTTGATCTCTGTTTTGTTCTGGAAGAACTCACAAAGATGAAGATGGATAAGGCCATGGGATCAGATGGCATCTACCTGAGGATATTAAAGGAGCTGCAAAGGGAACTAGCAGCACCTCTGGCGGCCCTGTTCACAGAGCCACTCAACAAAGGTGTTGTTCCAGAGGACTGGAGGAGGGCACATGTAGTCCCACTGCACAAACATGACAGTAGGGAGGAGGTGGGGAACTACAGGCCAGTCAGCCTCACCTCAGTGGTGGGAAAGATCATGGAAACACTGCTGGAAGAAAGGATAGAGGCATATATGGAATCCAGCCATGCTCAGGATCTGAGGCAACATGGATTCACAGCAGGAATGTCATGTCAAAAGAATCAAATAGATTTTTATGATTGGGTGACTAGGGAAATAAACCAGTGAGGGGCAGTAGATGTCACCTACCTAGATTTCAGTAAAGCTTTTGACACTGTCCCACATAGAAGGCTAATTAAGAAGATAGGTAGTCTGGGCATGGGAGATAGGAGACAAGGTTGTGATCTGGATTAGGAACTGGTTAACAGACAGGAGACAGACGGTGGTAGTAAATGAGGTACAATCTGAGGAGAGGGGGTGACCAGTGGGGTACCTCAGGGATCAGTACTAGGACCAGTCCTGTTTAATGTCTTCATTAGTGACATTGCAGAGGGGCTGGAAGAAAAGGTCTGCCTGTTTGCAGATGACACCAAGATCTGCAACAGGGTGGATACTCCCGAAGGGGTGCAGAAAATGAAGAGGGACCTGGAGAAGCTTAAGAGATGGTCGGAGATGTGGCAACTGAGGTTCAATGCAAAGAAGTGCAAAACAATGCATCTGGGTACAGGGAACCCTGGGAAGAGCTACAGGTTGGGGGGAGCTGACTGTCAAAAGGAAAGGGACCTAGGGGTTATCTTATTTGATGACCTTAAGGTATCAAAGCAGTGCACAAAGGCAGCAAGGAAGGCCAGTGACATGCTGGGGTGCATAGGCAATGGTATCACTAGCAGGAGGTGGGAGGTGGTGATGCCATTGTATAAAATATTGGTAAGGCCTCACTTGGAGTACTGCATGTAGTTCTAGAGGCCACACCTGCACAAGGATATAGATAAGTTGGAGACTATCCAGAGAAGGGCAACAAAGATGGTGCAGGGCTTGCACTACAAAACATATGAAGAGAGACTAAGAGACCTCAAAATGTACTCACTGGAGGAGAGGAGACAGCAGGGGTACATGATTGAAACTTTTAAGGTCATAAACAAGGTGCAGGTGGGGGGCCTTTTCCAATGCAGAAAAAGTACTAGAACTAGGAGGCAAAATATGAAATTGGAAGGGGGTAGATTAAGAGGTAATGTGAGGATGTTTTTCTACACAGAAAAGGTAGTCGACACTTGGAATAGTCTGCCACAGGAGGTAGTGGGGGCAGGCACAGTGGAGGGGTTTAAGCATGCCTGGGACAGGCACAAGGGAAGTTTGAGAGGGAAGGGAGTGATGAAAAGCCATTGATCACATAGTGTCAGTGGCCACATACAATGTATAGGGCCTACGAGCAGACTGGATGGTCCTCGTGGTCTTTATCTGCAGACAACTTCTATGTTTCTACGTATGGCTTGCTAACACAAAAATGACAGATTATCCTCACTCTTTTAATTAACCTTTAATAAGGCATTGAGAAGACAATAGTGGAGTAAGTGCTCAATGCTTACGAAAAAAAAAATATCTTACCTGCATTTCCTGACAATTATCTTACATTATGAAACATTGTTAAAGTGATTAGTCAGATAGTGTAATAGAATGCTCATAATGCCAGATTTCACAATATGACTGTAACAATAATGCCAGTCATTTCATGAAATGCGTGAAACATTTAGGCATGTCATGTAATGACAAGTGAAACAGGCACAGTCAAATAGTGTAACAGAATGTCCATAATACCAGTCATTTCATGAAATGCCTGAAACTTTTAGGCATTTCACAAAATGACTGAGTGAAACAGTCATTTTGTGAAATGACTGAAAAGTTTAGTCATTTCACAAAATGGCTGGATTCACAATATGACTATAAGATATATATGTGACTTTCTGTGCCACGATATACTTAGTTTCATATTCTGTCATTTATATTGTTATATCATATCATATCCTATGCCTGTACAATATGCTGTTTGTGCCTACCTGTGAAGTATTTCACTTAATTTTATTAAAAGCAATTGCAACCAAAACCGGGAACTGGAATGTCTGAAGTATAATACATGTCAGAAACAAACAGTATCAAAAAGTTAAAAATTGAAAAAATGTATGTACTAGTCATCCATATTGTTGTGCTTGTATTGACTTGGGTCATGTCTGAAAATTAGCCCTTGATCCAGTGTACTTACCTGATTATCAAATAAATAAAATAAATGATAAATCAATAATGTGCACAATATACTGTATGATTTTGTTAACAAATGAATATATGTTATACATAATAAATAGGATTTCCACATATTTAAATATATCTTTAAAATTTGCAAGGAAGACGTTTCGTAAAAATGCAGTGAAGGTATTATTTGTGTTTATCTTCTTATGGCAATATATATATATATATATATATATATATTGCTTACATGCAAGATACAGTACGTGTAGAATATATGTACACAACCAATTGAATTTTGTGTGTTTTATTTTAACTTTATTTGTATTTGTTTTTGATATATTTCCACCCAGTTACACTTTTGCTTCAATCTTTTTTTACAGTGTCCCAGCTTAAATAAAATTTATTATGTTACATTTTACACTTTCTGTGAATGTTATACATAATTTCTACTTATGAGATGTCTTTTTGATAATGTTTGTCGAATGTACTTTATAGTATATCATATTTGATGCTGTATTTGTAATGAATATTGTGTGATACTTGGGCTCCATTCTCAAAGGCTGACATAGGGCTTTCACATGCCCTGTATCAAACCTTGCACTGCTTTGAACCCATTGCAGCATGATGCACCCTATTCACATAGGTCACATGCTTTGTCAACACTTTACCCTTTTAATGATGGATTGTGCCACATATGTGGTGCAAACCCTGTAAAAAGGCCTCTGAATTTAGACCAGCAAAAGCTGATCTAACTTTGGGCTTGTGGCACACGGGATTGAGAATCCTGATTGCTGGGCAGGGAATGCCACATGCCCCATGCACCATGCAGTCGGTGAACCCAGGGTTTGTGGCATTCAAATGCCTTTAAGAATCAAACCATTTATATGTGATTTACAGTGCATTGTTGAGTTTATTATTTTCAGTGAGAGTCATACTCTCATTTGCCTTTCTCAATAACTTTGAAATTGAATGTAGGATATATGGTTTTTATATAAGTTAAATACAGTATATAGATTTTAATAATTGTTTATGCTGGTACTGTGTATACATTTGCATAAATAATTTACATATTTCAAAAGCATAGTTTATCAACCTAAATTGTACGATTCATTAACTTTATAATTTTAAATCAACAACATTAGTCTACAGACTGGAAGGAAAGTGCAGAGTGTAAACCAAATATATGGCACAACACGACCTCACCCCAACCTAGAGGGGGGAAACAACAATCATTTGTCAATGCTGAATGTTCACCACTTACATTGCTGTCATACCAGGTCTTGCTTGTACACATTTTCACTATATATTTACACAGGAGCGATCAAAAGAAATGCAATATCTCATTTTCAGCTATGTCTTACTTTTAGATATTTTTCTAACTGCTTCTAACTGAAGGGTGAAATAAGGAATTTACAATTATCAGGAAAAGAGAGTCTTGTTACAATTCTTAAGATTTTCAGTGCAGGAAGATTTTAAACTCTGGGCGAAACATTTGTCACAAATCCTGAAATAAGTGCAGGTACAGGTTATGTATTTGACCCAGACAGTAATCTGTTTTCTGTGTTTATCTTTGTTTGCCTTAAAAGGCAATTCCAAACATTCTCAGGAAGTGATTACATCACAGAGACTTAATCAGCCAATAGCTTGGGTAACAGACCTGAGAACAGTATTATAAGCAAGTGTTTATAGCAAACTCATCAGAACAGCTAATATTTTTCCTAGTCAAACTATTTCTTGTTGGGAGCTGCAATACTGAACATAGGATTTGCAAGAAAGTGAGTTGTGCTCACAACAGAGGAAGGGGAACCTTTCAATTGTCTTTGCTTTGTAGCAGATATACTGCAGGTGGAGGCTGCTTCTAACTGAAAGGTGAAATAAAGGAATTTACAATTATCAGGAAAAGACAGTCTTGTTACAATTCTTAAGATTTTCAGTGCAGGAAGAGTTCAAAGCACAGCTGATTTATTTTGGGGCTGACTGCTTTCAGAGCACAAACCACCAGGCTGTTTTGGGGCTGAGGAGGTTTACCTGTGTCTGACTTGGATGTCTGGATTTTTCTCTGTTTGATTAGCACAGGATTTTCTCTGTCAAATTGCTGTGTATAGTATCCTGCAGACAGGAAGGCACTCATCGCAGCGGTGGGTCAGAGCTCTTAGCTGATTGTTTTGTGAGGGCACAGTTTAGGCCCAACCCTTCCACCCCTCACCCACCCACCCCTGGAAATAGTTCCTTTATACCTGGGGTTCTGACATCATTTCCTCAAGAGTGCAAGGTGCATATCAATGTCATATCCTCTCTAGCACACAGCACTGAAAATATACGCATACACATTGTATAATATATATATATTTCTATATAACAAACCAATCACTCACACAAGCACACACACACACAAAAAAGTATATAGTCATGTGGGGAGTAGTGCAATGTAATGGCTGTGGGGCAGCAGTCTTCCGGGAGTCTTTCTGGAGGCTGAGATGTTGCCCTATTTGCAGACAACTCTCTGTCCTGAGAGAGGAAGTTGCCCGTCTTCAGGCCACACTGGACAGCAGTAAGAAAACCTTCCCCCAGGCCAGACTGGATGGTAGGAAGGGAACCCCTCCATCCAGGGAGCACCAGAGCCACCACCACTACCTCAGAGGTTGCAAAGAAAGCACAGCAGTTGGACCACAGTGGGATCAGGGAGGGTGAGGAGGATGGAACAGAGGCACACAGTCAGTTGTTCACTCAAAATCCATACACCATTCTGGGGAGCACAGCTCCCCTATGGAACCTCAGGAGGAGATTAGGAGGCTGAGGACACCTGTCACAAGGGAGGCCCACAGGAAGGAGGCAGAGGATGCCACAAGGAAAGGAAGCAGCTCCTGGTGGGGGACTAATATTAGAGGGATAGAACTGGGGGAGCAGGAAAACTGAAGTAAAGTGCCTGGTGCCATGGCTTGTAGGGACAGGAGCGCATCCTCAGGATCACGAGAACAGCTGCACGGGAGTCTGAGCTGGATGTCATTATCCACCTAGGGACAAATGACTTGGCTCAACATGAGCTTAGAGCAGTGCAGAAAGACTTTGTAGAACTGGGGAGAGGCCTAAGACAAGTAGCACACACAGTATCCTTCTCAGAGGTGCTGCCTATAAATGGCATGAGTGAGGAAAGGGTACTTTGCACCATGCAGTTTAATGAGTGGTTGAAAAAATGGTGTGGAGCACAGGGGTTTGGCTTCATTGGGGACTGGGGTTCCACCTGAAGGGACACCAGCCTATACTGGCAGGATGGTCTGCATCTGTCCAGGAAGGGAACAAGTCTTTTGAGCAATCGGTTTAAATGCTTCATTGGCAAGCTTTTAAACTAGTCAAGGGGGGAGGCACTGATAAGCAGCAGAAAATCCCAGCCTCTCCCTACAAAACAGGGTACTAAATGGGAAAAAGACCGAGGTAGAAAGGTCAGTGGGGGATGCTGCAAAAGAAAGTAAAGCCACAAAAAAATGGAGAGCAATGAGTACCAATGCTCGTAGTCTGAGTAACAAGCTTCCTGAATTAGTGGCCTTGATGGAGGAGGAACATCTGGATATCATGGCAGTCACAGAAACATGGTACACACAAAATGATGACTGGGATGTAAACATACCAGGATACATTATCTACAGGAGGACAGGGAGGGTAAAGAGGAGGAGGAGTAGCTCTTTACATAGGGAAGGAATCAAAGCAACAGAACAAAAGGGTAAACAGGGAGGAGAAGAAGCACTGTGGGTAAATTTGGAGACCAGCAATGGCACCACAATCCGCACAGGGGTTGTATACAGACCCCCTTCTCAGGGGGAGGAAATGGACAAGAAAATGATAGAAAGTATAGTTAGTATGGCAGAAAAAGGGGAGATATTGCTGATGGGTGATCTGAATATGCCAGATGTTAACTGGAGTGCAGTTGCAGCAGCCACTTCTAATAGTGGGGTTATTCTAGATGCCCTAAGGGGGGGATTTCTTAGACAACTAGTATTGGAGCCCACTCGAGAGGGAACAATCTTAGATCTGGTTCTCTCAAATGGAGATGAAGAGAGGATCACAGATGTAGAAGTGGGTAGCCTTCTGGGAATTAGCGACCATCGAACAGTATGGTTCACAATAAACACAGCAATAGAGTCAAGCCATACAAAGACAAAGGTACTGGATTTTAGGAGGGCTGACTTTGTCAAAATGGGTGAGTGCCTAAGGAATGCACTAGTAAATGGGCAGGAAGGAGGGGTGGAAGAACAATGGGGAATAATAAAAACTGCCATCACAGAGAAGCCTTTGTGTAAAGCAAATAAACAAAACAAAAGAGGTAAGAAACCATTATGGTTCTCAAAGGAAGTGGCAGTGAAGGTTCAAGAGAAAAAGAAAGCATTCAGGAAGTACAAGGAATCACAGAAGGAACAGGACAGAGAACTGTATCAGTTAAAGCAAAAGGAAGCTGGGAAGGCAGTCAGAACAGCAAAGGCCCAAACCGAGGAAAAGATAGCCAACTCAGTTAAGAAGGGGGATAAAACCTTTTATAGGTACATCAGGGAGCGAAGGAAGACCAAGGGAGGGATAGTGAGGCTTAATAAAGGGGAGAGAGGGTGGGCAGAGGGTGACTGTGAAAAGGCAGAGATACTAAACAAATATTTTTGCTCAGTATTTACAAAGGAAGAGGGGGAGGTACCTAAAACAAACAGTAGAAACACTCTGGATACAGAAGTTGATACCAGCCCATTTACAGAAGAAAGGGTTCTGAAAGAACTCTTAAAACAGAAGGTGGACAAAGCAATGGGGCCTGATGGGATTCATCCCAGAATTCTAAAAGAACTAAGGGTAGAACTAGTGACACTACTGACTACCCTCTTTAACAAATCATGGGAGGATGGGGTGGTACCTGAGGACTGGAGGAGGGCAGATGTGATTCCCCTTCACAAAAGTGTGAGCAAGGCAGAAGCAGGAAACTACAGACCTGTTAGTTTAACCTCAGTGGTAGGGAAAATGATGGAATCACTTCTGAAGGAAAGAATTTTGAGTATCTAGAGGCCAGAGGGGCACAGGACCCAAGGCAGCATGGATTCACAGCGGGAAGGTCATGCCAGACAAATCTGATAGATTTCTTTGACTGGGTGACCAAAGTAGTTGATCAGGAAGGGGCTGTGGACATGGCCTACCTAGACTTTAGCAAGGCATTTGACACAGTCCCACACAAAAGATTAATATACAAGTTAGCCAGCCTGGGAGTGGGTCCCAAGATGACAGCCTGGGTAAAGAATTGGCTGGAGAATAGGACACAGAGAGTAATAGTAAATGGAGTCCACTCTGAAAAAAGGGGGGTTAGTAGTGGGGTACCGCAGGGTTCAGTATTAGGACCGGTCCTCTTCAATGTCTTTATAAGAGACATTGCAGAGGGACTGGAAGGAAAAGTATGTCTCTTTGCAGATGACACAAAGATCTGCAACAGAGTTGATGCACAAGGTGGAGTGGAAAGGATGAGAAGGGACTTGGCAAGGTTAGAGGAATGGTCAAATGTATGGCAGCTTAGATTCAATGCTAAGAAGTGCAAGGTAATGCACCTGGGAAACAAAAACCCAGGGGAAGAGTACACAATGGGGGGTGAGATACTAACAACAACAAAAATGGAAAGGGACCTGGGGGTAGTCATATCAGATGACCTAAAGGTGGCAAGCAATGTGAGAGAGCAGAAAGGAGGGCTGGGGGGATACTGGGATGCATAGGAAGAGGCATCACCAGTAGAAAACAAGAAGTTATTATCCCTCTGTACAGACAGCTGGTGAGACCCCATCTGGAGTACTGTGTGCAGTTCTGGAGACCCAGTCTCCGCAAAGACGTAGACAGGATGGAAGCTGTCCAGAGGAGGGCAACTAAAATGGTGCAGGGTCTGCACTGGAAGACATATGAAGAGAGACTTAGGAACTTAATATGTATAGCCTCGAGAGAAAAGAGGGAGGGAGACATGATAGAAACTTTCAAGTACCTCAAGGAATCAACAAAGTCCAAAGGGTAGCATCTTTCAAAAAAGAGGTGTGCAAGAACAAGGGGCACAATTTGAAGGTAGAAGGGGCAGCTCAGAGGTAATTTAAAGAGTATTTTTCACAGAGAGGTTGTGGATGTATGGAGCGGCCTTCCAGAGGAGGTTGTGGAGTCAAAAACAGTGGTGGAATTCAAACATGCATGGGACAGTCATAAGGCAATTCTAGGGGGTGGGGGTAGGAAGAAGTAGGCTGCTGGTTAACTAGGACCTGCAGCTTATCCATCAGGTAGGGAAATGGGCAGACTGGGTGGGCCAAGCGGTCCTTATCTGCCATCAAATTCTATGTTTCTATGTTTTGGATTGTATCTACCCAGGATAGGCCAGCTGAGAGGCAATATATGGTTTTCAGTGGACTCCCACATTTTGACCACAAATTTCCAATAGGCTTTTCAAGACCTGACATTTTGGTCAAGACAGGTGAATTTCTTTTCAAATCCCATTCGAAAGGTGATTTTGCAATGCGACTGCGAAAACAGGATTTGGAGGGGATTTGAAAAAAATGACACCGGTCATGTTCTGGAGGTAATTTGTTGACAATTAGGGGCAAAAATCTTTAAAAATAAAGGTTTGAGTAAATGGTGGAACAATTCAATGTTTCTTCATAACTTAGTTGTTTTTTTACATTTTGACTCCAAATTTTCAGCATAGTCTTTTTGTGTCTATGACCACTCCTTGTGAACATGACAGGATTCATTTATAAAATAGTAGCTGAAACATCATTTCATGCCACCACTGTGAAAACACATTTTGGCTGGGACTTGACAAATGACAGCTGTCACATCATAGGGTGGTGTGAAAATGGCTATGTTGAAAATCTGGGGTCAAAATATTGAAAATTAGCAAAGCTACAAGTGTGCATTAAAATATTTGAATGTACACATAGAACTTTGTTTTTTAATATGTTTACCCCAGATTTTTAACATAGCTTTCTTATGACCCTACATAGCCTTTCTATGACCCCACCTCATGAACAGGGGTGGAGGGCATTTTCAAATCCTGCCTAAAAGATAATTTGCTGCCACAAATGTGAAAACACATTTTGGCCAGGATTTGAAAAATGACAGCTGTCACACTCTTGAGGTGATATGAAAAAATGGCTATGTTGAAAATTGGGGTCAAAATATTGACAATTACAAAAGTTATGATCGTGTGTTGAACATTTTCAATGTAAGCTCATGACTTTGTTGTCTTGTAATATTTTTACCCCATATTTTCCACACAGCCTTCTTATAACTCCACCTCATGAACAAGGGTGGAGAAAATTTTCAAATCCTGGCTGAAAGGTGATTTTAAGCAGTAATGGTGAAATCACCTTTTGGGAAGGATTTGCATAATTTCACTGTCATTGTTCATGAGGTGGTGTCCCAAAAAGGCCAGGTTGAAAATTTGGGGGAAAAATATTCAAAAATGGACAAGTTATAAAGATTAGTTCAATGTAATACATTGATCTGCATACCTGATTTCCTCAAGTTACTGCTCCAGCATTGAAGACTAAAGACATGTTTCCAGTCCACAGAAGATTGCAGCACTGGATCCCCAGTAGGTAAGTAAGAGAGGGTAATGGGAGCAGTGGCAACTGACATTGATGTTTTTTTTTTTCACATGGTGTATAAATATAATAATAAAAAAAGACTACAAAGGACAGTTTTCTTTGTTTCAGGTACCGACACTGAGGATTGGGTGCCCCAGTGTCATTGTTATGGTTGGTGGCACCGGGGATGGGCTCCCTGGTGTCACACAATGAAAATGGGTAAGGTAGGGGTAGTAGCCAGCATCAGGGATTGGACCCCCAGGTGTCAGAAAATTACTGGGTGCTGAGTGGGTGGGTAATGGTGATGGCAGCAATGGACATTGATGGACGATTTTCTTTTTTAGAGGGTGTATAAAAATTAACAAAAAAAGACCATGAGGTGTGGTTGTCTTTATTTCAGTTACCAACACTTTGGATTGGACATCCCAGTGTCGGTGTTATGTTTGGCAGTACTGGGGGTGGGCTGCCCAGTGTCACACAATGAAAACAGGTGGGGTGGTGGGCAGTAGCCAGCATCGGGGGTGGGCACTCCAATGTTGAAAAATTAACAAAGAAGGTGTGGGAGGGACTGAGGGATGGTTTTCTTAAGTTTGGCAGCACTGGGGTTGAAGTCCCTGGTGTTGCACAGTGAAAACAGGTAGGGTGGTGGTAGTAGCTGGCACCAGAGATTGGGCACCCAGGTGTTGGTAAATTAAGATGGAAGGGGTGGGAGGGACTGATGGATGGTTTTCTTTATTTCAGGTTATGTTGCGGAAGATGGAGGAACACAGCAGGCTGATCATGATGGATCAGCTCTGCTTGCTGGGTGGCATTATGCAGCTCAAAGGAAAAAGCTGCCTTATGATTGGACCAGCTCTTTACTTTGAATTACAGTACGTGAAGTTTCCACCTAGCACAACCAGAACAGTGTCATGATCAGCCTGGCTGATGACTGATCTGACACTGATGAGCCCCTTGAAAATTGCCCTGCATTGGACCGACAGTGACACACCACTCAAAACCCACTATCATACCAAAATGTTCACTTTGTGCAAAAGCAACCATAAAAACTGCCTAATGATCACTTTTAGCATACTGTCATGTCAGTTAAAGGGGGCCACAGAGATGGGATGAGATGTTAGGGTAGAGACTACAGGTAGTAGAGGTCACTTTGTGTTGAAAGTGCCTGCAGTCAGCCAGTTGAGCAGGGGATACCCCTGGGCAGCAACATTAGAGACTGATTGCCTGTAGGCCCTCCAAGGTGCCCACATTTTGAGTCTGCCTCAAATGAATATAATTTTAAGACCTCTGTTCATCAATTTAAAGTCTTCATCAACTGGTAGGGAATTCAACATCTGTGTCAGCACAGTTGGGCTATTCGCACTGGGGTAGACTCATAAAGATGAACATAGCACATGATAAAAAAGGAGACCACTACCAAGTCTGCAGTGCCACAAGATTCAAGAAGCAACAGGAGCACTGCTAACAGGCATAGTAGTTGTGTTCATAAAGGGTGAGTGAGTAATGAATAGCATTTTTCAAATATCAGGAATAATAGGCTATTCGTAACTCGGGAAGAAAAACAAATAACACTATTTGTGGATATTTGGCGTTTTGCCATTTGGTGGGAGTTCAAGATCACCCAAGACTTCCAGTCCAATCATAGGCCACTTTGGAAGCTCACTGAAGGAAGGTCATGTGACCCAGAACTCACAGATGAGTCAGGCAGGAGAGGCAGATGACTTTAGTTGCCGCAGAGAAAGAACCTACTTCCATTCATTTGCAATACTAGGAAAAAATAAGAATTCTTGACATTTTTTGTTTCCTTTCTAGATCCAAAGCTAGAGAGGGTCGATCTTTTACACTGTAGGGTGAAAATTAGGCTTCTAAGAAAGGGACAATACTAGAACTGTTTAGTGTTTTCTGAGAGAGAGAGAGAGAGAGAACCAGACCACAACATCATGCAACCCAACCCCCACACACACACTCAGAAGGTCTGTGTTGTTTTCTGAAGCAAAGAACAGGGCAAGTAGTCTAACTGAAATGTGATTAACTTAGGGACATTTTTTCTATTGTTGGTGGTTAGACTAGTGCCCTAGAAGGAATTAAAAAAAAAAAATTTTGTAAGAATTTAATTAGTCAGTTAGGCTTGACTATTGTTAGCTGATAGTGAGACTTGCCAGCTCAGTGTTGCTACAGTGGCTTGAATGCATAATAAATATAACGTAAATGTAATATCTCCTCAAATGTAATAACAATGGACAAAGAGTATTTACAGTAGAAGCCGCTTAATCAGGACACTCTGGTGGTGGACTTTTTGTCCTGATTAAGCAGCCGCCCACTTTATCAGAAGCCCATTATTCTGTCTTATCAGATGCAGTACAGCTCTCCCTGTTAACCCGACCACCCTGCCACCCTGTTACACTGATCACTCGGTACGCTACAATAAGTACAGCACTAATTTATTAGGTAATTTAGCAGCTCCCAGTTAAGGCAGTACTGTACAAAACTCCCGGTCCCCCCCTGTTCCACTGATCGTTCGGCTCACTCCACTATCCCCTCTCCTACAGCATCTTTTCTCTCTCTCTGTAAAAGAATACTGGCACTCAGTCCAGTCAACAAAGGAATGCTGACACTAGGCATTCGATCCAGTCCAGTAACAATAGAGTGACAAAGGAATGCTGGCACTCAGTCCGGTTGACTGGTTGATAAAGGAATGATGGCACTTGGCACTCGGTCTGGTTCCTGTCATCTGGCTGTGAGCTGCTGAAGAGGTCAGGCGCCGGTAAACTCAGTCGTGCTTTTACTTTGACTGTCTGTTGGTAAGAGTACAAGAGTGTGGTTAACGGCAGTCAGCTGTAACTTTGGCTCACTCTGGGGGGGGGGCTTGCTGTTAAATGTTGGCTCCTTTCTTTTCAGTTCAGCCCACTAATCACTTTTAGCCCCTTTTAGCACCTGTGGCAGGAAGCAGGCAGAAGGTGATAAGCAGGTGCTAAAAGGGATTAGTGGCAACAGCAGTAGCCAGAAGCTAAACTCATAGGATTAGTGATGATACAGGGACAGAATCATTCCATTAAAATGGCTCCCTCATCCCCATTAAGCAGCAGTACTGCCCCTAGGATTACATGGCCACTTAATTGGTTCCCAGAAGGTCGTCCCAGTAAAGCGGACGTCCCCATTATCCGCATCCCGATTAAGTGGCTTACACTCTATATCCGGTGTGACTTTACCTGAGTTGTAATTCCTGTACTTGGTGCCAAGAAGTATATGTCTGTTCATGTTTGCATAAAATGAAAAAATATAAAGTTAAAAAAAAAAGAAATCCTCCTGTGAGGAACCCAGGCTTGGGTACCTCAACAGCCACTTAAGCAAGTGCGAGTGCACAGTAACTGGTAAGGTGGGACTAGTCGACTGACTCCTGCTGCTTCAGTTAGCTGCTTTTCTGTTCTGCGTGTGCATGGCTGTGCACTCATGACATTTTTTCAAGTCTATGGCAATGTGCCCATGAAGAGATTTAATTTTTTTTTTCTGGGACAATCAGGCTTGAGTCTTATTAGTTGACTGTGAAACTTGACAGCTCAGCATTGCTGCAGTGACTTGATTTATTAATAAAAACAATTTAAATTGCATATCAGAACTCTTCCTGTGAGGAACATAGGCTTGGGTCCCTCCACGGCCACTTAAGCAAGTACAATTGCACTGCAGCTGGTAGGGTGAGACTAATCAGCTGACTCCCACCACTTCAGTTAGCTGTTTTTCTGTTCTTTGTGTGTGCATGGCTGTGCACTCAAGACATTTTTCTAAGTTTGTGGCTGTGTGCCGAAGAAGAGATTTAAAACAATATATTTTTTCTGAGACAAATCAGGCTTGACTATTATTAGTTGACAATGAGAATTGTCAGCTCAGCATTGATGCAGTGACTTGATTTCATAATAAATACAATTTAAATTTAATATCAGAAATCTTCCTGTGGGGAACCCAGGCTTGGATCCCTCCACGATCACTCAAGCAAGTGCAACAATATCGCAGCTGGTATAGTGGGACTAGTTATCGCACCCCCACTGCTTTACCTAGCTGTTTTTCTGTTCTGTGTGTGGGCATGGCTGTGCACTCAAGACATTTTTATGTTTGCTTGCACACATGTGCAAAAAAGATAGTGCCACCATATGAGAATTCATAGGTGTGCCTCCCTACTTCCAATGCCCTGCTGCCTTTTGCAGGCGCGGTCCCACCATGTCAATGAATGTAAGAGCTGCCTATGACAGCTTTTGCAAATGCAGCAGCATACAGTTGAAAGGAAGAACCACAGCGTGTAGGCAATTAGCATGCTGCCACCGCCGACCCCAGTGTGGCAAGCCTCTCTGGCTGTCGGGGGTGCTCAATTCCCCATCGGCTCCACTGGCCCCCCCCAAAAAAACTTCCAGCTGCCATACTGGGAACCCACCCCAGCATGGCAAACATCCCATGTCGTCTTCCTAAAAGTAAAAAAAAACCTAGAAAGAAAAAATTGTCCCTCGCTGACTGTCTTTACTTCTGCCCCCCACCCATGCCCACCCACTTTGCATCCTGCCTCCCCACCCCCTCACCCCATACTTACTGTACCTCTGAGTCCGGTGCGATAATCTTCGGTGGACCGGGAACATGTCTGCACTCTTCAAAGCCGACCACGAACTGAGGAAATGCCGGTAAGCTGTATAATGGAATAAATGGGTTTTTTTCAACTTTGATGCATATCTCAGGTATTTTTTGGAATTTTTTCACCAAATTTTTAACATGGGGTTTTTGGGACCCCACCTCATGAATTCTGTCACTGTCATTTTGTTATTCAGTCCCAAAAGGTGATTTCGAGGTCACTGTGCAAAATCACCTTTCGGGACTGATGTACGAAATGACAGTGTCACAGTTCATGAGGTTGGCCTCCAAAAACCCTATGTTGAAAATTTGGGAAAAAATTCCCAAAATGACTGTTTTATGAGCGTGCATTGCGCATTTCCTATGCACTCTCGTAAGTTCACGAATTTTTAATATTTGCACTCCAGATTTTCAACATTGCCATTTTACCACACCTCTTTAAGAGCAGTACAGCTGTCATTCTTCACATCTCCCCCAAAATGTGTTTCCATGCATGTAGAGCACAATGGCGCAGTCGGTGTGTGAAATCAATGTTTGGGACAGACTAAGAAAATCACAGTGACACTGTTCATGTGCAGAGGTCTTAAAATGGCTATGTTGAAAATTTGGTGACAAAAGTCCATAAAATGACTTTGTTACGAGCGAGCATTGCGCTGTTTCCACGCACCCTCGTAAGTTCATGAATTTGTAATATTTTCAGTCCAGATTTTCACCACTAGCATTTTTCCACACTTTCTTATGAACAGTACAGCTGTAATTTTTCACAGCATGGCCGAAATGTGTTTTCACACGTTCTGTGCAGAAACGCTTGGGCACTGTGGGAAATCACTGTTCAGGACAGATTAAGAAAATGACAGTGACACTGTTCATGAGCGGAGGTCCCAAAATGCCTGTGCTGACAATCTACTGTAAAAAAATCCCCAAATAATAACATTAAGGGTGTGTGTTGTGCACTTTCTACGCATGATTGTGACTTCAGTTTTTTTACTATTTTCACCTCAGATTTTCAACATTGCCATTTTTTACACCTCCCCATGAACAGTACACCTGTCATTTTTCACATCCTGTTCAAAATGTGTTTTCGCACCTGTGGTGCCAAATGCCGTGGTCACTGTGCAAAATCAGCTTTCAGCTACCAAACTGATATTGCCACTGTTCGCCAAGGTGGGGTCACAAAAACCCATGTTGAAAATTTGGAGTGAAAGACCAACGAACGCCTGAGGCATTAGGGTTTCTGACCATAACACTCCACCCTGTACAGACTGACAGGCATCAGGGGTGTGACTTAGGATTGTCACCGGTAATGCTTATATCATTCCACCCCCAACCACACCCTGCTGCCAGTGAGAGGCATCGAGGTGTGCCTTGGACTCTTCGGACTCAAAGTTCACCCCATTCTCCTATACTGCACCCATCTCACCATATTTCCTGATGGAATGGGGTGAGCATGAGGGCCAAAAACCCAAGGCACACTGTGACACTTATCTGTGTCTGCAGGGTAGGGTGTGGTGAAATGGCGTGGCCGTTATGCCTGATGACCCAAAGGCACACCCCACCAATGCCAATGCCAGCAAGCAAACATTCGGCATTAACAAATGCTTGTTGTAAGTTTGTTGCTGTGCACAAGAAGAGATTTAAAAAAAATTCTTAGAAAATCAGGCTTTACTCTTATTAGTTGACAGTGAAACTTAGCTCAGCATTGCTACAGTGGCTTGAGTTACTATATTTCATAATAATATATTCAGCATACACAGAGCAGCAGGAGATGGTGAGCTGAAAGCCTGTGGCGTGATGCTTAAAACATGAAACATATAGAATTTGACGGCAGAAAGGACCACTTGGCCCACCCAGTCTGCCCATTTCCTACCTACTGGATAAGCTGCAGATCCTAGTTAACCAGCAGCCTACTTCTTCTTACCCCACCCCCAGAATTGCCTTATGGCTGTCCCATGCATGCTTGAATTCCATCACTGATTTTGACTCCACAGCCTCCTCCGGAAGGCCGTTCCATGCATCCACAACCCTCTCTGTGAAAAAATACTTCCTTAAATTACCTCTGAGCCCGCCCCCTCTATCTTCAAATTGTGCCCTCTTGTTCTTGCACACCTCTTTTTTTGAAAGATGCTACCCTCTTGGACTTTGTTGATTCCCTTGAGGTACTTGAAAGTTTCTATCATGTCCCCCTCTCCCTCCTTTCCTCGAGGCTATACATATTAAGCTCCTTAAGTCTCTCTTCATATGTCTTCCGGTGCAGACCCTGCACCATTTTAGTTGCCCCTCCTCTGGACAGCTTCCATCCTGTCTATGTCTTTGCGGAGATTGGGTCTCCAGAACTGCACACAGTACTCCAGATGGGGTCTCACCAGCTGTCTGTACAGAGGGATAATAACTTCCTGTTTTCTACTGGTGATGCCTCTCCCTATGCATCCCAGTAACCCCAACCCTCCTTGCTGCCCTCTCACATTGCTTGCCCAGCTTTAGGTCATCTGATATGACTACCCCAGGTCCTTTCCATTTTTTGTTGTTAGTATCTCACCCCATTGTGTACTCTTCCCTGGTTTTGTTTCCAGTGCATTACACTTCTTAGCATTGAATCTAAGCTGCCATACATTTGACCATTCCTCTAACCTTTCCAAGTCCCTTCTCATCCTTTCCACCCACCCTGTGCATCAACTCTGTTGCAGATCTTAGTGTCATCTGCAAAGAGCATACTTTTCCTTCCAGTCCTTCCACAATGTAAAGCTATAAAGACATTGAAGAGGACCGGTCCTAATACTGAACCCTGCGGTACCCACTAGTAACCCTCCTTTCTTCTGAGTGGACTCCATTTACTATTACTCTCTGTGTCCTATTCTCCAGCCAATTCTTTACCCAGGCTGTCATCTTGGGACCCACTCCCAGGCTGGCTAACTTGTATATTAATCTTTTGTGTGGGACTGTGTCAAATGCCTTGCTAAAGTCTAGGTAGGCCATGTCCACAGCCCCTCCCTGATCTACTACTTTGGTCACCCAGTCAAAGAAATCTATCAGATTTGTCTGGCATGACCTTCCTGTTGTGAATCCATGCTGCCTAGGGTCCTGTGCCCTCTGGCCTCTAGATACTTGACAATTCTTTCCTTCAGAAGTGATTCCATCATTTTCCCTATCACTGAGGTTAAACTAACAGGTCTGTAGTTTCCTGCTTCTGCCTTGCTCACCACGTTTGTGAGAGATCACATCTGCCCTCCTCCAGTCCTCGGTGCACCCCCCATCCTCCCATGATTTGTTAAAAGGTAGTCAGTGGTGTCACTAGTTCTACCCTTAGCTCTTTTAGAATTCTGGGATGAATCCCATCAGGCCCCATTGCTTTGTCCACCTTCAGTTTTAAGAGTTCTTTCAGAACCCTTTCTTCTGTAAATGGGCTGGTATCAACTTCTGTATCCAGAGTGTTTCTACTGTTTGTTTTATGTACCTCCCCCTCTTCATTTGTAAATACTGAGCAAAAATATTTGTTTAGTATCTCTGCCTTTTCACAGTCTCCCTCTGCCCACCCTCCCTCCCCTTTATTAAGCCTCACTATCCCTCCCTTGGTCTTCCTTCGCTCCCTGATGTACCTATAAAAGGTTTTATCCCCCTTCTTAACTGAGTTGGCTATCTTTTCCTCGGTTTGGGCCTTTGCTGTTCTGACTGTCTTCCCAGCCTCCTTTTGCTTTAACTGATACAGTTCTCTGTCCTGCTCCTTCTGCGATTCCTTGTACTTCCTGAATGCTTTCTTTTTCTCTTGACCTTCACTGCCACTTCCTTTGAGAACCATAGTGGTTTCTTACATCGTCTTGTTTTGTTTATTTGCTTCACACAAAGGCTTGTTACCTCTGTGATGGCAGTTTTATTATTCCCCATTGTTCTTCCACCCTCCTTCCTGCCCATTTGCTAGTGCATTCCTTAGGCACTCACCCATTTGGCAAAATCAGCCCTCCTAAAGTCCAGTACTTTTGTCTTTGTATGGCTTGACTCTATTGCTGTGTTTATTGTGAACCATACTGTTCGATGGTCGCTAGTTCCAAGATGGCTACCCACTTCTACATCTGTGATCCTCTCTCCATCTCCATTTGAGAGAATCAAGTCTAATATTGCTCCCTCTCGAGTGGGCTCCAGTACTAGTTGTCGAAGGCATGCCCCCTGTAGGGCATCTAGAATAACTGCATCTAGAATAACTGGTGTCACCATAGCAGTACTGGTGGCTTAGGGCACGTTCGATGTACAAAATTATGTTTTACCCCTTCAAGGCCTGTAATCTCCACCAGCACCAGTATGGTGTCAGCTGACACCAGGCAGAAAAGTAAAAGTAGCATTCAAAGTGCCAGTAGTATTGCTAAGAGGACATTGTCATTATCTGCGACTGATACTACCAATGTGAATGTGTCTTCTTCATCCTTTGCCACTCCCACCAGTACCACCAGGAAGAGGTCATGGTCATTAATAACCACCGCTGTTCTGATCCACCACCCATCCACTGAGACTACTAGTATCCCAATTTCTGCCACAAAAGTAGCCCTGAGATCCACTTCTGAAACTGTGACTGAGACCACTCCTGCCACTGTGACCCAGACCACTCCTGTCACTGTGAGGCAGACCACACCTGCCACCGCAACCATGGTGACCACCACCAGTACTGCTATGGTGACACCAGCCACTACTACCACTGTGGCCCCAGCCAGCTGCAAAACTATTTCCAGTATTTTGTCCACCCCTACTTTTTTTTCGGCCTGTTTCCCCTACAGTCAAACTTGTCAGTCCAGATGAGGAGGAGGAGGCACCCTCATCTATGTCTGAGCACTTTCCAACAGGAGAGTTGCCCACTGATACATCATCTGAGGAGGCTAACCTAAGTAGCTATGACAATGAGGCAAAATATGGAGAGTACCTTGAGAGCTGTAAAGCAAGATAGTCAGGTGGCCAAAATCCTCAGCCTCTCAAGGTTATGGTGGATGTAGAAAGAAGGAAAAGACTCCTTCCCCAAAAAATCCTGGCAAATTACCCTTCAGCACTTTGTTCAGCAGACTCCATCCCAGCCTGTACAATCAAGTAGAGCACATGCAGGGGCACCAGCTGGGCCAGGAGAACATCCACAGATGCAGGTCCAAACAAGAAAGGCTAGTAGGGGCCAAAAGAGTGGTGGTGGTGGTGGTGCTGGTGACACTAGCTGCATGAGTGATGTCAGGAGCAGTAAGACCATGGTATGGTTGCATTTTACATTACTGAAAGAAGATAACAGAAAGGCAGTGTGTACACTGTGCAGTACGACTATCAGCAGGGGAAATCTCTGGCAAATTTAACAACCAACTCCTTAATGAACCACCAAAGGGTAAAACATTCCCAGGTTTTTAAAGTGTCAGGGTCTGTGACTGGGGTTTCATCAGATGCATCTCATTGTGATACCACAGGCAGTGGTTCTGGCAGCACTGGCGATGCCACAGATCTTTATCCCACTGAAAAAATGCTGCTGTGCCTTCTGCTGCTACCGCTCCATCTCTCTCAACACCAAAGGCTCCTCCATGCACCCCAAGCACTCTTGCCAGACACCAGTCCCCTGCTATTTGCATACCATCTGGCAAGCATGGAACATTCCCCCATCCGCTGTCAATGCCAACAGTGGAAGCGTTCTAGGCCAGAACTGTGTACCAGTCATTCCATCCAACAGCTCAATACATCACACAGCTCATAGGTGAAATTATGGTGTTAGATCTGCAACCCTCATCACTTGTGGAATACACTGGCATTCGCAGACTTCTGCAGCACTTGTAGCCATAGTACCAGGTCCCATCATGTCCCACATTTTCACGCACTGTGGTGCCAAACATATATGAGGGTGTGAGAATGGCAATTACCACACTATTCTCTGAGGTTGTGGGTGGAGTTTTTTACTGCACCTCAGACATCTGAAGCAGTACAAACTCCTTGCACGCATATCTCTCCTTGACAGCACGCTGGTGTGTGCCAAACCATATGTATCCTGTTGAGGATTCCTCCTCTCCCCATGTCACTGGCTCTCCCTTCATCCATCCACAACATGGAAGTCATTCCAGGTCTGCTCTACTAAATATTGGCTAATGAAGAAAGACCACATGTCACCGAACATTCTGGCATTCATTCAAGTCATGCTGCAATCATGGACATTGGTACCATTCTACATGTTGTTTTTTCATAGCAGATATCAGGCAGATATGGTGAAATCAGTTGTGATGGAAATTTTGTCAGCAGCCATTGCTTTGCCCACACCTTGAATCTAGTGGTCATATCTGCACTATGTCATAGTACTGAGGCCAGCAAGACTGTCTCCATAGCATGTATCTGTGCTTATTTTCATTACTCTATATAGGCAACTGACCAACTAAGGGAAGTGCAACAATGCCTTGGTCTGTCTTTACATTGCTTGATGCAGGAGATTAGTACCATATGGAATTCATCATGCCTGATGCTGTCCAGACTGTTAGAACAGAAGCACATACTTCATGACATGAAACCAACATGATCCAGTCCACTCACTGATGGACAGAAAAAACTGCAAGGAGACTTTGAGTGGAAAAAGCTAATTCCTAGCACATTTATTGTGACTTGGGCACAGACACGGACACTACCCCAGTGCTTTGGTCTATCAAAATTTGATTAAGATGGTGGCCACGCTGGGCTAGCCATCAGCATCTCTGTAGCATCAGGGATTTCAATTTGTTTATTTTATTCTTTCTTTATTTTATTTTTGTTTTGTTTTGTTTGTTTGTTTTAGTTAATAACTGTGTTGCTAAAGGTAGTGAGTTAGGGCTGAAGCAGTGAGTTTGTAGTGGTGGGAGCGGGTTTTTTTTCGGGTTTTCCTTTTCGTTTAGTTATATATTTTTAGCCACATATGTTTTTGTTCTCTGTGCCCTGAATGGCTTACATTTGCCATAGGGTTTAACTATTTTTTCTCACTGAAAGAAAACCTTCCTATTATTACTGGTGATCTGCTTCTGGGCCAGGTTTGGAGTTAAGGAAAAATTGGAGTTGACCTACCAGCTGCAATGGAGTTCCTGTTTTGGGAGCATAGGAGATCTGGTGGAGTCGTAGTTGTTATTGCTGGAGTGCAGAAGTGGAGCAGGAGCCTTGTCATAACTGGTGTGGTGGACTGTAGGAGTTGAGCTAAGGGAGTGTTCTCAGTGTCTTGACAAGTTGTTGCCCTGGACTCTGGTTCAGACTGCTACCATGGTATTTGTGGTGGCCTTGGTTTTCTAGGGATTGAGAGATTGTGGGCTTATGTTGTCTGGGCTCTGTGCTTGCCGAGTAGGCCCTGTCTGAACCCGAGGTGGAATCTGCTGGGGTGGTTGACTGCACGGGAGACTGGGTCCGGTGTTGTCGGTGGATGCACGTCGTAGTGCTCGGCCCTCCTTGGTTTTCCATGGGATGGACTGGTGAGCCTGTCCCAAGCTGAGACCTAGTTGTGACCTTCTGTCTTGGCAGTGCCTCCTTGGGGGAATGGTTGGGCAGCGTGAGGTAGAAGAAGGCCTGTTTGCCTGAAGCCAGAGTATTTCCCTGAGAACCCCAACAAGGAGGCCTGTTTGCTTGAAGCTGGAGGACTTTCGAGAACCTTGACAGGGACTGCACCAGATAGACGTGTTGACTTTTCCTTTTTATCTATTCCTTGAACCTGGTGGGCAGTGCGAGTGCCCTTTCTTGACTTGGACATTTTATAATAATTTTGTTTACTGTAACCCGATCTAGGTGGGAGATACGTTGTGGAGTCAGTAGTCCTTTTCCCTGGTGAGGTGAAAGCTCCTAGAGATTACAATCAGTTATTTTTGGATAGTGTTGTGGCTATTCTTTACTTTGTAACTTAATTTCATTTCACATCATCAGTTGTTTTGTTTTGTTTTTTCTTAACTCACATATATTTTTGATATTTTTTGGCATTATTCATCAAGTCTGAGTGTTTGTGGGTGTGTGGTGTGGAAGTTTGAGAGGTTGATTGAGTAGTTGTGTGTGTGGGTGGTGGGTATTTGAGAGTGGTGTGGATTATATTCGTAATTTTTGTGACTGTTTATTTTGGGTGCCTGCAGGGTGTGGTAGAGATGTGCTGGGAAGGTGTAGTGACGGTCAGGCATTGTTCCCCTTCCAGGCTTAGGGACCTCCATCCTTTTTCTTGTCCCCCATTATCCCCAGAGGTTTATAGATGGTGTTGGGCTCTGGGGATTGTTAGGAGGAGGAGGATGGGTGCTGGGCCTGGAGGGGGAATGGAAAGAAATGGGTGGATTGGGATAGTGGGGACAAGGAGATGCCCTGGGGCAAATTGGGTCCCTGTCTGGTTCCCATACTCAAGGGCTCTGCTTGTAGCAGGCAGGTAACATGGTCTTCCTTGGTTACTCATCCTACTCGGGCTGTGTTATGTAATGCCAGGTCCATTAAGAACAAGACCGCTATAACAGCAGATCTTGTTGGATCATTGGACCTGGCTTGTATCACCGAGACCTGGCTGGATGAGAATGCTGGTACAATTTTGGCATCAGCAATTCCGGCTGGGTACTGAGTGATACACTGCCTGTGGATGGATTGTAGGGGCGGGGGAGTTGCCATCTGTTTTAGATTGGACCTGAACGTGGTGGAGGTACCAGTGGAGACCACCAGCTCCTTTGAATGCATCATGGGTGAGGGTGTGGGGTGCAGGTTTCTTCTCATCTACCATCCACCAGGAGATGGGAATGTTTTCCTGTGGGATGTCGCAGACTTCATTATCGACTTGACATTGGGATCCCCCAGATGGCTGATCCCAGGGGATTTCAGTGCCTGGGTTGATGATGAACTCTCGCAGTTTGGTTAAGACTTCCTCTGGCTAATGGGTTTGCTGGGCTTCACACAGGTTATTTCCTCCCCAACCCATATTGGTGGTCATTCATTGGACTTGGTGTTTCTTCTGGGGATGGAGATATCCAACTTAGTGGTGGAACCAGTCAGGTGGTCTAACTATCATACTACTGGGTTCAGTTTCATGCCCCCCCCCACAGTAGGCCAGTCCCTATGGAGATGGTTCGGTACTGCCCTTTGAGAGGTGTTTCCCCCTGATGGCTTGATGGCGGTGCTGGACCTATCGGGTTTACCGAGTGAATGCATGGATCCTGGGGGAGCTGATACTTGCCTATAACAAGGCAGTAGTAGTGGCCATGGATTCCATTGCTCCTGTTTGTGTTCATCCCCTCACTCTTCACCCCAGGTCTCCCTGGTTTGATGAGACCTTGAGGGAGTTGAGGAGAGTGGGATGAAGGCTAAAGAGGTGTTGGCGGAAGTCAGGCCTGGAGTGTGACAGACTTAGCTTGATGGACCATTATGGGGTCAATCAACCAGCAATTACCCATAAGAAGGCAGAATTCCTGTCCAGGGTAATTGCTGCCATGCAGAATCAACCAACCCAGCTCTTCTGGACTGTGGACAGATTGTGCAATCCAATCTGTCTCCAGTCTGAAAGTGCTTTTTCACAAGAGTGGTGTGAGGAGTTTGCTCAATTCTTCGCAGATAGGGTTGCCACAGTCAGGTCCGGTGTCCGCTTGTTCCTCTCTAATGGGAGTTGTGATGGTCAGCAGGAGATGTCGGATGCCCAGTTTGTGTGGTGTGACTTATGCCTGCCCACGATCAATTACATTGTGATGGTTGTCCTGTCATTGTGACTGAGCAACTGTAGTTTGGACCCGGGCCCTACATGCCTCTTAGGCTGTGTGGATAAAATTGGCTCGGTCCTTGCTGCGATAATCTGGATGTCTTTGGAGAGGGGAGTCTTTCTAGATCCCCTGAATGAGGCCGTGGTTCAGCTCCTCCTTAAAAAGTCCTCCTTGGACCTGGACTGTCTGGCAAACTACAGGCCTGTCTCTAACCGACCCTTGTGGGTAAGGTTATTGAGAAGGTGGTTGTGTCGCAGCTGGATGATCATTTGACCAGCCACAATGTCTATGGTTCTCTCCAGTCCAGATTTAGGAAGAGACATAGTACCAAGACAGCCCTTGTCGGGTATTAAATTACCTCCTAATAGCGAGAGATCGAAAGACCTATTCCATCTTGGTCCTTCTAGATCTCTCTGCGGCATTTGACACTGTAGACCATGGTGTGCTGTTGGAGCACCTGCAGTTCATTTGTGGACTGTCTGGTATGGTCCTCAGATGGTTTTGATCATTCCTCGAGGGTAGGACTCAGAGGGTGGTGTCTGGGATTTTTTCCTCGGCACCACTCCTCCTATCCTGCGGGGTGCCACAGGGCTCCATCTTGGCACCAATGTTGTTCGCAGTGTACATGTTGCCGTTAGGAGCGATTATTAGGTGGTACGGCTTGAGTTTTCACTGCTATGCAGATGATACTCAGCTGCACATGTCCTTTGTGCCTGGCCAGGATGATGCTGTTTCGGTCTTCAACAACTGTCTCGCCGAGATCCAGGATTGAATGAGCATGAGTTGGCTGTGGTTAAACCTGGAAAAAACTTAGGTGTTGGTTGTGGACCCAGGTCATCGGGATGTGGGTTTGTTGGCAGGATCACCTTTGGGACTATGGTTTGGGGGTGTTCAGCTAACTACCTCAGACCGGGTGCGGAACCTGGGAATTATTTTTGATGACTGCCTGATCCTTAGATCTCAGGTGTCAGCAGTTGTCAAAACCTTTTTTTACCATCTGAGGAATATTGCCCGGCTGAAGAACCTGGTTCCTTCCGATGATCTTCCAACTTTGGTCCACACCTTCGTTACCTCCTGCCTTGACTACTGCAACGCCCTTTATCTAGGGCTACCGGAGGTTGATATCTGCCACCTGCAGCTGGTGCAGAATGCGGCAGTCAGGCTGTTGACTGGTACCTCTAGGACCAGTCATATAATGCCTGTGCTCTGCGGACTGCACTGGCTGCCAGTACAGTGGTGGATCACCTTCAAGGTCGGTTTGCTGACCTATAAGGCCCTACATGACCAGGGACCTAGTTACCTGCAAGATCTGCTTTGCCCCTACTGTTCCCCCCACTCTCTCGATCCACCGACGAGGGATTGCTAGAGATTCCCAGTGTCCGTTTAAATCCAATCCAATCCAACTTTATTTATATAGCGCCTTTCAAATCCAAGGCGCTGTACAAAATCATATACAAAGTAATAAAAATTCCATACATTAAAATGTCAGCCATGACTAACTAGAATATGCTAAATTAAATAAATATGTTTTTAAAGCAACCTTAAAACTATCGATGGTTGGGCATTCTCTCAACCAACGAGGTAGAGAATTCCACAGGGTTGGTGCTGAAAAAGCAAAAGCACGAGATACTGATGTCTTTAATCGAACCCTGGGAATCTCCAGCAATCCCTAGTTGGCGGAACGGAGAGGACGGAGGGGGCAGTAGGGAATCAGATCTTTCAGGTAACCGGGTCCCTGATCATGTAGGGCTTTAAAGGTTAGTAAACCAACCTTAAAGGTGATCCGCTATCAAACAGGCAGCCAGTGCAGTTCGTGGAGCACAGGCTTAATATGACTGGTTCTAGAAGTCCCAGTCAAAAGCCTGGCTGACACGTTCTGCACCAGCTGGAGGCGGCAGATATCAACCCCTGGTAGCCCTAGGTAGAGGGAGTTGCAGTAGTCCAGACGGGTAGTGACAAAGGCATGGACCAATGTTGAAAGATCCCCCAGAGGAACCAGATGTTTCACCCGGGCGATATTCCTCAGATGGTAAAAAGAGGATTTGACGACAGCTGACACCTGAGATTTTAGGGTCAGACCATCGTCAAAAATAACGCTCAGATTTCGCACCTGATCGGAGGTAGAGAGCGGTATACCACCAAGTAACAAACCTGATGGTTGTCCAGCTCCCAAACCCACCCCTGGATGACCTGGATCCACAACCAATACCTCAGTCTTAACCGGATTGAGTCTCAGCCAGCTGGAACTCATCCAAAGTCTGATCTCTGCAAGGAAGTTATTTAGTACAGAGAGCGCATCACTCTGACCGGGGAGAAAGGACAGATACAGTTGAGTATCATCTGCATAGCAGTGAAAACCCAGACTGTATCGCCTGATGATTTCTCCCAATGGCAGCCTATACACTGCAAACAACATGGGAGCTAAAATGGAGCTCTGTGGTACCCCACAAGGCAGGGAGTGAGCACCAGAGGAATAAATTCCAGTGACAACTCTCTGAGACCTGTCCATGAGGTAAGAACGAAACCATTTGAGGACTGTACCGGACAGCCCACAAAAGACTCACAGGCACTCCAATAGCACTCCATGGTCTACAGTGTCAAATGCAGCAGAGAGATCAAGAGGGACCAGAATGGTATATGCCTTTCGATCTCTAGCCATCAGGAGGTCACTCAATACCCGGACAAGGGCAGTCTCTGTGCTATGCCTTTTCCTAAAGCCAGACTGGAGAGTATCATAGACATTGTGAGTTATAAGATGATCATCCAATTGCAACGCAACTGCCTTTTCAATAACCTTACCAACAAATGGCAGGTTAGAGATAGGCCAGTAGTTAGCTAGACAATCTGGATCCAAGGAGGATTTTTTAAGGAGTGGTCGAACGACCACCTCCTTAAGGGGGTCAGGAAAGACTCCCCTCTCCAAAGACTTCCAGACAATGTCAGCAAGGATTGGGCAGATAACTTCTACACATCCTACTAAAAGAGGTGTAGGGCCCGGATCCAAACTACAACTTGTTGGTCGCATTGTTTGGATGATCTTCACAATGTCCCTGAACTCCGGCCGGCGAAAATCTAACCAGACAGACCGAGGACATGGCACTTCTCGTAGACCACCGCAATCCCCCATAGGAAAGGTCGGACAGATGCCGGACCTGATGCTGGCAACCTTATCTGCAAAAAAACGAGCAAACTCCTTGCATCTTAGCTGAGAAAAGGCTTCTCTGGGCTGAAGACAGACTGGATTGCACAATCTGTCCACGGTCCGGAAAAGCTGAGCCGGTCGATTTTGTACAGCAGAAATCTCTCTGGACAGCAATTCTGCCTCCTTACGAGTGATTTCTGATTGATAGCTATCATAATGTGCCATCAACCTAAGCCTGTCAGCATCAAGGCCCGACTTCCGCCAGGCTCTCTCCAGCCTTCAGCCAACTGCCTTAACTCTTCAAAGGAGCCATCAAACCAGGGCTCCTTGGAAGGAGGGCGAAGGAGCGTAACTGAACAGGAGCAATTTTGTCCAGAGCATCTCCACAGCCTTATTATAGGCTAATACAAGATCATCTGGACTCATGCATTCACCAACAAACTCGATAGATCCAGTACGCGTTAGGTCAGTGGGGTTAATACCCTTAAAGGCGGTGCGAACCATCTCGTGAGACCTATGGGGGGCCTGAAACTGAACCTTATGGTGTGATGGTCAGACCAACTGACAGGTTCCACCCCCAAGTCAGCGATCTCCATACCCAAAAGAAAGACCAGATCCAGTGAATGACCCCCTATATGGGTCGAGGAGATAACTACCTGTGTTAGGCCCAGCGTATTCATCAGCTGGAGGAGATTTTGACTAAAATGCGAGAGATCATCGTCGACCCAGGCATTGAAGTCCCCCAGAACTAACAGTCTGGGGAACCTCAACACCAAGCCGACAATGAAGTCTGCTATTTCCTGCAGGAATTCTCCACATCACCTGGTGGACGGTAGACGAGGAGAATCCCGCAGCCTACACCCTCTCCCAGGATATAGTCAAAGGATCTGGTACTTTCCAATGGCACATCCACAAGGCCCAGCTCAGTCTTAAACATAATGGCCACACCCCAGCCCCTACGATCCAACCTTGGATGGTGTATCACCGAGAACCCGGCTGGAGTGGCCAAGACATCTGGAGCTAGGTCATTTAGTTTTATGTCCCCATCCCTGTGGAATTCTCTACCTCATCGGGTGCGAGATTGTCTGACCATCCAAAGTTTTAAAGTTGCTCTTAAAACCTTCTTATTTAGCCTGGCCTATCCTGACTTTTAATGCCGCTGTTGTATTTACTGGTTTTTAATTTGTTGCACATGTTATTTATGGATGTATTTTATCTATTTATTGTGTTGTACAAGCACCTTGGTTATTAAAAAGGAGCTTTTTTATAAATAAACTTTGCTTTGCAACCTTCCTTAGGGGGGCCCCCTTAGGAAAGTTGATAGACCAAAGCAGTGGGATATTGTCTGTGTCTGTGCTTGAGTCACAATAACATAGAAACATAAAAATTGTCAGCAGATAAGGACTGCTAGGCTCATCTAGTCTGCCCGTAAGCCCCGTACTTGATTACAGCTTCTGACCCTCCCTCTGCTTTACCTCTATGGTTCCCCTATGCCTGTCCCATGCATGTTTAAATCCAACCACAGTGCTTGCTCTCACCACCTCTTGTGGCAGACTGTTCCATGTGTCCACTACCATCTCTGTGAAGAAAAATGTCCTCACATTCCCTCTTAACCCACCATCTTCTAATTTCATGTCATGCCCCCTCATTTTTGTACTTCTCCTGTACTGGAAGATGTCTCCCCCCCGCACCTTGGTTATGCCCTTGAGGTACTTGAATGTTTCTATCATGACCCCTCTCTTCCTCTCCTCCAGCGAATACATATTGAGGTCCCTTAATCTCTCCTCATAAGTTTTGTGGTGCAAGTCCTGTACCATCTTAGTCACCCTTCTCTGGACCTTCTCCAGCCTGTTAATGTCCTTTCAAAGGTGTGGCCTCCAGAACTGCACACAGTACTCCATGTGAGGCCTGACCAGGGTTTTATATAATGGCATCACTACCTCCTGTCTTCTGCTAGTGATACTCCTGCCTATGCAATCCAGCATGTCACTGACCTTCCCTGCTGCCTTTGTACTCCACTTTGACATTTTCAGGTCATCTGAAATAAAAAAAAAAACAGGTCCCTTTCTTCCTTGGTGGCTATCAGTAACTCCCCCCCCCATCCTGTAGCTCTCTCCAGAGTTTCTATGCCCAAGGTGCATAATTTTGCATTTCTTTGAGTTAAACCTCAGTTGCCACTTCTCAGACCATTTCTGAAGCTTTCCCAGGTCCTTTCTCATTTTCTCCACCCCTTCTAGAGTATCCACCTTGTTACAGATCTTGGTGTCATCTGCAAGCAGGCAGACCTTTCCTTCCAGCCCCTCTGCAATGTCAGTGATGAAGACATTGAACTGGACTGGCCCAAGGACTGATCCCTGAGGTACCCTGCTGATCACCCCCCTCTCCCTAGATTGTACCCCATTTACCACCACCATCTGCCTCCTGTCTGTTAGCCAGTTTCTAAGTCAGTTTACCACCTTGTCTCCCATGCCCAGACTACCCATCTTGTTAACCAGCCTCTTATGTGGGACAGTGTCGAAGACTTTGCTGAAGTCGAGGTAGGCAACATCCACCATCCATCCCTTGATTTACTTCCTTCGTCACCCAGTCAAAGAAATCTATCAGATTCATCTGACATGACCTACCCACTGTGAAACCATGCTGCCAAGGGTCCTGGGAACTGATGGCTTCTAGATGTTCCATTATCCTTTCTTTAAGCAGTGCCTCCATGAGCTTCCCCACAACTAAGGTAAGGCTGACTGGCCTATAGTTCCCCACCTACTCCCTACTGCTGGTTTGTGTAGAGGGACCACATGTGCCCTCCTCCAATCCTCTGGTACCACTCCTGTGTTGAGTGACTCTGTGAACAAGGCTGCCAGAGGTTCTGCTAAATCTCTTTGTGGCTCCCTTAATATCCTCGGGTGTATGTCATCTGGCCCCATTGCTTTGTCCACCTTCAATTTAGTGAGCTCCTGCAGGACTCTCTGTCCAGTGAATGGACTGTCATCCACCTGTTCTCCCACCTTGGCATCTGTTGCATGGCTTTGGTCCCTGTCCCTTCCCCTCTTCCGTGAATACTGAACAGAAGTATTTATTCAGCATTTCTGCCTTATTCATGTCTCCCTTCTTACACTCCTCTTACTCCCCTTTGAGCCTAACAATCCCCCTCCTGGTTCTCCTTCTTTTGCTGATGTACCTGTAGAATGTCTTGTCCCTTTTCTTTACTGTCTGTGTTAATCCTTCCTCAGTCTGCACCTTTGATCTCCTTACAGTTCTTCCCGCTTCCCTTAGACACTCTAGGTACATTTCCCTGTCCTCCTCTCTTTCCGTCTGCTTATATTTCCTGAACACTGCCTTTTTAGCCCTTACTTTGTCTGCCATCTCTTTCGAGAACCATAGTGGCCTTCTCCTTCTCTTGCCTTTGAATAACAATCTGATGCATTGGTTTGTCACTTCCCCTATGGCTCATTTTAGGTCTTCCCACTGCTCTTCCACCCCACCTTCTATCCCCCATATCTCCAGGACTATTTTGATAGCTTTCCCCATTTTAGCGAAGTCTGCCTTTTTGAAATCCAAAACCTTTGACCTAGTGTGACATGACTGAGTCCCTGACCCCATGCTGAACCATACAATGTGGTGATTGCTGGATCCCAGTTGCCCTTCTACCTGGACATCTGTGATTCTATCCCCGTTGGTCATCACTAGATCCAGAATCGCCCTGTCCCTGGTGGGATCAAGCACAAGCTGCCTGAGTCCTGCCTCCTGTAGGGAATCTAGAATGCCTCTGCTTCTGATTGAAGCTGCTGCCTGGGTGGTCCAATCCATGTCTGGCATATTGACATCCCCTCATCAGCAGAATATCACCTTTAATTGCCATCTCGTGTATTTCATCCACTAGCTCCCTGTCCACTTCTTCTTCCTGTCGTGGAGGCCTGTATATCAACCCTGTGCATATTGCTGTGCCGTTTCCAGGTTCAAGGGTGACCCACAGTGCCTCAGCCTCCCCCTGCTTACCCTGTATCTCTGTAGCCTTTATACTATTCCTGATATACAGGGCTACTCCCCCCCCTCTTTTTACCCCCCATCCCTCCTGAACAAAGCATAGCCCGGTACATTGATTTCCCACCCATGATTTGCAATTTACCAGGTTTCAGTTATTGCTACTATGTCCAGCTGTGCCTCTACAATCAATGCCTCCAGGTCTGGGAGTTTATTTCCCAGGCTGTGGGCATTAGTTACCATGGCTTTCCATGTTGTGTATTTTAGATTACACACCCATGTTACTGCTCTTCAGTTTCCTTCCCCAACCTGTTACATTTCTTGTGTGGTATCGATTCCACCACTTTGCCTTCCCCAACAACTTCAGTTGTACTTGCCAATAATTTATTTTCCTGCATGTGCCCTAGGGGGATGTTACTAAGCCTCCGGGCTCCACTCCTTGGCCAGTTTAAATGCTCTCTGCTGAAGCATTCAGACTTGTCACTCAGGATCATGGTCCCTTTCCCGGATGGATACAGGCCATCATCCTTATACAGGCTCACATCCGTCCAGGTGGGGACCCAGTCCCCCATGAAGCCAAACTCCTTCCTTGCACACCATTCCTTCAACCACGATTTGAATTTCTGGATGCGGAATGTCCTAGCCTCTCTCCTGCCATGAACAGGTAGAACCTCCAAGAAGGAGATGGAGTATGCTACCTGCATCAGGCTCCCCCCAGCTTCCTGAAGTCCTCCTGTATGCTAACTAACTCCACCCTGTCTCCTGCAATGTCATTCATCCCCAGGTGGATGATGACATCCAGTTCCTCCCTCCTTGCTATTGCCCTTGTGATCTTATTGATCTGCTTCCCATCCCTCCATGGCATGATTCCTGGGATGCACTTGAGCTCCCTGTCCTTCCTACTAGGTTCCCCTAAAGTAACACCCTGGACAATTGGTCCCCCACCAGTAGAAGTTTCCTCCTCCTCTGGGGTTCTCTACCACCCTTCCTTTGGGCTCCATCATGGAGGACCTGCTCATACTCCCTGGTCTCAGCTGCAGGTGCACCTGTGGGTCTGTCCCACTCCTCCAAAACAGCGTAGGAGTTAGTTAGCTGTACCAATTGGGGGATGTGCCTTAGACCCTCCCCCCTCCCTGAACCCACCATGATCCAATCACTCCTCCTCCTGAGCATCCTGTGAGGTTTAGGTTGTGGACCCGGTGGCCTCTGGGTGGGGATAAAAGGCTCCTGTAACCTTGTAAATGTGCTATGAATGAGCTTTTTCTGCTCTAAGTCTGTTTGCATTTTTTTTCTGTCCATCAGTGAGTGCACTGGATCGTGTTGGTTGGTTGCTTGAATTGGGGTTCTGGCATAAAACTTGGTAGCACTGCCAGTTATCTGCTGAACTCAGAGCTCATCTGCTTGTTGGATACTTCATGGCATGGCACTGGGTTTAGTGTGACACTGGGGGAGTTTTAGACCACCGTGAATGATCACTGGTTGATGCCATGGTGAGAGTACTTGGGCCATTTGACAAGAGCACTCATGATCTAAGTGCATCCACTGCCACTCTGAGTCAGGTGATCCCAGCAGTGCATATACTGAAAGCATCCATGGAGAGATATGTAGAGGAAAACAGGTATTCTGGATGGGACAGCTGTGCTCACTGAGCAGCTGCAAGCTGAAATGAATGCAAGGTTTTATTCTGGATTTCCGGTTCAAATGTGAGACCCTTCACATGGCTATGGATAGCCACAGAGTGATTCATTTTTAACAAGAGCTGCATGATGAGCTGACTGGTTGCATGTGAGGAGTGGTGACACTGGCGTCTGGTGCAGAAGGTCATGAGAGAGAGGGAATTCCATCTGACAGGTCCGGTTCCACTGGTGGAGATGGGGAAGAAATACTTGCTACTGAAAGTAGCACTGATGGGAGTGAATGGGCACTGCTCAGTACGTCAACCTCTTTCTGTGGAAAATATCTTGAGCATCTATTTTGTGGAGTCTCTTAAGCCATTTCAGGTTGATCCATTAGGGTACTCGGCAGAGAAGATGCATTCATCCTTTCTTTTGGTGCAGGTGGCTATGAGATGCATCAGTTGTCCCCCCTATGATCCAGTAGCATGTTTCCATCAAGCTTCACTTCCCATAACTTAGGTATAAATACGAGTTACCCCCATAAAAAAGAGAAATATTGTCTCAAGTTTGCTTTTGCTGACTGTTTTTCTTCATAAAGTTAAAGAGCCACTGTCACGTCAGGTACTAGTTCCCTACAGTTGATCACTGAAATAGTGTTACAGTGATCTAATTGGTCATTTTTAATGAGTTACATTGCTAAATATGTTGAAATCAGCTGTTTACCTTGCAAGCGCTTGAAGCGTGTCCGCGCTGCAGTATGCAAAGCTGATGCCCGAGCGGCTGTGACATCAGGTTGGGAGATATGTGCCTCATTGGCTCCGCAAGACAGCACTAGTACAGTGGCGTAAATGAGACAGCAGGCATTCGTGGTAATTTTGAGGGGACTGTGTTGTCACACATCTATTGAAGCTGACAGTTTTCAGTACTGAACTAGCTGTAAGCCTTATGTGTGTGGTGTGAAAACCTTTATTTTGCGATGATCGTGAAATCATTGCTGTTGTGCTGTTTCAAGTGTGTGCTATAAATCCCTATGGAGTACCATCACAGTGCAGCATTGTGAATGTGGCAATATTGATTTCAGCTGTATTCAAGGCTGTGATAGTGTTGCTGACAGTCATGTATGATATTTTTCTCAATTTTCCCAATTATATTTTGAGCACAGATCCATTGAGTTTGTTAGATGTGCCCATGTCAGTGCTTCTTCAGGAGCCCGTGTGGCGTTCCTCTGGGGTATTTATGCAGAACTGTCCTGGCCATTCAGTCACTGTAGTACCTAATTTATTTGCAGTATCGTAGTATTGCAGTGGTACATATGTTAGTACTAATCAAACCTCATTTCTTTATGTATTAAAATGGTACACTGTGTTGTGGACATGAATTTGTTGTCAAAATGGAACACTTGCTATGCTTTGAAACACAGTGGTACAGGATTTCAGTAACTGGGTGTGGGTTATTGGGGGGGGACTTCGGTTTGTGTGCAGCCTCTCAAATGGAATAGTATTTGTGGACTACATGGGAGTGACATCTGCTCCACGTAAGGGATGTGTAGGTAGTGTGTGGTCTACATTGACCAGGTACCTAGCAGTGTGAAAAGGCACAAGGCAGGTGGAAGGCAACCATGCACAGTTTTGCATATGTTGCAGTGAATACATATTTTGTGCTTGGTATATTGCAGTACGTGCATGGGGGGGCACCATGACAGGGCAGTAAGGGGGTATGGTACTGGAACTCAATATGTAGTGCAGTGTGGGACGATAAGGTGTAAGGTGTAAAAGGGAGTGACTCATCAGTGATATGCTGGAAGATAATGACGAGCAGGGGAGTGGTGCACACAGTGTGCATTTTGTTGATTTTGAGGTTACTGATGGCTGTGGGTTGTGCAGGTCATGGCTAGAGGTGTGGTGCATACTACTGAAATAAATTAAATAATGAAATGGTAGTTGATGAATGTTTGATTTTCATTGTAATTTCCCTTTTCTTTTACTTGTCAGAAACCAGTGGCTAACAAGGTAAACACATGTGTTGCATATGGGTGTTCAAATGCTCATAAGAAACAGGTCAGTATGCACAGATTCCCATCAGATCCAGCAATATTGGCTAGGTGGAATCATGCAGTGTGTCTGCTGCCCGTCTTGACTGGAGAGGCCCATCTAAAAGTAGTGCACTGTGCAGTGCGCATTTTACAGTTGATAGTTTTGAACCAATGTATGCATACATGAAGGAGTTTGGTATCACTACAGGCCGTGTCTGCAGGTGTTTAAAAACTGATGCTGTTCCAACAGTGTTTGCACGTGCTCCACTTCCGGGTACCCTGTGCAATGTCCCAAAGAAATCACGAAAGTCTGAAGCAGTCAAGAAAAGGGAAAGACAACAGGTAGGTTATGAAATGTTGAAATGGAAATGACAATGTCGGCCAATAAGTATTTCTTTGGCCATCCTGTCTCCCCGTATGTCCCATGTATTGTGCTTGTCCCCTGACCCTCTGAGATCAATGGTTTTCCATCACTCCTCTCTGTGTAAAGGTTACCCTTGTAGTGATAGGCACAGTGGTGCTGAGGGTTGAGGCGCTGGGTGACACACCTCATGCAAAGCTTGCGACCGGGGTTTGGGAAGGGACTCATGCCGCTGTGGTTTGGCATGAAAGGAAAGGACTGAGAATTTGTACAACTGCTTTCCTTTCCTCTGATAGACAGTCATCATAATTGTACCATATAGTGACTACTAGCGGTGAGTGGAGGTCAAAGCTGCTGCCTGTATTAAAAACAGGATTGGTTGGCCGTGATGTCTCTCCTGCTGGTGTGCACAGGAGCATGCATGCACTGCACTGGAGTGTATTTCATTGAGTGGCCGGTGGGGGTGTTTAACAAGCCAGAAAAAACGCAACTTTGTAGATATGCCAAGGTGCCACCTGCTTACCGGCCACACTACCGTTGTTGTACTCTCCATCCTGTGACCCCATCTACTGCAGTCCCAGGTGCATTACATTGTATATAGAGCACCATGGTGGTGGGCCCTACCTCAGGGTGTTTTGAGGGGAGGTATTTCTCAGAAGTCAGCTGCTGCAGATACACTGTGCTACACTACTACCCTTGTGTTTGTTGTTCCCTCCTTAATTGCTGTTTGTTACCTGTGAACTTCTTTTTTCCGAAAGAATCAGCCAAGGGTGCACAATGAATTGTGAAAACAAATGTGTGTTGTCTGATTTGTGACTCACTACTGCCTTACTTTTACCCAACCCACGGAGGGGCCTTGCCGTGGCATTGGGCTTCTGTAATGATTAATTATTGAAGTCATAAGGCACAACAGGATGTGGGTTACTGTGGATTTACCTGTGCTTTGTGGTGTATGTCGCAGGGTCCAGCAGACTGACTTAACCACAGAAGAAGTGGGTAAATATCCCAATAACTCACCTCCTGGACTGCCTTCATGTTACAATACAATGTAGTCCAGAGTGAAACAATTTGTTACTGTGTTTTACTATCTTATTTATAGATGGCATTCATCGGTCGTGGTCTATGCATGACTTACCTGCAGTCATGTGACCTGCTTACTCCGATGCATGTACAGGACTTTCACACAGCATTGTATAATTTAATCCTTACAACTAACGCCTCCATTTTATTAAACTTTTTCATTCCATGCACTATGTGAGACACACACGCAAACAGCAAAACATTGTGAATGACCACGACTACTACAAAACATTTGATGACATACTGTAGTTGAACAGTGTCATCACTGTCATTAATCGTTACGTCGCACGTCATGTTACACATTCATATTTACCACTGTGGAGGTACAACACAGGTAGTGTGTGTGTTGGATACGGATGACAACAGATGTTGCTGATAACACCAAATAAGTGCTGTATGGTGATTGTCAGCATATGAGAATGGCACGTAATATCAACTTAAAAAAAGGATTGCCAAGTGTGTGTTACGAGGCGGTGAGGGCACTGAGGTGTTACGATGTAGTCATATTTACAAAGCAAACATGGATGCATCACACATAATCAGCAACATTTTGTTGTGGTTCATGTTAGATACTTCATCCATGATAAATTGTTTCAAATCACAATAGACTACAACCAACACATTGAAGCTACACGTGGAAACGATGCACAACATTGACATTCCATTGAAGAAGCCTGATTGGTGACAGGAATGGGTGAGTTTATCATTGCTCCTTTCTATTGTGCCGGCTAACACATATATCACTTCTTCCAGTACCACTATCTTGACACAATTTAAAAAACTGACATATATGCATTTACTGCATGGCAACTGTACACAGCATAGCTATGAAGCAGTAACTTCACTGCATGACATGCATTTGTGGTATAGTTATTCATATCTTCAACTGATTCTCAGTCAGTGGTAGTGCATGTGCATGTATGTTGATTCAGCATAGACTGCTGTCATTTACTGAATTTCACAATGGTGACAGAGACCAACACATAACCCATATAATGTTTCATGTGCACTGCAGGTTATTGGCATGCTTCTTGAAGAATCTGCCAGTAAACGACTTCGAGAAGAAGTACTGGAACTCGACACAGTAGAAGAACAGTTTGCCAGTGTGCCATGTCTTATGATGGAGGCTGAAGAGAAACCAGGCAAGAAAGATGCTGAACTGCAGGTTTATCCAAGGGATGTGCTTAATACCTGCAACAAGAAGATTCAGGTGCACATTCGCGGAGTAAATCAAGGTATGTAATCTGCAGTAGTAATGTAATTTTTGTACCTGTTTTCATTCTTCATTGTTTCAGACAACTCTGTATTGTATTTTTACAAACGTGTTTTGGTGTCCTGCTGATTGTTTCTTAAGATGTTGGTATCAACACATAAGCATTAGCGGTTCAATAATGCACTGTTGTGCACAATTCTGGAAAAATCTATGTATCAAAACAGCATATTGTTCTCTACAGTATAGTGTTCGATCGTATGGTGGAGTGCTGTTCGTTGTGCAGTTCCATCCATTTCCAAATGCTGTTGTGCCACACTTCAAATGTAATGGAAGATGACTCCAAATGGCTGTGCCAGAACAGTGTTGTACAACCTCGCGATAGTAAGTGACTTGTTTTCATCTTGAAATCACTGCAAGACAAAGACACATGTTTCAATTAGTACTATACACTATTAAGGTATACTGGATGGGCAACTTTGCATAAGCACTGTGTTATGTCACTTAGTGGTACTGATTCCCTATGACCTTGATAGCCAAGCTGGAAATATCCATGGTAAGAAGAAAACCAAGTTGTCAAAACACAGTGGATATGTATACAGTTGAGCATCCTCCTATTATTATTGTAGTGTATAGTAGCGTGTGAAATATGTGTTTTGTGACTTTGACTGTTTTCAAAATGAAAGTGACAACTATTGTGATGTGGTTCTACAATGATGTAGTAGCACAATACGGTACAATCACATTCATGACACTTGAAGGTGTGGCACAACAGCATTTAGTAACACATAGAAATCTATGCAGAACAACACTCCACCATACAGTACATGTAGGGCAGTGTATGGCAGCACATCCATAACCACAAGGATTCTAGCAGTCATTGTGCTGTCAACAGCACTGTTGGGTGTGTTTTCATTTTCACCTGCCTAGTAATGCCGAAATAAAGTATTTCTATGTTACTAGGCATGTCAGCATTGCAGTACAAGAATGGTATTGTGTGAGTGGATTTTCGTACATAATGACAGTATCATCTGTTACCAAGGAAACCTCTCGATACAAGAATATCCTTGTTGTGTATGACTGGTCATACGCAATCCCCTATGTGCTGCACACTGTGAAAAATTGCAGTACACTGCAGTCTATGAATAACCACTGTGTTTTGCGGCCTGTGGGTATCAAATACCAGTGACCAATTTGCATTGGTTATTGAGGTCGATGACAGGCTCTGTTTGCAATGTCCCTGTACACCTCTTCAACCTCCCTTCACTCCACTCCCATCCACAAACTTCACCCCGCCAGGATGATTTTCAACCTTGCTTAACCTGCATCCTAGGCTCCTTCATGACCTCTATGGATTCTCCCTTACAGTAGCATTGTACTGCCACATCCAGGTCATGATGCTTTGGTGAATAAATTAATGTTCGCCCTTATATGGTTAAACTGCATTCCATAAATAATAGTTTCTTTCCATTATGATGTGTGACTTTCAGTTCATCCTTACTGTTGGTTCTGTATGCTGTATGATAAAGGAATGAAAATTGTGATCGCCATCAGGGATAGGCTTCTCAGTCATTTCCTACATTCAACATCTGCAGGTGTTCAGGTGAAGCCACTCAAGCGGGACATTGGCATCCAATGTGTTCTACTGGATGATAAATGTATGAACGACATTGATGAAGATGTTGGCACAGACATGAACGACATGAGCGACATGGAAGAAGATGCAGAAAATTCAGAAGATGAAGATGATGATGACTATGTTCCATTGTCTCAAAGCAGCAGTGAGGACAGGGCATGCTACCAAGAAAGTAATGATGGAGCAGATATGAACTCGTCATTCACGATGAAGCCTGAAGACACACTGCAGTCTGAAGATAAATTTCTTGTGTTTCAGTCTTGCCTTATAAAGCTGCTGTCATGGTGCCACTGTCAGCACTGTGAAGAAACTGGTCTTGTGTTTCGTAAGCGAGTAATTGGGAAGCCTACTGATTTTGACAACAGCATGTGAAGCATGTCATAAAACATCAGTGTGGCATAGCCAACCGTATGCGGGATCAATTCCAGCTGGCAATATACTTCTGTCTGCAGCAACATTATTCTCTGGTTCTACAGCAGCAAGAGTGAATCGTCTGTCTGCTTACGTTTGTGGGCATACAATGCTGCTCCACTAGGACTTTCTTCAGGCATCAAAGTAACATCCTACTGCCGTGTATCAGTAAAGTTTGGAAATTAAAACAGGAGTGGTTGATTGCAGGACTACAATCTGAACAGCGTGGACTAATCTGTGGTGGTGATGGTCGGTCAGACAGTCCCGGACATTGTGCTAAGTATGGCACCTACTCGATGATGGAACTGCCTGTGGGCATTGTTCTTGATGTCCAATTAGTGCAGGTATGTCCATGCATGGTTGCACATAAATGGTAATGATCATGTTCATGACTCATCATCTTCACAGATGTGTTTATCAACAGTCTTGCTAGTACAATTGACTTCTCACTACTTATTACAGCAATGGCTGCCATGAAGATGTCAGTGGTATTATCTGTTGCATTCACAAACCTGTGCATGTGACAGTGCCCGGCTTCGTTTCAGCAGCTGACAAGCTTATTTTAAGTACTGTCACAGTTTGAAAATACTGGCTTGCATTGTAGCTTAGTGCTTCTGCATCATGGGCCTCAACTGGTTCCCAAAAAAAAGTCAAGAAACTACGGTACACCTTGCACTATTGTGTGGCCTAGTGCCATATTCATTATATAGTGTAAGTTACAATGTTGTCATGTATACAATTCCATCCCATTCATTATGCTGTTTCACTGTAGTTCTAATGTCATGGTATGTTATTGTACCCTGCTGTGACACAACATCATTCTGTAACCCCTACAGTGTACATGACTTGGTGGTATTTGTCAATGAAAAGAAGTCACAAAACAGTGAGTCGAAACATTCAGCACGATTGCAGTGACCCATACTCCTTGCTGTGGTCCCGCTCCGTTTTCACTGTAACTGTGCCACAGATTAAAAAATCAAAAAAAAAAACAAATGTAAATTGATAGTTTGGACACACGGAGCTGATAATGACTGCTGGTGTCAAAACTGTCTGCTCGCCCGCCCGCTCGCTAAATGGATACGACATTTTAGAATTCATTTTTAAAAGCACTGCCTGTTTCCACCAATCGGGTAGCAGTTCAAGGGGCAAAAGTTGTTGTACTATCGATGTGACGTCAGAACGATAGTACAACAACTTTTTTGACCTTTGAACTGTCCTACGACAGGATTTGGAAAACCAGCATTTTCCATCCACAACAAACCCTAACCATATACTATAGTTTTGTAATCAATTTCATGTTCTCTTCATTTTACATAGAGCAATGAGTGTGGTGGGAGTACCCACATGGAGCTGGAAGGGTTGCGGCGATGTGTGAAGGCCATCATAGACTGGGACTTGGAAATTGAAAAATTAATTATTGATAGACATTGCCAGGTATCCAAATGGTTGCGTAAAAACATGCCAAATACCGATCATCGCTATGACGTTTGGCATGTCTCAAAAGATACGTAACCACTGACACCCTTATGTTGGACTTGATCACTGCAGTTGTCCTCACCTCTCACTCCCCTCCTGAAATTATTGCGCATTTGTACTCCTTTCACAGTTGACTCAAGGCAGGTCAGTTCCCTGGCCATAGCTTTGCCCTTGACGGAAGGCTAGCTTGCCCGCCCATGGTGACAACATACACTGAAATGCATACCTGAACAGCAGGTGGCAGTTTGGGAGGAGTCTGACGTGAATGAGCTGGAAATGCGACGTGGGCATATCCACTGCTGCCCTTTTCATGTTTGCAGGCAAAGGTTGATTTTAACTTTTGTTCCCTGATCCACCCAGGCATGGCATGCAATGATGCCATGGCGCTCAGCAACCCTACGGGCGTCAGCCATGCTCGCCACTCCTTGCGAGTTGGGTGTGTTGAGACATTATGCATTCAGTATTGGGTGCCCATGGGTCATGTGTACTTGTTAACATTATGTGATCTGTGGAGCATGTGTATGTAGCAGTACTCTGCATTCCATTTCCTCTTGTGAGAATTGCACGTTACCAACACAGTTCAGCAGCCCACAAGTAACACTGTTTGTCACTACCGACATGCAGGCATTAAAAAGAAACTAACCATGATCTCAAATACAAAGGACTGTGATGCTCTTCGACCAATGCAACCATACACAATAAGGCTGTGTTTCCATGGAGTGGTTGAGCTGACAGCATATGAAACTCTACAGCAAAGCTCGAGAGGTCCATGCTGTCATCTCCACCCCAAGATGGAAACACACGCCAAGTTGTGTGTGGTTGACCATATTTTATTTTTAATAGTATATGTTTTTTTACAGTATAGCCACAGACACTCCATGAAGTGAAAACTGAAAAGTAGTCATTTCTTTGTTGTACTCCAAGATCAAAATCTAATTTCCAGACTGTGGCCATGGAATATACACTATATAGTGTTCTGCCTGTCCAAGACAGCAACCTTACAATGTGTTTAACGGTTCTTAATATATGGATCGTGAATGTAATATGCTTCTAAGGCATACAGAAAATTAGCAGTAATAGTATCACTCCAAAAGTGATTATTATCACTTTGGTAGTGATACTATTACTACTAATTCTAATATGCTGCTAAACTTATAATCTCCACAATTCAAGACTGATAATGCTATCGTTCACGTCCCATAATAGTATCAGGACTGGAACAATAGTATTATCAGAGACAGTCAACAGTGCACACACCAGTCTCTCTGCCCGCATCTCCAAGCATGCCATCTGATTGGCCCCTTTTCATGTGTGGGCAGGCAGAAACAATTTAGCACACATGGCGGACAGTTTCTCACTAAGCGACACCATTTCTCCAAATGATTATTTCACTCTTTTTTTTACCTTTATGTCTCAAAAAGGGACATATGGTCATGATCCCACCTTCCCAAGCACAGTACGGGTAGGATGTGTGGTAAAACAAAAAAAAAACAAGGCCATCTCCAGCCACGGCCTATGTATGTGTGACGGAGGAAGTGGGTGAGGGTGCACTAAAAGTCTGTGGTGCTCGGCCAGCACATAGAAAGTCCTCGCTGCACCACAAAAAGTCACACACAAGAAAACAAAGTTTGCATACACATAAAAAAAGAGGATAGCTCACTGGATATTACCAGTGACTCATACCATCTTGACTTTCTGGGTCCAGAACCTCTCGATGGTATAACTCAACAGTAATACCCAGTGAGCTATCCAAACCACAAATGTACCATATTAAACAAATGAATGTAACATACTCATGAGTGTGGGCACCAACCATTCCACCATGATATTGACGAAAAGTGAAGTGGGCAGCTTGGAGGACCCATATGTCCAAGCACACAGTCGCAAACCCTGGATGCAGCACAATGCAGCTGTATGCATCAGCTCGATCACGCACCTCCGCTATCTCATGACAACACACAGACTCTGTTGAGGATGGCATGGGGACACAAAAATTGCAGGTACACCTAAAATGTGGAAGGAGAATGTCAGGGTCCATTGTAAAACAACAAAGATGGGTACATAGAACATATCACTATGATGCATCGTGACATTACACATGACTGCTGAGGATATACTGCAGGATGTGCTGAACCACAGTGTGGTACAGGAGCGGACAGACATGTTATCTGTGCCTGTATGAAAGCTATTGTGTCTGTTCATAGATTATGGCATTGTGAAGTATGACTGCAGGGCAGGGGTTGTACTACCAGTACATAAACAGGGAACAAAAAAGTAATGGAGAACCACAGCCTTGTCCCCATTACCACAGTAATGGACAATGTCATGGTGGTGGTGAGTGTGTGACAAAATCCTATGTGCCGCAATAAAGAATAAGCTCAATGGAGACTGTGACCACCCACAACAGCAAAGCTACCATGGGTAAGGCGAGTCACTATGCACCCCACAAATGCATTACCAGTGTCTTATGCAAACCACATCATGTGTCACTGGTCACATGTTACTAGTTTCCCCATAAAAGTAGATCATGAGGGCAAGGTGTGAATTACTGTTTATGGTATATTACATTGCAACAATGCATGAAAAGCATACCAGTCAGTGTTGTCAATACGGGCCAAGTCCTCCTGTCCATCAGGAACGTGCAGAGTTGGAATAGGCATCAAACTCTTCAGGGGTTATTGTTGGCTCGAATTGATAAGGCTGCACTCCAAAAACAGGTTGCTCGTTTGCAAAATCAGACTCATCATGTTCATGTTCATAGTCATCCGAGGCCGAGTCAACAATGTAGTCGCTCACACTTGAATTGTCCTCATCCATGACTTCGCCTGTAAAAATAAATCACAATAAGTTAATTTTTTATCAAACACCATAGACAAACAAAAATAACAGTCTTCCATAACAATAATAAACTAGAAATGTAGCAATTGTCAACCACACACAACTTGTCATGTGTTTCCATCTTGGTATTGACCTGACAGGAAGATAATGTCGACCTTCAATATCATGGTTCCTATGCGATCACTTAACACCTTGATGGAAACATTGCTTTTACAGAGCTATTACAATAAACAAAAAATATAAAGAAAATTATGAAAAGGGTCTGATAATTGTAGCTTTCTGATTCGCTGTAAACATTTTAATAGCCTTATGTTAATCTTGTATTAACATTCATGATACTGAACAAGGATTAACAGTGTCTAAATTTTTTTGTATTATAATAGCAATAGGGAACTCAAAGTGGTTATGTTAATGGTCAGTTAATCTCCCTCTAGGTGCATGTGGCATTTGGCTATGCCTCATGCCACATTACACCCCTAGAGGGTGGTTAACATACCATTAACATAACCCCTGGTCATGCTTTATTGCTTAATTACTGAACACTTAGAAAGGAATACACCACTTACCAGAGTTCGATGAAAACAGGAATATGCAACTGTGGAAGTGTTAGTAGAAAGCAGTGCTGCCACGACAAGGCCCTTCCACACAGACACTGATCAAACTCAAAAAGAGAAATGTTAGTCAAAAAGAACTGGACAAATATTCACAAATACAGAAGTACAGACACATACTGAACAGTAAAAGTAACACATGATTTCCAGTTACCAAATGATCAATCACTTGACAGAGTGTTACAATGAACAATGAAACTATAATTACCTGTTTACCTTTTTTCCCATAGGGAAACCATTGCGTAATTTGCTGGAATGAAGGAGTGTTCATTATGGCAAACATGTGAACGATTTCCCTCACCGTGTGCATGCGCCCGCCGCACTTCCTCTCTTCACGACACCGTGCCTGCTTGGGGAACCGCTAAATGACAGCAAACCGCCACCTCGACTAGGCGGTAAGTACAAAAAAAAACAAAACCCTAAATCTGCCTCAGTCAGTGCTGTGCACCAGATAAAAAAAAAAAATAACAAAATCAAAATTCTGACTGCAGCCACGCACTTCTCCTTCACCGAACACCAGCTGCACAGCTATATTTTATTTTATACAATTGCTGAGTTAAAAAAAGAAAAACACAGAAATTATATGAAATAAAATATGGGTCTGTGTGTGTAAAATGGAATTTACACACATCCTCGGGTTTAGATGCTTCACATAAACCCCTCGAGCTTTGCTCTCAGGGTTTATGTAGCATCAAGCCCCTCATGTGTGTGTGAATTCTCGTTACACACCCAGACCCATATTTTTTCCTATATAATGAAGTGGATGTGTAAGTCATGTTATAGAGTATTGCATGACTTCAATACTGTCACAGAGGCAGCGGTTGAACAAGCAACAGAAAACTGATTCAGGGGAGTGCTAAGGAAGCATGACCTACAAAACTTCTGGAAAAAATGAAAAAAATGGGTGGCCTGTGCTATCACTGTAACGGATAACAAAATGTTATGAGGGACACATTGTTCAGAAATCATATTTGTTAGGAGAACATGATGATTTGGATTGATATATGGGGAATGTCACGTTCGTCATATACAGAGCTTTGGCAGGTGGAGGAGGTGGCGGTGGTGGTGGGGTACGCACTGAAATAACACATAAATGTTTAGTGACCACTGTTGTGTGACCAGTCAATGTTGGTGTGTCTGCTCAAGCACCATGACCCAGGTTGAGAAACATTCGAGGCATCAGGTGCAGTCAAAGTGGGATAAATAATAGTGCTAATGGAGCGCTGCAATGTAAACACTCAGAGTGGTGACAAAGATTACAATACAGATGCAGTCAACCGTGGGGTAACATCCACTTCTCACTCTATATGAAAGCTTTTGATGCATGATCTGACTCCCGTAAAAAAGGAGTGTCCATTATAGTAGCTCGCAGAATACCATTCAGGCTTATTCAAGAACTAGCTGACCCTCACTGCAGAAACATACTGTGGTGGAACGGTCACAGTGCTGTATCAATGGAGATGAGGGATGGATATTAACAGTGCACTATGTTCCACTGTCGTATGCAAACAGTAAACATGCTGCACAAAAGTGATACACAACCCGAAGAGTGTGCTGCCACTACCAAGTCGGTACACAGCATGCATTGCACAGCACCCAACAAAGACTCTGTTGCAAGTATTGAACAGAAACACATAAGTGACACTTGCGTACTGTGCTGCAAGTACAATTGCTGTTCATAACAATATGCCACCTCTACATTGTGTTACTCAAGTGGCATGAGCAACATATGGGCTATGTCATCTTCAACATAACTACATTACATGAATGCAAGGTGAGAGTAGGTGACTTAGAGGGCACATCTGGGGAGATTACATCACTGACAGGGTTGTGAGTAACATGATCACTGCAGCATAATGTTTATGGGAAATCATTTCCTGGATACATAACACAAAGATTCGGATGTCCACAACTACTTCCATCAAACACAGAGACAGGGCTGCATTTTAACCACAGAGGAGTACTGTGTGTGTAGGAGTAGCGTGGGGGAGTTTGGGGGGGGGGGTTAGGGTTCACAGGACAACATGACACAAACTGGGACATAGCGACACAATCTATTTTTAAGATGCAGGACAAGTGACATTGCTGTGAAATATATGTGCCAAAATTCAATAACTGACATTGCTACATACAATTCATGGGATATAGGAGAAATTCATACATTGAAATCACAACACAGAGTTGTTATACCATGCTGCTACTTGCACACTGCTCCACAGACATGTTGCATGGTGTGCAGTATGTGCAAATATTTGGTAACACACTGTATTACACTGTCTTCTCCCACAGGGGTTGTGTACATTCCTCACAGTTCTGTAACATTCAGTCGTACAACATACACATCACACCTCCTTATAGCTGACTGTGCTGATTTTCTAATTCATAAAAAGCTGTATATCCATTTATTATTTACTAATGCTTCATACAAAGCAGTAATCAGACAACTGTCAGTGGCCAGTAATGACTGAATATCAGAAATGACAGATGAAGTATGGTATGTTCTGACACCAGTTACACGCTAGGACTCGTACATTGATAAACACATTGATTGCAAAAAAAGATTTCATCATGCTTTCATTCAGCATTTAGGTTAGCAGCAACAAGCACTGACCCCAGAAGGACACACTTTCGCTGATTCGCACTGTCTGCGTCTCCACTTCACACTAGGAAGATTATCTGAAGCAATCACGATTCCCAACTGCGTCGCACCACTGTGATCCTAACATTATGTCACAATGCTGTGTCAAGGCAGCGGGGAGTCATGCGGATGCAGGGTGGACGTGCATTCACAAGCGCTCGTTGTTTTTATTTTTTTCGGTATAAACGGAGACTGTACATGGTCAACAACAAGGCGATTCTACACTGCGGGATACCAGGAACACACAGATCGAGGAAAATTATGGTAAGTCTACCGTGACAGTTGCTCTTTAACCTATGTATGTTTCCCCTATGCTTTCCTCCTGCAGAGTTCAATGCAGACACCTTTATTATAATATTATTAAATACATTAACTTTTTCTGAGACAGATATAACTTCTCTTCTTGTTGTTCTAATACATGTCATAATCATGCATTTTACAAACAAGGACACTTAACAAGAACACAGCTATACTAGCCCCAACGCAAATCAAAACCCAGTAAGTGCTAAAAACTTGCTTCCCATGCTATGACTTCATAACAATGTAGCTATGAAACTGGGTGCACTACACGGTGCACCACCACTCACCACTCCAGTTTTGCATAAAGCCTACAAAAACAACATTCCCAATATCTTCTTGCTTTGCAGTTCCCACATCACCCTAACGTTTCACAGATACAGCTAATTTAGGAGACTGTAATTGCTTCTTTCATCATTTTGCTATCCATTTTTTGCTTGCAATTATTTATCACACAAATAAACAAGGCTGTCTGCTTTTATTGCTCTTTCACAATCCTTTCATTTCATTTTCTTTTTTTGCACATCCACTTTGCTCAATTGCCACCACCCGGCACCCAACGTACGCTAGGGCATCACGGCAGTTACCCAGGGGAACACTGTCTGTGCCGCCACTCCCCAAGAGAAGAGTCATCCATGGGATGCTCAAGCCTCTCTTTCCTGACTTGCCACCAAGCAACCATGGCGGTCCATTCAGAAACGTGGTTAGTAGGAGTAGGTAGCAGTACTGATGGTACCATACCACTATGGGGCTGATTCTTTTCAGTTTGGAAACCAAACATTGATTTCTTTTTTTTATTTTCCTTTCCTGTTGTCCACCAGGGATATATGCTGTAATGAGATAGAACTGTACCCTCAAAACTGATGGGGATATACCGTGCCCTGTAATCAGACAGGGAAGAGATATAAACTTCAAGAGGGAGGTCACGTGATGCAGCAGACTGCGTAGTCGCATCAGAGCCCAGCTCCCGCTACCTAGGTCGTTTGTTTTAATTAATCCACTTTATTTCAGTGAATCAGCGACTGTTAAACCGATAGTACGCTTCTCCAATCTGTAAGGAACAATCTGGACCGAAAATGGAGGCAGAAATGCAACCCACAATGCCCCGGCATACTCCGCCCGTCTCCCCGGAAAAACCAGGCAAGCGTAGCAAGGCCCAAGCAGTGGGAAGCAGTAAACACTCCACTACGACGGTGTCCCACAGCCAGACTTTGGAAGCAACTCCCCTTACCTTGGAGCTGTTCCTTAAGGAAATGCAACCATTCAGAGAAGACCTTCACTCAGTGGCTTCAGAGGTTAAATGAATTTCGGGGGGCACTTGAAGAACTCTCGACCCGAATGACGGATTCCGAAGCCCGACTTGCTTCTTTGGAAAACAAGGCCGACCGTGTGGACAGTCGCGGTAATAGAATCCCATCAATGCATTAAAAAACTTGAGCAAAAGGTGGAAGACTTAGAGGGGAGAAGTCATAGGAACAACATTGTGGTGCTGGGCATCCCCGAAAAGGAAGAAGGTAACAACACTCTGCTCTTCATCCAGAAATTAGTCGAGAAGCTCACTGGCCCTTCTCCCTTCGGAGCTCCATATATAATAGAGAGAGCCCATAGAGTGCTCCGTCCGATGCCTGCCACTGGTCAACAGCCCCTGCCTCTGATTTTTAAATTCCTCAATTTTCAGGAAAAACAATTTCTCCTTCGTAAAGTCAAGGAACTAGACCGAGTCCTATGGGAAGGGAACAAACTACGCATAACCCAGGATCTCCCGGCTACTGTAAGGCAAAGACGAGCCAACTTTCACCCTATAGTATCAAAACTCATGGCCGCTGGCATTAAGTTTAAAATGGGTTACCCTGCTCATCTCCAAGTCATGATTGCAGGTAGCTGGTCATCTTTCGAGGAAGTTGATCCCGCTTTAAAAGCTTTACAGAGAGAGTTTCCTGACTTATTCAAGTGACTGAAGGACAGGATTTTGGAGACTTTTGCTACCTAGATGGGAACCCGAAGTTGTTTAATTTCCACTATCTCCCAGTCAAGAGTGTTGGAATTCGGCGGTAATACTTTAGAATCTCTGGCAATTGCATCACCAATCGGAATCTCTGAACTCCCCCCTGGTACTATGAATAAGTGCACCTTACATTAGAGCTGGTACGGGGCACTGCATACTTTCGGACACTTGCCAGCTTTTTAGCTACCAGAGGGGGCTTTTCTCAACTATTATATGGGACCCATGGTGCTTACTTCCGCTTGCCTCAATGCAGATGAGAAGCTGTTGTTACCTACACATTCAGTCCTGTGACTAACACACTATCGCAGACTCACTAATCCATCATGTGCACGTTCCCATTAGTGGGCACCCCCTTTCCAACAGCCCATAGTAAGATCTCAGGTGGATTCAGTTACGTTTGCTTACACGAAAGCCTCACGTCTCACTAATCTGAACTTTACCAGACTCACTTTGAAAGGAGGATGGCACACAAAGTGGCACAGTGAGGAACTGTCACAGTTGATGATGATATCAGGACACTATGCCTGGGACTTGGGGACTTTGAATATTCGAGTTGCCGTAGCAGTTATTACGAGGTCTGGAGTTAGGATGGCCCTCGGGGGAAAGGGCCAATGTTCATAGTTTTCTTTCTCATTTACGGTTGCTGATCCTGATTTCTGGGTGGTCGGGGGAGGGGGGATCATTGTGGTCAGCCCAGGTCCAGCGAAATCACGGACCAAGGATAGGAGGGATATAGTATTGAAAGTTTTCATGTTACTGTTTTTCTACTTGAAACGTTGTGTTGTTAATTGGGGAAGGGGGGGAGGGTCGATTATCTGCTAGGATCGCATCAACACAGTGTTCATTAGTGGCAGATTCATTACTGGCTTTCCGACTTAGGGGGGAACAGTATATGATTTTATGATACTGATAGTATGGCTACTAGAACACGTTTTGCTACATGGAATATCCGAGGGGGCAGAAAGAGGGAGAAACAATATCAAGTTTTACATAATTTAAAATTGTTGAATATAGATATTATTTGTCTTCAGGAAACACATTTATTAGATATCAAGGCGGCCCAACTGCGTAGACAGCAGTTCGGACAAATTTTCAGTGCTGAAGGATCTACAAACAGTTGTGGAGTAATGATCCTCATTAGTAGGTCTATCCCATTTCAAGTCCTTAACACATACAGGGACCCAAAAGGCAGGTATATTTTTATACGAGGCTTACTGTATAATAAAGAACTAATGATAGGAGTGTCTATGGACCCAATATGGACTCACCTGAGTTTTTTACCCAACTAACAAGAGTCCTTCAACCCCACCTCTCTATCCCCATAATAATGGGGGGAGATTTTAATTTAGTCCTTGACCCGTTCTGGGACTGATCATATGTGCAGAAATCAGCCCTTTCCCCTGCCCAAAGCGCAATGCGAGAATTTATTGAACAAACCGGAACATGTGACATCTGGAGGATCATGCACCCCAATGATAAAAAATTCACTTATATTTCCCCCGTACATTTCTCCTCATCGAGGATTGACTATATACTGCTTTCCCATTCATTTATATCGGGAACACTACGCTCCTCCATTTTACCTGGGACTCCCTCAGATCATTCTATTGTATCCTGCTCAGTTTTAATGACCTCCCTCCCAAAGCGTGGTTCCAGATGGAAGCTAAACGACTTGTTATTAAAAGAAGCCCCCTTTAACGAGAAAGTACTAGAGCAAATTGGTATTTTCTGTCAGACCAATGCTGACCCTCAAGTTAGGCCAGATATTCGGTGGGGAGCATCTAAAGCTTACATCCGTGGGATTCTGATTAGCATAGCCTCTTACAGGAAAAAAATGCTAATCATAGACTGGCGCAGCTGTTAGCCCAAATCAAAGCACTCGAGGATAATCCTCCTCCTGGGTCATGACAGGATCTTATCAGATTGAAAGCCGCATATATGGAACTCCTTAGGGAAAAGGTAGATTTTTCCATTTTAAGGACCCAGGCTTCATATACCGACCAAGGGGAAAAGGCTGGCCAGTTGCTTGCGCTTAGGGTTAAGCAAATGGAATCTTCCCGCTATATTACCTCCATAGTCTCCTCACAAGATGGCTCTCTTAAAACACGTCCAGAGGATATCATAAGAGAGTTTACCTCTTATTATAAGAATTTATGTAGCCCCATGGAATCGCTCCCCCCCCACAATACAGCAACTACAAGATTACTTACGGGAGACTAATTTACCCCAACTAACATCCGAGCAACAAGCAGGACTCCTGGCTCCGATAACAGCCACGGAGATCGCTGTGATTATTAAGGCGATACCATTACATAAAACCCCAGGGATAGACGGGTACGCGGCTCTCTTTTATAAAAAATTCCAGGCTCAACTAATCCCAATGCTCACTCCGCTTTACCAATATATCCTGTCGAGTGCAGATGTAGACCCTTCATTATTCGAGACATTGATTGTCCTGATCCCCAAACCAGGTAAACCCACCAATTTGGTAACTAACTACCGTCCCATAGCATTAATAAATCAGGACATCAAAATTCTTTCCAAATTGCTGGCCACTCGGCTGGAAAAGGTTATGGATGCGCTGATAGGTCTGGAGCAGGTGGGATTCCTGGGTGGTAGGTCATCTGCGGACCATTTAAGGACCCTGTCGCATGTCTTCTCCGTGACCAGGGATGCACCCTACCCTTCGGCCTTAGTCTCCCTGGATGCGGAGAAGACATTCGACAGGGTACACCGGGAATACCTCTTTTTGACCCTGCAAGCCTTTGGTTTTCCAACAGTCTTTATAAACTGGTTAAGAGCGTTGTGTAAATCACCGTCAGTGAGGGTCTCAGGAAATAGGGTGATTTCGTAAAATTTTACTCTTTATTCTGGTACAAGGCAGGGTTGCCCCTTGTCACCACTGCTATTTAACTTATACCTCAAACCGCTAATCAGAAGGTTACAAAGTTGTCCAGAAATTCAAGGAATCCCCATTTACCCTTGTGAAGTAAAGGTCTCTGCTTACGCCGACGATCTCCTTCTCCAAATTGCCAATCCCCACACGTCCATACCACATATGCTGGAGATCATCAGTACCTTCAGCAAAATGTCCAACTACAAGCTTAATGTTGGTAAAACAACGGTGTTTCCACTCAATTACAGGCTTTTTAGATTGGACATCATGGTTTTTGGACTTAACTGGAAACAAGACTCCCTCAGGTACCTTGGTATAGAGCTGTCCCATAGTTAAGTTGTTAAGTTGAATCTCGACACACTAGTAAACAATATCGCCCAAGATTTACATAGATGGACATCTCTCCCGATTTCATTATGGGGAAGAGTAAATTTAATAAAAATGAACATATTTCCTCGGTTACTATACCCACTCTCTATGCTTGATATTTGGCTCCCCTTGTCCTGGTTCAGGAAGCTCCGTGCGTTGTTCACAAAATTTCTCTGGAGAAATAAAGCTCCCTGGATCACCTATCGCACTATGATGGCCCCGAAGAATAATGGGGGCTCTGACTCCAATCTCTTCTTATTTTTGGGCATCGTACGTGAATAAATATATGCGATGGATTTCCCAAGAACATCCATGCACAATTCCAGTCTGGCTTAAAATTGAACTGGCACTAATACAAGCAACTGGATTGAACCCCTCGGGATTACTACATATAAGGGAAAGTAGTTTACCCCAGAAACTTAAGAACATGACAATTCAAACGTCCCTAAAAATACATGCTCAGATTTCCCGATTCCTTAGTTGTAGTTGTACCAAAGATATTAACCAACCGATAATTGGCAACCTAAACCTTAAAATAGCAGGCAAGTCGATACCCCAATCCTGGCTTCCTGCCTTAAAAGACCTGGATATTTCTGAGTTGACAAAGGACCATAATGTCTGGCTTTCAAACCAGGAAATCGCCGTTAAATGGAACATCTCTAATAAATATAGCTTCAGGTTGTGCCAACTTAGACACGCGCTTACACAATCATTTGGTCAAAAACCGGAGAATGGATATTTTATTCCATTTCGCAAAGATTTGGGTAAATGGAGTGGGGGTCCCAAGACAATTTCTAAAATTTACAATACATTATACCAATGGAAATTACCCAATTGCTTTGGGCCTGCCGAGCTATGGAAATCTCTCTTCCCAGGCCTGAACATCAATTGGACAAATGTATGGCAAGCCTGTCACCAATTCATTAAACAGGATAGATTAAGGCTGGCCCAATTTTCCATTTTGCATAATGCCTATTATACTCCAGTTAAATTGGCCAAACTAGGCCTAAAGGGCACCAATTTATGTAACAGATGCCAGCAACAGAAAGGATCTCTAGTGCATGTTTTTTGGTCATGCCCTAAGGTACTCCCTTTATGGACTAAGATTACAGATTGCGTGGACCCCCCTTTTAGGTTCAAATGACCTATTTATGTCTGAAATTTGTTTACTGGGGGATCTTTCAGGTATAAGGGTGCGTAACAGGAAATATTACATAACTCTCGTCACCATGTCAGTCAAAAAGCTGGTCCTGCGACATTGGCTGGACCAACAGGAGATCTCTTATCATGAATGGTTAGCATAAGTCTTAACCAATTTACGCACAAAAAAGACCATTGCTAATTTGAATAACACCATGAATGTGTATAATAAAATCTGGGCCCCCTTTCATACCCTTTACTTACTTCAGAAGTAAGTCTCAAGTAGCCGACCCTAACAATACCCCTAAAAGGCATTGAGAAGATAGATTTCATCAGGCCACGTTACTTTTCTTTTACTATCCTAGCAGATAAGGGGGGGGAGTTCCGGAAGAGGGTGAGGGGAAGGGGGATGGGGATGACATAGTAGACTTATGACTTGTATAGGTCTAATGTAAACGATGTCTTTGTATCTATGTCTGCTGTGTCGGTATGATAGTTAACACAATAAACTGTTAATAAAATAAGAGATATAAACTTCAAAAACAGTGCGCTAGATGGAATCAGTGCAGCTGGACTATGGCACAAAGCAGAAAAAAAAAATAATTTCCAACGCAGCTGAATTACTGCAAAAAACTTATTTAACAAAGCAAGACATATGAGACATACAGTGCAATAAACTAGCAAATCCTAGCACTCTGAGGTGCTCTGCTGCTTTGTCTCATGTGTCTTACTTTGCTAAATAAAATATTTTTGCAATAATTCAACTGTGCTTTTATGTTTTTCTTCTAGGGAATGAGATACCCTGTTCAGACTCTGTGACTTTGTGAGCAGTCATTGAAACAGCAGGGATTTTTTTTCCAGTTAGAAGCCCCTTAAACCACACAGCGACCCTTCCAGCTCTGCTCATCCTGAACCTGGCCCATTGGAGCAGCCACACAGCCAAAACATTTTGACTGCACCATGTTGATCTCCTAATATGTCAGAGATCTCTGCAAGGAAACCAATATGACGCTTAGAAAACATGTTCTGTGAGGCCTTGTTCTTGGACTCACCTTAAAAATAAAATTAAATGATGCAAGAAAAGTCCATAAAAGCAAGTAACCATTTGTATTTGTGTGATAAATAATTACATGTAGGCCCCCACTCCCCAGTGTCTAGGGACATAAATAATTTTTTCCCAACTCTATTTGTAGCAGTACACCAGACTGGAACTCTCTCGGGCTACCAGATGGCGTGCTGCTCTACTGCTCGCTGAGTCCCCCAACCTCCTCAAGGGTGTTAGTACTCCCCACAAGACCCCAGGCCTCAAAGTCTGTGGGAAATTCAAAGGCAGAGGCGGAGGACCAGTTCCGGATGTGTGGCGGCAGGCACTGGGGAGCTGTCGCCTATCTAGCCGGTGGGGGTATTTCTCTTTATGCCCCTAAGTTTCCCCCCAATGCATGGTGCACACCCCAATGCACTGGTGCACGGCAACACTGCCTGCATCGGCCACGCAAGATACATGCCGCCCAGCTTTGCAGCAGTGCCCCCGATCTCCACCAGAGGTCACTGGCACGCCGAGCCATCCCAACCCACTCCTCCAGGGAGGAGAGCACCACAAGGGCACTCAATCCTCAACCCTCCCCTAGTGACCCCTGGCACCCAAGCTTACTCCCAAACCAGGGTCGCCAATGCAGCACGAGGTGTGGCATCCAGCGCCTCAACCCTTAGCACCACCGGGCCGATGTCTAGGGACATGATTGATGTTAAGGTCCATGGGAAGGAGGCACTCACAGCCAGAAACACACCATCTACAGAAATGTTGCTGCATTTACCTGGTTCAAATTGTTGTTACTGTGAGATGCCACAGTCTCTCTCTCTCTTTTGGTACTGACTGCTGTGGGGGCAAAACTGAGTTAGTGCAAATCAAGATGGCATTCATTGATTTCATGGTCCACACTGATTTATGAGTTCAAAATTGGATTTAATGTCCAGCAATTTAAAATAAACTTCCACTCCATGGAACATTAGGGAAATAATTTGATGGGTAAGAGTTCATATTACAGCCGGCCCAGTGGCACTGAGGGTTGAGGCTCTGGATGCCACACCTCATGCCATGCAGGCGACCCAAGTTTGGGAATGAGCCAGTGCCACCAGGGGTCGGCGGGTGAAGAGAAGATCGAGCGTCCAGAGGACTGCTCTCTTCTCCTGGGGTGGGATCCAGGGAACTCTGAGCTCAGTAGCGGCTCCCAGCGGAGGCTGGGGCACTGCTCAGTAGTGAGGACATGTAGAGGGGTTGGTGTCGGCAGGATGTCTGCGGGCCAACTCGCACTGGCATTCATTGCATGCCACGCCACAGGGGGAAAGCATAACATAAAAATCCCTGCCTCCTGATAGGCGAAGGATGGTCCGGGGGCTGGCCACCACACCCAGTGTCAGGTTTCTCTGCTCGTTCCTCTGCTCTCCTCCTTGCATGGTTGCCTTTCTAAATTGTAAGTTAGAGCACCAGAAAGGAGTAACGGTGGTCCTGCCTCGGGGGGCTCAGAGCCGGGGGGTTGCGTGGCCGGGTTAGTGGATGGAGAGCTGGGGTCCCTAGAGGAGTCAAGCGGAGGACTTCTGATGGGTGGGATCTGGTGCAAGCCATGTGTCCATCCAGAGAGAGTTCAGAGTAAGGCAGTGCTATAAATAGAATAAAAAAAAAAAGAGTTCATATTACAAGGCACAAGACCAAGATTCTAGTGCTTTAAGTTGGCCAGAAGATCTACACTGCTTGGCTTTCCCTCGGGCCATGTAGACCCTTTAAGGGGATGATGACAGCAACACTATAGGCCAAACTAGTTTCTCTTTAGAACTCGGCCACTCCAAAACTCCTCCTACACTATACTTTGAGTTTCCTCCGGCTCCACTGCTGCACTGTTTACAACTGTCATTCTTGCGAACAATGCTAGAAGACAGCTGGATGGACACATGCTGCTCAACTGAGGTCTCTCACTTGACAGTGATGGATGATTCATGGGGTCCTTACAGCTGGCAGATTTTCCAGATATAAACTGCTGGGGCACTTGAGCCAGATGATCAGTGGGCACACTAGCCAGGGACCAAGGGCTACCCATACTGCGGCTGTTTGAAAATGCTGACGCCACGGGCCCCTTGCAAATCTCCAGACCATCCCCACTTACTCCATCTTGGCTCTCCAATTCAGCACCAAAATGCTCCTAACATGGGGTGACCGTGTAACATACTGCCACCCTGCTCTATCAACGATGCGGGCTTTCACCTCCAGCTATGATCCCAGACTTAAGCAGCTAATAGTGATGGGAACTCTCCACTCTATCTGACCCTTGTGCTGGGGAACACAGGGCAGGCTCTCCTATGCTTTGGGCCCCAGCTCCCTTCCTTCTTCAGTGGCATGGAGGTCCATATGGCAACATTTCAAACCTGGCTTGGTTCTCCCCCCCCCTTGATTGCTCCACTTCCCACCCAACAATATGTGGCAACTGGGATGGCAGACTGGGGTGGCAATCACCCCACCCCGGCCCTGAACCTCCACCCCATGGACTGACTTCGCAGCCAAGATTCCTACAAGGGATCTCCTTCACTCATACAAAACTCCCCTATTTATACCCTTGGGCACCCCTGCCCGGCCTGACAGCAGGTGGTCCCAGAGAACTCCAAGGGATAATTTGTGGGCAATAACAGTAAGCACCCTACAGGGGGCTTACATAACAGTAAAAAAGGGATAGTAAAATAACAACAGTAAAAACACTCCACTAAACAAGCCCTATTAGCGAAATGTTGGAGTTAATATGTGTGGTTTTAATGGAAAGATTTAACAGCTTGGTACTGGAAATGTTCTGTATTTTTTTGCTTTATGCAAATTGCAACTGCTGACTGAGCGAGTGTCTCTTAAGCCCTATTTGCTGGGCTGTGACTGTCTGACTGCTTTTGCTTATAGAGCAAAAACAGGCCCAGTATTTAGGGAAAAACACTACTATGAGTTCTCCTAAGAAACATTGAAAACTATCTATCACACAAGAGTGTCAGCAAAACTACCCAATCTAGCTTGGGATTTAGAGAGAAGAACAAAAAATTTCAAGATTTCAGATTTGTGTCTACTTTTAAAAGTGGATGGAAGTAGATTCTTTCTCTGCAGCAGCTCAGGTGTCTCTCTCGCTCTCTTTCCTGCCCAAAGCTTCTTCGAGTGCTGTGTCATATGACCTGCCTTCAGTGAGCTTCCACAGTGGCCTCTGATTGGACAGGAAGTCTCAGGAAATTCAATAGTGTCACAGCCAGTTCCAGAGGTGGAATAATGGAGCACAAATAACAAATAATTGGGACCCCCCCGAATATGAATGCTTGGCAATATTTGAAATAAGGTATTCACACACTCCTAGTGTTCATGAATCTTGTGGTGCAGTTTTGCAAATGGAATATGAAAATTCATGAGGTCATTAGTGTGTTACCTGGGCAGCAGTGGATAACATCATAGGCACTACTACATAGGGGCCTGCAGTACTGCAAGCACCATGTGGTTCAGACTGGGCAAAGAGCACATGCCATCAACCATTAAAAGCACAGTTGTCCAGTATGCACTAGTCAGTCTATTTCCTGGACATCTAGGACTGTAGTATCTTGTGTGGTCTCTTGATTTATTGATGTGGGAACCTGAAGAACACAGGTTCAACCACCTGTTAGAGCCAAATTATTACTGTGTGACCTTGGGCAAATCACCGAACCTCCCACCCTTACAGAAATAATTATATGAAATGTTTTCATGCTGCACATATAAAATGACTTCAGTGATATACGTGCTGCAAGTATGATTTAAATGTTAAATTGGAACTGACTGCATGCATATGGGATGCGTGCAGCAAGCAAGTGTGGAAACCATGATTTTTATGTTAAGTTGGGAAAGACTGCATGCAGGTGGCATGCTTACAAAAAAGCAAGTGGTCACTGATAACTGCACATGTAAAAGTTAAGTGACTTGCTCTGGATCACACTATACACAAGTGGGAGTTGATGAGATTCAAACCCAGCTCTTCATGCCTCCAAGATTCCTGGCTTGCAGTTCAGTGCCTTTAACTACTAAGCCATACTGTCTGCATACATATGGCTTGCTTGTACTTCAGTACATACTGTATCTGAATACATCTGCACGCATGCGGCATGCTTGTAGCCAGTGTATGCTTTTCAGTTTTCTTCTCTCCCTCATCTCATTTTCACAGTTGAACTGTAGCACACATACCAGTGGAAACACATGTTTTTCCCATCCCAATACACAAATTTAACCACAAAACCACTTAATTACTTCTGTCTGGTCTGTACTCCTACTATTTTTCCTCTATAGTTTTGAATGCTTCCACGCAAACAGACTGTAAGGTGCAAATACAAACATAGCAATAACTTGACACAAACCCATCCACATGGCCAGTCCCCCCCCATACACACACACTGTAGAGGGTATGACCATGCTGCTACAGACAACCCACCAAGTACAGATATAAGTAAAAAGTATCTTACTTGAGTACTAGGGAGCCAGATGCAGAAATATTTAAGAGATGATGTTCATTGGCCAGAGTGCTGGAGCGCAACCCCTTGAAATGAATGGAGTTATTTTCTATTACTATTTTATACGTTATGACGGTGAGTTGGAGAATGATGAAGGCCACTGTTCTACTAACAAGGCCTTTGTTAGTCAAGCGATGGCCTTTATTAATCTCCAACTCTCCATCAATAATGTATAAAATAGTAATTAAATAATGCCCCCATTCATTTCAATAGTGCTCACCCCTGCGGTCTCCTTTTCACTTTGTTATAATGTTCCTGAGCTTGGGGATGTGGAGGTTAGCTTCAAGGGGGTCATAAGCCTGACTATAGTGGGGCTCCAATAGTCTGTGCATACCATACCGCTTAACTATCCGTGAATGCAAGGGACAGTTCTAGAATGTCTGTAACATCTCTAAAAGATACAACTTATTTGGTTTGACTGAAACGTGATATGCAAATCAGGAAAAATTCAAATGTATAGGGTTCATCTGTATATACCCCAGAGCAGTGCATTAGATTTGGGCTTAAACCAACCCAGTTACTAACCAATTTGTTTCCTGGCTGAAGTTCACCCCCCCCCAAAAAAAATAACTTTGTCCTGATTTTTCTCACTGATGCCATTCCATTCAATACCCATCCCTTATGGGTCATGAAGCCACCCAAATTTGAAGAAACATGAAAAACACATCAATATTTCAGTCCTTCCTCCTTCCCCAATCCTCCTGTAAAAAAATATATTTACTTTTACTTATCCGGCCATATAGTCAGAACCTGCAACCTGGCATAATGTGCCACCAGCCCAGTTTCTAGTCTGCTCCCCCTCTCTCCTTCACCAGAAGCTGGATGCTAGAACCAACCATCACAGGTCCTCAACATGGTCCGTGACCAAGTCACCTCGCCAAATGAATCCACCCAACCTGGGTTGCTTCCTTCTTGCTTGGTTGCTGCTGTGGCTGTTGCAAAACTACACAGATCAAGGCCTGTGAAGGCCACCCACACCTCTGTCACCACTACTGCTAAGCCTAGCATGCTGCTGTGAGGGTCTGTGCTGTTTTTTTTAATACTAGCCTAGTAGAGTAAGTAACATAGAAACATAGAAGTTGACGGCAGATAAGGACCGCAAGGCCCATCCAGTCTGCCAATTTCTTTTTCTACGTTATGAATGTGCCACTGGCCTTTGCTCTGTCAATGTCCTATCTATTCATACTCATCTATATTGCTCCCTTATGCCTATCCCATGCCTGTTTGAAGCTCTGCACTGTATTCATTTCTAAGTACGTAGCCTAGTCTTGAGTTAGCTTTTAGCTCACCCTCTGCCCCTTCAGCCACCAGGGGAGATGGAGACTCACTAAGAGCAGAATAACAAAAATATGCTGCCACAACACTGCTATTGAGAGTTCAGTGCTCACTGACTCCTCCAAGCTGTAGTGTTCAGCCTGTCTACTCTGTGGTTGGAAAGACAGTGTGGCACTTGCAAGGCTCATGCACTCTTTCTTGGCTGGAGCTCATCCACATCACATGTGATTGTGCCACTACTAATAGGTGGAGAGAGTGGACAGCACAGTACAGACACAGTCAAGTCTGGAGAGTACCTGCAGCATGAGCAAACACAGGCCAGGTTGGCACTTATTGTACAAAAGATTAAATCCAAATTTAAAGCCATTACTGCCACACCATAAGAACAAACTAGGCACAAATATGGGGGAGGAGGGGCAACTGTGCCCCTCTGCCCTACATAAATGGCACCCCTGCTTAATGGTAGAAATTCATTCTCAGGTGCTAATACAAGGGTTTCTACTGTGTTCTGAGGTACCGTATCTCCATGTTTCATGATGTGTCCTTATCATCATGTGGGTTAGTGTCCCTTATTGTCCCTCATTTTGAGTGTCCATGTCCCTCATTTCAGTGACAAATGTGAAGTATGGTACATGCTTCCAAGACCCTACTCAGCACAAAGAGTGCTGAGCATGGCCATAATGTATATGCTCTGTACAGAATGACAAAGGGAAAGTAAGTGAGATAAAACAGTCATGGAGAAACAATTTTGTAGCACTAAATATGCATAAGGGATTTGCATGGTCCAAAACAAAAAGGGTAGGCTTCACAACACAGAGGCCCCTCTTTGTACATTTGGAAAGGGGGATGTTGACTGGCTATATCCTAGGCATTTAATGCAATAAGCAAACAATACTTTACAGATTAATGGCGATTTAATGGCAAAAATCAAAGCCATTAAACAACTTGCAAAAGGATCAGAATTAATGAGTTTACCTAATTTTTATGGGAATTCAATAAAAATGTATTTTAATGACTCTAATTGCTAGCAGTAGTATAAGAAATAGAAACGGATGTGTTTTTTTAGATGAGATTTGTACCAGCTTAGCTGCTGCACACATGGCAAGCATGCAGCATGTGAACCTGATATGATGTTTAAATGATGTTCACACCAGCTTAACAGATGCACTCATGTCAAGCATGCAACATGTGAACCTGATGTAATTTTTAGAAGATGTTCACACCAGCTTACCTGCTGTGCACATGTCAAGCTTGCAGTATGCAAACCTGATTTGCCTTTTAGACCTGGTTCGCATATGTTCACTTATTGTATGCGAACCGCATGTAAACACTGCACAATTAAGCATATGGCATGCATTCTGCATGTACACAGAACACATATATTTCTGTAAGGCCAGTGCTCCAGACCACCCAGTTGTGGAAATGTGTAGAGGCGGAATGCACTGTAAACAATCTGTTGCATCTCAGCTGGGCTATTCTGGGTGATTAATTTCTAAAAACAAACCTCTGCATTCCTTTCCTCCATTCTCATGGGCTGATGCCTGCATGTAGACAGCTGTACAATTGCCATTTTATTGCACTATTGTATCCTCTGAGCATCGTCCAACCCTCCTCTGGTGGTTCCACACATCTCCATGTCCATGGGTTGTAAAGCCTTCTCTGTCTTGGCCCCTTCCCTATGGAACAGACTACCATCAGCCATCCGCTCATCCTCCTCCCACCGGTCCTTCAAGAAAAATCTAAAAGAATGGCTCCTATCTGATGCCACTTGCCAAAGTAATGCTGGCTAACGTTGATATGTATCTCACCCCAACCTCATCAAAACGCTCCTAACTTTCTGCCTTTACTTTCACTCCTATCCATGGTCACTGTTTCTTTTTTCTCCTATCTGTGTCATGTTCACTAATATGTGAATGTTCTGCATCTTGCACCCTATGTATCACACTCCCCTGCCTGTTTCTGGTGGTTACTGATTTCCAAGTACTTAGTACAACTAGTATTTATTTACATAGCCTACTCTTGTAATTTATTTGTCACCCTCTCCTTGTACGAGGAGGTGTGACCATCTCTAGGTTAATTGATTTTGCTCCATATTTACCTGAATGTTTTTGAACTGTTCTGTATTTTTGGCCATTGTGTGGCCCAGGTTGTTCCTCTGTAACTAATCTTGTCATGTACCTGCCTGAATTTGTTGATTGCTGTGTATTTTTGCCTGATTTATGTGCCACTGTGTGACTCGGGTCATGACTGGAAACAGTCCTTTGGATCAGCACACTTACCTGGTAAATGAAGACATAAATAAATAAATAAACAAACAAACCCTGGTGCAGTACTGGTACTAATTAAAAGGTACTTGAGAATGACAGGGAACATGCACAACCACCGAAGAAGATGGATCTTGATTTGTGAGCTCACCTTAGCCACTACAAAACCCATCAAAATCCATCGGATTTTCCCAGTTTGATCATGGAAAATGTTATCTGTGAGGAGTACAGGCACTGCTCAATTAAACTGATTATGAAACTTCTAAGTTTCTCAGGAACAGAATACTCATCAATTGTCACCCTTGGCACTTGAATCCTGTCAGCCATGGCAGAAATGATGACGTCAGTGGAACAGCAGGCAGCAGTCATACTGGCGGATCTCTCTGAGATCAAAAACTTGCTCCATACATTAATTGCTGACATTCTGCAAATAAGAAATTCACTAAAGAAAGTAAAGGATTGAGTTGAAGCTGAAAAGATAAGAATAGCTGATGCAGAGCTATTCACTATGAAACTGGAATGTAGTGGTGGCCAAGGAGACAGTGAACTTTCTATAGAACCAGGTATGAATGCTGTGGGAAAAGGTCGATGACCTTGAAAACAGGGGCTGCAGCAATAGCCTCCGTATTGTAGGAATTCCAGAGGGATCTGAGGGCAAGGACATGTGTGGGTTGTTACAGTCACTCATACCAAAACTCTGGATTACTTCTGGGGCTCCCTTCTTGAGATTGAGAGGGCCAATAGATCATTGATTCCTTGCCCAAGCAGGGGGGCACCTCCCTGTCCCATCTTGGCCTATTTTCTCCAATACAGTGTTAAGCAGCAGATCTTCTGAATAGCTAGAAAAAAGGGGACTCTGACTTGGAATGGCCAAAAAAGTCACATTTTTCAAGATTTTTCTAGAGACTTTTCTGTAAGGAGGAAGGCTTATGTTCCCATCAAGAAAGAGCTAGCCCAATGCGAAATCATCTGTAATATCAGAAACTCTGCCACTTTGCATATCCTGGTGAAGGAAAAATGGCACAGATTTGAGACACCCCAGGAAGCACACTCCTTCCTGAAATACATGATGTCACCCACCACTAGGCCTCTGGGAAGCCAAACGGGCACAAAGTCCAGATGGACACTGGAAATACTAGCAAGCATCAGCTCAGTGAGATGCAAACTCCTCCATCTTCCAAGAGCTGCAGCAGCAGGTGGGGATCCCACCAATCAGCGCCGAACTCAGGGACACTATCATGGGAAATGGAACCCTCTCCAAAGCTGCCTAGGGAACCAGGTGAACAGCTGGATAATGACTCATATGGACCTCCTCTCCACCCAATTGACCATATGGACACACTAGAAGCAGATCATTTGTACCTCACCTCCCCTGAAAAGGAAGACGTCTCCCTCTGACCCTGCTGGGCCACAGTTGTGAAGAAAGGACTGACTATAATCCTTCCTAACATACACTCACTAACACCTCAAACTTTTCTAATTCTCCAACTGTATAACCCGCTGACAGTGACACCAGCACAGTGAATGACACTACAGTGACTACAGTGCCACATTGCTGTAGTGTCCACACTGGAACCCAACACTGTCTGTCTGGGGTCTTGAACCCCCCACTAATTGATAATCCTTGGGGGGGTGCGGGGGGCACAGCCCCCCACATGGGGAGTTCGGCATCAAAGCCCCCCGAAGAAAACACTTTGTTTTCTTTGGAGCTGGCAGCTGACCGCAAAAAAACGGTCAACCTGCTGGTTTCGCTGTCTGGTCATTTGACAAAATTTTTGTCGACAACCAGTCATAGATCCTTCTTCAACTAGCCTCACCTGCTGAAAAGACTCTGCTTGTGTGTTGCCTATCACATTGTGAGGATCACCTCAATTGCCAGGGACTTATACATACCACTCTGGATGTACTGTACTCAGAATAACACAGTAAAATGGCTTGGATGTAAGGAGGCTACTCAGCTTCCCTAACTAAATCTGTAGTGGGCAATATGGACCATTGCTCTTTTGTTAATAATTTGTTTGATTGGTAGGTTTGTTATTGTTAGGCACTGCATGACCCTAAGCTGTCTTTGGGGGGCCTCAAAGACTGACATACTTGTCAGATAGCTGCTCGATGATCCAGCCTTGTAAGCAGCTTCTGCAGCCACATAGCCATTCCTTGGGAGGCTTCACCGTCCAACCCCAGAGGATGCTCCTAAACTAACCTGGTGCCTCATTCTTGCAGCCCAATGGGTGCCTAAACAGTCTGGGTGGTGTCTCTTTCTTTCTCCTTTCAATTAAACACAACACGAGGAAGTGGGCACGATGCCTCTGAAAGGAAATACTGCAATGTATGTCTCTCCAACTTCTTTAGAAGGTAAATTGGAAGTGCTTTGAGATTTATCAGGGGACAGGTCTAAACAAAAAAAATAAAGCTTGGGGATGCTGTTGTACATTTGAAGAAAAGGGCAGAGGGCTGGAAAGCTCTAATGATGGGTTGATTCTGTTCTGTTTTTTTCACACCACTCTGAGGTAAGGGCAGTTTGGCACCATTCACCAATGGATTGTTTGCCATAATGCACAGCTGATTCACTGCCTCCATGGTAAACACTGCCCCACTCTCCATCACAGTCATCGAGTGACAAGTCTCTGCGAATGTGTGAAAGACAGTCACAGGTTGCAGAGAACTGAATGTAGTTGTCCCGGGACAGCTGAAATTCTTTACCGAACCCAATTCAGTCGCCCCCTCTCTATCAATATAACAGCCCATAAATAGTCAAGTCATCTCAAGCTGGCATACTGAATAATACCGCAGTACTAGTGGTACATCCCCCCCTCACAATTCTCATTTAAGAAACCCAATACAAGGTGACCTATGGAGACTGGTTACTAAAAGCGGGGATGTACTGCAGTACATGTCCTACGAGGAAAGACTTAGGGAACTGAATATGTATTTCCTGGAGCAGAGAAGAGAGAGAGGACATGATTGAAACTTTCAAGTACATAAAAGGCATTAACAAGCCACAGGCACAGGAACCTTTTTCACTTCAAGAAGGGCTCCAGGACCAGGGGACATGACGACAGCCTGCAAGGAGGGAGGTTCTCTATCAACACCAGGAAGTTATTCTTCACAGAAAGAGTGGTGGACACCTGGAACAGACTACCCCAAGAGGTTGTGGGGGTCAACACTGTGGGGGGATTCATGAATGCATGGGATAGACACAAGGGAGCCCTGACTACAAAGGGCAACTAGAGTGTTAAAATAGATCTAAAATAAATGGGTAGACAAGATGGACCTAGCGGTCTCCTTCTGCCGTCAACTTCAATGTGACAATGTTCAGTAGAAAAAGCATCATAGAGCTCCCCTTTTCTGTCTGGACACCCCACCCCTATAAATATACCCTCCTTCAACATTTGATGAAAAGTTGTTGGGTTCAAATACCAAGGGTCGTGAGGATACATCTGGATCATGGCTGTTGCCCATTGAAAGTAACCTGCCAGACAGTGCACAAATGGTATAGTATAGTTATTACAAAGACCAGCCTAACCTAAGTTGCACTAGGATGCAGGTGGAATGGTGATGAAGGACCTTACTAACAGCATGGAGCCCCCCCCCCAAACCTGGGCTTGCAAGTTTAAAACTCCGGAGGATATGGTGGCAGCCTTTCAGCCCCAGTGGATAAAAAGCATGTAGGGCCAGCAAACTTTCTTTGGTGGTGTATACTCTAGAGTCAGGGGAGCCTGGCTGACCTGTTGGCTGAGAATGTAAACCCACTTGCAAAGCCATGAGCACTACCGCAGGAGGGGGACCAGCTCTTGATAAATAAGCCTAAGAAAGGGGTACAGACCTCTTAACAAACCACCCACCTTCACCATCCATCCATCCACAAGATCCTTGAAATGTCTCTTCTGTTAAGTACCACCCCAAAAACCTGAAGCATGAAGAGGTACCATTACTATTGAAGTATCACCTTGAAGTAGTCACAGTAAACCTCAGCTACACTAAATCTTCCCCTCACTCTCCAAACTCTCTGCTTGCCTTCTGTAAGGAGGGATAAACACTGCAATCTAACCACCACCCCTGGACATGCCTACTCACCTTCACTATAGATCGCACTAGATACCCAGAACCTTACAGTTGATGTACATCATCAACCAGCTACAAGACTGCTACACGGGGGTTGCAATGGAAACTGTAGATATACCAGGGAAGGAGCAAAGCCTTGATGCACTAAAAGCATCAGCAGTTAATGTCCTTCTTACCTTGACCCATTTAGGGATGTTTAGCACCAGTACTGCACTATTATTGAATTCATACCTCTCAACTTTCTGCCACTGAAATGAGAGGCATAGATATTTTTGGACACTCAAAATGAGGGACAATGAGGGATACAGACCCTCATAATGAGAGACACATCCTCAAACATGAAAATACAAGCTCAGAACACTGTGGAAACCATAGTGTTTACTTGTACGGAGTTTATTTTTGATTTAGTATTTTAGAATATTAAGCATTTCTGCTTTGAAGTCTGAATTTACAGCACATTCACTGTGTGGGCAGCACCTTTTCCATGAGGGATGGTTGAGGGACAGAGCAATTTTAAGGGGTAAAATGAGTGATGTCCCTCGTAATGAGGGGCAGTTGAGAGGTATGATTGAATTGGTCACAAAGTTGTTGTTACTGTTTTAGTATATGTTCATGCGTTTTTTTTTTTCAAACTCTATTTATAGCACTGCCTTACCCTAAACTCTCTCCAGATGGACACATGGCTTGTACTGAATCCCACCCGTCTGAAGTCTTCCGCTCGACTTCTCTAGAGGCCCCAGCTCTCCGTCTACTAACCTGGCCACCCAAGCCCCCCTCCCGGCTCTTAGTCCCCCGAGGCGGGACTGCCATTACTCCTTTCTGGCACTCTGTCTACAATCTAGAAGAGTGACCAGGCAGGGAGGAGAGCAGAGGAGCGAGCAGAGAAACCTGACACTGGGCATGGTGGCCAGCCCCCGGGCCATCCTTTGCCTATCAGGAGGCAGGGATTTTTACTTTTTTATGCTTTCCCCCTTGGTGTGGCATGCAATGGAAGTCAGTGCTGGTCCACTCACAGATATCCTGCCAATGCCAACCCCTCTGCAGAACCTCAATACTGAGTGATGCCCCCAGCCTCTGCTGGGTGCAGCTACTGAGCTCGGTACTCCTTGGATCCCACCCCAGGAGAAGAGAGCAGTCCTCCGGAAGCTCAATCTTTTCCTTCCCCGCCGACCCCTGATGACCCTGGCTCATTCCAGAACCCGGGTCACCAGCGAGGCGTGAGATGTGGCATCCAGTGCCTCAACCCTCAGCGCCACTGGGCTGGCCATGCTGTTTTAAATGCTATGTTATTATGTGCCACCATATGGTGGATATACCAGTGCAAATACCTTACCTCCAAGTACCACACAGGGTAACTTACCAGCAGCATTGCAGAGCTACCATAACTGTTATTGTAGGTTAGTGTATGTTGATACTAACTAATTGTCTATTATCTCTCCCAATATTGTTGGCAGACCACTGGGTCCAGACTGTGGCAGGGTTCCTTGGTTGTGCCCAGGAATTATCGACTAAGGCAAACAGGTATGCATGGATATCTTTCTTATACATTGCATGAAAATGATCAGGACCACATCACATCATAGGTGATTTGAAGCTGATATCCTGGAACATTCAGGGGATCAGTCATCCCATCAAGTAAAATATAATTTTATCTTATCTCAACTTGGCCAAATGTGATGCGGGCTTGTTACAAGAGACCCACCTCCAGAAAAAAGAAGCAGAAAAGTTGTGAAGAACATGGGTGGGGATGGAGCACTCCAGATCATACTCCACAAAACAAAAGGGAGAATCAGTCCTAATCAGGTGAGGGAGTCCTATTCAAATAGATTCCACCATAAAGGATAAGGAGGGAAAGTGGATCTTGGTGAGAGGGAAGCTCCAAGACAGCTATTTCATCTTTGGGAGCATTTACACTCCCAGTGAAGATAATCCCCACTTCTTCCTGGACCTACTCTAACACATGGAAGACTTTGCCCCAGTAGGAGATTCACACTGTGTCTAGGAGGAGACTTCAGCCTAGATCGAGACACTCTCCTGGACAGGACCCCACTTGAGAAGGCTAAAGCAAGGGAAGCCCTACTTTTAGAACTGGGGAGGAAATGCAGCTGATGTCTATCCAGAGGCTCCTGCATCCCACAGCCAAAGATTTAAAATTTCAGTCGGTCAGATTTCACTCAAAAAGTGGACTGAATTATTTCCTCTACAACTCTCAATGCTTGTCTGACGTGGTAGACACTATCATGCAGCCTATTGCATTGTCAGACCATGCCCTGATTTCCCTTACCCTGGTCCTCCTGCAGACAGTAGGAAAAACTCCACATTGGCATTTCAACCCTTATCTCCTTCACTCTGAAGATTTTTAAAACACTGGTTGACCAAGGAGATAAAAGCTTTTTTTGACATCAGTGCACAGCCCTACATGTCTCTTGGCACGCTGTGGGAGGTCTTCAAGGCCTTCGTCAGAGGGCGTATTATTAGTTACTTTACCAACAAAAGCAAGCAGTGTAAACAAGTAATTATCGATCTCACAACAAAATTAAAGGACCTTGAGACTAAATTGAATGCCTCTGAACATCCTTTGGCCCAGGAGATATGTAACATCAGTGTGATAAAGAATAGTCTCGATCAGAGCTTCAGTTAACCCCATTTTGGAAGTATTTGACTCCCAAAAATAAGGCACAAACTTCCAAAATAAAGGAGGAGGAAGTCATTGACTTCCAAATGGAAAAAAAAAACTATATTGGATGACTACCAAAACTGAAGGCACAGAAGCTAAGAAATGATGGAATGTTTTCTAAAAGAAATTCTATTTTACCACTAATATTTGTATTAACATCCATAAATTAATCATCCGTAGAATGCTGGCTTTCAGACTCTTGGATCTGGGAAGTGCATTGACTTCCCAAAAACTGGATTGACTTCCAGATTTTGACTCATGGTAGTATTTGACTTCCACTAAAAGTAAATTAACTGAACCTCTGTTCTCGATACAATGCTCCATCAGCAGGCTGAAAGGTCATTGTTTTTCCTCAGAGTTACGGGGAGAATGGAGAGAAAGCAAGTAAACTCTTATCTTACAGACTTCCGAAACAGCAAGCAGATCTTCAAATCTCATACCTAAAAACTAAAGAAGGGAAAGTCTTAAGGCACATAAAAGACATTAGTGAAGCATTCACAAATTATTACTCTTCCCTCTATGTGTCCCACCTCACAGAAAGAAAATCTGCCAGGGAGGAATTCTTTTGAAAAATTCTCCTGACAAAACTCTGAACATTTGTAACACAGTCTCTAGAGGCTGATCTCTATCAGGCAGAAATTTTACACCAGGTGTAGATGGAGGTGGGGTGTCACCCAAGAGCTAAATGAATGCCAATGGCTTATTGTAGCAGATATACCCAAAATTCATGTTCTGTTGATCACATGAAAGCTGGTGCAAAATGGTAGTCTGCATCAGTTTTGTAATGGCACCTTGACAAATTTTGCTATTTTCAGCTCCACATACTAAATTCAGATTCTTGGTCAATTACTTCAACAGTAAGTGAAATATACATTCAAGTGTGGTCTCAATGAATAGGCAAGAGTTAGAGCTTGAAAATGCATACCCATACATTACCTCAAAAGATTAATGTTAAATGTTATAGGGTTAAATACCAACCACCACCCTTAATTTCTTGTGAAATTTCAAAATATTCTTATATTTAATCTTGTCAGACAGGATTTATTGTGCTTTATAATATCATTTTATGTTGTCTAAAAGGGTAAGGATTCTGCTTTGAAATGCATATGTGTTTGTGAATTTTTAAGGTAATACAAGAGGATAAATTGATAACAGAGAAGAAACCATTAATAGATAAAATTTTAGCAAGTTTGTACTGTACTTTTTTAATTCTTCATGCCAAATCTTCTGGGCGGGATATTCAGACTGCGCCAGGTTGGGGTGCAGGCCTGGGTGTAGCACAACTTGGTTGAGCCAGGGCACAGTCCAGGCGATATTCAACGGTGCTGCACCATGGCTCAGCACCATTGAATATGGCACTGAGGGCACACACCCTGCACATGGCACAGTGGCACTGTGCCAGTGCAAATGGCAGCAGGGGAGCAGGGGGCTGCGCCAGTGCAAGTACGGTTGTACTAGGCGCAACAAGAGCGATATTCAGCCGTGAGCATGCAAATGAGGCCATTATGTATGCAAGGCGCAAATGGGGCCATTTGCATGCCATTATGGCCCCATTTGCATGCGGTGTGCTAATCCCTGGTGGCTTGCACCTGGCACCCTGCCATGCTGCAGCCATCGGGGACCAAAACCCCCCTGCCCCTCGGTGGGTAACATGCCCCATAGACCCGAACCCCTGCCCGATTGCAGGCTTATGAATAAACTATCCCTGGTAGTCCAATGGACCCAAACCCCTGCCCAATCATGGGCTTTTGAATAAAATATCTCTGGTGGTCCAGTGGACCCAATCTCCTGCCCGATCGTGGGAAAATGTAAATAAGATACCTGGTGGTCCAGCGGTACCTCCTTCCCCACCCACTAAGCCCCGCCACCCTGCACCCCCCCGGTCAGTGGCGGGTGGCAGCTCCCCACTGCAAGCCGCCTGACTGCCTGTCGACTGACAGCATACAGTATGGCTGTATGCCTATTGGTCCACTGCATGGGCCAATGGGCATGCAGACCATACTGTACTACACAGTCCTGAATTGTGAATGGTTCATTCACAGTTCGAGACTGTGTACTACTGTACAGTCTGCATGCCTGTTGGCCCATGCAGTGGACCAATAGACGGACAGCTGTACTGTACGCTGTCAGTCAGCAGGTGGCCAGGCGGCTTGCAGCTGGGAGCTGCCGCCTGCCACTGACCATGGGTGGGTTGGGAGGTGTTACCGCTGGATCACCAGGGATCTTATTTACCTTTGCCCATGATTGGGCAGGAGATCAGGTTCACTGAACCACCAAGGATGTTATATTCATATGCCTATGATCAGGCAGGGGTTCGGGTCCACTGGATTGCCAGGGTGTGTTATACTACAGGCCTGTGATTGGGCAGAGGATAGCGGTCCACTGGACCACCAGGGTTGCTTATAACTATGCCCACGATCGGGCGAGGGGGGCATGATGCCCAGACTGTGTCCCAGGAGGTCGGGTGGCCACCCAAAGCAGGCAGCCACCGTGTTGTGCCCAGCAATATGGCAGCCCACCTGTGGGTATCCCCCAACTTGTTCCTGGTTTTGACGGGCACATCTTTGTGCCCCCCTGTGCAGTGCAAGGTGGGTTTGTGCCTGCATATGTGCCACACATCCCGGGCTGAATATCGGGTTGCGCTGCATATGCATGGGCACACCCCCCTGCACTTGCACCGCATACATTACTGGTACATCCCGGCGCATCAGAGATTGCATGGAGCAACCTACCCCTTTGAATATTGCGCTGGGGTGCAACCCCTTTGAATATCCCACCCTTGTGTTTATATATGTGTGGCATATGAATGTATGTATATGTGTGTATATGTTTCCTTGTTGCGTGAACATATATTTAGATTTGTAGGGACAGCACCATCACTATCATGGCCACCAACAGTGGATGCTCTTCTGAGTAAAGAATGACAGTTCCCAGAGACAGCTCAATCATTTTTATCGCATGTTTTAAAATCCTCCAAACATACAGAGAGTGAACAAGTCTCCCAGTTGTCAAAGTCCTACTCAGAAGACCTAATTCATGCTGTCTACGCAGTAAGTTTCTCACAACAAAACATGCACTTGTTGGAGTTGTGCTGTACAATATGACTGGACAGAAAATGACTGTGAACATCCTGTTTCATTTAGGAAATAGTTGCAGTTATGAACAAGTGTGTGAAATTGAAACTGGTTTAGTGGAAGTTTCTCAGCATTTTCAAGAACATGGTCTGTTACTGCCACTTCAGCCAAATTCAGTCTTCTGTTGTCTTAATAGTTTTCTAGATGGACAATTCTGATCAGAACATTGAAACAGTGACGGGACATGGAACAATACACAATACACATGGTGTTGCATTCCATGAAGAATCTGATGGCTCCATTCTCCGAGAAGATTCTATTGAAATTCATCACTCAGAAAGAAGGACAATTGTATCTAACAAAAAGAAATTAGAACATTGACAGGTGAATTCAAAGAAACAGCCAACCACATTTGGCAATATGCCCAAGTCTACAGTGCTATCATCAGTGGTAAATATTGGCAAGGCAAAGCTAATGCGATGGAAACTCAGCCGGGAAGCACACTAGGAGGATCAGCCTGTCCCACAGTTTACTGGTTGGCTAACGTTAGTTTGTAACAATCATTCAAGTTCACCAAAGAAGATGGTTATCATATATCTTCCACCCATCCACAAACCCATCACTGATTATGCCACTGTAGTTGAATACCTCACACAAACACAAGAAAAAGCTCAGCAAGTAAATATGCCCTATGTTCACCTGACACTTGATGTTTGGAGCAACAGCAAAGGCATATCATGTTCTGTGGAATTTCCCTGATCAGTTCCACAATGTCATAATTCATTTGGGAGATTTCCATCTATTCCTGGAAAACCTTGGCATTATAGGACAGTTAGATGGTGGCAGCTGCTTTGAGGACATAGTATTTCAGGCTGGTAGCCTGTGACATGAGCGTCGGTCATTGAATGCTTGCAATAATGGCCCCTCAATCCTGGTGCATGGCGGCGGGGCTACCGCTGAGGAAGGGTGACCAGATGGGGGAGGTGGGCACATATAGCGACACCATAGCATGGTGGGTGGGAGGGTGGCTTCCTAATGTTGCAAGGGTTCCGGGTTTGGGTCCAGGCATGCCTACACTTTTGTGCACCCAGCCCACATGAACAATTAAAATCTAAGTCCCTGACACCATTTTCTTGTGTGCCGGGGATATACATTGCCGAAATTGATTTTTGGCAATGTTCATTCACCCTGCTGCAGATCGAATTGGGCTTTCGCTTTTATCACATAGATCCTTTCAGGCTGGTCTTTGTGCCACTGGCAGCATAGGAGAGTTTTGCATGGGAAGCATTATAATAAGGTGTGGACTGTACATGAGCATTTTACAGATGCCTTAGAGTGATTGCTTCAGGTCAGATTTCTGGGGTATTCAACAGAATTGAATACCACCCCTGCAGTATTGCTTGACCTGATCAGATCATCACCTCAACCCATAGACTTCCATAAACTGCTTCAGAAAGATGAGATTGTCACTTTCCAGACTAAGTATGATGCCTTCAGGCATTGGACTCGTCATGGTGAGCTGGGGAAAACCCCACAGCTCTGGATGACATATCTGCATATAGTGGATCGGCAGCATTTGTTCCAAACAGCAATAAAAGAAAACAACTTTGATCTTAGACTACTGTGCTGGAAATATTCACTGCCCCTGTTCTTTGTCTTCAACAAGCAAAATTATGCTCGATATGGGGCTTACTATGTGCACACACTTGAAACTCTTGAAGCTTCTCATCCAGGGTCCATGACATTAATTGAAAAGCAAGGGCTTTCGGTTTAAAGGAGCCATCACAAAGCTTCTAGGGAATCAGTTGACCAAGCTGGTGAACAGACATACAATCAAAGTGCTAAAATTCCAGGTGGAATAAAACACTTTGCTGCAAACCAAATAGCCTATGATAAATGGGTGTTAAATTGGCAACATCTAGCAAAATTCAGAGAGGCACTTTTGGAGATAACTGGCCTTCACAGTTCAGCCAATATTCCACAAAAATCATGCAGGCCACCTGAAATCATTAAGTCAGAACAATGCAGCATAGCCACATTGACTCTTCTCGATCAAAAGTTTATCAACCCATTCAGTGCTACTTTAGATGCTGAAAGATTGCACAATTTGTCCTCAGGAGCACCTGTTGTGCCTGATGTTGAAGAGAACCTCACCAGTATAATTGAATGAAGTACTGAAATGTATGAACAGTTTGTCAAAGAAAGGCTGGAAAGTGGTAAAATAAACATTTGACCCATTTTAAAAGCCCCAGTGAAAACGCTTCAATGATGCAAACAAAAAAGCGCAAGTAACTTCCAAAGGAAAGTTACAGAACTTAGATTTGAAAGAGATATATTGGAAACACTTTTGGCCCTCTCCTTTTCACATATGGCCTGAGAACTGTAGCTATAGTATCTATCTTATTTTGAATACTTATTAACTTTAAGTAGTGGTAATGTTACTGAATGTTAATTGATGTTCTGGGGGGGCCTCTTGGGCAGAGTTGGTGTACATCATGGATGGATCACTTGTTGGAGTTCAGTCATTAGGACTGGGGGTCAGGGGATATATATTTTGGGGTTGTTATTGTTGATTTGGTTTTGGCTCTTTGGGAGGAGGGAGGGAAGGTGGGGAGGACTTGAGTATTGTTGATTTTTGGGTTTGGTGGATTTTGGCGGGGAGAGCCTCCCAGGGATCAGGGGTTATAGAGTTACTGTTGCAGGGGTGTCTGTTTTGCTTTTGGAGCATGTGTTAGTGTGCCTGTTTGTCTCTAGATTTAGATAAATGACAAGTAAGGTGACATAAATTTGTAACTTGGAATATTATTTATTTATTTTTATTTATTTTATTTAGTTTTTGTTGACCAGGTAAGTGCACTAGACAAATCCTGCCTATTTTCAGGCATGACCCAGAGGAGGGAGATACAGATGAATGCCAACTGATCTTGAACCAGATTAAGCTGTTGGTGGTATTTTTAGTGAATGAGGGAAATTTGGCCAGGACACCTGGGAAATTCCCCTACTCTGCCTGCAGGGGGCTTGACTTCCTGGGAGCAGAATGGAGGAGCCCAGTTTAGAGCTGGACAGAAAAGGAGGAGGAAATACTGATGTAGCAGTGGAGATGGAAGAATCAGTGGAAGGAGACTGGGTGGAACTTTTCGAGGCTCCTCAGGCGTGAGTTTTTCGGCTGTTGCAGTGCCAGAGAAAGGATTTGCAGAACGAGCCTTCAGTTCTTGCGACTTTACTACAGAAACCAAGAAAGGAGGAGAGTTTTTGCAGGATAACACTGACATGGGATTATTGGCTGGCAGGAGGGAAATGCTGTTTTCCAGTGCCAAGAGCCAAAACCTTGTAGTTCCTTGAGGTTACTACTGACAACGTGTCTTCAGTTGTCATGGATACTAGAATCAACACTGTCGGGCTGTAGGTCAGTTCATCCAGTGATTTGCACACGCGAAACCGCTTTCCAAAGATGCTGGGTTTGTTTTCAAGCCTCTCCCCTCTGCTGCTTTTACGCAGTCGCAACAGCCTGAGGTAAGCTGTATCTATCAAACAAACCCTTTGGATCAGGTTGGGGTGTCGGAATTTACTTTTGCCAAGAAATTAACTGCTCATATTGATTCTGTGGGGATTGAGGGAAAGGAAAAATGGGCGGCTGTTTTTTCAGCTAAAAGACATTTAGTGACCCCAACAGATAAACCGGTAGTTATTGGGACACTTACCAAGGACTCTGAGCCTTCTTGTCAGCAGGACAGTATTGTTAATAACCCATTGTCGGAAGAAAATTGGACCCCTCAAACAGCACTGCAGGAAGCTGGTTGGTCCTTTAATAATGGTTCATGGCATCCTTCTCCTGACTGGGACCCTAAATTAAACTTTTCTCAAAACGAGCCTTCATGGCGGCCTAATGTTTCTGTTTTACCCTTGACACAAGCTAATTTGGTACCAGGTGATGAAAGCAAGAACCCCCAGGAACAAGTTCCATCATCAGAGTTTTAATTGATTACATACTGAACATCCTCATACTGATAAAAACTGTGGACTCTAGTAAACCTTTGTTGTCGGACTTGTTTTCTAAAATAAAGAAGGAAGCAGCCCCTAGATGTAATGCTGTTAGATTAAGATATAAGGGTGGTCGGAGCTAGGCCAGACAGGCATTATGTAGGAAATATTTGTTGAAAGACTCTTTGCATTTTACCCCACGTGAAGTGTTTGCTTTTATCAATATATCTGGTGAGGATAATTTTGATATAAGCTTTAAGCTCAACTTATGCATTGGATTTATTCTGGGAGCGTTACAACCAGGTCAAATTCTCATCCTTATGGACCCCATTTAGGTAATCCCTGACTAAACCATTGGTTAAATTTGTAACAATTATGTTTCGGAATGAAGGTGTGCATATTGATGACATTGTGTATTGGTTGTCCCAGAAATGTGATGTCTTGAGTTCTCCAGAGGCCATTTAGATGACCAACAGTTTTGGATGGGGGGTGGAAATTTTAAGTTAAACTGCAGTCAGATTCAGGGATTTTGCATATTCCAAACTCTTTTTGTTGGGCCGGATCGGGGGTCTGTTTTATGCAGGCCAACCTAGGGCATGTTACAAATGTGGTGCTAGAACACACTTATCTAACTCATGTGATAAACCCGTTGTGACAACTGTGGAGAGATTGGTCACATTGCATTCCAATGTATGAACCATACTAAGTGTGATCTCTGTGATGACACAGGTCATGTCTTCACTGAATGTGTGTGGGCGGCTAGGAATAAGGCTACTATTAGTAGTCCTTATTTTCTTATTCAAAAAGCTCAGGATTTGGTTTCTGAAGCAGGGGCGGGACATCAGGCCTCTGGTGGTGCCACTGCAGTCCCTAACCCACAACCTTTAATTGTGGACTCTGTAGTTTCATTACCTGATACCTTGAAAGATACCTTGCCTATATTAGTCCCAGTATGTTATGCTGACAATCAGGAAGCTCAGCCCAAAGAGGCAGTTCAACAGTGCCTCTACAAGTAAGACAGTCCTCCAGAATTTAAAACCTTCTTTGGTAGGCGTTCTACTAGATGTGGAAACCAGTAACCTTTTGAGGTTCTTTCTTCTCAGTGGGGAGACTCCATCATGGAGTGTCAGGACTTGGACTCACAACCAGCTAGGGACAGTCCCCCCTCCCCATTTGTGGTTCAAGACAGGTACAAAAGTAAAAAAAAGAAAAGGAGGAAAAAAGATAGTTGAATGACTCATATTTAGATCTGGAATCATTTAAATTGGGGTCTCTAAATGTACATAGTTTGTTAAACTTTAAAAAACGTCATGTTGTGTTTAATTATATGCATGAAAATCATTTGGACATTTGTTTATTACAAGAAACTTGGATTTATACCATTGACCAGGTCAGGAATTTCCAGAAGGAATGGTATTGGGGCCCTTCTTACTGGTCCTTTGGACAACATTCAGCTGATGGCTTGGGGATTCTTTTGGTACTTATGATTTTCTTTGATAAAATTAATGGACTTGATCCGGGAAGGTTGATGATTTTGGATGGGGTTTGGAAGTCTTTGACGTGTAGATTTATAAATGTTTATTGTTCGCAAGTAAAAGCTGAAAAGGTGGCACTAATGCAAATGATTAAACCTTTTTTGATTACTTCATTTGCAGTTTTTCTCTGTGGAGATTTTAATTGTGAATTGGACCCCAGTAGAAATTGCAACTGCATTAAAAACAGGGAAAATATATTGTGATACTATGGCTCTTGACATTGGTACAATCATCTGGGCTGGTTATGGCCAGTATTAAACAGAAGGAGGCCCTCGGTTTACTTATCAAAAAATAAATACTCTTCTATAATTGATTATATTTTTTATCTTCCAAATTATCTTTTCTTTTCAGACTATACCTGTGGCCTTTTCGGACCATCTATTTACTTCATTGTAACATTTCTGATGATTCACTTCCCATTGGAGAAATCCAGGTGGAAGTTAAGTGCTCCCTTATTAAGCTCCTGTGAGATTGGCGCATAAATTAGGTTCTTTACTGATGGCAAGGTTGTCAGTTACCTTTATATGATGACATCAGTCAATGGTGGTGGATACTTAAAGCTGATTTTTGCAAATTCTTTCAAAATCAAGGAAAAATAGCATCAAATTCTTATTTTCTTAGCTATTTAGCTTTCACGGCAACAATTGTATTATTTGTTTTCTAAGGCTAATACTTCAAAGTTCGATTATTCATCACAAATACACATACTTAAAAGGAAATGTTATCGGTACAATATGACAGGGCAAAACTGCTACAGTTATTCAACAATATGGGCAAAAAGCAACCTCAAGGTGACCCTTTTGGGGCCTTTAAGTATAGAACTAATACTTCTTTAAATGCCTTAGTTTAATCAAGCAGGGAATATAGTGACGGATAATGAGAGCATACAGAACATTATAAAAGACTTCTTTCTAGCACATGCACCTACAGTACCTCCCAGCGTAGCAGAAATGGAACATTTCCTTTCTTCTATTCAAATTCCTGAGTCAACCTTCCAAAAATGTTCTGGTACAACCTATAACACGTTTAGAAATAGAGGATGTAATAAAATCTCAAAAAGTAGGCATTTCTCCAGGACAAGATGGCTTAACGGCGGAGCTTTACAAGACTTTTCCTTTGGAATTCAGTCAGTGTCTAGAATTAGTTTTTAATTTTTTTCTTTCTTGTAAGGTTTTTCCAGGGTGGTTCCCAGCTGGATTGGTAATATTCTTGTACAAATCGGGGAAGCAAACCCATTTAGAGAATTGGAGACCGATTACACTTTTAAACACTGATTATAAGCTTTTCACAGGAATTTTAAATAACCAACTAAAAAAATTTGCTGTCACGGTGCTTTCCCCTTACCAATTTTGCGGACTACCTGGCAGAAAAATCCAGCAGGCCCACATGATCCTTTGTGATCTCATTGAATACACAGTTTCTCAAGGGAAATGGGGCTGTATTGTTTCAGTGGACCAGAAAAAGGCTTTTGATAGGGTGTATCACCCGTACTTGTTTTTGTCCTTGCGGCACTATGGAGTACCTAAGGTAATGATTCATTGGATCACAGCACTTTATGAAGGGGCACTGGCCCACCCAATTGTGAATGGCATATGTGGTGTGGAGTTCCACATGCCTAGTGGGGTTCATCAAGGATGCCCTTTGAGCCCTCTTTTATATTCTTTTACTATAGATTCTTTAATAAGATCAGTGACTATCATTCCCAAATGGGAGGGATGTTAGGCCCATCCGGCTTGTCTGAGCATTTTATTCAGGCCTATGCTGATGATTTATGTATATTTTTTCCAAAATTGAATCTATCACTATTTTCTGGAATTAATGTTTCTTTTTCTAGGGTATCTAACTCTAAAATTGAAGAACAAAAAGTCAGGGCTTAGTTATGGGGCGAGGGATGTTGTAGAGGAAATTATTGGAGGAATTTCAATTTCATCGGGGCCTATAAAAATTTTGGGCTTATTTCTGGTGTACAATTTATCAGAACTAAACTGAACACTGCAATACATAAAATTGAGGGAAAATTGACTTATGGAGAAATGGAAATTGTCAAAATTAAGAGAGTTCAGATATTGAAGCAATTTGTTATTCCTTGCTTTTTGTACTCGGCTATGGTTTTCCTTTACCTATGTCCTTAGAAACCAGACTTTATGGTATATTTTTCAATTATTATGGGTGTCGGTTAAATCCGATTAAGCGACAGTATACTTATTTAGAAAAAAGGAAAGGTGGACTTGGGATGGTGGACCCGGTAGTTTTCTTTCATATTTTATTCATCTCACATAATATTCGACCAGGGCTTCTTCCCAAATAACCCCTTATGGGTCTTTGTTTAAACACATTTGGCTAACTACTTTTTAGCCTGGCAAAATTTAACCCCAAACCGATTAAATCATTAAAAGTGCCAAACTATTTTTGTCAGTGGCAAAGTTGTTTACCTGGGGTATTCCAGTTCAATTGGTCAAGGATAAGACTGGGCGCAATTGTATAAAGAAGTAATGACATTGCTTTATCCGTCTGAACCTGCCTTTAAAATTGCCCTATGACTCATGTCAAAATTGCTATTCAAAGATTGAATACTCTAGATTGCCTGAATGTATGTGGAATTGATTTGGCTTTCCTTGTATGGTCGTTTGAATGTAAGGGCAATGCTAAACATAAAGTTGTAACCGAAAGACACTATCCTTATCCGATTGTATTGCTCAAGAAGAAACAATGGAACATTTTTTATGTTCTTGCTCTTCTGCCATGTCTTTATGGAAATTCCTGTCTGCTAAATGGAATATGTCTTGGCTGTTATATACAGATTATAATACCTTGATTTTAGCATTAATTTCCAGTTGAATAGGCGTTATGATAGGAAACATGGCACCTTTTTGTTGTTGTTTAATTTATTATTTATGGCAAGCCCGATGTCAGTGGGTCTTGTACCAAAAGAGGATGTCCTATGAAACTGTTAGCATATTAATTACAGGGGCTATGGAAAGGATTTATGTTCAAGATTGTGAACACTCCACTTCTTGACAGGTTACCAGTTGGTGGAAAGGATTCCCAATGTTTATCAAATATAAATAGTATGCCTTTCTTGATCTGATATACATAATTATTTTTATTTATTTTTTTTTTATTTTATTTATTTATTTATTTTTTGTGTGTGATTTAACACAATGTGATATTTAATTTGACTTCTTCGTAATTAATGATTGCTTTATGTTTTGTGTGCTTTAACATTGTTGGTTTTCATTTGTCCTTGATGTTTGTACAAATAAAACATTCCCCTACTCTTTTAGATAAATGTCATGGGATCTTTAACATCCATCTGAACTACCACAAATCCAGGCAGATGGGACCTTGGTTTAATGTCTCATCCAAAACACAGCACCTCAGAAGTGCAGCACCCCTCTCATGCTGCACTTCAGTGTCAGTACTGGGATATTAACCCAAGTGCCAGATGTGGGAACTGAACCCACAGCCCTCTGATCTCCCAGCCTCAGAGGTGAGTGTGCTACCTACTGAGCCACTGACACTGCTGGGGGTGCAGAGCAAGCAAAATGATATATGGTCTTGAAGCATCTCCAGAAACTTCAGAGTGTGGCTATGCTCCAAGATCCCACATGATAGGAGAAATATTTCTGTTTAGGATGAGCTGGGTTGGTTGGGTTTTGGGGCAGGTTCCAGCACAAAGAAAGGCAGGGTGGTTATACTGGTGGCAAGGGGACTCCCATTTCAGTTAATATGGGAACACTGGGATATGGAGGGCTGGTTCATCCTTATCCATGCTCAGCTGGGGATTTCTGAGGTTATACTAGGGTCTATATATGGCCCAAATATTGATACTCCTGTTTTTCTCTCTGAGCTGGGGTGGCAGCTAGTCTCTTTCCCGAGGTTGCCGATCATAGTAGGTGAGGACTGGAACCTGGTCTATCAATATGACTTGGATAGATCCTGGAGGAAGGGCCTTTCACTACTTCATGGAGGTTTAGGAATTCATGGATCAGATGGGTCTTACAGATCCTTGGTGGACCCTGAACCCTAAGGTGAGGCAATTTATGTTTTCTCCCCCACCACATGGGACCTCTTCTTGCATAGATTTTTTCCTCCTTAGTAAGAATTCCTCTCTGGACTTATTCCTAGCAATATTTTACCTCTCATCGTATTGGACCACGCTCTGGTATCCCTGATATCGGGGTTAAATAAAACTGAGGAAAGGGATGGGATATGGAGGTTAAACTCTCAGTTCTTAAGGACTTGATATACATCAACAAGTAAGGAATTTCTTACCAAATTTATGGAGGAAAATGAGGGATCGGTTGCTAGGCTGGATCACCTGTGGGAGGCAGTGAAATGTGGAGTCCGAGGAGAATGTGTCCGGTTAGCGGCTAAACAAAATAAATTTCATGTCTACAAGAAGGATAATTTTATCTGGAATTGACAAATGGAGCACTGGCTGTCATCTGCTTCATTCCCAGAATATTGGAAGCAATGTAATCATCTTGAGTGAAGTATAATGAGCTACTTGTGGAGAAGGCTGACTAACTCTTTTCTGCACTAAAACCAGGTATCTTGAGTCAAGAGAAACAGCTAGGAGGTTGCTCGCCTGAAGACTCAGACATTTAGAGATGGTGAGAGTCATTCCCAGGCTCAAGCCAAGCCCACTTGTGGAGACTCTCACCCATCCGAAGGACATAGTAGAGGCCTTTTGGTCTTTTTACGATAGATTTTACGAGGATACACCGGCCACCCGAGAGCTTCATGCTCGAATCTCAGAATTTTTGGATGATCTCCCCCTACTCTGTCTTCCCCTGACCAACAGGAGCTCCTAGAGGGCCCCATATGGATTCTGAAAGTCAGGGAAGTTATTGATCAGCTCCCCTTAAATAAAGTTCTCAGGCTGGACAGGTTTTGTAATGGGTTTTATGTAACTTTTGCAGAAGAGCTCTTTCCTTTCCTTTCCCGATTATTCAATTTTCTGCTAACAAAGGGGTTGGCTGATCTTTCCTTCACTAAGGTTTGGATATCCCTGATCCACAAAGAGGGCAAGGATGAACTACTCCCTTCTAGTTGTCGACTGGTGTCCTTGTTTAATTCAGATATTAAGCTACTGGCCAAGATTTTGGCAAATAGACTGAAATCAGTTTGGGATGGTTTGGTCTCCCCATCCAGGTTGGATTAATGTTGGGTCGCCTCTCAAGGAATCATCTCCGAAAATGCCTCCATTTGATTTCTACATACGGGGAGAGCAAGGTTCCTGTAGCTTTTGTCTTCCTGGACACAGAAAAGGCCTTCGATCGAGTTTCGTGGACGTTTCTGTTCGTAGTGTTGAGAAAATTTGGCTTTTCCTCTAATTTTTGTAAATGGAAACAGGCTTTGTACTGTAATCCCACAGCCCAGATTGGCTGTAATGGACTCTCCTCAGCTCCCTTCCAGCTTCAGAAGGGTACCCAACAGGGCTGTCCCCTCTCTCCCCTTCTATTTAATTTATATTTAGAGACCCTCCTTTATAAATTACAGAACAACTCATCTGTGCAAGGGATCTTATTAGGGGAAGATAGGTGCAAACTCTTGGCCTATGCAGATTATTTGCTACTGCATGTTGAGGACCCCTCAACGTCAATTCCAGCTGCATTAGCCAAGATACAGAAGTTCTCCTAAAAAGCAGGTTATAAGATAAATGTAGAAAAAGCTGCCATTAAATAGCTTGGTGCCTAGGCAGGAATTACAAAATTTAGGACTGACTTGGGAATCGAAGGAGTTCAGATATCTGGGAATCTGGGAATCCTGCTTCCTCTCAGACTTGTGCAGGGTGAACCTCCCCCCCCACAGGCTATTAAATTAGACCTTCAGAAATGGGTGACACTACCTCTGTCCCTATGGGGCTGGGTTAGCACTATTAGAATAAATATTCTTCTGATGCTGTTGTACCCTATGGGAATGATGGGAGTATATTTACTGTAATCATGGTTTATACCACTACAAAGGCTCCTAATTCAGTTCTTGTGGAGGGGAGGGGCAGTTTGCCATGTCTATCTTAAACTTACGCAGCAGAGAGAAGGAGGACTTTGCCTTCCATTCTTCTTATACTATTTAGCCTTACATAGTTCCGCAGTGGCTGCAATGGGGCAGAGGGCTGACGGACCCTTGCCGGGTATTTACCAACCCTTTGGCTTCAGATGAAGTTAGTTTATGTAAGAAAGCGGTTACAACTTAGCAATTTACTATACTGTAAATATTGTATTTATTTTCTCTTTTACTATTATGCTATTTTATGTGAGGCTTTATACTTCAGTGCTGATGTGCTGGCAGTGCATCTGTTGTATATCCCTTCTCTCCTCCTGCAAATGTGATTGTTATATGTTTGTACTTGTACCTCAGGTCTACCTTGCAAATGAACTTGTCTCAGTGGTGCTCCACCTGGTAAAATAAAGATGACTGATTGATTGATTGATTAAATCAGCCAGTATTGGGCAACCCCCACATCCAAATTGCAGGTCATCCTATACCATTGGCTTTTTGCCCATTGCTGTGGGGAGTCAAGGTAGAATCTCTTCTTGGAGACGGCCAATTGCTAACTCACAGGGATTTGCAAGACAAGTATTTGCTTCCCCTTTTGCACAGTTTTAAATATTTGCAATCAACAAAGACTCTGAGGGATTTCTTTGGCCCTGGTCCTGGTCCCTGGCAGGCTCTGGATAATGGAGTTTTGTCCAGTTTTATGTCGATAGCTTCCTAACCTCATTCGGTTTCTGGTTTATACTCCTACCTTCAGTCAATGGACCCTAATTCATTGTCAGTAGTGGTGGGTGAAGTGGGCTCAATCCGCTCTGTGAAATGATTCGTGGAGCAAAGGCAGATTCAGCGAGTGCTCAACAGCAAGTGAAGTATTTCGTGTTATAATGAGTAATGCGAAGTCCATTGAAAACGATGACTTCGCGTTACTCTGCCTTCCCAGACCACTTCTCCACCAAATTTTCAGGTGAGGTGCATTAAGAACAATGCACTTCGCCTCACTTCACCTTGTTTTTGAGCTCCAAAGGTGAATTTTTCAGTGATTCATGGGATTTCAGGTCACATGGACTCTATATTGATCTGCACAGCCTCAGTTTGGGGTAGTATGTGTAGGAAGGAGCAGGAGACAGTGTGCTCTGAGAGCTGTCTGTGATTGAAACCTTCTAAAAGCTGTTAAAAAAGCATTTTTGTGGTTTTTTGGGGCTCAAACTTTAGTTCCTCGATTATAAACATAGAAACATAGAATTTGACGGCAGATAAGGACCGCTTGGCCCACCCAGTCTGCCCATTTCCCTACCTGATGGATAAGCTGCAGATCCTAATTAACCAGCAGCTTACTTCTTCCTACCCCAACCCCCTAGAATTGCCTTATGACTGTCCCATGCATGCTTGAATTCCACCACTGTTTTTGACTCCACAACCTCCTCTGGAAGGCTGTTCCATACATCCACAACCTCTCTGTGAAAAATACTTCCTAAACTACCTCTGAGCCACCCCTTCTATCTTCAAATTGCCCCTTGTTCTTGCACACCTCTTTTTGAAAGATGCTACCCTCTTGGACTTTGTTGATTCCTTGAGGTACTTGAAGTTTCTATCATGTCCCCCCTCTCCCTCCTTTCCTCGAGGCTATACATATTAAGCTCCTTAAGTCTCTCTTCATATGTCTTCCGGTGCAGATCCTGCACCATTTAGTTGCCCTCTTCTGGACAGCTTCCATCCTGTCTATGTCTTTGCGGAGATTGGGTCTCCAGAACTTCACACAGTACTCCAGATGTGGTCTCACCAGCTGTCTGTACAGAGGGACAATAACTTCTTGTTTTCTACTGGTGATGCCTCTCCTATGCATCCCAGTATCCCCCAACCCTCCTTGCTGCCTCTCACATTGCTTGCCTTTAGGTCATCTGATGATAACTACCCCAGGTCCCTTTCCATTTTTGTTGTTGTTAGTATCTCACCCCCATTGTGTACTCTTCCCTGGGTTTTGTTTCCCAGGTGCATTACCTGCACTTCTTAGCATTGAATCTAAGCTGCCATACATTTGACCATTCCTCTAACCTTGCCAAGTCCCTTCTCATCCTTTCCACCCCACCTTGTGCATCAACTCTGTTGCAGATCTTTGTGTCATCTGCAAAGAGACATATTTCCTTCCAGTCCCTCTGCAATGTGCTTATAAAGACATTGAAGAGGACCGATCTAATACTGAACCCTGCGGTACCCACTGCTAACCCCCTTTTTTCAGGGTGGACTCCATTTACTATTATTCTCTGTGTCCTATTCTCCAGCCAATTCTTTACCCAGGCTGTCATTTGGGACCCACTCCCAGACTGGCTAACTTGTATATTAATCTTTTGTGTGGGACTGTGTCAAATGCCTTGCTAAAGTCTAGGTAGGCCATGTCCACAGCCCTCCTGATCAACTACTTTGGTCACCCAGTCAAAGAAATCTATCAGATTTGTCTGGCATGACCTTCCGCTGTGAATCCATGCTGCCTTGGGTCCTGTGCCCTCTGGCCTCTAGATACTTGACAATTCTTTCCTTCAGAAGTGATTCCATCATTTTCCTACCACTGAGGTTAAACTAACAGGTCTGTAGTTTCCTGCTTCTGCCTTGCTCCCACTTTTGTGAAGGGGAATCACATCTGCCCTCCTCCAGTCCTCAGGTACCACCCCATCTTCCCATGATTTGTTAAAGAGGGTAGTCAGTGATGTCACTAGTTCTACCCTTAGTTCTTTTAGAATTCTGGGATGAATCCCATCAGGCCCCATCGCTTTGTCCACCTTCAGTTTTAAGAGCTCTTTCAGAACCCTTTCTTCTGTAAATGGCTGGTAGTATCAACTTCTGTATCCAGAGTGTTTCTACTGTTTGTTTTAGGTACCTCCCCCTCTTCCTTTGTAAATACTGAGCAAAAATATTTGTTTAGTATCTCTGCCTTTTCACAGTCACCCTCTGCCCATCCTCCCTCCCCTTTATTAAGCCTCACTATCCCTCCCTTGGTCTTCCTTCGCTCCCTGATGTACCTATAAAAGGTTTTATCCCCTTCTTAACTGAGTTGGCTATCTTTTCCTCGGTTTGGGCCTTTGCTGTTCTGACTGCCTTTCCAGCTTCCTTTTGCTTTAACTGATACAGTTCTCTGTCCTGTTCCTTCTGTGATTCCTTGTACTTCCTGAATGTTTTCTTTTTCTCTTGAACCTTCACTGCCACTTCCTTTGAGAACCATAGTGGTTTCTTACCTCGTTTCATTTTGTTTATTTGCTTTACACAAAGGCTTGTTATCTCTGTGATGGCAGTTTTTATTGTAGATTGTAGGAAACCCTCCTGTGCTCATATCATCGAGCATTTTTGTTTTTTGTGGATTTTGAATGTTAATGTACAACATTAGTGTGTGTAGTGAAAGACCTGAAAGTGTGCTTTGAGGGAGAGGTGTATCTGTGGTGTAGGTAGATTCAAGTTGGAGAAATAGTTATTTATTTGTGTTTTGGTTATATTTTTGTTATATAACTGACTGTGTTAATGTACACACAGTAATATTGTAAGTAATTGTTGAATTTTCTTGCTGATCATGTGTTGTGTGGATCTGGTGCAGCAGTTCATAATTTCAGGTTGTTTAGATTACAAAATGTGGCATATTGCTGAACTTTTGAATTTGCTACACATTACTCATTCAGCATTGTAGACAAACTGTTCTGCATGTGTGTGTGAGTGTGTACAGTGTTGCGTGACATCAAATAATACATCTTTTATTGTGCCACAGACTAGTGTAATTGCAGGCACAGCAGTGTGAACCTGCTATCTACCGCAGCTGCCTGAATTTGTACTGCGATCATGGTATCTGTTCTTTGTTTTGCTGCTTGTACTGCCGTAAAAATCTGCAGTCAGTGCTCCCCCAACCCCCACCAGCAAAAGAATTTTTAACAGATTGGATTGTTTTTGTGACCTCATCAGCACCACTGGTTACTGAAGTTGTTTTCATTGCATGACAGACTAGTCTCTTATATGTTGCTTAAGCTACAGTTTTTTGGTTTTTGGCTTCACATCCAGCATCCCCAATCAGAGAGTGAATATCAAAATCTAAATTTGGTTATAATATTGTGGTTGATCCCCCAAAATGCCCACAAAGAGACATGCAAACAAAGCTGTTTCTCACCATGGCAATGCTGGCAGTAAGATAGTCTGTGGGCATGGTAGTACACAGATGCAGAAGTGCATTGCTGATGTGAGGAAAGGTATTTCTTCTGCAATGTTTTTTACAGGCCAATCAGTAGCTTCACTCATAGTTGGAGGAGATGATGTTTTCCCAGCCAGTGGTGTTAGTGTTACTGGTTTTAGTGGTGGTGGTAGTATTAGTATTGGTGCATCAAGTTCGAATTCTGACCAGTGTACCGTATCCAAAAATATTGAGTGTGAAGCAGTGCAAGTGAGTGGCAGCATAGATGATGTCATACTTCCCAGTAACATCCCAGTAACTGAACCTGAGGATTCTGATAATCATGTCAACGATAGTATACAATGTGATATTCCGTCCACCGTGGCAGTTAATGTCACACATTTTCCATGCAGTGATTCACAGTGTGGTGGAAAAATATCAGGTGATGGTGGTGTAGAAGCTGATGATGAATGTGATGATGATGATGATGTTGCTGTTGTTGCAACATGCAGTCCACATGCTAGCATTCAAGCAGAAGATGTGGATATGCGTGACGCTGATGAATATGATGATGATGTAATTGACCCCAGTTGGGAATCAGAGAAAAAGAAATTAAAAGTGGGTGTGTCTGAGTCTGTTTGCAGGAATCACCCCGTAAAAACTTATGATTTGCCAGTTTTAGTTGTTGATGATGACCCAGTAATAAATATGATAGGTAGTAGTGGTGGTCAGTTGCAGTCTAGGTGTGCAGTGCCTGAAACATCATGTGCCCCCCCACTTCAGTGCTTAAAATAACGGACTTAAATAAGCCACATCATGGACATGTTAAAAGCAGAGCATCACAAGCCCTTGTTTAGGATTGTTTTGTTCAAGATGGAAATGATGAGTCAGTTGCAATCTGCCAGGTTTACCATGTGCATGTGAGTCGAGTAAAAATGGGAGCCATCTGGGCACAGAAGGACAGCATACGCATCTTAAGAATAGGCACTTGGCACTGTGGACCTAGCACAAGCTGGCAACTAGTATCACAGTGGGGCATTCACCCTCATCACCAGCAACCACAGCGAGCATGTTATCCCCTTCCATGACTGTTAAGTCCAGTAGTAAAGTAAACGTGTGCAGTACTGAGGTAATAAGAGCAGAGGATTACTACAGGCATGATGAGGTGGAGGACCATAATGACTTTGAAATGTTGTCCAGTGCTGGTGAGAGTAGCAGTTTTGGTGGTGGTGGTGGTTGTGGTGGAGAATGCAGTATGTCTAGTGCAAGTGGTACATCAACCCCAGTTGGCAAATCTGGCAAAATAACTGCATTTCTGGGTTTGTCATCATAACCTGTGCAACCGTCTTCATCAAACATCCACACTCCACCCCCTGCCAATGCCATTCATCACAGAGCACAACCATTTGTGATCACACCCCATGTAAAATGTTTGTCAGTCCACGTTACAGAGTGATTTTGCATAAGCTGAAGTACCCCCCCGAATCATACAGTGTCACATGAACTTAATGCTGCTGTAGCGGAAATGCTCTTTTGCCTTCTCCTTTGTGGTGAATTCTGGGTTCTGGTGGTTTGCTGCATGTGGCTGCCCAAAATGGAAAGTCCCGTCCAGGACATACTTTTCTACTTGTGCTGTCCCCGAGTTGTTCCGCACTGTGTTTGACTCAGTAAGACATGCCCTTCAACATTCCTCCTCTCCATTCATCCATTTAAGTATGGATATGTGGACAAGTGGCAAAACAGCGGAGAGTTCATATTTGTGTATAACTGCACACTGGGTGCAGGTGCCGGGGGTTGTTTGTGATGTTGGTAGTGTGAATAGTCAGTGCAGTAAGGTGGACTGTTGCGGTAGCAATCTTCAAGGAATTCGACAGCATGCAACGATTGCTATGCACAATGTGACCTGTTCACACACCGGTGAGAACATGTTGGATGTGGTACTAACTGAAACTGACAAATGACTAAACCCTCTGTCCCTGAGAGCTGGGTTCATAGCAAGTGACAGTGGGTCAAATGTGAAATGCATCACGGATGGTGTTTTTTTCTGTGTTCCATGCATGGCCCACTGTTTAAATCTTGTGGTGCAGGAGTTTCTGCAGCACCCTGATGTAAAGGAAATGCTGACCGTTGCATGACGTATCTGCTCTCACTTTTCAAGATCTGGAAAGGCCCATGACCAACTATGGCAGTTGTAGATACAAAACAGCCTGCCTCAGCACCGCTTGAAGCTGGAAGTTGTCAGCCGATGGAACTCCACTATATACATGGCAGAGAGGTTGTATGAACAATACAAAGCCATCTCAGAATATCTTGTGATGCACACTAGCCATGGCAGTTCTGGGGCCTCCATGTCTATGATGACTGAACAGTGGCGCCTCATGGACTCTGTAATAACACTTTTGCAGCCTTTTGAACATGCCACACAGGCAGTGAGTGGTGAGTCTCCCTCCATTAGCCAATCAATTCCATTGCTGCGGGTGCTGAGGCAGACAATGGTGAATGTACAGCATGGCCTTGATGTTGCCGGAGACGGTGGTAGCAGTATGTTGCTGCAACACATGCTGACAGTATTCGCCCAGAATCGTCACGTTGTGAGCATTCAGCGTAGTGACAACTTTGTCATAGCAACAATGCTGGATCCATGATACAAACGTGGAATTGTATCAGTACTGGAGGGGGGGCCTGAACAGGTTAAAAATATCAGTGGTCAACTGGTGCGCATAGTTCATGGGGCAAGAAGTCAAGTGCCAAGGTCAGCAAACCTCAGCAGCATAATCCAGCTGAAGGTGTACCTGTAGGACTATCAAGCATATCCTGCAAGGGAAGGGACAGCAGTTCCAGGTGGTCTGCCATCCAAAGTGGCTGGCGTCAACCTGCTTTGGGAGGCTTTGTCCCAAGTAGGTATTTGTGAAATAAATGATTCAGGAGAACACGATGATGCATCAACAACTGGACTTAGTGCGGTTCAAAGAATGGTTGAGTCATATTTGTCTGAAAACAGGCATCTGACAATAACTGAAGATCCTCTTTTGTACTGGAGTGGAAAGGTCTGTGAATGGCCAGAGCTGACTACAGTGGCACTGAAGTACCTCACATGCCCACCCTCCAGTGTAAGTGTTGAGAAGATATTCAGCTCAGCAGGTGCAATAGTCAGGGATCATCAGACAAACCTGTCTCCTGCAAATGTTAGTTTGCTAACATTCATTAAAATGAATGAGAGGCACATACCAGCACAGACTGCAACCTCGGTATTCATACTCAGGCCTAGTCATGGTGGTTTTGGTGATGTGGAAATGGACCATCCTGGTGGCACTGGCAGTGGCTGCCTGAAATGGCCCACCACTGACATAGATGATGACACAATGGAGAAAGCATTTCCCAGTGGTCAGACTTCAGACATAGGTGACTGTGAGGGAAGCTTTCTTTATGAGGATGATGATGTGGTTAATATTGGCAGGTTTTAACTGAAGTTGTTAAAAGGCAGTGTGCCACCCCGGACCACCACCACCGGGACTGATGTTAGCCACTGCCACCACTGAACATGAGTCTGTCCACCCCAGACCACCACCACCAGGACTGATGTTAGCCACTGCCACCACTGAGCATGAGTCTGTCTGCCCCCCAGACCACCACCACCACCAGAACTGATGTTAGCCACTGCCGGACCACCACATCCATCAGCCAGAGACACAAATCTTTTTAATATTAAACCATAAAGTGAGTATGTGTACTCATGTTTGCTATGCTGTTTCACTTCCTTTAGTTGTATGTTTTGTTTTCTGTAGCTTTTCAGAGTTGCAAAGGTAAAACACATAGGGTACACTTATTTTTTTTTTAGGTTAACAAAAAAAGTCTCCATCACTAAAACTCAGTGGGAATGGTCCTGCAGCTGTACCGTACAGAGAGGAACCTATGGAATATCCATGTGAAATCCATTCTGGTAAGTATGATGATTTTATTTCATCCATTTCATTGTTTTGGAAAGACTGCAGCAAATATTGCACACAGGTTGTGTTAGTTGACAAGATGTGGGTTTGAAATGTAACTTGACTTGAGATTGAGAACCAGGGAGAGACAGATAACAATTAAGTTGTAAGTAGTCATTCATTTATTTTTTTAGGAAACTTCAAGATGTTTTGTTGTTCTGTCAAAGTGGACTTATCCAAAAAAGTTCTTCAACATCAGGCACCCCCTTCCCCCGGACATGGGCACACATGCAACACACAGAAGTCATTTCATTAGATGACCATGACCATCATTAACAACCGGACTCCAGAAGAATGCAGATGAAATCTGTGAAGAAGTAACAAAATAAGAAACCATTAAAGACAAACCTGTAAATACGTTTCCCCCTCACCCCCCCAAAAAAAATACTTACCTTCATATGCTTAAGAGATATCCATTTCCAATTTCAACACTAACAATTCTCATTAAGCACTGGAATGTGCACACCAACAGTTTATGTGACCTGTGATACAGAACAATATCAAGAGTACATGTCCATGTCAGCCACCCTCCTCACCTACAAAATACAAAACATATATCTATATATATATCTACTCACCAAGGCTACTATTAGTCTGCAGCCAAAGGCACCCTTTCATCCAGTTGAGATGCTCACATTGCATTTGCTCAAATTGCCTCGTAGAACACATTGGACCAGCAACAGGATGCTCACGGTCATCATTTCATTCTGGGGGACTTTGTATGTGCTGAAACACTCCCATTTCACTATGTTACCACTTGTCAATTTTCTGGACACAAGGCGGATGCATTTTGGGCATGCAGAAAAAATCTGGGGACGCTGTGCACCACTGCATGCATGACTGAGTGTGCCATTAATTCTGGAGGACTTTGTGTGTGCTGAAACACTCCCATTTCACTGTGTTACCACTTGTCAATTTTCTGCACACAAGACACGACTGAGTGTGCCATTAACTCTGGGGATGCATTTTGTGTGTTGTGTGATTGTTGTGAGCTCATGATGTCATACTGACATTATCAATTAAAGCAGCATTGCAAGAATGTTGTGGCAATTTTGAACTGTACTTTTTTATGCTACTTTACATTGCCACAGCCACTAGTTACCTCCGAGTCGTGACTTGAATGATATGCCTCTTTTCACAATTTTTGTCTGCTTTACTTACTTGACTACTTTTTTTCATGTATGAAAAAAAATGAGCACGCCTTTCAATATTGTTCTGACCAGGTTTGTATTTATTTGCAGCTGCTTTTCAATAAATATTGTTCTGTGGTGTCATAAAACACTGCCTGCTGCATAACTGTTAATTTACAACAGAAGTGATATATAATAACTAACTGATGTGATGGAGAAAAGCAGAGGAAAACAATGACAAAGACCTGGTCAGCACCAATTTAAAAGGAATGCTCCTTTCATTATTTCACACATGAGAAAAGGTAGTACAGCAGACTCAACTACTGGAAATTCTTTCTCATTCCAGTTAGGATGTAAGTAAAAGAAATTGTAACATAGCATTAAAAAATATAGGTCAGAGTTCTCAACAGATTGTTGCGCTGCTGCTTGACAGAGATTCACCACCTCACATAGTTATGGTGATGCACATAACCTAATATGTGGACGCCTTACTTCCAGTGGAATATTTCTTGCTCCACATACAGTAGTGCAATACATTTCTGAGAAAACCACCTGTAATTTCATTACAGTGTGTCACGTGACAGAGGAATTCCTGTTCAGGAAAGCTGCCCACATTCTGCCCCCCTTTCTCAGCAATGTTAGGACATGGTGCCAGGGGGAGTGCAGGTGCATGCTCCACTATAGTGAATGTCTTTCAGCTATCCCAATGTTTCATTATGTTATAAGGTTCACTTTGTGGTGAAATGTGGGAACGTTTCCACTAAGAAGGCTCTTCTTACTGGAAATGTGCCCACACGTTTCACCACAAACTGACCATTATAACATAAAGATACATTCAGAAAGCTGCTGGACAACTGGACATTCACTGTAACGGAGAACACATCCGCGCTCTCCTTGGCATCATGTCCTAATGTTGCTGAGAAGGGGCGCAGAATGTGGGTGGCTTTTCAGAATGGGAATTGCTCCGTCACGTTACACACTGTAATGAAATTATGGCCGGTTTTCACAGAAATGTATTGCACTATGTGAAGCAAGAAAGATTCCCTGGAAGGGAAAATGTGTATTATTAAACAACAACAAAGAAAAAACACACAAAAACAGTACAACACAGTAGTGGGGTGGGGGAGGGGTCCAGAAAACAATCCCTTAATGTGGCTGTGGGATGCTGTGGTGGTCCAGCAGCAGGTGCAGCATTGTAGTATTTGCTGCTGCTGTTCTTGTATTGTGTTGACCTGCTGCTGCAAAGCACCGACCCTCTGATTATTCTTCTCCAGGGCCACCCACATCAGGCGATGTCGGCTCTGTTGCAGGGACTGTGGGGGTCCACTGCAGGTGGAAATCCAGGTAGTGGTGGTGGTGGAGAGGGTGGTGCTGGTGGCTGTGGTGACAGTGGTGCTGGTGGTGGTGGTGCAGCTGCTGTACTGGCCCTCATCCTGCTGCAGCAGTGAGGCACAACTTCAACCCCAGCAGCACCCTCAGCAACTGCCATAGAAGGGCCAGCAGGTGGACGGCTGGCCCCTTCCATGGCAGCCTGCTACTCCACCTTGTGGTGGTTCAACATGTGGGTGTGCTGGCCACTGGTCCCCAAATGTGTCCCCCGGGGGCCACGGTTCACCAGCACACCACACAGATGGCACACCATGACTGTGCTGTCTCCCCCCACAGAGTTAAAAAACTCCCACACTGGGGAGCTGCTAGGGAGACCAGACACAGTCCTCGCACCACCTATGTTTTCCAGGGGCACCTCCTGTGGCTGTGGAGGTGGTGGAAGGGGTGCTGCTGGAGCCCCTACAGCTGCTACTGGTGGTGGTGGTGGTAGTGGCAGAGAAGGTGGATGCACAGCAGCCACCGGTGGCACTGGTGCTGCTGCTGCTGTTGCTCTTACAGGGGGGAAGCAACACCCAGGAACTGGGAGTGGTCCAGCATCACATGACCATCCCATGTGTCCGCACTCCCCTCCTCTGACCGTGCCCATGGGCCAGCGACTCTCCTTCTTCAAGGCCCATCCTTCCCACACAAGTCCCTGACACACACACACACACACACACACACACACTGACACACACAGTCACACACACACAAAACAAAACAAAACTTATAAAAATAATTCACTATCAAAAAAAAATCACAAACACAATACAAAAACTAAGTAAAGATATAGCTTTTAAAAAAGCTGTTGTTTTCTTCACACAAAGGCAATAAAGCACTTTCTGACAGTCAGTGACTCTAAACTGCTCTCCTCTCCACAAAGCCTTCTCCCTCTACGAATGTAAAGGAGAAAGTGTTACTGCTTCTCTGACTCACTTCCTTCCTGCCTGGCTAAAGCATGTGACTTACAGTACTGTAAGCCATGTGATGTGTGGGGGGCTGCCTATTTACTTGTCACTTCGTCTTACTTCACGTTAAGGCATAATGGCAACGCGAAGTAATAATGATAATGCGAAGTGAGCACTTTGCAGTGCCCACTTCACGTTCACTTCGCCAGCAGATTAAAAATTCACTGCATCTCTAATTGTCAGGGATCAGGTTCTACTGGCAACAAAAACTGAACCTGGACTATGCTCCGCAGCAATGGTAAACAATATGGCACAATCTATATACATTTGTGAAATGGATAGGTATAGATGATTGCAGTGTAAGATTTGACATGATTTATATTCTACACTCGTTAACTTATGAAGGATGGAAAAGTCCCGACTCCTGCCTGCTCTTGATGTGCTTCTTGGATGGTGATTTACAGCATATGTTATGGACTGTGTGTTTTGCAATATGATTAAATCAGCCCTTTGGCTGGCAGTATAGCCTAGAGGTTAGAGGAACAAGGTGTGAACGAGCTTAGTACATCCAGCAGACCAGACCTGAGTTTGATTCTCACAACCTCCACTTGCATGCTGTGTGACTCTGAGCAAGTCACTTAACTGCCCAGTGCTCCCAGGTTGCCCCTGAAAACAGGCACTTGTGCCTAGTGGGCCTTACCGGGTTACCAAAGACTAAAATTTAAAAAAAAAAATCCCTTGATCCTTTACTGGGTCTAGAGGGGGCCTTCACTCCTGAAATTTTTCTTCTAGGTGACTTTTCCACCTTCCCTAATTAGACAGCGCAGAGCTTACATGGCTTTAATTTCTATTACAGCTAAAACAGTCATTCTTAGACATTGGCTGGAGGAAGGCACCCCATCTTTCGGAGAGTGGTATAAGGAAGTCACCCAGGCCTTAGCGGTTGAAAGGCACATTGTGAGGATGTATCAAAGGAGGATTCCTACAGACAATGGTGAGAAACCCTGCATATACTTCTATTGGTGTTGGGAGAGTCCTAGGCAGGTGTAGGGTGGAACCGGGCTCTTTTCTGTCCTTGTATTAACAGCCCAGGTTTTATTGGTGGGGGGTTGGGAGCATGACTATTAGCATTCCTAATGTTATCTGGCTGGCAGAGCCACCCACTGGCTTCTGCTAGTATCCCCACTTTGGTATTACTCGTGCAACAGACACATATGAGGTTTCCCTCTATGCTATCTGTGCTCTGGGAGGTGGGGCTTTTGGGAGGGTTCTGTGGGGAGGGAGAGGATGGGAGGGTGGTTGGTTTTCCTTCTGTGTTAAAGATTTGTTTGCCTACATGTTGACTTTGTTCGTTGTTTTGACATTAGTGTGGACCTGTTGTTTTTCTTTATTGCTTTTGGAAAAGTTCAAATGAAGTATATTTTATTGAAAAAAAAAATTGGCCCTTTCAAACAAGCACAACTTCCCTGTAGATATAAACAAGTTATTATACAATGGCAAGAAAAATCCGTGGTCTCTGACTGGTCAGGCTGGGTCTAGACCCATGATGTTATCCCAGTACAACCTGACAGATCTAGTCCCAGCACACAGTTCACCACACAACAGTGAGAGAGATCCCTACTGTCATATGGAAGCCACTGCAAAGCTGAAAGGGCTTCACACTCAGAACCAAAACCATGTACAGAGTGCCCAGCTTCATGAAAGAAATCTGTCCCCCCTGCAGCCACCCTGAAGCTGAGTTGCAGTCCACTCACAAGCACAACTTAGAGCCTCATCAAAAAATTGCTTTTAAAATCCAAACCGCCAAAGCAGTGAGCTCCATGTGCTGACACATCCCCCTCTCCTGACTTGCCTCAACTCACTGCTGCTGCGAGTGCCTTGGTGGCACACATCCCTATTCTCCTTTCAGTACAACCCGAGTTCGGAGGAAGATATAAACAGAAAATAGGTGTTTCACCTTCATTTCTGTTCCCTGTCCCCTGATCCTCTAAGCACAAGGACAGTTAAACACCCTGCCTTTCACTCTTCAGAGCCGCAGTTAAAAGTGGCCACAATCTTTACATTTATATGAGCCCTGCATATGACTTTTTTGGGTGGGGGCTGTAAAACATACAGCTGCATAGTGTGTGTGGGGGTGGGTATGGGAGAATATCATAACAAAGAGTGTAAATGGACAGAGCACACACCCTGAGACCTGCTACCTTGGAGAAATCAGGAGGCATGTTGCAGCACCTAGTGGACAAATAAGAAATTGTGAACTTTTTTAAAGATATACTTCCGCCTCAAAAATTAAAGAAAAAAATTATTTAAAACATTTTTGAAATCTTTTTGTTTGTTAATAAGCGAGCCATTGTATAATAGCAATAATGCACTCCAGGGTGCGTGTTGTGCTGGGATAATGTCACTTATGGGGCAGTGGATGCACTCAGTCTGTGGCCTTGCCCAGCCACCCCAGGCATGATGTTTCCCAGCACAACACACACCTGTCATACATTATTGCTTAATTAACATATTGCTTTGGCCCAGTCCTGCTGAGTCTAGCCAGTGCAGATGGAACTAGACAGACAATACCAAAGAGCAAGTTACTTGAGGTGCTAGAAGAATAATGACCAGTGTTAGACACTTTGGAGCTTCCTTCCCAGGAAAGTGTCAGCATACATAGTTGATCCAATGGCAACAGTGTGTGTTATAACAGAAATCCCTGAAACCTTTGGTGATCTGTCAATGAAACACCTGAACAGTCTTCAAAGGTTTGCAAGAGTAGATGTTGTTGCAGATACATACAGAGAGCAGTCAATCAAACAGGCTGAGAGATTTCAACAAGGATTTAGTGAGAAGCATATTATCGAATGCCCCAACACCAAGTGCCACATAATTTCAGTTACTTCCTTTCTAATGGAGCTAACAAGGGCGCCTGGTTGATTTGATCAAGCTGGTCTAGGGAGAAAATTGCGAGTTTGCCAGAGAGCCAAGTGATCTATTTTCAAGAGAGACAAATGGTACATGATCACCAAAGAAGGGACTATAGTTGTGGATGATCTCTGTTCTGACCAGGAAGAAGTAGACAGAAAATTGCCCTTCATGTGCAACATGCCATTACAATACACCCAGGCCCTGTCATCATCCACTCACCATCTGGTGATACTGATATATCAGTAATTTTACTGTTACTATTTTAAGAATCGAGCAAAGTATATACCTGGACAATGGTCATGATAACAATAGGAAAATCTTCAACATCAGCAAGTGTGAAATGACCACTACAACAAAGCCTTAGTTGGTTTCCATGCATTCTGGCAATGACTATGTTTCTGCATTCTTCAGAAAGGGTAAGAACATCTGCTGGAACTTCCTTCAAAAGTACCCCAAATTCCTGGATGCCTTTAAAAACTTGGGAGTGATTGGCAAGTGATAAGGGTGTTGTAGCTCTGTTGGAGGTATGTCTGTAATCTGTATGGAAGGAAGCAAGTTACTAGCATAAAGACAGCGAGGCAGCAGATCTTCTGGGAGAAATATAACAAAGACAACAGAATAACTGATCTGTCTCTGCTACCACCCTGCCAGAAACCCTGAAGTTACATATTATACGAGCCAATTACATCTGCCAATTGTGAAGGTTTTCTTCTGTTGCAGTTATCAATGCCCCAAATGCAGCTTTGCATGGTCGGATGATGATCTCACTGTAAAGTGGATGGACACACATTTCCAGATGATGATATGTCTCTGTGCTCGTTAATGTAAAGATGAGGACTCAGATGAGGACCAAGATGTATGTAATTACCAAGATGATATTGGCGTATCTGACAGTGACAAAGATTTTTCCTAGATGGACAAGATTAAGGTCCACTACTTTACCAACATTCATATTTTAAATTTTTAATTTTTGAAATAAGAATGTTTTGGGTAAAAAGTGTTTTTCTTTTAGATAAATTTCCTTCATTAAAAAAGTTTTAAAATTAACCTTTGAGCCAACTTATGGGTATGCATTTTCATGCTCTAACTTCCACCTATTCATTGAGATCACACTTGAATGCATATTTAAATTAATCTCAAAGTAATGGCAGAATCTACATTAAGTATGCGTATCTGAAAATCACACATTTGACAAGGTATAAACTTGCTAAAATTTTGTCTATTAATGGTATTTTCACTTTTATCAGTTTATCGTCTTACAGTATATTACCGTAAGACTTCAAAACCACATATGCATTTCAAAGCAGAATCCTTGCCCTTTTGGACAACAAAAAATTATATTATCAAGTGCAATAAATCCAGGGACACTGGTTTACTGGGATTGAGAAAGGGCATATTCCATTTTGCACATTAAAAAATGGTATTGTCACCGTTGTCTGCTAAGCCAAAATCCGGTTTTACCGGTGTTTGGTTTTGTGTACTTTATTTAACAATTTTTAACTCTGCTAACATGCATTTTAGCAATTTTGACCTCCACTATTACACATCCTTCCATCCTTGTACCAATTTAAAGTTATTTTAGGTACAAGATGTGATGGCAGCAGCAACACTACAGCCCCCGTCCCTAAGGTGTGATGGAAGCAGCGCCACGGCCCCATTCCTCTGGTGTGACAGAAGCAGCAGCACTACGGCCCCCATCCCTTAGGTGTGATGGCAGCAGTACTACAGTCATCATTCCTCATGTGAGATGGCAGTATCAGCACTATGGCCCCATCCCTCAGGTGGAACAGCAGCAGGCCTACATTCCCTATCCACCAGTGGTGATGGCAGAAGCACTACAGACCCCACCCATTCTGTGTGATGGCAGTAGCAACAATGCAGTACACATCCCTCTGGGGTGATGGCAGTAGTGACAGCACTATGATCCACTTTCAACACTCACACTCCACATGCACAAGTTACAAATGACTTGGCCTCTTTGCTTGTTAGAACTCAGATGTGAATTAATCTGAACCATCACTGCTAAGGTGGACTACCTTTGTTTTTCTATCTATAATTTAACTGCCTGAATTGTATATCTGCCTGTGACACTGCTGACCAGGGTTGGGAACAGACTTGGGTGTTGGAGGGCCAGCTGGTGGGTGAATGCTTGAGTGTCCAACAACCACTCCCCTTCTCCTAGACGGAGGTGGGTTCATAGCTCAGGATTTGCTGGTCCATGGTGGAGGCCAGAAGCACAACAACACGTCAGTCCTCACTGCAGAAGGTGTGGCGGATGTAGGCTTGTGCATGGACATCATGTAGCCAGTCACGACCCCAAGAAAATGGGAAAACACCCACTGGCCAACCGAAGGATGGCTGCTGGTCCTGCCATACACCAGAAGCCCCAGACATGTGTCTGTTCTGACCCTGACATGCCCAGGATACACAGAATGCTCTTTGGGGAAACTCTTCTCCCCTGGTAGCCTCCCACAGGGGTAGGGACCCTCTCAATGAAGGGTTACTCTGGGTTACCTGGTAGCACAGCAGTTAGGGTCAGTGGATAGTGGTCGGGACTCAGCAGTGGTGGTAGGGGGCCTTGGAAGGCCTGAAGGAGTGGCTGGCCAGGGGGTAGGAGAAGCAAAAAAAACTGCTTGAATTTGCTTCTTTGAAATAAAGTGTTTTCGCCTAAAAAATCCACAAGTGATTAGAGGAGGACCTTCAAATGGATTCATGCATCTCTCAGGCATGTGGATGCTTTTTTTTTCTACTTGGTGTCCATGAAAAGGGTGTCTCCCAGTTTTCATGTCTTTGTTCAGGTGTGAATTGAGCACTATTCTGCCCACCAGCATCATACAGCCCCTGGGGTCTTACCTTGTTAAGTACTCTTAAATACTTAACATTTGCTTTTTGTTGAAGCAGTCTATCAGAAAAAATTTTGTTGTCACAGAGACAGAACCACAAGGTAGGAGAAAAGGTGCAAATGACCCAATTCACCTAAATGGGGTGCTAACTGTGAAGTCTTTTCATAAGTAGTAAGGCAGTTTCTTCTTAAAGAACATACTTTCATTCAGACTAGTTTTCATTCAAACAACTGAGGATTTTGGATGGCCCTACTGATTATAAGCTTGAATAAGTTAGTCGGTAACAGTGATCCTGCATTTATCAATCTACAGCTTAGATGCTTATATGCAAAGAATACAATACAAACCTGACTAAAGTCTAAAAACAAGCTTATAAAACATATCTGAATATTTACCTTTACCCATACAAAATCATTGCAGCCCAAGTAAAACTCAAGTAAATTACATGGTACTCTGACTACTATTCTATGATGTAGTAAACATATATTGGTATTTATTTTTACATTCTTTGTAAAGCAGGTAAGGCCCACTAGGCAGAGCTGTCTGTTTTAAGGAGTGACCTAGAAGCACTTGGGAGGTTAAGTGACTTGCTTGGATGCAAGTGGAGGTTATGGGACTCAAACCCAAGTCTGCTGGAGGTACCCAGTTCAATCACCGTTTGTTACTCTAACCATTAGGCATGGGTGGTTAAACTGAATGGCTGATTACAACAAAGCAGTTTGGGGGATTTTATTACTGTTTCTATATGCAGCAAAGCAGAAAGAATGCAAAAAACAGCAGCATTCATTTTAAGATGCAGAAATCTAGATTAAGCCCGCTAACCTGCAGTGGCACTATTGCTTGCAATGCCAGTGACCAGGGTTAGAAGCAAACTCTGGTTGCTGGAGATCTGGCGGGAGTAGGATCGAGCACCTGGGGACTGCTCTTCTCCTCCCGGGAGGGTGGGCTGCAGGTCCTGCTTCTTTACCACCACTGGTGTGACCATGGGTGGTGGTGCAATGGTGCTGCAGAGTGATCTGGAGGGGAGGACACTAGCCAGGATCTGGAGCAGTGACATGTCTCTATGTGACCTACCTCCTTGGATCTTTAGTGCTGGTGCCCTCAGGGACAGAGACCAGAGAACCAGGAACAATCACCCCGTATCGGCCACAGGCAAAAGGGACCCAGGTGCCCCAGACCTCATAATCAGGCTCCATGTGGGACCCACTGAGCTGCCTGACACACACTAAGGGAATGTGGAGGGGTGACCTATGGTCCCCTCCCTTCCCACCTGGGAGGGTACAACCCAGGCAGGATAGGGGCAGGTCCACAGGAGTTCCTGAGCATTACCTGGGGTGAGCTAGGGATACCAATGCTATGAGAAAGGAACACAGAAAGAAAATAAAAAAATGTAAAAGATACTGAAATCTAAGAGATTCTGTGCAGTGACATGCAATTTCAGTGAAACACCGTACAAGAATGCAAAATCCATAAACCAAGCAGGATTCCGTGATTATTACAGTGTTACAGTAAAAATGGAAAACAAGGGTCCCTGAATAAATCCTGTCTAACAAAATTAAATATAAGAATATTTTGAAATTTCACAAGAAATTAAAGGGTGGTGGTTGGTATTTAACCTCATAAATTTTAACATTAATCTTTCAGTGTCAGTGCATTTTAAGCTCTGACTCCGCCTATTCATTGAGACCACCTGAATGTATATTTCAATTACTCTCAAGTTATGGCCCAAGAATCTGTATTAGTATGTGGAGCTGAAAATGTAAAATTTTTTCAAGGTGTCAGGACAAAATTGATGCAAACTACCATTTTGCCCCAGTGTTCATGTGATCAACAGACAGATTATGAATTTGGGGAATATCTGCTACATTAAACAACCATCAGCATTTATTTATCTCTTGGGTGACATGCCACCTCCATCTACACCTGGTCTGTCTCATAGACAATCCTTGATATGCAAAGGAAAACCTGGTCTAACTTGTGGCATTTATTTTCAGGATTGAAAATCCAGATGGGCAGCTAGGAGAATGTTGCAAGCCCCATGCACCAGATGATCAGCACACCAGGGCTTGTGGCATCTTAAGGGCTTTGAAAATTGATCCTGTGTCTGCATTGCTGTCTCTGTCTTTGTTCTTAGTGGCAGTGGTGTCCTGCCCTGCTATCCATCAGCTGATGGACCCCTGCGGTTAGCGTGTGCTACTTCCACAGTGTTGGGCTGCATTGCTGTTGTTGTGTCCCCACTAATTGCAGTTTTTTTTTCCTCCTGAGGATGTTTTCTGAATCAGGAGTATGAAGTAACACATGCTACCTGAAGCAGCACGCATTTCCCATGTGATGTTTCTTTTATGAATCTAGCCGATTTTATTTTACAATTTATTTATCCAAGATTGCACTGTTGAAATGCAATAAATTATTTCCAGTGGGATGCTGCTTCTACTCTTTTCTGCAGCTGGATGGACTGAAGTACTAGGGGTTAAGTGACTTAGTCAAGGTCACACAATGAATATTTGACTCTTGGGAGGATTGAACCTGTGATCTCCCCCAGTTCCCAGGCTGGTGCTCTAACAACTAAATCACACTGCCTCTCTTGAGTATATCCTGAGGTGTAGTGTCTCAGTAAAACTTTATTTTAAAAAAGTTTGTAGACACTCTCAGAGTTGTTACCTGGCTACATACAGCTACCTCCCTGCCTGACTGCCTCACTGTGTTCTATCCACTGAATATTTTACAGTATTTTCTGTTTTTGTGACGTCCAACAAGGATTTTTCTCAGTCTTGTATATCCACTCTCTTTGTAGGCTCAGGCTGGGTGTGCCAACTCCTACCCTATGGCTTTGGTAAATGATCTCTGCTATGCCAATCTGCTTGTAATCTGCACAGTACCATGGCCACATGCTTTATGAGATCCTCTGAAACTGGTCTGTGTAAGGTGCTGTAAACACACTGAGCAATGAGACCCTCCTTGCACCTGTACCAGAAGAGGGATCTTGCTCCATATAAGCCTCAGATACAGCCAAATGCACACAGAGAGACATATAGATCCACTCACCAGTTCACATAAGTTTTTATTCCAAGCAAATACTTCAAATACACCACTAAAAATCAAATTAATATTTTGTAGTTTTCTCACCGCTTCATCAGGATCTATAAATGTAACAAATTCATGTAGTTTTAAATGTAACACCAAAACACCTAATTCAGTGTATACTACCCACCTTACGCACATATTCCATATCTATTTACAGTTATAAGCACTTTCCCCACTAATTCATTGATTTTTTTTCCTCTAGGACAACCTCTGTAAAACTTCTGTATTCCCTTACTTGCATTGCTTAAGTGCCATTCTGCACAGTAAAACATTTAACCAATTCCATAATTCCATAATGCTACTGGATATATAATAAACCCCCCTTTTGGTGCAAGCACCAAATCTTGAACTACTGAATTATGCTGTCCCTTCTATGTCTGTTCTACAAAGTAATATTATTCATTTTAATTCTTCTGTATTTATAGTACTAATTCAAAAATAATTTCCATAAAGTGAGTATATTTCTCTCATCTATATAGCTTTCAAGGACCACCTAGCCTGTGTATGGTGCTGTCATCCATATACTGTACACCTGGGCGAAGTTACCAATATCTGATAAAATGTGGTTAACCAACCACTGAAAAGTCCAAGAACAATTTGCATTCCATCTGATGTCACTCAGAATTTGAAGAAGCCAAGTGGAGTGATGAATGTTGATTTTCCTGGCTTCAAGGTCAGGAGTAAATAACACCAATACCCCTTTGTATGGTCTAGATATGTCAAGTATTTCACCCCCTAACTTTTCAAGGACCTGATTTGTCCTCTGCATCAGGTATGCATCAGATGCCATTCAACTGTTAAACCTTCAGCAGTCCTCACAAAATCTCATGGTCCCATTGTTTTTGGAATTAGCACCATGGGAGAGGCCCAGAAAACTGTTACATTCCTGTATGACTGGAAGAGCCAACATCTCCTTAACCTCCTCCTCTATAGCCCGTTTCTCTCTCTCTTTTAGTACTTCAGCCAAATTCAGTCTTCTGTTATCTTAATAGTTTTCTCGATGGACAATTCTGATCAGAACATTGAAACAGTAACTGGACATGGAACAATACACAATACACATGGTGTTGCATTCCATGAAGAATCTGATGGCTCCATTCTCCGAGAAGATTCTATTGAAATTCATCACTCAGAAAGAAGGACAATTGTATCTAACAAAAAGAAATTAGAACATTGACAGGTGAATTCAAAGAAACAGCCAACCACTTTTGGCAATATGCCCAAGGCTACAGTGCTATCATCAGTGGTAAATATTGACAAGGCAAAGCTAATGCGATGGAAACTCAGCCGGGAAGCACACTAGGAGGATCAGCCTGTCCCACAGTTTACTGGTTGGCTAACATTAGTTTGTAACAATCATTCAAGTTCACCAAAGAAGATGATTATCATGTATCTTCCACCCATCCACAAACCCATCACTGATTGTGCCACTGTAGTTGAATACCTCACACAAACACAAGAAAAAGCTCAGCAAGTAAATATGCCCTATGTTCACCTGACACTTGATATTTGGAGCAACAGCAAAGGCATATCATGTTCTGTGGAATTTCCCTGATCAGTTCCACAATGTCATAATTAATTTGGGAGATTTCCATCTATTCCTGAAAAACCTTGGCATTATAGGACAGTTAGATGGTGGCAGCTGCTTTGAGGACATAGTATTTCAGGCTGGTAGCCTGTGACATGGGCGTCGGTGATTGAACGCTTGCAATAATGGCCCCTCAATCCTGGTGCATGGCGGCGGGGCTACCGCTGAGGAAGGGTGACCAGATGGGGAGGTGGGCACATATAGCGACACCATAGCATGGTGGGTGGGAGGTGGCTTCCTAATGTTGCAAGGGTTCGGGTTTGGGTCAGGCATGCCTACACTTTTGTGCACCCAGCCCACATGAACAATTAAATCTAAGTCCCTGACACCATTTTCTTGTGTGCGAGGATATACATTGCTGAAATTGATTTTTGGTGATGTTCATTCACCCTGCTGCAGATCGCAATTGGGCTTTCGCTTTTATCACATAGATCCTTTCAGGCTGGTCTTTGTGCCACTGGCAGCATAAGGAGAGTTTTGCATGGGAAGCATTATAATAAGGCATGGACTGTACATGAGCATTTTGCAGATGCCTTAGAGTGACTGCTTCAGGTCAGATTTCTGGGGTATTCAACAGAATTGAATACCACCCCTGCAGTATTGCTTGACCTGATCAGATCATCACCTCAACCCATAGACTTCCATAAACTGCTTCAGAAAGATGAGATTGTCACTTTCCAGACTAAGTATGAGGCCTTCAGGCATTGGACTTGTCATGGTGAGCTGGGGAAAACCCCACGCTCTGGATGACATATCTGCATATAGTGGATCAGCAGCATTTGTTCCAAACAGCAATAAAAGAAAACAACTTTGATCTTAGACTACTGTGCTGAAATATTCACTGCCCCTGTTCTTTGTCTTCAACAAGCAAAATTATGCTCGATATAGGGCTTACTATGTGCACACACTTGAAACTCTTGAAGCTTCTCATCCAGGGTCCATGACATTAATTGAAAAGCAAGGGCTTTCGGTTTAAAGGAGCCATCACAAAGCTTCTAGGAATCAGTTGACCAAGCTGGTGAACAGACATACAATCAAAGTGCTAAAATTCCAGGTGGAATAAAACACTTTGCTGCAAACAAATAGCCTATGATAAATGGGTGTTAAATTGGCAACATCTAGCAAAATTCAGAAGGCACTTTTGGAGATGACTGGCCTTCACAGTTCAGCCAATATTCCACAAAAATCATGCAGGCCACCTGAAATCATTAAGTCAGAACAATGCAGCATAGCCACATTGACTCTTCTCGATCAAAAGTTTATCAACCCATTCAGTGCTACTTTAGATGCTGAAAGATTGCACAATTTGTCCTCAGGAGCACCTGTTGTGCCCGATGTTGAAGAGAACCTCACCAGTATAATTGAATGAAGTACTGAAATGTATGAACAGTTTGTCAAAGAAAGGCTGGAAAGTGGTAAAAATAAACATTTTGACCCATTTTAAAAGCCCCAGTGAAAACCTTCAATGATGCAAACAAAAAAGTGCAAGTAACTACCAAAGGAAAGTTACAGAACTTAGATTTGAAAGAGATATATTGGAAACACTTTTGGCCTCTCCTTTTCACATATGGCCTGAGAACTGTAGCTATAGTATCTATCTTATTTTGAATATTATTAACTTTAAGTAGTGGTAATGTTACTGAATGTTAATTGATGTTCTGGGGGCCTCTTGGGCAGAGTTGGTGTACATCATGGATGGATCACTTGTTGGAGTTCAGTCATTAGGACTGGGGTCAGGGATATATATTTTGGGTTGTTATTGTTGATTTGGTTTTGGCTCTTTGGGAGGGAGGGAGGAAGGTGGGGAGGGACTTGAGTATTGTTGATTTTTGGTTTGGTGGATTTTGGCGGGGAGGGCCTCCCAGGGATCAGGGGTTATAGAGTTACTGTTGCAGGGGTGTCTGTTTTGCTTTTGGAGCATGTGTTAGTGTGCCTGTTTGTCTCTAGATTTAGATAAATGACAAGTAAGGTGACATAAATTTATAACTTGGAATATTATTTATTTATTTTTATTTATTTTATTTAGTTTTTGTTGACCAGGTAAGTGCACTAGACAAATCCTGCCTATTTTCAGGCACGACCCAGAGGAGGGGGATACAGATGAATGCCAACTGATCTTGAACCAGATTAAGCTGTTGGTATTTTTTAGTGAATGAGGGAAATTTGGCCAGGACACCTGGAAATTCCCCTACTCTGCCTGCAGGAGCTTGACTTCCTGGGAGCAGAATGGAGGACCAGTTTAGAGCTGGACAGAAAGGAGGAGGAAATACTGATGTAGCAGGGAGATGGAAGAATCAGTGGAAGGAGACGGGTGGAACTTTCGAGGGCTCCTCAGGCGATGGAGTTTTTCGGCTGTTGCAGTGCCAGAAAATGGGATTTGCAAGAACTGGAGCCTTCAGTTCTTGCGACTTCTGAGAAACCAAGAAAGGAGGAGAGTTTTTGCAGGATAACACTGACATGGGATTATTGGCTGGCAGGGAGGGAAATGCTGTTTTCCAGTGCCAAGAGCCAAAACCTTGTAGTTCCTTGAGGTTACTACTGACAACGTGTCTTCAGTTGTCATGGATACTAGAATCAACACTGCTGTACGGGCTATAGGTCAGTTCATCCAGTGATTTGCACACACATGAAACCGCTTTCCAAAGATGCTGGGTTTGTTTTCAAGCCTCTCCCTCTGCTGCTTTTACGCAGTGCAACAGCCTGAGGTAAGCTGTATCTATCAAACAAACCCTTTGGATCAGGTTGGGGTGTCGGAATTTACTTTGCCAAGAAATTAACTGCTCATATTGATTCTGTGGGGATTGAGGGAAAGGAAAAATGGGCGGCTGTTTTCAGCTAAAGACATTTAGTGACTAACAGATAAACCAGTAGTTACTGGGACACTTACTAAGGACTCTGAGCCTTCTTGTCAGCAGGACAGTATTGTTAATAACCCATTGTCGGAAGAAAATTGGACCCCTCAAACAGCACTGCAGGAAGCTGGTTGGTCCTTTAATAATGGTTCATGGCATCCTTCTCCTGACTGGGACCCTAATTAAACTTTTCTCAAAGCGAGCCTTCATGGCAGCCTAATGTTTCTGTTTTACCCATGACACAAGCTAATTTGGTACCAGGTGATGAAAGCAAGAACCCCCCCAGGAACAAGTTCCATCATCAGAGGTTTTAATTGATTTACATACTGAACATCCTCATACTGATAAAAAAACTGTGGACTCTAGTAAACCTTTGTTGTCGGACTTATTTTCTAAAATAAAGAAGGAAGCAGCCCCTAGATGTAATGCTGTTAGATTAAGATATAAGGGTGGTCTGGAAGCTAGGCCAGACAGGCATTATGTGGGGAAATATTTGTTGAAAGACTCTTTGCATTTTACCCCACGTGAAGTGTTTGCTTTTATCAATATATCTGGTGAGGATAATTTTGATATAAGCTTTCGCTCAGCTTATGCATTGGATTTATTCTGGGAACGTTACAACCAGGTCAAATTCTCATCCTTATGGACCCCATTTTAGGTAATCCCCCTGACTAAACCATTGGTTAAATTTGTAACAATTATGTTTCGGAATGAAGGTGTGCATATTGATGACATTGTGTATTGGTTGTCCCAGAAATGTGATGTCTTGAGTTCTCCAGAGGCCATTTTAGATGACCAACAGTTTTGGATGGAGGGGGGTGGAAATTTTAAGTTAAACTTCGGCAGTCAGATTCAGGGATTTTGCATATTCCAAACTCTTTTTTGTTGGGCCGGGATCGGGGGGTCTGTTTTTATGCAGGCCAACCTAGGGCATGTTACAAATGTGGTGCTAGAACACACTTATCTAACTCATGTGATAAACCCTGTTGTGACAACTGTGGAGAGATTGGTCACATTGCATTCCAATGTATGAACCATACTAAGTGTGATCTCTGTGATGACACAGGTCATGTCTTCACTGAATGTGTGTGGGCAGCTAGGAATAAGGCTACTATTAGTAGTCCTGATTTTCTTATTCAAAAAGCTCAGGATTTGGTTTCAGAAGCAGCGGCGGGACATCAGGCCTCTGGTGGTGCCACTGCAGTCCCTAACCCACAACCTTTAATTGTGGACTCTGTAGTTTCATTACGTGATACCTTGAAAGATACCTTGCCTATGTTAGTCCCAGTATGTTATGCTGACAATCAGGAAGCTCAGCCCAAAGAGGCAGTTCCAACAGTGCCTCTACAAGTAAGATGGTCCTCCAGGAATTTAAAACCTTCTTTGGTAGGCCGTTCTACTACAGATGTGGAAACCAGTAACCCTTTTGAGGTTCTTTCTTCTCAGTGGGGAGACTCCATCATGGAGTGTCAGGACTTGGACTCACAACCAGCTAGGGACAGTCCCCCTCCCATTTGTGGTTCAAGACAGGTACAAAAGTAAAAAAAGAAAAGGAGGAAAAAGATAGTTGAATGACTCATATTTAGATCTGGAATCATTTAAATTGGGGTCTCTAAATGTACATAGTTTGTTAAACTTTAAAAAACGTCATGTTGTGTTTAATTATATGCATGAAAATCATTTGGACATTTGTTTATTACAAGAAACTTGGATTTATACCATTGACCAGGTCAGGAATTTCCAGAAGGAATGGTATTGGGGCCCTTCTTACTGGTCCTTTGGACAACATTCAGCTGATGGCTTGGGGTTTCTTTTTGGTACTTATGATTTTTCTTTGATAAAATTAATGGACTTGATCCCGGGGAGGTTGATGATTTTGGATGGGGTTTGGAAGTCTTTGACGTGTAGATTTATAAATGTTTATTGTTATGCAGTAAAAGCTGAAAAGGTGGCACTAATGCAAATGATTAAACCTTTTTGATTACTTCATTTGCAGTTTTCTCTGTGGAGATTTTAATTGTGAATTGGACCTGATAAGAAATTGCCAACTGCATTAAAAACAGGGAAAATATATTGTGATACTATGGCTCTTGGGCATTGGTACAATCATCTGGGCTGGTTATGGCCAGTATTAAACAGAAGGAGGCCCTCGGTTTACTTATCAAAAATAAATACTCTTCTATAATTGATTATATTTTTTATCTTCCAAATTATCTTTTCTTTTCAGACTATACCTGTGGCCTTTTCGGACCATCTTGTTACTTCATTGTAACATTTCTGGTGATTCACTTCCCATTGGAGGAAATCCAGGTGGAAGTTAAGTGCTCCTTATTAAGCTCCTGTGAGATGGCATAAATTAGGTTCTTTACTGATGGCAAGGTTGTCAGTTACTTTTTACATGATGACATCAGTCAATGGTGGTGGATACTAAAGCTGATTTTGCAAATTCTTTCAAAATCAAGGAAAAATAGCATCAAATTCTTATTTTCTTAGCTATTTAGCTTACGGCAACAATTGTATTATTTGTTTTCTAAGGCTAATACTTCAAAGTTCGATTATTCATCACAAATACACATACTTAAAAGGAAATGTTATCGGTACAATATGACAGGGCAAAACTGCTACAGTTATTCAACAATATGGGCTAAAAAGCAACCTCAAGGTGACCCTTTTGAGGCCTTTAAAGTATAGAACTAATACTTCTTTAAATGCCTTAGTTAATCAAGCAGGGAATATAGTATGGATAATGAGAGCATACAGAACATTATAAAAGACTTCTTTCTAGCACATGCACCTACAGTACCTCCCAGCGTAGCAGAAATGGAACATTTCCTTTCTTCTATTCAAATTCCTGAGTCAACCTTCCAAAAAATGTTCTGGTACAACCTATAACACGTTTAGAAATAGAGGATGTAATAAAATCTCAAAAAGTAGGCATTTCTCAGGACAAGATGAGCTAAGTAGAGCTTTACAAGACTTTTCCTTTGGAATTCAGTCAGTGTCTAGAATTAGTTTTAATTTTTCTTTCTTGTAAGGTTTTTCAGGGTGGTTCCCAGCTGGATTGGTAATATTCTTGTACAAATCGGGAAGCAAATCCATTTAGAGAATTGGAGACCGATTACACTTTTAAACACTGATTATAAGCTTTTCACAGGAATTTTAAATAACCAACTAAAAAAATTTGCTGTCACGGTGCTTTCCCCTTACCAATTTTGCGGACTACCTGGCAGAAAAATCCAGCAGGCCCACATGATCCTTTGTGATCTCATTGAATACACAGTTTCTCAAGGGAAATGGGGCTGTATTGTTTCAGTGGACCAGAAAAAGGCTTTTGATAGGGTGTATCGCCCGTACTTGTTTTTGTCCTTGCGGCACTATGGAGTACCTAAGGTAATGATTCATTGGATCACAGCACTTTATGAAGGGGCACTGGCCCACCCAATTGTGAATGGCATATGTGGTGTGGGGTTCCACATGCCTAGTGGGGTTCATCAAGGATGCCCTTTGAGCCCTCTTTTATATTCTTTTACTATAGATTCTTTAATAAGATCAGTGACTACCATTCCCAAATGGGAGGGGATGTTAGGCCCATCCGGCTTGTCTGAGCATTTTATTCAGGCCTATGCTGATGATTTATGTATATTTTTTTCCAAAATTGAATCTATCACTATTTTTCTGGAATTAATGGTTTCTTTTTCTAGGGTATCTAACTCTAAAATTGAAGAACAAAAAAGTCAGGGCTTAGTTATAGGACGAGGGGATGTTGTAGAGGAAATTATTGGAGGAATTTCAATTTCATCGGGGCCTATAAAAATTTTGGGCTTATTTACTGGTCTCAGAATTTATCAGAACTAAACTGGAACACTGCAATACATAAAATTGAGGGAAAATTGACTTATGGAGAAAATGGAAATTGTCAAAATTAAGAGAGTTCAGATATTGAAGCAATTTGTTATTCCTTGCTTTTTGTATACGGCTATGGTTTTCCTTTACCTATGTCCTTAGAAACCAGACTTTATGGTATATTTTTCAATTATTATAGGGTATCGGTTAAATCCGATTAAACGGCATATACTTATTTAGAAAAAAGGAAAGGTGGACTTGGGATGGTGGACCGGTAGTTTTCTTTCATATTTTATTCATCTCATAATATTCGACCAGGGCTTCTTCCCAAATAACCCCTTATGGGTCTTTGTTTAAACACATTTGGCTAACTACTTTTTAGCCTGGCAAAATTTACCCCGAAACCGATCAAATCATTAAAGTGCCAAACTATTTTTGTCAGTGGCAAAGTTGTTTACCTGGGTATTCAGTTCAATTGGTCAAGGATAAGACTGGGCGCAATTGTATAAAGAAGTAATGACATTGCTTTATCCGTCTGAACCTGCCTTTAAAATTGCCCTATGACTCATGTCAAAATTGCTATTCAAAGATTGAATACTCTAGATTGCCTGAATGTATGTGGAATTGATTTGGCTTTCCTTGTATGGTCGTTTGACAAAGGGCAATGCTAAACATAAAGTTGTAACGAAAGACACTATCCTTATCCGGATTGTATTGCTCAAGAAGAAACAATGGAACATTTTTATGTTCTTGCTCTTATGCCATGTCTTTATGGAAATTCCTGTCTGCTAAATGGAATATGTCTTGGCTGTTATATACAGATTATAATACCTTGATTTTAGGCATTAATTTCCAGTTGAATAGGCGTTATGATAGGAAACATGGCACCTTTTTGTTGTTGTTTAATTTATTATTTATGGCAAGCCCGATGTCAGTGGGTCTTGTACCAAAAGAGGATGTCCTATGAAACTGTTAGCATATTAATTACAGGGGCTATGGAAAGGATTTATGTTCAAGATTGTGAACACTCCACTTCTTGGCAGGTTACCAGTTGGTGGAAAGGATTCCCAATGTTTATCAAATATAAATAGTATGCCTTTCTTGATCTGATATACATAATTATTTTAATTTTTTTTATTTTATTTATTTATTTATTTTTGTGTGTGATTTAACACAATGTGATATTTAATTTGACTTCTTCATAATTAATGATTGCTTTATATTTTATGTGCTTTAACACTGTTGGTTTTCATTTGTCCTTGATGTTTGTACAAATAAAAATTCCCTACTCTTTTAGATAAATGTCATGGATCTTTAACATCCATCTGAACTACCACAAATCCAGGCAGATGGGACCTTGGTTTAATGTCTCATCCAAAACACAGCACCTCAGAAGTGCAGCACCCCTCTCATGCTGCACTTCAGTGTCAGTACTGGGATATTAACCCAAGTGCCAGATGTGGGAACTGAACCCACAGCCCTCTGATCTCCCAGCCTCAGAGGCGAGTGTGCTACCTACTGAGCCACTGACACTGCTGGGGGGGCGCACAGCAAGCAAAAATGATATATGGTCTTGAAGCATCTCCAGAAACTTCAAGCGAGTGTGGCTATGCTCCAAGAATCCCACATGATAGGAGAGGAAATATTTCTGTTTAGGATGAGCTGGGTTGGTTGGGTTTTTGGGGCAGGTTCCAGCACAAAGAAAGGCAGGGTGGTTATACTGGTGGCAAGGGGACTCCCATTTCAGTTAATATGGGAACACTGGGATATGGAGGGCTGGTTCATCCTTATCCATGCTCAGCTGGGGATTTCTGAGGTTATACTAGGGTCTATATATGGCCCAAATATTGATACTCCTGTTTTTCTCTCTGAGCTGGGGTGGCAGCTAGTCTCTTTCCCGAGGTTGCCGATCATAGTAGGTGAGGACTGGAACCTGGTCTATCAATATGACTTGGATAGATCCTGGAGGAAGGGCCTTTCCACTACTTCATGGAGGTTTAGGGAATTCATGGATCAGATGGGTCTTACAGATCCTTGGTGGACCCTGAACCCTAAGGTGAGGCAATTTATGTTTTTCTCCCCACCACCACATGGGACCTCTTCTTGCATAGATTTTTTTCCTCCTTAGTAAGAATTCCCTCTCTGGACTTATTCCTAGCAATATTTTACCTCTCATCGTATTGGACCACGCTCTGGTATCCCTGATATCGGGGTTAAATAAAACTGAGGAAAGGATGGGATATGGAGGTTAAACTCTCAGTTCTTAAGGACTTGCAATGCAGTAACAAGTAAGAATTTCTTACCAAATTTATGGAGGAAAATGAGGATCGGTTGCTAGGCTGGATCACCTGTGGGAGGCAGTGAAATGTGGAGTCCGAGGAGAATGTGTCCGGTTAGCGGCTAAACAAAATAAATTTCATGTCTGCAAGAAGGATAATTTTTTATCTGGAATTCGACAAATGGAGCACTGGCTGTCATCTGCTTCATTCCCAGAATATTGGAAGCAATGTAATCATCTTCGAGTGAAGTATAATGAGCTACTTGTGGAGAAGGCTGACCTAACTCTTTTCTGCACTAAAACCAGGTATCTTGAGTCAAGAGAAACAGCTAGAGGTTGCTCGCCTGAAGACTCAGACATTTAGAGATGGTGAGAGTCATTCCCAGGCTCAAGCCAAGCCCACTTGTAGAGACTCTCACCCATCCCAAGGACATAGTAGAGGCCTTTTGGTCTTTTTACGATAGATTTTATGAGGATACACGAGCCACCCGAGAGCTTCATGCTCGAATCTCAGAATATTTGGATGATCTCCCCCTACTCTGTCTTCCCCTGACCAACAGGAGCTCCTAGGGGCCCCATATGGATTCTGAAAGTCAGGGAAGTTATTGGTCAGCTCCTTAAATAAAATTCTCAGGCTCAAAGCTGAGTGATTAAACCTGCAAATAACTGAATGTATTTTATCATGCTGGCTGAAACATGGAACATGGAAAGCCCCATCAATTCCTCCAGTCATGTTTATTAAATGATATGAGCAATCTCCAATGTTATTTTCTGTGTCAACAACATGATTTTGAGGGGCGGATCCATAAATATTTTATGGGGGGTAGTAACTTTGTCAAGGCAGTAGCGCCTACCCTAGAAAATATGTAAAATGCCCCCTTTAAGACTCAGAGTAGGCTAAAACAGCTACTCGTGGCTGACCTTAGGGGATGGAGGGGTGCTACTTTGCTAAAAAGCTGGATTTGCTAGTGATTACAGCACTTAAAAGAGGGCGTCTGGCCACCAGAAAATAAATTCACTGTAACCATCATCTGAACCATATTCCAGGACTGCATTGCACTACATTACAAAAATATTAAAGCTTCCAAGCCATTCTGTGCTGTATTTTTTTTTTCAGCAAAGCTACTTCATCCCCAAACCACCCCCTGCTTTTGTCTTTCATGGCCCTGTCACCCCCAGCCCCGTCACCTGCTCCTCCCCACCATCCAGCCAGTAAGGATCCACATAGAACAAGGACAGAGGGAGCCTGTAATTGTCATTTAGACAATTCGAGGCACATTCTGGTTTTTTTTTCTCGTACTCTCGTTACATAGATACATAGATGTTGTCAGCAGATAAGAAAATATTACTCACCTTAGTAATTATGTTTCTTCTAATAGAGTCTTACTGTATTCTGACTATTGCAGTTAGCTCCAGCACTTCAACTGCCCCGGAGAGTAAGAGGTTAAATTTCATGCAAGGCATAGAAACATTGAGCTCGAGCTTGGTTGAAGACTCTGTCTGCAGTACTTTGAATCCAAAACCATCAGATTCTTATGCGCTAAAAATTCACTGACCTATAAATATGTGGAAATGGTAAAATGTCTGCTAGCCAACTGGCAACAAAAGGTTTAGATTCCCAACAGAAGACTCAAGTCAGGAAACCCAAAACCAAAACCAGGTAATAAAGCATAACAAATTCTTAATTAATCAACACAAAGCACCCACAACAGAAAGGGTGCTGAAGACACCCTGGGTGCAACAATGCACCTGTCCACCCAATTCCCAAAAACACGTTCTGAGAGGGAGGAGAGGAGGGATCAGAATACAGCAAGACTCCATTAGAAGAACCATAATTACTAAGGTGAGTAATTTTTCTTCAAACAACATGAAGTCTTGCTGTATTATGACTATTGCAGACTACTCAAGCAGTACCTCCATGGAGGAGGGACAGAACTTACTTTGAGAATAGGCTCTGAAGTACTGCTGTGAAACCGAGCATCACTTCTAGCCTGGATATCCAGAGAGTAATGCTTGGTGAAGTTATGGACTGTTTTCCAGGTGGCTGCTTGGCAAATCTCTAACAAAGGAATATCTCTAGCTGCAGCCAGAGAAGCAGCTGTACCTCTAGTGGAATGAGCCCTCAGGCCTGAGGGTGGAATTTTTCCCAGTTTCTCATAGCAGAATTGTATACAGGATACAATCCACCTGGCAATCATTCTCTTGGTAGCAGGTTTGCCCTTACCTACTTCCCCATAAGTGAGGAACAACTGGAGGGAGTCAAACCTGTGACCCTTTGTACGTTCTATGTAGCAACTAAGGGCTCTTTTAACATCTAAACTGTATAACCTCCTCTCTCCTGAGGAAGAGTGATCAGTGAAGAATACAGGAAGAGACATAGACTGGTTTAAATGGCAATCTGAAACCACTTTGGGTAAGAACCTCCTATTGGTTCGAAGGACCACTTAATCTCTATGGGATGAAATAAAGTCAGGCTCTACTGACAGAGCTTGTAATTCACAGATACGTCTGGCAGAGGTAATAGCTACCAAAAACACAGTTTTCCAAGTCAAGTACTTAAGCTCTGCTGAGGACATAGGCTCAAAAGGAGGTTGCATAAGCTGAGCAATGCAAATATTCAAATCCCAGGCAGGAGCAGGGTCTCTAAAGGGGGGGATTGGTATGAAGCAATCCCTTAAAAAATTTACAGAATACAGGGTGAGACGACAGTGAAGAAGGCTTTCCCACTGACAGAAAAGCAGAAACAGCTGACAAGTGTACTCTGAAAGTAGCTGGTCTGAGGCATAGGCCTTTAAGATGAACCAAGTAATCCGGGATTGTAGACGAATCAGCAGTGTCTGGAGATATGCACCTCCTGGAACACCAAATGCTGAATCTCTTCCATTTGGAGTTATAAGTTTTTCTGGTGGCAGGCTTTTGAGAAGCTTTGAGAATATCCAGAACCCCTTGAGACAGATGTAAGTCTGCATATTCTAACTCTTCAAGAGCCATGCCTTGAGATTGAGGGACCAAAGATTGGGGTACCAAATCCTCCCCTGAGAGGAGGTTAACAGGTTGTAATTCCTGGGAAGAGACAGGGGAAGATGGACTGCTAGAGACAGCAACAGGGGGTACCAAGGCTGCCTGGCCCAATCCAGAGCAATCAGAATCACTTTGCAAGGTTGTGACCTTATCTTGACCAGAACTTTGAAGAGCAGAGGAAAGGGAGGGAAGGCATAAAGAAATTTGCCTTCCCAGTTCAAAATCAGAGCATCCCGAGGGACTGAGCCCAAGACTGTGGGTCTGCAACAAAACAGAGAAAGTTGGTGATTGTCTGGGGCTGCAAAGAGATCTATCTCTGGAGTGCCCCACCTTGAAAAGACGGCTTCCAACACCAGAAGATCCAGGGACCATTCGTGATGGCCCTGGGAGATCCTGCTCAGTGCATCTGCTAGTACATTGTCCTTCCCTGGAAGGAGGACTGCTACCAGGGAGGTCTGCAGAGAATAAGCTAGGAACCACAATTTCATGGCTTCCATGCACAAGGCCATTGACTGAGTGCCTCCCTGCTTGTTGATGTACCACATGGTGGTGGTGTTGTCCGTCCTGACCTGAACCACCTTGTTCTGTACTGACTGAGAGAAAGCTTGCAGGGCCAGAAGTACTGCCCTGAGCTCCAGGAGGTTGATATGAAGGAGGGATTCCTAAGGGGACCACAGTCCCTGGGCTGTGAGAGTCCCCAGATGGGCTCCCAACCCAATAGGGAAGCATCTGTAGTAAGGACCACAGAGTGAGTCTGAGTGACAAATGGAACTTGCTCTCAAATTATCCAGGTCCTGCCACCATTGAAGGGCCTGGATTAGAGTCTGAGTAACCAGAGCTAGTTTGGTAAGAGGATCTTTCCTTTGGGACCAAAAAGCTCTCAGATGGAACTGAATGTCCTCATCTGAAACCTAGCCCCATGGACTACTGCTCTGAAGCTGCCATGTGGCCCAAAGCTGAAGGAAATGCCTTGTTGGTCGAGAAACCAGAGGGCAGAAGGAAGAAGCCAGCTGTGAATGGCTGTTGCCCTTTCCAGAGAAAGGAAGGCTCTTGCTTTGACAGTATCCAGCTCTGCTCCTATAAAGGGAGAAGCTGTACAGGCTCGAGAACTGACTTGGGAAGGTTGAGAAGGAATCCCAGGAAGTGAGTACTTGCTGGTTCACTTGCAGATCTGACTTGACTTGGTCTGGGGACTGGCCCACAATGAGCCAATCATCCAGATATGGAAAGATGGAAATCCTTTTCTTCTTAAAAAGGCCACCACTACTGCTAGGCACTTTGTAACACCCTTGGGGCTGAAATTGAGCCAAAGGGCATTGCTTTGAACTGATAATGGCCTGAGGGCAATTCAAACCTGAGGTACTTTCTGTGGAGCACCCATGGGAATGTAAAAGTAGGCATCCTTGAGGTCCAGGGAGGCTAGCCAGTCTCCTGGCCTTAGAGAGGGAAGAATTCTTCCCAGAGTCACCATTTTGAATTTTGGCTTTAAAAGATGTTTGTTCAGGTATCTTAAGTCTAGGATGGGTCGCCACTCCCCTGGGGTAAGGGAAGTACCTGAGTACAGACCTTGGCCCTGTGTAGGGTAGGAACTCTCTATGGCTCTTAGGGCTAGTAGAGATGAAACCTCTGCCTCCAGAGCAAGGGTTTCTGATATATTTGCAGGTGGAAAGGATCTGGCCTTACCGGTAGAAAATTTTTGAACTGTGAATTAGCGTTTCCTGGCTTACTACCTCCAGGACCCACCTGTCTGAGGTAACAGACATCCAGTCCTGGAAAATAAGCCAGCCTGCCTCCTACAGGAATGGGGAGTCGCACCGCGGCTGACACATCAGGGTGTCTGCTTGGCAGGAGCTTTAGGCTCAGAAGTGATGCAGCCCTGTCATCCCCTCTGCCTCTCCAAAGAATGAGAACCCCTCTGAGAAAAGAGAGAAGAGGCCTGCACTTGGTAGAAAGGCTGTGAAAAGACCTGCCCCTGCCCCTAGCTTGCTGCCTTTGAGGAGTTGCCTGTCTCTCCTTGGCCTGGGCACTCCTATAAGTGGTCCTGTACTCATCCATTTTCCTTCATGTAATTCTCTGTCTGCTCCCCAAACAAAGAATTACCCACCACAGGGAAATCCATGGCCTTAGCCTGGGTGTCCTGTGAGAGGCTAGTACATCTGAGCCAAGCCATCCTCCGAAGAGCCACAGATGTAGCCATGACTTTTGATGACACATCATTGGAGTCCACAGCAGCTTGAAATTGTACCTTTGATGCCTCACTCCCATCAGCAGCCACCTCCTCCAGCTCCTTGGCTAGCTGATGGAAAGCCTGCTTAGCCAGTGCCAGTACAGTGCCCCACCTGGACTTCTGGTACCTGACTTCATAGGCCATATAGTTAGCCTGTCTGAGTCCCAAAGATAATGCCATGTACTGCTTTTGCCATGGTATCTATCTTCCTGGAGTCTTTGTCTGGGGTGTGGAAGCCAAGGGAATATTTGCCTTGTCACAGACTGCAGCTACACTACCCCAACATGGCTGCATTGTGGTAGAAAAACTCTGTATCCGAGCCTGATAAAGTATGCCTCTTGTCCATTCTTCTGTCAACAGGAGGTACAGAGTTAGAGACCTAGGATTTTGTGTCTGCTTCCTAAAGGACTTATGAAGGGGAATAGACAGTCTCTTAGACTCTGGGATGTCCATCATCTCAACAAAATCAGGCTCCTCCTGATCCTCCACAGCCTCCTCCATGGGAAGCTGGAAGGTTTCAGCCACCTTTCTGTAAAACAGATAGTGGGGAGAGGACTCAGAGAACCTAGGAGGGGAAACACTAGAAGGTCTGTCTGGGGAGATGTCCGGTTCCACAGGCACATCCAGACTTTCACCATCATCACCATCCTCTTCAAAATCCCTCTCCTCTGCAAACTCCGGTTCATAAAAGCCTTCAGTGGAATAATCTTGAACTAGGGAACCGACTCGACGAACCTCTGCCAGAAGGCGCCGGATCGGTCGGAACCGGACGAAGCGATTCAACAATCCAATCACTCTGGGTATTTCTTCAGCAGTGAACATGAATGTCTGGATCGAACCAGTTGATTTGTCTTTGCATTTTTTTTTTTGTATGAACCGATCCTCGGAAATGCTCTCCTGCCATGAAGTATCAGCCTGGTCAGAGGGCACTCCTTCTGGTTCGGTGGGAACCGAACAGGGCTGGCCTTCCGCTGTCAGCGGATTTCTGCCTTCTTATCTCTAAGTCTACCTAACCTCTTTCCAGGGTAGACTTAGGGAAGTTCTTACAAATTTGGCAGTCTGAATTGAGGTGGTCAAACCCCAGACAGTAAATACAGGTGGTGTGGGGATCAGCCTTAGACCTCCCACACACACTGATGTTGAAACCCAGTGAGGCCGTTTTTTTCTTGGGTTTCTCAGGCCTTGGCCAACCTAACAAACTACCCTTTATATGGCAACATGAGCAAGACTCCTATGGTCTCTCACATTACGGGTGTTGAAAAAAAAGCGCTGGAGTCGTTTTTTTAAAACCCGTCTGGACGGTAACCACACACTAAAGATACACATACTAAAGGATCGGTTCAGCCCGAACTGATCAAGAATACAAGTTTTACAGTTTCCACAAAATAAACAGAGAACTACCTAAAGTACTTACTGTACCGCAGACAGAGCCTGAACTGACAATGTGGAAATAAAACCGACAACTTTAACCGACTTTGAACCATGCAAAAGGAGAAATCTCTGGAGCGACTGTTCAGTGAGGCGGAGTAAAGAATCTGATGGTTTGGATTCAAAGTACTGCAGAGTCTTCAACCAAGCTTGAGCTCAATGTTCTATGCCTTGCATAGAAATTTAACCCTTTACTCTCCGGGGCAGTTCAAGTGCTGGAGCTAACTGCAATAGTCAGAATACAGCAAGACTTCATGTTGTTTGAAGGGCCTTGTGGCCCATCCAGTCTGCCCTATCCTTCTTTCTAATGCTTAAGGTACCCTAGATGCTACAAGTCCCCTTCACCCTAGCTTGATAATTCCCATGTGCCTATCCCATGTATTCTTGAATCCCTGAACTGTGGCCGCCCCCACAACTTCCTGAGGGAGACTGTTAAATCTCTCCACCACCCTTTCAGTGAAGTAGAATTTCCTTAAGTTCTCTCTAAGTTTCCCCCTTTTAGTCTCATGTTGTGTCCCGTTCTGCTATTTTCCTTCATGTGAAAGATGCCCCTCTGGTACCTTGTTGATCCCCTTAGATACTTGAAGGCCTCTATCATGTCCACCCTCTCTCCTTTCTTACTGGGAGTACATATTGAGCTCTGAGTCTCTTTCTCATATGACTTATGCTGCATCCCAACACCATTTTCGCCACCCGCCTCTGTACCGTCTCCATCCTGTCTATGTCTTTTTTGGAGATGGGGCCTCCAGAACTGAACACAGTACTCCAGATGATGCCTTTCTAGGGAGTTGTACAATGGTACCACCACTGCCCTCCTACTTGTTATACCCCTCCCTATGCACCGTAGTATTCAGTTAGCCTTTCTGACTGCTTTGTTGCACTATTTAGCAACTTTGAGGTTGTCTTCTATGACTACCCCTAGATTCCTTTCCTCGGTAGTGGCCTCTAGTGTTACCCTGCCTAGTTCATTCTCGACCCTAGAGTACCCTCTCCCTAGGTGCATAATCTTGCACTTTTTTACTTTGAAACCCAACTGCCATTCCTGGGACCAGTGTTCTAGCCTCTTCAGATCTCTCCTCATTTTTTCTATACCTTTCTGTATATCTACCCTGTTACATAGCATGGTATCATCCATAAACAATCTAACCCTCCTTCTAGACCCTCTGCAATATCGCTTATGAAGACATTGAAGAGCACTGGTCCCAGCACTGATCCCTGGGGTATGCCACTTGTTACCCATCCCCCTCCTGTGAGCTAACCCCATTTATCACCACTTCTTGTGCTCTGTTACTCAACCAGTTTCTAACCCATGAGACCACCTCTGTCCCCACCCCCAGATTTGCCAGCTTGTGGATTAGTCTTCTGTGTGGTGTGCTGAAGGCCTTCCTGAAGTCCAGATAGGCCACGTCTACTGTTCTGCCCTGGTCTATTTCCTTTGTCACCCACTCGAAGAAATCAATCAGGTTGGTCTGGAATGATCTCCCTGCCATGAATCCATGTTGTCTTTTGTCCAGCAGCCCCCCCTGGTCTCTAGGTAGTCCACCAGCCTTTCCTTAAGCAGGATTGCCATCATTTTACCTACTATCGAGGTCAAACTGACTGGGCGGTAGTTTCCTGCTTCCTCCTTGCTACCACATTTGTGCAGGGATACCACTTGTGCCCTCCTCCATTCCTCCGGAACCATGCCTGATTCCAGTGATCCACTGAACAGCTTAGCCAGAGATTTAGCCAGTTCCACCCAGAGCTCTTTTAGGATCCTCAGGTGTATCCCATCAGGCCCCATAGCTTTATCCACCCTTAGTCATTCTAGTGCTCTTTTTACTCTGTCCTCTGAAAAAGGTCTAATGTCCACCTTTCCTCCTGTTTGCCCTTCTCCATTAATGGGGATCATCCCATTGTCTTCTTCTGTAGAATACAGAGCAGAAGTATTTGTTGAGGACAGTTGCCTTGTCAATGTTTTTCTCCACTACCCTACCTCCCTCTTCCTAAGTCTCACAGTCCCTCCCATCTCCCTCCTCCTCTTGCTAACATACCTAAAGAATGCCTTCCTCCTTCCTTCACTGATTTAGCTAGCTTTTCCGCAGTTTTGGCTTTTGCTTCCTTAATGTCCCTTCTACCTCTCCTGATGTTGGGCTGTGGCCCAGATCTAGCAGCATACTACAAGCTGATACTACACCTCACAAGGGAGCAGGCTCCCTGGCTCACTATGAGGAGCTGCTGCTATGCCAGAAGCTGGTCATCACCCTTCTCGGGCTATCTCACACTGCACTCAGTAGTACTTCCCAGCCCTGACTGCATGGATCCCTGCTCCCCTAACTCTCTCCCAAACTTAGGTTGCCAGCACAGAAGCATGAAACACTTCTGCTGAGCTATCTGGTAGCCCACCATTCTTCACATTATTATGGTACTACATGGCAACAGGAGCTTTGCCCTTACTGTTCATTACTGACTGAAGCTTATTTTATAGCTGTGGTCACAGTGTCCTACCTGTGACATGATAGTCATTTCTGCAGCAACAGATTATGATGTCACATCCAGGAATAGTGAACTCAGTTCCTAACAAATTCTTAGTTTTAAGTGAAATGAGAGTCACCAGCTTATGGGGGATCCTTGTAGCCCAAGGATGAATGCTGGGCCCAGGGACTGGTGTACCAAAGGGTCTTACAGCTTGTTCTATCCCACCCAAGAAAATAGGGTGTCTAAGATAAAAACAAAGTGGATCCTAGCCCAGGGTCTAAAGAAGTGCTGAGAATGTGTTTGCTGTGAGTGTCCTCCAATACAGGCACTGGAAGTGGAATTAAATACAGTACATGTTTCACTTAATGATCCCCCTATTAGGGAACTGGTAGCATGTCTCCCAACTGAATACTTGATGGGAGTACATTAGCGGAATACTGCATGGGAGGAGTTAAGCTGGACACTACTTCAGAGGAAAGAATGCTGTGGGTTATCATAAGCAACTCCCTAAAATGAACCAGCCAATGTAACATGACCTACATCAAGGCAACCAGTGTGCTGGGGTGTATTGGAAGAGGTTTTGATAGCAGGAAAGAGGCAATACTACCTCTGTGTAGATCACTGGTGAGATCCCATCTGGAATACTATGCCTGCTTCTGGAGTCCTCACCTGAGGAAAGACAGAGACAGGCTGGAGACTGTGCAGTGTAGAGTAACCAAAATGATTCGGGGCCAACAGGGCAGGTCCTGTGAGGATCGGCTCAGGGCACCGAACACGTACTCACTGGAGGCCAGAAGGAAGAGGGGTGATATGATAGCAGTGCACCCCTGAACGGCTACACCCCAATGGCGAAACAGGAAAAAAAGACCATACGCAACATTCACGTATAATGGTCCTTTTCCATGTTTCACCTTCCCCAGTGTCACCCTCCTCGACCAATTCCAACCTGGAGTTGGAATCTAAAAGTCCAGGGTTGCAGGAAGGAGCCCCTGCATGAGGGTGGGGCACAGCCCCCTTCAGAAAACCCACAGAACAGGTGGAAAATAATACCCGCGCCGGTATTGTGCCGTCAAGAGGGGGAGGTCGCATTGTCACTGCCGACAAAACTTGGTGCTTCCATATGATAGAGATCTTCAAGTTCCTGGAAGGAATATACAAGATGAACTGCAAGGAACTATTTAATAGGAAAGACAGGTCAAAAACAAGGGGACATGAGTGAATGCTGGTGAAGGTGAGAATCAAGAGGGATGCATGAAAGTTTTACTTTACAGTGAGAGTGGTTGAGCCATGGAACAGCCTACCAGCAGAGGTACAGTAGTGGGTTCAAAAACCAATAATAGGTTCAGGCACTGCTGGGAAAAAGTAAAAGGCTCCATATAGTTATGCAGGAGAGTCACAATAAGGCAAGGGGGGAGGAAAAGGCAAAAATCCCATCCAGACTTCAGGTCATGGGGTAGGGTAGAGTAAAACAAGGCAGACTGGATGGACCAGAGTCCTTTTTTCTGCTGACATTGTCTATGCTTCTGTGTTTCTATGAATTTCACTTCTAAATGTTTTAGTCCCAGTTATGCTAACACCCTATTGTCTATAATGAATTTTATGACACCCAAGCAGTTTGAATAATCAAGACTGTGCTGTATGTCATTCACTTGGAATGATTAGCTTGCATTGTATCACATAAAAGTGCATATCTGCTTGAACATGGAGAATGACGCCTTCTACTTTTTTAACAGATATTTCACTGATTCAGCAGGCAACAATAAGTATAGTGTCTCTGTGCAACATAGGTTGAATAATAGATATCACAAATTACAGGCCCATAGCCATTCTTTTGGTATTGAGTAAAATTCTAGAAAAACTAGTTGTAGCTCAAGCCACTGACTTCCTAACAAAATATAGCCTGCTGTCAGACACTCAATATGGGTTCTGAAAAGGTCATAGTACCTCCACAGCTCTTCTAAAATTTACTGCTGACACACTCACAAATATGGATGCTAGACTACTGACTGGGGCAGTTTTTATAGACTTCACAAAGGCCTTTGATCTCATTGATCACCCCTGCTCCTATCTACTTAGGCACTGGTACAGAAGCTAGCTATTAAACAGGACTCAGATCATAACATTTAACTCCTCCTTATCAAATAGTGCTATTATCAACATTGGAGTACCCCAGGGCTCTATCCTGGGACCCCTTCTTTTCTCACTTTTTATTAATAACATAATAGAGGTTATACATTCATGCTCATCTATTCTCTATGCGGATGACCTCGTACGCTATACATGCTCAAGCAATGTGGCCAGCTTAAGTGCATCCCTTTCCTCTGATGTCGCTAATGTGCAGAACTGGCTGTCACCCCATAAGCTTGTACTCAATGCTAAGAAAACGCAAGCCATGCTATTTGGATCTGCCCACAAGCTCAGGGCATGTCAAATGTCACTGGTTGTACAGGACTCAGGTGGTGTACAAATAGAGTGTGTTATATATTTCAAGTACCTGGGTGTTCTTCTGGACCAATCCCTGGACTACAATCTACATATGCAGTCTACCTGTAAAGTGGTGAATGCTAAACTTGGGGTTGCTTATAAGACTAGCTTATGCTAACTCCCACTGCTAAGCTGGCCATTGCCAGAGGTATCCTTCTCCCTGTCCTCACATATGGTGCTCCTACCTATGCTGCTGCACTTAAAACCACACTACGTAAATGGGACATAACATATAATAATATTTGTCGATATGCCTCCTTGTCACCTTGGCTTGAGCACCATTGCCAACTTTATAGAGACTTCAGCTGGCTATCCCCCTCTGCCTGCTGCAAATACTCTCTTGGCTCCCTGACTGACTTGATAATCAAATCAGACTCCCTCAGTGCTCGTCGTAGTGCTTGTACCCTCAAACATCATCCTATGGCCAAAGATCAGTTGACAAGTCCATACCTAATGTGCCTAGATGCAACTCAACTAAAGGCTCTAGAGCCTTTCATCACTCAGCTCCTAAGCTATGGAACTCCCTTCCCCTTGCACTTTGACAGACAGTTTCCCATAACAGCTTTAAAAGGGAGCTGCACCATCATCTATCCCAAGCTGACCCTTGCACCTGCTTTGATCCAACTTAAACCTCCACCAACCTTACTGTTACCTCCTGCACACTCCCCAAGCATATCTCAACCTGGCCTAATCCTGTCTCCCCTTATAGTGTTTAGAGCCCTGCATCTCATTGCTGTGACAAACCCTAACATTTATTTCTGACCACCCTGTGGTGCTATTTCTTTTCCATTTGCAGTGTTAATTACCTTCTCTGACCCTGTGTCATTTCTAGTATGTCATGGTATGTTATTTGACTGTATATGTGATTGTTGATATCGTGTTATGCTTCATTGGCTGTATGTATCCTTTTAACTGGCTCTGACCTATGATATATTCCTGTACTCATGCCATGTATTTTGTCTATGATTGTTTGTACTCTCCTGGGTCATGCCTGAAAATAGTCATTTCATGGCTAGCGCACCTTCCCGGTAAACAAAAACTGAATAAATAAGTAAATAAACATTCCAGTAACATTAAACATCCAATACCAATACTGAGTTAGCTAATAGATTTGTTATATTCTTATATATCAATTTTAGATGTAGGAGAGAAAAGGAGAAAGAAAAGATAGAGATAGAAAAGGGTAAGCAGATAGGAAGAAGTGGTAGATGTGGCCAGGGGGCATCCTATAGGCGATGTAGCGGATCTCTATGAATATTGGAACGCCTAAGGTACCAAAACTGAAGTATTTTCTATAGATCAAGACGGGTCATTTCAATTCAATCTGTTGTAAATAATACTTTACATAAAGTATCCCATTTCTTGGTGGTGGTCTCACACACTTGAAGTATCCACAGCGGAGTGAGATTGGGAAAGGATATGGGTTCTTCCCTTCCAGGTATTTAATTTAGTGGACTTAAGGCTGATCCAGTTTAAAACTATAAATAACCTGCACTACACCCCACACAAAGATTTAAGATGGGCCTTGTAGCCACCACAACTTGCCACAAATGTAAGGAGGGACAGGGCACTCTTCTGCACATGTTTTGGGACTGTCCTTTAGTTTGGCCCCTATGGGAAGCAGTTATAGAGGCATTTGAAAATTATCCCATGATCTCAAGTCATATTCAGGTACCCACTTGCATCCTGGGACAATTTGGAAAATATATGCTTTGGTCCTATGAGCAAAGGCACACATTGTTACTACTAGGAATCTCAGTAAGACATGCTTTATTGAGATACTGGTTGGAGGACACCATTCCAACACTTACCCAGTATGACATCAAAAAAAATTTCAGGTGTCTCTAGTCACATTAATTCAAAGAGAGTTATAGGAACAAGCCATTCAAGGCAATCTCAGTGGTCAGGGCATGCTCTTTTTTTGTATTCATGGATTATTTTATTGCAACAGATTATAAATCCAGGATAGCCCAACTGTGATACAGCACAGTATCTCTTTTTCAGTGGTGTCCTGTTTTATTCAGTTATACAGTTCAAGGGGACTGATTCAAAAGGAGGTCAAGTGATTAGTTCATGGGGTCACACTGTGAGTCACTGACTGTGGTTGAATTTCAACCTGGGATGCCCTGTTTCACCATTCAGTGCTGAAGGCCACATTGCTTGCATCAAGAGAACATTTAATAAAAAGAACTGTGTGAATATTACCCATCATACCCAGAACCTTCCATCTGGAGGACCTGTTACACTCAGTGGTGTAAATGGGGGAATGGGGGGTGCTGAAAGAATTCAGTACCAGGAGTTCAATTTCAAGTTTGGCTCAGTTACAAAAAAGAAAATGGGATGGACTGTTCTTGTGTAAAATACACTCCCTAAAGGCATAAAACTGAACTAAATAAAGTGTAAAAACACAAGATATGATGAGGAAACATGTCCCCAGACCCCATCACCACTGCCAGAGAGAGCAAACAGAGACACATCCCTAAAAGAGACTGGCAAGTGGGCAGCCCCTTTCTCCCACTCCCCTTGTATATGCCTGCTGTTCCCACCTTTTCCTCAGTTGTTTCTGACTCAATGAGAGACAGCTGACACACACAAGGAAGAGTGTTTCTCTGCAGTGAGAGTGAGTTGAGGCTGAGGAGTTAGTGTTAGCCTTGTTTGTTCTTGGGTATGAGCCACAGGTTCCCTCTGTTAGCTCATGCATAGGGACTGTTTATCCTCCCTACCATGCCCTATTGTCTCCCCCTCAGTGTGCTTTTAGTACTGTATCTCATACATGCCAGTACAGTCTCAGCATTTGAGAATGGATGCAGTAAGTGGCAGCTGCCACAGGACAGGCAGGCTTCAGGCTTTTGTAAGTTTTGTCCTTTTGTACAGTAGCGGAGTTTATATTTTTTATTCTTTTTTGGTAACCAGGTAATGCCCACAAGGCAGAAGTGTTTGTGCACGGTATAGTGGTGTGTGGAGATCAGTGTGTGTAATTGAATGTGCTTTGGGAAGAAGGATCAGCAGTGGTGAGTGTGGAGGGCCAGCATTTGTGCATCATATTTGTTGCAGCTTTGATCAGAGGTTCATCTTTTTCATTCTCGGTCCATCATTTATGTCAACGCAAAGAAGTACGTTTCTGTAGGATGAAGAATTTTGGTGGAAAAGAAATTGTGTGGCCGCAAATGCCTAAACTACAGTACACTCATCCATATCGGTCTTTGAGAATCAACTCTTACTTTGCCATGCGCTAGATGGAGGAGGTGACAGACCATGAAGAGCATGGCCAGAGCAGAGTGGAGGACCACAACCATGAGACAAGTATAACTAGTGAGAAGGATGACATTCAATCTTCATTCATTGAGGGTTCTGTTGATGTGGGCTAAAGGAGTAGGAGGACATACCTCCACTGACAAACAGGCCGGCTTCATTTATTTTTTTACTGGCAGCGAATAAGTTTCTAAACAGGGCTACTTTACAGCCCCAGGCTTTTCTGTTCACTCCGCCACATATTCATGCTCCAATAATTCAGCCTATTCTGACAAGACCATAACGCAAGCTTACTGCAGGGGAAGAAAGGGAGCAGGCAAAAAGTCTAAAAATACTGACCTGGTGGACACTAGCATTCCCTCTTTCCAAAGAAGGATGTACCAGCTGTGGGAGGGGGATGATGGGTACAGAGCACTCAGAGGAACCCTGAGTGGATTACGGCTGTAATAACTTGTCAAGAGAAGAGAGTTCAGGGACTAGACAGCCACTTAACTTCCACCAAAGAAACAACCACAAAAGAAGCTTGACAGGTCACAGGACAAGTCCCTTTATTTGGATTGGTCCACAAATTTTCCTTTCCTCTTTGAATTGCAGGAGGAAAATATCAGGCCCAGGAAGTTCAGGCTGGTTAACTTTCCAATGTCTTATTTGTTTTGTTTACTTATTTGTTGAGTGGGTAAGTACACTGGTCCAAGGGACCTTTTTTAGGAATGTCTCAAGTCTAGGTAGGTGAAAAAAAGGGTGAAGATAAGCGAAACATGGTTCATACTGAGTTTCATACTGAGGTAGATAAGGAGCAAGAGGACAATACCCATGTGAACACCTGTCCTTTAATTCTGGAAATATGACTATAAACAATCTGTGAAATACAATTTCAAGAGTAGCTGAAAGTACAGATGAAAATAAAGTAAAAAAATGTTGACACAATTTCAATAAACTGACACAACACACATGACTTAAGTTGTTTTGTAAGAATGCAATACTGGTGTTAAAACAACATAGTGGCCCAGATATTCAAACTGTGCCATTTTGTGGCGCAAGCCCCTGCGCAGCTCAAAATAGTTGCGCAGGGGTGTGGCCAGGGCGATATTCAATGGAGTTGCGCTATGGCCAACTGCTTTGAATATCGCCCCCTGGCCACCCCCGGTGTGCATGGCACAGTGGAACTGTGCCAGCGCAAGTGGCCAGAATGGAGCATTGAGATGCGGTGGCACAAGTTCCATTGCGCCATTCACAGCACCTGCAATATTCAAAGGGTGACATGCAAATGGGGCCATAATTTACGCAAGGCACACGGGGGACCATTTACATCTGATTACGGCCCCATTTGCATGCCATTAGCATGCAGGTGTGCCGATCCCCGACGACTTGCGCCTGGCGCCCTGCCAGGCAGCAGCCGTCAGGGACCAACACCCCCTGCAGCTCTATCGCGGGACGTCCCGTAAGGGACAATGAATGGCTCCAATCCCTGGTGGTCCAGTGGACCGCGATTAGCCCGATCGTGGGCATAACTGTATGTCTCCCCCACCCTGTAGCCCGAAGTGTAACCCCCCCCAAGTAGCCCGATTGCGGGCAGAAGTGTAACCCCCCAGTAGCCCGATCACGGGCAGAAGTGTAACCCCCACACCTCGAGTAGCTGATCGTGGGTAGAATGTACCTCACTCCCAAGTAGCTCGATCGCGGTATCAATCCTCTTTCAGTTCAATATCTTCGGTGGTCCAGTGGACGCAGCTCGATCGCTGGCGGTGAGTTGATCTTCTCACGCTCAGGGCCCCGGTGATTCAGTGGTTCTACCCACCCATCGGAGCCCACCACCCCCGCCTGCCGGTGGGATGGTAGCAGCCTGTTTCGCTTGCCACCGCCGCCGACTGACAGTTTGTAGGGCGCTGATGTTCATCGAGTTCAGAGCATGAGCTATCGGGCGCAGCGCATATATCATAAGTCGTCCAGATATGTGAATGTTCATTCACATATCTGACTGATCTTTAGACGGTATGCGTACGCCATTGGCTCATGCTCTGAACTTACGAGCATGCAGCCCTACCGAGCTGTCAGTCAGCAGGTGGCGGCGGCAGGCGGGTGGGTGCGGGTGGTGGGTTCCATGGTTGGCGGGTGGGCCACTAGATCACCAGGGATTTCGACGGGGGGTGAGGAATGCCGCCCGTGATCGGGCTACTCGTGGTTCACTGGACCACCAGGGATATTGGACTTGGGGTGGGAGGTCTGCTGCCCGCGATCGGGCTACCTAGGGGTGGGGTACACTTCGTTCCCGCGATCGGGCATGAGGGTGTGTCATTAGGTGCGGCGGGAAGTCGAGGGCCACCACAGGTGGCAGCTGCTGTGTTGCACCATGCAATGTGGCATCTCACCTGTGGGCCCTCGACTTGTTCCTTTTGGCTCAGCTTTGTGCAGGCGCAGGTGAGGTTGCACCTGCATAACTCTGCATGGCCGGGCTGAATATCGGGCTGTGCAGTTTATGCATACACGCCCCACCTGTGCCTGCCATATTACTGATGCGCGCGCACGGGACTTGTGCAGGCGCACTTTTCCCTTTAAATATCGCACTGATCAGTGGGTTGTGCATGGTGTAACACTTGTGCCGCGCCATGCGCAACCCGGAATATCTGGGCCAGTGAGTACAAGTGATATGAACATAGTACATAAAAACTGACACAACAGTAGCTAGTATTATAAGCTACACAGTTGCAGTGTCAGTGGCTCAGTAGGTAGCATGCTCACCTCTGAGGTTGAAAGATCAGAAATTTGTGGGTTCTAGCCCCACACCTGGTACTTTGGATAATACCCACAACTGACATTGTAGTACAGTATGGGGTGGGGGGTGCTATCCTTCAGATGAGACATTAAACTGAGGTCCCCTCTGCCCATCTCAGTTCACTGTCCAGGTGGGAGTAAAGAATCCCGGGGTACTTACTGAAGAAGAGCAGAGGAGTTTCCTCAGTGTCATGGGCAACATTCCCCCTCTCAGTAAAACAGGTCCATGCAACCCACCCTTCAGGACACACCTGGAAGCAATCTATAGTAACTTAGAGTGACTTTCCTGGTCAAAGATTACAAATAAAAAATAATAAAAAGTAAAACTGCAGTGGGGGGCACTAAACTTATGACCCAGAAGCTACGATTTAAAGAGGGAGTGGGAGGGAACAGCTATTAAGTTCCTCTTGAAGGACATTCCAAAAGGATGGGCCAGCAGATGAGAAATCTGTTTTGCCCGCATTAGAATTTACTCATGGTACTTCAAACAGAAGGTGATCAGAGGAGCATATATCATGTGGGTTTGTCTTCTGCCTTAGGAACCTTGACAAGGCAGAGAGGTTGGGGGTGCATTGTAACTTATCAATCAGGCAGAAGAGGGTGAAGTCCCAATGTTCCTGTGGGGAGAGCCAGCCAAGGTCACAGAAAAGGTCACAGTGGTGTGTTCTAAAAGAGGACAATGAGGCAATTTGGCATATGCTGTTGTAAATTGTGGTTTGCCAGGATTTGTCTTCTACTGTGGCTTGTGAGTAAATGGGAGAGGCATAATCCAGAATAGGCAGCATAGTACTTTGGCAGTAGTGAGGCAAACTTCAGGTATCATGGAGTGCTTTGGTCTGTATGGTAAACCCATTTTTTGGTGAATTATTTTATTCAGAGAATCAGTGTGGTTTGACTAGCTGAGGGAGGAGTCAGGTGTGTACCACAATCCAGCCATCAGAGTAGGCTAGTTGGAGAGATTCAGTTTAGAGCCAAATAATATGGATTTAGATTTTTGACATTGAGTAGTAACTTGTTTCTTAAGAACCAACTTTGGGTGAGAGAAAAGTCTGAATAGGAACAGTTTGATGGCCCTGGTATTGCAGCATTTAGACCTCCAGGAGGCCCAAAGGAAAACTGTTTCCTTCCAGTTACCAAAACAGAAAACTTTTGGGTTCACCCCACTCTGATCCAGTGGATTAAAAGAAAGTGGGGAGCCATGAAGAATCCCACTTCTGTCCAGAAGCTGCTTATCAAAATGTATAACATTTTAAAAACAGACCTATCATCTCTCTTTTCGGTCCCTCGGGTAGACATGGCTTCGGCTTCATCGGTGCAGCTCCTGACACTTTTCTCCTATGGACCTTAGAATATTTTTTACCTCCCACATCACCCCCCACACACACACACACACACAATTTTAAATCCCTATATAAATTATGCTTGTGCAGCATAACAAGTATAGTTAAGGTTGAGCAGTGTGTTCAGTGTTAAACCACATTTTTGCATCTAAATAACTGTAACACCGTTCAATGAAATTGTGCTAAATTTGGCATGTGTGATTTGGGTGGCAACGTCTTGAGGCATGGAAGGTTTCACGATGGAAAAACATAAAAAACACACTCTGGCTCTTTTATTGCTCTCGCAGCAAATATGGTTTGGAATTTTGTTCTGAAACATTCAAGACAGAATGGACTTTTGCCAAGGGTGTATCTTGTCAAGGTTTCGTAAAAAAAATAATTGGTTCTAGAGTCATAAGCTTTTGAATTGTGGCTTCTGAGTATGCTCAGCAGGGTTTTAGGATAATCCTATGATATGACCCAAAATTTCTTCTTTCAGAGCTGTTTTTAGATCATGACTAATCGTGTTATTTGATCATGAGAAGAAATATTCGGGTGGTGATGGCTACCATCTTGTTTTTTTATTTAGGTCATATAATACATAAAAAATAATGTATTTTCAAAATACAAACACCTGAACCTATGTAAACGGGACCCATTTTGCTAGATTCTGGTGTTTGTGTTTTGAAAATTGGCCTTAAAATACCTTTTCTGGGCACCCCAAAAATCTTGAGTATCCGACGTAGCGAGGCTGCAGATGTGCTGGGTTGTGACCAAAGAATTTTAGGCTCGCATATAAAATCTTGATTAAGGTAGGAAATTAATCCCTAGGCAATCTCGTTGTTTGTGTGTGCGTGTGTGTGTATACCCAGTATGTTTCTATGTTTTAGACAACTTTTCTGTAATATAATTTCTATCTCAAGAGATACCATCAGGATGTTAGTGACAATTTCACAGTCAGAGTCCAGGAGGGCTTCTGTAAAAGGGTACTGTCAGGATGTTAGTGCTCCTGTGTTGTATTTTATACTGTGTTTTAGATTGAACTTGTCACCAGTGAAAGCGGGCAATCTTGCTCATCTGGATTTACAAGTATAAAAATAAAATGAAATGAAATAGTGACACTTTTGTGTTCTGAGCCCAGGAAGGCTTCTGTAAATTGCTTCATCATGTGGCTGTGATCTGAGCCTAAGAAGGCTTCTGTAAATTGCTGCACAGTGTGGCTATGGTTTGAGCCCAGGAGGGCCTCTGTAAATTGTTGCATGTAGTCTGAGTGATTATGTTTAGATCTTACAAGTATGTTTACATTTAGTTTACACAAATAATTTTAAAATATGTTTAAACTCATAAGGTGGGCACTTCAGTAGTTCAAGTCGCTCTGCTGCATGAGAGGCAGTGATCTAGGGCTTCTGTAAATGACCATATGGTGTGGTTACAGTCCAAGCCCAGGAGGGCTTCTGTAAACTGTTGCATGGTACAGCTGGGTCCAATGGGTTGTATGCAGATCTTGAAAGTACTTTTACATTTACTTCACGCAAACAATTTGAAAATATATTTAAATTCATAAGGCAGGAGCTTTGGTAGCTTGAGCCACTCTACCACACGGTCCGGCCATGGACCAAGGTTTCTATAGGTTGGTTCAGGTTGCAGGTGCAGTCCAAGCCCAGGAAAATGGCTTCTGTAGCCTAACACCCCTTGCAGCTTGCTTTGCCTGACTGATTTGAAAGTAAAAAAAAAAACAGTTCAAAGAATGTTTTATTTGACTTATCAGTTTCCTACTGATTGGGATGCTACTGAAGTGCTTTACAAGTACAAATTCTGGTTCTTTCAAAGACCTAATCAAATACCTGTATATGGGGAAAGTCCCCTCAACCTATTTTCTGTATACCTGTGTAGTTTGTAGACATGAAAGGGTGATTCCCTCTCTTATACGCCTCTGATTTCACCCTAATTTAAATTTAAATGAAGGTGCCTCAATTTGCTCTGTCCTGTTAGACTCCATTACAAAGGTCATGACCCCACTCATGCAAGGGATCATGGGAGTTGATTATGCATATTTGCACAAGCCGGCAGAAGTTCTACTCTTAGTCATATCATAGTATCATAGTAGTGTTCATGTTATTAGCCATAGGCCATGAAGTTGTTATTGTGCATGGCTCTATAGACCATACATAGGTCCCCCCTGATTCTTCTACACTCAAGCGAGTACAGAGTCAGTTCCACCAGCCTCTCCCCATAAGATCTACTAGCTAGGTGTCTGATTTCTTTGGTGGGTTTTCTCTGATCACTTTCTAGCAGTCTAATATTTCTCTTTGTTTTGGGTACCCAGTATTGCACACAATATTCCAAGTGTGGGCGTGCCTGGGACCTATACAGAGAACCAGTACTTCTCTGTCTCTGCTGTCTGTGTTCCTAAGAATGCACCCCATTACCCTGTTGCGCCTGCTAACTGTCTATCTGCATTGCTCATCCTGTGACATTCTGCTAATAGTAATAACTTCCAGATCTCTTTCACTCGGTGTTTTCTTTAACTCCTCCCATACATATAGTATGCTGACCTTCTTTTCTTACTTCCTATGTTCATTACTTTACACTTTTCCATTATTAAAAGTGAGTTTATGAGTCCTAGCCCATAATTCAATTTGCTCATCTCATTTTGAAACAATTTGATAGACTCTCGCTTTCTGCTATTGCTCTATTTTAACATTGTCCACAAATTTACAATTCCAAAAGCTATTGATGTTTGTAAGGATGACATAAAACTCAAGCAGAGTTGGTCCCAGGACCAAGCCCTGCAGTACCCCACTCCTAACCTCACCTCAAGGAGACAAATGCCCTGCTACACAGACCATCTGCTTTCTGCCATGTAGCCATGAGCTTACCCAACTGATTATGTTATTGTTTATCTCCATGTCCTGCAATTCCTGAAGAGAGCATGGGGAATGCTATCAGATGCTTTGCAGAAGTCCAAAATTAGCACATCTATAGGGAGTCCTACATCCATAGCATTACTAAAAGGCTCAAAGAAGTGATATAGATTTGTTAGGCAGGACCTTTCTGCCCTAAAACTATGTTGGTTAATATCCTCCAAGCTCCCCCCCCCCCAGTAATATGATTCAGGAATGCCTCCTTCACAAATTCCTCCATTAGCTTGCCCACAGTGGAGGTCAGGCTAACTGGCTTGTAGTTTTAACATCAGTTCTTGTTCATTTTATTTTGGCTCGCTTGCATGCCAGCCAACATCTTGTGGCAGTAGTAGATTTGGAGGAGGTCACTGTTAAGCAAATGCAGGGCCCACATCAGTAGGTGCATCCTTCATTCCCCAATCAGCCAGCAGCAGGTGCTGATGTCATGAATCCCTAATGTGGCCACCAGATCTAAGAAAAGGTCCACTGCAATGAGAGTGAAGCTCTCATGCAGCTTAACCACAACACGTCTCCCAACGAGCACACAACATAGCGGCAGTGACTGCCGCCACCTCCTTTCACAATGCCGATGGGGGAGCCAACTCCCCATCGGCATAATCACCCCCCTCCCATTGAAAATGAATGCCGAGGGGGTGCCCAATCCCCCTCGGCATCATGCGTCCAGCCAACAGTTTTTCTTTGCCTACGGGGGGCCCAATCCCCATCAGCATTTATCCCCATCCTGTTTATTTTGCCAACAGAGGCCCACTCCCCATCAGCATAATGTCTCCTCCCCTTTTGTTCTGTGCGAGGGGTGCCCAGTCCCTAAATGATGTGTCTCCACCGGTATGTGTAAAACAGGGGTGCCAATCCCCATCATCCAGCATCCCTCCCAAAAATATTTTAGGTGGCATGCTGGGAGCCCACCAGCATGCCAAATCCCCTGCAAAAAAACCTGTCCCATGATTTTTTTTTTTTGTAAACCTGTAAAAAAGAAAACAGTCCCTCGCAGTCTCCCTGCCCCCTCCCGCAACCTGCACCCACCTTCTGCGTACCCTGCCTCCCCACATCTCCCTTCACCCCATATTTACCTCCGGAGTCCAGCGGGACGATCTTCGCGAACTGAAAAAATGCTGGTAAGCTGTATAATGGTACAAATAGGGTTTTTTTCAACTTTGGTGTATATCTCAGCCATTTTGGGGAATTTTGGCACCACATTTTCAACATGGGGTTATTGGGACCCCTCCTCATGAATTCAGGCACTGTCATGGTGTTAGTTCCATCATGAAAGGTGATTTCGCAGTCACCGCGTGAAATCACCTTTCAGGACCGATATGAAACAACAGTACCACTGTTCGTGATGGGGTTGTCAAAAGCCTATGTTGCAAATTTGGTGGAAAAATCCAAAATGGCTGTTTTATGAGCGTGCATTGCACAGTTTCCATGCATGCTCGTGAATCGTGAATTTTTAATATTTTCACTCCAGATTTTCAACATTGGCATTTTCCACACCTCCTTATGAACAGCATAGCTGTCATTTTACATATCCTGGCCGAAATGTGTTTTCACACGTCCGGCACAGAATAGCGGTTGCTGTGCGAAATCAGTTTTTGGGACAGTTTGAGGAAATGATGGTGACACTGTTCATGAGAAGAACTCCTAAAATGCCTAAGTTGAAAATCTGGTGATGAAATTCCATAAAATAACTGTGTTACAAGTGTGCATTGTGCAGTTTCCATGCACCCTTGTAACTTCGCAAATTTGCAATATTTTCATGCCACATTTTCAACACTGGCATTTTTTCACATCTTCTTATGAGCAGTACAGCTGTCAATTTTCACATCCTGCCCTAAATGTGTTTTCGCACCTGTGGCGCCAATGGCATGGTCACTGTGCAAATCAACGCTTCAGACAATTAAAAAATCACAGTGCAACTGTTCATGAGAGTAGGTCCTAAATGCCTATGTTAAACATTTGTTAAAAAGTCCCCAATAATTGGGTTACGGACGTGTGTTGCACAGTTTCTATGCATGCTCATAACTTCACCAATTTTTCATATTTTCACTCCAGATTTTCAATGTAGCCATTTTTTACATCTCCTCATGAACAATACAGTTGTCATTTCCACATACCCCAAAATGTGTTTTCATCCCTGTGTCACCAAATGGCATAGCTGCTAGCAAAACCACCTTTCAGCTAACAAACTGATACTGCTGCTTTTCATGAGGTGGGCTCACAAAAAGCCCATGTTGAAAATTTAGAGTGAAAATACCAACAGACGCCTATGATGTTACCGTTTGCAACTGTTGCACCCCACCCTGTAGAGACTGACAGGAATCAGGGGTGTGACTTGGGATCATCAGCTGTAATGCTTACGCCATTCCACTCCCACCCCCTCCCTGCAGCCAGTGACAGGCATTGTGGTGTGCCTTGCACTGTTCGGCCACAAAGTTCACCCCATTCTCCTGTACTGCACCCACCTCAGCATATTTCCTTATGAAATGGGGTAAGTATAACGCCAAAGACCCCAAAGCATGCCACGCAACTTGTCAGTGTCTCACACGTAGGGTGAGGTACAATGGCATGAGCGTTACAGCAAATGGCCCAAAGGCACACCCCAATGCCTGTCACTCTTACGGGTGAGGGTGAGGGTGGAGTTGGTGTCACTCAATACTCCATTGCCATTCCTATTATGTGTCTCTAACTGCAGCACTACCAATGCCAATGCCAGCGTAGACAACATTCATCATTGACAAATGCTTACTGGAAAACTGTTGCTTCCTTCCATTCTTGAAGTGCTATCCCTCTGAGATGGAACTGGAGAATATGTCTGTTAACATTTCTGATATCTCGTCTGCCAGTTTCTGTAATAAAACAGGTGAAGTTTGTCTGGTCATGGGGATTTATTGACCTTAATTTCTGTAGCTCTTTATGTTGTCTTGAGCGAGCAGCACAGACAATATATTGTGGTTGCTTGAGTAGAGAAGCAGGTTTTGAGGTGCGGGTCCTTGCTGCAGCCAATAGCATCACTGCTTTTTCTGGCAGGGCTCTGGGCACCAATGGCACAGCACGCTGTCTATGACAGCAGTTGAGAAGCGTGCCATCAACTTGAAAGAATTAGTTGCTGCAATCAGGAGTGCCCTAGGGCAATCCCTGATTACAGTGCAGCAAATTATTAATTGCCTTATCTGGTTATCCCTCACAAGAAACATGGCAGCGGCTTCCCTGTCACTTCTCACAGTCCTCACAGAAGCCGATGGACAGCTGCCACCTCTCACAGTGCCCCTGAAAGCCGACAGGATGCCCAATCCCTCTGTCAGCATGCCCCCTCCCAAATTAATTTGCCAAAGGGGTGCCCAGTCCCCATTGGCATAATGCCCCCCATTTCTTGTGTGCTGAGGGGGGTGCCCAATTCCCCCTCGGCTTATGCGCCCACACTCTGTATGTGCTGTCGGGGTGCCCAATCCCCATTGGCTATGGACCCCCAAAAATATTCAGGTGGCACGCTGGGAGCCCACCCCAGCTGGAAAAGTACCTGCAAAAATAGAAAACCTTCCTGCATTGTTTTTTTTTTGTTTTTTTTTTTGAAACCTGTAAAATTAAAAACGGTCCCTCATTGAATTCGGTGCCACCTCCCCCAACCTGCAGCCACCCTCTGTGCACCCACCTCCCCACACCCCCCTCACCCCATACTTACTTCCAGAGCCTGGCATGATGATCTTCGGTGGAGCGGGAACACATCTGCACTCTTCAAAGCAGACCGCGAACTGAAGAAATGCCGGTAAGCTGTATAATGGCATAATGAGGTGGGGTTCAACTTATGTGAATATCTCGGCCATTTTTGCAAATTTTTGCACCAAATTTTCAACATGGGGTTCTTGGGACCCTGCCTTATGATCTCAGTCACTGTCGTTTCGATAATCGGTCCTGAAAGGTGATTTTGCTATCACTGCTCGGAATAACCTTTCGGGACTGAGTCACAAAATGACAGTGTCACGGTTCATGAGGTAGGCTCCCAAAAAGGCTATGTTGCAAATTTGGTGAAGCAATTCTCAAAAATGACTGTGTTACAGGCATGCGTAGTGCAGTTCCTACGCACGCTCATAACTTCAAGAATTTTTAATATTTTCACTCCAGATTTTCAACACTGCCATTTTTACACACCTCCGTATGAGCAGTACAGCTGTCATTTTTCACATCTGGCCTGAAATGTGTTTTCGCACATGTGGCGCCCAATAGCGCAGTCGCTGTGCGAAATCAATGTTCAGGATAGATTGAGAAAATCACAGTGACAGTGTTCATAAGGAGAGGTCCCAAAAAGTGCATGTTGCAAATTTCATGAAAAAATTGCCAAAAAATGACTGTGTTACCAGCATGCATTGCGCAGTTTCTATGCACGCTCGTAACTTCGCCAATTGCTTGTATTTTTACTCCAGATTCTCAAAATTTTAATTTTTGCACTCTACCTGATGAACAGTACAACTGTCATTTTTCACATGCTGCCTGAAACATGTTTTTGCACCCGTGGCACATAATGGGCTCAGTCGCTGTGCAAAATCAACGTTTGGGACAGTTTAAGAAAATTACAGTGCCACTGTTCGTGAGCGGAGGTCCCAAAATTCCTATGTTGGAAATCTGGTGTAAGAAATCCCCCAAATAATTGCATTATGGGTGTACGTTGCACAGTTTCTATGCACGCCGTGACTTCACCAATTTTGTTGTATTTTACTCCATATTTTCAACAGTAGCATTTTTACACTCCTCATGAACAGTGCAGCTGTCATTTTTCACATCCTGTTTGACATGTATTTTCACACCTGTTGTGCCAAATGGCATAGTCATTGTGCAAAATCACCTTTCAGCTAACAAACTGATAGTGTCACTATTCATGTGGGGGTCACAAAAAGCCCATGTTGAAAACTTGGAGTGAAAATACCAAGAAACGCCCAGGGCATTAGGCTTTCTTACCATAACGCTCATACCCTGTAGGGACTGACAGGTGTCAGGGATGTGACTTGGGATTGTCAACAGTAATGCTCACGCTATTTCCACCCCACCCTGCAGCCAGTGACAAGCATCGAGGTGTGCCTTGGACTCTTCAGCCCTAAAATTCACCCCATTCTGGTATACTGCACCCATTTCAGTGTATTTCCTTATGGAATGGGGTGAGTGTAAAGCCAGAACACTCCAAGGCACACCTTGACACTTGTCGGTGTCTGCAGGGTAGGGTGAAGTGAAATGGTGTGACGTTATTGCTGATGACCCAAAGGCACACCCAAATGCCTGTCAGTCTCTGCAGGGTGGGGTGGGGTTGATGTTGGTTCCATACTTCACTGCCATTCTTAGTATGCATCTCTCTAACTCCTGCACTACCAATGTCAACACCAGCAAGACAACATTTGGCATTGACAAATGCTTGCTTTAAATTCTACCATAGATATCTCAGTTTTTACATATGGTCCTAGAGCTATATCCGCCACTCCGATGTCCTTGGGTGGATAAATACTCAAAGTGCATATTAAATTCTCAGCTACCTGTTGTTCATCTCTTTGACTGAGTTCCCAATGTTAATAGGTCCAATCATTGGTCTCCCCTTTTTGTTGTGTGTCTTCTGAAGTCCCTGTATTCTTGTCTTGTGCTCTATCAAACTTTTCAAGGTAAGTTCCTAATGCTTTATGTTGTTTAAGGTGTGTCTGAGCTAGAAAAATGTAGTTGGAAGGATGCTGGGTCTTGTGACATTTTGTTATTTGACTGATTAATGAATAATGTGCTAGGAGCTCTTACTCCTTGAGCATGAAGACCCTTTGGCGTGGAGATATGCATCATCAGCTTCCATGTTTCCTTTTATGAGTGGGTCATGACCTTTGCAATGGAGTCAGATAGGTTTTCATACCAAAGCAGAACAGAGTGAAGCAACCTCATTTAAATTTAAATTAGGATGAAATTAGGGTGACGCAAGAGGGAGAATCATTGTTCATGCCTACAGACTACACAGGCATACAGAAAAAAAGGTTGAGTGGACTTTCCCTTTAACAGGTGTGAATTCATTATGTTTCTGTCAGTGGAAGCTACAGAGAGTGAGAGACAGAGGGAACTTGAAGCTCATAAAGAGAAATCCTACCATTTTACAATCTAGGAGGACCATTGTTGATGATCTGAACTTGGCAGTTAGAGAGTGTCCTGGAAGTTGGAGATAGAGGCATAGAGCACACTTACATGTGGAGTGGTATGGAGAGCAGAGACAACTTTATGTGAGATACAGTCTTTCTTCCACAGTAAATTTTAGCACTGAAATTACATGCTGTGGAGCCGATATGTTGTTCTCTATGTGATTGTTTCCATCCTCCCACTCTGAACACTACACTAAAGACTGAAAACAGGCTCAGAAATCAGATTACAGCAGAAGGTAAAAACCAACAAAAATATTTTATTTTATTGATCTATTGGCAGGTTCTCCCATCTTCTTCTGACTCCTTACTCTTGACTTACATGCGGTTGCAAGTGATGCCACACTGCAGATGAAAAACTATACTGAACAAATAAAACTGAAATTAAAGGGAATGTTAGAGATTACTTAGTGCACTTGAAGAGGGCTTTTTTAATGTCTTAGTCTGTTACTACGTCCTGGCAAAAGTCTTTTTAGATGTTACCCAAGTGTTTAAAATGTTTCTATTCAGAAGGGAAGGGATCCTAAATTCAGCTGAAAAGTTAGCCAGCTGATCCCTTCAATTCCCAGTCTGTTGTCTCCCACCCCCACACTCAGGCATTTTATAACATCCAACTAGGGAGAGCACGGGGGTGCTCCATTAAAGTCTTTAGGGCCAATTTTGAAAAAGCTTTATGTATGTTTAAGCAACATTTCATTTAGCATTTAACTAAAAGGGGTCCTTTTAGTTAAACGCTGGCTTTCATTTGTATAAAACGTTGCTTAAACTGTCCCCAATAGACTTCAATGGGGCACACCGCGACGCTCTCTCTGGTTAGATATCACAAAATGTCTGAGTGTGGGGCAGGCCCGACAGACTGGGAAGTGGAAGGGATCACCTGGCCATCTACTCAGCTGAACTTACAATTCCTTTTCTTCTGAACAGGAAAACTTTATAACATTTTGGTAATAGCTAAAATGACTTTGTCCAGGATCCAGTAATGGGCTATGACATTAAAGAAGCCCACTTTACAATCTTGGACATTCTCTTTAAAAAAATAAATGCACTACTGTACTTTTACAGTTTCATGTTACATTTGTACTTGAGGGGGGCATGGGAGTCTAAATCCAGAACTGCTAGATTGTTAGCCATAGTCAGAGTAAGGTGCACTGCTAATTATGAGTGAACACTGCTGACTCCCACCAGAGCCACTGAAGGGGTGGTGGCTGAAATATGAAAGCTAATAAGGGAGGCACTACTAGTGGCTTGGTGCTCCAGGTTAAAACATTCCCTCTTCTACCTCTTTCACCCTAGCCCTGAACCTGACGTTACTGCTTAGTATCAAGGTGTGCACAACTTGAGTGTGGATGATCTGCATACCTGTATACTTCAGAACTAAGCCTTAATTAAGGGCCAAATAAAGAAATAATAGAAAGGTGATGTTTTAATCCTTACAAATGGCACAAGTATATTTCCTTTCTATAGGCCTGGGGCTATTTAATGATGCTGGATACATGGCAAGCATTGCTAATCTGCATTTTTGGATTTTTTAGGTTTACTGCTGCAGATGGCAAAGGTTTGGGATTGTATGCATATGGGGGAGGGCTCAGTTCCACAGTGTTTGCATTTCTGCAGAAGCAGCTGTTTATGTCTTACAGTGTCAGTGTGTATCTGTGCCTGCAGAAGGGCTGGTCCCACAGGAAATACTTCTTTATATTTGTTTTATTTACATTTTATTTTTTAATTTTTAATTTTGTTTATTGTTTTATTTCTATTTCCAGAAGTGACTGTTTATTCATTGCACCGTGAATGCGTATCTTTGTCTCTAGTGGCAGTGCTTCTGCAGCCAGAACTACTGTTGTAATTTCACTTTATTGACAGTCTCAAAAAGAAAATAAATTCATTGCAAAAAACTGCATTGATGCACCAGTTAGGGTTCTACTTAGCACCATGAAAGTAGGGAAATGTGGCATTGGGGTTCCAGATGCTAACTCTGCCCCAAGCAGCAAAAGGACAAGCCTACACAAGTAACCAGAGACAGCCATCATCAGGTAAGTCAAACAAAATACAACTGTTTCCAGATGGCACAAATGCAGAAGCACTGATGTGCTACCTTCATGGATTTATATATGTGGCTGCAGAAGTGCAGGTTCCACAGGGACCTGCACTTCTGCAGACAGAAGTAGTATTGTACAGTCATTTGGGTAGCATGCATTTGTATCTGTGACTGCAGAAGTCAGTGTGTATGCCTTACAGTGTGCATATGTATCTCCTGCTGCAGAAGTGCTGGACCCATAAGGACCTAAGCTTCTCCAGACACAATAACTGTTGTAATTTGGGTATCATGGAATTGTATCTGTGGCTGCAGGGGCCTGTGCTTCTGTGAATAGAACTACTGTTGTGATATAATTATCATGGATTTCTGTCTGCTGCCAAAAGTGAGTGGGTATGTCTTGCAGTGTGCATGCTGCAGATACAATTCCATGAAGTGTAGTATGTCAGTGCTACTGTATTTATGTCATCTGGAAACAGATGTATGTTGTTTGTTTAACCTGATGATAGTTGTTTGTGGTTGCTTGTGTGGTCTTGTCCTTCTGCTGCTGGTGGGGGGAGTAAGGGTCTGGAACCCTAATGCCACATTTCCCAACTTTTGTGGCATTAAGTAGAACCCTAACTGCTGCATTAAAACCATTTGGGGATTATTATATAACTGTATATAGACTATATATACTGTATAGTCATTGCAAATGACATCATTAATGCGCTAGTTAGGTTAAACCGACAAAACTAGGAAATGTGATATTAGGTTCTCAACCCTAATGCTTCACCTAAGGCAGCAACTGGAAAAAACATTACTATTTGACCTCTCCTGCATCTTCTAAATAAGGCAGTGGTGTGCCTTTGGGTTGTCACAGGTTGTTGGGTTGGGAACCCAACACCACATTTCGCTACTTTTGTCAGTTTAACCCTAACTAGTGCACTAACAAAGTTTTTGCAATGAATTTCTTACTTTTTGAGACAGTATAAGTGCATCCTCATTTGTCTGTGGAAGTGCAGGGCCCTTCCATCCCTTCATAAATACACACATGTATGTTGCTGTGGAATTTCTGCAAAACAGCAATTTCTTTCGCCGTTGTATGGCTTTTAAAGTTCCAGTGTTATCCTATGGGAATTTGTATTCTTTATTTTTATCCCTTATTTTATTGCCCCTAAATGTTAACGGGGCTATGTGTTATTTTTTAGCACTCATTGAGACCTTTGTTTTGATATATGGATTGTCCCTTAAGTCCAAATATTGAGGGAGGTATGGCTTGTTGAAGTTCCAATGTTATCCTATGGAATTTTCATTTTTATATTGTCGTAAATGTTTAGGTGTGAATATGTGTTATTCTTGCAGTACTCATCAAGACACTTGGCATTTTTTATACAGGTTTTTATCCTCTGGGCACATTGCAGGTGGCTCTTTGGCCCTGTCCTTGCCTTCCCTGCCCAGCTACTGCCTTTCTGGTCCACCGAGCCCCATTCCTCCACAGACCCCCCCCCCATGGCAGGGCCAAGAAGGGAAGGGCCATCCTGCCTCCACCCGGAGATCCTGCATCCAAATTGGGGGATCAGTGAGTCAGCAACAGTGCAGGGTGAGGGTAGGCAGAGCTTCATGTAGCCTGTGACCACCATTTTTCTCCACTTTTCTCTCCTTGCTATGGCAGACCATATGCATGTGCGCATGGAGGCTTACACATGCTATGTAACTGCAGTCCTACATCTGCACTGTTTGAGCCCTGATGCTGCCACCCGGCCTCCACCAGATGGCAGCCAAGGAGCGAGACAGAGTTTCCTCTCACCCTAGGAGAGGAGAGCAGTCTGTTGGATGATCAATCCTCCTCCCCCCAACCCAGCAACCCCTGGCAACCTGAGCTCATTCCTAAACCCAGATCACTGGCATGGTGAGAGGTAAGGTGCATAGCACCTCAACCCTCTATGCCACTGGGCTAGCTAACACCCTGGTTTTGATAGATTGTCCCTAAAGTCCAAATATTGAGGGAATTATGAATGTCAAAGGGACACTGTCAATCCCTTAGGCCTCAAAGTGTCCCTTGTTTAAAAAACACATTTTATGATTGCTAACATTCTGTAAAGACTGCTGATGTAGCTAGTAGTTTGATTCTGATTCTTTTTTTTTCCTTTTAAAAAGTGAAAAACAGACTGCCCACCATACTGGTGTTAAAACGCACAAACAGGTTTGCTTCCATTCTTTGATCAGCTCCCACTGCATCTTTCCTGGACTTAGGAACACCCCCAACACAGTCTAGCCACTCATGATGCAGTGGGAGTTTAGGTGACTACTGCTTCATGAGTAACTGCATTGTTTGGGTTTGCTTCTAATGTTTAGGAACTGTTCAAGAAGAATGGATGCACATTACCGTGCAGTTCAGTTCTACTAAACAAGGAGACAGACATAACAAACAGCAACATTAATGAATTTTAGAGAAGGTAAGCAATCATAAAATGTGGGGTTTTAACTAGAAATAATATGATGCAAAAGAGGTTGACAGTGTCCCTTTAAAGTTCTAATGTTATTCTATGAGAATTTTTATTTTTTGTTAATTTGTGTGGTTTTCTATGAGGGCCATACATGTTTTTAGGAGGATTATGTTTTATTATTGTAGCACTTATTATTACCTATGTTTTGATATATAGATTGTCCATTGAATCCAGATATTGAGGGAGTTATGGCTTGTTGAAGTTCAAATGTGGGAAAATGACTAAGTCCAAATCTTTTTTTGCATGAGGGCATTTTTTTTATATGAACAAAAAAAGCGTACAAAAAAGGATGCCTTCGTGCGAAAAAAGAATTGGAAAAAAAATATGTCCAAATTATTTTTTCATATGAGGGCATTCTTTTAAAAAGCATACAAAAAATGATGCCTTCTTAGGAAAAAAAAAATTTTTCATACGAAGGCATCCTTTTTCATATGCTTTTTTCATTCATTTGAAAAAAGAATCGAAAAGAAAACTAAATCCAAATTCTTTTTTTGTATGAAGCCATCCTTTTTCATATGAATCAATTCTTTTTTCATACAGTATGCCCATAAGAAAAAAGAAAATTGTCTCACAAAAAAAGGACTTTTAAATGTTTAAAAAAATACATTTCTGGCTCATTTTTCCAGAAACTAGATAAATAGATACATAGATACATAGACAGTGTCGGCAGATAAGGACCTATGGCCCACCCAGTCTGCCCGTTTGAGCATGTAAGTTCACTTTATGTTTTCCTAGAAGTCTGTTGCCCCTCACCCCTGACCTCCAGAATTCCTTTATGTCTATCCTATGCATTCTTAAATCCTGTGATTGTTTCAGCCCCCACAACTTCCTCTGGCAGGGTGTTCCACTTGTCCACCACCTTTTCTGTGAAGAAATTCTTCCTCATGTTTCCTCTGAATTGTCCTCCCTCCAACTTCATCCCATGCCCTCTAGTCCTGGAGCATCTTTTTTTACTTAAAAATAGTGTATTCCTGTATCCTGTTCCTCCCTGTAAGATACTTGTATGTCTCTATCATATCCCCTCTCTCCCTTCTCTCCTCCAGGGAGTACATATTGAAGTCCTTCAACCTCTCCTCATAGGACTTGTGATGCAATCCATGCACCATCTTTGTTGCCCTCCTCTGAACCTTCTCTACCCTGTCTATTTCCTTACTTAGGTAAGGTCTCCAGAACTGTACACAGTACTCCAGATGGGGCCTCACTAGTGTCTTCTATAGTGGAATTATGCCCCCTGCCTATGCATCCCAGCATCCTATTTGCTTTACCTGCTGCCTTGTCGCACTGTTTCCCTACCTTGAGGTCATCAGAGATGATAACCTCAAGATCCCGTTCCTGCTTGGTGCATACTAAATCCTCACCCCCAATTGATATATTGTGCCAGGGTTTTGTGCCCCATATGCATTATCTTGCACTTCTTTGCATTGAATTTCAACTGCCAAACCCCTGACCATTCTTCAAATTTCTGCAGGTCCTTCTCATTCTGTCTACACCCTCTGTGTGTCCACTCTGTTATAGAGCTTTGTGTCATCGTCAAACAGGGGAATTCTGCCTTCTAGGTCCTATGCAATGTCACTGATGAAGATGTTGAATAGGACCAGTCCCAGCACTGATCCCTGTGGTACCCCACTGGTCACTCTTCCCTCTGTGGAGTGACAGCCTTTTACCACCACCCTCTGTGTCCTGCCGCCCAGCCAGTTACCTACCCACCGCACTACTGTCCTGTCCACACCCATATTCCCCAATTTGTGTAATAGCCTTCTATGTGGCACAGTGTCAAAGACCTTGCTGAAGTCCAGATAGGCCACATCCACTGCCCTCCCCTGATCCACCTCCCTAGTCACCCAATTGAAAAATTCAACAAGGTTGGTCCGACATGACCTCCCCCTGGTGAAACCATACTGCCTTGGGTCCTGTAATCCATTGACAACCAGATGTTCCACCAATCTCTCCTTCAGTAGTGCTTCCATGATCTTCCCCACTACCAAAGTGAGGCTGACTGGTCTGTAGTTACCTGCTTCCTCTTTGTTCTCACTTTTGTATAAGGGGACTACGTCTGCTGTCCTCCAGTCTTTGGGTATCTCCCCTGTTTCCAGTGATCAGCTAAACAGGATTGTCAAAGTTCAGCCACCACTCTCTTAGTTCTTTAAGGACCCTGGGTGCACTCTATCTGGTCCCATTGCTTTATCAACTCTTATTCCTTCCAGTTCCTTCAGGACCTTTTCTCATGTAAAGGGACTTGTGTCCATTTCTGCATCATTCCCACCCCTTGTACTCTCTTCAGGCCCATTACCCTCCTCTTTCTCAGTAAAAACCGAGCAGAAATACCTGTTCAATATGTCAGCTTTACTGTTGTCATCCTTCATGTGGCCCCTATCCTCCCCCTTCAGTCTCACTATCCCTCCCTTTGGCTTTCTTTTTTCAGTTATGTACCTGTAAAAGGTTTTATTCCCTCTACCCACTGATTTTGCAATGTGCTGGTCTGTCTGAGCTTTGGCTTCCGTTACTGACCTCCCTGGCTCCCTTTGCTTCTCCTAATACTTCTCCTTATCCCCTTCTGCCTGTGTCTTTTTGTATTGCCTGAATGCAATCTTTTTGGCTTTCACTTTCTCCGCTACCTCCTTGGAAAATCATAATGGCCTCCTCTTCCTTTTCTCCTTGCTAACCTGCTTAATGCATAATTCTGTTGCTCTTGTAATCCCCATTTTAAAAACTGCCTACTGTTCCTCAACCCCTGATTCCCACCCCATTCCCCTTAATGCCTCTTTCAAGCATCTCCCCAATTTCCCAAAGTCTGCCCCCCTAAAATCCGGCATACGTGTTTTTGTGTGGTTTGGTTCTGCTCCTTCTGTGATTTCAAACCACAATGACTGGTGGTTACTGTTTCCAGGTGCTCCCCACTGTTACCCCATCACACTGTCCTTGTTTGTGAGCATGAGGTCCAGTATTGCCTTCTGCAGGTTGGTTCCATGACCAGTTGCTTGAGGAAGCACCTTGAAGGGAGTCCAGGATAAATCTGCTACTGGTTGATGCTGCTGCTGGGATGCTCCAGTCCATGTCTGGAATATTGAGGTCTCCAACCAGCACTACCTCACTCTTGTCTGCCATCCTTTGGATGGCTAGCATCAGCTCCCTATCTATTTCTTCCTCCTGGGCTAGTGGTCTATAGACCACACCTGTGCGGATAGCTGGTCCCATTTTCCTTTCCAGCTTAACCCACAGTATCTCTCCCCCATTTTGTTCCTCCTGGATCTATGTGGCCTTTATGTCATCTTTCACATAAAGTGCAACTCCTCCTCCCTTTCTACCTGCCCTGTCTCTTCTGAATATGTTGTAGCCAGGTATGGCCATCTCCCAGTCATGGTTATCATTACACCAGGTTTCTGTGATGGCCACAATGTCCAGGTCTGAGTGCACCATGACAGCCTCCAGATCCTCCATCTTGTTGCTAAGGCTCCTGGCATTGGCACACATGGCTTTCCATGACTTGAACTCCCTAGACTGTTTAGCTGTTCTACTCCAGCCCCTTCTCTGGTTGTCCTTTGTTCCTGGTTCTCCCTGCTGTCTGCCTTTCTGTTGAATTTTGCCCCTTTTCTGCCTATCCACCTCTTGGATGCTTATCTCCATCTTTTGCACACTGCTTTGTAGAGATATCCACTCCTTCTGTTCACTGGTTCCACTGCTAGCTGTGGAGGGGGCAATTAGGTACCCTCCTTGCTGGCCTGCCACCCCCCTTGGCTAGTGTAAATGCTTGTCCATGTAGCATTTAAACTTATCATTGAGTGCTTGGATTTCCCCTCCAGGATGGATGCAGGCATTCAGGCTTGAACAAGCCTCCATCCCTCCAGGTGGGTCCCCAGTCACCAATGAATCCAAACCCTTCCTCACAGCACCAGTTTTTCAACCATGAGTTAAAGTTTCTGGTGCATGCACTCCTATGCTCTCCCATGCCTCTCGCAGGTAGTACTTCCAAGAAGGTGACAGAAGTAACTACTTGCTTGAGACCCCTACCCAATTTCTTAAACTCTTCCTGAACTTCCTTTGGCTCCCCATTTGCCAGGTCATTAGTACCTAGGTGGATAATGACATCCAGCTCACCTTCCGTCTTGCCTTCTTGGTGATCCTCAGGATCTTCCTCCCATCCCTCCATGCTGTGGCACCTGGTAGGCACCTCACCTCCTGTCCTCCCCTCCTGTGTTCCTAGCTGGATCCTCTTATGATGGAGTCCCCACCAGGATTCACTTCCTCCTCCTTTGGGGTCCACTGCTCTTCCCACTGAGGTCACCTCCTTGGCTGACCTCCACATCCTTCACTTCCCTTCCAATTCTCTGGGTACCTCTATTTGGTTGTTCCCATTTGTCAGTGTGGCATATGAGTTCTGGAGTGGAATAGGATCTGGGTTATGCCTCTGCCTGACCACCCCAACCCTCCCTGAGCCCATTGTTATCCAAGTGCTCCTCGTTCTTGGCATCCTTTGAGGCAGCGGTGTTGGACTGGGTCGTCTCTGGATAGGGATGATGGTACTCCTGACCCAGCTTACTTCTGCCTGGAGTCTGGCTACACCCATCCTGCAGTCCAGAGATGCATGCATATAGGGCAGCACCTCAGCATCCAGAAGGTCTGCCTGAATATGGCTACCCCACAGCCACTGCATTGCACCACTCCCCATATTATACTGCACTTATACTGCTATTCTAGTACTTGTCTGTTACTGAAGCTCTCCTAGTTCCCTTTTTATTAATATACTGTCCTAAAAATCCTGCCACTGATCCTCAGATGCTTTTCTTTAAAGAAGGAAAAAATAAATAAATAAATAAATAAATAGATAATGAGTCAAAACACTTGTGCCAAGGGTGGGCTTCTTTCCCCTTATGCCCCTCCTACTCCACAACCCCTACTATTCCCTGTGCTTAGTTCCTGTCAATCAGATTTAACAGGGCATATAATTAAGAGTGGGGGCGGGAGGAAGTGGGGGCAGGAGGGGGCAAAATTTGCAGCAATTAAAGACAGCAAATGAATACACCACCACTACAAGCACACCAAACTAGGTTTTAAGTTTTCAACAGCCCAAAAACAATTCTAAGTAAAGACAGCAAAACTGAGCTCAGAATCCACCTAACAGGATCCCAATTGGCAAGATACACATGTAGGTGTGTGTGCAGGATGTCATTTTTGTGGGTTTTGTGAAAAATGTTTTTTATTTATTTAATATACTTTATTGGGTATAATTTTTACAATAAACTCACAAAAAATACAAGGAAATCAGGAGCAAAAAAAACCACCAAGCAAACCATATAACCTCCAAAAACTCACTCATATATTGGAAGACAGTTCTTAACCTGGCCTGGTCACAGTACCACCTCTGCACTTACACAACTTACAAATGACATCAGAAATAATATGGACCGGGGCCTACTCACTGGAGCCATCTTTATCGACCTGTCTAAAGCCTTCGACATGGTACACCATCCTCTCATGCTAAAGAAGCTCCAATCCATTGGAGCATCTGACCAAGCCCTCTCCTGGTTCCATAGCTATCTTGACAATCGGACTCAGGTGGTAGCATTTCACAAGGCTCTTTCCTCCCCCAAACATCTCCTGTGGAGTTCCCCAGGGATCCACTCTTGGACCTCTACTCTTCTCCCTCTTCCTAAATGATATTCCCACCATGTCCCGGCATAGCTGCACTCTTATGTACGCAGATGACCTTGTTCTCTACTCTGGGTCAAAATCGGTTGCTGCCATCAACTCCACTCTCACTAATGACTTCCAATTCCTGCAGACCTGGCTCTCTAGCAACCACCAAGTCCTGAACCTAGAAAAACCTGTGCTATGCTATTCGGATCCTCTAAGAACTGTCTGCCCCTCGAACAGGCTCCGGGTTCAATGCCTTGATGGCTCCCTCATCTCAAACACTAGGTCCTTTAAGTACCTTGGGGTCACTTTGGATCCCACACTTGACCTGTCTCAACATGTCAATATTGTGTGCCGTGCAAAGTCAATGCTAAAATTGGCAGAGCTTATCGCGTGCGCCCTCCCTCACTCCTTCTGCTAGACTTTCTGTTGCAAGAGGTATTCTCTTACCCCAGCTCAATATGCTCTGCCCTCCTCTTTGCTGCAAACTCTGCTACACTCCACAAATGGGACACTGTCTACAACAACATCTGTAGATTCGCCTTAACTGCCCCATCTTACCCATCTTTGTCTCCTTTATGCTGGCTTAAATTGGCTGTCACCTAAGGATATTCGAGCCTACTCCTGGGCTGCTTTATCGACTCCCTGTCTAGACCTCTCAGCCCTGTCTATCTTGCCAACCTCCTGACTCCTGCCTCACACACCAGTACCCTCAGGTCTTCCTCTGTCCCCATGCTCTCCACTAGACCTTGCATGACAAAAATAGGTGGACAGGCATTTGCCCATTTGCTCCCAAATTCTGGAACTCACTCCCCTTATGGTGAAAACATCAGCCTCCCATCGAGAATTCAAAACTCGCTGTTCACCCACCTCCTAGCCTCTGGCCAATGCAAATGCTCTTAATTTGCTTTTGTCCCACTGCAGGCTGTCGGTCTGACCCTGAGTACTACACTAATGTTCTCCCATGCAATACGTTTGTCTAGGTGGCTATGAACCTGATGTCTTTACTGTCCTCAGCTGTCTTATGGTTACCCTAATTGCTTTATTTTACATCCTTATTATGATCTATGCCTAAATGTACCCTTATGTAACTATTACTGTGCTACCCAATGTATATCTTGTTTTGCTCCTGTACACCTATATTATGTCTGTGCATTTCTGCATATTGTAACCAATGTCCTGTGCTCTCCCGGGTCGTGCCTGAAAATAGGCAGGTCTGTTGCCTAGCGCACTTACCCGGTTACCAAAAGCTAATAAATAAATAAATAAATAAACCTGAGAAGCCAACTGAGCAGAATAAAGTAAGGCAACATTAATGGTGAATGAGCTGTCTATCTCTATCTAACCGGCCTGCAATAGGCTAAAAACAGGCTAAATGACTAGACTAGGCCCTGGTAAACAGTAAATGAAACTTAGCACTATAAAAAAAAAGGAATGAAGCTACCTCCCCTCCACCGACCACCCTAACCCACCCCCCTCTGGAGCATATACAAAAGAATCACAAGGGTGAAGGTGAGTGATAACCATGTTACAAGATCAAGTGAAGGCCAGGGGCCACCGGACAGCTACAAGAGGACTAGGGATTTAAAAATGGGGCTTATCTGGGGCTCCGAGCCGCCAGCGGGCCGGCGGTGACCCCAGCCGACCAAGAGTTCCAGGAGGCCGGAGAAGCAGTGGAAAGCCGGCATTGCCTCCAGCTCCAGCCGCAGAAGGGCTCTCGAGCCGCCAGCGGCCGGCGGTGACCTCCAGCCGACCAAGAGTTCCAGGAGGCGGGAGAAGCAGTGTGAGCCGGCATTGCCCTCCAGCTCCAGCCGCAGAAGGAGCTCGAGCATGGCGGCAGCCCGGTGACCTCCAGCCGACCAAGAGTTCCAGGAGGCGGGAGAAGCAGTGTGAAAGCGGCATTGCCCTCCAGCTCCAGCCGCAGAAGGGCTCCGAGCCGCCAGCGGGCGGCGGTGACCTCCAGCCGACCAAGAGTTCCAGGAGGCGGGAGAAGCAGTGTGAAAGCGGCATTGCCCTCCAGCTCCAGCGCAGAGGGGCTCCGAGGCATAGCGGGCAGCGGTGACCTCCAGCCGACCAAGAGTTCCAGGAGGCCGGGAGAAGCAGTGTGAAAGCCGGCATTGCCCTCCAGCTCCAGCCGCAGAAGGGGCTCCGAGCCGCCAGCGGGCCGGCGGTGACCTCCAGCCGACCAAGAGTTCCAGGAGGCCGGGAGAAGCAGTGTGAAAGCCGGCATTGCCCTCCAGCTCCAGCCGCAGAAGGGGCTCCGAGCCGCCAGCAGGCCGGCGGTGACCTCCAGCCGACCAAGAGTTCCAGGAGGCCGGGAGAAGCAGTGTGAAAGCCGGCATTGCCCTCCAGCTCCAGCCGCAGAAGGGGCTCCGAGCCGCCAGCGGGCCGGCGGTGACCTCCAGCCGACCAAGAGTTCCAGGAGGCCGGGAGAAGCAGTGTGAAAGGTACGGGCAAAGCCGCAACCAATCGGGAAGCGATCGCTGTCTCTGCCTTGCTTCCGATTGGTGCGCCTTTCCCATTGACTTTAGCTGGACTCTGCAACACTTTTCTGGATGGGATTTTTCTGATTAGCTGTAACTTGTGTTAATTTCCTTAAAGAGCTGTTTTTACTTAAAATTGTGGGTAATTTAAACATGTTTTGATGTGATGTTTTGCTAGTGATTCAGCCTTTTGGGGATCTGTGTGGGCTGGCGGCAGGCGCCTACCCCCCAAACCCTCCCAGTCTTTTGTTGTGCAGATTCTTGTTTCTTGCACCTAATTGCAGATTGCCTGCAATAAAATTGCCTTCTCACTGCCTTCTCCTCTGTCCCTGACTTGCAGCCGCATTGCCCTCCAGCTCCAGCCGCAGAAGGGCTCCGAGCCGCCAGCGGGCGGTGACCTCCAGCCGACCAAGAGTTCCAGGAGGCCGAGAAGCAGTGTGAAGATAAGGCAAGCCGAACCAATCGGGAAGCGATCATTGTCTCTGCCTTTGGCTCATTGGTGCGCCTTTTCCATTGACTTTAGCTGGACTCTGCAACACTTTTCTGGATGGGATTTTTCTGATTAGCTGTAACTTTGTTAATTTCCTTAAAAGAGCTGTTTTACTTAAAATTGTGGGTAATTTAAACATGTTTTGATGTGATGTTTGCTAGTGATTCAGCCTTTTCTGGGATCTGTGTGGGCTAGACGCTTAGGCGCTAACCCCCAAACCCTCCCAGTCTTTTGTTGTGCAGATTCTTGTTTCTTGCACCTAATTGCAGATTGCCTGCAATAAAATTGCCTTCTCACTGCCTTCTCCTCTGTCCCTGACTTGCAGCGGCATTGCCCTCCAGCTCCAGCCGCAGAAGGGGCTCCGAGCCGCCAGCGGGCCGGCGGTGACCTCCAGCCGACCAAGAGTTCCAGGAGGCCGGGAGAAGCAGTGTGAAAGGTACTGGCAAAGCCGCAAAATTTTTGCCCGCCCCCTCCCCTCTTGGTTAATTGTATTTATACACTCTTTCCCGCCATTTCTCTCATCCACGCCCATATCTAATTCCCTTCTCTGTTAACCCATACCTACCCCGCACAATGCTAACTTGTTTCCTTTTGCTCCTTAACCTCTCATCTCCCCATTCCATTATGATAATCATATTATACCCCTGTCATGACGAATAAGTTAATGAGTATGTTCTGCTCTCCACTGCCATCCACAATGTACAACCATCTATTCCTTATTCACTTTGAACCACTATTACACTGCAACCCCTGGGGTATCCCACATAAAGCCTCTCTAACAATCCAGCTCTCCCTAGCCCTTTACATGTATCCTGGATCTATAAAACCTCTATGCCTGTCCATCAGACTCCTATGTTATGATAAAAGACACACCTATATAACAGCACCATCTCCCACTACACAGTGTGCATCTAGGATTAAGAGGAAATGCTCTGATCACTCTCTATCCCTATCCCTTGGAGCCCTAGTCAAATTAATCTTCTACCTCCTTTTATGCATTGGCACCATTGAGATTAATCCTGGCCCATTGTCAATTTATCTTCCCTTCTGAGCTGACTACCATAAAAGGACTAAGCTTCATACACTTCAATGCTTGCAGCCTCCTAAAAGTTCATCTTAATACAGGCTTGGGTGGCACATACTCTTCCAGACTTCCTGGTCATCTCTGAATCTTGGCTCAGGCCTACAACAAAGACAGTGTTGTAAACCTTCCCAATTACCAGCTCTTCAGAGCAGATCGCCCTTCCAGGGTGGTGGGGTGGCCATATACATTAAGGACACCATCTCTGCAACCTGCCTCATCAACACATCTGAGCCAAATGAATTTGAATGTTTATCAATCAAAATTTGCCTTCTAATTCGTCTCCATTTAAACTGATTGGATGCTATAGGCCCCCTCTGCAGGCCTTAAACTGCTTTCTCACCTAGGGTCAATTCTCACCAAGGCCCTGAAGATACCGTCATCCTTGGTGATTTGAATTTAAACTGGTTGTCTAATGTATCTGCACCTTTGATAACCTTTTGTGACACCTATGGATTCACACAGCTGATTAAAGACCCAACTAGGATTAATCAAGAAATTCCAGCAACAGCTCACTCCTGGATATTATGTTGGTAAACAAGCCTCACTTATACTCACATGCAGGAGTACTGCAAGTGATGAGTGACCATTACCCTATAGCTGGCATAAGATCCACACTCAAACCACCAAATCCTGCAGAATTATCCTCAAAGGTCAAAAAGAATTTCAATATCTCAGGTTACCTCCATGACCTGAGTACTACAATATATTGGCAAGATTTCTATCTTACAACCTCTGTTGAAACAGCACTCCAGACTTTAAAGGATATTATCACCAATGTTCTCAATATTCATGCACCTATCACCAGTATCAGAACTAAGGTAAATCCTGCCCTTGGTTCACCTCTGAGCTTAAAGCAGCCTTGAGAACCAGAGACAAGCTGTGGAAAAGGCAAGAAAACAAAGGACACCAGTGATTGGCTAAATTTCAGAAAAGCAAGGAATTCATGTACAAAAAAAATAAGAACTGCCAAAACTGCCTACTATACAGCTGAATTGGATGCCTCCTACAATAACCCATCCAGACTCTGGGGTACAATAAAAGGACTTCTGGGCCAGAATTCTACTCCTGCCTTAACCACCAAATTGCTACTAAATGACACAGAAATTACAGGTAAACAAGAAATCTTAAATACCTTCAATGTTCACTTCACCACTGCTGGCCTAGCATTTGACTCATCACCTGCAAATATCCTGAGATCTTCCTTGAACCTGCAAACTACTGTGGGACAAATGGCCACTTCAACTTTTCTTCATCCCAATATCCGTGAAAGAAGTGGAAGATCTCCTCTCTAATTTAGACACAACTAAAAGTGCAGGTGCAGACTCCTGGATCCCTATTTCCTGAAAATTGCTTCACATGTCTTATCTGCCCCTACTCATCTCTTCAATCTTTCCTAACTACTGGATCCATTCCATCTACTTGGAAAACAGCTCAAGTAGTTCCATTACTCAAATCTGGTGATACTAGGGATCTCAACAATTACAGACCTATCTCCATCCTACCAGTACTATCTAAGATGCTCAAAAACTAGTAAACTCTCAGTTAAGGGACTATCTGGATAACAATAACTTCTAAATTCTGCACAATCTGGATTTAGATCAAAGCATAACACCATTACTGCCTTAGCCAAGGTAACCAACGATTGGCAGACTAATTTGGACAAAAAATTTTACCTGTGCTGTGTTTCTGGATTTGAGTAAAGCCTTTGACACAGTGGATCATGACTTATTACTCACCTCCCTTAACTCATTAGGCCTGGATTCCCTATCACTCAACTGGTTTAAGGATTACCTTTCAGATAGTCGCAACTGGTTAGAAATGGAAATTACCTATCCACCTCAAAACCTCTGCTAAGGGTGTACCACAAGGCTCTATTCTTGGCCCTATCCTCTTTGCTATTTATATAAACAATATTGATGCCAACCTCACTAATCTAACATTCATCTGTTTGCTGATGATACTGTATTGTATGTCAGCAATCCCTCACCTTCCAAAGCCTGTGAACTTCTACAATCCAATTCTCCATTCTGCAGCACAATCTACTTGACAAAAAACTACTTCTAAATGCAAAAAACAAAAGCTATGTTCTTTACACAAAGAGCTGTACTACCACTACCCCAGCATCCAACACCCTACATATATCCACCTTACTTGAGAGAAACTTGAATTTGTTGATAACTTCAAATACCTTGGAGTCTGGATAGATAACAGGCTTGACTATTCTGTCCATATTGAAGAGTTACTTAAAAAGCTAAGACAGAGGCTCGGACTATTTTTTAGAATAAAACATTACCTAAACAGTGATTCCAAAAAAAGGTTAATTCAGGCCTCATTCCTATCCCTCATTGATTATGCTGATTTTCTCTACTGCCATTGTTCAAGTCATCTCTTACATAAGCTGGACACCCTGTATCACAGGTCCATAAGATTTATTACTGACCTTCCTCCAACACCCATCATTGCTCCCTTTATATGGCAGTCAACTGGACATCATTGCAACACAGAAGAAATAGGAATGCTGTTATCTGGATACTCAAAGCGTTAACAGGCAAACTACCGACCTATATCACTGATTGCTTTACCAAATTACAACCAGGCCATACACCTTAAGGATCAGTAAACTCATCACATTAAAGGTCCCCAATGCCTGCACCCGGTATGGGAGGGCTGCTTTCAGCTATTCCTTAGCAGCTGCATGGAACTCTCTCCAAAAATCCATGAAGCTAGATAGCCTACTACCTCTGGCATCCTTCAAAAGATTGTTCTCCGCCTTTTTCCAGAGCTCTGCAATTGCTTTTATAAAGCATAATCCCCACCAATCTGACCAACTAAACCTCCCTTTTCTATCCATTATATTAACTCAATTTCTTTCTTCCGAATCACCTATTATATTCACTTAAAAACTAGTTTAGACCATATAACTTATATTTTAGGACTGCATAACTTTGTCCTCTTTTTTTCCTACAGGCTAAATGGTTCTATTGTTACTTGTATATATGTAAATTGTTGTATATAATCATTTCATGCCATTGTATTGCTATTTATTCTATTCTTGTCTATGTAATAATACTTGTATCCTCATTTGTATGACCACTCAGGTCCATCTTGTAAATGAGCTCTGCTCAATGATGTTCGCCTGAATAAATAAAGATTTTGATTGATTGATTGATTGATCTGGATGACAGGCTAGGGATCCCCCGGACCCTCATGTGGATGACTGAGGCAAGGGCAAACAGTGGCCCCCAATGGGCATCACAGGCTGACATTCAATTATTCCATTGAGTTATGTGCTTTTCTAATGCCAGAGCCTGGAGCAGCTCTGCATGCCACTCTTGGAGAGGTAAGCTATTCCGGTCCATCCAATGCCGAGCAATAACCAGTTTCACAATTGCAGCAATGAGGGACATGTGTGCCTTATGGATTCCTAGCATATCCTCAGGGAAAAGTCCTAGAAGGCAAACCTGTGGGGTAAAGTAAGGCACCAGCCCTAGCATGGGATCCAGAGCGGCTTTAATTCACAGCCAGAAGGAGAGGGCCTGGTCATAATCCCAGAAGAAGTGCTTGGTAGTCCCATCCTCTTTCCCAGATATGGGGCAAAAGGGTGAGTCAAGTCTCCCCATTCAGTGTAGACAGGCCAGGGAAAAGTACATGTTGTGCATGAGGCGAAATTGGAGGAATCGTAGGCAATCTTGCTTTATGTATTTGTATAGTCCCTGCCACACTTTTGCCCAGGCCTTATTGTCAGCTAAAGGTTGAGCTCATGCTACCAGTAAAAGCAAACTCCTTTTGGAAGTTGGGGGTCTAGAGCCTGAAGGGTCTTGTCAAAGCGAAATTGTGTGGGGTGTTGGGCAGCATCCAGGAGGGCTTGTTAATCAGGTTAATGGTGGGAGCCAAGGAGAGGGACCCAGTAATGCTGTGGAGTGCCTTTCAGTTGCAGTACTTTAAAGAAGCTTAGGGCAGGAGGTGGAGTCTCAATTGAAGCTCCATTACAGAGCCCATCCTACTGTTTACCAGGATAGAGGAGACTGCTCTTCACACAGGTGGGGCAAAAGGTAGTCAGAATTATACGATTCACTATTTGAAGTTGGGATTCCCTTAGCGATGGTTGGTCTAGGTCATTGCAAAAGGAGATGAAGAGGAGGGTACTAATTTGACACAGAGCTTTAATAGACCACCAAATAGGGGGTGTCTTTAAAGAAGAAGGAAGTGCAGATGGTTGAGAGTAGAGGAGGGAATGCAAGACAAGGTCTTGAGATCTGCAGAGCTGATGCTCCAGGCAGAGCCACTGGGGGTTATAGTCCTGCGTAGACACATTCATGGGACCTGCCATTCATCTGAAGAGGTTACTACAGTGGATGGCGCAATAGTATAAGAAGAGTTGGGGAGACGTAGGGCCCCTCTTTGGAAGGAAAGTTTGAGGTACACTGGTAGACTACTTTGCCTTGCCAGAGAAATTCCGAGATGAGGGAGTGCAACCAAGAAAACCATCACTTGGTAAGATAAGGACTGATCATGAAAAGGGGGTATAACACCCGTGGAAGAATGTTCATTTTAATCATGTTAATGCGGCACCATAAAGAAAGGGGAAGGAACTTCCAATGTTGTAAATCCGCTTTGATAGTGCCTATGACTGGCAAGAGATTAAGCTTGACTATGTGCAAAAAGATACGGGGCAGCTTGACTCCAAGATAAGTAAGAGCTGTAGGCTCCCAAGTCAGCCCAGGTCTGTAATCCAATGTTTTTGAACTAAGCTATTAAGAGGCATAACACAGGATTTCCTACATTAAGTTTGTAGCCTGAGACTTGTGAAAAGCGTGTGTATGATGTTATGCCGCGGGAATTGAGGATAGTGGGTGTTCCAGGTGTAGGAGCAGGTCATCAGCATAAGCTGATAAAAGGAAAGGTGAGTTGACCGACACAAATACCCTGAACCTTGTTGCAGGCCTCCAGAGAGTGAATGAGAGGTTCCAGATAGAGGCTGAAAAGGAAGGGGAATTAGGGCATCCCTGCCTGGTACCTCGGGCAAGGGGAAAGGGTCAGAGAGAACTCCATTGCAGCACACTCTAGCGGTTGGAGCAGAATACAGCACCTGGAGCCAATCACAGAAGGGCAAGGAAAACTGAACCTCTCCAAGACCGCAAATTAGAAGGCCCAGAAACCCGGTCAATGGCATCTAAAGAGATCAGAACTGGGGGTAGAACTAGTATCTGCTGAGGCCATGAGGTGAAGAATTTTACGCGTGTGGTTGGAGGAGACCAAACCTACTACAGAGCCCACTTGAGAGTGGCTCAGCAAACCCTGCCAGACTTGATGCATACAGTTAGCAAGAATTTTGGCCATGATTTTGATATCTGAGTTCAATATGGGATATGGGACAATAACTGCCCGGTGGGGGAAGGGATTTGGCAGGTTTGGGGAGCACAGAAATCCAGGCCTAGGTAAAGGAGAAGTCGGACAATCTGGAGAAATGCAAATCATTGAAAAGCTGGGAAAGGAAGAGAGCCAGTTCGTCTTGACAAACTGCGTAGAATGAGGAACCAAAGCCATCCAGACTGGGGGCCTTCTCCTTGGGAAGTTGGGATATTACCTGTTTAACCTCGAGAACTGATAGTGGGGCCTGCAAAAGCACTTGTTGGGTGAAGGTGAGGGTGGGAAGAGATACAGAATCCAGGAAGCGGTTTATAGAGCAAGGTTCTGTAGCTGCTCAGCCTACATCTTATATAGGTCTTCATAATATTGCTTAAAAGTTGCTGCTATTTCCCTAGGTTTAGTAAGAACTGACCCAGGCGAAACTGGTTGCAGGCTTTGGATCACACTTCTGGCCCCTAACTGACAAAACCACAGGGCAAGCAGCTTCCCAGCATTCTCCCCTGATTCTAGGTAGCGAAATTTGACTCGGTGGAGCGCCAAATCTGCTTTCTCAGTTAAGAAGCCGAAATAATGAGCCCAAAGTGAGTTTAATTGGGCCCAGCTATCAGTGCTCGAGGAAGCAGAGAGGTCATATTCCACTACTTTGATCTGCTGTAACAACTGCCTAGTGGTGTCCTCCCTACGTTTCTTGGCTTTCACAGCTAACCGGATGCATTCGCCCCTGATGGCGCACTTTGCCACTCCCCACAGCATATACAAAGAAGCAACCAAACCCAGATTGTTCTTAAAGAAGTTCTGAATGTAGAGAGAAAGAGTCTGGCCTGCTTGTTTGTCCCTTAAATGTCCAGAGTTAAACCTACAAGTATTATCCCGGGTGTCCAACCCTCCTAACAGATGCTCCATGTATACTGGTGCATAGTCCGAGATGACCGTTGGGAGAATGTCACAGACCACCAAGCCCGGGAGAAGAGATAAGGACACTGGAAAGTAATCAATGTGGAAAAAAAGTTATGAGGAAGGGAATGGAAGGTGAATTGTCTGTCTGTCTGTGGGGTGCAGGATTTGCCACAGGTCTCCTAATCCCAGAGTGTCTGTCAAATCCCTCAACCCCCTTTGCGCCCGGGAGAGACCTCAGTGCTGTCCACCTGACTTATCCGATTCATTATGAAAAAACAGGTTCCAATCCCCTCCTAAGATTATCGGGGAACCAGTGAGGGCAGAAATCTGTGGTACAAGCTGAGCATAAAAACAGGGGAATCCACATTCAGACCATAGATGCAGCCCAGTACTACCGTTGTTAATCCCAGACACCCTTGCAGGAAAAGAAATTGCCCCTCCGGATCCTGAACTAGGTTTATCAGCTGGAAAGGAGTGCTTCTGTTTATTAAAATGCCCATTCCACTTTTTTTGTTACTCGCCCCAGCCACTCAGGCTTGACCAACCCATTCCCTGCGGAATGACAGAATGTCCTCCTGCTTAATATGTGTTTCCTGGAGAAAGACCACGTCAGGTTGGTACTTGTGGAGGTGATGGAGGACCATATAGCATTTGCACTTATGGTTCACTCCCTTTATATTCCAAGGCAAAAATGTGTATATAGTCCCCATATTAGCCTAGAAAAAGTGCGGGTATCCCAGCCTCCAGCCGTAAGGAAGATAGTGTAAGGACTACTCCAGTCCCCCCCAAAAAAGAAAAAGAACCCCCCGCTCCCCCCCGAACTGACCCACCCCAGATAGATAGCCCCACTCTAGACAAGCATTTGTCAATGCCAAATGTTGATTGCTTATATGTGCTGGTTAGGTATTTGAAGTGAAAGTACCATGCCTGTGAACTGTCATGTGCCCCCCAAGACATCACTGTGTCTTTCTGTTCAGTATTCACAGAAGAGGGAAGGAGCAAGGCCACAGCAGTACAGCAGTTGCAGAGGCATGAAGAGGTGGACAATAGTTCATTCACAGGCAGAAGAATCCTGCAGAAGGTGAGTAAATTGAAGGTGGACAAAGCGATGGGACCAGATGGCATACACCCAAGGATATTAAAAGAACTGTGAAGGGAAATAGCAGTACCTCTGGCAGCCATGTTCATTGAGTCATTCAACACAGGGGTGGTACCAGAGAATTGGAGGAGGGCACATGTGGTCCCTCTATACAAATCCAGCAGTAGGGAGGAGGCGGGGAACTATAGGCTGGTCAGCCTCACTTCAGTAGTGGGGAAGACTATGGAGACATTGGTTAAAGGATAATGGGGCAGCTAGAAGCCATCAGAGCCCAGGACTGTAGGCAGCATGGATTCACAGTGGGGAGGTCATGTCAGACAAATCTGATTGATCTCTTTGACTGGGTGACAAGGAAGTAAATCAGGGTGAGGCAGTGGGACAATGCTTACCTTGATGTAAGCAAAGCCTTTGACACCGTCCCACATGAGGAGGCTGATAAACAGCTGAGTAGGCTGGGCAAGGGGAAAGGGTGGTAAACTGGGTTAGAAACTGCAACAGATAGGAGGCAGAGAGTGGTGAAATGGGGTGCAGTCTGGGGAGAGGGGTGATCAGTGGGGCTGCAGGGAGTGGTCTGGGGCCAGTCCTGTTCAAAGTCTTCATTAGTGACATTGCAGAAGGCTGAAGGGAAAGGTCTGCCTGTTTGCAGATGACACCAAGATGTGTAACACAGTGGATAACCAGAGGGGTGGAGAAAATGAGGAGGGACTTGGGAAGCATGAGAAATGGTCTGAGGACTGGCAACTGAAGTTTAATTCAAAAAGTGCAAAATTATGCACCGGACACAAAAACCCTGGGGAAAGGTACAGGATTGGGGGGGGGGGAGTTGCTGACAGTCACAGAGAAGGAAAGGGACCCGGGGGTTCTTATTTCAGATGATCTGAAAATGTCAAAGTGGTAAGGCAGCTGGGAGGGTCAGTGACATGGTGGGGTGCATAGGCAGGGGTATCACCAGCATAAGGAGGGAAGTAGTGATGCCATTATATGAAACCATGGTCAGGCTTCACATGGAGTACTGTGTGCAGTTCTGGATGTCACACCTTCGTAAGGATATTAACAGGCTGGAGATGGTCCAGGGAAGGGCGAATGAGATGGTACAGGGCTTGCAACACAAGACTTATGAGGAGAAATTAAGGGACCGCAATGTGTACTTACTGGAAGAGAGGAGGGAAAGAGGGATATGATAGAAACATTCAAGTACCTCAAGGGTATAAATATAACTACTGAGAAGCAGGAGACAGGTGCTATAGGCATATGTGCCAGCTTCTGTGTGATATTCTTTTGTTCTTATAAATCTGTAATCTCCAGTATTTCAGTAACCACATGACCGCACTGCCTTCTTTAGGCAATTTTATGCTGGTTGATGCCTGGTGTCAGATGGCAGACAGAGGGCTCACCAGATTGTGTTGCCATTTGAAAAACTTCATAGAGTGTTCTTTTACTGGTAAACACTTTGGAAAGCTGGTGAAGGTCTCACAATTTTTATTATGATTCTATCTCCTTATGTCTGTCCCCTTTGATCCCCCCATCCCCACACCCCAACAGTCATCAGTGGCCACAGCTGCAGCCTTCTTCTTCTTGCCAAGATGGTGGGTGAGAAACATAGAAACAGAATTTGATGGCAGATAAGGACCGCTTGGCACACCTAGTCTGCCCATTTCCGTACCTTATGGATAAGCTGCAGATTCTAGTTAATCAACAGCTTACTTCTTCCTACCCTCCAGTAGAATTGCCTTATGTCTGTCCGTGAGCAGCTGCCTTCACAGTCTGTGAAGTCTGACGTCTTTCAGTGCCGCTTATTGGTCATCTTCCAACACAGGCGAGGTGCTGCCAGCCCAAAACTAACTCAGGACAAGCAGGTTTCAAAGTGGGGAAGAAATGAAGTGAGCAAGAATCAAGTACTCATTCAGATACGGCATTGATTTTAAGTTCAGCATACTGGTGTGTGGACACTGCAAATAGAACCCCAGCTCTTTAAGTAACCTTATGAACAGTAAAGGCTTCTCGAAGCACTGGGGTTCTGTTTATTGTACTGTAAGTGGGCTGCAACTAATTCGGTAATTTACTGTACCTTACATCTGGATGTATGGTAGGCCAAACTTTAAATAAACACTGTACCTGAATTAACACATGGTGCCATAGAAACATATAATTTGTCAGCAGAAAAGGACTGCTCAGCCCACCCAGTCTGCCCAAGTGTTCTCTACCTACTTGTAACTCCTGCCTGTATATGTTACTACATGTCTTATTCTGCCTGCATCCATCAGGACCTCCTTGTAAATGAGCTTGCTTAATGGATTTTTCCTGCAATGAACTTGAACCTACTCCACTTCTATAGCCCTATTGATCTCCGTTGACCCTCTCCTTCCCCTTTTTTCTAATATACCCCCATATTTATCCCATGCTTGCTTCATGCCCTCTACCATTTTAGCTTCCACCACTTCTCCTGGCAGTCTGTTCAAGGTGTCTACCACCCTTTCAGAAAAGAAATATTTCTTCACATCTATCCTGAATGCCCCCACCCCAGCTTCATTGTATTTCCCTTGGTTTGGGTGCTCATCCTTATTTGAAGGAAACTCCTAACTGTGCCCCTTACCCCTGTGAGGTACTTTGTGGGTCTTGATCATGTCACCTCTCACCCTCCTCTCTTCCAGAGTGTACATGTTGAGATTCTTCAGCAATTCCTTGTAGGGATTCCTGTGAAAATTCTGAACTATTTTAGTTGACATCCTCTGGAAAACCTCCACCTTATGTCCTTTCTGAAGTATGGACTCTAAAACTGGACACAGTACTCCAGCTGTGGGTATACCAGTGAGTGATACAATGGCAGCACAACATCCCTCCTCTTCCTACTGGAGATGCCACTCCTTACACACCCCAGAATCCAATTTGTCTGACTCCTGCCCATAGCCTTGTCACACTGTACTGCCATCTTGAGGTCCTCTGATATAATAACCTCAAAGACCCTTTCATGTTTAGTGAGTATCAGTACCTCCCCCCATCCTATACTCAGCATTGGGGTTCCTATGCTGTAGGTACATGATTTTACACTTGCTGGCATTGAACCCCAAGTAAGTAAGAAAATGGAATTGATTTGAATGAATTGCTGGCTTTTAAGCAGCTGTGGGAGTGTGTGTGTGGGGGGCTCTGCTACTATAACTATTTGCTTTTGATTTGGTATAATGTACGAACAGACTAACCCTGCTCCCCACTCCGTGTGCTATATCGGAGATAAAGAGCCCAAATAGCATTGGGCCAAGCATTGAGCCCTGCGGCACCCCACTTGTCACTGTTCTGGGTGCCGAGAGCTACCCCACCACCACCACCACCCTATGCACCCTCCCCTGTAACCAGTTCTCTATCCATTTAGTCAGACCACCTTCCACCCATGCCCCTCCTTCTCCTCACTCTTCTCCTCCTTGGCCTGTGTCCTCCTCCTCCTGGTAATCCACACCCTTTCTCCTCCTTATTCTTACCGGTGGTGGTGTGCTTCTGTATTACACTGAGATCACTTGCCTGCCCCTTCCAGGGGTATTCACGCCTCCGCTTCACCGATATCTAGGCGGTGACCTCATCAGGCCCCAGTCCAGACTTTTTTACCAACCTCAGTTTTTGGCCCCCATTTGTATAAATCCACCTTAGTAGAGATATACCTCTAATCCTTCCTTTTTTTACATGTTTTCTCACTGGGTTACGGTCGGCTTGGTCATCCGGACCGACCCCCCTATCCCTGCCCCCGACATCAGGCAGACCTGCTCACCTCAATGGATTACCCCTGTGGTGGGGTGGTGAGGAGCTTCCCAGGTCGACCCACCGGAGCAGGATCCAGTTGAGGAGGTGCCATTCGGGGTGGGCAGGGGGAGTCTGAAGCTCATGCTGCCTGACCAGAGTCTGCTTTTCCACTTTTCTCCCTTTATGGAGTGCTGGCGTGCAATGATGCTTAGGCACAGCGTGCCAATGTCCACCACACGTCCGAAATTGTTGATGACAACCAGGCTATGGAGGGGCATTTTAATAATTATTTTGCATCAGTATTTAATGACAAAACAATAGGTACTAGGGACCATCTGAAAAATGATGGCCATAGAATTATTTTGAATAGAGGGGCTATTGAGGACAGAATGATCCATTTGGACCACAATAAATCTCAGGGTCCAGATGGGATCTATCCTAGAGTCCTTAAGGAGTGGGCAGTAGCACTGGCAGAACCCATAACAGCACTGTTTCAAACATCACTGGATAGTGGTGAGGTGGTGGAGGTTTGGCGTACAGCAAACGTTGTACCAATCCATAAAAAAGGGTCAAAACAAGATTTGAGCAATTACAGGCCTGTGAGCTTGACCACTGTATTAGGGAAGATGCTAGAGACCATTATTAAGGACCAAACAGTGGAGCTCATGAACCTGGCAGGGGACTGTGACAACACTCAGCATGGTTTTAGAAAAGGCTCATCATGCCAAACAAATCTCCTGGAATTTTATGAGCATGTGAACAGGGCACTGGATGAGGGTACCTCAGTGGATGTAGTGTTTTGGGATTTTTCAAAAGCATTCGACAAGGTCCACCATGGGGAATTAGTGGACGCCTTAATAGATCACAATATACCTGGGTACGTCCCAAGTTGGGTAAAGGCATGGTTAAGTGAAAGAAAGCAAAGGGTCTGTTTGAAGGGTGTATATTCGGATTGGTTAAGTGTGGATAGTGGAATTCCCCAGGGATCAGTGCTTGGGCCTTGTTTGTTTAACATATACATACATTCACTGACTGGTGAAGGGGAAGTTTGGAAGACCAAATTTGCATATGACACCAGGATTGGTGCTGGCATCAAAAATAGCGAGGACAACAAATGCTACAGGATGCTTTATTTAGGATGGAAACTTGGGCAAAGGATTACAAATTATCCTTTAACACAAACAAATGTGCAGTTATGCACTTTGGGAAAAATAACAAAAAAATAGATTATGTTCTAAATGGACATAAGTTGGATAAGGTCACCGAGGAAAGAGATCTGGGCATCAAAGTGACTAATGATCTCAAGTTCCATCAACACTGTAGCCAAATGATCAGGACTGCGAGTAGTATACTCAATAACATCAAGAAACATATTAGGAGTAAGAGAAGAGAGAGGTGATTATACCTCTTTTCAGTTCATTGGTGAGACCGCAGTTGGAGTACTGTGCCCAGTTTTGGTCACCTGGATTCAAAACAGATATCAAGAGACTGGAGAGGGTTCATTGAAAGGCAATGAGGTTGGTGGCTAATGTTAGGGACAGAAATTATGAGGACAGATTGGAGGATCTGGGGATGTACACACTGGAGTATAGGCATCTGAGAGGAGATCTGTGTATGGTGTATAGATCAATCAAGGACACCAGTTTAAGGAGGAAACTGGGACTTACACTTAGGGATCAGCATTATAATACCAGGACGCACACAGTGCAGTTGAAGGGTCGACATTTTAAGACAATAAAAAGGAAACAGTGGTTTAGTGTTAGGGTAATTCCAGTCTGGAACAACTTGCCTGAAGAGGTAGTAGTGAGTATGAACATGCTTGGGTTTAAGAGGGAACTGGACAAATACTGTGTAGCAAATAAAATCACGAGTTACTATAACTAGGGTAACTGCGAGCACAATGGACTACTGTCTTTTCTGCTCAGTTTTAAACATATGAAACCTATGAAACACTCCACCACCCTTTACTACACCGCTGTAGTAGCACCCACGGTCATTACCAGGGGCCACTACAGAGAGGTGGGTCCCTGGATCCCACCCCGGAATAGGAGAGCAGTCCTCCAGATGCTCAATCCTGTCCTTCCCTTGCCAACCCCTGGTGGCCCGGGCTTGCATCCGAACCTGGGTTGCCAGCGTGGCGTGAGGTGTGGTGTCCAGTGCCTCAACCCTCAGTGCCAGTGGCCCGGCAGCAATGCTGCCCTTAATAATCCTCTCCCCTTCCTGCTCCAGTGTACCCTGTCCTCTTCTTACAAGTCACTATTCCCCAGACCCTACCCCAGTTAGTCACTAACCCATAATGTTTCATGTGGCACCAACCTCAGCCACCCAAGCTCCTCAAGCCTACCCTTCCTCGCCATGCTTGCACATGGTACTGGCAGTACCCAAGAATGCCACCACTTCCCCACTCCCTCACACTGCCTTCCCAAGTACTCAAACCTCCCCCTCACAACTTTCACAGTGTCCCCCGCCAAGTCGTTTGTACCCACATGCAACAGTAAATGAGGTTTCCTCCTCCCCCTCACTGCACGCTTGAGCAGTGCTTGCTCTGCCCCTCCTGCAGTCAACCTGGGGACAGCTTCAACCCAAATATGGCTGTGCCTTCCCTTCCCCATCTCACCCATGTCAGCATTAGAACTCTCAGGATGAGTATACCTCACCCCTTACCCCTTTCCCTTCTAATGCCTTCCACCACCCCAGTATTTGTTCCTCCCTGTCCCCTAACCCCGCCAACTGCACCCTCTGTGACTTCTGTATCTGTACCCCCTACTTCCGCCTCACCCCTTTTCTCTGCCTTATTCCTCCCATCCCCTTTGAACCTCTTCCCAGCCTGACTACTTCCTACTGGGCATCCCATGTCGCCCGCCCCTCCTCCCCTGCTGATTTCCAACCCCTCCCTATCCCCGCTGTTGTCAATTTAGAGCCCCCATTCCCTTCTATCCCAATAGTGATGCCCCTCCCATCCTTCCCCCTTCCTGTAACCATCTCTCCTTCAGTCACCACCCCTCCTTCCTTACTAGCCCCCTTATACCCTTTTGTCCTCGCTATCTCTTCCCCTACCTGTTGCCATCCCTCTCATGCCCTGCTTGTCCTCCCCCTTCAGTATGTTCCTGCTCCCCCTCTCTGTCCCAAAGCAGAGGTTCAAATCTATTCATAGTCAATACCTGTCCTACATCTCTTCCCCCTATCGGTTCCACCCTCCTACTTGTTCCCCTCCATGGCACTCCTGGTCCCTCCCTACCAGCAGCCATCTGCTCTCTCCCCTGGTACTCCTTGTGGTCTCTTCCTCCCCCATCAGGAGGCCCCACCACCCTCGCCTCGGGCACCTCATCCCTTCTTCTCTCTTTTCTGCTAGTGCCTCTGATACTGGGGTCGGTTTCAGTCCCTAGTTATTCTTCCTTTGTCCCCCTTTGCCATCCCTTATTCCCCCCCCTCAGGATAGCTACCATACTCATCTGCCCTGCCACTTACACTCCCCCTAACCTCCACAGTTCCTCCCTCAAACTAGCCAGTCATCTACAGACCATACCACCCCCCATCCTCCAAGCCAAGTCCAGGATCATGGCAGACCCACACCCGTACACCCTCCACCCTTCCAAAGATTCCCACCCTATTGACATGTGACGCCTGCCCCATTTTGGCCCCATCTTATGTTATGGGCTCTTACTCCCAGGTACTGTACCTTACTACAACTGTTAGGCCCCTATTTACTCAAATTCCTGTCCCCCCCCACACACTAGCTCCCCTACTGACCCCTTACCGACTGGGGTAATTCAGTTTCAAATCTCAACCGTTAGATACTGTATTACTGTAGCAATCCTAAAGCCTCCTTGTCCATTTTTCACCCCTCAGCTACCATACATTTTGTTCTCAGCTCTCATATAGTTTCACTTAGCCCAGTTAGAAATCCTTTTGCACTCCAAGTATTACTCAGCTCAGTTAGAGAAAGAAACAGAACAACTAAATCTGTATTATTACAGAAATCCTAAAGTATCCAATTATTGCTTTGTCTCCACTCCAGGGACTCTGCTTTAATATAGGACCAAACAGAAACCTGGTGGGAGGGTGGCAACTGTAAAGTCCCGCAGAGCTCCATTGAGTTTGCTCACCCCCTCACTCACTCGTGTCTATTTCTCCCGACACTGCAGGCTGCCCTTTGCACTGGGCGCCTGCTTTACTGCGCCTTTTTCTGCCACAAAGAAACCGCAGCAGTCCAGACACAGCTCTGCTGAGCTCACTCACCCCCTCTCTCACTCGCTCATTCTGTTTCTCCTGACGCTGCAGGCTGCCTCTTTGTACTGGGCTCCTGACTGCACTGGCACCTTTTCTGCCCACAGAGAAATCCACAGCAGTCCTGACAGAGCTCCGTTAAGCTTGCTCACTACTCCTCTCTCACCGCTTGTTCTGTTTCTCCAGAACTGCAGGCTGCCCTTTTGTACTGGGCTCCTGCCTGCATTGGCACCTTTTTCAGCCCACAGAGAAATCCACAGCAGTCCTGACAGAGCTCTGTTGAGCTCGCTCACTCCCCCTCTCTCACTCGCTCATTCTTTTTCTCCCGGAGCTGCAGGCTGTCCTTTTGTACTGGGCTCCTGCCTGCGTTGGCACCTTTTTCTGCCCACAAAGAAATCTGCAGCAGTCCCAACAGAGCTCCGTTGAGCTCGCTCACTCCCCCTCTCTCACTCGCTCGTTCTTTTTCTCCCGGCGCTGCAGGCTGCCCTTTTGTACTGGGCTCCTGCCTGCATTGGTGCTTTTTTCTGCCCACAAAGAAATCTGCAGCAGTCCCAACACAGCTCAGTTGAGCTCACTCACTACCCCGTCACTTGCTCGATCTTAATCTGTCCCAAACACTGATTTCCCAAAGCGATCTGCGTTATTCTGCCGAAGTGCAAAACACATTTTGGCCAGGATGTAAAAAATGACCGCTTTACTGTTCATAAGGAAGTGTGAAAAAATGCCAGTGTTGAAAATCTGGCGTGAAAATATTACAAATTTGCAAAGTTGCAAGAGTGCTTGGAAACTGTGCAACGCACAGTCATAACACAGACTTTTTATGGACTTTCATCACCACATTTTCAACATAGGTATTTTAGGACCTCTGCTCATGAACAGTGTCACTGTCATTTTCTCAGTCTATCCCAAAAACTGATTTTCCACAGTGACTGCGATATTCAGGGCCAGAAGTACAAAAACACATTTTGGCCAGGTTGTGTAAAATGACAGGTATACTGTTCATAAGTAGGTGTGGAAAAATGGCAATGTTGAAAATCTGGAGTGAAAATATTTATAAATTTGAAAGTTACGAGTGTCGGCAAACTGCACAATGCACGGTCGTAACACAATCATTTTATGGACTGTCATCACAAAAATTTTCAACATAGGCATTTTAGGACCTCTGCTCATGAACAGTGTCACTGTGATTTTCTTAATGTGTCCCGAACACTGATTTCCCACAGCAACCATGCTATTCTGCACCAGAAGTGCGAAAACACATTTTGGGCAGGATGTGAAAAATGACAGCAGTACTGTTCATAAGGAGGTGTGGGAAAATGCCAATGTTGAAAATCAGGAGTAAAAATATTGCAAATTAGCAGTTATGAGCGCATGATCAACTGCACAATGCACATCAGAAACAGTCATTTTCTGATTTTTCCACCAAATTTTAACGTAGGCTTTTTGAGAGCCCACCTATTAACACTGGCACTGTCATTTCATTATCGGTCCCGAAAGGTGATTCCATACAGTGACTGCGAAATCACCTTCGACTGAATAACGCCATGGCAGTGGCTGAATTCATGAGGAGGGTCCCAAAACCCCATGTTGAAAATTTGGTGTCAACATTCCAAAAAATGCATGAGATATGCACCAAAGTTGGAAAAACCCTATTTATGCCATTATACAGCTTACTGGCATTTCCTCAGTTCGTGGTCGGCTTTGAAGAGTGCAGACGTGTTCCCAGTCCACCGAAGATCATCGTGTCAGACTCCGGAGGTAAGTATGGGGTGAGAGGGGGTGTGGGAAGGTAGGGTGCCCAGAGGGTGGTGTGGGTTGTGGGAGGGGCTGCTGGACTCGACGAGAGACCGTTTTCTTGTTTACAGGGGTAAAAAAAAAAAACATTGCGGGATGGTTTTCTTTACAGGGACATTTGGCACGCTGGGGTGGGGCTCCCAGTGTGCCACCCTGAGTGTTTTTGGGGGCTGTAGTGCAGATTGGGCACCCCGTGGCACCACGGGGGTGGACGAGCCGAGGGGATTGAGCACCCTTGGCATATTACACATTTTGAGGGGGTATACATTACGCTGATGGGAAGTGGGCTCCCCATTGGCAAACCCAGTCAGGAAGGGGTAGTGAAGCAGGCAGGATTGGGCACCCCATCGGCAAACAAAGATGGGGACACATGATGCCAATTGAATTGGGCACCTCGGCATAAGCAGAAACGCGGGGTGGGGGAGATTATGCTGACAGGGACTGGGCTCCCCATCAGCAAACTGGGTCGGGGCAGGAGACCGCCTCTGCAATGATGGGTGCCCCTCATTGCAGCGGAATGGCTGATGCTGCAATGACGAGGCGGCCCTGATTGCTGCAAAATGTTTCAAAGTGGTGGCATGCTGACTGAACTAGTGTCAGCAGCAGCATGCCACCCCATTGGGGAAAGCGGGCCAAGCCTCAAAAGGCAATGGGAGCATTGGCCACAACACTGCCGCACCTCCACAACTGCTTCTGCAGCAAGTTGCTGTAACATGTTTCCTTGCGCATGCACGCAATCAACATAAAAAGACCAAAAAAGGGCAGAGATGGTGAACTTACCCCCAATAGTCATGCTGTCCAGTAATATATGCTGTGGACCCTCCCTCCCACCATACTATGTACACATCACAATCCCCAGCCCCAAAGGCTGCACCACTACTAAACTTACGTGCGTGATGTCTTCCATCCTCGGAGCCAGCCCCTCCCTCCTCATCTCCAGATCTTAACCAGAAACAGCTAATAAACACATAACTATTGAAGGTAAAAAAATAATGTGAACAACTTGAACAAGAACTCACTACTGTCCAATGTCTCCACTGAGCAAGAGCATCCAGAGCCAATGGCAAAATTCACGCTCAAAGAAGGTGGTATAGAAACAAACAGCAGGCTCCTCTCCAATAGTTGGTGGGTCTTTCCTCAGGATGGAGGATCAGGACCTCCCCTGCACAGTCACCCAAAGACCATCCCTGGGAGGATGCACCAGGTTCCCTTGAGGTGCCCACTGAAGGCTAAGCCTCCCCAAGTCAGGCTGGCCCCCCTACTAATAGGCAAACCATGGCACAACTGCCCCCTCACTGGTCTTAACTTAGCCTGGGTCTCCCCCGCTGCAATAAACCAGCAGCCCCACTGATCCCCAATGCAGCCAGCAACTACAAAATTCCTTAGGAGCTGCTGCAGCAGTCGTATTGAAAGAGACTAAACACTTTCACAAGCGGCAAATTGCCCCCCGGGCCAACAACCAGATGCAGTATTAATTGTAGGGGTATCAGTTCCTAGGACGGAGAATGAAAACTATCCAGCATTTAACCCTGTAAACTGCCATGCCTTTACAAGCTACAATGGGGGACCAGGGCAGCTGGGGTTAAATTATCAAATGCCAATTTGGGAGGGAGCCCTCACACTTCATCCATGCTCAACACCGAGGCTGCCATGCAGGTAGGGTGGAGGGGAGTGGTTATGTCCCCCCCAGCACCCTTGGGTTTCCCATAACAGGCAAAGAGCTGAGAGTCATGTGCGTAAGTGTGCCACCGCAGCAGGAAAGGCAGACTGCCCTACTTAGGAGCCCAGCCCCAGTAAGCCCGCACACAAGTGACCTACCTCACATCCCCCTCAAGATCTCAGAGTGTGTCTCAGCAGAAGAAGCCCCAACCGTAAATCCTTAATGTAGGGTGGATTGCTGCCTGAGGCCGTTTCTTGGTGAACTGACAAGGTACAAAAATTGGGACACTTGAAATGTCCCATGGTTGTTTTCAGCCAACGAGTCCAAGAAGTCTATCTAAAGGTACATCTCCTCGCTCAAACCTCAGGGGTGCTAGGTCATAGTCCAGCTGAGAGGTGAGGATGATATGGGAAGTCTGAGCAGACAATTCCAGCAGACACACGTTAAACAAACTGGCAGGGCATTACAAAATTGCATAAAATACAGCCAGACACCATAACTGAACCACAAAAGGAAAAGGTGTTCATTTAGGGGCTTAGAAGAGTTCGGGAAGCAAGGCTGGCAGCTCTATTTTCGCCTGCTCCCCAGAATCAAATGATTTGCTGGTGCCCTGGTGGGTTATTTGCAATTTGGCAGGGTAGAGCATTTTGAACCGGATCCCAGCTGCAATAAGCTTAGAGATGTAGAGTTAAAGTCAGCCCTCTTAAGCCTGACTGAACATGGGAGGTCCTGTGAAACTCTGATTTTATGTCCTTCCCAGATGAGCTTTTTCAGGTCTCAGAGTTTTGCCAGAATGTGGGCCTTATCCAGGTAACTAAGTAATTTAAAGTTTAGTGGGTGAGGTGGGGAGTTTGGTGGGGGCTTTGGTCTGAATACCCTATGTGCTCTCTCCACAATGTAGCTCGGGCCATTTGGAGAGGGCCCAGCAATTTTCTGGCAGAATTTCTTAATGAACAGTACTGGATTTTGACCTCTTCCCCTTCGGTAATCCTAGGAGGAGGAAGTTATTCCTCCTGCTGTGCCCCTCAAGATCTTCCACCTTCTCCTCCAGTTTGGCCAGCTTACAACGCATGGCCATTGAATCCTGCTCCTGCCTGTGTCTCCAATTGTTCAGGGAGCTTATCCTAACTTCAGCATCTCCCATCCTGCGAGAGAGAGCCTTGGTGGAAGCCTGGAGACCAGTGAGCTGGGAGGTAATCCCCAACAATGTCTCCTGAAGTGGTTCAAGCTCCAGCAGGAATCTCTCCTCCGAGAGCAGGGTGGGAGCTGCAGAGATCTTAGGATTGGTGCCTGGCTGAGTCTTGGACTTTCTAGCCACTTTTGTTTTTTCCAGCATGTTCAGTGGGGTATGGGTAGGGCCCCACAGGCCGCATGTTGGCCTCCATACTCCGTATTCCAAAAGATGCAAAAAATAATGCTACCCACGCAAAGCAGGTCGGTGGATGCAGTGAGTGTTCTGAAGTCCCGAGAGGTATGAGGGAGTGTATTTATTCTGGGTTTTGCCACAAAATTAGCTGAATTTTACAGAGCCCAGGAGGAAAGCCGAGATCGAACGTCTACCCGCTTTGATGCATCATGTGATCCCCCCGTGAAAAATGTTTTTGGGGAAAAAAAAAAATGGAAACAAGATGGCAGCCATACAAAAAAGATTTCTTCTTCATGAAAAAGGATCCTTTTTTCGTATGGACCAAATTCTTTTTTTTTTTGTTCCAAGCAGCTAGCCAAAAGAATGTACTGAGCGTACTCAGAACTGACATTTCAAAATATAACTTTGGAACAGATTAATATTTTTCACAAAACCAGTGAAAGGCATATCTGTAGGTCAAGTCCTTTCTATCCTGAAAATTTCAGACCAAAAGTCCACACTGTCTTGGTACTAGGGGATGACAAAAAAAAAAAAAAAAGCTATTTGTTTTTACTGTTTTCACTACCTGCATCTTGGAATCTGCATGTCCAACCAGAACAAAACTTGACACGTCAAGAGATCTACCCCCAAGATCGTGCATGCAAAATTACGTACTCATCCAATGAATGGTTGCAAAGATAATAAGGTGCAAAGTTTGAAGTTTAACATAGAAACCCCCGCTCAAACCTAACTACACTGGTGCAACCATGCCACTATAATATACTGTATTCATTGCAAAAACTACATTAGTGCAGACATTAGGGTAGAAGAATGTAAAGCACACAAAGTAGGGGAATAAAAAAAACATTAGGGTTTTGGGTCTCTAGAGTCTTGGAATAACATGGTGAGGTGTTCCGTGGAGCTGTCAACCATAATGCCCACAACCTCCCCCAGTTCATAGTCTCCTATACAAAGCACAAAGTGCAGCTCCAAGACACTGCCTCATAGTGATATACCTTTGGGGATAGAGAAGTGTGGCTCCACATGTTGCCAATGGAATCAGTCACAGCTGTCTTCACGCAGGACCCTGAAGAAAATAGATCAAGTATTACCTCGCTTTGCTCAGGGGAGGGGCTGGCATTGGAGTGACAACCCTAAGGAGCACCCATCACTAATTCACCAAGACTAAGGAAACCCAAAACCCTAATGTTTTTTTCTGTTCTCTACTTTGTGTGCTTTGTTTTCTTCATCCCTAATGTCTGCATTAATGTATTTTTTTTGTCGTGAACTGCCCTTCTGTTTTGTGATAGCAGAATCATATTCTCATTTGCACAGGTCCTGAATGGCATAAACAATGGCGGGATATTTCAAGCCCCACCAATATATGTGTACATCATATACACAGCTCAAGCTTCTAACTTTATTATAGATCAAAGAAGTGCTTCTGACCAATCAGAGCACTCCTTTTATCTGCATGTGAAGCACTCTTATTTTGTAAAGAGTGTCTCTCTCTCACACACAGTTGTCCTGGAAACAAGCACGCTTTGGGAAAGAGTTTTCTAATTTCAATATAGTATTGATCTCAATAAATGATATATTAATACCACTACTAAGACTACTCTTATGGTTATAAGAGTGGCCTCACTTACATCCTTAGGGTATCAGAACCACTTACCTTCAGTTAACAGTTCTCATACTCTAAGAATTCATGTGAGAGCATGCTTACAACTGTAAGAGGGGTCTCAGCAGTGGTATTAACATACAGTGGTGGAGGAATAGTTGGTGCAACCAGTGCAGTGGCACAGGGGCCCACACATTTAGGGGGCCCATTAAGATTTGCAAGTCTCTCACAGTTTTTTACAGCCCACAGCAATGCAGCACCATGGCAGCCAGCACTGCAGGTAGCAGCAGTCACAGAAAGCACAGACAGAGCACCTACTGTTGGTGTGTGTGCTGGGTGGGGCTCAGACTCGCCGAGTCTCTGTTGTGGCTGGGCAGCTGTCTGAGGAAATGGGTCATGGTGACAGGATGAGCAGACTCAGTTAGGAGGGATCAGCTGACTTGTGCACTTTACAGACCAGCAGGAAAGGGCAGCCAGGAGTCCTTCATGGAGTTGCACCACATGACAGGCTGGCTGACATCTGATTGGTCAGGGACACGTTGTCAGTCAGTTTAGGGTAGGCAGGGTTGTGTGCAACAGTACTCCATCTGCTTGGCTAATGAATGCTTGACTGCTTGTGTTGTGGTCTTGGGATAGTCTTGTTGCCATGCAGATTAAAGAAAGTACTGTGGGCAGCAGCAGCACTGCAGCTGAACCTGCTCTCTGCACACAACATCTGCTTTTTACTTCAGCAGAGTGAGGAGTCAGTGGAAGGAACGTGGATGGCTGCCTTCCCAGAAGCAGCAGTGAGCAGTCATTCACGCACAGTCTCACAGCATTAGCTAACTCCTCCATGGGCAGCTGCCCACCCATGGCTGCCATGGCCACAGTAACTGTTCGGCAGGGGTCTGCGTGACTGACTTGTGTCTTGCTCACTTAGAACAGACCTCAGAGCACAGTCCTTTCTGATTTTTGTGGCTGTTTTACTTTGTTTTAATTTGGTGCTGCAGCTGTGTTGTATAAAATAATAAAAAAGAAAAAGCTTACCCAACCGTCAAGAAACTCCAGACCAATCCACCCACCCCCTCCCCCAAAAAACACAATAATACCAGTCCAGTAGTCAACTGGAAACAAAAGGCATTAGGGGCAAAAGAACAGATTAAGGGAATTATAAACTAAGGACTCAGAGACAGGCAAACCGGAGTGGTGGAGGAAGAGAAGGAACAGCAGGATTATCACCAAAACCAACTACTCAGGAGGAACAGACGGGAAGGAGACAGTTAACTAGGACCGGGGTAAGCCAGGAGAGGTCCAGGAACAAGGAAAAGGATTGAGGGTAGCAGTGTGTTCTGTGTTGCTGAAGCAAATTAAAATAAAACTAAAAATTGAAGTTAACAAAAGGAAACTTGAGTCTGCAGACTGGGCAAGTGGGCGCGGTAGTGGACTGAGGGGAGCTAAAAGTAGAAGAGACCATCTGCAGCACCTTCTCCTGTATTCCATTACTCCCTGAAGTGAAGCAAGCAAACAAAAATGAAATATACAGTACATGTCAAATAAAAAAATTCCCTGCAAAGGCAGAGGTGGGGACTAATGGGCCTTGGTGGGGAGGAGGGGAGATAAAGAAATAACAGAGCATGGTACCACCTGGATGTACCTCTCCCTGTTTGCCATTACTCCTTGAAGTAAAAAAAGCAAAAAAAAATTAAATATACATATAATAAAGTCTCCTGGCTGCAAAGGCAGTGGTGGGGACTAGTGGGCAAGTGAGCATTGGTGGGGAGGAGCAGCTGGCTGCATCTCTCCCTGTTTGTCATTACTACTTGAAATGAAGCAAGTAAACAAAATTAAAGTAAAATATACATATAAAATAAAAAGTCCCTGCAAAGACAATGGTAGGGACTAGTGGGCAAGTGGGCATGAAGGGGCTGGGGATAAAAGTAAAGGAGCACCTCCTGCACCTCTCTCTATTTGCCATTACTCCTGAAGCAGACCAAAAACTAACTAGTTAAACTTTTGCAAAGGCTGTGGTGGGGATTAGTGGACACTGGGAGGGAGATAAAAATAAAAGAGTACAGCATCTGGCTGCACCTCTTCCTGTTTGCCATTACTCCCTGAAGCAGCAAACTAAAAACTAAGTACAGTAACTACTTAAATACGTAAGTAAAGTCCCCTGCAAAGGTAGTCATGGGGGACTAGTAGGCATTGGGGGACAGAAGGGGGATGAAAGTAAAGGAGTGCCTCCTGCACCTCTTCATGTTTACCATTATTCCCAAAGAAAACCAAAAAATGAACTAGTGCCAGCCCAGTGGTACTGAGGGTTGAGGCGCTGGATGCCACACCTCATTTCATGCCAGCGACCCGGGTTTGGGAGCAGACTCGGGTCGCTGGTGGGTCGGCTGGGGGGAGAATCTCTTGAGCATCTCATGACTGCTTGCCGTCTCCAGGGGAGGTTCGGGTGGGAGGGCCATCGTCCATTGCACTTGTGCGACTCCGGGCGGAGGCTTGGGGATTGCAAGCCCCAACAGAAGGAGACGGGCATCCTAAGCATGCAGTAGCCATTGGCTACTAGAGCCATGACGCCAGGGGCTAACACTGTGTGGGAGGAGAAAAGTGGAAAACACCTGTCGGCTCCAGGAAGATGGGCTTCCGGAGCATGCCTCTGATCTACCCCTGCTCGCTGACTCCTCCAGACCTGACGAAAGATAGATTTACGGGGGTCCACCCCACCTTGTCCCCACTCGGGGTGTCAGCTACATGGGGGACTGGGGTAAGTATCAGTGAGCAGGTGGTAGGAGGATGACCCCATGGATGCTCTGAAGGGTCGAGTGACAGGTAGGAGGGGAAAAGTACAATTTCTAAAAACAAAAACTAACTAGTTAAACTTTTGCAATTTAAAGGCAGTGGTGGGGATTACTGGACAAGTGGGCATTGGGAAGTGGGGATAAAAATAAAAGAGCAGATCACGGACTGCAGCTGCACCTCTCCCTGTTTACCATTACTCCCTGAAGCAAACAAAAAAACTACTACTTAAATACATTTCAATGGCCTACGCAGCCAGTATATTGTTATGCTTGTGCAACTGTGTTACTTAGGTTTTGGCCATTCACACTCTCTATTACAGAGGAATTACCACCCTGTAGGGGTACCAAAGGCAAGGAACCCTCTAGAGGGTTCCACCCCTAGAGATGCCACAGAATGATTCCCTTGGCTAAAGGTACCTTAGAAAGGATCCCAAGGAGAGATGCGCTGCCACTGGAGGAGGAGGGGAGGATGGCGGGGCAAAGAAAAAGTGCTTCAGAAGGAGGTTGAGGAGAACTGCTTATATAGCCTGTGAAGTGGAGTGGTTGTCTGTTTGTCCATTGAACCATAGGCAGAGCCTTCCAATTCAATGGTCTCACAGCCAGTATAGTGTTATGCTTGTGCAACTGTGTTACTTAAGTTTTGGCCATTTGCACTCTCTATTCCAGAGGAATTACCACCTGTAAGGGCACTAAAGGCAAGAAACTCTCTAAAGAGTTCCATCCCTAGAAGTGCCACAGGATGATTCCCTTGGCTAAAGGTACCTTAGGAAGGATCCCCAAAAAGAGAGTAGTAGTATGAAGCACATAAGCAATCAGTAGTTGTGAGACATAGTACTAGATAAAGCAACAGGCAGCTTGATAATGTAATGGGATGTGCAGGTTAGCAATGGCATGGGTTTGATGGGTTGCAAGGAGAGAACGAGGGACCGCCTAAGGAGAAAGGGAACGGCAATAGGGACACCATCCTCCTCCATCCAATAGCGGATCCTGCCTATGGAACTAGGGAACACTACGCTAACTAACAGTTATGACCTGAGACATAGAGAAGAGAAAAAAAAACTTTGAGGAGGGAATCTCTAGGATCCAAGGCCTAGGTCACCTTCCCTCCAGGCTTTGGATATTTTATTTAGTGACACCTCTGCTGCTGCAATTTGGAAACGCAATTAAAGGGAGGTGGAAAATATTTCAATTTGGAAGGAAACTCTCACTCTATCCTTCTAACAGGAATGCCGTGGAGGGTAGCGAGATGGTAGCTCTGCAACAGCCACTCCAAGGCAGGAGGAGGAGGAGAGTAATGACCACCGAGGCACTCACCCAGCCTACCGATCTAAAAAAAACAAACTAGGTGAACCAAAGGTGGTCGTAGGTAGAATGCGGTGATGGTGCCTTGCTGGAGAACCACTAAAGCCAATGGACAACCGTTATAGTGGAAACCACTAGAGCTAAAGGAAATCGCTGTAACTTCCCTCCATGGTTTAGTCATAAATTCTACAACTTAAGGTGCCATTGGTATGGTTGATGACTGAAGGTCCACTCGGAGCGAGGACATTCCAAGCTATGGGCCAGGTGAAAAGGACCCTGCCCCAAGCTTCACATGCTCAAGCTGCAGACTCTAAGTGCAGAGTGACACCATTGGCTGCAGGGGGACCCTGCACCAGAATGGTATGGCTGGAACACCCCAGGGACTGATGAGGAGCTGAATGAGTGTTGAGTGCTGAGATCTTGCAGAGGGCAGATGGCAGGGAGCATTGAGCAAGGATGATGTGAGCAGGAGTGTATCTGGACGTATTTCAGTAAGGGAGGGTAGTTCAATAGGGCAGGGTAACAATAGTGAGACCTGCATATAGGTCAGTAAGCAGTAAGAATAGTCAGACCTGTACGTAGAGTCTGTAAAATATAGTAGCAATAGTGGGACATGAACATAAGTGGCAAAAGCAGCACTATGATAGTGGAGCAAGCCAGCCAGGCATTCAAAAAAGCCAATGAAAGTGACAAATACTCTGAGGATTTTTGGCAGCGGAGGCAGGATTTAGAACATAAGTAATTGGCCACATGGGTCCATGACTTCCCAAACACTTCCAGGTCCCCACCATAGGAAAAACAAGAAAGTAATGGAAGGGGTTGAGAACCACATGGATATTAAAGCTAATTTACAGCAGCAGCAGTAGCTAGCTGACCTCAGCATATAACAGCAGTGTACAAACATAAAGCAGCATCAACATTAAGTAACTATGAGTGGTAGCATTCTATAAGCAGGGAATGGAGGGAAGCACAATGCTCTGAAAACAGCTATGACCATGTGGGAGGTAGATTAAGATGAGAAAGCACGACTGAGCTGCATAGCAAGGGTTTGGGGAGCCTGAATCAAGTGAAAACAATTAGGCATGTACAGTAGCATGGGAAGCAGCTTTGGTTTGAGTAGAATACAGGTACTGATTGCAATAGCAATGTAAGTAAATGAATGCAAGTAACTTGAGCTCTAAATGAGCAAAATGGTAGGAGCTTAGAAACCAAATCCCCCCAAAAAACAAAACAAAACTAAGACACACAAATACAGAAAAAACAGGGAAGTGACAAAAGGAAGCACACAGCTGAAGGAAAAATATAAACCAGAAGCAGAAGAACAAAACACAGAAGTCCAGCAGAAAGAAGCAGCAAGGCGAGGGGGGCAGGCTCCAGCCAGCTGCAGAGGGCAGATGGACAGAGCCTCCAGCTGTCAAAGAAAAAGTGCTTCAGAACTAGGCTAAGGGGAACTGCTTATATAGCTCAGGAAGTGGGAGTGGCTGGCTGCTTGTCCATTGAACCACAGGTGGGGCCTTCCAAAAACAAGTCCCCTGCAAAGGCAGTGGTTGGGCCAGGGGACTAGTGAGCAAGTGGGCATTGGTGAGGAGGGTTGATAAAAATAAAAGAGCACCTGCACCTCTCCCTGCTAGTCATTACTGCAGCCTGAAGCAAACAAAAAACTAACTACTTTAGTAAATACATAAATAAAGTCCTGCAAAGGCAGTGGTGAGATCAAACAACAGCTTCTTAGGGGAGAAGACAACTGGTGGAGCACTGAGGATCTTGGGTGTTGGCCATGGTAGCTCAGTTCGGTTATGCAGTTGAAAAGAGCCTGAGGTAGAAGTTCAAGATATGTGGTGGTTTAGTGAAGATAATTTAATTTTGTTATTTACAATACTGTATTGTAAATAGAATACTATTCTAAATACAGTGTATAGTCAGATGTAAAAGATGCCTCCAAAACACAAAAATGGTGCACACAAGCATAAACAGAAGAAGAAAGAATTGCTGTTGCTGCAAGCTTCCTAAAATCTCAGTCTTTCTTTCCAAATTGTAACTGAGCCTGACAACACAGCTGATAAGACTGAAACTTGTGAAAGTGACACAGACATAGAGAAAGACAGCAGACCTAATACCATGGCAGAAATGGTCTGTGTTGATGCTGAAACTAACTTTGCTGAACAATCTGAACAAGAACGACATTGAAAGCATATTGGAGAATGAGTTTGACACAGCAAGTGTTGCCTTAAACAGCAAAGAACCTGCTTTTCCAAATGTTCCTCCTGCTGATGACAAAACCCGCATGGACAGAGGTCATTTTGTTTAGATATTAAGGCAGCCAAGTAAAAGATATATCACATCACAAGGTTCGTGTAAACCTGATGGACCATTTCCACAAGACAAAAATCAAGATGGGTGCTGTTTCTCCAGAAACTATTATATTACAACAAAGGCAGGAGTTCCACGTACACGCTTGTTGTGGAGATTGGTGAGGATAGAGTGGGTTTTCAGGAAATTTGTGATCAGTCTGCCAGTGGACTTGGGAAGATTTATTTGCTCAACTCTGGTACACTTTTTCCTGTTCTGCCAGTTATTCCCTCCCCAGCTCCACCGCAACTCATCCTGCTGCCCATTATCCCTGACTGCAGTATGACTCTTGCTGATGCAACACAGACCATTATTATATTACTATCCTCTGCCCCCCCGTGCTCATCTGTCCAGTTTCTCATTTTTGTTGCCACTGCCCACCACCACCAATCACACAGCCACTCTATCCTCACCAATCTCCACAGCAACCCCCCTAACCCCTGCAGCTTGCTCTCACTCACTGAGGGCATTTTTTCACTACTTGCAGTCTGGTCATTATTGCTGTCTTGCTGCATACTGCCATTGTTGTATGATGTAACTACTACAGCAGAACAGCCTTTCTAAGTGTATGGATTTCCATGCATAATATATAGGATAAAGTATGGGTCTGGGTGTGTAACGAGAATTTACACACACCTGAGGGTTTATGTGAAGCATCAAACTCCAGGGTGTGTGTGCGTCAGTTACCTAGACATATTCCCTGTATATAATTGCTGGGTTTTCCTTTTTTTGCCTCAGCAATTGTATAAAATAAAATATAGTTGTGCAGCCGGGGTTCGGTGAAGGTAAAGTGCGTGGCCGCAGTCAGCAGTTTGATTTCCTAATTTGATTTTTTTTTTATCTTGTGCACAGCACTGAGGTAGATTTTGTTTTTGTTTTTTTCATACTTACCACCTAGTCCAGGTGGCGGTTTGCTGTCCGTTAGCGAATCCCCGAGCAGGCACGGTGGTGAAGCGAGGAAGTACGGCGGGCGCATGTGCACAGTGAAGGAAATCATGCGCGTGTTTGTCGTAATGAGCACTCCTTCATTACGGCAAATTATGCCACGGTTTCCCTATGGGAAAAAAGGGAAACTGGTTATTATAGCACACAACCGCACACTATAACTGGAAATGACACAGAAACATAAACAATGATGGCAAAAAAGATCAAAGGTCCATCTAGTCTTCCAGGTGTTTTCTATCTGCTTCAGGACCTATTGTCCATATGTGGTTTTATCCCTCCCACTTCACTGGACCTGAGCAACCACCAGACTCTTTATTCTGTCCCACTCATGCTTGAAATCATTTACAATCTTGGCATGCACCTATGCTAGCAGACAAAATAAAGCAAATACATTTGTATGTAGCACATATTTTAGAAATGTTTCTGATTTGTCATCATGCTTATGGCCATCATTCTAATTGTCTGTCCGCCTTTGAAGGTTATCATCTGAAGTGTAGCAGATCAAAATGGAAGAACCATTCAGGAATCTCTGGTTCCCAAGGATTCAAAATGAAAAGTTTACGTAAACACATTACTCCCTCTAGTAGTTGAGACTTACTTCGTCCATCACCCTAAGAAAATATTACACCTGAATGTACTGTCTGGGATAGTAGTGAATTAACTTCATCTTAAACCTGATTCTCACAATCTTAATGTGATTCCAGAAGAATATTTAGATCTGGATATTTTTTCTTCAGGCTAACAGAAGGATATGCTGCAGTACTGCACAATGAGAACTGGTCTGAGTCCATACAGAGCAACAGGATTTTGGGCAGACTCCAGGATCCCGATATGTGCCATGCCTCCACTATGTGCACCAGTCTGGCTAGGCAAATGGGACAGGTTGAAAGAAAATTCTCTATTTCTTTTCAGACTTCAGCTAGGTTTCTGGGGCATTCTATCCCCGAGATCTCCTCTTGCTCCATTATAGACTACCCAGTCAGACATCCCAACCCCAAGATCTTGTGTTACATGTCAGTTTTTAGCCTGCAATTTGTGACAGTTTAATGTAGCAGTCCACAAAAGAAGCTGCTGGAGGTCACTACAGTAACTGGACAAAACCTACTTTTTGCATTCATCACTTCAGCATGATAATTTCCATTTCCTTGTAAAACCTATTGGAGATCTCCAGGGCTTCCTGTCACTGTCTAACTTGCCAAGAAATATGTTTTCCATCTTTAAACCTTTTGCTGGTTGGCCCCATCATCCTTTGCCCCTCCAACCCCATCACCCACCAGCTCTAGGACTTACTAGCTCCAGATAAGTCCACCATGGAGGGGCTGGGCCGTCCTCCACCCCAGAGCACAATTCAGATTCCAGAATTTTCTCCCCAGGACCACGTATGTGCAATGATGCACCACCTGTGTATGCCTCTGCACATACAGGCATGTCAGCATCTCTGTACTACCACCTGGTCTCCACGGGTGGTAACCTAAGAGCAGAATGCCGGAACCCCCTTCCCTGAGAGTGCTGGGATATTCTATTGTCTCTTCCAACCTCTGACCACTGAATGACCTCAGTCTGCTCCTGAACCTGGGTCTGCAGTGTGCAGGCATTAGTCCCACCACTTACCACAGGATTGGCTGAGAAATCTTATTTTGTTTCAGCAACTGTTCAGTGGTGACTTAAGGGAAATATTAGCACCTGAAAGGGCTGTCACTACGGTGTCAACACAGTACTTAATGTTTGAATGAAAATGGGTAAGTTTCTATCTGGAAATTTGGTTTTCCAGAGTATCCCTTAATCTTCCACCCAGAGGAGCTGTTACACTTGGGAATATCACCATGACATGAAACAAAATGGAGGCAAACCCTTAAAAAGATTATGAGGTGAACAGCCCGTGTCACACTTTCCCTATACTATATATATGTACTGCTCCCAACTTTTCCTTAGTTGCCTACTGTTAAAGCAATAAAACAAAAATACTGGAAAGAACCTCTCAATAAATAACTGGGTCGGTTGCAGATTGAAGGATATAGGACACTCTAGAAACTGAATTTCCAGGTGAAAATTACCCATTCCCTGATGTACCCATATCCTTCTAAATGGAAGAGCTGTTATGCTTGGGACATGATAAGCAGTCAGTAAGCCCAAAACACTGACACAAGTGGCAGTGGCTTGAATCATGACCAAACAAACAATACCAATAGAATAATAACCAATGGGAACCAAGCTACAAAATAAATTGGCATCTCCACAGTCCCAAAAGGCTGACCCCTACCTTTGTGGCCCCATGTGTCTAAGGAGATTGCTAATTTCTTGAACTCTGCAACATCCTTAATATGATTCTTGAAAGCCTTACCAAAGAGTAGAGTCTAAGATCGGAAGCTCAATTGGTTGTCTTTTAGTGGCCTAGTCTATGGCCTGGGGATGGAGTCAGACATTTTGTCTTGCCAGAGCTGACATTATTTATTTATGTAGAAATTTTGTCCAGGAAAGGCACACTGAGCTGAAGCTTGTTTCCATGTGTGACCTGGGAGAAAAAGAAGCACAAGGATACTAAGTGACTTGCCCTAGATCACACTATACACGCATGTACTGTAAGTGGTAGTTGTGAGATTTAAACCACTGTCCGCTGCGTGTCCAGGTCCACAGCTTGGTGCTTTAACCTCTGGGCTAGACTGCCTCTCCTCAAGATATACAGTAGAGAAACACTTGCATGACAGTGTTATAAATTCCTTTGCTATGTCCCATGTCAGAGTTGAGCAAATAAATGACAAGTTCTACTTTTTTGGTTGTCCACACAGTATATAAAAAATTAAGTATGAGCAACTGTGCACTCCAAGGCTGTGTTTCCACTGAGAGGGTTGCCCTGATGACATGGACTTCTCGAGCATCACTCTCAAGGTTACTCTTTTGTCATGGCAACCCCACAGTTAAAACAGAGCCCTGTTGTGTATGGTAGCCTCATACATAATTTTGTATATTGTTTAGACAAAATATACAATATAAAATATATTATACAAATAAATGTAAAACCATAGAGTTGTTTTAAGGAAGACTCAAGTATGAATGGAAGGGCACAAAGACAAGGTAAAAGGAAAAAAATATATAGTTTCTTTTCTCTTTACAACCAGTATAGTACAGTAGGTGGGTGGGGGGGGAGTGCATCTGTACGTATAGTGATACACTTTTTCTTCTGGGGACACAGTTCTTTTAAACCACTGCAACCATACCATTGTACTGACCTGACTTCCGCTGGGAGTTGTTTCTACTCATCCTGTTATAAGTCCCTTTTCTTGCTTCTCTCCTCCCTCTCTCTGTGACTCTCAAAGGTGTGTTGGGGGGGGGGAAGACTGTTGTACCCTACTATGTCATGAACAGTAAACCTACCTGTAATCTATTTTCTGCACCCTGCATTCCAATCCCTGTATGTAAATAAGCTGACGTCTCTGTTTCTATCTATTTTGTTCCATATGATTGTACTGTTATTTACCTTTGCCATCTTTTATGGCCCGAGTCGTGCCTGAAAACAGTCCCTCAGATCAGTGCATTTTACCCAGTAACCAAAGACATAAGTAAATAAATAAATAAAGAGGCAAAACATTTGCTGTATTAATGTAATACCATGAAAATGCAGAAGCCAAGAACACTTGGATAAATTATGATTTCAGTGTTACAATATTTACAATTTATTTGAAAAAATAGATTTTAAAAATATACTGTAATTTAATCCACTCACCTGAGATGCAACATCTCATTTACAGTGGGGTCCTGCTTCTACCCATTTTCACAGCTGGTTATACTGCTCACGGAGAGGCTAAGTTGCTTGTTCAAGGTTACAAAGTGAATAACTCTGGTGGGCTTTGAACCTGTAATTTTCTCTTTCCAGAGCCAGTGCCCTGGACAGTAGACCACACTGCCTCCTATGAATTTTAATATGAAAATCTTCGTGTTCAGTACAGGACAGCACTCTCTCCATGTGGGACAGAGAGCCTGTTTGGGGGTAAAATGAAGGGCATAATGTGGGATGTTTGAAAGCATGGGTACGCATGGTTAACATCTGGAATTCATTTTGTAATACTTCTGAACAAACAGAGTTTTCAGATAAGCCTTTTGCACTGTAAAAACAGAATGAAAAGGAGACTACCAAATGTAATAAAACAGAAGGCATATATTTCATGGAGACACAAGGGCATGGGTGTGTTGTGCAGGAGATGTTTAAATCCATTTGCAGTGCAAGTAAAGTACTGGGTATCTATAGAAAAACAAACCAGCGCTGCTCTGCTGAGAGGAAGTTTGCCCTCAAATCAATTTTTGGTCAAAGCAAAGCTACTTTTCATGTCAATTTGGAAAGGGGAAAATGGGTCATATTTATTTATTTATTTTTTTTGTTGACTAGGTAACTGCACTATACAAACAAATGCTATTTTCAGGCATGACTGAGGAGATTACAGACATGGGCGCAGATATTCAAAGGGGTTGCACCTGGCACAACTAAGTTGTGCCAGCGCAACCCCAGAAATGTGCGCTGGGGCAATATTAAAAATAGGAACTTGCACAGTGCAAGTCCCGATGCTCCAGGGTGCAAAGATAATGTACGCGGCACATCTCCAGGGGGCATGCCCATGCATATGCGGCCCATCCCGATATTCAGCCCGGGATGTGTGGCATATATGCTGGCACAACCCTGAGATGCGCCGCATACCAGGGCACAGAGTTGAGCCCAAAAAAGAAGACTCAAATGGTAGCCACCCACAGGTGGGCTGCTGTAGTGCAGGGCGCAACACAGTGGCCACCAGCCGTGGGTGGCTTTCTCCCCCCAGAACATCATCCACAACCACCCACATAACTCCCTGGTGGTCCAGTGGTACCCCCCCACCCCATAGCCACGATCACAAAAAATGAATGAATTACATATCCCTGGTAGTCTAGTGGTACCCTCCTCCCTCCTGATGTGCCAATTGCCAGAAAGTAATAAATTCCCTAGCCCTGGTAGTCTAGTAGCCCACACCCCTCCCGATGCTCTGATCACTGAAAAGTAATGAAACCCCTAGCCCTGGTAGTCAAGTGGTACCCTCCCACCCTTCCTGATGCTCCAGTCACCGAAAAGTAATACATTCCTTAGCCCTGGTAGTCTAATGGTACCCCCACCCCTCCCAATGCTCCAAACACTGAAATTTAATGAAACCCTAGCCCTAGCAGTTAAGTGGTACCCCCACCCCACCCGTAACCATGATCACTGGTAAACCCTATGAAAAATATCCCTGATGGTCCAGTGGCACCCCCACCCACACAGGACCCCCTGCCCACCCAGCTTCCCCACCCATCATTGGGGAGCAAACCCACCCACACCGCTGTGGCTGCCGCCGACGATAGCCATAGTATCAACCGTAAGCTCATTGTCCACACTGTGGACTAATGGGCTTGCAGTGCATATTATACTAGTCATTCACAAATATGAATGAAGTCATTCATTCACATATTTGTGAATGAATAGTATAGTATGCCTGCAAGCCTCATTGGTCCACAGCGTGAGCAACGGGCTTACAGCTGATACTGTAAGCTGTCATTTGCGTGGCAGCTGCAGTGGTATGCGAGTGGGTTTGCTGCTGCTCACTGATGACGGGGGGACTTGGTGGGCAGGAGATTGGGGGTGCCACTGGACCACCAGGGATATTTTTTCATAGGATTTACCAGTGATCAGGGTTACGGGCAGGGTGGGGGTACCACTTGACTACCAGGGCTAGGGATTTCATTACTTTTTGGCAATCGGAGCATTGGGAGGGGTGAGGGGGTACCACTAGACTATCAGGGCTAGGGATTTAATTACTTTTCAGTGATCGGAGCATTGGGAGGGTGGGGATACTACTAGACTACCAGGGATATGTACTTCATTCATTTTTAGTGATCGTGCTACGGGAGGTAGGAGAGTACCACTAGAGCCTCCTCTGGCAGCATCACATGCTGTGCATGGCACCATGCGCATTTTACTGCCCAGCCCTGCACAACTCATGCAAATGGAGCCATAATGACATGCAAATGACCCCATTTGCACTTTGCATACATTATGGCCCCATTTGCATACTGCTGGCTGAATATCAGGAATATGCACACAGCGTAACTGTGTTGCACTGATGCAGTTCCCATTCCTGGTATTCAGTCCTGTCTGAGGGGATGCGCCAGTGCATCCTATTTGCACAGTGCTCATTACTGCAATATTCAGAGGAGATGCCATGGCTCATCTCCTTTGAATATATCCCTTAGTTGCACCAACACAACTCAGTTGCACTTGCCACCACAGCGCCATGTTGCAGGCTTAGTTCTAAATATGTAGTCCATGAAATACATTACAGAGAGCGTACAAGGCTAGAACAGGTAAATATAAAACTTCAGTAGTTAAACACGGGAAAGTTAACAAGTTCAACTCAGGCTTACTCATTGGTTTTAGATGAATTTAATAATAATAACAATACTTACTAGGAAGGCTGCTGGTTTGTGGTCATGCTTACACCTGAATCAGAATTCAGACCACTTCCCATGTGCTGGCAGAAAAAGTTCTGCATCTTTAAACTGTCTTTTTCTATTTTGCTAATTGTTACCTGAATTAAACAGGGGTCCTTAATTGCCTGCTTCAGCTAAAACCATATAAAACCAGTCAAATAAAAACTGCATAGCACGAGCAAAGTATTGTATGGTAGGACATGTAGGAAAGTACATTTTAATTGACTGTGTAATCTATGTGCAGGAAGTCAGAGACCACTATAACCGAAGTCTCTTGAAATTGTACTAAACAAAGCATTAAACTAAATGAGAAAGTTGGTTAACCGTTGAGAATTTAGAAATCAGCATTTTGGAACCAGTCACTTTATGTGAGAGTGCCCAAAGCTATAATCCACAGAGAACCAGTATCAAGGGAGGAGAACAGTCACGCTCCATTGAAAATAATAGCGCCTGACACTTATATAGTTAAGTGATCTCTGAGCGAGTTAATGGCCTCTATAGAGAGCAAGCCTGTCAGCTTCCATTACTTGCTACCAGGAACACTTAAAGCCTTTTTTAACTTCTCAGCTCAACAAACTTCATGTTGCAAAAAGACATCACTTTCCTGTAGGGATGCTATTATGCGCTTTTATTGAAATCCAGCATTCCATTTTTTCTTGTAGGCATCTAGGCAGTCAGCTGATCTCAGACTAAAGTGACCGCTCTGTGTTGTACACTTTTAGTTCTGCCCCATTTTTTGTCATCCAAATGTAAGGGTATGATGTGTGAGATGTGCTCTGCCATTCTTTGAGCAACGTCATTTGTTTTGTCTTTCTATTCTATGGACTTCAAAGTGAAAACAGCATAAAAAACCAGACACGTCCCATGTTTATAACAATCTTAAACAAAACCAGTGTGAACTCCCTGCAAGATAAGAAATGCTCCCATTTTTCCTGGTAGTGCTTGTAATTCATTTTATGACAGCTCATCTAAAAAAAAATCAGTTGCACAACAGCACAATATACCCATAGGATAGGTATTTTTTCCATAGGACTTAGATCACTATTTGATTTCATATTTTTTGACACATCTGCTATGATATCATGCATGTGTTTCTGGAGAGGAATAGCCTTTGTCTCCTTAAGAGCAGGCAGCAAAAGCTGATGGGAGTACTTCAAGAAAACAACTATGACAGTTTATCTGAAAAGAGATCAAACAGAAGCCCTGTACATGTACAATAAGACATGACAGGGCATGTAATTATAGGCCTATAATCACATACTCCTCAAGTGTGTTGTTACTAAGGAGGTGAGTGAGGCACTTGTACCTAGTGCTGCTTAAACATTCTTGAGAGATTTTCAGACTTCAGACCTCTACAGGTTGCTGCAGGAACAAGTCTTAGCTTAGATTATTTATGACATCAGAATCCTACATGCTGCTGCAGGGACAAATCTTGAATTAGCTACTTGTGACATCAGAATCCTACAGGCTGCTGAGGGACAAATCTTGAATTAGCTAACTTATGACATCAGAATCCTACAGATTACCGTCCTACAGAATCATCAAATTCTACAGATTATGCTGTAGGTGGTATTTTAGTGAATGATTTAGTTGATTTGTGACACCAGAATCCTACCTGCTGCTGTAGGAACAAGTTTGATTTAGTTGACATGTGAAATCGGAATCCTACAGGCTGCAACATTAACACGTTTCGGTTTAGTTGACTTGACATCAGAATCCTACACTTTGCTATAGGAACAAGTCTTGGTTTAGTTGACTTGTGATATCACAATCCTACACACTGCTATAGGAACAAGTCTTGGTTTAGTTGACTTGTGACATCAGAATCCTACACACTGCTATAGGAACAAGTCTAGGTTTAGTTGACTTGTGACATCAGAATCCTATACACTGCTATAGGAACAAGCCTTGGTTTAGTTGACCTGTGATATCATAATCCTACACACTGCTGTGGAAACAGGTCTTGGTTCATCTGACATGTGACATCAGAATCCTACTTGCTGGCCGACCTGCTGGCACAGCGGTAGTGCTACCACTCACTACACTGATGACAGAGGTTCAGAAATGAGCCTGGGTCATTGGAGAGCTGGTCGGGTGAGGTGTGATGAGTGTCCCACAAGATGCTCTCCACCTTGGGATGAGGTGTTCATTATCCCACTGCTCTACTGCTACCTCGGTGACCACAGGTGGTGGTGCACGAATGCTGAGGAGATAGGGTGGGGACACCACTACACTGTAACATCAGTGAGCACCACCATGTTCACACATGTCATGTAGCTTCATTAGCATCCCAGGGGTTTTGGACAAAAAATACAGGAAAATCATCAAGCTGTGCAAGAGGACATTTGGCCCCACATCACAGGCCCCACACCACCGACCGAGGCACTCTGTCCCCGAATCAGTTACCGAGTCAACACAGTGGCAATGAGGAATAAAATGAAATCTTCCATTACAGGCCTTTTAGGCCAGTACTGGGGGCACACTGGACTTTACCCTTTTATTTGTAGTAGCCACAACCAGGAACACCCTTAAAATAATTAAATTGATTAAACAAGCCAGGGTTGAGCAGATACACTTTGATTTGGACTTTACAGTACCCTAAAGTATCAGTTATCTGAGTCACAGAATGATTAGCTTTATATAAGTCCTGCCTTCATAACCCCAATGAATGGATGGATGGATGGATGCATCAATCCAATCAATCAATCAATCAATCAGTCAATGAACGAATGAATGACTGGATACTGAGATAAATTAGATAAAATGTACACTGCACATAGACATGGGCCTCTAGGAGGAAATTGCATATTACACAGTGGCATGTCAAATTTTGTACAGAGGCAGTATTTACATGAATATAATATGTGGCCAGTCCTTGCGATTTACAGATGGTCCAACCATTTTTTGTTTGTCCTAACTCACAGTTGTTGGGTTTTTTTGTTTGTTTGTTTTTGTTTACAATGTTGTTCTCAAGGTAGCCCAGTTGAGATGCAACCTCTCCTTCCAGTGGGGTGTTGTTTTAACCATTTCCTTAGCTTGGAGGACTGGAGCACTGAGAGGTTAAGGGACTTCCCCAAGATCACACAGTGAGTATTTGGCTCTACCAAAGTTTGAACCTGCAGTCTCCCAGTTCCCAATACAGTGACATGAGAAATACTGTCATTTGCAATTGTGATATAAAACTGTTGAAGTATAGCATTTTGAAAATGTATTTGCCACTTAAACTATGCCAGAATGTTTTATTGACACATACAGCATTTTTCGTGAAGAACTCCTGCCTCCTTCACATTCTACTGACAAGAAAAGCAGTTTCTTCATCTGTGACCTTTTTTTTTTCTGTAAAGGTTTTTATCACTTCTTGGCAGATTGGGCAGTTGTATCAGCCCTGTCCCATAGCACACAGCCATCTCAAGTCTCTGTCAGTCCCCCGAGACCGGGAGGGCTGCCAGTGCTAACAGGTAGGGATTCATTAAGTCCCATTCTCCATTTTTGCTCCTGATTTGCTCCCCAGGCTCAACTGAACATGCAGTGAGCCAGCATTTATACTCTACCTCTGCGGAGGTACCCTCAGCACTCTGTATGCCAGCCCTTCCCCAAACTGTGAGACTACACATGCGCTACCATCTGAATTCTTCCAGGTGGCACTCGAGCGATGAGTTGCAGGATCCCCCCTCCCCAGAGGAAGAGATTTGTCCTACAGACACTCAATCTTCCCTCTCCCGGCCGAGCCCCCAAGTGACTGTAGTCCTTTCCAGAACCCAGGTCACTGGCATGGCAGCAGGGAGGCATGGATGACTCAACCCACCTTGCCACTGCGCCAGTTTATTTGTGATCCTTTTAAGCCTATAAGCAATGTTTCATCTTATAGTATACAAAACAAAAAATAATCCATCTGTAATTTACAAGGATTGTAATTCCAGCTCTGGATTTTGGTGGCATTTGCAAATCACTCAGACTCCTTTTTTATGGTTTATGATGTCACCAGAACCCCTTGATGGAATTACAGCCTTGTAATTTACAATTGCTTACCATTATTCTGCTGGTTCTGCCTCATGCCGCCCCTTCAAGAGGCTCCCTTACATCGTCCCTATGTGATGTTGCACTAACTGTTTATATTTACGCCTTATAATCTCTGTCCTGTAAGCATCCCTCAATTGAATGTTATCTGTACTTGTCCCAGTAATGTCAACTGCTACTCTGGGAATTTTAACCTCTCAATGAACCATACTTGCTCTCCCTGCACATGTACATACCCAGTGTTTAGTAGCTGCTCTGTTAACATACCTTTTCTCTGCATTTATTTTGTTCCTGTATTTATTTTCTTGTACAAGTACTGTACTATTGCAGGCTCCTCCTCTCTCCCCCAGGACATATCTGGGAATGAGCAATCTCTGCTCAGTATGCCTTCCTGGTGAAACATTTAACTAAATAAATAAATTAGCCGGCCCGCCGGCGCAGCGGTTGGATTTCCGCTTGCGACGCTGGTGACCCAGGTTCGAAACGGATCCGGGTCATCGGAGGGTCGGCTGGGGGGAGAAGGATTGAGCCGAGGGCAGCTCTCCTCTCCGGGGAGGTCCCACCAGTATCCGGGCGTGATGAGGGCTCCTAGCGGAGGCTGGGAGAACTCACGCTACCGGCCTGAGGTCAGGGAGGGGCGAGGTAGGTGGGGCGGATGCTGGCGTCATTGCACGCCCCCGCCTCCTCGAGGGTGGGGAAACATAAGGGGATAAAATCCCTGCCTTATGCCTACATGACGCCTGCCCTGGACTGCCCTGGATTGGCCACCGGAGCCATTCCCTAACCAGATACAGTTCCATGGCCGATAAAGGGGTCGGGTACCATGGCCCCGCCTCTGGGGGTAAGCCAGGGATGACCTGGGGAATTCGGCAATGTCTGGTGGTCGGGGCTCCAGGGGTCTGTGACCAGAGCAGACCAACGGCGGAAGGGCAGGGGTATAAAGAGGTAAAATAAAAATAAATAAATAAATTATTCCATATAGAAGATTGCGTATGAGCAATCATACACAACAAGGATGTTTTTCAATCGATAGGTTTCCATTATAACAAGAGACCTCGAGAACACAGCTCGAGAGGTCTCATTACCATGGAAACCTTGAGACTAAAAAACAGCCTTGTTGTGTAAAATTGCTCATACATAGTGTTTTATAGTGTATGGGCAATCATAATTAGGCTCCTTAGTCTGGAAAACATTCCCCCACTACTAAAAAATGCCTTACTATAGCACGGGCTATAGTTGGTCTTTCCAGAACCACTCACATCCTCACCACCATGGCTGCTTCATTGCCCATGTGCAAAGACATTCAGGTTGTTGTACCATTGTAGTAATGTACTCAAGAGGATACAACGACCTCTTGAAGGCACTACGATGGTACAAGAACATTAGGAATTAACTGTATTCCATGCAGGTTGCACTCTCCCATACTCTATATAGAGGATAACAGATGGGCATCAGTGAACAGCAATGCTGTGTTTACTTCAAGAGGTTGTCATGACAACCAAGTAAACCTTGAGAGTGAAACTCGAGAGGTTTACCGTTGTCATGAAACCTCGAGAAGTGAACTCAGCAGTGTTGTTTACTGCTGCCCATCCATTGTCTTTTAGAGAGTATGGGCAACAGTTAAACAACATGGGAGCATTTTTTGTGAAAACTGTTAAAAGCAACATTACACGGTTACACACTCCTCCCCCCTCCCAATCAAGCAATAAGCCATCCACTGCTCACATAGACTCAACTCTTATTTAAAATAAATAAATCAGAACAAGCCTTTTTATATCTATGGTATGCAGTGTCAATCTGTATCCACCACTGCACGGCTCTCCGGTACAGCGCAAAACAAGTCAGGTTTAGAGGAAGCCATTCAATGCTGTTAGAAGGTGATGCTAAGGTCAAAGAGGGAAGGAGTTGCATGTGATGCCATTCTAAGTTGCTGTACCATAGTAATGACATACACAAAAGGATACAACAACCTCTTGACATCACAACGATGGTACAATGACACTGGGATTCTGTTGATTTCCTTATGAAACAGCAGTCCCCCATACACTACAGAATAACTGATGATCCCCTTATCACACTGATTAGCAGTGCACTCAAACACCATAATAACTGGATATGATCTCTTACCCAGTTATTATGATGTTTACAACATTTGGGCTTAACTTTGTGTTCTTTTTAATTCAGTAGCAGGAAGCATTCTTGTGCCACAGTAAACAAAGGTCATGTTTCCACACTCACCTCACTTAGCAGCACTGTTTTCTGTCCTCAGGTTTTAATTGCAGTCGAGCTGTGAGGAGAAAAAAACAGCTCCAGTTCCCGACCCCTGCTGACATGGCAATACTTGGTTCAATAGCAACCAGATGTGACCCAGAAGAGAAAGCATTTCTAAAAAATGGACATTTGTTAACTTTACTATTTCAAATATTGCAACAGTTCCCATTTTTTGCTAGTTTATTTTACTATTTTCATTAAATTTAACCCACTGAGCAGACATGATCCATTGACACTGTAGACAAGTAACAGAGTCTTCTGCAAGCAAATAAGTGGTATGACTGTTTAAAATGTTTCAATGTTTTCTCAGGTCCCTGCACTAGTTATTTAAAAAAATAAACCATAAATGACTTTGTGCTTTGAGGTCTTTTTTTTTTCACACCCTCAGTGTGTGATGGCTGCATAAACCACTCAAGCTTCACTCTCGAGGTTTACGGGCCATCACACACCTTGAATGTGTACCAAAACTTCATAACGCGGGCCACCTCTGCATTATTGTCTATGTAATACATGTATGCCTAATATAAATTACTGATATGAGATGCCATAATTCATAGATAGGATGCCATGGATCTCAGATAAGTATATATCTGTGTGGCAAAGGTCAGAGTCCGAGCAAATCATTATGCTGAAACTTTGCAAACTGAAGGTCACTCTTTATTTATTTATTTGGAAAGCACCTTTAAGTTTACAGCTAATTTACAAAGGTTCCACGTCAAACACAGAACATTGGACATTTGCCTGAAACTCAAAGATATTTTTGCCCTCACAGGATATTGGTGTGCATTTGTAACTGTAATGTTCCAGTTTTCCAAAATGATATTCATACCCTAAAATGATCCACATTTACTTTTAAAAGAAAACAATGGATAACATCTACTCACCCTTAAAACATTTTTATTTTCATAGCCATACATAATAAAAAGCCAATGTTTTGGACAAATTGTCACTTCTTCTGGAAAATATGACTGACAAATTCATATAAATATTAATTAGAGCTTGTGCATAGTTGCAATGAAGTATTTAAGAAAATAATCTTAAAGATAAGACGTTGTAAGAAAATAATAAAGAATGGATTAATCTCATTACCTCTCTTAATATGGGTGAAAAAATGTGGAACTTCCTGTTTAATTGTAATAATTAAATTCATATGCAAGTACTTGTAAGAAACGGTTCTACCATGCTGAAATGACAACAGTGTTGTTGAAGTTTGGCATGGCAAGATTCCCAATGCTGACAGGCAAAATGTCACCTGTCAGACATTGTGTGTTTTCTATCGGGGGATGAGCCCCCTGCACCCTCCGCTCCTAAAATATCCAACCCTGAGTCAGAGTTGTTTTGAAGGGGGGGCAAAAGACGGTGAAAAGGTGACATTTCACCCTCGGGTCCTTCACAGTGACAGTCTCGAAATCTGTTGAGATTGTCGCTGTGAGGGATTTCGCTGTTATGCGTTTGCTGTGCAAATGGCATACCATATGAAACAAATGCAGTATTGTTTATTAATCCAATATCTGTGATACCAAGTCACTGTAAGAATAACTAATAAAATAATATTTTATTCACCTATTTTGTTTGTTATTATTCTCCACGCTTTGTATTGTTTTTTTAAAGGACAACATTCTATACAGTTCTCTTCATGGGACCAGAACTTTGGCATTTTAACTGTCAAAACATGGATTCGGTACTCTGAGCACTTCTCTTACAGATCAATGACATGTGGTCAGAGTTCTGAATTCATGCAGTGACATAGTTGCTGGTCTCTGCATAGATTCTGATGGACTCTGAGCATTTCTCAGATATGTTAAAGAACTGTAGTCAGAGTTCTGAATCTATGCAGCAACTTAGTCGAAACTTCAGATTCTATATTCCATAAAGAGAACTGTATAGAATGTTGTCCATAAAAAGAAAACACAAAAAACAGTTATTCACAACAATTTTATTTGGATACAGTTATATGTGGATCATTTGGAGGTACGAATACAAGTTGGAAAAATATGAACATTACAAACAGCTGCCAATCAGCACACATTTCTCTATCCCCTCTAACATGCTCTGATTTCCCTGATCTATAAATGGGCTGAAAATCTATTTTAATTGTTTTTGTAAGCATTAGGTACTACATTTTAATTATGCTCAGACCATTAAATTAATTAGGTCTGGGCCCAGGAAGACGTCCATTCATTCAGTACATACTGGAGCATATGCGCACCTGGACCAATTTGTTCCTGTAAATTAACATCTTTCTTTTGGCAAGTTATTTATTTAGTTGTTTATTTTATTCTTTGGTAACTGGATAAGGCCAACTAGTCACAATTCCTGTTTTCTAGGTGACCTGGGAGCACTGTGGAGGTTAAGTGATTTGCTCAGGGTCAAACAGTATGCAAGTGGAGGTTGTGGGAATCAAACCTAGATTTACTAGCTGTACCAAGCTCATTCACAGCTCATTACTATAACCACTAGGCTGTATTGCCAGCCCCAATACATTTTCAATTGTCCCACAGAAACAATTTAAGTATCTAGAAATACTTGTTGTGTAGGCTGCTCCATTATCCTATAAAATATAGGAATTCATGTACATAAAGGAACCTGGAGTTCACCTGGAAGAATTTAGTAATGTCTTAGTCAATTACAGTAGATTTCTTATTATAAGCAAGAATAAAATGCTTTGGCTGCTAGCTAGAGATTTTCCACCTGAGCTTTAGGCTCAAGTTAAATATAACAACACCAGGTATAGATCTAAAGAAATTATCAGAATTTGAGACAGTGTTGCATGTTTTATTTTATTATAGTTGAGAGAAATCGGAATTGCAATCCTTTGAGTCAGAGACTCCTTTGCAAAGGCTCCATGTCAGATACACACATATACAAATAACAACAGGATACTTACATAGGTAATACAGTACAGGGAATATATACAGCTGTAGCGGTCATTAACAGTAGACCCCATGTCATTACATATGATAGGTTACAGTTTCGGGGGTCTTAAGTGGACTCCGTCATAATATATACACAGTGTGAGAGGAGTAATGAGGGGAAATAACCAAGATACAGATATGGTTCCCCTTCCCAGTGGGTAAACTAACAAGTTATGAAAATATTCCTTCTAGGGTTTAAGCTATGCAACCTATAGAGCTGAAAGTAGGAAGATGGAGTATTATGTGCAGTCACATGCTGCGGAGGCAAGGAGGAGGGTCTTGAGGTCAGTCTTAAATCAGCCAAGGCTGGGTGCCATGGAGATGGAGGGTGGAAAGTTGTTAAACCACAGAGAAGCCCAATCACGGAAGGATCGTTGACTGAGGGAGGTCCTACAGTGAGGGACCAGGAGGGTGTTATTGGGGAAAGTCTGGTGGCTCTTCTGTTAGGGACTATTTGGATGAGGTGGTGAAGGCCTTTGGGGCCTTGTTTCTGGAGTATCTTTTTGCAAGGATCTAAAGTGTAGATATTTGAGCCTGCCTTCAAGCTTAGCCAGTTCGTTAAGTTATACAGCTCCCAAGTGTGAGTAAAATGTTCACATCCAGTGATCATGTGGCAGGCTTTATTGAGAGCTAAGCTGATGTGTCATAAGGCTGTTTGGTCTGCAGTCCCATAAATCACTATGCCATAACCCACCAAGGAAAGGATTGAGGAGGACACTGCTAGGTGGAGGGCCTGGGGAATAAGCAGTGCTTATAACGGAATAGGATCCCAAGCCTGGTGTTAACGGAGGATGAGACATGTTGGATATGCATGTGGTAGGTGAGTGAAGTGTCAAGGTTAATACCAAGGTACTTAAAAGAGGAGACCTGTTCAAGTTTGGTGCCTAGTGAGTTCATGATAATTAGCTGGGTGTTACAGAGAGGACTCTGATGGTGAGCAAATATCATAGACTTTGTCTAGTGGTAGTTGAGCAATGGGTGATGCTCAGAGAACCAGGCTTCAAGTTCCCCAAAGAATGCCTGCAGGGCGGTTTGGAGGGAGTCAGGATGGGGGTATTTCCACAATATCACAGCGTCATCTGCATAGAGCAGTAGTTTTCCATTGCAGGATTGGGGAAGGGAGTTTAGGAAGAGGATGAAGAGAAGTGGACCAGGAATGGATCCCTGTGGGACCCCAGCAAGGACTGGTCTACAGGAGGAGAGAGTGGTATCTATTTTGACCTGCTGAGTGCGGCCGGATAGATAGTCTTCAAACCAGGTGGTGGCTTCCAGAGAAGTTCAGGGCACCGAGGAGTGGAGGAGCAGCGATGGTTGGCGGTATCAAATGCTTTTGTTAAATCAACATAGATTGCCCCAACAAAGGAGCCTTGTTCTACTGCCTCATGTATGTATGTATGATGTGCATTCAGGGCAGTGGTAGTACTGTGGCCACTCCGGAAGCGTGTTGTTCACAGCTAAGTAGGTCGTGCTTGTTCAGGTACTCTGTGAGCTGTTCCAATACGATTTTTTCGAGTGCCTTGGAGAGAAGAGGTAGGATCGAGATGGGCTGATAATTGCTAGTGGAGGTGCGATCACCACTCTTCAGAACAGGGGTTATAACTGCTTTTTTACAGGGTGTGAGGAATTGGTTGAGACATAAGGAGAGGTTAATTATTTTGGTGAGCTGGGGCAGGGTCACATCCAGGGTGAACCTGAGGAGTTTGAGGTCCAGCGAGTCATTGCTATGGCAGGCATTCATCAAGAATTTGGTAAGATAGCATTTGCATCACTGCAAGTGAGGACCATAGATCGGAAAGGGGTGGTCAGTGGTTTGTTAGCAGTGGGACCTGGACACTGGCTGAAGAAGTTATGGGGAGGATGTTACTGAGGTCTGAGAAGCCAGATTGAGAGCATTGAAATGGCTGCAGGATCCTGGGAGATGACCCCATCAATTTGTAGCTGGTCTGGAGTAGGGGATACAGTATCCTGCAGAGTTCTTTATATTGTCTCAAAATTGTTTCCCAGAGCCCCAGGAGGAAGCTAGGGTTTGCCTATAGTAATTGGCTTTAGTTTGTCGTATAGCCCAGGTACATTTGTTCCTGGCCTCTCTGTAAAGCTGTCTGTCATGGGAGAGTTGCAAGTCCAGTGCCCTGTGCCGAAGGTTGTCTCTGAGGTGCATTTGATCCAGCAATGATTGGGAGATCCAGGGTGTATCCCATTGTTTAGCAATATGTTTGGTGATGGGGCAAAGATGTCACAGGCCGAGTTAAAGGTAGTGATAAAATAAGTGAGAGCAGCATCCATGGAGGGAGCAATGTGGAGAGGGGTCCAGTCACAGGAAGTGAGGTAAAATTTGAGATGGGGGAGGGATCCTTTTTTGAGGCACCTATGGGCATAAACTTTAGGTACGATAGGGAGCTGTTTGTTTGACCATGAGCAAATGACTGGGGATGGTCACCTTCGAGTCTGGGAGCACTTGACCTTGGTGAGGTTGTTTGGGTGGTTTGAGAAGATGAGGTCGATAAGAGTGGAGGTACCAGATTTAGGATGTACTCTGGCTGGTGAACAAACTACTTGGGTAAGGTCATGAGCTAGGATGGATTCTTTGTAGAGGGAGGATGCAGTGGTTAGCCAGTTGATATTGAAATCTCAGAGAATAATGATTTCACTCTTGGTGGGGTGTTGAGTAAGTGAGACAGAAATGATTCAAAGGCAGGTTTTTGGTTACCTGGAGAGATGTAGACAGCCATGATATATAGTGCCTTTCCAGTAATGCCCAGTCTTAGTTTGATGGTTAGAACTTGGGCACCAGGCATAATTCTAGGGAGGGAGACTGTGGTGGCATACAGTGAGTTTCTTACATAGATGGCACATCCACCTCCATGCTTGCTTAATCTGTCAGCATGAAAAATGGTGAAGTCACTTAAGGCGATAGATCCATCAGGGATGTTATTGGATAGCCAGGTCTCTGATAGTGCTATGATGTCCGGAGAGTGTTGTGCGACCCAGCCCTGGAGGGGAGTAAAATTCCTCTGGAGACTGTGGATCTTGATGGAGGCCAGCAGAAGGCTCCCAGGTCTTGTAACCAGGGTGGAGCAGGTCCACGGCCCTGGGTTGGGGTGCTTGTTACCTGATAGGAGGAGGAGGAGAAGGAAGAGGGTGTACCGTAGCAATGTTAGCCTCAGCAATCTCAGTTTGGGGTGAGAGGATAACAAAGAGTGAACGATTTTATCAGGGGTGACCGGTATAGGAAGCGCGGGTATGTGGTGAGCTAGCAGAGCAGAGGATATGGAGGGATAGGGACCGAGGGGGAGGTGATTGACAGGGGTGAGGTGGTGCTGACCAGGGGAGGTAAGGAATGTAGAGCAGCACGGCAATGGGTATAAAAGTTCTCCACTGGATCATGGTGGTGATGTGGTGGATGTGGTGGAGTTGTAATGTGGGGAGGGATATTAAGGACTGGTGGGTGAGTCGAGCAACCGGGATCAGTAAACCAGTAGTATGTCCTATTATCGGGTAGCTGGATGGAGGAAGAGACTGTGATGGGAGGAGGTAAGCAACAGTGAGAAGCATCAGGAAGTGGTAGTCCATGTTTGATTTTTTTTTTTTTAGAGAAGGGGAGGAGCTGCTGACCCCCTACTGGCAGGAGCGTATAAGCTACAAGTGGGAAAGTGGGCTGAAAGTGGGCATAGATACAAAGATGAGCCCATTATGTCTGCCCTGATGTTCCAGTGTTGCTTTACTATGCCCCTACAGCGCTTTTCCTGCCTTCTGCCTCCTTTTGTTCTGAACACCTTGGAAGATGTCCTGTTGGGTTTTGAACTCCATGATAGCTCTGTTGTTGGTCACATTACTGGGTAGTCTGTTTCACCTATAAACCACCTGCTCTATGAAGAATTACTTTCTAATGTCCTTCTTGAATTGCCCCTTCCAGCTTAAGGTTGTTGCTATTTGGTGGTTGTGCTGCTCCCTTAGCTTAAATAACTATGTGAGGTCAGTCCTTAAGGTAACTCAGAGTAACTGGATCGCATTGCCATTAACACAATGGGGTTGCTGCAGCATGCATACCTCACTTGCTGCAGCATTTCAAGGCAAACGTACACTTTTTGTGTGATCACCACTGTGTGTCTTCCAGAGAGTACATGTTAAGTCTGTTCAGTCTCTCCTAGTAGGCCTTATCCTTCTGTCCCTACATCATTTTTGTAGCCCTCTTTATAATAGTCTCCAGCCTCTCCCTGTCCTTTTTCCATGACATGACAACACAATGGCAAATTATCACAGTTATTTTTTGAATTATTGATTCATTGATTTTTATAAAGGATAAAAAAGATGATTTGGGAAATGTAGCAGTGGGACCAATTTGAAATGGATGACTTAAAGAGCAAAGAAATCAGTTAGTCTAAAATTCCACTGATGAATTTCAGTAGTAACATACAGTAAGTTAGTAACTCATTTTGCAGTATGAAGTTATTGTTTACCAATGAAAGTTTTTAAGCTAAGTTTGTAATCACCAAAGAACAAACTATGTTTAAGTAAATATCAAGCTCATCATTGAGGCACTGGGTGCCACACCTCACACCATGCTGGTGACCTGTGTTGGGAACAAGCACAGGCCTACAAGGGGCAGCAGGGAGGGAGAAGGAGGAAAAGTTAGTGTCTTTGGACTGCTCCCTCTCTGGAGGGAGAGGCCAGCAGTTGGTGCTTGGCTGGCCCCTAGCTGTGGCTGGGGTTGGTGCACCAATGCTGTATGTGGGTCGGGTAGCAGGCGAGGTGCTTGATGGGACACGCATGGCAGTGTGTGCATTGCCATCGCTGGCACCATTGCATGCTCCACTCCCAGAAGGGGAGAAAAGAGGAAAATCGCTCACGGAGGATGAAGGGGGAGTTCACAGGCTCTGCCCCAACCAGCCACAGTGCCAGCACACTGGATCCATTCCAAGTGGGGGTGGGCCTCCCCAGTGACCCCTCCGGGGGGGCAAACCCTGGAGGTAACAGCCGGAGCTGGATGGTGGATGTTGGGGTGATGGGGCTGGAATTCCCCCTGAATGTTAGAGCTGTGGAAGCAGGAGTATAAATAATAATAATAATAGAATATATATCAAGCTTATCTATCTGCTATTAAGTAATAATCACATTATAATTACTGGTGACCCCCTGTATCACATGGTTTTGCTTACCTTTTCAAAAGTTGTAATAACCAGCAAGCACCGTAATAACCAGTTATTATGGTTTTTGAAAGCTTGTGCTCCACTAATACAAGTCAGCAGTGGGAAGGCACGTCGTGAGCCTGGAGAAAAAAGTCAGAATAAAAGAATCGGCTGAAAAAAATGCACCAGTAAGAATAAAAAATAAAGTCTAGACAGGTGTGTGTTTATTATGTTTTTTTACACACCCTCAGTGAGTGATGAGCTCACAAAACTTCTGAAATTCGCTCTTGAGGTTTATGGCTCATCACTACATCGGTGTGTAAAACATCATAACACACACCTGCCTAGACATTATTCTCTATGAGCTTCACTCACAGCATGTGTAGCATCAACACACCATGGATGTGTGTAAAATCTTATACATACCCATACTTGATTCCCTAATTAATAAATTTCAGCCTAACTGTTATGGGGAGTCCTTCAAGACTGTAAATTTTGCCTAGAAACATAGAAATGTAAGGCTGCTTTCCCTTGGATTCCTAGCTATAACCTTGTACTCACTTTTGGATATAGTTTAGTCAAATAGCCTGTGTTGTGTTTTAAAGTCTTAGGAGGATAACCATCTGTACAGACTCTTAAATGCTGATAATCAGCAACAGTTTTATTCTTGATGTGCTTTGCAGTGAAAGCACAGGAAGTTAGCCTCTTGCTGTGACAGAGGTTAAAGGCCACTCTGAGGCGCACTACTCCCTCACGTGAATTTTGCACAAGGTCATTCTAATGTACAACATTCACTAGTGGAGATCTTTTGAATCATTACTTCCCTGTACAGACACATAGAGGACAGTGTATGGGCAGTGATACAACAGCAACAAGCATGTGTCTGCATCAAGAAGTTTTTTCTGGCAACCAGAAACATCAAGAGCAATGCTTGAGAGGTTCATTGGTTGCCACAGAAATCTCAGACAAAGACACAGGCTTGTCTTTGTATGGATGCTCAAACATTATTTATTTTACTTTTTATTTATTTATTTCTTCTAGGATTACAAATACCTTTGAGCCAAGGCTCTTTTACAAAGGTTCCACGTCAGAGACAGTACAATACAATGATACATAATCGGGCATAGTGCAATAGGCTACAAGACAGGTGATAAAGCAAAACAAAGCATCATGCAGTATTTAACATACAGTTGCAAAACTTAATTATGGGTAAAGCTTGCCAAGGGCAGTTGTCAATCAGGATATAGGAGAGGAAGAGTAGCAGGGAGCGGTGAATAGAGGGGGGAATGGGAGTGAAAAGGGAAAGGCAGGAAGGGAGTGGAACAACATGAGGCAAGGAGGCATGGACTGCTTGGCTGAGATGGGAGATCCTGCTAGGTATGACAGTCGCAGGTGCTAGAGGCAGCAAGGTGGAGTCAGAGACTTGATTTAAAAGGTCCTAGCTTTGGTGTGAAGGAGATGTCGGTGTTAAGGTTATTCCACCAATAAGGAGCCCGGTAGGTGAAAGAGCGTTGACCCAAGGAGGTTCTGCAGTGAGGGTCTTCAGGCGATGGGAGTCAGAGCCTCTCGTGTGATGGGAGTTACTACTGGGGCTGAGGAGAGATAGTACCCCAGGTGGAGCCAGGCCCATTGTGATCTTTTTAGCCATTATGCAGGTTTGATATTTTATGCGATTAGATAGCTGTAGCCATCCTGACTTATATAGTGTATGGGCATCCATGCCTATTTTAGACAGTCTGCTTCCTTTATGTGAACTGGAAGTTGGGGGGGCAATTGAGGGCTGGCGGTGGGCTCAAATTACTGATTCACATGTGGCTAGCAATTGCTGCAGCTGCAGCTGTTTCTATAAGTTTAATTTTAACAAAGCTTCCAGCTTTACTGGCTAGAGAAAGTAGCTGTGTGGCAGCATTCTAAGTTGTTGTGCTACAGTAGTGACATCACTACTGCAGCACAACAGCAAAACGGTGTCACTACTTCAGCACAACAGCCTTATTCTAGGCATGGATTTCCATGCAGAACAACATTCCTCCTTACGCTGTATAGACACTGATGGCAGAAAAGGCATTGGCCCTTCTAGTCAGCTCCGCCCTAGCTATAATATGATGTAAATGCCTTAGTGGTCACTCGCTCCATCTTCCCATGTCACACTCCCCTGCTATCCTCAACAGCCCGAATGTCTTCCCTACCCTCGCTTGAATCCATCCACTGATTTCATGCAGACCAACCCCTCTGGCAGCCTGTTTCACTTATTCACCACCATCTCTGTAAAGAAACATTTTTTGATGTCCTTCCTGAATCTCATTCTCACCAGTTTCTTTGAGTTCCCCTTGTGCCTGTGTGTGTCCACTCATTGTGAACAGTAACCCAGTGTCCACCTTGCTTATATCATGAAAAATCTTTCTAAGTTTCAGTTTTGTCTGCCTCTCCCTCCTGGTCTCTAGGGTATACATGTTAAGGCCTTCTAGCCTCTTCATGTAGGATTTCTTTCATTGACCCTTAATCATTCTTGTTGTCCTTCTCTACATCACCTAACAGTATCCCTGTCCTTTTTCTAGTGCATACTTCATAACTGCACACAGTATTCCAGACACAGCTACACCAGAGATCTGTCTAGGGCAGGATCACCTATTTTCTTCTTCTCAAATGAAGTCTATCATTCTCTTAAAGGATTGCCCCAACAATTGTGTTAGTTGGTGCTTAGAAAGTAGAAATGTGAAGCTTATATTAGCTTCATAGAGTAAACTCACTCTTGGTAAAGACACAAAGACCATTAAGCTAATGAACAGTTCTACAATGCTGATCTTTTTTAAAATTTATTATACTTGTAGTTGTTATGGAAACTAGAAAGTTCCGAACCGCCACTGCTACCATGTAAAATATAAGCTGAGTGCAATGTTTATGACTGGAAAGAGATTCTTTTTTATGTAGTCAGGACAAAGGAAAAAGGCCTTCATTGTCATGACTACCAACTGTATATTTTAAAAACAGCAACTCAAATCCATTAGTCAGGTTTTTCTTTTGTTGATTTTTCTTTTATTTTTACTTTTATGAAGATTATTACACAATAGACAAACCATAAAAATACATTTGTAATTCCATTTAGGCAGTAATCATTGATGGTCAGTTAACAGCAATGCATGGCAATCTTATTTATTTAGAGCTCTGTCCCTGTAGGACTCCAAGCACTGCACCATATCAATCAACAACACAAAGATGAATAGATCATTATAAACATAAAGAGTGAAGTAGGTTATTAGAACTAAAAGAACCCTAATAATAGCAATTAAAGAATAACGCTATGCATGGACATAAATCACCTGCTGAAACAAATGCATTTCTAATCCCTTTTAAAATCACCTCCAAGGGGCAGATCACACAGTAAGGAAAAAGACATTCCACATCACCAGTGCTGCTACTGAGAAGGCCCTATCTCCTGATTGCCTCAACTGTGATCTCAAGGTAGTTAGAAGACCCACTCAGTGGAATGGAGGCAGCAGCCCTCTCCCCAAGATGCCTCTGGAGCTGAACTGTTTTTGGCTCAGTGGGCCTTTCCTGGTACAACTCTTTCAATAAATAAATTAGTTTGTTTATTATTACAGGAATTACTCCATTGAGCTAGCTCATTCACAAGGAGGTCCTGGAGATTTCAAACAATACAATGACGTACATGATCTTATCTGAAACAGATTTGAATAGCACGAGTAAACAGCAATGGCAATGATAAGGTATAGCTTGCATTGTTGCAAATAACTGATGCATTACATACATAAAACTAATTGCACTAATGTGCATGTAGATGATACTACACAGAGTGAGACAAGTCTTCACTTGAGGCAGAAAGGAAAAGGAAAAAAGGAAAAAGTGAAAACATGGCAGTGGAGATGACATCATAGAGGAGGATGGTAGGTTCAGAGGGACAGGAATATTGTGCACTGAGATGGGGGTACAAGGAGGGGTCTAGGGAAGGGTGGTGACTGGGGTAGGAGAGGGGTAGGGAGACAGGGAGGTGCAGGAAGGGAGGATGGTAGGTTCAGCAGGACAAGAATATTGTGCACAGAGATGAGGGTACAAGGAGGGTCTAGGGAGGGAAGTGACTGGGGTGGGGAGGTGGGTTATGGAAACAAGGAGGTAGAGGAAGGGAAGAAGTGCTAGGAGGCAGAATTGGTAAAGAGGGTTGGGTAGGAATATGGGGTAGGGAGGGAGGAGGGGATAGGGAGACAGGAGGTGGAGGAAGGGAAGAAGTGCTAGGAGGCACAATGGGTAAGGAGGCTGGGGTAGGAATAAAGGGGTGGGTGGGGCAGATGGGTGAGAGGATAGGCTGGGTGGTTGGTGAGGAGACAGGGATAGGGTGGCAAGCAGAAGGGATGGTGAGGATTCATATATTAGCTTAGCGTGAAGAAACGTGACAGACCACTTCAAATGCTTTCTTGGCTATGGACCTAAAGCAATTTAACGTGACTATCTCAGTTAACTTCATGTTTTTGCAGCTGATTCCATATAAGACTACAAGGCCTTTTAGGTAGTCAGGCCATAGCCCATGTAGTGCTTTGAATGTCAACAACATGACCTTGAAAGTGATGCCCCACTAGATTGGTAGCCAGTGCAGTTCACACAGGAGAGTGTGATATGCTTGGAAAAGTGCATTTCAGCAGTTGGCCTTGCTGCAGCTTTCTGGACCAGTTGCAGGTGGTCTATCAACTACAGTTCAGCTTAAGGTAAGAGCGTTACAGTAGCTGAGTCTCCGTGTCATGAAAGCAGGCCTAGGGTCACCAGCTACTCAGGATTTAATCTGATCGGTATTCTTTAATTGGTAAAAAAAAACATCCAGACTGTTGCCACCACCTGATGTTGGAGGGGCAACTTACAGTCCAGGATGACTGCCAGAGTGTTCACTCTATCCACAGCTCACTGTCCCTTTTTGTTCAAAGATGGATTTATTAATAATGGGCTGTCTGCATATAAATCGGTCAGTTACAGAGACCATATCAGGCCTGTCTGGTATAAATGACAGACAAAGCTGGGTATCATCTGCATAACAGTGAAATTCCGGCTTTTGCCACCTCTACTAATGGCAGTATGTATACATCAAATAACATAAGGGATAGAACTGACCCCTGCAGCACTCCACAATGTATTACTGCAGGCTGCAAGGAAAAGGAACCTAATGCAACCTGCTGTGATCTATAAACAAGAAAGGACTCAAGTCAATTATAACTTCCTGGTGAGTCCACCATGCTGCCACTGACCTATCTCTTGCTAGTAGAAGAACATTAAGCACCCTAACAAGCATGGTCTCTGTGCTGTGCTGAGGCTTGAAACCAGACTGGAATGGTTCATGGATATTTTATGTCTAGAGGTGCCTCAGACTGCACTCACCATACCTTCTCAATTACCTTCACTATAACTGGGAGGTTTAGCCTGTAGTTTTGCCAGGGTCTCAAGGTCCATAGATGGCTTCTTAGGGAGGGGACCACCACCACTCTTTTCAAAGCACCTTGGAACCAACCCTTCACAAGAGACCACTAGACAATTCTATCAAAAACGTGACCCAGAGTCTCCTGACATTCCACCCACAGGCAGAGGAGTGCGCAGAGTCCATGAACAAGAGGGGCCAGAGTCCCCACAAAGCTGGGGGGGCTGGGGGCATATATAATTATATTATAATTTAGTTGGAGGATGATTTCTAACAAGGGGGGCCAAGGCCAGGGTAGCTCCCCCTGCGCACACCTATATCAACAGGTGGGTAGGACCAGGGTCTTACTTACAGTATGTTGACTGTAGCCTGGATCCCCCCAGCACATTTTCATCTGACACTGGAAGAATCATGCTCCTTGCTCAGAGAGGGCACTCAGGCATCCCTGGATCAATCCTGCTGCCCTTGACAAGCCATTTACTGATATACCATCATGAATCAACAATACCCTGTCCAAGAAGACCCATTAAACTCCTCACACTTATCTGCAGAAATTGCACCTCAAGACTGCAGACAGGATGAGTGCAACAAAATGTCTAGGATATCCTCAGAAGATCTTTTGATCCTGTATGCTACAATCATGTGGGTGGCATTTATACAAGCAAGGAAGTGTATGCAGTATATGTATTTTTTTTAACACTTGTAAGCGTGATGAGTATGACTGCCCATTTTCACACATGACAAGTTAACATAGAACAATGAAAATAACACAAAATACAATATACATGACAGACAAAATAAACAATGACTATGTAGGGTAACAAGTAAATCACTTGATGAATCCAGCGCACCTGGATTTTGTGCAGTAGCCAACATTACAAATATGGCGGTAACTACAAGTACTAATAAGCATGCTGCCCTTGGAGTGCCTGACATATGAACTAAAAGGAGGAGGAGGAGAGGTATTTGAAATGCAATGTACACCCGGCCCCCACTAACTCATTACCCAGGAATGAGCCCAACAAGTTAGAAGAGGAATTGAGTCATCTACTAATTGCCCCACAAATGGCAATATGAGTAATAAAGGTTACTTATAAATATTAAAGGGAAAAGATATACTGTACAGTTGTACGTGTGAAATCACTCATAGTTATGTCATGCAATAATAATGATCCAATTCTCTTCTGTAATAACTGCACGGTAATTCGTTTGTGTTATGTGTGTATGTCAGTAGCTAACTGTCCGCAGTTTAATCCAGTTTAACAGTGCAATTTTAAAAAACGGTGAATGAATGGACTGAGCTACTGGTGTCATTTCTGTATAGGTTATATATTTGGTTTTATGAAAATCAAATAAAATATTTGTCAAAAAAAGTCTGAGGAAGTAGAACACCGGGGGGGGGGAACCCAAAATATGCAAATTCCTGCAGGAACTCCTGTTTCCATCCCACTGGCAGTGTACCAGATGAATCCTGCACCCCATTCCTGCCCCACCTTTTATGGCAAACATTCAAGCAACCCCCTCTCCCAAAATATATGACACCCATGCATCCCAGGCCACATCTAAAACAGATGCCACTCTGACCCCTTACAGTTCCTCATGGGGCTCTGCTCTACCGAATAACCTGCAAAGACAGTCTCCTCCTGGAGCAGCCTGGAGTCATCACCCTCACAGGTCTCAGTGATGCACACCAGGTTCCATCAGGAATCAGTGATGCAATCCTGCGTTACTGTTGTCTTGTTCCACAGGGATCTGCTATTGCACAGACTTGCCCGAAGGGGAAGGGCATGGTCAGTAGGACCACTGACTATCTGTCCTCCAGTCATGAAGGACCCTCTCAGGATAGGGATAAGACAGCAATAACCCCTGTCCTTGGTTCTTTTAAACCCAGGATGTCTTCTGTAATGCTAAAGATCTGGCTACCCTAACTCCCCCCACCCATCATTCCCCTGACTAATGCTGTGCCTCCTCATAATCCCCAACTTCTTGCACCAGTCAGTCTGTCACATGAATCAAAGGGATCTCAAAAGGGAGCAGCTATGGTACTAGATCTGGGGGAGTGGAGGTACATGTGGTCTGTCCCACAGTTCATTAGAGCAGGTCACTGAAGATCCCAAATTACCAACCTCTCAAAACATCCCACCCATAAACCGACCAAAAGAAGATTAAATAAAATCCCACCTGCTATTTACCCCACTCCATATAATCCTTCCTGCAAAATCCCACCTGTTATGAATGTTGCATCAAAACTTAAACCATATAGAGGAGCTGAGGGCCTGAGGCAAACTCAGTAGAGCCTGGAACCCAACTTGCCTTTGCTCAACCTAGAATTTATGTGAGCAGAGGTACTCATTCTTATTGTAAACCTGATACTTCATTTACTTTTTAGTGCGGTTTTGTGTATATTTATATATTTCTATGTTTATCACCTGTGCTGTCCTCTGTCACCCTTCCCCCAGATCTCAATTGTAAACCAACCCTCCCTGACTTTGTTTGCTACTGGAAAAATATGCTTCAGATATAGAAGTAAATTGTGGGATATTTTATACCACTCTCTGCGCCAACCCTTTTTTTTTTACATTAGCAATTATTTACTCATATTGATTGACAATCAGACCAACTGATCCAATTGTATTATTCACAATCAGTAACATTCAGTCTGATCACAATTTCTGGGCCATTTCTAAATAGATTATTGCAATATTTACATATAGTTGCAGCTAATGTGTTGTATTATCTGTAACATTTTTTTAGTTAACTGTGTATACAGTGTCTCTCCTTCACCTTAGCTCTGTAGCACTGAACCCACTGTTGAGTCAGCAAACTTTTCCTGACTGTCTCATCTCTAGTGCAGGAGTGGAGGATTTGACATGGGCTGCTATAAATCTTAATCCCATCAAGAGCCATAAGAATGTAATTGTGCTCCCCTTTGCACTCATCCTACAATAGCTGCCTAGAGCTATATGTCTGAACCAGACACTTAAAGTATGATTAAATGAGAATGACCAAGTTGCTCCTGACAGTCCATAAAGTGCATTCTCACAAAAGATTCTTATCTGAAAAAAAAATGTTCTTTAAAGACTTTCAATGAAGGGTGCAACAGCTACAGCTGGGCAAGCTGAAAAATCAATGGTAGTACTTAATCCCAGCACACACCTCAAGTAAGCAAATATTGCCTTTATTTACACTAGCAGGAGAAGCAGGAAAGAAATGTTTGCCAGGTATATGTTGGTGAAACATTTCTTGCTAGAGGTGTACATTGGGATTTTGTACTTATACTAAAAGTAAAACTCCCTTGAGTCTTATTTGTCCCATGAAGAAAGAGTGGGCTACGTGTTGACTGCTGAGCAGCCAAAGCTTATACTGTAGCACTGGATAGGAGCTACCTTTCTCTCAGAACCTCTGCTACAAATGGGTTTTACAATTAAGCTTGTCCTTTCTTTGTTCTCCTAGATTTTTACTTTGTCTGAAGTATTGATTCACAATGTATTAACATTTTATAATGTTTGTCCTTTTGATATGTACAGTATAGTATGCCTGGCCAATGTAGTTTGTTTAATTTTACTTAATATGTATAGCACTTTAAGCTGTGGTAGCGTGCTCTATGACAAAATAAATGTACCTGCCTGTGGTGAGCTACCCCACTGCTAGCTCTTATTTATAAACATTATTCTTTTGTATATATGTTTTTTTAATGTAATTATATGTACATGCCAGTGTCAGCAAAGGCACATGGAGAAAAGACTGGATTTTTTTAAAAAAAGGGTTTGACCTTCCTCTAACCAACAAGGCCAGTCTTACTAGCAGGAACCTGACATGTTCTTGTCAAAAAGCTTGTGGATACATGATCAAAGAGTATTCCTCTAATGTTAACTGGCCAAGGGAAGCAGAAATAATGAAATCATTGTATAATCATACAACTTACAGGATCTTCCTTATAACTAACTAAATTAAGCCAGTTCAAAAATCCCAGAATGAGAGAAACTATTCCCACTGTCATAAACCCTTAAGATCAAAAGGGAAATGGTCTTAGACAAGAGGTGAAAGAAAAGGTTCCCACAGTACATGGACATTTTTTGTAAGTACCAAGAAACATCCTTTTAACATGCCTGTGTGAGATTATAAACCCTGTGTTAACTATGAGAATCTGACATCAAAGATTATCAGGAAAAAAATACTTTTGGCAAAAATGCAAGAGTGACACCCAGTGGCGTAAAGTGGAAGAGCCAACCTCTAGTCACTGACCTGGAAGGGCCAGTCTTAATTCACAAACTGGGGGGTGGTCTTCTATATAAACTCCAGCACGGACACTCAGAGCCATTTTGTCATTTTGCTTGGACTCTCCTGACCACAGAGAACACCTGTCAGCACAGAGACTGCCTAAGAGCCAAAGGCTGCTACAGAAAGACTGAAGTAATTTGCAAACCAGTGATTCTCTGGACTTTGAAATCTTCATACCTCAGGTAGACTAGCTAACAGTGTTATTGCATTTTCATTGTACTTTTTTCCATTTTCTTTTGCCTGTATACTGTAACCCAAATTAATATTCTCTTTTTAGTTGTAACTGCATGTATTTAAGTATTTTAGTAAAACTTTTGTTTTCTAAAGAATATCTGCCTAAGGAAGAATTCATTATATTGTATGTGTGACTGTAGAAGGTTTATTAATAATCTGTGACAACTGTTATTTGCTTAGAGGGCCACATAAGCAACCAAATTGAGAAAAAGGATCTGTAAAGGGACATCTGGAAGGATAGGGGAATACCAGTCTACAAAGATTTTGAACCAGACTGTTGCATGTCCTCTAGGGAGACAGTAAAATCAGGCTTACAGTGCTATCCCAAAGGGAGTGTGATGCCTGGGTCTTCCTCCTTTGTGTAATATCCTAGAAAAGGTTCATATTTGCCACAAGACTTGAGACTGGTATTGTGCCCTTATCCAGAGCTAGAGGGACACCCAGGATCCTCATGGCAGAGGTGAAGTCATGACCTCGGCAAGCATTCTAAAGAATGAGGAGGGTATCTCTGTTCCCCCCATCATGGATTGCACTTAAGGGTGGGCACTGTGAGATCAGTGGACCTGACCCCAAGAGTGGATTCATGACACTGCCTACCTGCCTTTCATTTATTATATAGATGAATTTATTATTTTCCCTCTTGAAACTGGATACACTATGTAATAAATAGCTAGTACACTATCTGTAAAGCAGTAATTTTTTTTGCCATCTTCTGTGCCCCCTGGCACCTCACTCTTTCAGGCCCTCACATCATACTGCTCCTCAGCCTACTTGATTCACTCACATTGGCAGCATCCACTTACAGACTCCAGTATAGCCTGCTGGTGCCTAGGTCAGTTCCATCTCTATTGGGGGGGCCTACCCAGTACATGCCCCCAAGGTCAAGGGCTGGGCAGCAGGGGCTGGGTTGTGGATGCACTGCTGAATAGGGTCAGGTGGCATGAGAGAATGCATGGGGGAGGCCATCAACTGAAACTGCCTTGACTAGGCATTTTCCCCTGTTCCACCCACTTGCAACACAGAGCATGTCCCTCTTGGCACCCTAGGGGCTCAACCTCCTGGTGTGTGGTCACTCATGCCAACAGTGGCCCCAAACTGCCTCCAAGTGCTTCTCTCCAAGTGATGCATGACATGTACCTTCACGCTCCCTGATGGCTTTCACCCCTGATGTCCTGGGCTCAGGCACAAACCTTGGCCACCAGGGTGCCTGAACACATCCTCCACCACTCAGCACCACTGGAGCCAACTTTCAAAATACTTTTAAAAATTGACAGCTTTTACTTTTTATGTCTGAAGTACTTTCATCTTTCCTGTTGCTAGTTAGATGACTTTCTGCAAGAAGTAGTAGGTATGATGTGTGGAACAGTACTCCACCTGGAGGCTGAAATATCTATGTCTATTCCCTGTCATACCTCATCAGCATTGTGACCTCACAACTGATCAAGAAGAGTCAACCCCCTTCTATCAGACTTTTCACTTGTCACAATGCTGATGACTCATGAAGGGGAATAGAACTGGGTATGCCAACCTCCAGGTAAGGAACTGCACTTCACCTCACATCTAATACTATCTGTCAGAAAACCTTCTAATCAGTAAAGCAAAAAATAAAAATATAGAAATAAAAGTATTAGATAGTTGCTTTTCAATAAATAACATTTTGGTCTCCTGTTTGTGGCACTACAGTTCTTTAAGAGCTCCTGTCACAGTTGAGGCAACTTTGAAAAATTTAACATTCAGGCATAAATGTAGCTTATATTTTGTATTTTATTCTGTAATTCTCGTCCTTATTTCCTTATTACTAAGGGTATTTGTATGAATACAGTAGCTCTGCCCTTTTAGCTCTGGCTGCCTGCCTACACCTGACATCATAATTATTTTTATGAAATCAGAATATGTTGCTGTGGAGATAATTATGATGTCATAAACAGGGGATTGTGATGTCAAGTGTAGAGAAGCAACCCAAGTAGATATAGTCTAAGGGACAGTGATCTTGTTTTCATGCAACTGTTTTCAATAATAAAGAAATTGGGGAAATAATTACTGAAAATGTATGACGTAATAAAGAACATGGGATAGAGCTGAATATAAATCTTACTTTTTTCAGTGTGTTCTCCTGATGCTGTCAAGGACTGTTTAAACTGTGTATAATTGTTCTTAAATGGGACTATGGGAACAGTTAAACTGACTTGGTCTGTCACTGCTCCAGAAATAGCATTTTGTTCTGGATCCCCCATATACTATATATAGGAAATAATTGGCACCACTTATAATCACCCTGTAGACAATGTAGCCATACTTTGGGCATTTCACTTCAAATATCTAGAAGTCCATCTCGACGTCTTCCTGTCTTACAGCTAAGATGTAAACCATATTTCATACAGTGTCAACCTAAGGCTAATGTATTATACAGGAAAAATATTGCATTTGCTTAAACACTAGGGAGTTGCTTAGCAATACTTACTGTCTGTCTTCCACTATGATGATATTATCTTCCACAGTGATTTCACAATGATGCTACAGAGGCTGGGCATTCTATTTAACAAACTCTTAAGATTTATGCTATCATTTCTGTTTAAAACCCCAAAATGGGCACTTTATGACCAGTCAATCAGCTGGCCCTACTATCACCTGTTATTATATCTTGATCTAGAAATAAGTGTGCTAATCTGCATCTTACTTCCTCCAACCTTCTCTTAAAATAGTTAATAGGCTGTCCTGCCAGTGCAGTGGTAGGTCACTGCTTATGACACTGATGACCTGGGTTCAGGAATGAGCCTAGTTTGTTGAGAGCTATCCAGGGAGGTAGGATGAGGGTCCAGTGGACTGCTTTCCTTCTCTGGGGTGGGATAATTGTGGGGCCAGGCATCATGCTGAGTCTTTGCAAAGGCTAGGAGAACTAGGGCCAGGGACTGCAAGAAATGGATAGAGGTTGCAGTGGAGATCGACACTCCATGTGTGGGAGCATGCCGGGTTGTATCAGGATGTTACTGCACATCCATACCTCCTTGGGGACTATTCTGTGAAAAGGCCCCTGTGACCCACAAGCAACATGAAGCCTGAGACTCTCCTCCTTGCTATGGCTGCATTCTGGGACATATCCTTCTCTCTCTCCTTGGCTGCTCTATCCATGTGTCATGGATGCTTGCTATTGTTTATTATTGGACGATGCTTTCACAGGTGAAGCCTGCAAAAGCAAGGAAGAGTAGTGGTTACCAGAGGGGAAACAAAAATGTTTGCAACATAAATAAGAGCATAAAATGAATGAACATTATGTTGCAAATTACATTGTTCCAAATGAAATAAGGTGTAGTAATACCAAATTTCAGAAAAAGTGAAAAAAAAAAATTTTTGTCTCTTTTTTAACATGGATGCATACAATTATTATATTAATTTAATTTATGCATTGATATAAGAAAATAACCTTCATTACCCATTATCAATATTAAAACCATATACTGATACTATCTTAAAAACTGAAAAATAATATTGATAATAATGTTGTTTACTAACATTTATTGCCAACATGAATAAGCATGTATTGGCATGGAAATCTTATTGATATGATCCATTCATGTTGATCTGACCCCAAGCTGTCATTAAAACAAATTAGGTTCCAGTACCAACAGTTCAACAGTTAAGACTTTTCAGAAGACAATTTAAATAACATGGGCTCACTGTGGAACATTTAGGGCTAGGAACTTCATTCTGCTTTAAAATAAATTTGAGATCAGCTACAGTAAGTTGATATATTGTTATAGCAGGTTGCTATAATTTCCATATATCAATATATAAAAATGCAAAATAGTTTACATTTTTTTTAATCATGTTGTTTGTGCCAACATATTATATCAACTATAAGACTGAAAGCTTAGAAAGTATAAAGCTGATATACCAGTAATATGTAAGATTATAGATACATAACATTGTTAGTCGGAAGGTACTAATGGTTGTTTGATTTTGAACAAACACACCTTTTTCTAGTTTACAGAAAGTTTCTAACCACTCTACACCCCTTCACGAGCTTACCCTTTTACAGTGTGTTTGTAATTTATAAAATTATGTCCAGCTCTTGTGACTTTATAGATAAATGCACATCAATCTGCTCTCTAATAGGACTGTGGTCTAATGATGCTATCCTGGTGAGCAAATAAATACATATCATTAGTATACTCTCCTATTTAAATGCACACTGTTCATGGACATTCCCATGAATATTTGCAATCAGGATCAATTGCATTTAGCTTCTTGGGAACCCAACATGTTAATCTTTTAATTGATTGATTGATTGATTAGTTCGGACAAATGCCTTTGAGCTGGACAGATCATTTGCAAAGTTCCTTGTCATCAACAGAGCACAGCAACAAACACCAAGCCTAGTGCTAAATGACATAAACAGTGGATTTACAGCCATATTCAACAAGATGTGCAAGGATTACAATGCATAAGTGCCACCTACAATGTACATATAGCTTTGACAGTAAGCTGTTAACACATGTCAGCTTGCAATAAGTTTTGTCAGCACAAAAATATATGGCATTGGCAATAACACAGGCAGCTTAAAATAGGCTTTGTCAACATATAGAATATGAGGCATTTGAGACAAGGACAGTTGGAGCAGTGGAACAAGCAACTCAAGAAAGCATAGTCTGATACAAAAGGGGTGAAGTCAGGGCAGTTACAGTCGATCTTAGGAGTAGGTATTGTTTGAGCTGTCTCTTAAACTGAACAGTTCTTCTAAAGTTTGCAAGTGAATCCGGGAGTTCATTAAGCCACAGAGGAGCCCTAACAGTGAAGGAATGAGCCTCCAGCGCAATCTTACAGAACGGGATTTTGAGGGTGTTTTTGGACATGGCCCTGGCGAAGTAGGGATTTGGGGGATGGCTGCAGTAGGTTTTGTAGCACAGTGGTAGTGAGACCCAACTGAACCTTTTTACCTAGGATGAAGGTTTGGTATTTAATTTTGTCCTGTAGCGAGAGCCGGTTGGTTAAGGAGTAGGGGGAGCAGGTGTGTGCAAGCTGGTCAGCTCCCAGCTCTAAGCGACAGGCCTTGTTCAGGACTAACTTGACTCTGTTGATGGTAGTGTCAATGGCAGCTCCATATACTATAATCCATTAATCAAATATAGGGATGATTGTACTGGTAACTGTGACAAGCCTGGCTTATTGGGTGAGATTGTGCCTCAATGTATAAGGAGACCCTAGCTTTTTGTTGACCAAGCTTACAATATAGTCCACATGTGGCAAAAATGAGAGGGTGCCATCAATTGTGATTCCCAGGTACTTGAAAGTACTGACTTGCTCCAAAAGAGCATCATCTTCATTTAAGGATGATCAAGAGATGGATTTTATTCTTCCTATGTGGTCCTGCAAACAGCATTGTCTTAGTCTTTTTGAAATTCAGGACTAGTATATTTATTTTAAACCAATCCTCTATTACCCTTAAAGTGCCCTGGAGAACCCCTCTGAAGGAGTCCTGTCAAAGACTACTTGAGAATTTTAAGATTTTAAGATTTCTGGACTAGAATGTGAACAAAGGAGACATACTGTATATTTGCATATTCTACTACCAGTGGATGAAACACATTACCTGAACATATCAAATAACTGCCTAAGGGATCTGTGCTATTTTTTTATTTGTAATAACAAGTTGTACAGTAAGTTGCTTGCTGTTTCATTATATTGTGCATATTTTGTTTGCAATACATTGTTTTGTTGTAACAGATTTCTGATCACTGCTGCCTCTCAGCACCCTCTTGAAAATCTGGATTTTTCTGGTATTTTATTTCATTTTTTTTAACCAGGTTGGTGGGTGAGCCACAGGTCCTCTTCTAAACAGGACTGAGGACCCTGTTAAGACAATTTATACATATACATATAACATGTGTAGATTAAAAAAAATGCAAAATGCCACAAGGTATAATTGTACTTTACAGAAACAGTTAAAAAACATTACAGCTCAATAACACATTTGGAACAGTCTAATAGAGAATGTTATACTCTCTGTTTTAAAAGAGTATTTGAACTGTAGGAGTACTAGTTAAGGGTAAGGAGTTTAGCAGCCTTCTGCATGTCATAAGGTTATCATGCTTTGTTAATAATCAAGATATTAATGTGAATATATCTGTGTATTTATTTAGTTAACTATTTATTTCAAAAACTTTACACAAAAAATACATATTGAGCTGGTAGTAGCTCATTTCCAGGTGTGTTTATACCATTAACACTATATATATATATATATATATATATATATATATATATATATATATATTTATATACACACACATAGTAACTACTGTTTTCCTGTAACAAATCTGCTGTTAGTATTGCCCCCATTGGACCTTCTTGTAAAATAGTTGTTTCATTTAAATTAGGTTATCCTGCTGGGCTCCATACCCTTTCCATTTCAGCAAGCTTCGTACCCAGCTTTGATCTTATATTTGAATGTAGTCACTGTTTATACAATAACCATCCATTTCAGTGTGTAACATACTCATTTCATTATGTATCTTGTCCATTTCAGTATGTTATATACTCACTTCTATCTGTGCCCATTTTCATGTGTAATGTTCTCACTTTACTAGGGGGTTTTATCCATTTAAGTGTGTCATATTCATTTCAGTGCATTAATGACTATGTTTTGACATCCATAATTGTGAAAATGAATCCTCTTCCATAATCATGGAATAAAATATTCAAAGGCGAGTTCATTGTTACTGCTCCTTCTTTTAGTCAAGCTATGCTAATGTATCTGGTATTCGCATCAAAGGCTGTTTGGTGACACAAAGCCACTCCATAGCAACCACAGCAAGGAACAGTATTGCAAAAGCTTGAACTCTGAAGCAAAGTCAGGGAAAGAAGAAGAGCAGTTTTGTTTTCCACAAAAAAATCAACACACATACATTTTCAGGTTCACCTGTTAATGCAGTACTTTAAAGTGAGGTACTGTCATTTTCAGGAATTGATGAGGTAGTTTCTAAAATGGAGACGCACATCTTAGAAGTATTAAGTAGCATTAAGTAATAGTTATAACAGTTTAGTGGTTAAGGCTAGAAAAAGCTGACAAGAAAATTATACAGAATCTGGAAAAAAAATAACACAATTGCACTTTAAGAATGGCACGCAATGTGCCTTGTCTGTTGACATCAACAAAGTGTGTCAGATTCAACAAAAAAAAGGGAGACTTTTCAGTATTTTAGAATAAGACTGTGTTCACCGGTAAAATTGTGAATCACCTCTTTTGTCAAGGAGCTGTTTTTCGCATCTTGAAAAACAAGAATGTTTTTCTGTGAGAAAGAAGTTCCATAAAACTACCTCTTAGGTCAATTTGCAGATCTGATCTTAAAAAAAGTCACATAAAAAGCATTTAAGGGTGTACAGCACAAAAACATGTGACTTGTGTAAATTTCTCTACCATCAGACTTCTAAAGTTAAATTACAATATTTTTTAAATTGCTTCTCTTATTCTGTGATTATGGCAACTTTCTTTTGAAATAATAATCAGAGTTTCATTTGCATGAAAAGGGAAGCCTGTAGCTCCATCAGAAACAAGCATTTGTCAATGCCGAATGTTTGCTTGCTGATATTAGCATTGGACATACAGGAGTAATACAGATGGAATGGGAGTGAAGTATTGAACTCATGCCAATCCCACATCCACCCTGCAGAGATGGACAGGCATTCGGGTGTGCCTTTGGGTTATCACCCATAACGCTCTCGGCATTTCACCTCACCCTATCCTGTAGATACTGACAAGTGTTGAGGTGTGCCTTGGGACCCCATTTCATAAGGACATAGGCTGAAATGGGTGCAGTATAGAATAATGGGGTGAAGTTAGGGGCCGAAAAGTCAAGGCACACCTCATGCCCGTCATTTCAGGGTGGAGGGTGGGTGGAATGGTGAGCATTACAGCCGGCAATCCAAAGGCACACCCTGATATCTTTCAGTCTGACCAGGGTGGGACGTTATGGTTAGAAACCCTAAAGCCCCGGGCGTTTGTTGGTATCTGCACTACAGATTTTCAACATGGCCTCTTTGTGACCCCCACTTCATGAAAGCATTTAGGACCTCTGCTCATGAACAGTGGCACTGTGATTTTGTTAATGTGTCCCGAACTTTGATTTCCTACAGGGACTATGCCATTCTGTGCCAGATGTGCGAAAACACAGATTGGGCAGGATGTGAAGAATGACAGCTGTACCATTCATAGGAAGGTGTGAAGAGATGGCAATGTTGAAAATCTGGAGTGAAAATATTAAAAATGCTCGAACTTCTGAGCATATGTGGAAACTGTGCAATGCAAAATCATAACACAGTCATTAAGTGGAATTATTTCACCAAATTTTCAACATAGGCATTGTGTGACCTCTGCTCATGAACACTGTCAATATGATTTCCTTAATCTGCTCCAAACACTGATTTCCCATAGCAACTGCTCCAACTGGTTCAAATCCTACCCTGAAGGCAGATCCCAATCTGTGCGAATCGGTCATCATACTTCAACCACCCTCCCTGCAAACACGAGGGTCCCCCAAGGTTCAGTACTTGTACCGATTCTGTTCTCCAGCTTCCTGAATGACCAGCCCTTCGTATGCTTAAACACATCCATTCATATGTATGCTGACGACACGGCATTGTATGCATCTGGTCCCTCCCCCACTGAAGTGGCCTCCAGACTTCAGGAAGATTTCAATGCTGTCCAGCGATGGTTTCACTCTAACCAGCTCTTTCTAAATCCAAAGAAAACTATCTCATTTACCTTCGGTATTAGACAGAGGCTCTCCCACCTCCACTCGACCCCCATGTATCATACTATTGATGGTACTCCACTGGAGGCCTGCACCTCCTTCCATCACCTTGGGGTCTGGCTCGACCAGCACCTCGACTTCGCTGATCATATCTACTCAATCCACAAGAAACTACACCCCAAGCTGGGCACCGTATATCGTAACAAGGGTTGCTTGCCTCTGGCAACTCACAGAGCAATCCTACAGCAAATGATTCTCCCTATTATTGACTATGGCAACATAGTTTACAGTGCTGCACCAAAGTCCACCCTTGCAAGACTCGACCCTCTCTTCCATTCCTTCTGCCGTTTTGCCCTAGACTGTCCTCCCTCAGTGCACCACTGCCATCTTTACAAGCTGCTAGACCTCCCCTCGCTACAAGATCAGAGACTTAGCCACTGTTCTAGGACCATGGCGAAATTCTTTAAACGGACCCTCCCCCCCCACCTCAAGTCTGCCCTTGCAGTTCAGCCCCGCTCTGTGTACTCTATCAGGAACACTGACTATGACTGACTATGACTATGACTGGTCCCTGTCTATCCCATACATGTCCACAGCCAAAGGCCAAGTTGCTTTCAGCTACCACTTGCCAAAACTTTGGAACTCCTTGCCAGTGGACATTAGGCACACAGACAACTCTCAGCGGCTAAACCAGCTCTTCAAGTTGTTTTCCCCCTCCTGTTCATGCAACCTGTGCCTCCAAAATGATATATATCCCAACTCTCACCCCCTCTGCTTTACCAATCCTTGGCAAATCTCTACTTGCCTAGCATCCGGCCCTAGTCTAGTGCCTGGTGGTTCATGGCTGCTATGACTGCTAAGCTTATGCATCCTCCAGTGTTATGTGCCTCACTTCTAATTGCCTAATTGCACTGTTGGTCCATTGGACTTGTTAGGAACCGTCACACTCTGTTAGCCTACTGCCTTGTTATTGTACTGTTTAACTCCTGCTAGATGCTGTATCTTCAATGTAATTGTTGTGTTCAAATGTGCTAAGATGCTGTATCTGCAATGTGATTATTGTGTTCAAATGATGCACTTGCACTGACCTTACCCCCTCCCCCCAGGACGCATCTGAAATCGAGCGGTACTCCGCTCAGTATGCCTTCCTGGTGAAACTTTCAAATAAATAAATAAATTGTGCACCACATGTGCAAAAACACATTTCGGGCAGGATGTAAAAAATGACAGCTGTACTGTTCACAAGGAGGTGTACAAAATGGACAATGTTGAAAATTCTGAGTGGAAATATTACAAATTTTTAAAGTTACGAGTATGCATGGAAACTGTTCAATGCATGCTCGTAACAGTCATTTTATGGACTTTTGTCACCAGATTTTCCACATAGGAATTTTAGGACCTCTGCACATGAACAGTGTCACTGTGATTTTCTTAATCTGCCCTGAACACTAATTTCCCACAGCAACCGTGCTGATCTGTGCCAGAAGGCAAAAACACATTCCAGACAGGATGTTAAAAATGACAGATGTAATGTTCATAAGGAGGTGTGGAAAAATGCCAATGTTGAAAATCTGGAGTGAAAATATTACACATTCATGAAGTTACGTGATTGTGTGAAAACTGCGCAATGTACACTCATAACTCATAAAGCACCGGGGCCGGATAAATTACATCCTAGAGTGCTGAAGGAACTTGCAGATGTCCTGGTGAAACCCCTGGCAGAGCTTTTCACCATCTCTCTGAGGACAGGGTGGGTGCCCCAAGACTGGAAGGTGGCGCATGTAGTGCCTATCCACAAGGGGGGATCAAGGGAGGTGGCAGGGAACTACAGGCCTGTCAGCCTGACATCGGTGGTGGGCAAGGTGATGGAGGGCATTGTCAAGGAGAGGCTAGGGGGGGACCTGGATAAGTCAGGGCACCTGGACGATAGACAGCATGGATTCATCCCGGGGAAATCGTGTCAGACAAACCCCACCCCCAGTACTCCAGATGGGGCCTAACCAATGTCTTGTACAGAGGGATTATTACCTCCCTCTTACGACTTGTGATACCCCTACTAATACACCCTAACACCCCCCTAGCCTTACCTACTGCTTTAGAGGTCTGCTTGGATGATTTTAGGTCATCAGTGATGATGATGCCCAAGTCTCTTTCTTCCTTTGTGACTGCTAGCAACTCGCCTCCCAGCCTATAAGTGGCTTCAGGGTTTCTCTTCCCTATGTGCATGATTTTGCACTTCTTTGCATTAAATCCCAGTTGCCACTCTTCTGACCATTTTGCTAGTTTATCCAGATCTCTTCTCATTCTGCCCACCCCATCTGGATCATCTACTCTGTTGCAGATCTTGGTGTCATCTGCAAACAGACAAGCCTTACCTCTAGTCCATCTCAAGGTCACTAATGAAGATGTTGAATAGGACTGGCCCAGGACTGATCCCTGAGGTACCCACTTGTGACTTGCATCTCTTCTGACTGTATACCATTTACCACCACTCTCTGTTTTCTGCCAGTCAACCAGTTTGCCCCCAGTTGACCAACTTCGACCCACCCTGAGCCTACCTAGCTTATTTATCAATCTTCTATGAGGAACAGTGTCAAAAGCTTTGCTGAAGTCAAGGTAGGCGACATCAACTGCTCTTTGGTCCACCACTCTGGTTACCCAGTCAAAGAAATCTATGAGATTAGTTTGACAGGACCTTCCTTTGTAAACCCATGCTGTCTTGGATCCTGTGCCCCTATGGATTCCAGGTGTTGCACTATCCTTTCCTTAAGAGTGCCTCCATAATCTTGCCCACTACTGAGGTAAGACTGACTGGTCTGTAGTTCCCGCCTCCTCCCTGCTACCACTCTTGGAGGAGGATCACATAACCCTTCTCCAGTCTTCTGGGACCTCTCCTGTGCTCAGAGACTCACTAAACAATTCTGCTAATGGCTCTGCTAGTTCCTCCTCTAGCTCCTTAAGTACCCTGGGATGTATGCCATCAGGTCCCATTGCCTTATCCACCCTGAGCTTAGCAAGCTCTTGTAGGACCCTTTCTTTTGTGAAGGGAGTAGTGCTCACTCCCTCCCCTGTGTCCATGATGCTGAGCTGTGGGCCCTGCCCTACCTTCTCTTCAGTAAATACTGAGCAAAAGTATCTATTTAGGATAGATGCCTTTACAGGGTCCTCCTCCTCACATGCTCCCTTTTCTCCATTAAGCTTAGCAATACCCCCTCTGGACTTTCTCCTTTCACTAATGTATCTATAGAAAGTCTTGTCACCTTCTTTTACTGTTCGTGCTAGTGTTTCCTCAGTTTGGGACTTTGCCTGCCTTACTGCCTTCCCTGCTTCCCTTAGGGCAGTTTGGTATGCCTCCCTATCTTCATCCCGCTGTGTTCCCTTATATTTCCTGAAGGCCAGCCTTTTGGCTCTGACCTTTTCTGCTACTGTATTTGAGAACCAAAGTGGTTTCCTTCTTCTTTTGCACTTCCTTTTCTGTCTAACACAATGGGATGTTGCTTCAAGTATTGTATCCTTAATGCTTGCCCACTTTGCCTGTACCTCCTCACCTGTGTTTCTTTTTGCCAGGGCTAGCTTAACTCTGTTGGCCATCTTATCAAAGTCAACTCCTCTGAAGTCCCATATTTTTGCCTTGGAATGGGATGATTTAGATGTAGTAGCCAAATTGAACCATACCATGTGATGGTCACTGGCCCCCAGGTGACCTTCTACCTGGAGATCTGTGATCCCTTCTTTGTTAGTCAGTACTAGATCTAGGATAGCCCTGTCTCTTGTGGGTTGCTGTACCAGTTGTTTGAGGCCCTCCCCTGCAGGAATCCACTATGAGTCTAGTTCTGGCAGATGTTCCTGCTGGTATTGACCAATCTGTATCTGGCATGTTGAAGTCTCCCATTATCAGAACCTCCCCTTTAGCTGTCATGTTTTGTATATCTTCTAACAGTAATGTGTCTATGTCCTCCCCCTGGTCTGGGGGCCTGTAGAAAACCCCAGTTCTTATGGCATCCCATTTCCTGTTTCAGGGGTGACCCACAGTTCTTCTGGCTCCTTATGTGTATTCTGAATTTCTGTAGCTTTGATATTTTCATTAACATACAGGGCCACTCCTCCCCCCCTTTTTGCACCTCGGTTTCTTCTGAACAATACATAGCCAGGTACTGAAGTCTCCCAAGTGTGGTTACTGGTAAACCACGTCTCACTAATTGCTACTATGTCCAGTTTAGCCTCTGACATTATTGCCTGCAGGTCTGGGATCTTATTTCCCAGGTGTATTATTATTTAGGGTGTATTAGTAGGGGTATCACAAGTTGTAAGAGGGAGGTAATAATCCCTCTGTACAAGACATTAGTTAGGCCCCATCTGGAGTACTGCGTGCAGTATTGGAGGCCACACCTTCACAAGGACATTAACCAAATTGAGGCAGTCCAGAAAGGGCAACAAAATGGTGCAGGGACTGCATCAGAAGACATATGAGGACAGATTAACGGAGCTCAATATGTATACCCTTGAGCAAAGGAGGGAGAGGGTGATATGATCAAGACATTTAAACACCTTAAGGGCATAAACAAGGTGAAAGAGTCTAACATGTTTAAATATAAGAAAAATAGCAGGACAAGAGGACACAGCATGAGATTAGGGAGGCCGATTAAGGGGAATGTGAAGGAATTCTTTTCACAGAAAGGGTGGTAGATGCATGGAATGGCTTACCACAAGAAGTGGTGGCTATGAATACAGTGCAGGGCTTCAAACAGGCATGGGATAGGCATAAGGGAGCAATACAAATGACTATGAATAGATAGGTCACTGACAGAGCAAAGGCCGATGGCACATTTATAAGGTAGAAAAAGAAATGGGCAGACTGGATGGGCCTTGCGGTCCTTATCTGCCGTCAACTTCTATGTTTCTATGTTTCTATGTAAACCTGGTGGAGTTCTATGACTGGGTGACAAGTGCCTTGGACCTGGGTAGACCAGTGGATGTCCTCTTTCTAGACTTCAGCAAGGCATTTGACTCTGTTCCTCACGTGGGCCTGTTGGATAAGCTAGGAGAAATGGGGGTGGGAAACCAGATGATCAGATGGATAGGCAATTGGCTCCAGGACCGGACCCAGAGGGTCATAGTTGGTGGGATAGTCTCATCCCCAAGGAGGGTCATTAGTGGGGTCCCACAGGGATCAGTCCTTGGGCCCCTTCTATTCAGCCTACCTATCTGACATAAGGACAGGAATCAGGGTGAGATGAGTCTCTTTGCAGATGACTCAATACTGGAGGCGGTGGTGGATGGGGAGGAGGGAGGTGGCCCTGGGGACCTGGAGGCTCTGGAAAGATGGTCTAGAAAGTGGAAGCTGAGGTTCAATGCAGGAAATGCAAGGTACTCACCTGGGGCCAGAAACCCAGGCCAAGTGTACACCCTGGGGGAATACTACAAGTCTCAATGGCTGAGAGGGACCTGGGGTGGTGGTGGATGTCAAGATGAACAACTCTGAGACTTGTAGGAGGCAGCAGCCAAGGCCAACAGGATGCTGGGATGCATCGCTAGAGGATCACCTCCAGAAGGAGGAAGTGATACTCCCTCTGTATAACTTCTTGGTGAGCGCACCTGGGTACTGCGTGCAGTTTGGAGCCGCACATAAGAGGACATTAACCTCCTGGAAGGATCAGAGGAGGCAACAAAATGATTTGGGGCTTGGGGACAGGACCTATGAGGAGAGCTCGAAGAGCTAAATATGTACACATTGGAAGAGAAGGGACGGGGGACATGATAGAGGTCTTCAGGTACATGAAGAGGGTAAATGGGGAGGAACAGTCAGGGTGCTTGAAGGAAGGAGGGGGCCACTAGAGGGCATGGGTGGAAGCTGGAGGGGAAGATTCAGGGAGAAAGGAGGAGGTGCTACTTCACTGAGAGGGTGGTGGAGCCATGGAATGCACTACCTAGGGGGCTGGTGGAGGCAGAGACAGTGGAGGGGTTCAAGAGGGGTGGGACAGGTACAGGAAGGGTTCTGAAGCAAAATCCAATGCAGCAGAATATCCGGAACTGGGAAGGAGAAGCCAGAGAAGGCGAGGGGACAGGAAGGTCAGCGCCCAGGGTGGGGGCTGACCAAACGAGCAGACACGAAAGACCGTTAGGCCTATTCTGCTGGCATTTTAGTATGTTAGTATGTTAGTATGTTAACACAGTAATTTTATGTACTGTTGTCACCAAATTTTCAACATAGGCATTTTAAGACCTCTGATCATGAACAGTGTTACTGTGATTTTCTTAATCTGTCCAAACATTGATTTTGCACACCAACCACGCCATTGTGCGCTACATTTGCGAAAACACATTTTGGGCAAGATGTGAAATATGACAGCTATACTGTTCATAAGGAGGTAAGATAAAATGGCAATGTTGAAAATCTGGAGTGAAAATATTAAAAATTCTTGAAGTTACGAGCATGCATAGGAACTGTGCAATGCACGCTCGTAAGACCGTCATTTTTGGGAATTTTTTCACCAAATTTTCAACATAGGGTTTTGGGGGGCCTACCTCATGAACTGTGACACTATTGTTTCATTCATGAGTCCCAAAAGGTGGCTCCACACAGTAACCGTAAAATCACCTTTCTGGATCAAATAACAAAATGTCAGTGACTGAGTTCATGAGGTGGGGTCCCAAGAACCCCATGTTGAAAATTTGGTGAAACAATTCCTAAAAATGGCTTAGATATCCACTTAAATTGAAAAAAAACTATTTATCCCATTATACAGCTTTTACGGCATTTCTTCAGTTTGAGGTCGGCTTTGAAGAGTGCAGACATGTTCCCAGTCCACCAGATCATCACGACAGGCTTCGGAGGTAAGTGTGGGGTGAGAGGGTGTGGGGAATTGGGGTGCACAGAGGGTGGGTGCAGGTTAGGGGAGGGGACACCAGACTCAGCGAGGGACCATTTTCTTTATTTTTACAGACATTTTAAATAAAAGGACACTGCGGGACTATTGGCACACTGGGGTGGGCTCCCAGCATGCCACTTAAACAAAAGGGCTTACCTTGTTGTGGAGTTCATGCAGCTCCAATCTCTCCTCGGTCCCGGGAGTTGTGGTGGGACTCAAGCCCCAAAGCCATTGGTGCCGTAACTGCAGCAGTGTTTATTCGGACCCTGCCCCCCAATGCGGAAGGGTCTGGGGGTCCGGAAGGGAGAATGTCTCCCATATTGCCACACAAGGGGGGGGTCAGAATGGCCCCAGTCATCCCTAAGTAATTTGGGGCTGCTCAGGGAAAAGGAAAAAAAAAACAAAACACCAGGCACAGCCATGGTGGCCATGCACACAGCGTGAATGCACTACATAGGGGGCTTGAAGGAGCCATGCTCCTATTATCACTCATCTGTGCAGCCGACAAGGAAATCAGTGTTTCCCCAGTCACCAGTTAAGCAGAAGGGCTGGGGAAGATGCACACAGTGACCAGACGAGTTCTGGTCACGAATCCTGCCATAATTAGCCCTGGCAGTGGGCTAAATCAATAGTGGGAGGGGAGCAAATGGCGATACAGGAGCCTGCCAGATCCTGTACTGCAACTTCAGTATACGGTACTGTGCGTGATTCTTTATCCCATCTTAGAATACATGAAAGCAGACACTACTGAAAAATAAGTCTTATTTGTATTACACCAAGTCAGCAGTGCTGAAGCAGTTGTCGTGTACAGCTGAAGTGGATACTGCCAGTAGTAGAATCCTGTATTGGGAGTCTGTGATGAGACAGACAGAGCAAGGCAGCCAGCAGCACACTGCTGAAACCTGATCGGTATGACGACGGGCTAAATATGCAAATGACCTACATGTTACCACCACTTATTGCAGCGGACATTTTCTTTCAACTGTACGCCACTGCATCTGAACGGCTGTCATAGACAGCTCAGCCATTTATTGGTGCATTATGGTCATGCCTGCAAAAAAGATCATGGCATTGGAAGAGGGGGTGGCACACCTACAAAAAGTTGTATGGTGACACTATGTTTCTTGCACATGCGTGCAAGCAAACATAAAAATGTGAACAGGAGAACCACTGGAAGGACATTCCACAAGTCTGCTGAGCCTGATCACTTTATAATGGAGAGATTCTTGGGTGGGGGTAGTCTAGACCCCCCCAAAATGGGTAAGCAAAAGTAGAGCCCACACTCCCCCCAATATAGTTACATTTACCAGAGAGGGAGAGAAGGAGAAAGGTGAAAGAGAAAGAAAGAAATTGCAACAAAGAATGGTTTACAAACTTGAATGTCTACACAAGGAGAATGTGCTCTTCAAAGGATATGGTACACAGAGACAGTGCAGAAGTTAATAATTAGACATGTAACATCTATACTAAATTATGGCATCATTTTTAGCCAGTCAGGATTATTTCTTTTTTTAACTTTAAACTTTCACTTGAATTTGAGTAAAACATTTACAATACAAAATATAGATTGTTTATGTGTGTATGTATTTAGTTTTTTATGGAAAACAAATTTTAACAGACAGGTGAGCTAGCAGATTCAAAGGGAGGCTCACTTCCAGATGATGCAACCTGTGGGGGGGGGGGGGCATGAACAAATGAATGATATATATAATTTTTTCAGAGTAGGATGCAACTCATTTCCTTACAATAAAACTTAAATTAGTGGGAGTCAAAGAACATAAAGAGATATTTAAATAAGTCATAAAGGTATAACCCTATCATTTAACGAAAAACACGTTCTAGCTGCAAGTAAGCTATAGAATTTTTTTTATTTATTTACTAAAACGCACTGGTCATAAACTTCTTCTGACCAGTATCTCATTAATGATATCTTCCTAATCCTATCACTGGATGTTGCAGCAGTATAAACTGAAAAATATTTTTTTTAAAGGACAAAGAAGCCATTTAAAAGAAATAATCAGACTACATCCATATCATTTTCAAAATATACCTTTGTCTTTATTTTCTAGTGACACAGGATTTTGATATACCATCTTTAGGTTTTACAGTAATGCAATCTGATGGACATAATTTCTCAAAGCCATCACAATCACAGATTATTTGCTGATTGAAAACAGAAAATGTTTAGAGCATGATTTGTCTTTCTGAGTGGAAGCCACACTTTTAACTTAGCAGAAGACTTGGTACAGTGTTACCAAATTCGCATTTCAAACATATAGAGCATTCTATTTGCATGCACATCAGATGTATGCACTAGTGATGGGCGAAATGGCACCAATTCGCTCCGCAGGGTGATTCGCAGAGTGAAGGTGAATTCACGGAGTGCTCCACAACGCAAAGCGGGGTACTTCGCATTATTAATTGGTAACGCAAAGTCCATTGAAAACAATGACTTTGCATTACTCCGCCTTCCCAAACCACTACTTCACCAATTCTTAAGGCTAAGTACATTGACAACAATACTTCACCACTTCGCCTTGTTTCTAAGCTCCAAAGGCGAATTTTGCAGAGATTCATGGGATTTCAGGTCACATGGGCTCTAGATTGTTCGGCACAGCCTCAGTTTGGGGTAGTGTGTGTAGAATGCTGTAGGAGATAATCTGTTCTGAGAGCCCTCTGCAATTCAAACCTTCAAAAAGCTGTTAAAAAAGCCTTTTAGAGTCATTTTTTTTTTTTTGCTGAAACTTTAGTTCATCAGTTATAGGAAACCCTCCTGTGCTCATATCATCGAGCGTTTATTGTTTGTGTATAGATTTTGAATGTTAATGTACAACATTCAGTCTGTGTACTGAGAGACAGTGGAAGTGTGCTTTGGGGGAGGGGCATATCTGTGGTGTAGGTAGATTAACTTGGAGAAAAATACAGTGCTTTCTGTTTTGGTGATATTTATAATGTATAAGTGTGTTAATGTACACACAGTAATGTTTTCAATATTTCTTGCCATTTTTTGCCGATTGTTGTGGTGCAGCAGTGCATAATTTTAGTTTGTTTAAAATATGTGGTTATATTACTAAAGTTTTCAATTTGCTATGCATTACTTAGTGTGTGTGTGAGTATGTGTGTGACACGTGTCATCAAATCAGACACCTTTTATTGTGCCATATAATAATTTCAGCAATGTGAAGCTGCTATCCACTGCAGCTGTGTGATTGTTATACTTCTTTGTGGTATCTTTACTGGTACTAATACTAGTGACTGTTGCTGCAGCAGTGCAGTACCCCCAGCCACCCAACCAGCAAGGTATTCTTTTCCAGATTTGAATTTCTGATGGTGAGCACTGGTTAGGCGTTGTGCGTTTGTGTCTGCATCTCTTCAGTGCACAGCGCAATCTTAATCTGTCTGTGCATTTGCATCTCTTTAGGGCCCAATCTCCATCTGTAACTTAAGTCACAGTTGTTTCTTTGGCTTCCCTTCAGAGTACTGGACAGGTGTGGTGCTTAATTCTGCATGAACATTGTACTCATTAATATGCATTTTTAAGTCAGGACCATCATCACGAGTCACTCATGATACAAATCATGTTCTTCGTCATCATGGTCACAAATGCAGTCACAAATCACTATTCACGATCATTCACGTTACGAATCACAACATTAATTTTTTTTCTAGTTACTTGGATGTACTGTAAGATTGTTTTGTAGTATTTCTCCAGGCTTCACCACCCCGCCATTGTACTCATCGATACGTGTTTTTAAGTCTGTGAGTTTTAAGCTACAGCTCATCAGGGAAGTACAGCCATAGGCTGTAGGCATTCATATTCTTCATCATCACAGTCACAAATGCAGTCACAAATCATGATTCACGATCACATCACAAATCACGACATTAATTTTTTTTAACAGTTACTTGGCTGTATTGTAAGCCTGTTTTGTAGTATCTCTCCATGCTTCACCACTCCACCATTGTACTCATTAATGTTTGTTTTTAAGTCAGGGAGTTGGACAGTGTCTGCAGTACATACACAGACTGGAAAGAAGACTGACTGCACACATGCAGTTTAGTACAGTATACTTGCACTGCTCAGAATACAATGTGTCACGCATATGGAAGACAACAAAATAAGGGCATAATTACATACAAGGGTCGGAGATGGTGGAGGAATACATTTCATAACACAGCAAGAAAGGTGTGGGGGGCACATGGTGTGAGGAAAAAAAATAATGTGGGATCCCATGGTGATCCAGCAGCAGTTCCAGCATGGACATAATTTGCAACTGATGTCCCTCTATGTGATCCAGCCGCTGTTCCACAGCACTCACCCTCTCGTTGTTATCCTTGACAGCACTCCAGAGAACTGCCAAGTCAGCCTGTGTTACATTCAGTTCTCTGGGGTCCACATGTTCTACAGGCTGACCTGCTGGTGGTGGTGGTGGTAGGGGGGTGCTGGTGGAGCAGCAGGTGCTGCTGTGGCCCTCCTCCTCTTCTTAGGGATGCCGCAATGCACAGCTGCACCCTCTGCCACAGAATGGCCAGCAGGTGCAGGCATGGTCTGTTCTGTGGCAGCCTGCCACTCCAACTGCTGGTGATTAAGCATATGGGTATGCTGGTCCCCAGTCCCCAGGTGAGTCCCCCAAGGGCCATGATGCACATCCACCTCACATAGGTGGTGCTTGACCACACTGCTGTCCCCCCAACACAGTCAAAAAACTGCCAAACAATGGAGGTGTGGAGAGGACAAGGCACAGGCAGGGGATGGCCAGATGAACTGGTAGCCAGCTGGTCACAGTGCTGAACAGGGATGGGATCCACACCTGGACCAGGGGGAACAGGCACATTCTGCTCCAGAGGACCTGGTGCTGGACTTGGTGGTGGTGGTGGTGGTGGTGGTGGTGGTGGTGGTTCAACTGCCTCAGAGTCAGGCCAGGAGGCAGAGCTGGTCCTGCTTCTGGGGGGAGGGACACTCACAAGTTTTGAGTGGTCCAACAGGAATGAGCGCCCATGCCCTCCAAACATGCGAACGGTATGACGCTTACCACTACCACACTCTTCCAGAGCTGCCCCCACCCCAGACATTACCTCACCCGAGTCCATCTCTCCTACTGAGCTCCCTCAGTCCAAGCAATCACTATTCACACTGTCACACAACACACACACACACACACACAGTCACACAGACAAATAACTAACTACTTATAAAGGTAAGAAAAATAAAATTTACAGAAAGAACAAATTAAGTAAAAAAGAGTACAGAAAAGACAAAAAAATTTAGCTTTTAAAAGAGCTGTTGGATCTAAATCAAAGTTTAAATCTCCTCCTCGCTCTGATCATAAAGTGTCAGCAGTCACAAAACACATTACTCTCTCTTCGTCTGCACAGGAGAAAGTAAAAGTGTCTGCTTGTATGACTCACTTTCTTCCTGCCTAGCCAAAGAGCATGTGACTTACAGTACTGTAAGCCATGTGATGTATGGGGGGTCTGCCAAATCTGAAACACCAAGTGGATCATTTAGAATCATAATGAGGAACTCGAATTCCATTAAAAACAATGACTTTGCCTTACTTCGCAATGCCATTCCGCCTTAACGCAAAGTGGTAATGACAAGGCAGAGTGAGCACTTTGCATTGCCCACTCCATGTAGCGGAGTGGCAATGCGAAGTGCCCACTTCACGATCACTTCGCTGGCGGAATTTAAATTCGCTGCATCTCTAGTATGCACATTCCAGTTATATGCACAAAAATAGCGTGTCCCAGTCCCAATCCTACATGCTTAATGATACAAAATCTGCTTGTATGCACACCAAATTTCAGTTGTTTGCACACTTTTTCCTCCAGACAGGGGTTCCACAGACATTAATTCTGTCCATCACACCTGTAAAACAGGTGGTAACTGTTCTGCCAGTGGTTAAATACATGTAAGTTTTAATCAGTTTCAGCCAATCTGTTTGTCAGAGCAAGCAACTATGGAGAAACAAATAGATGCAATAACTCAGAGTATGCAATATCTGATGAACTGCAATGTTTGCAATGAGTTTGATACATTCAGTAAAGGAAAAGTGAGCAGTATGTGAGACAGTGTGCTGTGCTAGGTGATTCAATTGATTTAAACAAAAACTGTCGAAATCTGCAGGTCCCCCCCCCAAAGTCTTACTCCCCGATTAAGCTATTTGCAAGGAAAAGCCTTTGGTTTACATGTTAGAACTTACTGTAATTTAATTTTTAGCGGCGAGAGTCAGGACCATGCGGACGCTGCATGGTTCCATTTAGTGTGAAAACTGACGCTGCTCTGCTCGCTTCAATACATTTATAGTGAAGCAAGTAGTGCAGTCAGCAACTTTCACACTAAATGGAACCATACAGAGTCCACCATGTTCCTGACTCCCAGACTTTACAAAATTAAAATACAGTAGGTTCCAGAACATAAACCAAAGATTTTCCTTATGAAAAGCTTAATCGGGCTAAGGCTTTGGGGGGTGCAGAGCTGCAGATTCAAACAGTTTTTCTTTAAATACAATTTTGATTATATGCCATTTCAGATATATGCACAAAAATGGAATGTCCCAAGCATCTGCATGCATCAGGAATTGCCTGTATCTCTAATTGGGGGGAAGGTGCCCTCATGCAAAGCTTTCCAAACTAGTGTCCCTTTTATGTTCGCCCCTGTACTTGCACAAAGCAAACAATTTGGTATGATAGTGGTTTTGAGAGGTGTGTCACTGTCAGTTCAATGCAGTGCAGTCAGCAAGGGACTTGTCAGGGCCATGCCAATGATCAGCCAGGCTGATTATGACACTGTTCTGGTCTTGCTAGGTGGAAACTTTGTGTACTTCAAAGGAAAGAGGTGGCCCGATCATAAGATATAATACTGCCCAGTAAGCAGAGCTGATCAGCATCGTAATCAGCCTGCTGTGGTCCTCCACCCACAATGTAACCCGAAATAAAGAAAACCATCCCTCAGTCCCTTCCACCCCTTTCTTCTTAATTTTCTGACACCAGGGTGCCCAATCCCCAGTGCCAGCTACTACCCCCCACCCTGCCCATTTTCACTGTGTGACATCAGGGAGCCCACTCCCAGTATTGCCAAACATAACATTGACATTGGGTGCCCAATCCTCAGTGTAGTATGTGAAAAAAGAAAACCATCCCTTGTAGACTTTTTTAATTTTATATACCCTGTAAAAAAAGAAAAAAGTTCTTCAATGTCTGTTGCCAACACCGTTACCCTCCACCCACCTAACCCTCTCACTCAGCATCCACCACCCCATGCTCCCCACCTCTTACTTACCTACTAGGGGTCCAATGCCATAATCCTTTCTGGACCTGAGACATGTCTTCACTCTTTAATGCTGGACCAGGAACTAAGACAATCAGGTATGCAGTTCAATGTATTTCAATGGGTTTTAAACTTGTCCTCATAACTTGGTCATTTTTGAATATTATTTACCCAAATTGTCAATATGGCCTTTTTGGGAACCCACCTCATGAACAATGGCAGTGAAATTATGCAAATCTGTCCTGAAACATGATTTTGCAGTCGCTGTGTGAAATCACCTTTTAGGCAGGATCTGAAAATGTTCTCTTCCCTTGTTCATAAGGTGAGGTCAAAAGAAGGCTATATTGAAAATTTGGGGTAAAAATATTTTAAAACAACAAAATTATGAGCATACATTGAATTTTTTCAACACACACTCATAATTTTGGTAATTTTCAATATTTTCACCCTAAGTTTTCAACATAGCTATTTTTCACACCACCTCGTGAATGTGACAGCTGCCACTTTTCAAATCTTAGCCAGAATGTGTTTTTGTACTTGTAGAGTAACATCATCTTTCAGGCAAGATTGGATAATTTTCTCCACCCTTATTCATGAGGTGGGGTCATAGGAAGGCGATGTTGAAAATTTGGGGTAAAAATATTAAAGAAACAGCAAGGTTATGAGTGCACAATGAAAATTTTCAACACACTCTCATAACTTTGGTAATGTTCAATATTTTGATCCCAAATTGTCAACATATCCATTTGCAGATTTTGGCTCCTAATGTTAAACAAATCCCTTTTGTTACCCCATCTTCTGAACACGTGTCATTTTTCAAATCCCCTTCAAAGCTTCTTTTCACAGTCCTACTATGAAATCACCATTTGGATGGCATTTAAAAAAATTCCACCTGCCTTGATCGTAATGTCAGGTCATTAAAGGGACACTATCAGGTCCCTTAGGCCTCAAATTGTTTGTAGGTTAAAAAGCACCTGTTATGATTGTTCACATTCTGCAGAGATCACTGATTTAGCTGACAGTTTGGTTCTGATTAATTTTTTCTTTCTAAAAGTAAGACGGACTGCTCATCATAATGGTGTTACCACACAAAAATGTGTTTGTTTACTTTTTTGTATCAATTTCCACTGCATCTTTCCTGGACTTGGGAATGCCCCTAACACAGTCTAACCATTTACGATGGTGTAGGAGGAGCAGAGACTATTGCATGATGAGTGGCTTCACTATTTGTGGGTGTTCTTAATGTTCTGTAGGTACTGCATGCAATAAGAGTTGATCGTGGATTTGAAGCAAATAAAGCTGGGTATAACTGTGTCATTCCCATTCATTTCAATTCTACTAAGAAAGGAAACAGATCCAACAATTCTACCAAGAAAGGAAACAGATCCAACAACCAATGACTTCAGTGAGTTTCAGAGAAGGCAAACAATCATAAAATATAGGTTTTCATCTAGAAATAATAAGATGCAAAAAGGGTTGACAGTGTCCCTTTAAAAGACTGTTGGAAATTTGATGTCAAAATCTGGAGCCCACTGAAAATTAAATATTGCCTCTCAGCTGGTCTATATTGGGTAAATACAATCTAAACCTGTGTAAAAGCAGGACACCACTGAAAATGAGTTCTTGCATCTCTGCTGGTCTGCTCTATCCTGGGTAAATAAATATATATAGCAAAAATGTGTACAAGCAAGACCAGGTACAACAGCAACGCAACCGGTGAACATTCGGCATTGCAAAATGCTTGTTTTTTCAGTTATTTCCTTGCTCATTCCCAAACATAGGTCACTGGCGTAGTGCGAGCTAAGGAGTCCAGCACCTCAGCCCTCAGTGCCACCAGACCAGACATTGACAAATGCTTGTTAATACAAGGCATACTGCATGATTGGCATCCACCCTAGGGAAGATTGCAGATGACAATAATGTAGCCTAGGGTCGGACTCAAGCACAAACCTACACACTTTATTCAGCAACACTCAGATACTTGATAGTGCACTGACTGAGACAGCTCAGTATATAAATCAAAATACCATACTCACATAGCCAGTGGTGAAGTGCTTCTGTAGCACTTCTCTCTTGTTGTGCCACTGGGTCCCCATTGGTGTTACAGTGGCAACCTTTGCTTTTTGGGTTTAAACAAGGTAGAGGGGCATGGGGTCCTATAAAATCCTGATCGTGGGATTTATATCCAGAGTTGGAATAAAATAGGGTGATTGTGGTGCCTTTACACAGAGAAAGGTTTAAGGGGGCCGGATATAAGTATAGCACAACTTCCTGAAACGCAATACTTATTCGCATCCTCACAGAGCCAGCTCACTCATGAAACAGTTCAGTGCAGAAATGGTCACCACGAAGCATGCAACTTAATACTCTAAAACAATAACAATATGTGCGCAGTCAGTTATTAGAAACAAAATAACAGCGGCTTTATTTAGGGTCCCGTATTAGGCACTAAATGAAAGAGAAGAGGTTAACAGCATGCTGTACTTTGCATAGTTTACTACCAGCTGGTTCTTCCATGCCCTTTCAGGCCCAGTCTATAACACTCAAGGGCTATTTTTCAGAGCACTCCTATGTACAATCAAACAATATATCCTGGTGCTGTAGTTAAACTGACTATCTAGACTCAGCCTAAATACCAGTGGCTGCTGCCTCAACATCACACGTGCACAATACAGTTGCATTCCCTGCCCACTTGTACTGGAGGCTATACCCTCTTTCCCACTAGTATGAGTGTAAGCCCTTAATGCTACTATGAAGTAAATAGGGTAGGCCCGATGATGAGGCACATGGCCAGCAGTGGTGCACATAAATCCCTCAGACCCAAATGCTCATTAAACCCACAAGAGGTATTTGTAATCCCAGTAAGACAGCCTAGTCCATTAAATGATTTCCCAAACAATGCTATGTTTGCATCGCAAGCACTGAATTTACCCATGGCTCCCAGATGAGGAGATCCTTCCTCACTGCACATGGGCAATGACGCAGTTGCAGCAAATCCACTTCTGGCTGGTTTCCCTTTCTCTCTTCCTTCTCTGTTGGCCCCTAGTGTCAGCTGGTACACTAGCTTCTCCCCAGTCCAGTTCAGGCCTTTCATGACCGAAGCTGTCAGCAAACTGTTGTCTGATGCATATAACAGTTCCACCTGTAGAAACCTAGCAGCTCCATACACACCATGTCATGGCATCCAATCCCTAGTATGTGTTGGTAACCACTACTGGGCTGTGGTACTGATTGTGTGACTTCAGCTTAAGTATTTTCTGGGCAATTAGCATGCCAATACCTCCTTTTTCAAGTAGCAGCAAGAGTTCTGCTTCTCATTTTGATTCTGTCCGGCAGATGCTCAGTCTGTCTCTGTAGTGCAACAGCACAGGCGGTCTCTTTTGACAGCACACAGGCACTAGTCTATTCTGCATCCAGCATACAAACCCAATGCTAGTTCTGGAACAGCCCCTGCTATTCATTGGGTGAAACCTAGTTCCTATTGGTTGTTTGAGCAGTCAATCAATGTTGAACAGACCTGGATGTCTGTCACTTGGCAGGCAACTGGTTGCTGAAAGGGCACCTGAATTAATTAAGTCCATTACAGATTCACAAGCCCTTGAGGCTATCTTCTCAGGCAATCCAACCCTGATTTGTTGATCAGTCACCTTCTAACCTGATCACCATGCCAGTATGGGTCAGAGGTGACAAAGATGTCAATGATTTGTAGTCTAAAGGCCGTCCTTTCACAAATATTCATATTTATAGAAAACTCTGCAATGTCACAGCAGTTTGGGCCCCAAACTAGTCCTGTGTGGGTGCTCTTTCATATCTTTTTCAGTCAAGGTAATGATTGAGAAACAGAAGGGCTGAGGCAATGGCTCTATGGGCAGTGGCTGGTGTCTTTGATGTGTGAGTTCAAGAGAGCCTTAAAAGTAAAGGTCCCATGTGAGTTATAGTCAGTTACTGAAAGAAGAAATGACTGAGCCACCATTTTCCTGTTTCTCTTCTTAAAACAAATTTCTGCTTTGATTATTATATAATATAACCATGAGCCTGTGAACTGTCTTAATCATGGAATAAATAAGGTCCCCATATGTCAGTGTTCTCTTAAGGTTAACACCAAGGTCTTTAAAGCTAGACATGAATTCAGCTGCAGTATTATCCGCTGTAACAATGCCACAAAAAGCATTTAACTGCCTATCAAAATGTGATTTTTAAAAGACCATGGTTTAAACAAAGATAAACCATTAATCCGCAGACACAACAGTAGTTATGTTGGGACTTCGGACATTCATTTAAATAAGAATTGCTGAACATAATGCAGACTATTTCATTTAAGGTCTATCTTAACAACTCTGAACCAAGAAAGTAGTAAATTTAAATGTTTTTGCCAATCAGAAGAGACTTATAGTTACATCTCTTGCTCCATTGTGGCAGCAAAAGTATTAGAAGTACTAGAGCTAGAAGATTGTAAAGTGTGAGAGCCCATTTGTTCCAATGAAACATATGAAGTAGCATTTGTCACTCTATTTTTAATCCATTCAAGAAGCTGGTCTACATAGTAGAAAATAAAAGTCTCCTCAACAAATGCAACTTTGCATCTGCAGAGGTATTCCAGATTAATTTCCCCCAAGTTCAATTATTGTGGGTCTTGGGAGTACTGGAGAAATTGGCCTTTGTGCTTCTGGATGGCCAGACATTCACTGGCAAATAGTGAAACTTTTACCTCACAAAAAATTAAAAATCTAATTCTTTCTTGTAATTTTCTTGGTTGGAGATAAAGGTCAATGTAGGAATTATTCCTGTGCTCCCCACAGTTCTTTAATTTTGAGTGTAAGTTGATGTCGTTTTTGGATTAGAACCCCTTTCTTTCCTTTAGATCTGTAAAGAACACAAATGGCCTTAAAATTGGGGAATATGTTCACCAGGAAATGTTAGTACTTCAACACTGAAATCTCTGAATAAGTTTAAGACACTTAGATAAAGCCAAAATATAAGGAGACACCGATGAACCTCAGTGCTATAGAATACCAAAGAATACTATCAGACATTTAATGATATTCACATCCCTTTATTGGAAAAAGTATACCAAAATATCAAACACATCATAAAACACCACAAATATTCATAAAAGCTATCATTTCTTTATTCCTAAAAATTGGTAAAAACCATCAAAAAATAAAGAGTTATAGGCTAATATATTTTTTAAAATATGAATATAAAATACTGGCAACAATTATAAAGAGCAGAATTTGCCTTTTCTAGACAATATTATTTATCCTGGCAAAAATGCTTTTTTTCCTGGGCAGAGTCATATTTTCTGCCATTTACAACATTCAATACATAATAGAACATATAGAACAACAGGAAATAAACATCATTTTTATTTTGTTGGATGCAACAAAAGCATTTGACATGGTGGAATGGCAGTACCTCTTTTTTTGCATTGAAACAATGGGGTTTTCCAGCAGAATTAGTTGAATTAATAATAAAAAAAAAATTGTATACTTCACCAATTGCCAGGATAAAAATAATCAACAACATCATATAATCAAATAATAACATCAAATAATCATTAACAAAATAATTTTTGGGGAGAGGAGCATAAGACAAGGCTGTTCCTTATCTTCTACTCTTTTTTTTTTAGCCCTCCAAATACTTATGAATGAAATAAGGAACAATCATAGAATATAAACTTATGCCAATCACATCTTATTACCACTGGAAATCCCAAAAGATGGGTTGCAGAAACTAAAAATGTGATCCAAAGATACTCCAAATGGCTCTGGATTTAAAATAAATGAATGTGAATCAGAGGCACTGCCTTTCAACCATGTCAATGTAGCAGAAATGATTGATTTGTTCAATGCTGTTATTAAATATGATCACATTGATTACCTACTGTATGTATAAAGCTGACTAACAACATAGTAAAACTATATGCAACTCCGTGTTATCTGATATTGGACACAATAAGAACCAGATTACAGATATGGCAGAAAATAAGACTCTCTCTATGGGGAAAAAATCAGCATTCTTAAAATGACAGTAATCCCCCGAATTTGGTATACTTTCCAAGCAACCTAAACACCAATCCCCAAAAGCTGATTCAGACATTTTACCAAAACACTAAATGCATTTATTTGGAAAAAAATAACCCTCCTAGAATTGCCTGTTCTAACCTTTTGTCTCAGTAAGAGGGAGGGGGGACTGGCATGTCCAGACCCCCTGACTCTTTATATAGCATACTGTATTTAATTAGTAACTACTTGGCAATACAAAGATAATATTAACCTAGGCCTTGAAAATTGAATCACAATGAATAAACTTCATTATAAAATCTCCATTGCAAATATCTGATATTCACAAGAAAGTTCTAAGAAATCTAATAGTCTAATCACTAAAAACATGGCAGAAGGGGTGATCACTTATCAAAAGAAAACTAATATTCAACCAAAAAGCTTTAAATCAAATAAATTATGGCATACTGTAGACCAAATGTAAAATAGGAGGGAGATCATGTTATGCCTCAAGATGGTCAAATAAAGGTATTACTAGATGGTCACAACTAATTTAGCAGTGTCAGTGGCTCAGCAGGTAGCACACTCGCCTCTGAGGCTGTGAGATCAGAGGGCTGTGGGTTCAGTTCCCACATCTGGCACTTGAGTTAATATCCCAGTTCTGACTCTGTAGTGCAGCATGAGAGGGGTGCTGCACTTCAGAGGTGCCGTCTTTCGGATGAGACGCTAAACTGAGGTCCCATCTGCCTGGATTGGTGTTAGTTCAAGTGGATGTTAAAGATCCCATGGCGCTTATCAAAAAGAGTAGGGGAATTTACCCGGTGTCCTGGCCAAATTTTCCTCATTCACTAAAAATACCACCAACAGTTTAATCTATTTCAAGGTCAGTTGGCATTCATCTGTATCCCCTCCCCGGTCATGCCTGAAAATAGGCAGGATTTGTCTAGTGTACTTACCCGGTCAATAAAAACTAAATAAAAAAAAATAAGTTTCCAACAATAACTTATTATCACGGACTGTATGTAGTACAAAGTATAGTTTAGAAAATAACGATTTTTGGAATTATAAACAGTTAAAACAAATTTTCAATAAAGATTTTGAAAGATGGGAAAGGGCTCCCAATATAGACCCAACTGAGCAACAATTTTCCAATAAAGCACTAAAGAAAGTTGGATATGTGACATGGCTACAGAAGAGTCTTTATCACAATAAAATCAAAGTCTTTAAAAAAACAAAAGATTTTGGAACAAAGAATTATACTGTAGGTAGAATTATCAGAAGCTCAATGGAACAACCTACTACCAACAGTCTTTGAATACAAAACTACAAACAATAAGTCTGTATAATTTAAAATTGTCAATAATGCCTATTTTACTCCTTCACGTCTTTTTAAAATGCATATTAAACCTGATACAAAGTGTTGGAGATGTAGAAAAGATGAAGCTGGGGCTCTCCTTTTTCTTCTGGAATGGCAAAGTACTGTAATACAGAAATGGTGGCAAGATTCATTCAAGATCATAAACAAACTTGGACTAGAAATGATCAGACCTAATTTCATAAATATTGCATTTGAACAGTTTTCTTTTACATTTAAATATAATATATATATATATATATATATATATATATATATATATATATATATATATATATACATATACATGTATTTAAAGCCAACTGCATTTCTATTAAAAGACTAATTTTAAAGTAATGGAAGTCTCAGGAACAAATACAGCTCTTTCCCAGAGGCGAGTGGAGAATTCTTTTCTTGACATATCTATATGATGTTAATTTTTTTAAATGTTATGATTGTTTTGGAATATGTATGATCTTAATATAGAACATTAGAGAGAAGATATTCTATAATACTATTTATCGTGTACCTTGTTTAGTTCTCTTGTAGCAATGCCACCTACGATATTCTTCCACAAAAACTCTTAATTGTAATCTGTATTATGAAAAGACATCTTCTCATATTGTAATCTATTTATTTTTGTTCTAGTTAATTATTATTTATCAACTTGGTTGCAGTAATTTGTTATTCATATTGATACAGCATGCTATTATGTATTTGTATACTCTGTCCATTCTAATGCTCCATTATACTCTGTACTGTGAATTTTATATTCCCAATTTTTAAAAAAAGGCTAATGAAAAATATCCTTTCATTTCCTAATGCTGTTCTTTCACTGTCTAAACCATTGTGTCATTTCAGAGCCAGTTGAGCTGGACCATAGCAGCTTAGATATCTGAATAGTGCCACCTTGATATGGATACTGTGCAGACCATGTGAAAATTAACTCAGGGCCCAAGCCAGAAATATCCTGAAATATACAAAAAGATGCATAAATTGGTTGCATGGCTCCATACCCTGCAAATCCTATGCACATCAACCAGTTCACAAATGTAGGGGCGGTAGTGACAAGTACACAAAAGGAATGCAGAGAGGCACAGAGTGCGTAGAAGCTGGACCCACAGAATGAAGGGCACTCCCATGTAATACCCCTTGACCCCATAGTATAAGGAGGTAGAACACCCCATGTGTACCAGCATGGAAATGTCTGTTAAGAATACATAGGGTATCCCAACAACCACACAGCACAATGAATGTGTTCTCAGTTGACACCCTTAGCAAAGGGCACCACTGACAACCATCCCACATCAGGAAGGGCAGAGAGAGTGGGTGACCATGGGAGTCAGGCTCACCATTGTTCATGCACACTGAATTTCATTCTCCATAGAGATTTTCATCCTCCTCAGCCTGAATAGGCAATTTTTCAGACCTGTCCCTGCATCCCACAACCTGCAACCATCACCATCATGTCCCCGGGGACCTACCTGATCCCAAGTAATCCCTCACAGATGGCCCACCCCTGGCCTGAGTCAGTAGTCTCTCAGACCTGGCCCTGCATCCCCCAACCTGCAACCATCACCACCATGTCCCCAAGGACCTACCTTATCCCAAGTAATCCCTCACAGATGGCCCACCCCTGGCCTGAGTCAGCAGTCTCTCAGACCTGGTCTTGCATCCCCCAACTGGCAACCAGCTCCCCCCAAGGACCTACCTGACCCCAGGTAATCTCCCAGAGATTGTACACCCCCCACCTGAGTAGGCAATCTCTCAGACCTGACCCTGCATCCCACAACCTGCAACCACCACCATGTCCCCGAGGACCTACCTGATCCCAAGTAATCCCTCACAGATGGCTCAACCCTGGCCTGAGTCAGCAGTCTCTCAGACCTGGCCCTGCATCCCCCAACCTGCAACCATCACCACCATGTCCCCGAGGACCTACCTTATCCCAAGTAATCCCTCACAGATGGCCCACCCTGGCCTGAGTCGGCAGTCTCTCAGACCTGGTCCTGCATCCCCCAACTGGCAACCAGCTCCCCCCAAGGACCTACCTGACCCCAGATAATCTCCCACATATTGTACACCCCCCCGCCTGAGTAGGCAATCTCTCAGACCTGGCCTTGTATCCCCCAACCTGCAACCAGCTCTTCCCGAGGACCTACCTGACCCCAGATTATCCCCCACAGATTGCCCACCCTAGGTCTGAGTAGGCAATCTCTCAGACCTGTCCCTGCATACCCCAACCTACAACCAGTCTCCCACATGGACCTACCTGACCCCAGGTAGTCCCCCATAGATTGCTCACCCCCAGTCTCATTAGGCAGTCTCTCAGACCTGGCCTTGTATCCCCCAACCTGCAACCAACCCTCCCCGAGGACCTACATGACCCCAGGTAATCCCCCACAGATTTCCCCCTGTGGTGGGCCCTGGAGGGGGAAAACCATCCCCTCCAAAGACTCTCGCCCATACATTGGGGGCCGGCATCCTTGGGTGACTGCATGAGTCAGGGGCTAGCAGGCTGGGATTCATTAAGCCCACTCAGCCAATTAAATTGCTCCACCCCTAGTTCCTTGTCCCATGCTGAGGCACAGATGTAATCGTGTGCTGTGTGGAGGCACACACATGCTGCATCAAACTGGCAGCCCTCTCTTGTCCGCCAGCCTGCACCACCACCAGTTCTCCATCTGGTGGCAGCTGACGGTGGAGTGGTGAATCTTCCCCTTCCCAGGAGAGGAGAACAGTCCAGCAGATACTCTGTCCTCTTACCGACAGCCAACCCCCAGCAACCCTGGTCTGCTCCCTAACCATGGTCACTGACATTGTGAAGAGCAACTCTCCTGCCACACCACTGGGCTGGTTGGGTGCATATCAAATTTCATCAAGGAGAACATAGCTATTGTTGTTACATGCATGCTGCACAATTACCAGACCCATTTTGGTACCAGTGAATTGAGAGAGATATCATCCTACAAGCAGGTGGTTTGGGGGGATATAGGCTGCCATCAATGTAACCAGTAACTCACCCACACATCACAGTGATTAAGGGAAAAATAAACTCTCATGTCTTGTAAATGTTATTTGTTTCCATGTCAACAGACAACTCTTTTTGTGTGGCTGTTCGGGATATATGTGTTTGCTTTAGTTTATTTCCACTGTTCCTACTAATCCCCATAACTATCCTGGGTGGGTCTCCATTTTATGATTGATAAAATCTTATTGTGCCTGAGAGCTGCATTAGGATATGAGAATATGATGTGCCAGCTCCCTTTAGACTCCACAGTATGCCTCTCTGCTTAATTAGAGTTCAGCAAAGCAACTTGCAGCAAGGTGTGAAATACCACATTTACCTTCATTTAGCTTTACAAACTGTCTGCATTGTAAAGCACAGTTTTTCCCTTTAAAATGCATTAAATTTGTGTGTTCCCAGGTTTTTTTTTTCAAGATATTGGCACTTTCGGCATAGAGATACATGATATAAATGGCTGTGACATCATTTCTCATATGCTAATGAAGCTCTCATGGCATCGAGATTTAAACAACCATAAAATGGAGCCTCCAGGATAGCTACAGGAGGCTAGCTTGAACAGTGAAAACAAACTAAAGCAAACATGAATATCTCCAACAGCTACAGGAAAAGAGTAGTCTATTGACATAGAAACAAATACAATTTACAAGCTATGAGGGTGTAGTTTTACTTTAAGCACAAGTGGGGGATGATTACCGTGGCATAGTAAAAATGAAGCTGTCCCTCTGTGTCCAGGGCTAGTAGAAGGGGAGCCAAGTATGCCATTAACCAGACTCCAATGCAGAACATAGCGGTGGACACACTTAACCAGCAGTGCATTGACACTGAGGATAATGGGATGGACATAATTGAAAGTAAGCAACACTATAGAAGTGTGCCAGCACAACAAGCAATATGTGGTATGTGAGCAACTGAACTTCCTGACCTCCCTCCCTCAACAGATGTGCTGCAACCTCCATGGAGCAGGATGATGACTTGGACAATGTCCCAAATTTCCCACCATGGATACAGAGGCAGGCCCAGTGGTGTACCCCCTGCCAGGCCCAACAGTAAGTACTCACATGTGTGTAAGATGACAAGCATCAGTGTCAAATGCACAGGTACTAAAGTGTGCCACCTAGAATAAAATTACTCAGCTACCACTTGCAGGGCTGCTGATACATGACAAAGCGAATGTTTAAACTACATATTGGTGAGCACCTTTGCTCGAGTCATACAGGAAATGTACATAATGCTCTTTTCTGCCACCTCTCCACTTATGGAGGGGAGGAGCCAAACCATCAGTTCATGTTTTGTGGTTTAGAGTGGACTAAAGTTGGGCCAAGAGGTGGGAATTTTGGAAACAAAGTTACAGTGCAGAAAAGCCTTTTGGATTTTCCAATTAGGGGCAATAAAATTTCCATGCCTAAATGATAACATTGAATTAGAGGCTTTCCTGCTTAAATAAATTGTGTATCCAGGGCCTTCCACTGATTATCCAATCATCTGTCTGTGCTTTATGCTGCCAATATTGAATTCTCATTTTATGAGTTATAATTAAATTATGTAAACATGTTATTGCAGCAAGCACCATATTGTAATTCATGATGCACTTTTCTGCAGTCTATTGCTGATCTACATAAGGGAATTTTTGCTGCTATTGAGGGCTTTTCAGCAACTTCTTTTTTGTTTAGTTTTCACTGTTTTGCACTTTTATATAAATCAGCACTTTAGCAATGGTGTTATCAAATGTTTGTCACCTTGTTAGTCAATTAATTATTCTGTATAAATGGTTCATGGGCATGAAATGGAGTTACTCTCTGAGGACACCTGAATGGCGAAACTCATTGGAGGTTGTGGATTCCACTGGTACCCACTTTTGTAAGCAGTAACTTGCACTTACTGTATGTGAATAATAATAAAAAAGGCTTTTTGAATTGCCATTTTGTGTCTTGTGCTTTGGTGGGAGGTGCTGGAATTCTCGGTTTGTTGCACTGCTGTTTCATTTAGCACACCCCACAGTGGGGTCATCTCTGTTTGTTTTATTGAAACTACTGATACACAGTCTGCCAGGCCACCACTGAGACTGTAGGGACCGTAACCTAGCAGGGCACTGGCCCAACACCAGAGCTACGATGGTGGTGACAGTGGCATTGTTGAGCCAAGCCAGGAGGGTATGCACACCATATCGACTTCTAACTCCAGCACCAGCACACTGGCCACCCCTGCACCAGCTCAGTCACCCCTGTACCACAACACCTACCAGTACCCCTGGAAGTGTATCCAAAACCTGCCTGCTGGTACCCCATTACAAAACACCTTAGGACATAGCACAGGACACACCAGAGACTACACACATATACAGACGATCCCCTGGAAGGACCATCAGTGATTGTGCTTGCACCCAGTGGAAACAGGAGGCAATGCCTACATTCCCTATTCTCTGAGGAGCAGCAGATGGAATGGTAGAGGCTACATCATGCATGGATTGGCCAACATTTTGCTGTGCCATATAGGCAGCCAGGTTGGTTTTAAGTGCACAGAGTTAACAGGTGTGACCGCCCAGTTCACAAAACAGCTGGGTGCCATCCAAACCAGGCTGTGTGATGTGCCTAAAGAGCTAGGTGATTTGAGAAAGGTGGCAGAAAGAGGTGTAAGCAACCTGTCTGGTGTGCTTGAATATGGCTGAGCAGCCTTTGTACAGGCTGCCATGGCAAAGGCAAGCCTCTCTGAAGGGTCCCTGTGGCACACTGGGCCCATAAGTCAAAATTGAAAGTCTTAATCCATTCAGATCAGTCAAACGGTGCAAAGCTAATTGCAACTAGCTCTAGTTCCCAGCACTTCAAGGTTGGAACACATCTTCCTCAGGGGGCCCCAGGCAAGTGAAGGTCAAGCACTAGGAGGCATCAGGCACAGTTTTGTGGCTCAGTAAACCAACCCCCTCTTGTGGGATACCAATTTCCCACCCCTCCAAACATCCCCCCTTTACACACTACCACAACAAATCACATGCCCTATTCGATTGTTCTGAGCATTGCATAATACATAGTGTCTTTATTTTGGAACAGCACAGTGCACCACCTCATATAACACCATCCCCCCTCCCCAACTAGGTGAAATAGTTCTCAAAAACCCTGGCTCATCATGCCTACTTGACCTGTAGCCAGGCACTTGACGATGGTCACCCACAGGGCACATGGCACATAGTGAGGTCTAGAACCCTGTACATACAATAGGTCCTGGGGTTTGGTACAGAACTACAGGCAAACTGGATAGACTATTACTCTTGTTCTGCCATCACTGTCTATGTTTCTGTGAATCCTGGTGTGGCACACCATCAGCTGGAGTGGCAACATTTTCAGATAAGAGTATCCTTTTGCTTGGCATAGCACATGACAAAGACCATGCATACCATGCCAGGTGCCAGCAGGAGTGTACCTCCATTATTATCCAGATACAGAAAGTGCATTTTTATTTTCTCCAATATGCATTCAGTGGTACTCCTGATCTGTCTGTGGGCATCATTTTACTGCAACTCTGCTTCATTCTCTAGCTGCTGATATGTCAGGAGGTATGTCCACAATGGATATCCACTGTCATCTTATTTTTTTATTTATTTATTTAGTTTTTGTTGATCGGATAAGTGCACTAGACAAATTCTGCCTATTTTCAGGGGGATACAGATGAATGCCAACTGACCTTGCACCAGATTAAGCTGCTGGTGGTATTTGTTTTTAGCGAATGGGGGGAAATTTTGGCCAGGGCACTGGGGAAATTCCCCTACTCTGCCTGCAAGGGGCCTGACGTCCTGTGACCAGAGTGTGAGCAGTCCCACTGATGGAGGAGGACAGAACAGATGTGGAGAAGACTGAGGAGCAGGACTCCATCCCAGTCAGCATACCTATGGAGACAGAAGCATTTTTTGACACAGCAGAGAAATTGGAGAGTAAAAAGGAAATGAGATTGATAATGGGGAATCAAAATATTTCAACAGAAATGGAACTTGTGATCACGAATAGTGATGAGAAACAAAGAGAAAGGTATGATGTTTTGCAGACTCTACTGTAAGAAGAGAGAGCTAGATTTGAGAGGTGACAGCAGGAAATCTGCTCTGAAATTGATAAAATTTGCCTGGGGTTATGTGGCCCCCCTGAGAAACTGAAACAAGATGTAATACCTGTCAATACTCCCCTTGAAGACATAAGAAACCACCAGAACTCCCAGGAGCAGCCCAGGCAACCATTTTCAGGTGCGACTATAACATATCAAACTGATAAAAATGAACAGGAGAATGCTACAGTCTTTTTGTTTTCTGCATGCAAGGTTGGGACAGAGGCTCAGCCCTCCATGTCACCAACTAAATTACAAACTCCTGTAAAAGAGAAAAACTGTTGGCCGGTGAATAATAAAGCAATGTTGTCGGCTTGGCATCAAATTAAACAAGATTGGAAAAATGTACTTGAGGTTATGGTTATGATTAAACTAGGGGAGTCACTGTCAAAGCCAAATGTTATGGTTACAGAGAAATGGTCAGGAGAAAAACCTGGCACAGACCAGATAAAGCAAAAATCTGGAGAAAGCAGAGTGGGGGCTAAGTCAGGAATGGCAAAAACAGGACAAATGGATCCTGGCCTAAGACAAGCCCCACATCATCCTAAAACATCAAGGGGGACTATTGACTATGGAAAGTCAAACACAGAGTGGATTGAAGACATTTTAAATATAGATATGAAGGAAACAGAGAAGGCATTGGATATTTTGGTACAGGAAGATTTAACTGAAGGAAAAAAGGGAAAAATACCTGAGGACACTGTCCACTTGAGAAACATGACAACAGAAATTGGGTTGATTAAAAAAGACCAGAACTTCCACATTAAAAGCACAACAGTGACAGAAGCCATAAAATAGGCCTTTGGAGTTATGTCAGGGGAAACACAGGATCAGGCCTGGTCCCTGAAAAAGCCTTACGAGAAGCAGGCTGGAAACAGACAAGCTGGGGGGGAGGGGTGGACCCCAGATTGGAGAGAAGACAGTATGCCACAAGGGCTAACACACTGTAAAGCTACGAAATCTCCAGACTTTCCCATAAATGCACCCAAGGACATTGTTGTGATCACACCTGCTTTTAGGGTTACCACCTTTTAAGAAACCCAAAGTGGGACATTTCTTACTGAAATAAGATTTTACACAGGACAATAATAACCTTGACCAATGCAACAGATTGGTTTTCTGAATATAATCAGAATTTAGGCAAATTATTGTAGTTTCTTGGTTGCTTCTGTTGTTTCTAATCATCCCAGGGGTTTGGCAGTTGAAATTCAATGCAAGGAAGTGCAAGATAATGCATGGGGCACAAAAACCCTGGCACAATATATCAGTTGGGGGGTGAGGATATAGCATGCACCAAGCAGGAAAGGGATCTTGGGGTTATCATCTCTGATGACCTCAAGGCAAGGAAACAGTGTGACAAGGCAGCAGGTAAAGCAAATAGGATGCTGGGATGCATAGGTAGGGGCATCACCAGCAGGAAAAGGAGGTCATAATTCCACTATACAAGACACTAGTGAGGCCCCACCTGGAGTACACTGTACAGTTCTGGAGACCTTACCTACGTAAGGACATAGACGGGGTAGAGAAGGTTCACAGGAGGGCAACAAAGATGGTGCATGGATTGCATCACAAGTCCTATGAGGACAGGTTGAAGGAACTGAACATGTACTCCCTGAAGGAGAGGAGGGAGAGAGGGGATATGATAGAGACATACATTACAGGGAGGAACAGGGTGCAGGAATACACTATTTTTAAGCGAAAAAGATGTTCCAGGACTAGAGGGCATGGGATGAAGTTGGAGGGAGGACGATTCAGAGGAAACATGAGGAAGAATTTCTTCACAGAACGGGTGGTGGACAAGTGGAACACCCTGCCAGAGGAAGTGGTGGGGGCTGAAACAATCACGGGATTAAAGAATGCATGGGATAGACATAAAGGAATTCTGGAGGTCAGGGGTAAGGGGCAACAGACTTCTAGGAAAACATAAACTGAACTTACAAGCTCAAATGGGCAGACTGGGTGGGCCATAGGCCCTTATCTGCTGACACTGTCTATGTATCTATGTATCTATGTATCATTTTAATGTATCTTACTTAAGGTATTCTAGTTTTCTGCAACATTTAGTGGAACGTTAGAAAATATTTTTTGAAATAAAATGTCAGGATATGTAGTATTTTTCATGATTTTTTGCAGGACACAGCTGCCCAAATCAGGATTGTCCTGCAAAAATCAGTATAGGTGGTAACCCTACCTGCTTTACCGGACACTCTTGTCTCACCTGATGCAAGTGGAAAAAAAGGGACAACCAGAGCAGAAGAACCAAGTACACAAAAACACTGGAGAACAGGAGGATGGGACAAATAAAGAAACACCTCCTACCCAACCACTATTATCAGAACTGTTTAAAAATCAATCGGAACCTTTGCCACAGAGACATGCAGTTCATTTAAAATATAAAGGAGGAATAGAAGACAACCCAGATAGACATTATGTGGGGAAATAACTTTTCAAAGAGTCTCTACGTTTCACACCGGCAGATGTTTTTGTCTTCATTCATATCTCTGGAGAGGATACATTCGATGTTAGTTTTCGCATACCGCAGCTGCTGGAGATCTTTTGGAATAGATACAATTAAGTAAAATTCTCCCCATTATGGACCCCTTTCCTGGTAATTCCTCTCACAAAGCCATTAATGAAAATGGCGACTATCATGTTTTGAAACGAAAGTGTTCCAGTGGATGACATTCATCATTGGTTACAACAAAAATGCGATATACTAAGCCCTCCTGAAGCCATTCTGGATACGGAACAGTTTTGGACAGGAGGGTGGAAGTTCAAGATCAAATTAAGGCAGACAGAAGATGGGATAAATCACCTTCCAAACTGTTTTTTCTTAGGTCGGGACAGAGGAGTTTGTTTTTATAGTGGCCAACCAAAGGCCTGCTATAGATGTGGGTCTTGGACCCATTTATCAAATGTATGTGATAAGTTAAGATGCAGCATCTGTAACGAAGTGGGCCATAACAGCTTCCAGTGTGCAAACCACACCCATTGTAATCTGTGTGAAGAGCATGGCCACTTTATAAAGATTGCCCATGGGTGGCGGCAAATAAACATGATGTTCTGAATCCAGATGGCCTAATAGACCAAGTTCATTCAGACTTACAACCCACACTGACAGTTCCCACAGAAGCATCCAACAAATCCACAGGAATATCTCTCCATGCATCACCCTCACTAGAACCTGAAGAAATCCATGCCCCCCCACCACAACAACAAATGACCTCCACAGACAGAGCTCTATTAACACCAGTTTGCTACACTGACCTCAATGAAGAAAATCCTCCATCAAAAAAGTAGACACACCACAACTTCCACAATGGTTCACTGTGAAATCCACTAGGCAAGTGACAAGGGCTATGGCCCAGGCAGATACACAAGTTAAAGTGGAACTAGAAAACCATTTTGAGATTCTCTCCACAACATCCTGGGAAGACTCAATAATAGATGAAGAAACTTCAGATATGTAATCTGTACAATCGAAAGTTTTACCCATGAGAGAAACAGTATTCTGGCAAAAAGAAGAAAAGGAAAACATTACACTAAATAAGTCTGGCAAGCCATACATCAGTAGCATTGCTAAATTGCCACAGTCTGTTGAATCAGCCAAAGGGGCACACTGTTTGCAATATGCTAAGGAAAATAATATCAATATCTTGTTAGTACAAGAGACTTGGATGGGATCTTTAGTGCACACAGGACTTTTTAGGTCAGAATGGATATGGGGCTCATCATACTGGCCCTTTGAAACAGATAAGGCAGATGGGGTTGTCATTTTACTTTTTGGGTCAAGATTTTCCCTTTTTAGACTAATAGACCTCCAGGCAGGTCGAGTGTAAGTATTAGATGGCTACTGGGATAATGAACCGTGTCGGATAATCAACATTTACGCCCCTCAGTCCAAAGCAGAGAGAGTTAACACTGTACAAGCCATAAAGCCCTTTTTGGCAATAGCCAAATTAATCATTTTTAGGAGAGATTTCAATTGTTCAATCAAACTCCCAAAGGGTTATGAATAACAAAAAAAAGTGTGATTCCCATGCAGTTAAAAACTGTATAAAAACTGCAGAACTCCAAAATAGTGTAGAATCTATAAAGCAAGGTCCCCTTTTCACATACCAAAGGACCAAAGACACTACCCAAATAGATTACATATTTCTTTCTATGCATTGGCACATTTTCTCCACTAAAATTATACCAGTAGAATTCCCAGATCACCTAATGATCTATACCCAAATTGAAAGAGAAAAAGACAAGCCACTAAAACAATCAAGACAGAAACTAAATATTGCATAATTATCAGACAAATTTATACAGAAACAAGTGAAGGATTTGTTACTTGCCCGAGTTTCAGTTTGCGACCTATATGACGATATAGTGGAATGGTGTCAGGACTCGAAAAAAGACATTAGAACAATTTTTTCAAAACCAAGAGAAAAGGGTGGCTCAGTCAAATTTCATTAAATATCTTAAAATGCATTCACAGTTGCAGCATATGATGGCATTGGTTCCAAAACAGTCAGCAGATTTGGGATCTCAGATCACTGAGGTAGAAAAGGAAATGCAAGCTCTGCAGTATGATAGAGCCTCTTCTTTACGGGCAGAGTTAGAATATGGGACAAATAAAACACCTATTTCTGATCCCTGTGAGGCATGCAAGCAGAGAAAGGTCAATTCCATGATTCAAGGCCTCATAACTGAAAATGGAGACTTGGTGACTTCACAGAAGGACCTCCAGGCAATCATAACTAATCGTCTAAATTCTTTTTCTACAAATCCCCCTCCTGAGAATGATATATTACAGTACCTCTCCCCTCTTAAGAGAGCCAAATTAAATCCAGAGCAGGCCAAATAACTTATATCCCCCATTTCAGTTGAGGAAGAGGGAGAAGTAATTAAATCCCTGAATTCTTTGGTGACACCAGGGGAAGATGGGCTGCTGGCAGAATTTTATAAATGTTTCATAACTGAAATGTTGGTTTTCTTGCAGACAGTTTTTATATAGTTCTTACAGTCCCACATTCCAGAATATTTTAACAGAGGCCTAATAGTGTTCCTATACAAAAAAGGCGGCAAACATAGTATCCAAAATTGGAGGCTGATCAGCCTCCTAAATACAGATTTTAAGATTTTAGCCCAGCTATTACATACACGATTATGGAACATAGTGGTAGCACTAATACACCCTACCCAGTTTTGTGGCTTACCAAAACAGAATATACAGCACCCATTGATTACACTTTGAGAGGCATGGGAATTTTATAAAAATAAAGGGTTGTCAGGTTTTCTCTTGTCCCTAGACCAGCAAAAGGCTTTCGACAAAGTAAATCATAACTTCGTATTTCTTGTATTACAGACCTATAGTATACCTTTAGAATTTATTAAATGGCTAAAACTTTTATACAGTACAATACAGCTTTATCGAGGCTAATAATTAGAGGGGAGGAGGGTCCAGACTTTCAGCTCCAGATAGGTGTAAGGCAGGGCTGCCTCCTAAGCCCTCTATTATATATATATTTCCCTAAACCCACTAATAGAAAAACTGCGTCTGAACTGGAAAATAGAGGGGTTAGCTGGCAACTATTCAGGGGACCAGGTGAAAGTAGTAGCCTATGCAGACGACACTTGTCTGATGCTAAAAGATCTAGAAAGTATCCAAGAAGCGAAAAAAGAATTGTAGTATTTCTCAATGGTCTCGAATGCTAGATTGAGTATAGAGAAATGCAGTATATTACACTTAGGTTCTCAGACCCACGAAAACAAAATTGCTGATTTTCCAGTTACCACAACTCCTGTCAAAATATTGGAAATTTGGTTTGGACATACTGATATGGCAAAATATAATTGGGAAAGAGTTTTGAAAACATGTGAGGCCAAGGTGCTGGTATGAAACTTTTGGAAACTTTCAAAACTTAAAAGAGTGTTTATAATTAAAAGGTTTTTACTACCCTGTATAACATATGTTGGAGCTATTTTTCCACTACCGTTGGAAATGGAAACAAAATTATACAGCATCTTTTTTCAAATACTGTGGGGGAATAGGCTAAACCCCATGAAGAGAAGTTTAATATATCTAACAAGGAAAAAGGGGGGAGTAAGTATGATAGAACTGGTGGTGTTCACCCATTCTCTTTTTGGGGGGGTCTTTGTTGAAATTAGCCTTTGGAGGACACTGCTCAATACCTAGTCTATGGATCCAAAACAATTTAAGAGATTTTTTGTCTAAATGGGAAAATGAACCAGTAAAGGTTACAAGATATTTGTATGTACTGTTATGGTTTAAGGCGACTATGGAAAAATTACATAAATGGCATATAGCTAAAGATAAACTCAAGTTAATGCAGAGAAAGCACTTGTATAAACACATCTTGAGTACAGTATACCCAAGTGAACCAGAATGTCATGGTTGTGCACCTTCCAAAGTTATAGAAGTTTTGGAAATTTTGAACAAACCTAGAACACCATGTAGGAAGTGGGAAGTAATATGGTTATATTGTTATGGGAGACTAAATATATTGGGCAATAATAAACACAAAAGGATGGAGGAAAGATTCTGTCCATATACAAACTGTCTGGATCCGGAAGAGAATATGGAACATTTTACACTACATTGCCAGTATTCACAGAATTTATGGAACTATTTGGTTGGACAATAGAAATTACTCTGGCTACGGAATTTGACATATGAGACCTTGGTTCTTGGGGACTATACAAATAGATGGAATCAGTATGATAAAGGGACATTAACAGTATTTTTTGTTATCCTAAAATACTATCTCTGGCAAGCAGGGGCACAATGGGTTCTCAGACAGCAATACATGCCATTTTATGTATTTCAAATTATAGCTAAAAAAACTTTGAAACAAGTATATGAAGCAGATCTAGCAGTACATCCACTACAGAAAGTGAGAAAATGGTGGAAAGGTTTCTCCTTTATTATAAAAACTTAGAAACTTGCGCTAATGTGCCTTGGTCCCCCCTCCCCATCCCCAATCTCCTTTATAATTAAATAATTCACATCCCTGGTGGCTAGCAGTCCACCCTAGCCTCAGTCCCTTTTTTACTAAAAGAAATAATGCACCTGGTAGCCAATGGCACCCCCCAGCCCTGATCCCCTTTTTAATAAAGTAATTCATGTTCCTGGTGGCTAGCAGTTCCCCCCAGCTCCGATCCCCTTTTTATTAAAAGAATTCACGTCCCTGATGGAGAAGTGGAGGGGGGGGAGACAGAGCTCTTCAATGGATAGGAAAGGATCAGGCTTCCTTTATGAGATTCTGTTTTGCTTTAGGTATATTATTTTCTTCTATATGAAAAAGTCCGTAAACAAATTAACTTTTGGACTCTTCTGGTATTTTTTTTTTCTTAAAAATAAATAAATAAATAAATAAATAAAGTCCCCTACCCTTTTAGTGGTGGTGGGGGGGGGGGGTCCGTTCTTTCTAGTTTATGATTTAGTTTTTGGGTTCTAAATATTTATTGGACAGAAAACTAGAACGTGTATGACTGTAATATTTATCTGATTTTTTGCCTTATGATTTGTATATTATTTTGTGTGACTTAACACTGTTTGCAATTATTTGTTGTTGTAATTATAATAAAAAATTCCCCTACTCTTTTCAAGAAGTGCCATGGGATCTTTAACATACATCTGAACTACCACCAGAACAGGCAGATGAGACCTTGGTTTAACATCTCATCTGAAAGACGGCACCTCAGGAGTGCAGCACCCCTCTCATGCTGCACTACAGTGTCAGTATTGGGATTTAACCCAAGTGCCTGATGTGAGGATAGAACCTTCTGCCTTCTGATCTCCCGGCCTCAGAGGCGAGTGTGCTACCTGCTGAGCCACTGACTCTCCAATACATGATACATAGCGTACTACTGTATATGTGTGCTGGTTAAGGTGTGTTCTGTGAGCATGGGTAGAGGGTGCTGTACTGGCATTAGTATATGTGTATGTAATAATCAGCCAACCCTGTTCCTGGGTCGGTGCCCACAAACAAGGTAAAAGCCCTGAATACTCAAAGTACTGTATATATGCATCATATGCAAACCTAAGGAATGTGGAACACACCTGGGTAATGGCTCCTGTGGCATCACACACCACCTGTGTGTTCATGCTATGGTACACCTTACTACTGCAGCATGACTCATGCTCTGATGGTGCCACAGTGCCCACATGGGTACAGGGTATAGCACCTTGTGCATTAGTACATGCCAGCAACAGCACTGAACATGGATCCATTAGTCCTCTGTATGTGGAATTTTTTGTAGTACAGTACTTCACGTGAGCTAGTAATGCCTCTGTGACCTGACACAGAAATCTAGACACGGATACCTGGTTCATCCTGGCACCGTCTCCTCTGATGCATTGTAAGAATCTTGTGGCATAAGATGCCAGGGTTGTGAGCACCCTGGTATGCAAGTACAGAGCACTGCTCCACTGTGTCTTGGTTTCCAGTCATGGCCCAAGGACTGTACATAGCTTGTCTTTAGTGGAAAGGTCAAATCTCAAACAGTATATGCATTTAATTATTCATTTTATATATAAAATACTTATGCTATAGAGTAATGTTGCAATGCATTTCAACTCTGTTAGTGTTCCAGGGTCTAGTCTGAGCTGTATACATGTGCACACAGTGCTTGGCATCCCCTCTCTCACTCCAGCTCCAACTGTATCTTTACCAGGACGACATTCCTCAGGCACCTGAGACATATTCTCCCTGGTGAGGACAATGGTGTATGTGGAATTTACATAAGTATTTATGATGTTCGGGATATACACAAAGCACTACACTCAGTCAATGTAGGCACCTGTGTGAGGGAGTAGAGGTCCTCTTTAATGACAGATGTGATACAATGCGATGTGATGTGTTTCTGTCCTAACAGTCAATGACCTCTCAGTGTAGGTGTTGGGGGGTAGTGAGTGGTCCCACTATAGTGGATACTGTGCACATGAGACCCTTTCAACACACAACCATGGGGTGCATAAAGAAGACTCTGCCCAGTAAGTGCCTCTGATTGTTATTTTACTATCTCCCAGATGCCCTTACCCATGATAGTAATGGGTATCAGAACAAAAAGGAGAAATTTTGAATGGTGGTGGACCCTTCTGAAGTGATTACTATATCATGCTACTATATTCATGTGCAATGTACCTGTTGGTTTGTTGTGATGTGACTGATGTGCTCAGCCTCTTACATATATCAATACAAACACACCTGCAGCATGTGAGGATCATTCTGCTGCAGAGAGTGCCACCCAGGAGGGGCTGGTGTAGAATGACTACAGTAAGAAAGTGGGGAGCAGGAGCAGTCATAGTAGATGGAGGTTTGGGAGGTGCTGCTTCACAACCCCCTGGGCTCAATTCTCAAAGGTCAGCGCAAGCTGCGCAAATGGCAGCTTGCACCGAATGCTAGTGTGCCATGGACCCAGCACCCAATCCTCTATCAGGTAGGGTCCCAGTGGCAAAATCCCACAGCTTGCAGCAGCTGTGGCTATGCACCAAACAGACGGCTCATTTGTGAGGTTTGATGCAAGCTGCAGGGTGGTCAAATGGCAGCTGCGCCCATGGACAATGACTGGTATCTAGCCATCCCCTCCAATGTCCCCTGTATGCCAGGAGAACAGAACTCCCTGGTGGCTAGCAGTCCCCCATTCCTGATCAGCCTTTTAATAAATAATTTATGTCCCTGGTTGCTATTGGTCCCCCAATCCGATCCCTTGTTAACAAAATAATTCACATCCCCAGTGGCTAGCTGTCCCCCAGTCCTGATTCTCTTTTTATTTAAATAATTCATGTTCCTGGTGGCTAGCAGTCCCCCCCAGCCCCAATTCCCTTTTATTAAAAGAATTTACATCTCTGGTGGCTAGTGGTCCCTCCTGATCCCCGATGTCTCCCATGAAATATTCATAAATCTGTCCCTGGAGGTCTAGCAGACCCCTCTCCCTATTCCCAATCTGCCAGTATAATATAACAGATAACTTTCTCTGATGGTCTAGTGGACCTCCCAACTCCCCCATCCTGGCAGACAGTGCCCCACCACCCTGCTCCCTCACTATCCCATCCCAAGCTGATGACTGGCACAGGCCTCCGCTGTCCACCACGGACAGCCACGGACTGAGCTGTCAAGGAGCGCACACTGTATACAGTGTGCGCTCATTGACAGCTCAGTAGGTGGCCAGCCATGGTGGAGAGCGGAGGGCTGTGCTGGTTACCAGTTCAGGGATGGGGTCGGAGGAGCGGGGTGGTAGGGCACTGCCTGGAGTGGGGGGACTCCACTAGACCACCAGGGAAAGTTATCTATTATATTATATGGGCAGATCAGGGATAGGGAGGGAGAATCCGCTAGACCACTAGAGACAGAATTTATGAATATTTCATGGGGGACATCGGGGATTAGAGGGACTGCTAGCCATCAGAGATGTGAATTCTTTTAATAAAAAGGGGATCAGAGCTGGGGGGACCTGCTAGCCACCAGGGACATGAATTATTTTATTAAAAAGGGGATCAGGGCTGGGGGGTGCCATTGGCTACCAGGTGCATTATTTCTTTTAATAAAAAAGGGACTGAGGCTAGGGTGGACTGCTAGCCACCAGGGATGTGAATTATTTTATTATAAAGGAGATTGGGGATGAGGAGGGGGGACCAAGGCACATTGGTGCAAGTTTCTAAACCCTCTCAGAGGACACACTTCTAAGTACCCTTAGACTAGCCCTGGCTGGTCTAATGGTACTTAGAGATTTGCCCTTGGGGGGGTTGAGAATCCTGAATTAGGGAAAATGGCAGCCTGTGTCTGCTGCAAGCCTCCCCGTGCCATGCCGCAGCCCATTTTGTGCTGGAAGGGAGGGATGCACAATGCCTTTGGCGCAAGCCACTTGCATTTGCTGCAGGCTGCATTTGAGAACTGCTCTCACTGCATCTTTTGGCACAAGTCGCACCTTGTTTTGTTTTGTTTTGTTTTATTTTATGTATTTTAAACTGGCAAGACCATGAGCCATAAGGCTCATTTACAAGGGCGACCAGTATTCAATAAACAATACATTCAGTGCATAACGGACATATCAAATTACACAGTACACACATTTATCCATTATAAACATTCAAATAAATATTACACAAAACATTTATGTTCACTCTCTGCAAATAAAACCCCTCGTAACTTCATTATGAAAGTCAAGAAACTAACTTGTAAACAATTAAAGATAAACCACAGTGAGTTAAAAAAAGAGTGGGAGGGAGTAAGGCAAAGTTTTCTGGCCTGCAGAAGTTTTAATTCTAGGCATGGAGAAATATTGATGGGTTGACCGTCTGGTAGAAACTGTAATTGTGTGTTTTATAAATATAGCACAACTGTAACTATATAAGGTGCCTGGTTTTGAGTCACCTTTTTGCCAAAAGTCCCAACTTTAATTTATAGCAATATTCAAGAGGAAGACAACTTGCCTGCCTAAGCAGGACATGATGATGTGTCCTTGAAGGCATCTGAGTAGTGAACCAAGCTATCTGATTTAAAAGAACTCTGACCTCGGATAATAACCCCTCCCCAGTTGAACAATAAAATAATAAGCTGTAATCAATGACAGGTATAAAAAAAAAACTTTGTGACGATAGCTTTCTCTTGGTCGGAGTAAATAGTGAATTCAATCTATAGAGAGCATCCAGTCTTTGGTGGACTACTTTGATCATGTTAGATATGTGAGGTTCAAAGGTTATGCCCTCATCAATATTAAGGTCTAGGTATTTAAATTGTCTGACTTGTTCCAATGCCATACATGAAACCTTACACAAAGAAAGAACAAAATCCCCATCAGACCTTTTTTTAGAATTAAAAAAAAACATTTTTTTTTTCCATTTAATACAAGTTTATTAACTGTGAACTAGTCCTGGACATTTGAAAAGTCAAAAACTAAGTCACTTTTGACAGAGACAAGATCTGGTCCACTCGTGAGGATCACTGCATCATCTGCGTAGAGAATTATTTGTGATTTTGTGCAGACAGAAGGAAGAGTGTTTAAGAATAGACTAAAGAAAAGGGGACCCCAAATTGAACCCTGAAGGACACCCAGTGAAATAGCAGAAGGCAAGGAACAGTGACCATTAACTTTAGTAACTTGTGTTCCATTGTTAAGGTAACCTTCACACCAGCCCACAACATCACCCAGTATTCCCAAATTTAAAAGAGTTGCCAACAGTTGGCCATGATCCACCACATCGAAGGCTTTGGTGAGGTCTACAAACACAGCCCCAGTTAAATTACTCTTATCAAGGGCCATCTGGACTGTGCTCGTGAGCCCCACCAAAGCCATTGCAGTGCTATGTCCTGGCCTAAAATCATGTTGTGCCAATATGAGGATGTTATATTTGGACAGATGTTCAATTAGTTAATCAAAAACAACTCTCTCCAGTACTTTTGAGAGGGGAGCCAGTAACGAAATGGGACAATAATTTTGTACAAGTGTAAAGTCCCCTGATTTAAGCATTGGGACAACTACTGATTTTTTTCCAAATATTGGGAAAAGCAGAATAATGAAGAGACAAGTTAAAAATAATAGATATGAGAAAGCACTATATGTCAACAGTGATCCTCATGAGATGGTAGTCGATCTCGTCCTTACCTACTACTGAAGGGTGAAGATCCATCTTTATGAGGTACTTCAAAACCTCATAAGGAGAAAGCGATCTAAAATAAAATTTTAGATGTTCAATATCCTTTACAGAGCTGGATAAAATTAAAGGATCTATACAGTTACTAGGTATGTACTTGAAAAGGTCAGAAAAAAAAATTATCAAATTCCAGTGCTATTAGATATGTATCTGTCAGGATCCCAGCCTGAGTATTTAAACACTGCGTGGGAGAAGAGTGTTTATTACTAGTAAGCTCATTGATTAATTTCCAAGTTTCAGATACATTCTTACCTTTAAATTCCTGTTGCCTATTTATAAAGTAATTTTTCTTGAGCCTCCCGACCATAGATTTGCATTTGTTTCTAGCCACCTTGTAAGCAACAAAAGTGGCCTGACAAGGTGACTTTCTACACATTTTTGACAATTTATCGCGTTCTCTCATGGTTGCCAGTAACTCAGGGGTAAGCCATTTTTGTTGGTCACTGCTGATCCTGTTTTTTTAAGGGTACAAACATATTGTAGACCAAGTTAAAAAGGGAACAAAAAATAGAGCATCATTCACCTCAGTCAAAGGCTCAACTCCGTACCAGTCGACTGAGGCCACAGCTATCCTAAATTTATCAGCATCCATTTTCCTAAGACAATGTGAAAAAACAAAAACAGGGGGCACCATTTTTTTTAGCTGAACAACAACATTAAACTGGGCTATGGTTGCTAACTCCATGAGATAAAATGCCCAACTGGACAATTTTGTTTGTATCTAATACTAAAATCCAATCTAAAAGAGATGCATAACCAGTTTTGTAGTGAATCCTGGTAGGGGAATCAATTATTTGTATTAACCTATTGTTGGTAATAATCTCTCGGGACCTCAAGGAATCCTTTCCCATCCAGTTCATATTTGTCTCCCATAATAGTTAATTTATGATTGGTGGGGAATGAACCCCTAAGTGACTCCATCAAGTTAAAACTCTCCTCCTGGGATCCGGAGGAGCATAGATAACCAGAATTTTTTGTTCGTCCAAAATGAGGGACAGTGACAGATATTCACATAAAGATGTGTGATAGCCAGACACATCAGGAATCACTTTAAAGTGACTCCTGATGTAAAACAAACAACCCCATCCCCTCCTAGCCTTCCTATCACATCGAAATACCCTTTAGCCATCCAAATTAATCATATCATCTGTTACTCTGTCCGAAAGCCAAGTTTCAGACAGATCAACTATATCATATTGATGTAGAGAGGTCCAAACTGTAAAATTATCCCATTTGGCAAGTAAGCTTTGTATATTTTTATTAAGACTCACTCGATACCAAATTTTGAACAACATGTACTATACCCCCATTAAACTGGCTAAGATGGGTCGTCTTCCCTCCTCTTCCTGCACTCGATGTAGCAAGGCAGAAGGCACTCTCACACATATTTTTTGGTCTTTTAAGAAAATTTCTTCTCTGTGGGACACTATCAAAGCCCGTATCAACCCCCTTCTGGGTCTGGAAGAGTTATTCACACCTGAAATTTGCATTATAGGGGACTACACTCAAATTATGGTTAAGGAGAGGAGATATCATATTGCCCTTATCTCCATGGCAGTCAAAAAACTAGTTCTTAAGCATTGGTTAGACCAATCAGTCATTTCCCATAGAGAATGGCAACATGAACTCTCCTTTTGTCTATGAACTGAACGCCTGATAGCTGGTTCACGCCACAGACTTCATCTCTTCAACAAAAAATGGGGCAAGCTTTATGCTTTATACTTGAATTAGCTTTTCTCAATCCAATTATGGTCCCCCCTGATGTTCCTATTTAAGTCTTAGACATGACGACTTATTGGTCTCACCCTATGTTGGTTAACGGCACACTCTGGGGAGGGGGTGGAATGGGCTTTTAGATAAGATTGGGGGGTACATAGTAAGGACTAGGTTATGTCTGGACACTTTCACTCCTGATGTAATCTGTTCATTGTGTGTTATGTATTAAAAATTAAGAAAACTGATTTAATTAAAAAAAAAAAATCTTTGTATATTTAAATGTACAATATTAATTGAGTTACATGGTAAAGAGACAGGCGAATCAGTATCATGGATGGGACCCGGGTTTGGGTGTACTGTACCTGACAGAGGCAGCAATATAAATATCAGATTTCTCCTAATCAGAGCAAAAAAAGACTGAGATCTACAACACAGCTTCTTAGAACACCCGTGTGATTGTTTATTTGGAGAGAAAAAACAAGTGAGACTCTGAAACTGCAGAAACTGGCTCAAGTGCCTAAAAACCTGATCTATATGTTGTTTAAGTAAAAAGGAAGAAATTAAAGGAAAGTGGGAACCACATATAGGTATAATTTGAAAATGAATTCCCAATATTAAATAAGGACTTTCCTTAATATTAGAAATTTGATCAGCAAAACATTGCATTTGTGAAGTGGGAAATCCAGTCATAAAAATAAACAAAATGAACACCCCAAGAACAACATGATTCACTAAGCAAGGAATTCTGTCCAAACCTTCCAGCCAGCAGGGAAAATAAAAATCTGAGACCCACAAAGAGTACCAAACAAAGGCTTGAGAACCGCCACTTCAATGCCCCCTGTATCGGTAAGATATTTTAGCAGCTTCTGTCAAGAGTAAAAGTTTGTAACACAGAGACACGGTGAAGACTGCCACTCATTCACTAGGCTGCAGTGAATCAATGTTTGTCTCAGACTCACCCTCTGCCACAGAAGGAGTCTGACCAAACCTAATTAAAGTTTAAAAATGCAACCCCCATCATGGCTAGAAGGAGAGGACACATTAGATATTATAACAAAAAAATATATATATATATATATATACACATATATACACACACACACACATATATATATATATATATATATATAATGTATATATGGAATACATGATGGGTTGCAGTGGAATAACACATTTATCTTCTGTAGTATGGTAAGACCCATAACTCATGAGTGGCAAAGCCACGAGTAAGTTATAAACGTCTTGCTACTCGTGTGGAGATCAATGTGTTATTCCACTGCAAACCATTATATATTTGATATATACCACATAATTTGTTATGTTTTTACTGGTGTACTTTGTTTTAGCTTAAAACTGCCTTTCTTTCCACTGTAAACTATATCTGTCCCATTGTTCTCTGTTTTCCATATCCAGATTCTAAGTGTAAATAACATGTTCTAAGTTACATAAATTGTGTTCTAAGTGAAATAAATGGTGTTCTAAGTGAAAAATAAATATTTATCCTCAAATAACGTTATTTATTTACCTAGTTTATCTCACCACTGTGTATTGTATGTATATATATATAGTAGTGGTATATATATATATATATATATATATATACACACACACATATACATATATATATATATATATATATATATATATATATATATATATATATATTTATTATTGGCACAATAATTCAACTGCCTGTAATATGTCTTATGCCTTGTACAACTGACGCTGTACCACACTTCATCTTGTAAGATTGTTGATGCAACTGTCTTCTGACACTGTTTAATACATATGAATTCCTTCCCCCCCTTCCCTCAGAATACATCTGGAATTGAGCAGTAGTCTACTCAGCATGCTTTCCTGGTAAAACTTTTAAATAAATTAATAAATAAATAGTATAGTTGGGGTTGCCTGGCCACTTCTATGTTAAACCCCAAATTTTTCACTTTAATAACTTTGCCACCGTACAATGGATTTGCCTGAAATTTTGCATGTGCAATCTGGTACCATAGTTCTCTGGATCTGTTAAGTTGCGTTACGGTCGGATTAGTGGTTATGGAGCTGCAGAGTGCCAAAAATGCACTAAAATGTTTTTTTTTGTGTGTGTTTCTTTGCTCGGGGCTACAGCCCACACAATTTTTCCATCTGGTCTGGAATCTTCAGGGAAGATGCAGTCTGGGTCACTGGTGTGCCTTTTGAAGATTTGGTGAAAAAATATTAAACCATTCAAAAGTTATTCAATTTTTAATTTTTAACATTGATGTCAATGGGGAAAAAATATGTGCCTCTTGAAACTGTCGCAAAACCACTTTTTACTGTGCAAATGCACTTTTTACTATCATGCTACCACCATCTTGTTTCAGTTAGTGGTGAAGACAAACATCTGTAGTTCAAATGCTAGTGCCCCCAGGTAAACACTGACAGTTGTGTTTACCTAAATGGAGCCTGAGGAACACAGTGGTGTCACCAGTTTTTTTCTAGGACCCCTAGAAATACTTTTTTAAAATTGGTCCCATAGTGCCACAAATCACGACAGTACATTTGTGACACTTTCACAAATCACAACACTGTTGTATCTGTACTGTTACAATTTGCGACACTACTGTACCAAAAAAGGTGATTTCTTTGCCACATCACTGCACCTAAACGGTTGGGGCTTTTTGGCTGAAATTTGCAGGGTGGCAAGCCCTGGCCCCACTGATGTGTCTTTTGATGGTTTGGTCAAAAAAATGAAAAGGGTTACAAAGTTACAGTGTTCTGAATTTGAGAAATATCCCATTGGCTAACATTGTGGTGCCCGTGGCGACTTTCTGCGCCAGTATCTGAAAACGATTCGAGATACGGATTTTTGCTACCCACAGCTTAGGTGGACTAAGCCCGTGAGGATGTTTTGAAGTCATAGATTATGCCTGCAGTGGAATTTTGTCCCTATTTGCTACAGTTATGGAGATATTGCCAAAAATGTGTTACAAGGGTTTCTTTGGAGTACTATGGCGCTGCTGTATGGCTCCATACTTATGTGTAAGTGGGAGCAGAGGGCTCAGAGGGCCCATGCTCCCACATACGCATACCATTACACAAAAAATTGGCAATGTGAAGGGAGCACAGTGCCTGGAAGGCCCGTGCTCCCACTAATACATACCAGTTACCAGTTACATTACACTTTCTCAAAAAGGAAGGAAATTAATTGCAAACAGCTCAGTTAATGCATAAGTTAGGGTTGATGGCACAGTGGCAAAAGTATGGAAATGTGATGTTAGGGTTACACCTCTACCCCCCACACCCTCCACTCACCAACAGACATTGGGGTGTGCTATGGGGTTGTCAGGCCTAGCTCTCACCCCATTCTCCTATGCTGTAGCATGTCAGCTTGTTTACACATAGAATGGGGTGAGCATTGAGCCTGACAACCCATGGCTCACTTCGACATCTGTTGGTGAGTGGAGCATGGGGGTAGGTGGGTGGTAGGTGTAACCCTAACATCACATTTCCATACTTTGTCACTGTGCTTTCAACCTAAATTGATGCATTAATAGAGTTTTTTGCAATATATATATTCATTGTAAAATAAACCTCCGTTAATGTATCAGTTAGGCTGATTGCACACTGACAAAAGATTGGAAAGTCAGTGTTAGGGTTGCCAACCCCTACTACCCCACTCCCACCCCCCACCCTCCACACACCAACAGGCATCGGCGTGTGCATTGGGGTCATCGCCCTAACTCTCACCCCATTCCATTTGTAAACAAGCTAAGGTGGTGCAGTATAGAAGAATGGGGTGAGAGTTAGGCTCGATGACTCCAGTGCACAAGCACATGACTGTTGGTGTGTGGAGGTGGAGTGGTAGGGGCTGGCAAACCTAACACCGAATTTCCAAACTTTTGTCGATGCACAATCAACCCTAACTGATGCATTAATGGAGTTTTTGTAATGAATATATATATATATATATATATATATATATATACACACACACACGTACATACAGACATATGCATCCCACCATTAAGTATCAGGGTCCCATTCTCCCAACTAAACCCCAATTATCACACTTTGAGACTGTTGCACCATGCCTTGTGGAGCAAGCCTCTTACGCTATTCAGGGAGCTTTAAGAATCGGGCCCCCTGTCTCCATCATCAGAGTCAGATGAGAAGGCTGTAATGGAGGACTGCCACTAGCAGGGGGAACAACATCCTCAACAGCTGTGGCTGGGGAGACATTTTAAACATGCCAGGAGTTGTGGCCCTCTCACTGTGTGTACAGGGGACCCACTGTGTGCTGCATCCTGGTTGATAGGACTAACGCTTGGCCCACCATCAGTGTTGTCACTGTATGCCGTGAGACAGGCCTAGGTGTGACACATCCCAGAGCCTGGGACAATCATCGATGGAGCCACATACTTGTTGCTCTGTGACATGCTGAATTGAGCTTAGCAAACAGAAATAAATATTTTTAATGGCTCTATATGTATATGAGCATTTATTGGTGTGGGTGCAGTGTGCTGCGACTGAGTGTGGCATATGGTTTTTATCAGTCATCATGGCATTGGGACAACTAACCACACTCACATGGACTGAAGCATATGGGAAGTGACTGGGGCAGAGTTGTTGATTGTGCACAGTGAAGCAGTATGGGTTTGTATTGTCTGTGCACTTTTGAGAAAGGGATGTCTCAGCAATACTGCTGCCCCACTGGTAGCGCAAATTTGGTGTCTGTGAGGTATATGTGCAAACACTTATCTCATTCTGTAGCTCAGCATTTGTGATTTGTGCATACCTCCAGGAATGGCCACGTGTGGAGGAAGCATGCAGCTATGCAGTGTGGCCACATCCATACTTCACAGCCTCAAGGCACATAATGTGCACCATGTACTGGTGTCTGGCTGGCTTTATTTATTTAGTTGTTGTTAACCAGGTAAGTACACTAGGCAACCAGATGTCTATTTTCAAGTACAACCTGAGAGGTTACACATAAAATAATAAAACAGGCAATACATACAGTTTTAAACTATGCAATGCAACAAACAATGGAGTGAAAATAAGATTAACAAAGTATTACATTGTGGCAAGAAGAACATTTTGAAACAGTATCAGGGAAGTCACAATAAGTCTGTTCACACAAAGCTACACAAAGGAGTTTGAAGTATCACAATATGAGGGCAAAACTGATTATGCAACTTGATGCAAGTCAGAGGTTGTTCAATTCAGTGACAAAAGCAGCATGCCAAGCTGTGAAGATGTTCAGGGTACCTAAGACAAACCATAGGTACCAAGGAGCAGAGTCACATTTCAGATGGTATGGAGTTCCTTATCATTGGGGCTGCATAGGCAAAGGAAGATCCACCAGCCCTAGTTCTAAGCTTAGGGACAATCAGTAGGGCACTATCTCCAAACCTCAGAAGGTAGGCACTGTTCACAGGCTTGAGAAGCAAGGCAAGGGGTAGGAGCAGATGATTATGTATAATCCTGAAAAACACATCCCCAAAACTGTGGTCATGAATGGAGGACAGGGGAAGCCAACTGAGCCTGTCATAGAGGGAGCAATAATGAGTAAGTCAGTGAGATGCCAATGCAAAATGACAAATGTCATTGTTAAATAACATCCCACCTAAGAAGTGTAGATTTTGAGGCAGTAAAGAACACTGGGGCTCCATAAAGGAGTTTGGAAAGAAACATCCCACGGGCAATGGAAGATGAGCTTGAGAGGTCAGGTTGCAGCCCACTTTGTAGGAAACAACCAACATAGAATTAACTGACTTGCAGACACCCATTCTGTGAGTTAAATAATCTAGGTAGTGGTCAAGTGTAACTCCAAGACAGATGAAGGAGGAGACTGAGGGGACTAAGGTACCATCAAGGTAAGTTATAGATAAAGGAGACGGGCATATGCTTAGTCTGGGGGATGTACCAAACAGCATAGATTCTGTTTTGGTCATGTTCAGAATCAGTGCAAATGTACACAGGCTTTAGGTCAGTAGTTAGATATTGGATTATCTGATCAATGCTTTTGGAGCAGGTGTAAAGGAGCAGGTCATCAGTTTAGATAATGGCAGAGCAGTGGAGCGGGCAATGGTTTATGGAATTTATGTGTAGCGCAAACAGCAGTGGACCTAGAATAGAACCTTAAGGAATTGTCACCAGAGTTGGGGCAGGGAGAGATAGGGAGGACCCATAGTTGACTCTCTGGGATCTGTTCACAAGAATAGCTGATTAACTAAGGGAGAGCAATAGGTAAGATTCCCAAGTTAGCAAGTTTGCCACAGAGTAAAGAATGATCTACCAGGTCAAAAGCCTTTATCAGGTCTACAACGATAGTACCAGTGAGGCTATCCATATCCATTGCTGAGGCAGTACTCTTGGTTAATATAAGAAGCACAGTAGTGGTACAATGACCTTTTTGAATACCGTGTTGTGTAGGGGATAGGAGGTTATAGGTGGAGAGATAATTGGTGAGTTAGAAGGCAACAATTTTTTTATGTATTTTGTTCAAGGAAGGGAGGATGGCAATGGGCTTGTGGTTATTTAGGAGTTTCAGCTTGCCTTTCTTAAAAACAGGAACAACACAAGAGATTTTCCATAAATCAAGCACTACACCAGTAACAAGAGATACGCTGATTAACTAAGCAACAGGGGGGGCTAACTCATTGGCACCAATCTTAAGGAGCTTGGGCTCAATACCATCCAAGCCTGCAGATATAGAATCAGAAAGCTGCATGTGAAGTCTGCGTGCCTCAGATGAATGACCCCATTTAAAATAAAAAGGGTTAAGTACAGAGTATTGAGTGAACCCTGGCAGGGATTCAGCACCAAATGAAGAAGAGGGCATATCAGGGAAGGCCTGAGTGTAGGAGGAGAGGTCTGAGAAATTGCAGTTGAATGCATTGGCTATGGTGGAGCTGCTATTACAATTTATACCATTTAAGACCATGTCCAAGGAAGAATGATCATCTAACAAACTCAGCGTGTTTGATGTGCTGTCAGAAAAGTCTAGGGTTTTGGGCAGTGGAGTTAAATAGTTGCTTGCACAGAGAGCTTTTGCTATGTCTAATTGCTCCTATGCATTCATTGTGCAGTGTCCATAAGCAGACTAATCCATTGGGGATGAGAAGGCCTTCAACTCAAGCCATTTTATATCTCTTTAGATGAGTTTGAGTAGGAGTGGGTGGTCCACCCATTTGGAGACAGGGCCACACATCCTTCTCCTTGTAAGTGTGGCAAATATGTCTTGTACTGTAGGTCAGTGAACACTAAAGTAAGCTGCAAGATTTACGTTAGTAGCCTCATACAGGTAGAACCAATTGATGTTAGACACCGCAAGCCTGAAAAGCTCAAGATCAGATCAGAGAACATCTTGAAATGGATAATTCTGGGAGTGTCTTTTATCAGCTTTGACTGCCATATGCAATACACTGGTGAGTGACCACTGGTAGCATCAGATAGAACAACTGAGCACCTGATCCTATCTAATCCTCTCACACCCAAGCGTAGTGACGAGCGATGTTCCACAGGGCTCGGAGTTGGAGCCAGTGTTGTTTGGGATATTCATTGCAGACATATCATGGGACATCAAGAGCAAGATCAGTCTGTTTGCTGATGATACCAAGGTAGGAGCAGTGGTGGATGACCTAGGGGATGGCAGGGGTTGCAGGATGATCTGGCAAAGCTTGAAACCTGGTCAGACACCTGGCAACTGGGGTTTAATGCCAAAAAGTGCAAGGTGCTGCATTTTGGGATGAAGAACCCAAGGAGGAGTTACCAGCTGGGGGGAGTGCAGCTAGCCCAGGCAGAGGAGGAGAAGGATCTGGGGATGCTCATTACAGGGTCAATGAACAACTCAGCACAATGTAGGAAGGCAGCTGCAAAGGCCAACAAAATGCTGGGTTGTATTGCAAGGTGTATATCCTCGAGGAAGGAGGAGGTGATTCTGCCACTGTATAGGTCATTAGTTAGACTGCACCTGGAGTACTGCATACAGTACTGGCACCCGTATCTGAAGAGGGACATTAAGTTACTGGAGGGGGTGCAGCACAGGGAGACAAAGATGATCAAGGGGCTGGGGGACTTATCATGCGAGAGGAGGTTGAGGGAGTTAAACATGTACTCACTGGAGGAGAGGAGGGACGGGGGACATGATTGAAACCTTTAAGTACATGAAAGGAATAAACAAGACAGATACAGAGGGGCTGTTCAAAATAAGTGAGAAGAGGGACACCGGGGCCATGATATGAGACTGGAGGGAGGAAGGTTCAGGAGGGAGATAAGGAGACACTTTTTTACAGAGAGGGTGGTGGCTGGGTGGAATGCGTTACCTGCAGAAGTGGTATCCAGTAGAACAGTGGACTGCTTCAAAAGGGGATGGGACAGGACAAGGGGGAGGGTTAATGAAGGGGAAGGGTGGAAGGGAGGGGCAGCTGCAGAATAAGGGGTGCTAGCTGCACATTCGAGCAGACTTGATAGACCTCTAGGCCTTTATCTGCTGTCAAATTTCATGTTTGTATGTTCGTAATGTGGGTGTGAGTTTCGAGTCTATCAGGGTTAGGGTATTACCATTGTTAGAGCATCTGGTGGGCTCTGAGATGACCTGGGCCAGACTGACTTTACTGAGGACCAGGGCTTGCACCACAGATTTGTTACAGTCATTAAATCTATGTTTATTAAAGTCACCAAATAGAATGAAATCATTAATCTTAACCAGTGAGTCAACATACTTGATCAGGAACGAAAGTCGGTTTGTGTTTCAAACTGGAGGGATGTATATACAGAGAAGATGGAGCTTTCTTATGCCACCTAGTGAGAGCACTCTGTGGCAACATTCAGTAGTGGATTGAGGTGGGAGAGGGTGATTCAGCACTGTTACACTAAAGTGAGACTTATATCAGTGTGCCACCCCCTTTCTCAGAGCCAGAGTGATCGCAGAGAAGAAAACCATGCCCTTTGCAAAGGTTATTTGGGGTGGTAGGTTTCAACCATGTTTCTGCATAGTAGAAGTGCAGAGGCACTTGCTGGAGATGGAAGTGGCTGCAGATTTCTGCTATGCAGCTAGATGACTACCCAGTGCCTTTTTGGGTCAGACCCTAAAAGAGCAGCAGCCAACTAAAAATAAAAATGGTAGGAACCAGCCATGTCTTCCTCTTCTTGAGAAAATGTAATTTAGAAACTTGAAAGAAATATTAGTGAGGATTTCGGAGAATTGGTGCAAATAAGGGAAGGGGAAATTGTTTAACCAGGAAAGGCACACTAAACAGGATCTTGTTTTCAGGTGCGACCTGGGAGCATGTGGAAGTTAAGTGACTTGTTCATGTTCACACAGTATGCAAGTGGGGGTTAGTTCAAACCCAGGTCTCCACATTTGCAGTGCAGTGCACTTAACCACTGTGCTATACTGCTTCATATAAATAAAAGAAACTGAAGATGTTTGTAATCATTTATATTCAATATATGGGGACAGGTAAGACATTTTCCATAGCACAGTTACACTGCTGCCTTAAAGGAAACCTGCACATAAATGGAGCCCTCTCCCACCGACAGCTAACCCCCCCCATTAATGTATTGAGCTCACAGAGAAATCTTACCCTGTACCTTAAAGTACTTTCTATTATATTGCTAATACAGTATTTCACTGTAATTTTCATTTAAAAGAGCTGCCCTTCACTGTATTGCTTCTTCCACTTGCCCAGTGCTAATGCGCCCTACTGACCAATTGCTTCACCAGCAGGGCACATTAGCATCAAAGTAAAAACAATAAAGAGGAGACAGTGTTTGTGAATAGGGCAGGTGAGCAGTCATGGGAGACCAGCCTATAATCATACAAAAAGTGTAAAATGACCACACACTCCAAGAGTCTTGCAAATTCAGCAGCATTAAGTGCAAAATAATTTTTAATAAACATCTGTTTAACATAAGAGGCCCGATATTCAAAACTATGCCTGGCAATGGCGCAAGTGGTGGTGCAACACAGCTGAGGTGTGCTCGAGCAACTAAGGGATATATTCAAAAGGGATGTGTCATGGTGCATCTCTTTTGAATATAGCAAATAATGTGCACGGTGCAAATACAATGCGCTGGCGCAGCCCACAGACAGGTCTGAATACCAGGAAAGGGAATGCTCCAGCGCAACTGGAGCTACTCTGGGCCCAATACCAAGATATTCAGACCTGGATATGCAAATGTGGCCATCATGCATGCATGGCACAAATGGGGCCATTTGCATGTCATTCTGGCCCCACTTGCATGAGTTGTTCAGGGCTGGCCAGCAAAATGTGCCTGGCGCACTGCAGGAGTACCCCCTCCCCATTCAGTAGCCTCCAATCACCATAATATAATTTATTATACTGACCTTGGTCCAGTGGTTCCCCCCACTCTGCCGGTAACCCTGATCGCCATATGACTCTTCTGTATGAGCCCTGGTAGTCTTGTAGCACCCCCGCCCCATCCTGTAACCCGATCTCAAACTCATGGACCAATAATGATCACTGATAGTCTAGTGGTCCCCCACCCACAGGACCCCCAAGCCACCCAGCTACCCCGGTCACGGCGGGCAGCATACCCACCTGCATACCTCCGTGGCTGCCCGCGAATGGCTGCAGTAAGTGCTGCAAGCTCATTTGGTCCACAGTGTGGACTAGTGAACTGCAGCATTTACTGTAGGCTGTCATTCGCTGGCAGCCGCGAGAGGTATGCGGTGGGGTATGCTGCCCGCCGATGACCAGGAGGGAGCTGGGTGGCCTGATGGTCCTGTGTGGATGGGAGGGTTGGGGGACCACTAGACTACCAGAGACCGTTATTGGTCTATGAGTTCACCAATTGGGGTTGGGATGGGGCGGGGGGTGCCACTAGACTACCAGGGCTCATGCAGAGGAGTCATAAGGCGATCAGGGTTACCCGCAGAGTGGGGGGAACCACTGGACCACCAGGATCAGTATAATAAATGATATTACGATGATCAGGGCTATGGGAGGGGAGCGGGGAAGCACTGCACCACCAGGGATAATAAAATACATGCTATTACGGTGATCGGGGCTACAGAATGGGGTGGGGGTGCCACTAGACTATCAGAGCTCATACAGAGGAGTCATATAGCGATTGGGATTACCGGCAGAGTGGGGGGAACCACCGGACCACCAGGATTAGAATAATAAATGATATTACGGTGATCGGGGCTATGGGAGGGGAGCAGGAAAGCACTGCACCACCAAGGATAGTAAAATACATGATATTACAGTGTTCAGGGCTACGGGAAGGGAAGGGAGAACCACTGGACCACCAGGGACTATTGTGGGTGCTTGTGCATGGTGTGGGGGGTTACCACCAACAGCAGATGGCTGCTGTGTTGCGCCTTACGTTATAGCGGCCTTCCTGTGGGTGGCTAGCAGCTGAGCCTTTTTTTAAGGGCTCAACTTTGAGCCCAGGTATGCAGCACATCTCTGGGTTATGCAGAATTGCGCTGCACAATTCCCACTTTTCAATATTGCCCCGGGGCACATTTCCTGAGGTTACCACACCTATAAAAAATATACAAAATCCATGTTTGTAAAGCTTTCAGTTATTCTCTGTGGATTCAATCCAAAGAGACTATTAAAACCCTAATAGGTCTGCACCAAATTGCATGTGGAAAATCCCAGTTCTTTAAGGCCTTTGGGCTCTGTCAGTTTTGTCCTTATTTCAGAAAACAGACACATAAATTCACCTTGGGAATTAGCTGCCATAAATTACTTCATTCACATTCATTTCATTTCTGGGGTTGCGCTAGGCACAACTCCTTTGAATATCTCAGCCAACATGTTTATGTTGTGTGTTTATATAGCAGCACATAGAGGATAGTGCATGGGCCTATTGAATACAGAGGAGCCTGATTACTCAGACCTTGAGAGCAAAGCTCAGAGGTCTGAGGTAGTCAGAACCCTGAGGCGCACAGTAGGCTGGTTAGGCATGTGTATGCCCATGCGCTACTTTTTTATAGTGTATAGTCCCCATTTCCAGTTATGCAAAAAAAAACCAAAAGGTTTGTTGCTCCATCCTGCTTGTCGATTTAGGGCTGTTTGCTAAGTGGCGTGCATGGTTGATAGGGAGCAGACGTATCCAAGTTTGATGCACAGCATTCTATTGACTGTCAATTCTATGTGGCAGGGATTTTCAACAAAAATCAAATGGTGGCTGAGACTGTCGCTTAATGAGAGGATGTGGTCACCGTGGGAGGGTTTTACTGTGAGTTATTTTAAATATCCAGTTGATCCTGCTTTTTATTTGTATGTAGCAACATTTATCTGGTTGATCCTGCATCTGTTTTGAACATATCTGGTAGCTCTTGTTTGCATCGCATTGTTGGGTGAAGGTGCTGCTGGGGGGGAGGCACTGTGGGTCACCTTAGAGATGGGAAATGGCACCACAATCCGCACAGGGGTTGTATACAGACCCCCATGTCAGGGGGAGGGAATGGACAAGGATATGATAGAAGGCATCCTTAGGATGGCAGAGAAAGGGGAGATATTGTTGATGGGGAACCTGAATATGCCAGATGTTAACTGGAGCACCTTTGCTGCAACCACATCCAAGAGCAGGGCCATTCTTGATGCCCTACAGGTGGCATGCCTCAGACAGCTAGTTTTGGAACCCACTCGTGAGGGAGCAATCTTAGACCTCGTACTCTCAAATGGGGACAGTGAGAGGATCTCAGATCTAGAAGTGGGTAGCCATCTGAAAACAAGCGACCACCAAACAGTGTGGTTCACGAGAAACTCAGCTACAGAGTCAAGCCATACAAAAGTGAGGGTTCTGGACTTCAGAAGGGCTGCCTTTGGCAAGATGGGAGAGTGCCTTAGAAAAGCACTAGCAAACAGGCAAGAAGGAGAAGTGGAGCAACAATGGGAAACATCAAAACTGCCATCACAGAGGCAACAAGCCTTTGTGTAAAGTAAATAAACAAATCGAAATGAAAGAAGAGCCACTATGATTCTCAAAAGAGGTGGCGGGGAAGGTTAGGGAGAAAAAGATAGCATTTAGGAAGTATAAGGAAACACAGAAGGAGCAGCACAGAGAACTGTACCAGTTAAGGCAGAAGGAAGCAGGGAGGTAAGTCAGAATAGCAAAGTCCCAAACTGAGGAAAAGATAGCCAACTCGGTTAAGAAGGGTGATAAAACCTTTTATAGGTACATCAGGGAGCATAGAAAGACAAAGGGAGGGATAGTGAGGCTGAAATGAATGGACAGTCGGTGGGCAGAGAGGGACAGTGGAAAAGCAAGGATACTGAACAAATACTTCTGCTCACTATTCACAAAAGAGGAGATGGAGGAGGTGCCTAATCCAATTAACAGAAGCACTCTGGATAGGGGAGTCAATCCCAGTACTTTCACAGAAGAAAGGGTTCTGAAAGAACTTCTAAAACTGAAGGTGGACAAAGCAATGGGGCCTGATGGAATTCACCCCAGAATTCTAAAAGAATTAAGGGGTGAACTAGTGACACCACTGACTACCTTTTTTACCAAATCATGGGAGGATGGTGTGGTACCTGAGGACTGGAGGAAGGCGGATGTGATTCCCCTTCACAAAAGTGGGAGCAAGACAGAGGCAGGAAACTACAGACCTGTAAGTTTAACCTCTGTGGTAGGGAAAGTGATGGAATCACTTTTGAAGAAAGAATTGTTGAGTACCCAGAGGCTAGTGGGGCAAAGGACCCAAGGCAACATGGGTTCACAGCGGGAAGGTCATGTCAGATGAATCTAATTGATTTCTTTGACTGGGTGACCAAAGTAGTAGACCAGGGAGGGGCTGTGGACATGGCCTACCTAGACTTTAGCAAGGCATTTAACACAGTCCCACACAAAAGATTAATAATCAAATCAACCAGCATGGGAGTGGATCCCAGGGTGGTAGCCTGGATAAAACATTGGCTGGATAACAGGACACAGAAGGTAATTGTAAATGGAGTCCACTCTGAAGAAAGAGGGGTTACTAGTGGGGTACCTAGGGTTCAGTACCGGGTCCAGTCCTTTTTAATGTCTTTATAAGTGACATTGCAGAGGGACTGGAAGGAAAAGTATGCCTCTTTGCAGATGATACGAAGATCTGCCACAGAGTTGATACACAAGGAGGTGTGGAAAGAATGAGAAGGGACTTGGCAAGATTGGAGGAATAGTCAGAAGTATGGCAGCTTGGATTTAGTGCAAAGAAGTGCAAAATAATGCACCAAGGAAACAAAAACCCAGGGGAAGATAACACAATGGTGGTTAGTAGCAACAATGAAAAAGGAAAGGGATCTGGGGGTAATCATATCAGATGACCTTAAGGTTAGCAAGCAACGTGAGAAGGCGGTAGGGAGGGCTGGGGGTATACTGGGATGTATAGGGAGAGGAATTACCAGCAGAAAATAGGAAGCTGTTATCCCTCTGTACAGACAGTTGGTGAGAACCCATCTGGAGTACTGCGTGCAGTTCTGGAGATCTCATCTCCGCAAGGACATAGACAGGAGGCAGTCCAGAGGAGGGCAACTAAAATGGTGCAGGGTCTGCAAGAGAAGCCATATGAGGATAATCTAAAGGAGCTTAGTATGTATACCCTTGAGGAAAGGAGGGAGGGGGGAACATAATAGAGACTTTTAAGTACCTCAGTGGAATCAACAAAGTCCAAGAGGGTAGCATCTTTTAGAAAAAGAGATGTGCAAGAACAAGAGGACACAATTTGAAGACAGAGGGAGGATGGCTCAGGGACAATGTGAGGAAGTATTTTTTCACAGAGAGGGTGGTGGATGCATGGAATAGCCTTCCTGAGGAGGTTGTGGGGTCTAAAACTGTGGGAGAATTCAAGAATGCATGGGACAGACATAAGGCAATTTTTGTGGGGGGTAGGAAGAAATAGGCTATTGGTTAACTAGGATCTGCAGCTTATCCTGTAGGTAGTGAAATGGGCAGACTAGGTGGGCCAAGCAGTCCTTATCTGCCATCAAAGTATATGTTTCTATGTTTCTATATTTCTGCCATTCATGTTTCCAGGTGGGCTCGTGGCCAGTTTAGTTAAGTGATAGAACCTATAGAGGTCTTCAAAATGTTGTTGTACCACAGTGTGGTACAATCACGTTCCATTATCTTTGAACAGTGGTACAACAACGTTTTGAAAGCCATTGCTTTCTATACTGAACCATGGCTGACTATGCACTATGTACAGGACAATGCCCGAGTTACAGTGGTTAACCATGATGTAATCAGCTGAAGCAGTTGCCAAGACAACCAAGTAAGCCTCGAGATCACAGCTCGAGAGGCTTACAGTTGTCTTGGCAACTGGGAGAGCTGATTACATCCGTGGTTAACCACTGAAAGTCAGGCATTGTGTTTTATAGTGTCTGGGGAATAAAAGCAGTATTGGTAACCACTGTCCCTAGTAATGTTTCCATACCACTCCCACAATCACATTTGTTTGATACCCTGCTCGAACCGGAACAGCATATTTTCTATGTAATGGTCGCCCCCACCCCCTTCCCAGTACAGTAGCAGTAAAGATTTACTTGCCTTGGTGGATCCTTTTTTTCTTTCTTAGCCATGGTGCCAATCTCCATCGGGCAAGCACTCACCACAGGGGCTGTTCGTTCTGAGACGCTAAAAACATAAGTACATGCACAGATTGGATCCAGTAGTAATCCCATCGCTATGACATACTCAAGAGGAGTTAACGACCCCTGATGTCATAGCAATGGGATTACAAGAAGAAAATCTTGCCACTTTTTAGCAGTAATGAGGGCTCCCCATACGTTATAACAGAATATCGCCAGTCCAGCATTAAGTCGCATAACAGCGTATAGCCAGACAGGATTTCCATGGTGCAAATCAATGCAGGTGAAATGCAAAATGCAAACCCCTTGTCAGTCTGGAGTTACAGACTGAAGTGCCCTGGAGCTTCATGCATTAGATCTTCATCAGGCAGCATCAATCCCACAGTTGTAATCTACATTTAAACTCAGTCATCACCACTTCATTAATTCCCCCACATTCAATGGATAATACCATTGACATATTTTATTACTTAATTAACCCACAATGACATTACCATCAGATGGACCATGTTCAAGTGGTGCTGGAGGGATTCAAACCTACCACCCCGTAAAAATATTATAAATATAAAACTAAAAAAATCACTATCATCCCTTACAACAAACAAGCATTTGTCAATGCCGAATGTTTGCTTGCTGGCATTGGCATTGGTAGTGTAGGAGTTAGAGAGCTGCATAATAGGAATGGCAGTGAAGTACTGAACTGAAGCCAACCCCACCACCACCCTGCACAGACTGACAGGCATTGGGGTGTGCCTTTGGGTCGTCAGGCATAATGGCCACGCCATTTCACCACACCCTACCCTGCAGACACCAAGTGTCACGGTGTGCCTTGGGGTCTTTGGCCCTTATGCTCACCCCATTCCATCAGGAAATACGGTGAGATGGGTGCTGTATAGGAGAATGGGGTGAACTTTGAGGCCGAAGAGTCCAAGGCACACCTCAATGCCTCTTACTGGCTGCAGGGTGTGGGTGGGGGTGGAATGGTATGAGCATTACAGGTGACAATCCCAAGTCACACCCCTGATGCCTGTCAGTCTCTACAGGGTGGGGCATTATGGTCAGAAACCCTAACACCTCAGGCGTTCATTGGAATTTTTAGTCCAAATTTTAAACATAGGTTTTTTGTGACCCCCACCTTATGAACAGTGGCAATATCAGTTTGTTAGCTGAAAGCTGATTTTGCACAGCGACTACGCCATTTGGCACCACAGGTGCGAAAACACATTTCGAACAGGATGTGAAAAATGACAGCTGTACTGTTCATGGGGAGGTGTAAAAATGGCAATGTTGAAAATCTGCAGTGAAAATATAAAAAACTGGTGAAGTCAATGAAGTGCATAGAAACCGGCAACACACACCGTAATGTAATTAATTGGGGATTTTACAGCAGATTGCCAACACAGGCATTTTGGGACCTCCGCTCATGAACAGTGTCACTGTGATTTCCTTAATCTGTCCCGAACAGTGATTGATTTCCTAATTACCTTAGTATGAACCTTAGTATGAATGTTTTGCTGTGCAACCACACAGCTTCATCAGGAAAAATCAGTTAAGGCCTGTGTTAATGTACAGTATGTACAATAAAGTTCATATCAGTATTAGATATGTTAAATCATAAAATAATATATTAAGAAATTAGATCCATTAATATACACAGATAAATATTCACCTTGCATATTTATATCAATGCTCTTTTCTGCACATTACTCAGTAATCTTTTGGACTGACCACTGTGAACAATAAACATATTTACACTCCTGCCAGTCATCTATCTCTAATTCATACAAAATTAAAAATGAAACTGATTTGATCATCAAACAATACCTCATATCATAGGATTCTCCATATATATATATATATATATATATATATATATATATATTTCTATTTCTTTGTTCAATTCATTTTTCACTTTCCTGGTTGGTTTCCCAAAATACAATGATACAGTACACTTTCATTTATCTCATAATTTAAAAACATTTTCCAAACTGTTTCATTGTATTATACGCTCTTGCTTGTCCTACCTTTTAAATAAGAGGTCTTTCCTTTTAAATGTATCAATTTTTTTCCTTTATTTCATGCATTCCTGAAAAGTAAATACACATGTATATCTCCACTCTCTTCTCTGCAAATGCTATTTATAATCTTTTACCCTTTTTCTTTCCTTGCATACTGCACTCTTATTTTACTTGTGGCATTTTGTTCAATGGTGGGCAGCACAGAAAAATAGTGCCTTCTTCACACAAGCACTCGCACAGAATTTGAACATGCTGGGGACAACATCACATGCAGTTATGTAGATGTTATGATGCCGAGGCATCGTATTCACCCATGGAAGGGGCGAATTCCCCTACCTGACTGACCTGTCATAAGATAGCAAACATTAACATTAGTGGTTGTCAGAACAGTGATACCTCATATGCAAATAACTCTCAGATGTTCTGTTTCTCCTCCGGTATACTAGAGGTTACTAGAACTGTAGAGCAGATAAAGGCTATAAGCCCAAGTAAACTGCCCTCCCACTATACCAGTGGTAGCACAAGATGTTCGGTTTTAAGGTCAGATATTTGTCCAATCTGTTTTTAAGTATTTCTTTGCTGTCACTTATTATAATTATTGGAAGGCTACTCTACACTTCCACCACCCTCTGTGAAAAACACAACAGTACTTTGTTGTTTTCAGTTTGAACTCTTTTCTCCTTTTAAGCGGGTGGGTGTTTCCTGGTTTCCTAATGATCAGGTTTAAAACCATATTAAGAGAAATGACAATTTAGGATCCTGCAATCTGTTATATGCAAACATCAGATCTCCACTTACCCTTCTAGTCTCCAGGGATGATAATTTTAAATTGTCTAGATGTTTTTTGTATTCTAAGTGCCTGATTCCTTTAAATGTTTTCGTCATACATCTCTGCACTTTCTCTATTTTCTTAATTTGAGTACATTTATAAGGTGCCCAAAGTTCTGACAAAAAATCCATAATGGGGTGAATATATGCTCTATAGAGTGGCATTAAAATGTTGCTGTCCCTAGATGTGATGGAATGTTTAATGTCCCACTAATTTGTGATTCGCTTTTCCCATGATGTTATTACATTGTGCATCAAAGTGAAGTTATTGTCTATTAAAATCCCAAGGTCTTTTTGTATTGCTGTTGATTGAAGGGGTGTGTCATTGAATGTATAACAATGTTGGGGATTATTTCTTCCAAAATGTACTAGTACACATTTATCTTTATTAAACGACATCCCCAGGAAGAAGCCCAATCATTTATTTTATTTAAATCTTTGTTGGATCATTGTTATGTTTTCATTTTTATTACATATGTCTCCATATTTAGCATCATCTGTGTATTTTGAACACCACTTGGTAATTCCTGTAGCCAGGTCTGAAATAAAAATATTAAATTAAATGAGGCCCAACATAGAGCCCTGTGGAACCCAACTTGTGACTCTACTGGCATGGGGTCATAATTTCACAAGACATTATGCTGCAGCAATATACCATGCTGCCAATACAGCACAATATTTTGCCAGTGACATCTCTTTGTTTTGTGGAGTCCGCTCCTGCACACCCCCATTACAGAGGGCTGTGCCCCGAACCCCCTACCTTATAACTAACTCTGGGGGTAACAGTGAAATATAGAACAAAGTGTGAAACACTTAAAAAATCCATGCATCTCGGACTGGGAATCGAAACCCGATCCAGCCTTTTCTCCTTTCTGCCAGTGGCTCATCCCGTCAAGCCACGGCAGCTGCTTGCCAGCCCCCGTCCCAGCAGAGCTCTTATCCTCTGCCTGGGAAGAGTGAGAGGGCGCACTACCATACATACACCCTTTCACAGTTTTGCACCCTCTCACTCTTCGTTACCGCGCTGTTCCTGTTACGAGGTTATGTCATGCATGATTAAGTTTATGACACATTGACCTGGTAGAGACTACACTACATGAGGACAAGAACCCATTAATCAACACTCTTTGGGATCTATTGTCCCACCGTGCCTCTATCCAGTTAATTAATTGTCTGTTTAGACCTGCAGTATACAGTTTTTCTGTGATAGCACTGTGGGGAATTGAGCACCTCTTAAAGTGAGACAGATCGCATCAACAAGTTTGAGATTATCGAACTCTCACCAACGTTCTCATAAAAAGACACAAGATTTGTAACACGTGATCTAGATTTCTTGAAGCTATGTTGTTGGCCATCTTTATTAGTTGAATTATTCCAAAAATCAAGTTTTTCCTCCTTGATGAGAGATTCTAATGTTTTACACGGATGGATGTTAGACTTATAGGTCTGTAATTCATCCCACATTTTAAGTCCTTATTATAAACTGGGACAACATTTGCTACCCTCCAATCTTCAGGCACCACACATTCTTTAATAGATTTAATAAATATAAGTCTAAGTGGGTCTAGGACATGTTCCCCCAATAGTTTTAATGTAACCCCCTTGTTACCCGGGGTTACTAGAATCCCAGTAAGACCTAGTGGTAGGCAGGGAAGGCAGCTTGTGAAACTCCAGTTAAATGGGTTTCACACTGTCTCACTCTGTTCTCAGTCTCAGCTGAGATTGAGGAATGACATCACCAATAGAATTATCACAGCTGCATGAGCCACATTGGAATCTGCAGCAGAGGGAGTTAGTTAGAACGTTGCAAGATTTTGAAGTGAGTCTTCAGTTCAGTCTTCAGTGAGTGTGTGTGAAGTTGGGAGCTTGCTGAGAAAGCAGCTCAGTGAAGGCTCTAGGAGCCTCAGACCTGACAGAGGGCTACTTTTAATTAGAAGGGTGTGTGTCTCCACCTTAAAGAGAGACACAGAAGATAACTGAAGTGGTGGAGACTGTTTAAGGGTCTCAATGCCCCCTCCCTTCGGCGGGGTCAGGAAAGTTTCCCTGCAGGTGCCTAGAGCAACCCCCTAGGCTTGTGAAGGAAAAGCTGCCTATGTGTTCCAGTGTTTATTTGGGAGAATAAGAAGATTTGTGAGTCGCCTGTGGGGCACCTGCAACGTGAGGGTGAGTGTCTGCTCTTGCTAAAAGGGCCTATGTTTTTCACCCTGGGACTTGTGTGACAATGTGAGGATTGAACTATTAAATATTGGGAAGCCTAGAGTAATGGGCTAAGCAAATTAAAAGTAGGTTCAAGTCCAGAGCTTGTTGGAATGTTGATGATATGTAGAGGAGATGTGACAGACGTCTATCCAGAATCTACATTTGAAAGTTCAGTAAAGGAATTGTTCAGTTTCCAGAGAAATGGCCGGGTATGGACTGTGGGAGCTGGAGGTGGGTGGCCCCCTATCTTTAATGACCAGGCCCACCTCTACGGATTTCTTCTGTGGATTTCTACTTTGCCTCAGGTACTTGGCCAGTGATGAGGGAAGTACCCAGACATCGGATTGTAAGGAAAATTTTCTCTAGGAGTCAAAGACTCTAGTGTGGTTTGGGGAGCCATAACAGGATAATTGGTTAATTCCTCAAATGGACCATGGATCAAGTGGCCGGCAGGGGAGCCAGGCCAGTGGGGAAAACCCAAGTAGTGTACAAGTCGGGCTGTGTACCCAAAGCTGCGTGCAAGTCCGGGCTGTGTGCCTGGTGGGTTTAGAGCCTGAGTGCTGGAAATGGCGAAAAAGTGTTCTGTAGTCTCTAATCTGCATTACCAGGAAATGTAGCCTCGTGGGGATCCGTCTATGCTTTGTTTGTTCAGCTTGGATGTGAATAAAAGCCACACTGAAGAATCCCATTCCTGGTTCTGGACATTACAGTTATTGCTTCCTGTGTTTGGATTTACTTGGGTGCCCCTGTTTAGAGTAGCCAAACCTAGGTCCCCCGTGCCGAGTAACCTCATCCTCCAGAACCCAGTCCCCACCAGGTACTGCTGTCAGCTTCAACAGCATGCCACCTGTCGTTTTGCTAAAAAGGCAAGGTTGAGGGGTTATATTAACATTTTGCCAGTTATTCTGTCAGGACCTGGGGGACTACCTTCTTCAGGTTCTTAATTTTCTCCATGATTCCATTGTTAGAGATCCACCCTTCACTGATCTTATGGTCAATATTTGTTTGTATATACTGTTTTTTATTCTTTTTGTGAAGACAGAAGTAAAGTATTGTTAAATTCTCTGGGCATCTCCAGTGGTGATGTGATATTATTATCCCTGTTTTTCAAAGGGTCTATAGATGCTGAATCTTTTTCATGGAATTTATATATCCATAAAATTGCTTACTATTTGCTTTGTTTGCAGTTGCTGCTAAACTTGTCTCTATTTTTCTTTTTTTTTCCTCCTTATATTGTTTTTACATAATCTGGTTAATGATTTATACTTTTGCCAGGCATTAGTGGTACCAGTTGATTCAAAGTTCTTAAACAGCAACTCTGCACTTTCCTAAATAAGATGTTTCAGCAGTTACAATTTACTAGAGGATACATGTTTTCATTTCCAACGTTCCTTTCTATGATTTACAGCACATCTTGGTCATCCATCTAAAAAGTTTATATAGAAAACATCTGAAAATATTGCTTCTCCCCTCTTAACCTCACAGTGCCTTTGTTTATGACATCATAGTGCTCACCATGATAACTTACTGTAATGTAACAAACAACAACTGTGTGGTTAGCAGGGGAGAGTTAGATACATTTTGAACAACTCAGTGAAATGATTGCTGCATTATCCACAATATTTAGTAGATCAACAGCAGGGGGAAGAAAAAAAATACAATTGATGTAAATCTAATATTTTTAAACTTTTTATTATAATTGGGAGTTGCTCTTTAACTGCCTTATGCTTCTTTTGTATTCGTTTTTTAAAGCCTTTGGTTAACCACTTGGTTAAATCTCCTTAGAGTTGTATGTTTTAACACTAGGAATGTGTTTAGTAGTAGTAGTAGTAATAAAATTTATTTATTCAGGATATGAAAGCAACTTTAAACACCATTAGGGTTAAAAATAACCCTCTTTACAAGGTGCACCTGTTTAGATGTCAGAATACAAGTTACAATTAAAACAAACAATAAGAAACTACACGTTTAACAATACAATTGAGTTACTTAAATACAAAACAGCAATTTTATATCATGGCACATTAAATCTACGGGCAATTCAATTCAACTATTACATATACAATGAAAACATATTTCTTGCTTTATAGCAAGATTAAATTTAGCTATAGTCAACTCCTGAATTTTCAATGGCAGTGAAAGACCATTCCAGGCAGTAGCGCTCTATACTGGAAAGTCAGGGTTACAAATCTGTTTTTATATTTAGGGACTATCAGGTCTCTAGCGCCACTCTTTCATAAATTAAACTGATGGGTGGGGCTGATCTCTGCCAGACCAATAGGATGTCTGGTTTTATAGATTTTATAAAAAGATTTGACCTGATTCGCTGTCTCCTAATCTCTAGGGAGACTCAATTTAGCTTAATATACATATGACAGTGATGGGTATCTATTTTACATCTTAATACAAACCTTATTAATCTATTATAACATGTATCAAGCTTATGAAGCATTGTTTTATTAGAACTTGATAAACATGACTTCCATAATCAATTAGTGGAATTATTAACTGATTTACTATAACCTGTCTATCCTTAATACCCAAGCAATTTACTATTCTTCTGAGTGCACCTACTCTGGAATGGACTTTTTTAATTAACATATTTAAATGTTGTTCAAAAGATAGCTTGTGGTCTACAAGCACCACTAGGTGCTTGTAGGCCATAACTTGCGTCAAACAGATACCATTTTCAGTTTTTATACATAGTTTATCATTTTGTAAACCATTCTTAAGTGCATATGAGCCAATTAACATAGTTTGGGTCTTCTTTTCATTTAGGACAAGACCTGAGGAGGCAAACCAGGCCTGCAGTATATTAAAATCTGATTGCAGGTTGGTCTGGTTTACAACATACATTCTGTATTATTGATTTGAATTTCAACCAGGCACCTTCCACATTCAAGTTACCCAGAAGATGTTGCCAATTGATTTTTTTAGCTCACTTATGATGTTATATTTGTTTGCCCTGGAGTAAATATATATTTCCATCCATCCTTTTGATTTATTGGTGGTCAAAAGAATCCTAAAGATTCTTTTAAAGATAGAATGATCGCTGTTTCCCAATGGGGCCTGTATTGCACACAAAGAGGTCACTATATTTTCTGATACTAAAATTATATCAAGGATGTTATTTTCCCATGTGGAATGCTGGACAAGTTGTCTGAGAGAACATTGTTTAATAATATCTACAAATCCTTTTGAGAATTTTTGCTTACCTTCAGTTTTAACCCAGTCAATGTCAGGAAAATTAAAATCGCCCAATAAAACAATCTCTCCTAATTCACAAGTGCTCAGTATCTCATCAAGAATTTCAAATTATCAATGTCACTGGAGTTTGGTCGTCCATAGCATGTCCCAACAGAAACAGTTTTGTCCATAGAATTTTTATTTGAATCTAAATAGTCTCAGTTGTGCTTCTCAAAGTTTTCATTTTGTCAGTTATATTGATTGCTTGTGGATGTTCTATGTCCCCTCCTCTTTTCTGTAATCTATCCCACCTAAATAGAGTGTATTCTGGGATTTCAGTGTCCCAAGTGAGCTCAGATTACCACCGAGTTTCTGTTAAGGCCCCATTTTTACAGCCAGCTGGCTCTGCGCAACAGCTGCTCTACACGTGAAAAATAAGGCCAGCCAGCTATAACCATATTCAAGCAGACAGTGTGATCTGAACTGACCATGCTATCTGTTTGAATATCGGATCCTGGTAGCATGGCATACAGCAAGGGGGTCACCATGTGTGGTGCAGTACTACCAGAGGGCCAGGCTGAATACCACCCATAGGGGTAAATCGTGGTGCACACTGGTTAGCGCCACGGACCCCATGGGCGATTTTCAGACCAAGCATGCAAATGAACCCATTGAGCATGCACGGTGCTAAGGGACCATTTGCATTCCCGTTATGGGCTCATCTGCATGTGAGCACTGTCTGAGTGATCTGGGCCATAGGTAGAGACCCACCTCCCCACTCCCCATAATTCAACCCACTCCAGCAACTGGCACAGCCCTCCTCATGCTGCTATGGTCAGGCACCGACTGAACTGTCACTAAGCATGTACAGTAGACAGTATGTGCTCATTGGTTGACTGGTCATCCAATGAGCACATATAGTCTGCTGTACACACTCACTGACAGTTAAGTCTGCAACTGGTCATGGTGGTGTGAGTAGGGCTGTGCCAGTCACCTGTGCAGGTCAGGTTCGGAGGAGTGGAGAGGTGGGTCATTACCTACCGGGTTGGGGGTCACAAGACTACCATGATCTTGTTGTGTTCATTGGACAGAAATCAGAGAATGAAGGAGGGGAGGGACCACCAGGAAGTGTGATGTTTTACAATGGGGACTGCAATCAGTGGACAGTAGAGGGAGAGGGACCACTGGAACACTGGGGATTTTCTTGTTTGGAATGGGGTACGATTGTGGAATGGGGAACACTGGAACACCAGTGATACTAGTCACCTCTATGGGGACAAGGATCAGGGCTGGGGAGGGACACTGAACTATCAATCATTTTTCTTTAATCTTTGTGTATGGGGATCAGGGCAGGGGAGGGACACTGCACTACCAATGAGTTTTTTATTATCTTTGTGAACAGGGATTGGGGAAAGGGAGGGACACTGCACTAACAATGATTGTTTAATTATCTTTGTGAACAGAGATGGGGACAGGGGAGGGACATTGCACTACAAATGAGTTTTTCATTATTTTTGTAAACGGAGACTGGGACAGTGGAGGGAAACTGCACTAGGAGATTGGAGCAGGGGAAGGACCCTGCACAACCAATTATTTTTTTATTATCTTTGTGAATGGGGGTCAGGGCAGGGGAGGGACACTGCACTACCAATGAGTTTTTCTTTAGCCTTGTGAATGGAGACTAGGGCAGGGGAAGGACTGCTGAACCACCAAAGTACCCAGTCCTTGACAGTAAGTAGATTGGTCTGTACACTGTTACGGGCTGGGTTTCAGAAGCATTAAACAGCACCACTGCTGGCAGCCATTTAGCGCTTCTGAAAATCTTAATATTATGTTGTACTGCATATGCATGAGGGAACCCCATTTGCATAGATGCAGCACAATATTTGTAGTAACGGTGCTGTTAGGAGTGCATCCGCATATGTGTCCTTTGAATATGGGCATGCCCTAACAGCTGGTGCTATTCCAGGTTAATGCAGCACAAACCCAGCTTGCTTGAAGCTAACCTTTTAAAATTGGGACCTTAGGGAGATAATATTTAGCAATAATACCCAACAGGGTGGCGGTATTGAGCTATACTGGACTGCCCAGGGGCATATGAGGCCCAATGTTGTAGGCAGAGGGCCTTATAGCCCCTGAAAGCCTGGTATAGCACAATACCACCCACCCTGAGGGTATTATTGTGCTTAGAAAATGGCACTGTAAAAAAGTTGAATAAAAGTTTAATAAAAATTAGTTTAAAATACGCTTTGTCATAAAATAGTTCCTTCGCCTGCATTGGAATGTCTCTTTTTTTTATGTGGGGACTTTTGTGCCACTGGAGCCTCTGTACTTGTGCCTTTGAGATGGTTGTAAGGGTTAACCCCCCATCCCCCCTCCCACCACACACACATAGCATTTTGGGAAACAGAGACAGAGAAAGAATGCTGTCTTTGGGCCCACTACTGTGTATGACACAAACCCTGTTCTTCTTTCCATCTCTGGAGCTCCTGATTCATGCTGTGATCCCAGTAAGCTGTGGACTGAAGATGGGGACCAGTCTCAGCAGTGGGAAGTAGGTGAGAAGGAAAGAGATGCATTGCTGTTGGGAAACAGTGGATAGATGTATTTCTTTCTGGGAGGTAGCTAGTGTAGTGGAAAGCAGCTTGGCAAGCAGCACTTCTGAGCTGCTGTGGAAGGCATGTGCCACTCATTTGAAAACAGGACTGTCCATCACTGGTCAGGTGAAAGCTGATCAGACTGATGAGTTCCTTTTTTCACCTTCATTTTTTTTAATGTGTGGCTACTGTTTATTTAACTTATACCAGACACTCCTTGGTTAACAAAATGACTCAAGTGAATGAGAGACCAAAAGTAAGAGGGAGAGCATATGTTGTCTGGAAACAAGAAACTACTGCTGATTTTACACACATTACCGCTACTGGAGCTAGCCTTCTCTGTCTCGCTCAGCTGAGCTTGTGATTTTGCAGGCAACATGTATTCTTCCAGCAACTGTACTGAATTGTAACTGTTTTGTTTACATCTTGCCAGTGTGTACAGGGGAGATTGGCCACTACTGTAGGACTCACTTACTGAGAGAAAAAAGGCAGCTGACAATTTTGAAAAGTCGGGCTGCCCAATCATGCCCTAAGTAATGTGGCACCCAAACTGATACTTGTTTTTAACAGGGATCTATTGTCACATAGACAAGGGCTCTGGGTAGGGAAATGGCCTGCTGGGAAGATCGAGCATGCCAAGTGTGGGGTGGGAGGGACGGAGGGTTGTAGGGGTGGTGCCATGGTGCACATTGTCGAGCTGCTTCCGTGGCATGGTGGTGGGTTCAGGGCTGCAGCGGAATGGTGCTGGGTTTGGGTCTGGGCGCAGGTACTTTTGTTGCACTGGCCTGAAATTTTATTTTTCCGCATTTGCACTTCACCCACATGCACCCCTGAGTTGAGAATCCTGAAGTAGGGGCGAGTAGGAGGTGCAGCCCCCCATATAAAGCAGAAAAACCAAACTCTCTGGCACCATTTTGCTGCGCCAGGGAGTACATTTAAATATTTTTTTTCAGCTATAAAAAGATGAGCCCTACGGTATATCACGATCGTATGCACCGCCATTATCACAGATCCAATGGCTACAATCTGATTTGTTCCTGCCCTAGCAAGTATGTTGTCTAGCCTATCTGTCAAATCTTTTATTTTAGCACCAGGATAGCAGAAGACCATTGTATTCATTTTGTCCTGCCCACATACTATAGAATAAGTATATCTTATAATAGAATCACTGATGAGTATTTTATAGAGTATACAATAATTTGGTTTAGCCCAAGGAGTAAAACCTCTAATCCCAGGGAGCAGGGACTTTTTTTTTGGGGGGGGTGTTTTGACAGAAATATGTTGAGTCTAACTACCACAATATGTGGCTGATGCACACCTTGGATAAGGAGCCTATCTGACTAAGAAAAATACAACAATGCTGGTACCCTTGAAATGTTTTTTCCCATTTTATTTTCAGGCAGAAGACAAGGCTGTCAGCAAGGAGACATAAGTATCTTAACACTAAGACCCTTTCCAAGCTAGTCGGTATGGTAGGCGATGAAGTTGCAATGTAGCTACTAATCTAGCTTGGTGTTTTAAACCAAGACACACAAAACTGAATAAGAAAGAGCTGAGTACCTGGCTCTCTGTCCCTTCTGACCCACCTGACATGCTAGACATGTAACACATGCATGTCTCTGCGTGCATCTCTGTGCATCCTTGCCCACCTGTGCCCACCCCGCTCGCAGTGAGGGGAGGTTTGAGCCCTAGTAATGGAAGTCACTTGTGCTTAGTCTTCGACTACAGCACATGACCAAAAACTAAAAAAACTTCACTAAAATGTTTAAAATACAGAGGATAATGACCCCTATGTAAAATTTGAAGGCTATGTGCCTGACTCAATAAATATTAGCACCACACAATTGTCCTTGAATTAGCGACAATGTAGTTCCTAGAGCTGTCAAGAATTACCTGTCCCAAGACCTTCTGCTTGTTTCTAGGGAGGCAAGTAAACAGTTTATCAGTCCAAGCAAATATCTATTGCTTGCCCGAATTGCACAAGTTCCCAGCCAATACATATCAAATAGTGGATTTAGGTTGTAAAAGTAGTTAAACAGTACACTGTGCAGGGGTTATACACACTGTCACAGCTCCAAACAGTTTTCACACAGTCTAAACAGCAATATGCACTGAAACTTACACCACCTCTCACTACACTCTAATTTCACTCAGTGTTCATGGTTGCTATGAGAACCATTTACTTTGCTGAGAACACCACAGACTCTACTGCCATCCTAATTAGGTTCCATATTTCTTCCTTCCCAATGTTGTTACATCTGAAATTACATCTTTTGTTCACATGATCACATATCTGTCTTTAAAATTCTCCAACCTTATATTAGCTATGTTTTACTAACAAGTGGCTCTGGAGTAGCGTGAACCTATTCCAGTTCATTACAGTCATGTTTTAATTCTCAAACTAATACATACTATTCTCTCTTCCATCCATATGGTTGGTAAATGTAACTTTTTCCTCTACCCTTGTATTTTATCTCTTTAATTTTTCCTTCTTTTATTTATATTCAAAATAGTTTTACCTAATCTATTTCTTCATTTAGATCAAATGTTGGTTCTAGAGGATTCAATTTAACAATTCACTTAGCCTTCTCTAATAAAATAGCTTTTTCTAAAACTATGACAAAAGTCACAGGGCTGTTAAAAGAAAACACAACTCTCAGAAGGGAGGCAGTATAGCGCAGTGGTTTAAGGCTCTGAGCTGCAAATCTGGAGATCTGGGTTTGAATCCCACAGCCCCCACTTGCATACTGTGTGACCCTGAGCAAGTCACTTAACTTCCCTGTGCTCCCATGTCGCACCTATAAAACAAGCTTTCAGCTTAGTGTGTCTCTCCTGGTTAAACAATTGCAAAAAAAAAAAAAAAGATACCACCTAGAACACCTTGAGAATTATACCAGATAAGAAAGTTTCTACCTTTAGGGGATACCAGAGAGTCTCAAGATGCAAGACCCAATGGATTATCAATCAAGCTTATCAAATCACTCCTCAGAAAAGAAAAAAAAACTGGCTAATGAAAATCTTTCCAGGACCCTGCTAGTGGTTACCAGAGGCCAACATGAGAAAGGTAGGTGCTGCCGAGACCAAGGAACAAAGTCCTCTGCATGTTGGAGACTCGAGTTTGATGCACTGCTTCCTGACCTTAGTATCCCCATGAGGGAGAGATGAAGGATTTTGATGGGTGTGCAAGATCAAGGAATTGTGTACTTGCTCCAGCTACTTGCATACCTCAAAATTTCAAATGTAGGCAAACAGTCTGTAGTTAACGATTCTGGCAGAAGCATGCAAATAACAAGTAAAAATTAAATAGGATTTCTTATCCAGTGAGGTGATCCAGCAACTTTATGATTCAGAGGACTGAAGGTGACTCTGGCAGTGCATTGACAGTCAAAATGTAATATATCACATTTGCAAATATATGATTAAAAATAAGTTACAACTTGTTAAATGCTTATTACTGAGGGGGCGTGGCTTGGCTCCTAACGAGATGGCTGCCTAATGTGAGCGCTCTCTAACTCGGGGCTAATTTTTGCGATAAACACAGCTTTTCATTACAAATTTTATTCTACAGCAGCAAAATGGGTAACGGGAGGCATTCAGGAAGTCGAGTCTAACACGGATTTCTTTTTTGAACTCTCCTATGTGGGGCGATCAGCTTATAAATTGCTTCAGCATGTCGAGACACAGCGGCCCTGGGAAGGCCTCAGGCTCCAGTACTCAGCAAACCCAGGACATGTTTACCACGCTATTGAAACAAATGGCTGAGGTTACACTAGCCTCAAACAACACTACGCTGGCCATTAATAGACTCGGCTGGCAATAGACCAGACCGAGAAAAACGAAGGAGAAATACTACAGCCCTGGAAGATCTTCTTCTCGATAGTGTGGGAACAGGAGAGGACAATTCTCATGCTACAATCTAAAGTGGATGATATGGAGAACCGGAGCCGATATAATAATTTGTGACTCTTAGGTTTCCCCGAAGATGCAGAGCAGGGGAATCTTATTGAATTTCTATACAACACTTTTCCAGATCTCCTGAAACATGAGCTCCTTCCCGGCTTTACAATCGAACGTGCGCATAGAACCCTAGCTCCAAAGATGAAACCAGGTGACAGGCCTAGGCCAATTATGTTACACATCTTAAACTTTGCAGACAAGGAGTGGATTGTATCTCGGGCCTGAGAGCTTGGAGCTCTTTCTTGGCAAGGGCACAAAATCCTCGTCTTTCAGGACTATTCTCGAGATCTGGTGGCTCGTCCGAAAGAATACTTGGAAGCTCGGCGTAAACTGCATGAGCTGGGAATTTAATTAAATTCTTCACTACATATCCAGCGACCTTGCTCCTGGAAGTGAATGGAACCTACATCTCCTTTGCCACCTCCGAATAGTCTTATGGAATATCTAAATAATAACTGGCCACCTCTGTATTAGGGAAGGGGGCCCAAAAGGAGACTGCTATATCTGTAGGACTCCAAAAAGAGAATGTAACGCTAGATGGTGCCTTCACTACAGAAAACTTGGCCTTATGGCTTCCAGTTTCAGGGCCAGAGTTCACCCTTACCAGCCAGATCACAGAAGCGACAGCAAACCGAGAAACACTACAAGAGAGATCATCCCCAAGATCTGATCTGGAACGCCTCTGGTACGGCAGTTGGACCTTCGTTGCCCTCTACTGAATATGAATCTCACTTCTAGTTCTTCTCACCTAACAGATATCCATTGCTTGCACCGGCTACTCAGGATGACTTTCCTGCATATCCGGAAGAGGAGATGGTGCAGGAGGCCACTAAAATTGAATTCCCTTCTCGTGAAAATGCTCCAGCCGAACTTACACCCAGTGCTTCCTCCCTGAAGCTACAGACAACTACTGTAGCGGTTACTGGTTCAGAACTATGCAATGTTTTGAAGTCGCATCACCAGTCTCCTTCAGACACTGAAATAATGCAGGTGCTGGAAGTACAGGATCACTCATAGGTAAGTGCCCCTAATCTTATATCTGATCTGCTTGGCTTGATAAAGGTTGAGGGAGGAGATTGGTCCATGTTGTGGGTATATCCGTTTCTTAAATTGATGTTAATTGCTGGGTTAATTCTAGCTGGCAGTATAGCCTAGAGGTTAGAGGAATGAGGTGTGAATGCGCTTGATACATCCAGCAGACCAGACCTGAGTTTGATTCTCACAACCTACACTTGCATACTGTGTGACTCTGAGCAAGTCACTTAACCGCCTAGTGCTCCCAGGTCACCCCTGAAAACAGGCACTTGTGCCTAGTGGGCCTTACCTGGTTACCAAAGACTAAAATAAAAAAAAAAAATAATAATTACTTCCTCATCCTACATGGCATAGTCTTGTATCTTGCGTAGGATTCTGGGATGCAAATACTCATTCTCGATCACGTTTCTGCTATTTTTGGATGTCAGGATATCCAGATATCCCGAATTGGGAAGGGGGATCGAGAAGTTAAACTCACTTTCTCCTCTCTGGGATAGGTCCTGGAGAATACGGTCTTTAGGGAGGTTCAAAGATGAGTGCCATCAGTTAGGGGGAGGTGTATGGCAGTACATGAATATAGGTTTTCTCTGTAAAGTTGATACTCTGACTTAATGCAATGGGTACTAAGCACTTTCTCAGTATTGTTATCTTTCATTCTTTTAAATCTAGAGGGGAAACTAGGTATATAACATGCTGTGATGAGCAATGCCCACTCTCATTGGTGTCTGCAGAGAAACATAGGACCACAGAATTATACCTGTATTGTCAATAGACTAGACTACTGCTACAGTAATAGTGTGTAGGTTTATCAATAGTATTCCACTTATATCCATTCATAAGGATCCCCCGGGGCGAGAACGCTCACATGGGGCAGTGCACTCCATCTCAGTTTATAGTCTCACCACCCTCATTACAGGTGAAGTGGTACGGCCTGGGAGGAGTATGACCCCTCAGCCTGGGATACCATTATACACCACTGCACAAGGTAGCGCAATGTTTGTAAATAATTTGTGTTCTTTTTTCTTTATGATTCAAACGTTATTGTTCGTCAGTGTTCAGAATATGTATATAACTCTCTTGAATATACTGTATCAGAGAAGTATGTCACTAGAAACTCTTGGCTATTGCTTATTTCACAGCAGTCCAGGTCAGTAAGAACTGTCAGTTATGTCAGTGCCTTTCTCTGATCAGTGGACTTTATCCTTACCCTTACCCCCAAAATGTTTTATTATAGACTACCTAATGGGTGACATCTCCTTTATAACCTGGAATGTGCATGGCTTAAACTCCCCTTCCAAAAGGAAACAGGTGTTTTCCCATTTAAAAAGACTTAAAATCCAAGTTGCCTTTTTGCAAGAAACAAATCTTACTCAGCAAGATTGCAAATACTTAATCAGAGACTGGGTGGGCTTAGAACTGCACTCTTGTGCTGCCACGAAAAAAAGAGGCATGGCAATCCTGTTTCACAAGCCACTTCCATGGTCTGTGTTAAGGAGAAAAGTGGACTCCCAGGGAAGATGGGTAATAGCCTTGCTGGACACCCCTAACAGCCACCTCCTAGCGGTAAATATCTATGCCCCAAATCTGGAAGACCAATTCCTTTTTTCTGGATCTGAACACCAAATTAGAGTCAATGGTAGAGACTGACACACCTATTATATTTGGGGGAGATTTTAATCTCACCTTAGTCCCTGTGTTAGACAGAAGTGATCAAGGTAAGGAAACGCATACCTGAGGGGTGCAGGCGGCCCTTCACCTTAGCTCTGAGTACCATCTGGTAGACATATGGTGTTTAGTGCACCCTACAGTTCGGGACTATTCCTATCACTCTGGGGTGCATGGCACATATAGCAGGCTGGACTTCTGGCTTATTTCCCAAACCCTTACACATCAGGTCTTGGAATCTGCTTTTCTTCCCATGGTAATTTCAGACCATGCTCCAGTACAACTGATTATATCTTGGGGCCTTCCTGCCCCACGGTCATCTACCTGGAGACTGGACCCACTTCTTCTATGGGACTCTGATTTTGTAAAATGGGCCAAATCAGAAACCATAAACTTTCTTCAGGAAAACCCTATAGAAGACACCTCTGTCCAAAACACCTGGGAAGCTTACAAAGCGACTATGCAGGGTAAGATCATAGGGTATGCCTCACATAGGAGGAAAACTAGAGAAGGGGAACTGACTCAACTGGAAGGATACTTGCTCAATGCTGAAAAGACTCTAAAGGCTCAATCACACCCATCTTCTCAGTCAATTTGTGGACAACGGGTCCTTGCTATAAGAACTAGGATAAATGAACTTCTATCTAGAAAGGTTGATTTGGTGCTCATCAGGATAAAGCACTCTTATTGGGGGGGGGAAAATTCTGCCCTACCAACTGCGGAGACAACAAGGGAATAGATATATAGGGGGGCTGAAAGATCCAGTCTCAGGGATAGTGAAAACCAATCCTCAGGAGGTGAATGATATAATGACTGCATTCTATTCCCAACTATATCTGTCAACCAGCGCAGAGCCTTGTCTGGACATGACAGCATTCTTACAATGTATTAGTCTTCTGAAGCTATCCCCAGCACAGAGTGCCACTCTCGAAGAGCCTCTGACACATGTGGAGATAGTGTCTGCCCTGATGGCCCTAAAGAAAGGGAAGTCACCTGAAAGTGATGGGTTTCCTGTAGATTTTCTATAGTTGATGTCCCCTCTGATATCCTCTTTGTTGTGCCAGGTATTTAAGGAGACCGAAGAAAAGGGTATATTGCCCCTCACCCTCAGGGAGGCAATTATCACAGTTCTTCCAAAAAAAGATAAACCTCCCAAGGAGGCAGCTAGCTATCACCCTATATCCCTGATAAACTCAGACAGCAAGATCTATGCTAGAGTGCTAGCCAATAGATTGGCCCCTATCTTATCCTCCTTGATACATCCATGTCAGGTAGGTTTTGTAAAAGGCAGATATAGTGCCGACCACATTACAACACTTATTAATCTCATTCACGTGGCTAGTCAGGAATCATCAGTGCCCGCAGCTGCCTTGGCCATCAACTTTGAAAAAGCGTTTGATTCCGTAGAATGGGATTATTTGCAGAAAGTTTTACAACACCTGGGCTTTGGGCCCCATTTCAGAGCAGCTGTTTCTTCCATATATACATTTCCCCTAGTTAAAATCCTCACCAATTCTGTACTATCTGAACCCTTCCAACTAAACAGAGGCACAAGGTAGGGATGCCCTCTCTCCCCTCTTCTGCTTGTCCTTGCAATCGAACCTTTGGCAGCTGCAATCAGACAGAACCCCCGTATAAAAGGCATCGGTCTGGGGCAGGCACAAATTTCCACCTTGCTGTATGCTGACAACTTACTAGTAACACTGGGGGACGTTAAGGAATCCATACCCCAACTATTAGCCCTTCTAGACCACTTTTCTACCATTTCAGGACTGAAGGTTAATCAATCCAAAACAGAAATACTTCCCCTTAACTCTCAGTGTCAACCCCAATTCTTGGTTCATTATGGTTTAAAATGGTCTCAACATGTTATCACATACCTGGGTATTAAAGTTGGGGATAACCTTGCAAAGTGGTGGGATAACAACCTAGGCCCCTTGCTGATTAAATGTAAACTTGAGCTTGATCATATAAATAGGCTTCATTTGACTATGGCAGGCAAGATAGTGGCCTTTAAGATGACCCTTGCCCCTAAAATATTTTATTTGCTAACACATATCCCCCATCTCTCCCATCTCATTGGCTTCGAAAAATAGATGTGATGATTGGTTCCTTCCTTTGGGGCTCTGATAGACCCTGCTTTAATAGAAACCAGGTCAGGGCCCACTAGCACAGAGGGGGTTGGGGCCTCCCCTGGATCAAAGGTTATAAACTGGCTTTTCAATGTGCACAAACTTTAAATTGGTTCCATCCTCATAATATTGAATCTCCTCAGTGGCTAGAACTTGAGTAGATTCTCTGTAGTAGCCCTGTAGCAGCCTCTTTCCTCTGGTTCTCCTCTCACCATGAGTCTTTATCTCATCCCACTATAGGCTCCTCAATTAGATATTGGAGGCTGCTACACAAAAAACTAAAACTCCCGTCCCTTCCCATTCTGTATATGCCCTTATGGGGTAACCCTAACCTTACCACCGGGGGCAAAATGGTGGCTTGGCCTCTTTGGCAGGAGAAAGGGATTATATTTATTCAGGACATATTGGCGCCTAACTCCCTAGTGGTAGATACCTATCAGAACTTGCAGTCTAGATGGAACATGGTCAAATCAGATTTTTGGAAATATTTACAAATTCATGACACTCTTAAGCCCCTTCTACGGCAGAGAAATGCACTTACAGACCTTACTCCTCATTTAAAGGGGTGGCTCTTCCTACCCAACAAGGTCGCTGCCACTATGTATGCAGCAGTAAGGGACAATTTACCCTCCTCTAACAGAACATCTAAATCTAAATGGGAAAAGGCCCTTCAAATACAAATTTCCGAGACACAATGGAAACAGTGTTGTCAAGCTGGATATAAGATTCACAAAGACACCCGCAGCAGACTCATACATAATAAAATACTGCACTCATGGTATAGGACACCAGTGGTGCTAAAGAAAATGAAAGTCCTTGTACATGATACATGTTGGAGATGTCTCCAGCCTGGGGGGGACTTGTACCATATTCTTTGGCATTGCCCTCGGATTTATGGTCTATGGATCCATGTTCTTCCTGACATGGAACCTTTGTAACAGAACTTGTTCCGAAATCTGTAACTACTGTATTTATGTTTTGTAATATTTGTCCACTCTGATGTGGAGCCTTTGTAAAAGAGCTCACACTCAAAGGTTTTCCGAATACTCATAAATAAATAAATTAAATAAATGGGAGAAGGTGGTATATGAAGCTAACCTGATCCTACGTAGTCTAATCCCAGCCAATGCAGCTCTCCTCCTGCTGCTGGGCCTGAGATCTGAAACTCCGCACCTTAAATATCAGGAATTTAGATGGCTAATGCTGCTCAGTATGCAACTGAAATGGGCAATCCTACAGAATTGGAAAAGTACTATTATGCCAGGTATCAATGACATTATATCAGCACTTCCTTCCATATATGAACTGGATAGACGCACACACATACTTACTGAGAAGATGGGTTCCTTTTTTCTCTGTTGGGCCCCCTTTATGGCTTATTTGTAAGCCAGGGCTGGTATCAGCTGATCTATGTTTTATTTCCCTTTTTGATACCTCCCATGCTCTTACTCGACTGTGTATATTGTACTTATTTGACCTTTCTCCTATAATGACAATGTTATCAGTGATTATACTTCCTTAGGCTCTGTCTGAAATTATATTAGTTGTACATAGTTTACCCACAAAGTTGTACTGTTTTGCTCAGTGGGTATTAGTAGTTATCAAGGAGGGTCTGTGGTTGTTTATTGTGATGTTGTTATGTTATTTAACTCCAATGATTCAACCAGGGACCTCCTTCTTTCTTATATACAGACTGTGCTTCCATGTTTCACTAACACAGTAGCAAGGCCACATAGTAGTAGTAGCTTAATATATCTATATGACTTTGTTTACTCTGTGGTGCCATTCCTCCAGGTGCAGTCTTGGAAATGACCACGAGAAGGTGTAGCTACTGTGTTTCATGAAGTCTTGTCTCATATGTGGTGATACCTCCCTATGGTTGTGAGTGGCTGGAATGACTAAAGTAGGTGCCTCTATTCATCTCCTTTTATACTATGCTCTCTGACTGCATAACAGATGCAGGCCCCATTGTGGTCCTTTTTTTTGTCCTCTATACTTGTATATTACTTTCAAGTTAGCAATATGCTGGTACATTCAAGAAAAATGTTTTCGCTCTAGTTTTATATAAGTTAGACATATGCTTGGAGTGGCACATTGTTCTGACTTGTGTAAGTTTAGTAGTGTGGTCTTGCAAATCATGTTTGTGGCTGTGTGTATATGTATTATAATGAAAACAATAAAATATTTAACTGAAAAAAATGCTTATCACTGCTCAATAAGCCTTAATTAACATCATTTCAACTGATCATAGTGTGTTCATTATGTATTTCATGAAAGGAAACTACAGTCAAAATTTACAAAAAAAAATGTGGTGCTGAGTGTTTTAATTTGTGAATGTAGTCCTAGTGTGTCATTTCCTTTGCTTACTGTAAGGAATTTTTTCCCCTAAAGTTTTCTACTAGTTTTATGGCCCCATGGGGATCTCTATGTTTCAATTTTTTTTATTGCCTTTTGTTTTCCTACAATGCCTCCTGTCTCATGTGACAGTGATGAATGTGTGACCATTGATTCAGCAAGTGCTGGTTTAGTGTCATTTGTATGGCAGTAGAGCTTTGACTTTAAGTGCTTCTCCTTATCCAGTGAATATTAATAAAGGTTACATTCACACTGTAGCAAATACATGATGGAAAATTCAGTAGGCTATTCTTTAAAGAGGAAGTCCCCTAACCCTATTGTCTGTATACCTGTGTAGTTTGTAGGCATGAACAATGATTCCATACCTTGCATCCTCTTAATTTCATCTTAATTTAAATATCAGTGAAGTTATTTCACTCTGTTCTGCCCTGATATGAAAACCTGCTTGCCTCCATTATAAAGGTCATGACCTGACTCATGTAAGGCATCCTGGAACTTTATGATGTTTTAGTGCTCAAGCCTGAAGTAATTATACTGCATTAGAGTGGTTGCTGTCCTCTGCAGTCCCTATGTTCTTGTCTTATGCTGGCCATGAAACTTTTCAAAACATAGTACAGTTAGGGCCAGATATTCAAAGCTTTGCGCGGTTCGCAAACAGTTTGCACGGGATTAGTGTGGGTCTGCCATATTCAAAAGAACAACTAGCACGCGCAAACAGCATTAGCACCAGGCAAAGCATAATGATATGCAAGGGGCATAGTGAACATGAATAAAGGCAATATAAGATATTCAGTGACTAGCGCCATGCTAAGGTGTTTAGCATGACATAGCATGACTCTTAGCGTGATACCATTTACCACCCAGGAAAAGCTGGTCTTAACCTTAGGCAAACAGCTTTTCACATCATTGGTGCAGTGTGCAGTGTTTGTGTGGGATTTGCATGGCTTGCGCGACCCTGACATAGGAGTATGACACTTAGAAAATGCCAGACATGGAGGAAACATGCTGCTCACTGATGGCACCACCATGATGCCAGCAGCTGCTACCAGTCCTAGCCAAGCACAGACAGTAAGGGGTGATCTGACCCACGTGGGACAGCATGATAGTGTGGCCATATAGCACACACCTGCAGACCATACGTCTGTGGTACCTAACAGATGCCAGCACACACATGCAGCACTGCAGGCATGGTGGCCAGTGAGGGAGGGTGTAAGAGTGGCCAGAGCTCACCACAGCCCAGGTGTGGCCACAAGGCTGGGACACATCACTCAGTGCACATGGGCCAGTAGTGGGACTGCGCCACTACCTGTGTGCCTGTCAGATCTTATATGCTCCCCCAGCCACCTACCACACAACTTTACAGATGTCACAGCACACATAGCCGGCCATGTACATGACACTGTGTGCATCCCATGCCACAGGTGTAGCATCTGTGGCTCACACAACAGCATAATAGTACTGTCCACTGTCAGTAATTACCTGCAAGCTGGGTCTGTCACTGTGTACAGTGCAGTGGTCATCACTGCCCTACATACCATACGCATTGATGTATCCCTCACACTACCAGCCCCCTTACTACTGTAGTGTCTGCTGTGCACTGTAGCATGACCAACAGTGTGATGGTTGCATGCAGCACCACCACCACCCGTGCCTATGCTGTGTTGTCCCCTGGGGTACGATATGCTATGGTATGCTGTACTGTTCCCATGTAGCCTGCAGCTATCATCATGCACTGCCTGACTTGACCTACAGGTGGAACTGTGGGACCCTGCAGTAACGCTGGGCAAAGTGCATGCAAATCAGGGCATGATGAGATGCTAATGTGGCTGTTTGCCCAGAGGCTATCTAAGTAGACTCATTTGCATGTCAGTTTTGAATATGGCAAAGTTTAGCACCGGGCAATGTGTTTGCACTGGGCAAACCACTTAGCTCCGTGCTAAAGCCACACTAACGTGTTAGTGCGGCGCTAACAGTTCGGGGAATATTTTACAGTTTTGATCTGTTCATTCACATCTGCTGCTGCCTGCAGCTGTACTGGATCCACACATTTATTGGCACACACATTGGCCGCATAATTCTCTCTACATACCCTCACATCACTATGCATTGTGTTGCTGTTCTGCTTTGCACTTCCTGGTTCCTATATTCAATGCTGTCATATTCCAGGGCTACGGTTGCCCTGCATCTCCCAGCCCAGTTTGTACTGCCTCTTTCCCATGCTATATTTAGAGGCTCTTTGCCCCAGGCTATTCCTTTTGAATATAGCTTGCTTTGTGCTCTGGGCTATGTTTGCCAACCAGGCAGTGTTATCTTAGTCCAGTGGCAAAGTTTTGAATATCTGGCCCTTAGTGTCTTGCTGTTTTCTATAGTTTCAAGTGGATCTGAGTTAGAAATAAACTGCTTTTAGAGAGTACAGGGGTTTCAGAAGACATGTAACAGAACTGAATTAGAGTTTCATTTCTGCTAGCTTGTGCAGGTACACATCAACCCTCTTGATGCCTTGCATGAGTGGGGTCATGACCTTTGCAATGGAGACAAACAGGTTTTCACACCAGAGCAAAACAAAGTGAAACAACCTCATTCATATTTCAATTTGGATGAAATGAGAAGGATGCAAGAGAAGGCGTTCTTGTTCATGCCTACAAACTACACAGGTATACAGAAAACAGGTGAAGGGGACTTTCTCTTTAATGAAATAGAGTCTTCACTAATTGTGGAATGGATGACCAGGAGTGATTTGTGTACTTTGTTATGACTGTATGTAGCCTGATGGAATGAAAAGCTTTAAAAGCAAAACATTTACTCCTGCTGGCTAGACCTAGACACATACCTAGAAAACAAAAACACTGCGTTAGAAATATTTATTTTGTTGATATCAGAACAGCAGGCTCCTAACATCAGATTGTTGCTATAGACAAGACAAAGCTATCACTCAGTAAATGAATAATCTTCAATATATTGCTGTTACATGGAACAGAAGACATTGTGGGGGGGGTCAATTAATAAATAAAAACATGGAGATCCTTAGGAGGCATAAAACTAATAGACAAAAAAAAAGATTTCAACAGCAAGCTAAGGAAAGGACACACTAGGACTATGCACACAAATCACAACACTGCACAACTATTTTGTTGTTGTTGTAGTTGTTTTGCAAATTTTGACTATAGTTATCCTTTAAATACTTATTTAGGAAATATATAGCAGTAGCCATTGAGAAGATGCAGTTTACATCCAGATATATTAAGAAATATCTCGGAAATCTAATTGAAATGATTGGAGAGTTCTTGTAATCTGTCATGATATACCTTGATTTTCTATATCATGTCACTGACTGGCACTGTAATTTGAAATGTAAAAACAAAAACTCAAAAACTGGGGTCTTTGCTTTGTGCAAAATGCTATTGTTTGCTCTTCCTAGACCAAATGTTTGAATACACATGATGAGGTGTCTCATCTATGTTGCTGTGCTCTAGACAACAACTATGTGGTAGATAGAGGTGGGCAAAGTTAGAAAACTTCACTCCATGGAGAAATTTGTGAATTTTACCAAATTTGTGAAGTTCTCCTTTAAGGCAAATTAAACAAGAGCTTCACAAATGGCAAAATTGTGAACTCCGCCTGCAAATATTGGCTCTAAGAAGACATTTGCAAGGATCCATGGGATTGGAGATCACATGGTGCTGCAATGAGCTGTATTATCCTGCATAGGTTGAAATCAGTGCAATGTGAGGAAGATACACTTGGTGTTAAGTGTGCTCTGTACCTTTGTGTCTAAAAACCTTTGGATAACATTAAAAACACACAGTTGTTTTTAAACAAATCACTCTATTAAATATTTACCGTGCCTTGTGCCTCTAGATCACCAATTATTTGTAGTATTTTGTGCTTTAGTTAAAGCTGTAATTTCATTTTCTGTATTGTGTAGTGAGGCAGTGCTGTGGGGGGGGCTTAGTTGCAGCAACTTCAAGCAAGAAAAGGGCAGGTTAGGCAGCCTCTCCTGTCTTAGCAGTACTAGTGCTGTTGTAGTCAGTGTTTTGTGTGACTTTTTTTCTCTTTTATTTGGTTTGTAATTTTAGTTCTCTAGAACAGTTAGGTGTGTTCTACTGAATTATTTTTGTCACTGTAGTTTGATTATATTGATTTTTTTTTTATTGATTGACGTTAGTGTTTTTTTGTGTACACAGTAACATCATTATAATTACCTGGGTTATTGCATCTTGCGTGTGTCCCCTTAGTCCTTGAAATCCCTGCTGTGTATTGTTTGTGTAAAAAAAAAAAGAAAAAGAAAAAAATGGTAGCAATGCAGGTCCTGCTGGTTCAGGAGGAACTTGAACTTCAACACAGGGTGCTGCCACTTTGACATGGTGTGCCCACCACCGCACCATGACAAGAGAACTTCTTTTACACCCTTCATGAACCACTGCTGGCACACATGAGCTGCCACCTTCACCACCTCCACTTCCCTCTGCTTTTCCTCCCACTCAGCACAGTGATTTGCCATGAGATGGGTCCTCTGGCCCCAGTACCCATGTGGGTCCCTTGTGGCAACTACAGGATCAGTCTTAGAGGTAACAAAATCTCTTGCTCAAGAACAGTAGACAAGGCGGAGCTTGCTGGTGTCCCTTTGACTGCTGGTGGTATGGTGGCACTGAGCCTGATCTGAATAATAGGTTCCCAGTATGGATATGTGTACCAGTGACCAAATAGCTGGTAGTCCATTTCTACGTATTACAGCACATTGGGCACAGGGATATCCAGAGATATGAGTGATTGCAAAATTGTGACTTCAATAATGGCGATGGCAAAACAGTGAGTTAAAAAGCACAACTGGAAACAACAGCAATTGATGAAATGGTGACCTATGGCTTTCTCCCCTTCCTCAAGTTTTGTCCCCCCAGAGTTTTTTATATATAGAAAGGGGGATAAACACAATCAGCTTATCAGACCATGCCCCAGTGACAGTAGACATAATAATAAATCAGACAAAAAAACACACACAATGGCATTTTAATGCATCTTTATTGAACAACAAAACATTCAAATAAACCATAGCAGAAGAGATTAATCAATTTAGACAGCATAATGAAATGGGGAAGTAGAGACACCAGCAGTGTGGGATGCACTGAAGGCGGTATTGAGAGGCTGTAACATCAGCAGGGCTTCCTGGGGAAAAAAAGACAGGAAAAACATAAGGCATTAGAGCACTAATGAAAGCAACTAGAAGACAGGCATAAACAAAACCCCAAGAAAACCATCCTAGTTCAAATAAAAAATCCAAAACCTTAATATATAAAGAAAAATAAATAACAAAGTTAAACAGGAAATACAGGACTTGCTGAATTATAAACTAGAAGACCACATTAGATATACCACACACAAATACTGTGAGGTAGGGGGTAAGGCAGCAGCATTGTTAGCATTCAGACTTAAAAAAAAACAACAACAGACAGAACAATCCTGTGCGTTAAAAAACTAAATAGTAAAAGAGAAATGGTGACAGACCTCAATGAGATAGCAAAACAGTTTGAAAACTTTTATTCCTTGTTATACACCAAGGACAAAGACCCTCAGAAAGTTAAATTTGACATAGTAGCATGGCTAAGGCAGTTACACCTCCCAACACTATCGGAGGAGGAGGCAGAACAGCTAGATGTCCCAATAAGTACAGTACAGATAATGACTACAATTAAGGACCTGCCCTCCAGTAAGGCCCCGCAACCAGATGGCTTCAGTTCAGACCTTTATAATGCACTTAGTGGCTCTTTGGCCCTATGCTAGGCAACATCTTTAGATTTTGTCAGGAAGAGAAGAAAATTCCCATACATGGCATAAGGCTGTTATTTTTGTCATTCATAAACCTGAAAAGACCTGATAAAATGTGAATTGTACCAACCTATTTCATTGATGAACCAGGACTTTAAAATATGCTCTAAGATATTAGCTAATAGAATTCAAAATATAATATCCACCCTTATTGACCCAGATCAGACTGGCTTTATTCCATACAGAGATTTAAAAGATAACATAAGAAGAATGTTAAATATACCTTGAAGTAGGCAGAGGAAACCAAGAAGCACAGTTAGCCATCCTAACTGACACAGAAAAAGCCTTCGATAGACTGAACTGGACATTTCTGAAACAAACAATGAAGTAGATGGGGTTTTGAGAGATTTTGTCAAGTCAATAGGGGCAATATATGGTTGGCTATGGGCACGGATCAGGGTAAATGTACACCGTCAGGTAAAGTAAATATACAAAGAGGCACCAGGTAGGAATGACCTCTGTCCCCGCTCCTCTTTGCTATCAGTATGGAACCCTTAGCAGAGCTGATTAGAGAGAGTGTGGAGATCCAGGGGATACGAATGGGGGGAGGGGTGGAAAATCAAATTTTAATGTATGCTGATGACATGATAATGTACCTGACAGATCCACATCAATCCCTGTGTCCACTGCTGAACATCCTAACTGCATACAGCAATCTAGCAGGATCCAGGCTAAACATGCCAAAAACTGAAATTATCACAACAGGGGATATGGTATCAAATGAGTTACAGTAAAGGAGCTTCTACCTGGCAAATAGCAAATGAACACATTTATATACCTAGGGGTTTATATACCCAAAGACCTAAAAGATCTCTACAAAAAATATATGGGAAATTGAAGGCTGAGGTGTTTGCAGACATCAAAAGGTGGCAAGTCCTGCCATTATCCTTCACAAACAGGGTGGAAACAATAAAAATGAGTATGCTGCCTTGATTCCTATTTTTATATCAAGTACTACCTATCCCCATTGCAAGAAGTGAATGTAAAGAACTGACAGGGGTCCTTAGGAGGTTCATCTGGTCAGGGCATAAATCAAGGATGAAATGGGCGACCCTAATGAGGAGTAAGGAAGGTAGGGGATATGGGATACCCAACTTTTAACAATACTACGCAGCTGCTCAACTGGGAGACCATCTAGACATTAGCAATAGATATTTGGAACCCAGCTGGAAACAGATGGAGGAGGTAGATGACAAGGAAAGATGGTTAGCTTAATTTGGACTGCAAGTAAAATGCAGGATCTAAGCTTACTGTCAAATAAGTGGACAAAACACACCTTTAAGGCATGGCTGCAGACTAAACAGAAATTAACAATCATGGAAGTTCAGTACCAGTGGATCTCTATATGGAAAATCAAAAGATTTGTCCCAGCTGCACTAGACGCCACCTTTGGGAGATGAGCAGTGAAGGGTTTGGTGTATATCCCGCAGATGTATCATGAACAAACACTTAAATCCTTTGAGCAACTACAGCATGAATTTGGTCTACAACAATCTGACATGTTCCAATTTTTTCATATTAAAACTTTCCTCTAAGACAGGGGCATTGCAGAAAGCATATGGGTAATGCAGCACACATTGGTAGAACAACTGCATGCACTAACACAGCTGAAAGAAAGGAAGCACATAGTCTCTAATCTATATACCACACAACTCAAATACAGGAGTCCAGGAGGTTGAGGTGATCCAGGCAGAATGGGAGGAAGAGATTGGCCACAACCTATTGCCTGGGTAATGGTTACAAATTTGGAGATCAGTGCATAAAACCACATTATCAGGGAGCTGGAGAGAGAGTTTTGGTGGAAGGCAGCAGCTAGGTTTTTTCCTGACCCCAGACACAACATGCCACTATAATCAAACAAGATCAGAGAAGCGTTGGAGAGGATGTCAGGTAAAAGGAACACCCACACATATTTTCTGGCAATGTCAGCATATAGAAAACATTTGGACAGACGTAGCCAAATGGGTGGAAAATTGTTTAGCAATAATTTCTCCTTTAGAGGGTGTAAATGTGGTATTAGGGCTATTGCCTAGAGTAATCAGAGGCCCAGGTAAAAAAATACCTATACAACATCCTTATTGCAGTAGCACTGAAAGCCATCACTCAAAGGTGGCTGCAGATCACTACCCCCAGTAGGCAGGACTGGCTTCAAAATTGTCACAAAATCAAAACAATGGTGGGAATCTCAGCCAGAGTACATCTAAAGGTAGAAAGATTCAATTCTAGATGGTTCCCATTCTACCACCTCATAAAGGAACTGGAGGGTACTCCTGTTCTGGATCACTTACTAACCGAGTAAACTATAGAAACTTCACTGAAGTGTTTTGGATAGTACACATAGAGATATGGTGATATGAATACAGCCAGTTTTCAAGATTTTGCAGTTTGAAGAGTTAAACACATGGTCCCAAAGTTGGGGACAGGCACCTTGTAATAATTTATTTCAATCTTGAACAGAGTGACAGAAGAAAATGTTGTTAAGCATGAGTGAATGACAATGTACAATTATGCTGGGTCTCACAAATCATTGCTGTAACATGGAATGAAATACTGATCTGTGTAATAAACTTAAAGTTTAAAAAAAGAAAGGGCGGTGCGGAGGGGAGCACCCCTCAGAAATGCAACACAGTGTTGTTGCCCTTTCTGTGATCACTATTTATTCAGGGCCGCGCTTTGCAGCCTCACTCTTTTTTCATTGCCGTCTTTCCTTTGCCCCTGTGTATTTGCCCATATCACATGGAACTGGGCAAAGGTACCTAGGTAGTATTTGACTGTGGTCAGGGGGAAAAAATATGCTAAGCACAATAGCAGTGGTAACAACACTCTGGGTTATTTGCCAGCATGTCACATTGACAGTGAAGAGTGTAACTAGATCAGAGGCAGATCAAAAGTGTTAGAATTACTCCAGACTGAGATGGATGAGTGGAGGCAGCTTGTGGTGGTGGCACTGGGGGCACAGGAGTCTTCAGGCAGCAGAGTGGGGGGCAGGGACTGCTGACCTTGAAACTTTTGCATATCAGCTGCTTCATTTCGACCCAACTTCGCCTTGGTGTACCCAAAGAAGAAGTTATAGGTGAAGTTGCAAGATGCATTAACCCAACTTCACCGTGGTATACCCCAGGGAGAAGTTAGAGGTGAAGTTACCAATGCAAATTTTCTATTAAATAGAAAAACTTCACTACAATTTTGCCTGTGAATTAAAACTGCACAACATCTATAGTGGCAGAGTAACAGAGACTAGCAATGATTTAAAGATGCATCTGTCTGTATACAACTCATCTGACTTATGTATAACTTAGAGAGCAGCTGACACCTTCAGGAGACCTTTAACAAAACATAATATTTTGACACATTCCAGCTTGTATATCACATTAGTTCTGCATTTGTCATCCCCCTTATTTATTATTGAGGTCATTTACATGAAAACAGGATCTTTGCTCCTGAAAAGTTAAACTATTCCTGTTGTTGCCTCCCTACCTGAGGCCATAATGTACTGCTTGTGACATCACAGTTACTCCCATGGCAACAGAGTGTGATGTCACAACAGAGGATTATGACTTGAAGTAGGGAGTCAGCTATAGAGGCAGATGAACCCTGAGGGATAAAGATCATGTATTCATGCAAATGTTCTTAGTAATAAACACTAGGAAGGAGGAATCTTTAGAATATATATGGAATGGAGGCAGAATTGTACCTAATTATTATGTTTTTCAAAGTTTTTTTAAGGCATCAGTAGCTCTTTAAAACTCTCTTGTTTGTGAGAACTGTCTAATGGCTCTTAAAAACAAAGAAACATGTCAACAGAAGCAGGCTGTGTTGTCTATCTAGTCTTCCCAGTGCAGATGTTCACACCGTCTAGAGCTGCATGTTCATAAGCCCCCCCCGCCTTGCTACCCTAATCAGCCCTCAATGCCTATCCCTCACTTTCTAAAAGCCCTCCACAGTTTGTGTGTTGAAAAGCATCTCTAGAAGCTTATTCCACCCATCCACCATCATTTCTTAATCTAATGCTTCACAGCAACCCCTCTAATTCTGCTTCCCCCCAATTTGTTGCTTAGTGGTCTCATTACTCCTGATCCTGAGCAATTTACTGGAGTCCACCTTATTTAAACCCTTCATGGTTGGTATCAAAATGTTTCAGTCATGTCTACCTACTCCCTTCTTGTCTTGTGGGTATATATTAAGACTCTCTAGTATCTGTTCATACATCTTCCCCTGTTGGCCCTGTATCATTTTGGTCACCCTCCTCTGCCCAGATTCCAAACGGTTGATGCCCATCACCAATGAAAGGGTTCCAAAACTGCACACAGTACTCCAGGTGAGGTCTTATCAGGGTTCAGTACATGAGAAAGAAGATATCTTCCCCCTACTGCTGAATCCTCTGCCTATACATCTCAACAACTGTTTGCCTTATCCACAGCTGTACAGCACTGCGCAGATGTTTTAAGGTTGCTGAAAATTGTTACTCCCCGTTCCCTTTCCTCCTCTGTCACTTTGACTGCTGCACCCCCAACCTGTATTCTACCCTGGGGTTTTTGATACCCACGTGCATGACCTTGCACATTTTGGCATTAAAGCCCAGCTGTCAGATTCAGGACCACCTTTCAAGTCTGTTCTTGTCCTCTATCATGTCTAGGATTCATTTCACACTGTTCAATCTCCTACAAAGTCACCGCTGTAGCATCCTGTGCTGAATCAGGACCAGATGCCTTCCCTCGCTATATACTCCCGCCAGCTTGTCCTGCTCACCAATCAGTGGTCAGATATTCTGAAACTGTGCCTTCTGCAGAAAGTTGTGCCAATCTTGGGAAGACACCTTATGTCCAGCTCCCCCGAATCCACATTCTGCTGCTCTTACATTCAGTGCTACCTCTTGGAGCCACATTGCTGCTATAATTCAGTAAGCCAAGCCTCTCAGGGACCTGTAGGGCTTCTGTCTACCTGAGTCCTGCCTGCTTCATGCTTCTATCCACCACAGCATCCCACTCTGAATCAGAACCAGATACCTTCTCTTGCCAGCTGCTTCAGTCGGCTTGTCACCAATCAGCAGGTGGCTATCCTGAAGCCATGCCTCCTGCCACAAGCTGCGCCAATCCTGGGAAGACACCTGTTTCCCTGCTCCACATCTCCTCACCTAAAATACACTCATACCCGAGTGACCCTCTGTGCTGTGGCCTCACACTAAGGACTGAGCGCAAATTCCAGTCTACAAAGTCTGCTTGGAATCAGCCTGGATTAGCTGTCAGCTGCCCATACTACATCCTTCACAGTAAATTTGAACTGCTTGGCTGGCTCTGCTGCTGTAGGGACCCTCCTAAATACTGTAATTATTAACTATTGTCTCACGGTTACTCCCTTGCTGAACTCTGGACAAAGCTCCTGTGAAAGGAGCGAAATGCCATCGGGCTGTTTTCTGGGGGTGGCTGTATGTAATTTTGATCACCTATTATTTATGAGTGTGCCTAAATAGATGTGTTAATAAACTACATTGGGCTTTATACTCTAGTACTTTGAGTCTTCTTATCTGCTGACTTGGGGCGGGCTGCAAGGTCTTTTGCTTTTTCTTGTACTTGTTTGACCTAATGCAGCTGCAGCTGGAGGGTGACCTCTGTATGTTTCGGATCTAGCTGAGTCATCCCTACTTTCTGATTCCTCAGTCATCTAATGCTGGACTGTTTGCATCACTTGTGTATATTGCCTAATTATTTAATCAAGCTTTCCCTGACCTTGTCTTTTTAATACTGCCTGGATAGTGATATTTTGATGAAACAACTTTTGTCCCAGGCTTGCATTTTTATTTTTTTATTTTTATTTTTAGTTAGTCTCTATCTTACTCTATCATAGCTGTATATTTAACACTATTTTATCTATTGGTATGTTGTTTATTTTTTCTGTTTTTTTGTGTACGGTGCCCAGAGACCCAAGGACTGAGCATCTTTTAAATAAAATTTGCCTTGCCTTATTCTCCTCTGGTACAGATTTTACTTATTTGTAGTTGCTCCCTATCTGGATCACTCAACACTCATACCTACTGTTACCATGTTGCCTCCTGCCTTTTCTTTAGCCACAAACCATAGCCTGTCACTGCCCAGTCTAACCCTTGCAGTATCAAAATCTGCTTTTGTGGTTGCTCCATATCTGGATCACCTCTGCAACCTGCTTTTGTCATAGCCACCAGCTGTTTTTAATTTACATACTTTAAATTGTTTAATTTTCTTGCACTGCCTTGTTGTACATCACCTAATTTACCGCTGCATTGTATTTGCTCATTTGTCATTACCCCCATCAGCAAAAGGTAAGAACTTTACTACTCCACTGGGACTTAAGAACTAGAACTATACTACTAGGACCTTCAATTTAGGGTAACAAAAAAAAACAAAAACAAACAAAAGAAAAACAAGAGTTAGTGTGTTTGTCTGAGTTGGGTGAAGTGAATTGTTATCTGTGCAGTTAGGTAGGCGAAGAAGGGAACTGTGAATTAGTGGGCGAGGCTTAGGCAGCAGGAAGCCAGGTGTTTGCATTTAAATCTGCCCTAGATAGTTTTTGGCAGAGAACAGCAAAAGGAAAGAGGTGCTGCAAGAACGTTACTACTCTACTGGGACTATATAGCCCTCCTTCCTTCCCTCCACCCCCCCACCCTCAGCCAGTTCTACTTTTAAAGGCACAGGAGGTTGATTGTCAACATGCACTTCCTGTTTTGGAGCAGGAACAGATTGATCACAGAGGCATAAAAGACTCACAATCCTAGAAGGAAAAGAGTAGCTCTCCACTTTCCACCCAGCTGCTGGAGGTCTGACTCTGACTAAGTAAGTAAGAAGGAGAGTACTGAGGAATACAGGAACTTCCTGTCCCAGAATGGGGAGAGCAGCAGCTTTAAGAGCACTGAGACAGTAGAAAAATATAGAGAAAAAAATATAAAATAAAAAAAAAAAAAACAGAGAGAGGAAAGAGTAACTATACAAAACAACAGTTGAGGGGCCACAAATAAGACATGATGGGAGTGGTGCAGTGCAGTGGCTGTGGAGCGGCATTCTTCTGGGAAACATTCTGGAGGATGCAGTGTTATCCCACCTGCAGGCACCTCTCTGGGCTGAGGGAGGAGGTTGCTCATCTCCAGGCTGAGTTGGCCAGGATTCAGGAGACCTCCTCTCCCACCCAGGGAACACCAGGGCCACCGTCACTGCCTCAGAGGTTGCCAAGAAAGAGGAGCTGCTGGATCACATTGGGCTCAGGGAGGGTGAGGGTGGTGGAATAGATGCACTTCCCTCCAGTTGTACTTCTCCACAATTCATACACTGTTCTGGCAGAGTGTGGTTCCTCTATGGAGGCACCCACAGTGGAGACCAAGGAGGATGCTGGGAACCTCCACAAAGGAGACCCCCAGGAGGGTTGCATGGGACCCCACAGGAGAAGAAAACAACTCCTAAAGGGGACTTCATTGTTAGGAGGGTAGAACTGGGGAAGGGGGAGAGGGAGGCAAGGTGTCTGCCTGGTGTCATGACTTGGGGGGACAGGGAGCGAATTCTCAGACTTGCGGAAGCAGCTGCACAGGGGAGGAAGCTGGATGTCATTGTCAACCTAGAAACAAATGACCTGGCTGGGAAAAGGATCAGATCAGTGCAGGAGGAGTTTGTGGAGTTGGGAATGGCCTCAGACAAGTAACATGTTGGGTAACCTTCTCAGAGGTGCTGCCTGTCTATGGCATGGGTGAGGCTAGGGTGCTCTGCACCATGGAACTCAATCAATGGTTGAAAACCTGGTGCAGAGCTCAGGGTTTTGGCTTCATTGGGGACTGGGGGTCCACCTGGAGGGATGCCAGCCTATAATGGTGTGATGGTCTGCATCTGTCCAGGGCGGGAACCGTGATCCTAGGTGATAGGTTTAAATGCTTCGTAGGCAAGCATTTAAACTAGCCAAGGGAGGGCACTGAAAAGCATCAGGGAGATCCTAGCCCCCCCAAAAAATCAGGGTAGTTAGTGAGGTAAACACCAAGATAAAGAAGTCACTAGGGAGAAGGACAGGGGTAAATGGAGAAAAAGGCAAAGGCAGTAAGGACAGGGATAGGACAAAAAGTGGTAAGGCCATCAAAAATTAGAGAGTAATGAGTACCAATGCCCATAGTTTAGGTAACAAGCTCCCTGAACTGGTGGCCTTGATGGAAGAGGGATGCCTGGATATCATGGCAGCCACAGTAACATGGTACACAGAGAACCATGATTGGGATGTCAACATACCAGGGTACACAATCTACAGGAGGGACAGGGAGGGTAAAAGAGAATGAGGAGTAGCTGTCTATGTAAGGGAAGGGATCAAAGCAATGGAGCTAAAGGGTAAACAGGGAGGAGAGGAGGCACTGTGGGTACCCTGGAGACTGGAATGGCACCACAATCCACATGGGGGTTGTATACAGACCCCTCTTAGGGGAGGAAATGGACAAAGAAATGATAGAAAGCATCCTTAGGATGACAGAAAAAGGGGATATATTGTTGATGGGAGCCCTGAATATGCCAGATGTTAACTGGAGCACCTTTGCTGCAGCCACATCCAAGATCGGGGTCTTTCTTGATGCCCTACAGGGGGCACGCCTCAAGCAGCTAGTGTTGGAACCCACTCAGGAGGGAGCAGTGTTAGACCTGGTACTCTCAAATGGGGACAGAGATAGGATCTCAGATCTAGAAGTGGGTAGCCATCTGGGAACAAGTGACCACCAAACAATGTGGTTCATGATAAACACAGCCGCAGAGTCAAGCCATACAAAAGTGAAGGTACTGGACTTTAGGAGGGCTGACTTTTTCAAAATGGGAGAGTGCCTCAGAAAAGCACTAGCAAACAGGCAAGAAGGAGTGGTGGAGGAACAATGGGGAAACATCAGAACTGCCATCACAGAGGCAACAAGCTTTGTGTGAAGCAAATAAACAAATCAAAATGAAAGAAAAGCACTATGGTTCTCAAAAGAGGTGGCAGGGAAGGTTAGGGAGAAAAGACAGCATTCAGGAAGTACTGTATAAGGAAACACAGAAGGGCAGAAGAGAAAACTGTACTAGTTAAAGAAGAAGGAAGTGGGAAAGGCAGTCAGAATAGTAAAGGCCCAAACCAAAGAAAGATAGCCAACCTGGTTAAGAAGGGGGATAAAACCTTTTATAGGTACATTAGGGAGCAACAAAAGACCAAGGAAGGGATAGTGAGGTTTAATAAAGGGGAGGTTGAGTGGGTAGAGAGGGACAGTGGAAAAGCAGGGATACTGAATGAATACTTCTGCTCAGTATTCACAAAAGAGATGGGGGGAGGTACCTAATCCAATCAATAGAAGCACTCTACCAGTCCTTTCACAGAAGAAAGGGTTCTGAAAGAACTACTAAAACTGAAGGTGGACAAAGCAATGGGGCCTAATTGGATTTACTCCAGAATTCTAAAAGAACTAAGGCGAGAACTAGTGACACCACTGACTACCCTTTTTAACAAATCATGGGAGGACGGTGTGGTACCTAAGGACTGGAGGAGGGTGGATGTGATTCCCTTTCACAAACATGGGAGCAAAGAAGAGGCAGGAAACTACAGACCTGTTAGCTTAACCTCAGTGGTAGGGAAAATGATGGAATCACTTCTGAAAGAAAGAATAATTGAGTACCTAGAGGCCAGGGGGCATAGGACCCAAGGCAGCATTGATTCACAGCGGGAAGGTCATGTCAGATGAATCTAATAGATTTCTTTGACTGGGTGACCAAAGTAGTAGACCAGGGCAGGGCTGTGGACATTGCCTACCTAGGCTTTTGCAAGGCATTTGACACAGTCCCATGCAAAAGATTAATAAACAAATTAGCCAGCCTGGGAGTGGGTCCCAGGGTGGTATATGGTAAAAAATTGGCTGGATAACAGGAGATCGAGGGTACTAGTAAATGGAATATGCTCTGAAGAAAAGGGTGTTACTAGTGGGGTACGCAGGGTTCAGTACTGGGTCCGGTCCTTTTTAATGTCTTTATAAGTGACATTGCAGAGGGACTGGAAGGAAAAGTATGTCTTTTTGCAGACGACACAAAGATCTGCAACAGGGTTGATATACAAGGGGTGGTGGAAAGGATGAGAAGGGACTTGGCAAGGTTGGAGGAATGGTCAAAAGTATGGCAGTTTAGATTCAATGCAAAGAAGTGCAAAGTAATGCAGCTCAGAAACAAAAACCCAGGAGAAGAGTACACAATGGAGAGGGGTATTAACAACAATAAAAATGAAAAGGGACCTGAGCGTAGTCATATCAGATGACCTAAAGGTAAGCAAGCAATGTAGAAGGCAGTAAAGATGGCTGGGGGGATACTGGGATGTATAGGGAGAGGTATCACCAGTAGAAAAAAGGAAGTTGTTATCCCTCTATTCAGACAGTTGGTGAGACCCCATCTGGACTACAGTGTGCAGTTCTGGAGACCCCATCTCCACAAGGACATAGACAGGATGGAGGCAGTCCAGAGAAGGGCAACTAAAATGGTGCAAGGTGTGCAACAGAAGCCATACGAAGAAAGACTAAAGGAGCTTAACATGTATACCCTTGAGGAAAGGAGGGAGAGGGGGAGACATGATAGAAACTTTCAATTATCTAAAGGGAATCAACAAAGTCCAAGAGGGCAGCAACTTTCAGAAAAAGAGATATGCATGAACAAGGGGACACAATCTGAAGATAGAGGAGGGACGGTTCAGGGGCAATGTGAGAAAGTATTTTTTCACAGAGAGGGTGGCGAACACATGGAACAGCCTTCCTGAGGAGGTCATGGGGTGAAAAACAGTGAGGGAATTCAAGAATGCATGGGACAGACATAATGAAATTCTGGTGGGGAATAGGAGGAAGTAGGCTGTTGGTTAACTAGGATCTGCAACTTATCCAATAGGTAGGGAAATGAGCGGACTAGGTGGGCCAAGCGGTCCTTATCTGCCATCAAAGTCTATGTTTCTATCTGGGTCACCCTTATATACCACTTACTGACAGCAACCTACTGCTATTCAGTTGTTTATCAAAGCTGAATGCCACACTAATTAGCGACTGTTTTGCCTACTCTGCAGTACCTGTCCCATTGTCAGTCTCATTTGTTGCTAACTAAATAAGCCTGCTATCATGTGCTGTTATTAAGCACTTTTCTGTGGTTACTGTCTGCTGCTTGCATTTGTCCCCCTCCTCCTGACCACAATGACCTTAGCAGTCCTCTGCCTTCTCCATTTGCCCTTCTTCTCCTACCCCTCGTCCTACCCCATCCAATTCTGTCTCCCTCCTTTTCCTCCCCTTCACTCTTCCCACCCTCTCCCTACGCCCCTGCTATCCCCCCTCCCTATTCATCCTGGCCTCTTTCCCTCCCTCTCCCTCAACATGTAGTTTCTTCACTGTGCCATCCCTTCCCCTCTCCGCCACTCTCCTGCTCTCCTACCCACTTTTATTTTAGTTTTTAAATCAGGATGGGGGTTTGCAAAACTGCTTATCTTGTGAGTAACTTCAGAAGGGTTGAAATAACTGCATATTTGATTTTCACTTGTGCTTAACTGGACTGTCTACTAGTATTCTGTGACAGGTTGCATCAAAATATTTTTAAATAATTTACTGGTGGTGGTGGCCGATTACTTCTAATAGCAAAGGCTGCAGTTTGTTATTTGAATCCAGACAGAGCCTCAGGTGGGGGAAATTGTCTTCACAAAGTGTTGCACTAAGTCAGGAGGCCTGCATCACAAGCCAATTGTTCTGGGTGAGTCTTCCAGAATTGATCAGATTACTATAAACTACTGGTATGTTACAGTTTCAGACAGAAGCCCAACTTGAAGTTGTAACTGTTTGTGCTTTGAAACAACTGAAAGCCGCATAGGAAATACTATAGTGGACTGGAAATCTGCAACAAATCTCCTCTTGCTTAAATCTGAGGAAGGTGTTCCTTGCTTTACATTCTTACATTGGTGTTGCTTTGTGTTTAATTATTTTAGTTTTAAATTGGAAGGGAGTTGCAAAACTGCTTATCTTGTGAGTAACTTCAGAAGGGTTGAAATAACTGCATATTTGATTTTCTGGACTGCCTACTAGTATTCTGTGACAGTTTGCATCAAAATATTTTTAAATAATTTACTCATGGTGGTGACTGATTACTTCTAATAGCAAAGACTGTAGTTTGTTATTTGAATCCCAGACAGCACCTCAGGTGGGGGAAATTGTCTTCACAAAGTGTTGTACTGAGTCAGGGAGGCCTGCATCATAGCCAATTGTTCTGGGTGGAGTCTTCCAGAATTGATTAGATTTCTATAAACTACTGGTGTGTCACTGAAAACTACTGGCGTGTTACAGTTTAAGACAGAAGCACATCTTCTTGAAGTTGTAACAGGGTGTGCTTTGAAACAACTGAGAGCTGCATGGAAGATACTATATTGGACTAGAAATCTGCAACAAATCTCACTCTTGCTTAAATCTGAGGGAGGTGTTTCTTACTTTATATTCGTACATTGGTATTGCTTTGTGTTTAATTATTTTAGTTTTTAAATCAGGAAAGGGGGTTTGCAAAACTGCTTATCTTGTGAGTAACTTCAGAAGGGTAAAAATAACTGCATATTTGATTTTCCCTTGTGGGTAACTGGACTGTCTTTTGGTATTCTGTGACAGTCTGCATCAAATTATTTTTAAATAATTGTTTACTGTGTTTCCTTGTGAACAGCTGACTTGTTTTGGGGCTGATTGCTTTCAGAGCACAAATCACCAATCTGGGGAGGTTTACTTGTGTTTGACTCAACTATTTCTTTTTTTTTTCTGTTTGTATAGCAGGGTATTTCTTCTATTAAATTGTATAGGTCGTCTTGCTGACAGGAAGGTCAACACTCATCGTAGTGGTGGGTCAGAGCTTTTAGCTGATTATTTTGAGAGGGCACAGTTTGGGCCCTATCCCCCTTCCACTCTCCCCACCCACCCCGGTACAATTTCCTTTATACCAGGGGTTCTGACATTATTTCTTCAAGAGGGCAAGGTGCATACCACTGTCATATCCTTTCCAGCATACTGCACTGACAATATAAGTGTACACATTATATATATATATATATATATATATATATATATATATATGTATATATATATATAAAAAACAAAACAATAACTGAAAAAAAACTTATACAGGATAAACAGGAAGGTAGATAGACATGTGGGAAGTAATGCAATGTACTGGCTGTGGGCAGCAGTCTTCCAGGAGTCTTTCTGGAGGCTGAGATGCTGCCCTGTTTGCAGGCAACTCTCTGCCCTGAGGGAGGGAGGTTGCCCATCTTTGAGCCACACTGGACAGTAGTAGAAACTCCCCACCCAGGGAGCACCAGGGCCCACCACTGACCTCAGAGATTGCCAAGAAAACACAGAAGTTGGACTACAGTGGGCTCAGGAAGGTGAGGGTGGTGGAACAGAACACACCAGTCAGTTGTACCACTCCACAATCCATACACCATTCTGATGGAGCATAGTGCCCCTATGGATGCACCACAGAGAAGTTGAAGGATGTTGCAGACAACTGTCACAAGGGAGCCCCACAAGAAGGAGGCAGAGGACACCACAGGAAAGGAAGCAGCTCCTGGTGGGGACTCAATTATTTGGGGGATAGAACTGGGGGATCAGGGAAAACTGAAGTAAGATGCCTGCCTCGCACCATGGCTTGGAGGGACAGGAAACACATCCTCAGGATCACGAGAACAGCTGTGCGGGAGACTGAGCTGGACATCATTGTCCACCTAGGGATGAATGACTTGACTCAACATGAGATTAGAGCAGTGCAGGAGGAGTTTGTGGAGTTGGGGAGGGGCCTAAGGCAAGTAGCATACATGGTATCCTTCTCAGAGGTGCTGCCTGTCTATGGCAAGGGTGAGGAGAGGGTACTTCGCACCATGCGATTCAATGAATGGTTGACAAAATGGTGCAGAGCACAAGGGTTTGACTTCATTGGAGACTGGGTTCCACCTGGAGGGATACCAGCCTATACTGGCAGGATGGTCAGCATCTGTCCAGGAAGGAAACAAGTCTTCTGGGCGATCAGTTTAAATGCTTCATTGGCAAATTTTGAAACTAGTCAAGGGGCGCACTGATAAGCAGCGGGAATCCCAGCCTCCCCTACAAAACAGGGTACTAATTGAGGTAAAGACAAGGTAGAAAGGTCAGTAGGGAGCAGGACTGGGGTAAATGGAGAAAGCAAAGTCAGTGAGGACAGGGATGGTGCTACAAGAGGTAAAGTCATTAAAAAATAGAGAACAATGAGTACCAGTGCCCATAGTCTGGGTAACAAGCTTCCTGAATTAGTGGCCTTGATGGAGGAGGAACATCTGGATATTGTGGTAGTCACAGAAACATGGTACACACAGAACCATGACTGGGGTGTAAACATACCAGGATACACTATCTACAGGAGGGACGGGTGGTAAAATAGGAGGAGGAGGAGTAGCTCTCTATACAAGAGAGGGAATCAAAGCAACAGAACAAAAGGGTAAACAGGGAGGAGAGGAAGCACTGTGGGTCAATTTGGAGACAGGTAATGGCATCACAATTTGCACAGGGGTTGTATACAGACCCCCATCTCAGGGGGAGGATATGGAAGAGGAAATAATAGAAAGTATCCTTAGAATGGCAGAAAAAGGAGAGCTGTTGCTAATGGGGAATCTGAATATGCCAGATGTTAACTGGAGTGCATTTGCAGCAGCCACTTCTAAGAGTGGGGTCATTCTAGATGCACTACAGGGGGCATGTCTTAGACAACTGGTATCGGAACCCACTCAAGAGAGAGCAATCTTAGACCTGGTACTCTCAAATGGAGATGGCGAGAGGATCACTGATTTAGAAGTGGGTAGCCATCTGGGAACTAGTAACTATCGAACAGTATGGTTCACGATAAACACAATAGTAGAGTCAAGCCATACAAAGGCAAAGGTACTGTACTTCAGGAGGGCTGACTTTGCCAAGGTGGGTGAGTGCCTAAGGAATGCACTAGCAAATGGGCAGGAAGGACGGTTGAAAGAACAATGGGGAATAATCAAAACTGCCATCACAGAGGCAACAAGCCTTTGTGTGAAGCAAATAAACAAAGCAAAATGATGTAAGAAACCACTATGGTTCTCAAAGGAGGTGGCAGGGAAGGTTAGGGAGAAAAAGAGAGCATTCAGGAAGTATAAGGAATCACAGAAGGAGCAGGATCGAGAATTGTATCAGTTAAAGCAAAAGGAAACGCAGTCAGAACAGCAAAGGCCCAAACCGAGGAAAATATAGCCAACTCAGTTAAGAAGGGGGATAAAACTTTTTATAGGTACATCAGGAAGTGAAGAAAGACCAAGGGAGGGATAGTGAGGCTTAATAAAGGGGAGGGGGTGGGCAGAGGGTGACTGTGAAAAGGCTGAGATACTAAACAAATATTTTTGCTCAGTATTCACAAATGAAGAGGGGGGAGGTACCTAAATCAAACAATAGAAACACGTCGGATATGGGGGTTGATACCAGCCCTTTCACAGAAGAAGGAACTCTTAAAACTGAAGGTGGACAAAGCAATGGGGCCTGATGGGATGCATCCCAGAATTCTAAAAGAACTAAGGGTAGTACTAGTGACACCACTGACTACCCTCTTTAATAAATCATGGGAGGATGGGGTGGTACCTGAGGACTGGAGGAGGGCAGATGTTATTCCCCTTCACAAAAGTGGAAGCAGGGCAGAAGCGGGAAACTACTGACCTGTTACTTTAACCTTCAGTGATTGGGAAAATGATGGAATCACTTCTGAAGGAAAGAATTGTTGAGTACTTAGGGGCCAGAGGAGCACAGGACCCAAGGCAGCATGGATTCACAGTGAGAAGGTCATGTCAGATAAATCTAATAGATTTCTTTGACTGAGTGACCAAAGTAGTAGATCAGGGAGGGGCTGTGGACATGGCCTACCTAGACTTTAGTAAGGCATTTGACACATTCCCACACAAAAGTTTAATATACAGGTTGGCCAGCCTGAGGGTGGTAGCCTGTGTAAAGAACTGGCTGGAGAACAGGACACAGAGGGTAATAGTAAATGGAGTACACTCTGAAAAAAGCGGGTTACTAGTGGGGTGCTGCAGGGTTCAGTACTAGGACCAGTCCTCTTTAATGTCCTTATAAAAGACATTGCAGAGGGACTGGAAGGAAAAGTATGTTTCTTTGCAGATGACACAAAGATCTACAACAGAGTTGATACACAAGGTGGGGTGGAAAGGATGAGAAGGGACTTGGCAAGGTTGGAGGAATGGTCAAATGTATGGCAGCTTAGATTCAATGCTAAGAAGTGCAAAGTAATGCACCTGGGAAACAAAAACCCAGGGGAAGAGTACACAATAGGGGGTGAGATAGTAACAACAACAAAAATGGAAAGGGACCTGGGGGTAGTCATATCAGATGACCTAAAGGTGAGCAAACAATGTGAGAGGGGAGTAAGGAGGGCTGGGGGGATACTGGGATGCATAGAGAGAGGCATCACTAGAAAACAGGAAGTTGTTATCCCTCTGTACAGACAGCTGGTGAGACCCCATCTGGAGTACTGCGTGCAGTTCTGGACACCGAGTCTCTGTAAAGACATAGACAGGATGGAGGCAGTCTAGAGAAGGGCAACTGAAATGGTGCAGGGTCTGCACCAGAAGACATATCAAGAGAGACTTAAGGAGCTTAATATGTATAACCTCCAACATTTACAGGATTGAATCCCTTAATCTATCCCTGATTATTTAGAATCCACTCAGCTCAATCACCATTTCACCAACCATACCATTTTGAACTGGGTTCTAACCTCCTGCCCTCACCACATTGTTGCAGCAGGTATATTGCTGGATTCATTTAGAGACCAAACAATGACATTCTGTGTCACAAAAATCCAGCGTTCACCCTCTTTTCCAAAGTACATCTGGTCCAAGTCTCTCCTGTCACTAAACATCAGTGCTCTACTGAAATACCTCACTGCAACTGGTGGTCAGCCATCCTTTCTGCCTCTGATATTGACAAGGCCATTGTCGTATTCCATTCCATTTTCTCAACTGTCTGGGACAAGCACGCCTCCCTCAGGAAATCCAGATTCAAAACGTCCCACCATCCCTGGATTACCGCCAAAATAATTGACCTGTGCAAGTCCCGTGATCTTGCCTGGAAATGCTAAAAGTTACCCCACTCCTCTCCTGACATCATCTCCTACAGGGCTCTGAGAACCAACTGTACGAAGGCTGTCCAAGCCATGAAATTGCTCTATTTCAAGGTCAACCTCCAGAAAAACCTTAACTCCCCAGTTAGAATCTAGAAGGCTATCCACTCTCTTTTTGATCCTCTTGCCCAGTTTGCTCCCCCAATCCTCAGGTTAATGGTTCACCTGTGTCTGACCCTACCTCTGTTGCTACTCACTTCAAAGAGTTCTTAACAACATGCATCATCTTTTTTTCTCCCCATCCTAGCTCCTTTCCTTCCCCTCTTGTTTCCCCTTCCTACCTTCCCTTGGTTTCCATTTCCCCCATCATCATTCAGGAAACCCTGCTTGCCCTCTTCTCCTTCAACCTAAGTCCAGCCATGACTGTTTGGACCTCACAATCCTCCACCTCTCCATTCCTGCCACTGAAGCTCCTTTTACTCACCTTCCCAACCTTTCTTACTCCCTGTGCACTGTTTCTTAATCCTGGAAGTTGGCCAAAGTTATCCCATTTCATAAAGGTGGCCCCTCTTCACCTGATGACTTCTATACCATCTCACTCCTCCCCTCCCTCCTAAGCTGCAAGAGAAACTGGTCCATCCCAGGCTCCTTGATTTCCTTTCATCCTCTACTTTTCTTTCACCTTCCACTCTGGTTTCTGGAAGTACCATTCCACCAACTCCTCCCTACTTTGTGTCACCAGTTTTATCTTCTCCAGGATGGATCAGGTGCACATAATGGTACAGTTGTCATTGATCTGGTCAAAGCCTTTGACTCTGTGTCCCACCACTCTCCTGGATAAGCTGAGCTCTGCTGACCTTTCAGCTACCATGGTTGATTGATTCCATTCCTACTTCACAGGCCATCAAAAATCAGCACAGGATGGAGGCATCCTGTCACCCCCACTACACATCCAGGCTGTGGTCGCACAGGGCTCCATCCTGGGCCCAATCCTCTTCTCCATAGTTCTGAATTGCCTCCCCTCTGCCTGCATCAAGTCACATATTCACATGTATGTTGGTGGCACAGTCATCTTGAACTCCAATCCAGCCTCCACAGCTGCAAAAGCTCTGCTCCAGCAGGACTTCAGCAGCATTCTGCTCTGCTTCCAATCCAACCAACTCTGGGTCAACACTAATAATACAGTGTCCATGACCTTTGGCACCAGCCAAAAACCAGCAATACCTATGATCTCCTCCCCCAGCATTCACCACATTGAATGGCACCCCCCTTGAAGCAGTTCAGGCCTTCAAATACCTTGATGTGTGACTTGACAGTAAGCTCGACTTCTCTGCCCACATTGATGTAATCCATGCAACAATCTGTTCAAAACTCGATGCTCTGTACTAGAGTAAAGACTACTTTTTTCTGCAGGGCCACAGGGAGCTTGTCACCAAAATAGTGCTCCCTGTCTTTGACTACGCAGATGTGGTCTATGGCACCACCCTCTGCAGTTCCTTTGTCAGACTGGATACCCTCTGTAACACCTTCTGCTGTTTTGCCACAAACTCCCCTCCTTGCACCCAGCATTGTCCCTGTATTCCTCCTTATCCATCCTTCCTTTGCCTCCCATCACCAGGCTCACTATACTTCCATCATAACCAAATACTGATTTGGTACCCTTCTCTCTTACGCTCCTCTCCACCCCCACCCCGCCCTCCATTCCATACAATCATTGCACTTTCACTACTCTTCACACCCTCTCCTACACTGGACAATCTGCCTCTCCCATTACCTTCCTAACTCTGGACCCAACTCCCTCCTCCCTCCACCTCTCCTCCTTCCCTGGCTTTCTCAGTCACCAGTTAAAACTCTAATCCCACCCCATCTGTTCCTGTTACCTTTCCTCCTGAAACCTCTCCTACTGAGTCACATCCATTCATGTATGGCTCTCAGCTGTGTCTATTACCTTGCTCCTCATTACATCTCCTTTACCTCTGTTTCTCCCTCCTTCACAATGTAAGGCATAAGCTTGTCCTAAAGGCCCCCTCCTGTCATTAATGTCATCTTGGAATGCCATGTATTGCTACCACTGTTATTACTGCACTTATTAGACATACTGTATGTTATTGAGATGTGAATGCACTTTTTTCTCAGTTCTAATCAAATTTATGTATTTATATACTGTTGTACAAACTTATTTATCAATTTTTTTTTTCAATCTGCCTTGTTAAGGTTATTGTATTACTGTTCTTGTGTTGTTCCCCTTCTCCTTGTCACACCTGTAAAACAAGCCTTGGCTCAGTGTGTCTCTCCCAGTTACTAATTTTAAATAAACAAAGCTTTGGTATTGTCTGTAAACAGACTGATTTTACCCTTGTTGTCAGCTCTAAGATCACTCATAAAGATATTAAAATTTACTGGATCAAGCACTAGTCCTCAGGGGACCCCACTAGTGACCTCTCATGCCTGAATATTCCTAGTAACCATCACCCTCTGTGTTCTCCTCTAGCCAGTTCCCCACCCACCTAGTTATTATGTCTCCCATGCCTAGTGTCCCCAGCTTCATGATTAACCTCTTTTGGGGAACCAAATCAAAGTCTTTGCTAAAGTCCAGATACAGGGCAGGATTTTCAGAGCATCCAATTTGCCACAAGCCCCAGGTGTGTCAAATATGTGATGCACTAAGCTTGTGGCACTCTAGAGGATTTTCATCCCTTGTGGCAAATTGACCCTTGCTAGACCAACTATTTGTGGTTTTAGTATGCATCATTCTCTCAGGGACCTCTGACATGCAGCTTGCTGTTGAACTCTACCATAAGCTGCTGTAAAGGGTCAACTATTACAACTGCTCCCAAGATGGTAAACTCAGGTGCAGTTGCAGCATTGGCAATGCCCAGTTGTAATGATGCAAGAGTCTGATGCAAGACTTGATGCAAGCCTTGCGTCACCTTTCAAATATCCAACCCAGTATGTCTACTCACTGTCTGGCTCCTATCTACAACCCTCATTACTCAATCAAAAAAAATCTATCTAATTTGTTTGACAGGATCTACGTGCCACAGATTTGTGCTTTCTGTTTCCTTGTAGCCAGTTTGTTTCCAGAAACTCTAGCAGCCATTCCTTTGGTATAGTTTTCATCAGTTTATCAATTATTAATGTCAAGATAACTGGCCTGCACTCTGGAGGTGCCGTCTTTTGGATGAGATGTGAAAACCGAGGTCCCATCTGCTTGTTCTGGTGGTAGTTCACATGGATGTTAAAGATCTTTTGGCACGTCTCAAAAAGAGTAAGGGAGTTTTTATTGAAAAAATACATAACAATACATAAAAATCTAAATTCAAACAATAAGAAGAACAATTCATACTACACACCCACACTTTTATCCCATCCAGACTGTAATAGTAGATGCCCCAAAATCCCACCCCAAATACTCACCCCATTATACCTTCTTCCCCCACCTAAGCATATTTTTTTCATAAAAGTGAAACCCTTCCACCACACCATTACACGTGCTCTAGGGTGTACCTTAACCTCCCCCCATATATTCTAGTCAATGACGCTTCACAGATATTATTGAATACCTCATAAGCCATGAGTTTCTGCTGAAATATAAATTGACATCTACTTTGCCATAACACATATTTCAAAATGGCGAAAGATACTGTTAAGGTTCCTGGATCATAAGCACTGCTCAAGTTTGGGAAGTGTCCTAAAATAAGTTCACCATGTGTGAGTGTGATCCATCATGGCATCTTCTACCTGTGTGCTAAGAACTCCCATAAACCTTGAACATAAGAACATTCCAATAAGAAGCATTCCTGTGTTTCCACCTCGTCCTGACACTCTGAACATAGACATTTCCTCTCCTCAATCACCTTGTGCTTACGGTTCCCTTGCACGTTAAGTTTACCATGTACACTTAACCATTGTGTATCCCTCATTTTTACCGGTACTCAAAAATTTGTCCGTTGTTTATATACCAAGGTGTTATTTCCAAGCATACAGTGTTTAAACGTTGGTTCCTCCAGACCAAGAGTCTGTAGAACTTTCTCATACAACTCTTTCCTTGAGTTTTGAATTATCATTGCCTTTGTAATATTCCATTTGAGCAATTTTTAAAAAGTGACTTTAAACAAAGGGGCTATCATGCTGGTCCCAGCCAACCTAATCTGGAGATTGGTCCATCGAGATAAGACGTCCTGGAAAGAGTTCCACAACCATTTCCTAGAAACTCACGCTTTCATCACTAGTGCCAGTTTTAAATTATGTATCCAAAAAACTGTGTGAAAAAAACTATAGCAATAATCATACCCACCCCCCTCTAGGTTTGGGCAAATATGTAATTTCCTTTTTTATGGGATTTAGTCATCTCCCCAAACATCGGATAAAACTCTGTAAATTCTGATCTCCAAAATTATGGGTAGGAAACACCACACTAGCATATAAAATACTCTCCTTACCTCTGCCCTAGACAATTACCTTTCCCTCAGCTGTTCCTGCTTTAACCACCTTAATACCTATCCCCAGTTTCTGCCTTCCTACCATGACACCCCTGGCAGAGTTCTCAACATCCTGAAGGAAATCAGGAAATGGCTGCCCTTCTCCTCATATTCAGTTCTTGCCTCTCCCCTCTCTTCTCCACCTGCCCTTCTGGGTCACCAATGTGCACAACTAACCCCATCCTTTTTACTCCAACAGCACTTGCATACTACCTGGAACCTGCTCCTGGTACACTCATGCACTATAAATGGTTCTATCACATTATTACTGTTGTGTATGTTATATGTTCTGTTGTATGATTTTGGACATGTATTGTAATTTACCCAATGTTCCATTACTGTTTATTGTACAATACCTTGCATTCCAACTGTTGTACAATCTTAAAATGTTGTATTGTTTGTGCTACCCACATACTATTGTAACTGATCATCCTTCACAACCCTATGTTATCTGCCCCCAAGCTTGCACCGTGAGATGAGCAACTTGTTGTTCAGTGTGCCTCCTGGTGAAACATTTCAATAAATAAATAAATAATTAAAAGAGGCAATAAAACTGTTTTATCACATGCACTTGTTTCAGTTTTGACATTTTCAGGTTTTCCATCTGTTAACTTTTATTCCCCAGTCTGTAAAACTGCTTCCCAGTTTTGAGCTGTGCTTCTACCTCCTCCTTACTGTATTTCCAAAATTTTTATAGGCTCCTCAGATATGTCTATTCCTTCCACTCTGCCCTTCGCCCAGACCGTGGGCCTAAATAATAACTCTACTTTTGTGGAGATTCAAACTTGTCCCAGACCTGTCCATACCTTGGCATTTCATGGAGAGTAGCCTTCACACTATCAAGACTGTCTGCAGACACACACACACTTCATCCACATAAGCCAAAGCTTTTACCTCGTCCCCTTCCCATCCACTCAAAATCTCATTTATACCCTTCTAGACAATAGTCTCCAAAGCACAGGATCTAGAACAAAGACATACAACAGGGGACTCAGGGGGCACCCTTGTTGCACTCCCTTACATACCTTAAATTGTGGCCCTCCTTTTGATGATAAAACTGAGGATATGACTGCACTCTCATACAGTAGTTCAATCCACCGAAGAAATGCTGAAGGTAAACCATATTTCCTTAAAACCTGCAACGTGAATTGATGACTTACCTTGTCAAAAGCCTTGCTCTGATCCCGGGATAAAAGATATCCCTCTATCCCATGGTTTTCACAAAAATATATAATGTCTCTCACAAGGCATAAGTTTGTTTGAATATGTCTTTCCATAAAGGCACAAGTTTATACGGGATGAATAAGTATCGGGGCTACCTGCTTCAATCTAGACTGGAGTAGGAACATCAGAATTTTAAAGTCTGAGTTTAACATGCAAATTGGTCTCCAGTTATCTATTTTTGATGTATTCCCTGCCTTACATAAGTAGATTACCAGACCCCTTGTAAAGTTGTAAGGTAAACCCTGTAATAAGGGTAGAAACCTGCACACTTTAACGATAATTTTGCCATGATTTCGAAAGGTTTTGTAAAATTCATTTGGGATCCCATCTTCCCGGGAGGTGCCCAATTTTAATTTTTGATAGTAGAAACTATCTCCTTACTCTGTGATGTCAATTCAGCCAGAAATCTGAGCCTGTGTCAGGGTAATCTATCATGTTTTTCTCATTCAAATCTATGGGGCCAGCCAACTGTGCTATCTGCCTATCTACGATACCCATTATCCTCTTAGCATCTGTTCAAAGGGTCCTGTCCTCATCCTGTAAAGCAGTAAAAGTGGCCTTATTCCGTCTCTACTTACAAGCTTGGCATGGGTCAGAGAAAATCGCTTGTTTTGTGCCATGGCTAAGTTCTGCTTGCAAGGTTGCAGCCCTATCATACTGTAATGATTTCATTTCATTCTTAATTTTTGCAGTCTGGTCTGAAAAATCTTCCTCTGTACAAAAGGTATTAGTCAGTAAATTATATAAATGATTCCTAAGTGAAAGATTTCTTAACCTCCTGTTGTTGGCTTGTTTGCTTCTGAGCCTGCAGCCAACTGGTGATATCCGCTTTGTTTGTATCCACCAACTCAATAGGTTGGTATACAAAACCATCACGATACCCTAGCTATGATAACATCCAATATGCATTTTTGTACCTCTGGAGTCTGTATACTTTCAGTATTTATTTTCCACCTCTGAATCATTGTCTTCCAGCCTGTGTACCTGGATACCTCCCTTGACATTACATGATCTGAAAATTCCACGGGTACTATTTTGGCATGCTGAATCTGTAAATATATTTTTGATGTATACCTACTTCTTACATATGTAAAAGTGATTGGGGCATTGACCACCCTACTACAATCCACCAATTCAGCTGTATTGATACAATTTCTTAAGGCCACAGAGTCACAATACACTTTTTTTCCTTGACATCTTGCATACTGCTACCTCCAAGTTGCAATTAAAGTCCCCTGACATATAAGTTTCTCTTGATGTTGCCAAGAATGGTTGAATTACCTTCAGCATTTCCACCTCTCTGCTTCTTTACTCTGGGATGCGAGTACCCTATAAACCACAGGGTTGTCCCTGCCATATGTCATCCAAAAGCAGCACTCTCCCAGGTATAATCTCAACCAAGTTCTGAAAAATGAAATCTATCCCTGAAAATAGAATACCCACCCCATCTAGACCTCCTCCCCAAGCGACCAGTAGGAAGGTCCCCAGACCCATTCTCTCCTGGCCTGTAACATATGCTCATTTGTTTTAAACCATGTTTATTGTACAAAAGTACATCAATCTGTAATTCATACCAAAGAGAAAGACAGCCTGATGTCTAACCCCATTCATTATACTGTGTACGTTTAAAGTAGCAATAGAAAACATATAATTATACTGAAAAGACCACATTCAATTGTTATTTTCTTTTCTTCTCTTTTTTTCCTCCTTTCCTGATTTCCTTCAGTTTTGTGAGACAGCGGATGAGGAAGAAGCATCTGAATCCAAATCCCCAAGTCTGATCCACCACTACTTGTTTTTGATAGTGCATCAAATGCATTTGTCGCTTCTATTTCTACAGAATTAGCTTTGACTATGTTCATAAAAATCTTTTACCAATGGAATGGAAATGTTAAGAGTGTGACATAAAGTGAGGAAAAGCTTTGTATATGTAGAGATACATATAATAAAATTGTGGTCCTCAGCTGCCTGGAATTTTTTGTTGTTGTTGTCCAACCCAATTTTCCTGCTGTTTTATTGGTCCTAAATTGTGACATGGAAAGTCTGTAGGATTCAGCTGTATGTTTTCTGTCAATTCTGCCATTTTTCTGTTTAAATAAGGTATGCTTTCAACAGTCCAGATGCTGTCCTGTAGTTCTTTTACCCTACCTATGTTGTTTTACCAATTATTTTTATAGTTTGAAGCACCTCCAGAAAGTGTTCTGAATGTACTAGTTGGTGTCCTCAGCTAGTACATTCAGAACATTGCCAATTAAGTACTTTATGACATGCACATTCCTTTTTTTTAATGCTCCTGTGTGTTACCAGTGCTGCCCTTGCTATATTGCCAGGTAGTACATCTTGCCTGCTCTTTATCATTTGAGTCAGGTCATCTTTTTCAACCCTTCCAACCAATGGTGTCCATGCTTCTATTAGGTACATTCAGAATGCCCCCTTCCCCCCAAGTGGTTGCCTGATTCTTTCGGGATTCCAGTTTTCCCTGTGATATAGGTGGCCAGTGGGAAGTGTAAAATCGGCTGCACATAAGTGCTTACCCCCTTTCTTGCTGTTTTTTGTACAGCAGAAAGTGTTGGTGTCCACCTGGAGCAGCTGTTGTGCATTCAGAATGAGGAAGAGCCCCAGTCATCCAAAGTGCACTCAGAGCACCAAAAGGTAAGGTTCTGACCAGACCTGCCAGTTTTAGGGACAGGGGATCATTGTGCAGCTTATTTTGACTTCAGCAGTGTGTTTTATTTACTGTTTGCTGCCTGTTAATGTTTGTTTCTGTGGCTGGAGGGTGATTTAGTACTTATGTTCGGCCTTCCTGCTACCAAAATGCTTGTTTAAATCCATGGTTTGTTGTATACAATTTTTAAAACCACCCACTGTATGGTCTCTGCATGGCTGGATGCTGAGGCAGGCCATGTTGAGACTATGCAATCTGTGGTTGTTGGGGTGGAGCAAAGTATTGTTTGGGCTGCTCCATAAATGCTGTTTCTGTTGCATTCCACATTGTCAATGGGTAATAATAGTCTCCATGATGTTTTGTAATGTCCATTGTATTTTTTTAATCCATGCTTTGCTGTGCTGATGCTTAACATAGAAACATAGACTTTGATGGCAGATAAGGATCGCCTGGCCCACCCAGTCTGCCCATTTCCCTACCTATTGGATAAGCTGCAGATCCTAGTTAACCAACAGTCTACTTCCTCCTGCCCCTCACCAGAATTTCTTTATGTCTGTCCCATGCATTCTTGAATTCCTCCACTTTTATTGATCCCACAACCTCCTCAGGAAGGCCGTTCCATGCATCCACCACCCTCTCTGTGAAAAAATACTTCTTCACTCATTACTTCTGAGCCTTCCCCACCATCTTCAAATTGTACCCTCTTGTTCTTGCACATCTCTTTTTCGAAATATACTACCCTCTTGGACATTGTTGATTCCCTTGAGGTACTTAAAGGTCTCTATCATGTCCCCCTCCCTCCTTTCCTCTAGGATATACATATTAAGCTTTTTAGTCTCTCCTCATATAGATTATGGTGCAGACCCTGCACCATTGTTGATGTCCTCCTCTTGACTGCCTCCACCCTGTCTATGTCCTTGCAGAGACGGGTCTCCAGAACTGCACACAGTACTCCAGATGGGGTCTCACCAGCTGTCTGTACAGAGGAATAACAACCTCCTGTTTTCTACTGGTGATGCCTCTCCCTATGCATCCCAGAATTCCCTCAGCTTAATCACATTTGACAGAATTTTGTGTAACCACCCACCGCATGGTCTCCACATAGCTGGATGCTGAGCAGGCCATTGTTTCTGCTCAACCTTCTGTCATTTTGACACCTTGTGGTCTGTGATTATTTGGGGGTGGGGGAGTGCAAAGTATTGTTTGACTGCTACTAAATGTTTTTCTGTGAAATGGTTTGCCTGTTGTGTCCATTTCTGTGGTGCTTGGACCTGACATCCATCTTCTTTTGTGTAACCACCTACTACATGATCTCCACATGGCTGGATGCTGCGTAGGCCATTGTTTGTTGCTCAACCTTCAGCCATTTTGAGACCTTGCAGTCTGTGGTCATTTGGGGGATAGGAGGAAGTGCAAAGTATTGCCTGTCTGCTACTAAATGATTTCTGTGAAATGGTTTGCCTGCTGTGTCCATTTCTGTGGTGCTGGGTCATGATGTCCATCTGCTTTTGTGTTACCACCTACCGCACGGTCTCCACATGGCTGGGTGCTGAGCAGGCCATTGTTTGCTTCTCAACCCTCAGCCATGTTCAGACCATGTAGTTGTGGGAATGGGGTGGGGGATGACCAGGTACTTTGGGGCTCAGATTGGGGAAGTGCATTGTTCTTAAAATGTTTCTCAATGTTTTGCTGAAATGTGCTTCCTAATATGCCCTGCATGGTCTTAACATGGCTATATGCTGAATGCAGTCCTCTTTGTTAGGCACTCAGTCTGCAGCCATTTTAAAGGAAGTTTCTGATATAGGTATTGGGCTTCATAGCCCAATACCTTATATCATCTAAACTCACCCTGCAAAAGTTTAATTTTAAAGTTAGAAATTTTAGCATGGGAAGGGATTGTAACTGGCACTGAACCCTCAGCCAGCTGATCCCTTCCAGCTTCCTGGTGCCACCGCTCCACCCCAACTCCACCGCTGCACTCTTCGAAACTGTGATGTGTGGCCACAGAGAACACAGGGGCCAGCCCCATAAAAGTCTATGGGGGCTATTTTTAAAGCCGGATTTTAGTAATTTTTAAGAGTACTTGAGGAAAATTAAAATAGTCACTTAACTAGTAGGGACCCTACTAGTTAAATGACAGCTTTAATTTTCCTCTTGGACTGTTAAAAATTACTAAAAAAATGGCTTTAAAAATAGCCCTATAGACTTGTATGAGGCTCGCCCCCACATTCTCCCTGGCCACAAGTCACAGTTTTAGAGTGCATGGGGGTGGAGTTGGGACAGAATGGGGGTACCAGGAAGCTGGAAGGGATCGGCTGACCAAGTGTTTGGTGCCAGTTACGATCCCTTCCCTTGCTAAAACTATGAACTTTAAATTTAAATTTTTTGCAGGGGTGAGCGCACACTGCTGTAAGGTATTGGGCTATGAAGCCCAATACCTTATAGCAATTAGTCAGAAATTCACTTTAAGACCATGTGTGATGGTGGTGGTGGGATACAAATGATAGTTATAGTGGAATTTAGCTGCTGTTGCAGTGCACCATTCTCCTTACATTCATCACACTGTGTTGTGTACCAACTGATGGGTGATCGTCTTCCACCAGCTGTGATGTAATTGTCCACCTTCTGCATTCTGTCATTATGCGCTGTGAAGTAACTGTTGGGTGATCTCTTTCTTTCTTTCTTGTCCCCACTGTGAAGTAATTGTCCACTTTCTGTTCTACCATTTCATCTGCTGTGAAGCAACTGATGGGCAATCTCTTTGTTTCTTCCTTTCCTCTGCTATGAAGTAATTATCCACATTCTGTTCTGTTGCTTTATCTACTGTGAAGTAAGTCATGGGCAATTTCTTTGTTTTCTCTTTCCTCCACCGTGAAACAAATAAACACAGCCACAACAGTAGCAGTGCAAGCACATTTCAATGATCCAGCTCCAGTTGGGGACACCGATCAGATGCTGCCAACGAAAGGCAATTCAAAGGACTCAAGCAGGACTGCCTAAATCACCTGCATGGTTTGCATCAACAATAAAGTGATAGCGATAATATCAAGTTCACCTGCAAAGCAGGCAGCAGTGTCAAGAAGAGGACTAAACATAAAATGATGTCACAATTTGGAGGCAAACATTATGGATGTCATGAAGAAAACGTGAAGAATAGACAACAGCAACGAGAATGGGTCAGAGCAGTTTTGGTGCTGAAAAAAACACAAGATGCTACAGTATGTACGCAAGCACAACCCTTGGAATTAGCTGGACAACACTCATGAATGCATCTCGTAGTGAACAGAAGCATGTAAAAAGCATACACAATTCTGTACTGCCTCAGAAAATTACAAAGTAAAAAGCTTTTTTGAATAGTCAGCAACCCCTCTGCCGTACAAGAAGGCGTTCTTAAAAAGAAGTCAATGTGTAAAAGTGTTCCTATCAAAACTCCTTCATTTACTACATGCAGAATTTCTGAAGCAACACCCAGAGTGTCATATCAGTGCCATCAAGTTCAACGGTTTGTGCCCCAAGCATATAAAACTTGCCAGACAAGTACTGTGAAAATGCCACATTAAAACTGCGATCATTAAACCACATGGCAGATTTTTACAAACTGCTGGAGTGCAAAGTCACCAATATTTACAAAACCGTGGAACTGACAATGTGTGCAAATGAAGGTTCCATGTTTTTTAGAAAAGACTGTCTGGAGAAGGTATGTGGGGCCTGTGCAGTGAAGGCAACTGAAAAACATGCAGAGGCTCTATTGAATCAACATGATGTAGAAATGTTGAGATGATACCAGTGGGAAACCATCACAGTGAAGAAAATAAATGATGGCATTAACATGAAAACATCCCGCAAAGTATTGGTCAGCCAGAACACCACATTACAACAACTTATTTGAAGGCCTACAGTTTCTCAGTCACCAGCTACATGTGCCATTGTGGAAAATAATGCAATTCACATTACTCAAGACAAGTCTACCACAAGGCTGAGTCATCATGGTGCTGGACTTTGCCAAAAACTATGCCTGCAAGTAGCAGGATGAGATCCAGTCCTGCCACTGGCATCATGAGCGGGCTACAGTGCACCAGATAGTTACATATTACAGGTGCTCACATTGTAATGACCTTGTCACAGAATACCTGGTATTCATCTCAAATGACCTCACACATTACCACCATGCTGTTTGACATTTTGTTAAGATGGCCAGTGAACACATCATTAACACTCACCACATAATTATGAAGGAAGTACATTTCACAGATGGTTGTGCCAGTCAGTACAAATCAAAATGGTCCTTCTATGGAATTTCATAGGCTCTGTCAGAGTATGGATTTTCAGTTAAATATGCCATTTTGGATCACACCATGGTAAGCACCCATCTGATGGAGAGAGTGGTGTGGTGAAATGGTCAGCCAACCAGGTCCGTGAAATCACGAATCACTATCATTTCAGCAGCAGAAGAGATGTTCACATAATGCTGTGATAATCTGACCAGAAAGCTCCAAGTGATGGGTGTAGGCATTCCAAGACAAAATTTTTCTGAGCGCCTGACAAATCCATAAGAAGGCCAAAATGACTGGATGTTATAGCTTTTCCTGGAACAAGACACGTCCAGAGCATAAGATCTGTGGAGGGTGGTGTGGTTGCCACCAGAGCACTGCCTTGTGTCTGCCACAAGTGCCAAAATGATAATGGCCCATGTGTGAACATGGAGCATGTGAATCAGTGGACTTCAAAGAGGTTCATACTGAAACACTGCAGCACCAGTACTTCTCAGACAGCTCAAATGCTTCAACTCAGGAATGACTCTGTCCAGCAATGCCAGTGACAGACTCCTCTACAACTTGGTGCACAAAAAAGAATGCTCATGAACACAGCACTTCAGATATGGACACTCCCACTGTTTCCAGCACTCCAATGACTGACCCCTCCTCTGCTCTTGCCACTCTACTGACAGACCCCAGTGACTGACCTCTCCTTTGCTCCTGCCACTCTACTGACAGCCCCTCCACTGCTGTTACTAGCACTTCAACAACCGTCCTGATTGCTGTTTCAGGCATTGAAGCAATGAACAATTCTTCTACTCATGAAACTTCAGCAATGGCCTTCTCCACTGCTTCTGTCCCTAGCGTGCTTGCTGACTGTCTACCTGCTAAAAAAAAAAATTAATCCCAGACAAGATACAGCTGGAAAAATGTTATGCAGTCTACTATTCCAAGCAGTTTTTTTTATCTGGCAAGTGCTTGCATTTAATGAACTGCAACGTACGTTCACTATCAAATTCCAGGACCAGCATGCAAATCGGTGTCTCACATGGCCACAACAGCAGGACACTGATGTGGTGAGACAGCAGAGACTTTTCCATGGACCTGTACATCTGTCAGGAAATGGAAGCTCTGCAATTGCACAGGATGAACAGTAAACTATTGCCACAAAATATGAAAAGCTCAAGAATTGCTGGAATTGACAGCATTTAAAGTGTTGGACAATATGATCATTTGCTATGCACAATTTTTTTATTACTTTTTATTTTCACATCTTATTGATGTTTTTCTTATTTCAGTGCGCTTCAGTGCATGAAAATGTAATTCTTGACAACATAGATCACAACTAGTAAACTTTATGACCTACATTGTTGTTTGCTGGTCTTTGCCACATTGACAATGCATGTTTGGTGTCCACTATACATTCAGAATACAAAGTTGGTGTCTGCTATACATTCAGAACACAAGGTTGGTGTCCACTGGTACATTCAGAACACAAGGTTGGTGTCCGCTGGTACATTCAGAACACAAAGTTGGTGTCCACTGGTACATTCAGAGCACAAGGTTGGTGTCCACTGGTACATTCAGAACACAAGGTTGGTGTCCACTGGTACATTCAGAAGACTGAAACTTATTTTCTTGGTTATTTTAAAGTCAGTTATCTTGCAACACAGTGCATTTTCACTGTAGGGTTATGGCATGTTAAAATGCTAGAAAAAATTATCTACTCTGCATTTGAAAATTAACTCCTCATGTCACAATTTGGTACAACATTTTCATGAACATACCCCTTTACATATCCTCGAGCTTCGTCCTTTAGGAAAAGGCACTTTCCAAGGGGGGAAGTGGGTGGTCTCTCCTCCTCCTCCCTTTCAGAAGTAGAAGGTACTTCTGTTTGTGCAGTGGCCATGGTGTCTGAAACAGTGGCCTCCGCCGAGGTATCTTGCTCCATCTCTGTCTGAGTCAGAGATTCTGACCTATGTGTGACCCTGCAACTGGGTGAAGGGGAAGTATGTTGGGCTGTAGTTCCTTGCCGTGGTGTAGTACGACTAGCTGGGGTGGGTGCTGGACATGGTTCCGGGGTAGCTTATGTCGCATTACCTTCTGAGGGCTTTTCCTTTGTTTGGGCTTTTTTGATCAACTTATCTGGGTCAACTGGGTTGAGCCCATTGTGGTCTGCCCAAGGGCATCCCTGAAAGACATGCCCGAATTCATTGCATAGGTTACATTTCGCCATGTTGGCGCACTGGTGACTAATGTGTTCTAGTTCATTGCATATGCCACATCATAGCTTGTCGCAAACACTGCCCAAATAAATTTTTGCCCCACACTTATGGCATGCCTTTGGCTGTCCCACATAGTAACACATCCCCCTATCTTGACCCCCCAAAAAACTATTGGGTATGTGGGTAACTCCCTCATTTGTTTACCTTAATTTTACTGTAATAGTCCAAGCCCCAGTCCTAAAGTTTTCTCTGTCCAGAACCACTTCTGGTGCACTCAAGACCTCACAATGGTGCTGTAGCCAATGCACAACATTATTTACATGCATCCCTTCATTTTGCAACATAGTGGTTATTTGTTTGATGGTGGGTTTTGAGAGAGGATGCAAACAAAGGATACCATGCTAGGGGAAATTTCAATTGTCCATATTTAATCAAAAACCACTCCAGCAAATGGGAGGAATGGAAGCTAATGTTGAAGGTGTCTTCGCCTGATGTATTTATCAAGGCATACACTTCCGATGCCATAAAACACATGGAATCTTTCAATAATGTGCACCCTACATAGCATTTGTCTGGAAGTTGCCTCCAGATCCCCTCTCTACTTCAGCCTTACTGCATGTCGCCACTGAGCCGGCTCTGTGTTAATAAAAAATCTGAATATCTTGGGCGTGATGCCCTTGGGGGAGGAGGGTGCCTGAAGATTGTGACCCTGGTGAGCCCCTAGGTCCTGACCCCATTCCCGTACAGTCCCAGAATCGTGTGTGTGTTCTCTTTGTAAGGTACCCTCCCGGGAGTCTCTTTGTTGGAGCTGTGATTCCCCCGTGACCCCTCCTGCTGTGGCTGTCCTGCTCCCCCACTTTCTGAATCTCCTGGATTCATTGATTCCTTTTCCCCAGCTGTATCTTTCTGCTTTGTGACTTCTGTCTCAGTCCCCCCCCCACCACCATTTTGTATAATGGATTTTGGTACCTGTGGGACTTCAGCCTCTTGCTCTGAGGCACTATCAGTCCTGGTGCTCAATCTCCATTCATCATCCTCCTCCCATAGCTGCAGGCCAGTCTACCATTATGGCCTTGAATCATCCAGTTGCAATGCCAGAAAATCCAGATTTGAATCTGGCAAGCATTCTTCCTTGGTGGTCTGCTGCCAGCCTCCTTCAATGCTTTCCCTGGTGACCAGGCATTTTCCTGGGAACATCCTCCATGTGGAACACTGCTCTGATGATTTCTGCGCTGTTTGTGGTCTGGCGTTGTCCTCCCTAGGTGGGTCCATGTAACTCCCTGACCCTGATGCCTCCATTCCATATGGTGAATTAGGCCCTGCCTGCTTCAAGTCGTCTCTGAGTATTTGCAATTCAGGAGCCTTTTGCAATGCTTTTCTTCATCTAGCATAGCACTTCTCATTCTCCATAGCAAAGTGAACAACACTGTCTGCTATTCTTCCAATTCCTTCTGCAGCTGGGCTTCTGTTATGTTATATCATTCACCGTGGCACTGGGAATCTTTCCAGGTAAATCCTCCAAATCATCTCCCACAGATGCAGCCATCTCTTCTAATTCCTCCATGTCATCTGCTCATGAAGCAGACCTCACCCTCTCCACACAGTCCTCCTTATTTTTCATGGCTGGGCCAGAGGAATGGCACCCAGCCTGCATCTCCTCCACCAACTCCTCAAGTTCTAGATCCTCCATCAGGCTGGCCAACAGCACCCTCACCTGACAAAGTAGGGGAATTTCCCTGGTGCCCTGGCCAAATTTCCTCCCATTCACTCAAAATACCACAAACAGCTTAATCTGGTTTAAGGTCAGTTGACATTCATCTGTATCCCCCTCCACCGGGTCATGCCTGAAAATAGGCAAGAATTTGTCTAGTATACTTACTCAGTCAACAAAAACTAAATAAATAAATCCCTGGCCCACTCTTCTATATGGGTACCACTTCCACTGTTCTCCAGTCCGCAGGTGCTATGCCAGACTACAGGGAGCAGTTGAATAGGTTTGCTAGGGGAAGCAAGTACCTGCAACCTTTCCCTCAACACCCTAGGGTGCAGCCTGTCCAGCCCTGGAGATTTGTTTGCTTTCAGGGCTAAGAGCCTTTTGAGTATCCTTTCCATTGTAATTGGTTCTGTGCAGTTCCACCCTCAGAACGTGCCAGTGTTCTGGTGCTAGGCAGTTAGGGCCCCAATCAGCAATGTTGCCAATCACTTTTTTTTGTGGCTGTGCCCCCCACAACCCCCTACTTAAGGATTCCTACTCCTTGGGGTGGACTGCAAAAAGGAGGTGTGAATCCCACATTTGGTGCCTTGATTGGCCGGCCCCATAATGCCAGCACTCTAGTGCTGTAAGGGGTTCTGTGCATAGCTTTGGACCTCTACACTCATGTCAACTTTCCTCTTGTCCTCTTTGACAAGTATACTGCATGTTTGGTAGTTTAAGATCAACCAGTAGCCTGGGTAAAATGAGTTGAACTATTTCAAATCAAGTTTTGTATGGCAGGCATTTATGTCATAAAAAATTCCATCATACTTTGCAGTAATTGACACAATTGTTGACAGTTTAGTTTAAAAGGTCATGGACTGGATGGTATGGAGTCAAAATGGACCTCTTACTATGTTCCCTTCATGTCAAGTCTTAGGCATGATGGTAAGGTAGTGTGTGAGGAAGACTGTATTGCTGTTGCCCCAAATATACCTGTCTTGAGTATTTTGTTTTTAGTGTTGTCAGTCTGGCACCTTTCGTGCATATACTAGGTTCAATATAAGCATTTTTAAAATTCACTTCAAGATGAAAGGCTGCCAGAAGATGTCTCACATTTCAGGAATGCAACCAATATCTTTTTTTCATAAAATTTTTGGTGGTTGTGAAAGGTGCTGGATTTACAGCACTAGCGACCGAAGCCCTTTGTTGATCCACATGAGAGGTAAGGTATGGGGGTGCAGTGCAAGCTTCCTTGCATGGCCCTGTCAACAAATCTCAACCCTGTCATGGAGACCACCACATACTGTAAGTGAGATGGTAGTTCAGAATCAATGCCCATTCGGTCCTTGACCTCTCATGTGTGATTGTAAGCAAGGGTCCCAATTACTGCCAGATGTGATGGAGCTTTTTGTGATATGGATGCATGTTCACTAGGAACTGTACTAAGAACCAACACAAACCATTGGGCATATGCCATTGAACAGCAATCAGAGCATAGTGTGTTTTGGTCACTACCGACATGGACCAGATTTGAACCAGTGATGAAGAGATGAAAGGCTCCTTAACTCCATACCAATCTACTGAGCCATCCAGTCAAGCCCAACAAAACTCTGCAGCTAGGACAAAGGCAGCTACAGATCCAGTTCATGAGTGCAACTGAACAACCTGAGTGTTTATGTAGTTTGAGCTTAAACTTGCTTCCTGATGATGGTTATAAAATGTAGATTTTTATTTAAACATATGTTTTGTACCTAATAATAAATGTAACAGTTAATCTAAGGATAACTTTCTCCTCTGACACTCACTCACTCACTCAACTCCCTTTGCAAGAATTTCATTTTGGATGAATAGGGACACACTGGTCATGTATTATGTGCAGAGTCCTGTGTAATCCCTAAGTACAGTATCTCGTAATATGCAAAAACTGCATTGCAGCAATCCAAAGGAATGTAAATTTTCTGCAGTTAATGAATCTCAGGAGTGTACTGTTTAAAAAATTCCCCACTAAGGAACATGCTTCTGATTGCCAAGCATACAGTAAACTAATTCTAACTGAACACCAGATATTATCAGGAATGTTAGTTGTGCTCTGAGAATCGAAGCACTCTGGCGCAGGTTTCACTGGGAGTGTAAGCCTAGAAATGGTGTAAATTCCCAGTTCCTGAAATGTGCCTGTGCAGAGCTGTACTTCATGAAGGCACTGCTGGAAACAGGGCACAGCACCTCTGTGTCTTATAAGAATAACTCCACTGAGGCAACTGTGGCAAAGGAAATTCTTTGACCTCCTGTTTTTTTTTTTATAGATATTGTAATGCTGATAGAGAGTTCATAGAAGGCCAGAAATAAATATATTCAAGAGGCATCTGATGGTTTTACCGCAGTGCTTGCCTAGCTGTGAAATATGCATTACAAGTAGTTACATCTGCAAGCCATGAAGAGCAGGTACCATAGGAACAGCACAGCAGTGTTTCACAACTAATAAGATGGTTAGGGGCCCAGAGCCTGAAGCCTAATATTGACTATTTCAGGTCTGAAACCAATCCTTACCTCTGAGAGGAGGAAGCACTTCCCCTGTATTATTATATTCAGTTTTGTATTTAAAATATTCAGTGCTGAAATAATCTCACACACATTGTATCATAAATTGAGAATGCAGTTGCTGTTGGCCGCATCTTTTGTACTAACTCTGCAGAATTTGATTGTTTCTTATTACTTTCCAATTTTTTTATAATTTTTTTACCCAGAATAGCCCAACTGAAATGCAACATCTCATTTCAAGTAGGGTCCTGCTTCTAACCATTTCTACAGCTGGATGGACTGGAGCACTGGGAGGTTAAGTAGCTTGCCTAAGGACACAGATGGAGTATTTCACTCTGGTGGGGTTTGAACCACAGTCTTCTGGTTCCCAAGCTGATGCTCTAACCATTAGATCACACTGCCTCACTCATTACACAAGATCTGCTTGGATTTTTTACTCTTTGAGGCCTCATGCTGAAATATTTATCTCATTCTTCTCCTATGGCAAAAACTGTTTGAAAAAATAACTGGAAGATATTTCTTCCACCACCTCTGACATTAAGCTCAGAGGAGGCTACATTTTGGCCTAGCCCATTTCGGGTATCCTTACCACTGTCATTGATTTTACATAGAAATTGGATACAGTTGTACAATGGACTTAAGAAATCCTGTAACCTGATTGGTCAGGTAAGGTATTTACCCATAAAACACAGAAAACTAGAATTTGACAGCAGATATGGACCACTTAACCCACCCTGTCTGCCCATTTTTCCCTACCTACATTATTACTGCAGACTGTACTTGCTCTACAGCTCTTTCTCCTTCCCCCCTTTATTTCCACTATAATTCCTTTGTACCTGTCCATGCATTTGTAGACCCCACCACTGTATTCTTAAAGAATATTGTGGTTTTTAAAGCTTAGTTTGGTATGAGGAATCACCACAAACGGTGTCCAAAGCGGTGAGATTTGAGCTCATTATACTTTCTCCAAATCATTCGAGACCTCCAGGCATTTTAAAGCTGACACTGAATATTGTATCGCCAGCAGTGTATCAATACATAAATTTTGTAAGCAGAATAATGCATGTTGTCCTTAAGTAGTGTTTGTGCCACCTATACTCTATCAGGAAAGTTTTGACAGTCCTCTATGGCATTTTAACTGCACCACATTCCTTCTCTTTGCAGGTTTAGGGCATTAAAAAAAATCTAACAATAGTCTTGTATTAGGTTGACTGTCCCAGGTTGGTTTCTTTGCACCTATGTTTCCAGAGTTTGTTACTGGGAAGGGGGATTATCCTGGTTATTTTGTTCTGGCACTGTTTGTGCTGTGTCTCCTATTTCTTCAGGCACTGAGGACTTATATCCCTCATGTCAGTTTTCAAGTTGCAGTAATCCTATGGTTAGTATCCTGCACATCTTCAATCAGAGGCTCAGTGTTTCCCATATCAGGGTGACCTGGAAAGGGTTACTTTGGAGGCCTGTGGCGCTATATCCATATTGCCTTTATCAAAATATAGCTTTGCTACAAAATAGGTTCAAAGGATCTGTTATTAGGGTTGGAGCTACCGCTCCCTCCAACTCTTTAGTCAAGTGCAATACTGTATTTTGAGAGTCATTGTCAATTTGTATCTGACCTTATGTTGATTGTTCTTTACCCCCTTCTCTCCTATTGCCTGCCTTAGAGCATACACTGACCTGCAGGAGCAAGCTTTCTGAATAGTTTCCATTCCGTCCCAGTTCCATCTGATTTTTAACCCATCCAGCACTTAGCAGAATATTTTCTGACCAAGTTGTAAACAGAGGGTCTGAATATGTTCTCTGTAATCTCCATTTTCTGTTTGCTTTATTTTTTCACTGGATTGCTTTTTCGGTGTGTGAGTGGGGTGATACTATTTCCTTCAAAGCTTTAAACCCTGTCCCAAAGTTAAAGTTCATAGTGCCAGTGCTGCTGTATACTGCATTCTCTGTAGTACTGGAGCTTGGGTGCATTTTCCTGCTGTAGCTGATAGTCAGTTTCACCACATCAGCACTCAGTTCGTCAGTGGTTCTCTTTGTTTTTTCCACCTGACTTGCCAACTGCTGTAAGTTCTCTTGGCCGTTCCAGCACTGAACCCATTTTGCTACTGTGCTGTTTTAATTTTGCTTTTTTCAGCATTACATTGAGGTTCTGCCTGCGCTAGCAGGTTTCACAAATATGATCATTTTTTTCTTTAGTGCATTATCTAACCTGCTTATGGACATCTCTATTGCACATTCTGTTTCATCTTTTATGTGGTCCGGTACTCTTTTCTCATCATGCTGACCACCACGCCTGATTATTTCTTCACCAGCTGCTGGCTTGGCAGGGCTATTTTCCTTCAAGCCCTCCAGTCTCAAAACTATGCTCTCTGCCTCCATGCTAATCAGGGTAGAGGAAACAGACTTCTCACCCAGGCTGCAATACCTCTCTCTTCTCCTCTCTCTCTCTCTCCAGGTTCTGCCATGCCTCTCCCACAGGCAGCTTCTTGGCCTCTGCAAGAAGAGCAGGAATTTTTGAAAAGAATCAAAACTGTATGACAAAATACAAAGAAATATTTAAATACAGACAAAATAATTGCCAACATTAGAATAAAACATCCTCTAAATGCCTTACAATCTGCTTATATTATAACAAAGATAAAGTAAAAAAATCCTTATGAGCAACAATTCCACTTCATTCTGTTTTTCACCACATCAGATCATGAACCTTTTATCTACTTACAATGATATCAAATGCACTGGAATTGCTTCTAGGTGTATCTAATTTCTGCTTACAATCTGTCTTTGAATCTTCATGATATACTTTATATAAAGCTCATCTTATACAAGGAATCATTTTTGAATAAGAAATTTGTTTCTGATGTAGCAAAAAAGCACATCTAGATAGCCACAAATAACATTTAATAATTGCAAAAAAAAAAAAACTACCAATGAAGATGTATTAAAATGTGACCAACTGGGAGAAAAAAATGCCCAATACTAAATCCTGGCATGCAGTATTATATAGAGCTGGTAGTTTACTGTAAGCTCCGAATGAGTCCCCAAATCCTTGTGCATATGGACAGGAAAAGAATAAATGATGTTGAGTTTCTAAAACTGTGGAATATCATTGTCTTGGACAATTCAGTTCTTCTACACTTATGTGTTTAGCGTTATTTTTAACCCCCAATCTACCATGCACACTTACATAGAAACACAGAACGCTGATAAGGACTGCCAGGCCCATCTAGTCTGCCTGTATACCTATCCTTTAGCCACAGAACATCCCACATCTGTGGTGGCACTCTCTGATTAGTAAGGTGTTTTAACTCTCTGTATTTCTGGCCATCCAGACATTTCTGGGATTATTGAGTTTCCAAGAAAGCAGAAGACTGAATAGCAACATATAACTGTTTTAAGGCCAAAGCTCCCACTTGCCCTGGAGTTATATGACTTTGCCATAGTTTCAAGAAAATTGACTGCACATATCTTGGACAAATTAGTACTGAACCTTGCACTCTAGGAGACTTAGTTTACCTCTTTTCCAATTTGTAATGTGGGTTCCAGCCATTCATATACTGAAGATATCTATAATGTATCCTCATTACCTGTTACCTTCTGTATATTGTAGAACAAAAGTAAACCACAAACAAAAAGCAATTGGATAAAATCATAACCACCCCACCCTCTGCTATACTAAGATAAGTAACCCTTCTTTTAATTGGATTCAATTTGCTGCCCCCAAAACATAAAAAGAGGCTATACAATCTCATTTCTACTGAAAGTGGATGTGGGTAAACATAACTTATATACAGAAATTTAGGAATCAAGAAAGACTTTATTTTTCTTTTTAGACAGTTTCCAGCTGTTCACCTCTGAACTTGTTCTAAGGCATCTGTACTACATTTATTCCAATTTACAAAAGCTATAGCCCCTAGATATATAGCAGAACCAGAGGTAGATAAAAATATATCCAAAACACTTCCTAACTGAAAGCTGGTCAATAAATCTTTTAAAAATTAGCAACATTATTAGCATAAACTAACACCTTCAAAGTCTGTCTACTACCTTTGTAAGTTATGCCATCCAGGTCCACTTTATTTCTGTTAGATGCAATAGTGGATCTATCCCAAATATGTAAAGTAAGGGACTGAGGGGACATCCCTGTCTAACTCCCCTATACACACTTTCAATAGTCCCTTGCCAACCATTTTTTAGTGGACTTACCTTAGTTGTGTTACACAATATTTTTAGCCATCCTATAAATTGCATAGGAATGTTATATGTCCAAGGAATGGTAGAAAGAAACTCCTGAGCTAATTTATCTAAAGCTTTTTCTTGATCTATTGATGCCACAAACCCATCCAACTTTCCCATATTTCCCCTTTCAAATGCTTTTTGTTATCATGCATAAATCTGCCAGGAACAGAACAAGACTGATGTGATGAAATCACATAGTGTAGGAAGCTATTTTCTCAAGTCATTTAGCCAGAATTTTGGATAATATTTTACAGTCTACATTTAAGAGGCTTATCGGCCTCCAGTGGTATAAGTCAGTTTTCCCACCTTTTTTATACAAAAAAAATTAACTGTGCTGTAGCCATTGAGATTGGTAGAGCTTGGTTAGTCAGAATGTCATTATACAGATCCATTAAAACATGCCCCAGAAGTGTTATAAAACATTTATAGAATTCCACTGGCAGATCATCTCCTCCAGGGGCTTTATTATTCTGTAAATATTTTATTGCTATTACTACCCCATCTAAACTAATAAGAATATGTAAAGATTTTTAAGGCAATCTGGGATTGTGGGAATTTGCAATCTTTCCCAAGGAAATTCTGAAATAATGTCAGTGTACTACTCCACATATCTATTACATACTGCTCTGCCATCATTAGTACAGTCTGTTTATCTGCAAAATACTTCCTATCTATGTCTTTTAAAACCCACAATTCCCACCTATCCACTCTATGTTGGCATGCTGTGAACATATCAAAACTCTGGCAATGGCTCCACAATCCGCACAGGGGTTGTATACAGACCCCCATCTCAGGGGGAGGAAATGGACAAGGAAATGATAGAAGGCATCCTTGGGATGGCAGAGAAAGGGGAGATATTGCTGATGGGGGACCTGAATATGCCAGATGTTGACTGGTGGACCTTTGTTGCAGCCACATCCAAGAGCAGGGCCATTCTTGATGCCCTACAGGGGGCACACCTCAGACAGCTAGTTTTGGAACTCACTCATGAGATAGCAATCTTAGACCTGGTACTCTCAAATGGGGATGGAGAGGATCTCTGATCTTGAAGTGGGTAGCCATCTGGGAACAAGCGACCACTAAACAGTGTGGTTCATGATAAGCTAGCTGTAGAATCAAGCCACACAAAAGTGAAGGTACTGGACTTCAGGAGGGCTGATTTTGACAAAATGGGAGATTGCCTCAGAAAAGCACTATGAAAACAGGCAAGAAAGAGGGGAGGAGCAACAATGGGAAGACATCAAAACCGCCATCACAGAGGCAACAAGTCTTTGTGTGAAGCAAATAAACAAATCAAAACAAAAGAAAACAACACTATGGTTCTCAAAAGAAGAGGTGAGGAAGGTAAGGGAAAAAGATAGCATTCAGGAAACACAGAAGGAGAAGGACAGAGAACTGTACCAGTTAAAGCAGAAGGAAGCGGGTAAGGCAATCAGAATAGCAAAGGCCCAAACCGAGGAAAAGATAGCCAACTCGGTTAAGAAGGGGGATAAAACCTTTTATAGGTACATTAGGGAGCAAAAAAAGACTAAGGCAGGGATACTGAGGCTGAACAAAGAGGAAGGTGGTTGGGCAGAGAGTGACAGTGAAAAAGCAGGGATACTGAACGAATACTTCTGCTCAGTATTCATAATGGAAAAGCAGGGGGAAATACCTAATCCGGTCAATAGAAGCACTCTGGATGGGGGGGTTGATATTAGTCCTTTCACAGAAGAAAGGGTTCTGAAAGAACTCTTAAAACTGAAGGTGGATAAAGCAATGGGGCCTGATGGGATTCACCCTAGAATTTTAAAAGAACTAAGGGAAGAACTAGTAATACCACGGACTACCCTTTTTAATAAATCATGGGAGTATGGGGTGATACCTGAGGACTGGAGGAGGGTGGATGTGATTCCCCTTCACAAAAGTGGGAGCAAGACAGAGGCAGGAAACTACAGACCTGTCAGTTTGACCTCAGTGGTAGGGAAAATGATGGAATCACTTCTGAAGGCAAGAATTGTTGAGTACCTAGAGGCCAGTGGGGCACAGGACCCAAGGCAGCATGGATTCACAGCAGGAAGGTCATGTCAGACAAATCTAATTGATTTCTTTGACTGGGTGACCAAAGCAGTAGACCAGGGAGGGGCTGTGGACATGGCCTACCTAGACTTTAGCAAGGCATTTGACACAGTCCCACACAAAAGATTAACAAACAAATTAGCCAGCCTGGGAGTGGGTCCTAGGTTGGTAGCCTGGGTAAAACACTGGTTGGACAACAGGACACAGCGGGTAATAGTAAATGGAGTCCACAGTGAAGAAAGGAGGGTTACTAGTGGGGTACTGCAGGGTTCAGTACTGGGGCTGGTACTTTTTAATGTCTTTATAAGTGACATTGCAGAGGGACTAGAAGGGAAAGTATGTCTCTTCGCAGATGACACAAAGATCTGCAACAGGGTTGATACACAAGGTGGGGTGGAAAGGATGAAAAGGGACTTGGAAAGGTTGGAGGAATGGTCAAATGTATGGGAGCTTAGATTCAATGCAAAGAAGTGCAAAATAATGCACCTGGGAATCAAAAACCCAGGGGAAGAGTACACAGAGGGGGGTGAGATACTGACAACAACAAAAATGGAAAGGGACCTGGGGGTAGTCATATCAGATGACCTAAAGGTGGGCCAGCAGTGTGAGAAGGCAGTGAGGAGGGCTGGGGGATACTGGGATGCATAGGGAGAGGCATCACCAGTAGAAAACAGGACATTGTTGGCCCTCTGTACAGACAGTTAGCAAGACCACATCTGGAGTACTGTGTACAGTTCTGGAGATCCCATCTCCGCAAAGACATAGACAGGGTGGAGGCTGTCCAGAGGAGGGCAACCAAAATGATGCAGGGTCTGCATCAGAAGACATATAAAGAAAGACTAAAGGAACTAAAGATGTATAGCCTCGAGGAAAGTAGGGAGAGGGGGGACATGATAGAAACTTTCAAATACCTCAAGGGAATCAACAAAGTCCAAGAGGGTAGCATCTTTCAGAAAAAGAGATGTGCAAAAACAAGGGGACACAATTTGAAGATAGAGGGGGGACGGCTCAGAGGTAATGTGAGGAAGTATTTCTTCACAGAGAGGGTTGTGGATACATGGAACAGCCTTCCTGAGGAGGTCGTAGAGTCAAAACAGTGGGGGAATTCAAGAATGCATGGGACAGACATAAGGCAATTCTAGTGGGTGGGAGGAAGTAGGCTGTTGGTTAACTAGGATCTGCAGCTTATCCGTTAGGTAGGGAAATGGGTAGACTAGGTGGACCAAGCGGTCTTTATCTGCCATCAAAGTCTATGTTTCTATGTATCTATGTTATTTAAAGTCTTGGATTACAAGTACCTATGAGCCTAAAGACTCTTTTACATAGGTTCCTCCACATCATTCAACCAAAAAAACACAATACAAACACCTTAAATATACAAAAAAACTGTAAACACAAAGGATGCATTGATGTTTCGCAGACTGTTAAATGGAATACAATCAAACAGGTGAAAAGCTAAAAAATAAACAGAAACATACATCAAGTGGGCTAAAATGATATGAACCATATCAAGGACTGCAGTCAGGAGGCAGCTAGAAATGACTTTGTCGGTGAGGTGATAGTCAGCAAAGACAGACTTCATTCATAAGGTGTGGGGAGAAGTAGCTCTGGTGAGGAGCGAAGAGAGTGGGAGGTTATACATATTATTCTATAATGAAGGCCTGGTTTTGAAACATCCAACACTAAAGTCCTCCCTGGGTGAACATCCACTAATTTACTTATATTCCAGTCCTGCCCTTTAATAGTATAGCCTTACCCATCACAAGTCTCCTCTCCAAGACCAAAATGTATCCCCAATTTGTCTAGTAGGCTCAACTTCATACTGAGTTTGAGCTGATATACACCAAAAATCAGCATCCAGTTGGCTCAGTGTCACATGGTGACACATTTCTATTTAAACAAGCTATTCACATAAAGTCACAACAATAAGATGACTCTGATAAAAATTATAGAAAAACACTTCATGTCTTAAAATGGCTTCTACGTTTCCAGATTGTTACCTTGTTTGTCCCTTTATTTTTTGTGCACCAGTGCCTCCATTTGGATCTTCCACATCCGAGATGGATCCATTTGTGAGGTTACCGAGGATACCTTCCTCCATGTCTCCCCATTTTATTGCCCTCAATACCACAAATTTATTTGAAACAGGTATTCTTGTGGTATTAGCAGTTTGGAGTTTGTTGTTATGACCCTTTGTTTACCAGGTACCAGTTGCAACATATCTTGTTCCTCGACAGAGGTGGGGGAATGACTGTAGAAATTCTGATGCAATAGGGCATGCTATGGAAGGGGCAGCATATCGGACTCTCCAATACCATCCTAGAGATCATAGCCTTCATGTCTTGGTGAGGATCTTTCTCTACAACCACCATCTGGAGATCAGTCTCTTCTTCTACCTGTGAAGCCTCTGACTCTCCCATAGTATTACTTTGAACAGAGCTTGGTGGTGTAACTGGTTCAGAGGATTTTGACACTACCTGAGTATCTATCATAGTGGAAGCATTTGGTGCAGTTGCAAATCCCACTGTCATATCTCTGGACTGCCTAGTTGGTTTAAACTGCTGTGCCTTCCATATGAAGTAGTTTTGATTAAAACCATCCTCCCACCCCCATTATGGGAAGCCCAAGGAAAATTTCTATTAGAATCACCAATTTTTGTACAAAGGTTGAAACACAAAGGGATTGGACATGATGGACCAAGTTGTCTGTACTCTAAACAAAGACCACATCTTTGGTATTCACAAAAGCTACTAAAATGAGTCCAATAACTTAATTTATAACATGAGCAAGGCTGCCCCTGATAAAAACATACACCTGTATATTTTCCCAAATAAAAACTGTTTGGAAAATGACATAATCTATTTGGAATATATTTTAATTTCACCTTAAATGTCCATCCCACAGTCCACACTTTTAAGTGTCCAAAATGGGAGATGGGGCATCCAAAATATCACATTTTGGATGTAACTAGAAGGAAATGTCAGTGACATAGACTCTTTCATTCCTGAATAATATAGTCACGATCTTTACAGCAGGTTTTTTTAAGGGAATAGCTAAAAATGATGACCATGGTCATGTGTCCCTAAAATTAATATTCTGAGTCTAAAAAAGATCTAAAGATTTTACTTGTTTGAAACTGATGTCATAAATATCCTCCCCTGGTGCACATATAACAGCATACAGTTCAGAAGCTGCAAAGTGCATGGAGTCCCTGAGCAAAGGTCTTATAAATAAAGCCTATTCGGTGGATTTTCAAGGGCTCTCACAAAGTGTAGCCATACCACATTTCAGCAGGGCGCTAGCTCTGTCTTTGTTGGAAAAAAGTTTCAAAACATTTGGTTGCTGAGAAGTAGAATTCATGGCCAAAGCTGATACAGAAGGTAGTGTAGGATTTCGAGGGTTAAAAGGTGCACTTTAGACTGATGCACAGTTGCACTATTATTGGGGCTAAGGCTTACAGCTCACTCCTACATTAATAAATTATTTTGGAACATCTGCCTTGATTCCATGTGTGTTTGGATGTCCATGAGGGCTGCTCTTTTTGACCTTGTTTATGTGGGGCTTGCCAACCCTCTCAACAGCACCCACCCAGAGATGATTTGTAGCAACTTCTTTTGGATTCCCACTATTATTGTTAGAATGTATAAGTTCTTGCATTCCAGAAGAACCAGGTACATTTTGACTAATATCCTGCCTCCCTGTATCTGAGTATCCCCACCTTCAACTTGCTTAGAATTCAAAACTTTTGCTGGGGTGTTTATAATATCAACAGTATCAGTTGTTCCCAAGTAATATAAAATGGGCAATGAAATCCCTGTCTCTTGATTGGCTGAGACTTGGTTCTAGCCATGGCAGTAAGAGAGCACCACAGATAGCTGCAAACAAATCCCTGCCAACTAGACCAACTCACAGAATTCATAAGCCACTTACTGTACTTCTTAATTTCCATCACAAACATGGCTGCAACCTTTACTCATACATACAAAACTTCAACTACAGTAGGCCCTAAAAATGAAAGACCATTAAATTAAATACAGTAAGTAAATTATTTAATGTTATTTTCGCTCTAGAACCCCTCCTTACACAAATTTTAAAAAGCAAGTACTAGTCAGAGTTTCCATTGCTGGTGTTTCTTTGATGACCATGAAAAATCCCTTCCTATCCCTGCCAGTTTGCCAGAGAACTCCTTGCTTCCTACCGTGCAACAGATAAAACTGAGGTTCTGGCTCCACTTGAGAGGTGTGTGTGTGTGCGTGTGTGTGTGTGTGTGTGTGTGTATATGCCAGTGGAACTCTAAAGAGTTTTGACTTCATGTGTTTCATGTTATCATTCTGTGTGGGGGGGAGGGGTTGAAAATTCTACCACTGGAATAATGCAGAGCTTTGAAGTCTTCTATTTCATGGTAAACAATCACACAATGTATTGAATGTGAAGAAAGACAGATGACTGACAGATGAAAAACATCTGTGGTGGACTATTTTACATTATTTAGCAACATTTTATTATATTTTTGTGGCTTTGAAATCTTTTAGTGTTCGTTTCCTAACAGTTGCCTATAGGCGCATTTTATATAAGCAATAAGGCACTCTGTGGATGTTGGTAGTATTAAGTTTCCCCCACGGTCAGGGTGCTGAAGAAACTCAACTTCGCCTCATGCCTCGCTACACCCCTGACCATGGGGAAAACCTAGTACCACCAACAGTAGTACCACCAACACCCCATTGTGTCTTATTGCATAAATCTGAATCTTCCATTTCTGCTGGCACGCTAAAAAGCATTATCACTGTGTGCTTTTGCACCTTTTGTACCTCTGACAACTGAGGTTGTTGTTTCAGTTCTGCTGGGACCTGCAATGCTGCCGAGGAAACAGGAGCCACCGAAACAACCAGGCAGGTGCTGCCACCAGGCTGCAGGGACTTCCCACCTTCCATTGCACCTTGCTCCACACCAAAAATCCATTTTTTTTATTCACTTCTACAAAAAACATAGTTGTGCTTGTCTGAAAATGTTCTTTAGCCTGGGGTTGATGTACCAGCACTGTGGAGACTATAATTTCAGCTGTCACTGGTACCAAACTCGGGAACCATGACACACCATTCCCAGCATGTATCCAACCAGCAGCTTGCAATGCCATCTCCACTGACCAAGTCCCAGTATCAATTGTTTGTGCAGTTTGTCTTCCCACTCAAAAAGACCCACTCAGTCCAGCTTGTACTACAGAGCTGGTTCCACCTCCATTTTGCTCTGCTGCTCTCAACTTATGCTGTGTCAGCTGCTTAGCTGATAAATTTGAAACAGCTGATACCACCCGCCCTGACAGGGCTGTCAATTTAACTTCCTCCTGGGCTTGCTCAGCAAGAAGCCTAACAAAAGTGCTCTCTGCTGCACAATATTAACTGGCAGCCTCTTTTCTGCCGGAATCTCTGTGCCTTTCAAAACCAGAGTTTTGTCTATATTTGCTAACTGTCTGCATTATGCAGCTGCTTTCTTAGGTATAGCCTGCAGACTGAAGTCAGTTGAGAAGTTTGAGTCTTGGCTAAAATGGACAATATTTCTGTTACCATTTCCATTGAAGTTTTTATCTCCATCAAGACCACACAAACATGATCCCTCCCTTCTCCTCCTTCATCACCCAAGTCAGCCATCTTGTTGACCCGTGTTTTTCTTAAATAAGAAATTGCAAGAAATAACAAGAAATTCAGGGATAAAAAGAAATAACAAGAAATTCAAGGTATAACAAGAAATTCAAAGTATAACAAGAAATAGCAAGAAATTCAGCATATAAAAGGAATAAAATGAAAAAAACACATAAATAATGTGAAAAAACTGCTTTTTGGTGGGCAAAATCTAAATAAATGCTTGCAGCAGTTGTTGTTTAGACTCCGTTGTTACCAATGAGATGGTCCACAAGGAAGCAACAGCAGAATAGTTTTAGTCAAAAAACCTTGCAAGACCACAGCATAATGCTGCTTAATACAATGTAGTATACTAGGAATGTGATTTCTAGTGTGTATAAGGTCATTTTGAGGTAGTTTAGTAGTGTAAGTATGATAACAAGAAATAAAACAAAATGTTTAATGAATAAAAAGAAATAACAAGAAATTCCAGAAAAATAAAAAGAAAAGTTATAAAAAATGAAAAGAATTTCATGGGTCTCTAGCAATAACGCCCCTAGCAAGAGTAGAGGAATTTTTATTGATAAGAAAGAATATACAAGAACTAAAACAGGGTTATATAAAAGACCAAAATCAGTTTTATGTATAACAAACACAACTACATAAGAAAAGGGGATGGGACAGGACAAGGGGAGGGTCAATGAGGAGCAGCTGCAGAATAAGAGGTGCTAGCTGCACATTCGAGCAGACTTGATAGACCTGTAGGCCTTTATCTGCTGGCAAATTTTGTATGTTCGTATGTTCTAAAAAGGCAAAAGAAAAACAATCAAATATTGGTGGTATTAAAAAAGCTTACCAGTAAATGTTCATAACATGGTGCTCCCTTCTTATGTATTAAAGAAAACAAATCTTACAGCTTATGAAGGAAAATTAAAGCCAGGTTACATTTTTCCATAAAGACCACAAAATAGGCTGTGGTAATGTATCTCTTTCTTGTATATATATTTTATATAATTCCTGGGTGATTTGGAAAATCAAGAGATGCAAGGGAATAGTTTTTTGATTAAACAAAAAGGCACATCTCAAGTGCCAGATACATCACTTCACATAAGCCATTATTACACATAAAGTGCTGTAATGCCATTTATTCAAATAATGTGGAAAAGAACAATAAATTAGGATATTATAAGTCATAGTTGCAAATTCTGGGGTATGCCAAACTTTAAGGCCCTGCTAGAATGAAATTATATATATGGACAGGAAAAAATAAATGATGCATTGATTCTTCTACCCAAGTACAGTTATCTTGGAGGCAAAATCTGCCAGTTTTCTTTTGTGTTTATTATCTTTTACCTGTAATTTACCATATATGTACAAAGCCACAACATATCCTTCATTTTACAGGGTATTCATGGGTCCAATAGCTGTTTTGTCACCACAGAGGGTGGACTATCTCCAATATTATAGTTTCATAGTGGAAATACGAGTTCAAGAGGCAGAAGCCCATTGTGAACTCGCCACCATTATCTTAATAATGGAAATCATACTTTTTATCATCCATATAATGATCTAGCTGTTTTTTAAACTGTTCTACATTGTCACTCATTACAACACAGCTGGGTAAAGAATTCCATGTGGGAGGTAGTCTTTGACTAAAAAACCTTTGTCGTCTTGAAGTTTTACAAAAAGTACAGTGTAACTTAACCTTATGTGACCTAGTGTTATTCTTAGGTAATTGTCTTTAAAGACAAATGGTATCTAGTAATAAATCATTTTGTAATGCTTTAGAATATATATATATATATATATATATATATATATATATATATATATATATACTGTAAATAGAGGTCTCCTCTTAACAATCTATACTCTAAGGAATACAAATTCAGCATTTTTAATCTGACTTCATAGCTTTTATCTGACAAGTTATTAATCCATCTTGTGACCTTGCCTGAACTTTTTCAACCAAGTTCAACCCACCAACTGATGTAGGGGCACAGAAGGGAGCACAGTACTCAAATGAGGTCGGATAAGGCTTGAGTAAAGAGGCAAGATAACCTCTGTTTTTTACTTTTAATATGCTTATGAATATGACCTAATATAGCATAACATTTGTTAACTGTTTTTTAATCATCCCAACCCTGCCGTTCTTAGGGTCATGGATTTAACTGACTTCTAAAGAAGTCTAAAAAAATTAGTCTCCAACACTTTAGGTAGGGAAGGCAAAGCTGATGTACAAGAAATGTGGAATCAAAATGTTTTGATCAGAAATACTCTCTTGGCCTGGACATGGATCATCTCTTCCATTGAGAAACTTTTCTTTCTGCAAGTGTTAATTTTTTCCCCAATTAAGGCAGCAAAGATCTGTATGCCCAAAAAGAATTCTCAAAATTCTGATTGATTCCTGAACTATTGGGACATTCAGAACTGTAGTTGGAGAAGCCTCTCTTAAGGAATCCAAGGCAATACCTCTGCATTTCTCTAAATTAATTTTTGCACCAGACACTATCAAGAATGATTTTAATATCTGGACAAACTGAGGTAGAGAACATAAATCTGGGACTAACAAACAAATGGCATCAGCATACACTAAGATGGAAGTAAATACTGACCCAGTGGGGTCAACCATGCATGGAATCTGAAGGGATGAGAGAATCTTATGAATGAGAGGATCAAGAAAGAAGACAGAGGACAGGACTCAGCAGACAACCCTGATGGACACCCCTTTTGATCTGAATTAAATTCCAATGCCAGTCATGTAAGGCTGGAGAAATCTTAACTGTCTTATACAATAACTGTATAAATCTCAAACATTTTTCTGGAAAACCATTAAGTACATAACACCAAAAATAAGAAGTAATGAGAAACACTACAAAAGGCATTTTCCTGGTCTAAAGATAATAAGAGTCTAGTCATTTGATTTCCATTACCTCTTAGGATATTGTCCTATAAACTTCAATGGGGAACACTACAAGACTGAGCAGGATCTATTAAGAGGGGAGCAACACAAGACAGTCTGGAGACCAAAATTGTATTTAGTATATTAAGATCCATGTTCAAAAGGCTCAGAGGTTGCCAGTTGGTTATATTAGCCCTATCACCTTTTTTATATATCAAGAGCAAAACTCCTTTCATAAGGCTTGGACCAATTATACTAGAACTAAACATAAAGTAAAAAAAAAAAACTGTGCTAGTTCATGCTTAACAGAATAACAAATTAGTCTGTATAACTCTATACAGCCCATCCAACCCAGGAGCAGAATTATTAGTCAAGGACTGGATTGCTGCAGAAACTTCCTCTGGTGTTACCTCTGATTCTAGCTGTGTGACTAGATCCAATGGTATGGTGGGAATCTGGAGATCATTCAGAATTTTTGACCTTCTGGGGATTAGGTGCAGGAGTATCAGAAACCTGCTTTACATGTTGTTCAAAAAAGATCAGTTGTTCTTGGGTATCAGTTCAGAGAATATTCTCAGAATTCCAAAGACATAAATAGGTTCGATCAACAGTACATGTTTTACAATCATTAAAAGGATTAGTCTGAAATTTAGTGCCTTTGGTATTATATTTTTGTTCCATAAGGAGAGATGATAACCTCTGATACTGGAGGGACATCATGTCAGATTTAATATTAGAGATTTGTGCAGAGGGATCCTGACCTGTGATAGCTGCTATACCCAGTAGTTTTTGAAACTGTTCTGTCAGGGACTGATACTTTAATTGCCTGTTATCTGAGAATTTCTGAGACTAGGCTTTAAAGCAGGATGTTAATTCTGCTTTCAAATCTTCCCACCATTCCATCAGGGTATCATACAATACTAATGTGGATTTTTTTTGTCTCTACCAAATGCAGCAGCTTATCCTGAATATGTTTGTCTTGTAATAGGGAGATATTAAAGGCCCAATTCTCAAAAGCCAGATTTTGATGCAAGTTGCCTGCATCACACAACAATGCTACAAGGGGCATCTTGCATCAAAACATGCGGTTTTCACAATTCTCAAAGGCCCCCTGGCACCCAGTGTGCCACACCAGTCCTGCACCAGGTCTACACCAAAAAGTTGGGTGCAACAGGGTGCTAGGGGGCTTGTGGCAGGTGCAAGCTGCTATATCCCCTAATTTGGGGTTCTTTAAACACTTCCAGAGGGTACACTTCTAAGTACCATTAGACCAGCCAGGGCTGGTCTAAGGGAACTTAGAAGTGTGTCCTCGGGGGGGGGGAACTTGCACCACCCATGGAGCCCTCCCTGGGAGGAAGAAACATGTGCCATGTTCACCCTCCCCAATCCTGATCCATAGGTGAATAAAATAAAACAGTTCCTGGTGGTAGCAGTCCTTTCCCTAATGAGACCCTGTATATATAAATAAAACTCCCTGGTATCCAGTGGTCTGCCCTCAAGCCCCATAAAATGTGAAATATACATCTCCTCCATGGTGTCTAGTGGGTCCCCTGCCTATCAATGATCCCTGATGGCATGTGACATATAATGCATTCCCTGGTGGTATACTGTCCCCCCTCACCATCCCCAAGCACCCGTGCAACAATACCCAACAGTCCCTGGTGTCTAGGTGAACCCTCATACGCAGTGAGGCAGTACCTCTCCACCCTGCTCCCCATCTTATCCCAGAGCCAGTGACAAGCACAGCACTCCACTCCACTACAGCCGCTGCTGCTGACTGAGCTGTCAAGCAGTGTACTGTAATAGCTGATTATATTGTATGTCCTGCTTGACAGCTCATTCAGTGGCTGGGCCATGGTGGAGAGAGTGAGGGACTGTGCCAGTTGCTGGCCCAGATGGGATGGGGGAGCAAGGTAGAGGGGCACTCACCTACCAGGGGTGGGGGGTCCCCTAAGACACCAGAGACTGTTGCGTTGTTGGATGGGGCACTCAGAGATGGAGGGAGGAACTCACAGCCACTAAGGAATTGTACTACATGTCATATGCTACCAGGGATCATTGATAGGGACAGGAGTCTGCTAGAAACCAGGGAGGGGATGTATTACGCATGCAGGGGACGTCGGAGATTGGAGGAAGGTGACCGCTAGCCAGCAGGGAACTGTTTTATATGTAGCAGCACAAATATATTATAACTAATCTTCAAGGGGACCACATGACAGAAGTCACTGATGATTCGGACATTGCATGTTAGTTACAATTAGGCAATATCCAAAACATCTGCAAATACTGTCATTTTGTTTTCTTGAATTAGTTATTTTGTCGTTGATGGTTACATTACATATAATCCCATAATTGTCCGGATGTTTTACATTCTCCTACATTATTGCTGACCATCTAAGAGTGCCACATGCCAACCTCATAACTTATGGCAAACCTCTCAGGTGTGCCATCTCTTTGGCGTACTGCCACCTTTGCCACAAGCTGTGGGACTTAGGTGCCTAGACCCTACCCAATAGAGAATTGGGCACAGGGTCCCTGGCATACTGACAATCGACAAAAGCCACCATTGGTGCAGCTTGCTCCGAGTTTTGAGAATCGAGCCCTAAGTCTCCAGAAACCAGGACCAAACGTTTCATTTGTAGTCCTTCCAAAGGTAACTTTCACTAACCTTTTATCTGTGAGTTCCACAGGTATCACACGTCATGCAGTACACAACAACCATAGAGAACACAAAATATAATCTATTCGAGTGGAAAGATTGCCTCTGTAAAAAGTATGTACCTTCTGACCACCAGACTCCTGTGTAGTATCAAGCAAACTAGTAGTTTGTATCAAAGACTAGAGTCACAAAACAACTTAGTGGTCTTACCTCCCCTGTCAGAGAGGGAAAGTTCACAGCTGAAGTCACCTCCCAGGATAACCGGTTGTAAACAGACATGGGAGAAGTAGTTTAAATAAAGATACTCTATCCTCCTTTGATTGAGGAGCATATATGTTAATTAATCAAAGCTTCAAACCAGATAATGTAACATCAAGTAAGACAGCTCTCCCCCGAACAATATCTAGCAACTGGGATAAAGAGACAGAGGGGCAGTAGAAAATAAAATGCCCACATCAGAGCACCTGTCTTCTCCCATGGACCAAAAGGTGGGACCTGAAATCCGAAATTTTTGAAAATTATGGACACCTGTGGGAGTATTCAGCCTAGTATCCTGAACAAAAACAATATCATGAGATAAACTTTGGAGAAGAGAGATAGCAACTAACATCTGTTTAGGATTTTTTAAACTGTCGGTGTTTAAAGAACCAACAGTGAATTCAGGAGCTACTCCTACCATTTGGCAAAACTAGAGAAAATGAAAGAGAAAACTAAGTCCCAACATTATGCTGCCTTTTCCCCTTCCCTTACATCTTTGATTTCTCCTTCTTTGAAGTGTCACAATTATGGGTGCCATCTTCTGCCTCAGATAAAGGATCTTGTTGAGAAGAAAGTATGGAGGATCCATCTGAATCCTCCTCAGTCTCTCCCCAGTCCTTTCTTTTACACAAAATCTCATATTTATTTTGTAAAGAGATATCTTCTTTCTCAGATGCAGGAAGCTGGGGTTGACCTTTTGATCTCCTTGACCATGTGAGTCTCTGGGAGGACTCCAATACAGAAGCAGATGGGGCAGCATAGTATGAGAAAGGTTTATGATTGAAGATCTGATAGGATGGGGTTGAGGACCTGACACAGTACCTTCCACAGGAATGGGATCAGTAGTAATTGCTAAAGTACAAGATGATGGGGCAGGAAGTAGTTTTGAAATCTCTGAAGCTGGATGCATATCTTGTTCAAAGAACAGACCAAATTTTCTGGAGCATTGCTAGCTGTGTTCCGTCTGGGATATTTGACAAGGTTGTATTGTCTGCTAGAGGTACAGGGGTGGAGAAATTGTATATCAAGTGCAGTTCCTTGTTGGGGAACAGTGAAGGGGATAGTAGCATTCCACTGAGGACCATCCCTTTGTGCCTTGTTGAAATAAAACTCTTGTTCAGCTGAATCCATTTGGGTGTCATTATTGTCATGCAGCTCATGGGCATTCTTTATATGAATTTCTTGACTTATCGCTACAGTAAGAGCTCATGCGATTAGTGCAATAGTACTATTATGTCAAGTTCAAGACAGATGTTACATTTTAGCTCATCACAGGAGCTATTCTGATGAGAGGAGAGACACACTTAAAACAAGTCTTTGGCTAGGCAGGATAGAACAGTATAGCTCTATTCTGACCCAAATAGAAACAGTTAGGCAAATGGTGAATAGCAGTGTCAGAATAAAAGAGCTTGACTTTTATTTTTCAGCCACCAGTCTAAATAAACTTGAAATTCATAACTGGATCAGGAGGGCTTAGTATGGTACAGTGTTGCTTAAGCCAAAATAGAATATTGGTTAAACTAACACTTTCATTCTTGAATAGTATAGTGATAGTTTTAACTGTTGGTTTCATTAATGGAATAGCAAGAAAGAGGATCCAGTTAGGTGTGTTCTTTAATGTTGCATACATGTGCCAAAAATGGTCTAGACCAGCAGGAAACATGAAACTGATATCGAAGAAGGCATCATCCACTGAATGAATCAAGGCAAAGATTTCTGAGGCAAAAAAAATGTCAGAACTGTTTGAGGTACGCTGTTCACCCTGATGAAGAGGAATGTTATATCCTCGAAATGACGTGTTGGGGCAACTCTCATAGTGTATGATGAATAAAGGAAGATAAATATCCAATGACACTTTTCAAAGGAGATGGGAAACTATGCACAGTGTTCTGGTCAACAATTCCACTATTAATAACACAGGTTCTAATGCATTGTAGTTGTGTGTGATATTACTGCACTTAGCGACTGCTATTTTGCTCTTTACTTTGTTAAGCACTTTTTGAATACAGTGTGCATGCAAGGTATCTTTTAAAGTCAAATGATATTGCTGACCGTGGTGTGGAGGGCTGAGGCATTGAATGCCTTACCTCCTTTCAGGAACAAGCACAGGTTGCTGGGGACCAGTTGGAGGAAGGAGGATCAAGCATCTCGGGGATGGGGTGGGAGCAACACCTGATGTTAGCCTGGCCCCTAGCAGTGGCTGGGGGTTAGCTGGAGGGAGGAGGATCAAACATCTCTAGAATGGGGTGGGAGCAACACCTGGTGTTAGCCTGGTCCCTAACAGTGGCTGGAGGTCAGCTGGAGGGAGGAAGATCAAGCATCTCTTGGATGGGGTGGGAGCAACACCTGGTGTTAGCCTGGCCCCTAGCAGTGGCTGGAGGTCAGATTGCTGGTACCTCACACAGGGAGTAAAGACAAAGAAGACAGTCTGCATGCTGTGTATGAAAGCATGCGCTGCTTGGTCACTGTTGTCATTACACACCAGCTCCTCTGCACCATGGGGAAGGGACGAAAGGGAAAAATCACCTTGGTCATGGTGGATGATTCTCTGAGCCTTCACAAGCTCCTTACCAGTGACCTACACGGGGCGCCTGTACATCCTGTCCAGTGGGCTCAGTTAAGATCTGCACCACTCTACCATTTGGAGGAAGCCATGGAGGAATCTGGAATTTTTAATTCAGGAATACAAAGTAGATAAGGGCTATAGGGCTTGGAAAGGAGGAATCAATGAAAAGGAGAAAAAGGACTAATGAAAAAATTTATAAAACCAAATTATTCTCTGTTTCTATTCCCAAATGGCCCATACCCACTATCATCAATTAATATATAATTCTAAATTAAGCTGCTGCATGAAGTATGCTGCCTTCCAAGCATAAACTGTAATAGGAGAAAAAGGCATTTTGTAAACATGCAGTAAAAAATATTAGTATTACTAAAAGCAGCCCATTAATCTCTAACCAGTGATCCTCACAGTGGCATTCTCTGGTGTTTCCACAATCTTGCTTAAATATATAATTTCCCTTGTACATGGTGGTCATCCACATATTAAACAATAGGTTGCAATGCCTGATTGAGTTACCTGGTACCACTAAGAGTTTCATGTTGAATATAAAGAAATGTGCAAAGTGAATAACATCACAGGCAGCACAATACAATAGTTTTAAGTTTTAAGTTTTAACTTGCATGATTGAGCAAAAATGAACTCTGGTACAGTACTTGCCAGGATCTTTACTTGTTTACGTCATTTTAATAATACCTTGTGAATGACTGTATCAGTGTGGTACCCATGTGTACTAACATTATATACTGTGCAAAATGGAATTTGTGTAACTGTTTGTATGCATGAAAATGTGCAAAATCCATCTCAGTTACAATGGTACAGTATGTTAGCTATAGAATAAAGGTACTATATTCACAGCCATGGACAGAATAAGAGATGTTGCCATAATGTTTTTTGAGTCATCATCTCTAACAGTCGATCAGACTAAAGCTCAGTTTGCTTTTTAATACAGGATTGTGGGAGAGAACCATTTTATTAGAAGGATAAGACACTGCAGGGTACATTATTATTGTACAATTGCACTTCTTGGGTGTGTTTAAAAAGTCCTTGTCTTTTCCTCATGACAATGGAGTTTGCCTTTAAGGGCAAACCATGTTGTCCTAGTGCACCCTTCCCCTTAGGCTGTTGTAAGTGGTTTGCTCAGGAGGGAGGGAGGAAGGAGGGGAAGGACTGGGAGCCAGGGCAATGGACATGCCACAGGAAGGAGAGGGGCTAAAGGGGGGTGAACAAACGGTCAGCACAGAGCTGGTTCAGCCACTTTGCTGAAGTTTTGTTACCACCCACCCACCCGACAATAGAGAGGGGAAAGGGATTAATGAAAAGGGATTAACTTGGACTGTCAGAGGTGGATGACAGAGGAAGTCCGTTGGACAATGGTGGACTGCAAGAGGTGGATGGCAGTGGGAAAAGGGAGGGGGAAAGGAGGGGGAGGAAAAGAAATATGATGAGAAGAAGAAGAAGAAGAAACTGAAGGACAAAAGTGGTCTCAGTTCTCACCGTATCTACCAGAAAAAGAAGAAGAAGGCACCTGTTTTCACCTGGGAAGCGAAGAGAAAAGAGAGAGAGAGAGGATCAGAGTTCGAGTTTTGGATGCAATACAAATAAAATTGTAAAAGACATTAATAATGACAATGAGAAGTGGAAATTAAATTATAATATGTATAATAAATTGATTGCCAATCTGAGCACAACAACATACAGGTGGTCTGTCTTTTGTGGGGGAAAGAAGGGGGAATCCGGGACAAGCAACAAACTCTCAGCATGAGAGTGTCCATAAATGTGCAGCATGCAGTACAGTATTGTCTGCTTACACAATACAGGTTGTGCATTATACTGAGTACAGCAGTGCTTTTGTCTTAGTAACTTTTGGAGAGAATCACAGTATTGTTATGGTCAAAATGACAGAAGTCGTAGACATCATAGCAAGTCACATAAAGTCACAGATTCATCTGGTGTTAGGTAATTACCTCTGCTTTGACGTATTTGTATATAAGACATCAGCAAATATTTAAATGTTTTAAAAGATGTCAGTTTGGGGTTGGCACATTGGCAGGTAGCAGTACATTGTGCTGTCACCTGGAAGACTGGTGTGGATGTGCAGAGCTCAATAGTGGGACCTGACTGGGTGCAGAGTATCACAAAGGTGATGCATGTAATCATAGGCTTGAAACAGCAAAAGTCAAAACACCATGGGGTTTTAAAGGACACTGTCATCCTTTTTGCATCATATTATTTCTAGTTTAAAACTCAAATTTTATGATTGCTTACCTTCTCTGAAATTCATTGATGTTGCTGGTTGTTTTATCTGCCTCCTTGTTTTGCAGAACTGAAATGCATCCTAATGAATAGTTGTCCCAGATTTCCCCATCCCAAGGAAGACACAAACAACTGACATTGTAGGTGCTCAGATCGGCAATTAATTTAATTGTTGCATTAGTTCCATACAACCAACAATATTTCTTACATTCTTAATAACTATTCCATTTCTTAATTACTCTCTTTCTTAATCCTATTTACATAATTTCCATCTGTAAATCCACATTATTTTCATTTCCCTTTCTTGTGTTCCTTCTTCCTCCCAGGTGTGGACCTGGACGTCGGCATAGTCTCTTTTCTCTGGAGGTAACAGTGTAAACCAAGACAGCTTTTCTCCTCTTACTGTAGCTGTTGTTATTCTTAATTCCCGTCCCACTTCCCCCCACCCTTTGTGACCCTCCTGATTTATTTTCTCCCACATCTCTCAGCCATCCACCTTGGCTGACCTTCTCTTAACAGGGGTTCCTTCTTATTTCTTGGAATCCCTCATAACCTGTTATCCACCTTCAGTCCTGTTATATTTCCAATATCTATAAATAAGGGTGAGTGGGAGGAAGATTAAAAAACAAACTGTAAGTAGCAGTAAAAGAGGCTCTAGACCCTCTGTGCAGCCCCCCTTGGCACCCTTAATTTGGATCATCCCTTTTTCCTCTGACCAGACCTCCTTTTCCCTTCTCTCCTTGTTGCCCTGCCCATCTTGTGCTGTCATTACCCTATCTGGTCCATCTCAGTCCTGCTCCTTCCCCCACCTGTCTTCCCAGACACTCCCCTCTCTTGCTTTCATCCCTTTTCCCCCTCTCCTGTGAATAAGGGATGGGGGGGAGAAACAGGGGAAAGGGGGCACTAGGAAACCTGTGTCTGCCTTTTTAACAAGACAAACCTCATTATACCCAACCTTGTTTTGTTTCAAATCCTTGATCTGCTCTTACAGCATACTTCCTGATCATTAGAAACACCTCCAAACAGTGCAGTCGCTCATTATGCAATAGTCCATTCTGCTCCTACTGCACTATTAGTGACTGGACTGTGTTTGGGGTGTTCCTAAGTCCAGAAAAGATACAGTTGGAGTTGATCAAGGAATGTAAACAAACATGTTTTTAATGTAACACCAGTATTGTGGGTAGTTTGTTTTTCTACTTTTAAAAGAAAAGAATCAGAATCAAATCCGAGCTATATCAGTATTCTCTACAGAATGTGAACAATCATAAAATGCATTTTCAAACAAGGGACACTTTGAGGCCTAAGGGGTGACAGTGTCCTAATAGGAAACATAATTGTATCCATGACTTCCATGATTTCCATGAGAAAACCACCTGTAATTTCATTACAGTGTGTCACGTGACAGAGGAATTCCTGTTCAGGAAAGCTGCCCACATTCTGCCCCCCTTTCTCAGCAATGTTAGGACATGATGCCAGGGGGAGTGCAGGTGCATGCTCCACTATAGTGAATGTCTTTCAGCTATCCCAATGTTTCATTATGTTATAAGGTTCACTTTGTGGTGAAATGTGGGAACGTTTCCACTAACAAGGCTCTTCTTACTGGAAATGTGCCCACACGTTTCACCACAAACTGACCATTATAACATAAAGATACATTCAGAAAGCTGCTGGACAACTGGACATTCACTGTAACGGAGAACACATCCGTGCTCTCCTTGGCATCATGTCCTAACGTTGCTGAGAAGGGGGGCAGAATGTGGGTGGCTTTTCAGAATGGGAATTGCTCCGTCACGTTACACACTGTAATGAAATTATGGCCGGTTTTCACAGAAATGTATTGCACTATGTGAAGCAAGAAAGATTCCCCTGGAAGGGAAAATGTGTATTATTAAACAACAACAAAGAAAAAACACACAAAAACAGTACAACACAGTAGTGGGGTGGGGGAGGGGTCCAGAAAACAATCCCTTAATGTGGCTGTGGGATGCTGTGGTGGTCCAGCAGCAGGTGCAGCATTGTGAGTATTTGCTGCTGCTGTTCTTGTATTGTGTTGACCTGCTGCTGCAAAGCACCGACCCTCTGATTATTCTTCTCCAGGGCCACCCACATCAGGGGCGATGTCGGCTTCTGTTGCAGGGACTGTGGCGGGGTCCACTGCAGGTGGAAATCCAGGTAGTGGTGGTGGTGGAGAGGGTGGTGCTGGTGGCTGTGGTGACAGTGGTGCTGGTGGTGGTGGTGCAGCTGCTGTACTGGCCCCCATCCTGCTGCAGCAGTGAGCACAACTTCAACCCAGCAGCACCCTCAGCAACTGCCATAGAAGGCCAGCAGGTGGACGGCTGGCCCCTTCCATGGCAGCCTGCTACTCCACCTTGTGGTGGTTCAACATGTGGGTGTGCTGGCCACTGGTCCCAAATGTGTCCCTCGGGGGCCACGGTTCACCAGCACACCACACAGATGGCACACCATGACTGTGCTGTCTCCCCACAGAGTTAAAAAACTCCACACTGGGGAGCTGCTAGGAGACCAGACACAGTCCTCGCACCACCTATGTTTTCCAGGGGCACCTCCTGTGGCTGTGGAGGTGGTGGAAGGTGCTGCTGGAGCCCCTACAGCTGCTACTGGTGGTGGTGGTGGTAGTGGCAGAGAAGGTGGATGCACCAGCCACAGGGGCACTGATGCTGCTGCTGCTGCTCTTACAGGGGTGAAGCAACACCCAGGAACTGGGAGTGGTCCAGCATCACATGACCACCCCACGTGTCCGCACTCCCCTCCTCTGACCGTGCCCATGGGCCAGCGACTCTCCTTCTTCAGGGCCCATCCTTCCCACACAAGTCCCTGACACACACACACACACACACACACACACACTGACACACACAGTCACACACACACAAAACAAAACAAAACTTATAAAAATATTTCACTATCAAAAAAAAATCACAAACACAATACAAAAACTAAGTAAAGATATAGCTTTTAAAAAAGCTGTTGTTTTCTTCACACAAAGGCAATAAAGCACTTTCTGACAGCCAGTGACTCTAAACTGCTCTCCTCTCCACAAAGCCTTCTCCCTCTACGAATGTAAAGAAGAAAGTGTTACTGCTTCTCTGACTCACTTCCTTCCTGCCTGGCTAAAGCATGTGACTTACAGTACTGTAAGCCATGTGATGTGTGGGGGGCTGCCTATTTACTTGTCACTTCGCCTTACTTCACGTTAAGGCATAATGGCAAAGCGAAGTAATCATGATAATGCGAAGTGAGCACTTTGCAGTGCCCACTTCACGTTCACTTCGCCAGCAGATTAAAAATTCACTGCATCTCTAATTGTCAGGGATTAGGTTCTACTGGCAACAAAAACTGAACCTGGACTATGCTCCGCAGCAATGGCAAACAATATGGCACAATCTATATAAATTTGTGAAACGGATAGGTATAGATGATTGCAGTGTAAGATTTGACATGATTTATATTCTACACTCGTTAACTTATGAAGGATGGAAAAGTCCCCGACTCCTGCCTGCTCTTGATGTGGCTTCTTGGATGGTGATTTACAGCATATGTTATGGACTGTGTGTTTTGCAATATGATTAAATCAGCCCTTTGGCTGGCAGTATAGCCTAGAGGTTAGAGGAACAAGGTGTGAACGAGCTTAGTACATCCAGCAGACCAGACCTGAGTTTGATTCTCACAACCTCCACTTGCATGCTGTGTGACTCTGAGCAAGTCACTTAACTGCCCAGTGCTCCCAGGTTGCCCCTGAAAACAGGCACTTGTGCCTAGTGGGCCTTACCGGGTTACCAAAGACTAAAATTTAAAAAAAAAACCTTGATCCTTTACTGGGTCTAGAGGGGGCCTTCACTCCTGAAATTTTTCTTCTAGGTGACTTTCCACCTTCCCTAATTAGACAGCGCAGAGCTTACATGGCTTTAATTTCTATTACAGCTAAAACAGTCATTCTTAGACATTGGCTGGAGGAAGGCACCCCATCTTTTGGAGAGTGGTATAAGGAAGTCACCCAGGCCTTAGCGGTTGAAAGGCACATTGTGAGGATGTATCAAAGGGAGGATTCCTACAGACAATGGTGAGAAACCCTGCATATACTTCTATTGGTGTTGGGAGAGTCCTAGGCAGGTGTAGGGTGGAACCGGGGCTCTTTTCTGTCCTTGTATTAACAGCCCAGGTTTTATTGGTGGGGGGAGTTGGGAGCATGACTATTAGCATTCCTAATGTTATCTGGCTGGCAGAGCCACCCACTGGCTTCTGCTAGTATCCCCACTTTGGTATTACTCGTGCAACAGACACATATGAGGTTTCCCTCTATGCTATCTGTGCTCTGGGAGGTGGGGCTTTTGGGAGGGTTCTGTGGGGAGGGAGAGGATGGGAGGGTGGTTGGTTTTCCTTCTGTGTTAAAGATTTGTTTGCCTACATGTTGACTTTGTTCGTTGTTTTGACATTAGTGTGGACCTGTTGTTTTTCTTTATTGCTTTTGGAAAAGTTCAAATGAAGTATATTTTATTGAAAAAAAAATTGGCCCTTTCAAACAAGCACAACTTCCCTGTAGATATAAACAAGTTATTATACAATGGCAAGAAAAATCCGTGGTCTCTGACTGGTCAGGCTGGGTCTAGACCCATGATGTTATCCCAGTACAACCTGACAGATCTAGTCCCAGCACACAGTTCACCACACAACAGTGAGAGAGATCCCTACTGTCATATGGAAGCCACTGCAAAGCTGAAAGGGCTTCACACTCAGAACCAAAACCATGTACAGAGTGCCCAGCTTCATGAAAGAAATCTGTCCCCCCTGCAGCCACCCTGAAGCTGAGTTGCAGTCCACTCACAAGCACAACTTAGAGCCTCATCAAAAAATTGCTTTTAAAATCCAAACCGCCAAAGCAGTGAGCTCCATGTGCTGACACATCCCCCTCTCCCTGACTTGCCTCAACTCACTGCTGCTGCCGAGTGCCTTCGGTGGCACACATCCCTGTTCTCCTTTCAGTACAACCCGAGTTCCGGAGGGAAGATATAAACAGAAAATAGGTGTTTCACCTTCATTTCTGTTCCCTGTCCCCTGATCCTCTAAGCACAAGGACAGTTAAACACCCTGCCTTTCACTCTTCAGAGCCGCAGTTAAAAGTGGCCACAATCTTTACATTTATATAAGCCCTGCATATACTGACTTTTTTTGGGGGTGGCTGTAAAACATACAGCTGCATAGTGTGTGTGGGGGTGGGTATGGGAGAATATCATAACAAAGAGAAGTGTAAATGGACAGAGCACACACCCTGAGACCTGCTACCTTGGAGAAATCAGGAGGCATGTTGCAGCACCTAGTGGACAAATAAGAAATTGTGAACTTTTTTTTAAAGATATACTTCCGCCTCAGAAAATTAAAGAAAAAAAATTATTTAAAACATTTTTTTGAAATCTTTTTTGTTTGTTAATAAACGAGTCATTGTATAATAGCAATAATGCACTCCAGGGTGCGTGTTGTGCTGGGATAATGTCACTTATGGGGCAGTGGATGCACTCAGTCTGTGGCCTTGTGCCCAGCCACCCCAGGCATGATGTTATCCCAGCACAACACACACCCTGTCATACATTATTGCTTAATTAACATATTGCTTTGGCCCAGTCCTGCTGAGTCTAGCCAGTGCAGATGGAACTAGACAGACAATACCAAAGAGCAAGTTACTTGAGGTGCTAGAAGAATAATGACCAGTGTTAGACACTTTGGAGCTTCCTTCCCAGGAAAAGTGTCAGCATACATAGTTGATCCAATGGCAACAGTGTGTGTTATAACAGAAATCCCTGAAACCTTTGGTGATCTGTCAATGAAACACCTGAACAGTCTTCCAAAGGGATTTGCAAGAGTAGATGTTGTTGCAGATACATACAGAGAGCAGTCAATCAAACAGGCTGAGAGATTTCAACAAGGATTTAGTGAGAAGCATATTATCGAATGCCCCAACACCAAAGTGCCACATAATTTCAGTTACTTCCTTTCTAATGGAGCTAACAAGGAGCGCCTGGTTGATTTGATCAAGCTGGTCTAGGGAGAAAATTGCACGAGTTTGCCAAGAGCCAAGTGATCTATTTTTCAAAGAGAGACAAATGGTACATGATCACCAAAGAAGGGACTATAGTTGTGGATGATCTCTGTTCTGACCAGGAAGAAGTAGACAGAAAAATTGCCCTTCATGTGCAACATGCCATTACAATACACCCAGGCCCTGTCATCATCCACTCACCATCTGGTGATACTGATATATCAGTAATTTTACTGTTACTATTTTAAGAATGCGAGCAAAGTATATACCTGGACAATGGTCATGATAACAATAGGAAAATCTTCAACATCAGCAAGTGTGAAATGACCACTACAACAAAGAAAGCCTTAGTTGGTTTCCATGCATTCACAGGCAATGACTATGTTTCTGCATTCTTCAGAAAGGGGTAAGAACATCTGCTGGAACTTCCTTCAAAAGTACCCCAAATTCCTGGATGCCTTTAAAAAACTTGGGAGTGATTGGCAAGTGATAAGGGTGTTGTAGCTCTGTTGGAGGAGTATGTCTGTAATCTGTATGGAAGGAAGCAAGTTACTAGCATAAAGACAGCGAGGCAGCAGATCTTCTGGGAGAAATATAACAAAGACAACAGAATAACTGATCTGTCTCTGCTACCACCCTGCCAGGGAAACCCTGAAGTTACATATTATACGAGCCAATTACATCTGCCAATTGTGAAGGTTTTCTTCTGTTGCAGTTATCAATGCCCCAAATGCAGCTTTGCATGGTCGGACTGATGATCTCACTGTAAAGTGGATGGACACACCATTTCCAGATGATGATATGTCTCTGTGCTCGTTAATGTAAAAGATGAGGACTCAGATGAGGACCAAGATGTATGTAATTACCAAGATGATATTGGCGTATCTGACAGTGACAAAGATTTTTCCTAGATGGACAAGATTAAGGTCCACTACTTTACCAACATTCATATTTTAAATGTTTTAATTTTTTGAAATAAGAATGTTTTGGGTAAAAAAAAGTGTTTTTTTTTTCTTTTAGATAAATTTCCTTCTTTAAAAAAAGTTTTAAAATTAACCTTTGAGCCAACTTATGGGTATGCATTTTCATGCTCTAACTTCCACCTATTCATTGAGATCACACTTGAATGCATATTTAAATTAATCTCAAAGTAATGGCCCAAGAATCTACATTAAGTATGCTTATCTGAAAATCACACATTTTGACAAGGTATAAACTTGCTAAAATTTTGTCTATTAATGGTATTTTCACTTTTATCAGTTTATCGTCTTACAGTATATTACCGTAAGACTTCAAAACCACATATGCATTTCAAAGCAGAATCCTTGCCCTTTTTGGACAACAAAAAATTATATTATCAAGTGCAATAAATCCAGGGACACTGGTTTACTGGGATTGAGAAAGGGCATATTCCATTTTGCACATTAAAAAAAACGGTATTGTCACCGTTGTCTGCTAAGCCAAAATCCGGTTTTACCGGTGTTTGGTTTTGTGTACTTTATTTAACAATTTTTAACTCTGCTAACATGCATTTTAGCAATTTTGACCTCCACTATTACACATCCTTCCATCCTTGTACCAATTTAAAGTTATTTTTAGGTACAAGATGTGATGGCAGCAGCAACACTACAGCCCCCGTCCCTAAGGTGTGATGGAAGCAGCGCTACGGCCCCCATCCCTCTGGTGTGACAGAAGCAGCAGCACTACGGCCCCCATCCCTTAGGTGTGATGGCAGCAGTACTACAGTCATCATTCCTCATGTGAGATGGCAGTATCAGCACTATGGCCCCATCCCTCAGGTGGAACAGCAGCAGGCCTACATTCCCTATCCACCAGTGGTGATGGCAGAAGCACTACAGACCCCACCCATTCTGTGTGATGGCAGTAGCAACAATGCAGTACACATCCCTCTGGGGTGATGGCAGTAGTGACAGCACTATGATCCACTTTCAACACTCACACTCCACATGCACAAGTTACAAAATGACTTGGCCTCTTTGCTTGTTAGAACTCAGATGTGAATTAATCTGAACCATCACTGCTAAGGTGGACTACCTTTGTTTTTCTATCTATAATTTAACTGCCTGAATTGTATATCTGCCTGTGACACTGCTGACCAGGGTTAGGAACAGACTTGGGTGTTGGAGGGCCAGCTGGTGGGTGAAGGCTTGAGTGTCCAACAACCACTCCCCTTCTCCTGAGAGGGAGGGTGGGTTCATGGCTCAGGATTTGCTGGTCCATGGTGGAGGCCAGAAGCACAACAGCACGTCAGTCCTCACTGCAGAAGGAGTGTGATGGATGTTGGCTTGTGCATGGACATCATGTAGCCAGTCACGCCGCCAAGAAAACGGGAAAACACCCACTGGCCAACTGAAGGATGGCTGCTGGTCCTGCCATTCACCAGAAGCCCCAGACATGTGTCTGTTCTGACCCTGACATGCCCAGGATACACAGAATGCTCTTTGGGGCAACTCTTCTCCCCTGGTAGCCTCCCACAGGGTAGGGACCCTCTCAATGAAGGGTTACTCTGGGTTACCTGGTAGCACAGCAGTTAGGGTCAGTGGATAGTGGTCGGACTCCAGCAGTGGTGGTAGGGGGCCTTGGAAGGCCTGAAGGAGTGGCTGGCAGGGGTGGAGAAGCAAAAAACTGCTTGAATTTGCTTCTTTGAAATAAAGTGTTTTCGCTTAAAAAATCCACAAGTGATTAGAGGAGGACCTTCAAATGGATTCATGCATCTCTCAGGCATGTGGATGCTTTTTTTTTCTACTTGGTGTCCATGAAAAGGGTGTCTCCCAGTTTTCATGTCTTTGTTCAGGTGTGAATTGAGCACTATTCTGCCCACCAGCATCATACAGCCCCTGGGGTCTTACCTTGTTAAGTACTCTTAAATACTTAACATTTGCTTTTTGTTGAAGCAGTCTATCAGAAAAAATTTTGTTGTCACAGAGACAGAACCACAAGGTAGGAGAAAAGGTGCAAATGACCCAATTCACCTAAATGGGGTGCTAACTGTGAAGTCTTTTCATAAGTAGTAAGGCAGTTTCTTCTTAAAGAACATACTTTCATTCAGACTAGTTTTCATTCAAACAACTGAGGATTTTGGATGGCCCTACTGATTATAAGCTTGAATAAGTTAGTCGGTAACAGTGATCCTGCATTTATCAATCTACAGCTTAGATGCTTATATGCAAAGAATACAATACAAACCTGACTAAAGTCTAAAAACAAGCTTATAAAACATATCTGAATATTTACCTTTACCCATACAAAATCATTGCAGCCCAAGTAAAACTCAAGTAAATTACATGGTACTCTGACTACTATTCTATGATGTAGTAAACATATATTGGTATTTATTTTTACATTCTTTGTAAAGCAGGTAAGGCCCACTAGGCAGAGCTGTCTGTTTTAAGGAGTGACCTAGAAGCACTTGGGAGGTTAAGTGACTTGCTTGGATGCAAGTGGAGGTTATGGGACTCAAACCCAAGTCTGCTGGAGGTACCCAGTTCAATCACCGTTTGTTACTCTAACCATTAGGCATGGGTGGTTAAACTGAATGGCTGATTACAACAAAGCAGTTTGGGGGATTTTATTACTGTTTCTATATGCAGCAAAGCAGAAAGAATGCAAAAAACAGCAGCATTCATTTTAAGATGCCGAAATCTAGGTCGGCCCGCTAGCACTGCAGTGGCACTATTGCTTGCAATGCCAGTGACCAGGGTTAGAAGCAAACTCTGGTTGCTGGAGATCTGGCCGGGGAGTAGGATCGAGCACCTGGGGACTGCTCTCTCCTCCCGGGAGGGTGGGCTGCAGGTCCTGCTTCTTTACCACCACTGGTGTGACCATGGGTGGTGGTGCAATGGTGCTGCAGAGTGATCTGGAGGGGAGGACACTAGCCAGGATCTGGAGCAGTGACATGTCTCTATGTGACCTACCTCCTTGGATCTTTAGTGCTGGTGCCCTCAGGGACAGAGACCAGAGAACCAGGAACAATCACCCCATATCGGCCACTGGCAAAAGGGACCCAGGTGCCCCAGACCTCATAATCAGGCTCCATGTGGGACCCACTGAGCTGCCTGACACACACTAAGGGAATGTGGAGGGGTGACCTATGGTCCCTTCCCTTCCCACCTGGGAGGGTACAACCCAGGCAGGATAGGGGCAGGTCCACAGGAGTTCCTGAGCATTACCTGGGGGTGAAGCTAGGGGATACCAATGCTATGAGAAAGGAACACAGAAAGAGAAAATAAAAAAAATGTAAAAAGATACTGAAATCTAAGAGATTCTGTGCAGTGACATGCAATTTCAGTGAAGCACCGGTACAAGAATGCAAAATCCGCAAACCAAGCAGGATTCCGTGATTGTTACCGGTGTTACCGGTAAAAATGGAAAACCAGGGTCCCTGAATAAATCCTGTCTAACAAAATTAAATATAAGAATATTTTGAAATTTCACAAGAAATTAAGGGGTGGTGGTTGGTATTTAACCTCATAACTTTTAACATTAATCTTTCGAGGTAATACGTGCATTTTAAAGCTCTGACTCCCGCCTATTCATTGAGACCACACCTGAATGTATATTTCAATTACTCTCAAAGTTATGGCCCAAGAATCTGTATTAAGTATGTGGAGCTGAAAATCGCAAAATTTTTCAAGGTGTCAGGACAAAATTGATGCAAACTACCATTTTGCCCCAGTGTTCATGTGATCAACAGACAGATTATGAATTTGGGGAATATCTGCTACATTAAACAACCATCAGCATTTATTTATCTCTTGGGTGACATGCCACCTCCATCTACACCTGGTCTGTCTCATAGACAATCCTTGATATGCAAAGGGAAAACCTGGTCTAACTTGTGGCATTTGACCCTCGGGATTGAAAATCCAGATGGGCAGCTAGGAGAATGTTGCAAGCCCCATGCACCAGATGATCAGCACACCAGGGGCTTGTGGCATCTTAAGGGCTTTGAAAATTGATCCCTGTGTCTGCATTGCTGTCTCTGTCTTTGTTCTTAGTGGCAGTGGTGTCCTGCCCTGCTATCCATCAGCTGATGGACCCCTGCGGTTAGCGTGTGCTACTTCCACAGTGTTGGGCTGCATTGCTGTTGTTGTGTCCCCACTAATTGCAGTTTTTTTTTCCTCCTGAGGATGTTTTCTGAATCAGGAGTATGAAGTAACACATGCTACCTGAAGCAGCACGCATTTCCCATGTGATGTTTCTTTTATGAATCTAGCCGATTTTATTTTACAATTTATTTATCCAAGATTGCACTGTTGAAATGCAATAAATTATTTCCAGTGGGATGCTGCTTCTACTCTTTTCTGCAGCTGGATGGACTGAAGTACTAGGGGTTAAGTGACTTAGTCAAGGTCACACAATGAATATTTGACTCTTGGGAGGATTGAACCTGTGATCTCCCCCAGTTCCCAGGCTGGTGCTCTAACAACTAAATCACACTGCCTCTCTTCGAGTATATCCTGAGGTAGGTAGTGTCTCAGTAAAACTTTATTTTAAAAAAAAGTTTTGTAGACACTCTCAGAGTTGTTACCTGGCTACATACAGCTACCTCCCTGCCTGACTGCCTCACTGTGTTCTATCCACTGAATATTTTACAGTATTTTCTGTTTTTGTGACGTCCAACAAGGATTTTTCTCAGTCTTGTGTATCCACTCTCTTTGTAGGCTCAGGCTGGGTGCCCAACTCCTACCCTATGGCTTTGGTAAATGATCTCTGCTATGCCAATCTGCTTGTAATCTGCACAGTACCATGGCCACATGCTTTATGAGATCCTCTGAAACTGGTCTGTGTAAGGTGCTGTAAACACACTGAGCAATGAGACCCTCCTTGCACCTGTACCAGAAGAGATCTTGCTCCATATAAGCCTCAGATACAGCCAAATGCACACAGAGACATATAGATCCACTCACCAGTTCACATAAGTTTTTATTCCAAGCAAATACTTCAAATACACCACTAAAAATCAAATTAATATTTTGTAGTTTTCTCACCGCTTCATCAGGATCTATAAATGTAACAAATTCATGTAGTTTTAAATGTAACACCAAAACACCTAATTCAGTGTATACTACCCACCTTACGCACATATTCCATATCTATTTACAGTTATAAGCACTTTCCACTAATTCATTGATTTTTCCTCTAGGACAACCTCTGTAAAACTTCTGTATTCCCTTACTTGCATTGCTTAAGTGCCATTCTGCACAGTAAAACATTTAACCAATTCCATAATTCCATAATGCTACTGGATATATAATAAACCCCCCTTTTGGTGCAAGCACCAAATCTTGAACTACTGAATTATGCTGTCCCTTCTATGTCTGTTCTACAAAGTAATATTATTCATTTTTAATTCTTCTGTATTTATAGTACTAATTCAAAAATAATTTCCATAAAGTGAGTATATTTCTCTCATCTATATAGCTTTCAAGGACCACCTAGCCTGTGTATGGTGCTGTCATCCATATACTGTACACCTGGACGAAGTTACCAATATCTGATAAAATGTGGTTAACCAACCACTGAAAAGTCACAAGAGCAATTTGCATTCCATCTGATGTCACTCAGAATTTGAAGAAGCCAAGTGGAGTGATGAATGTTGACTTTTTCCTGGCTTCAAGGGTCAGGAGTAAATAACTTGCCAATACCCCTTTGTATGGTCTAGATATGTCAAGTATTTCACCCCCTAACTTTTCAAGGACCTGATTTGTCCTCTGCATCAGGTATGCATCAGATGCCATTCAACTGTTAAACCTTCAGCAGTCCTCACAAAATCTCATGGTCCCATTGTTTTTGGAATTAGCACCATGGGAGAGGCCCAGAAAACTGTTACATTCCTGTATGACTGGAAGAGCCAACATCTCCTTAACCTCCTCCTCTATAGCCCGTTTCTCTCTCTCTTTTAGTACTTCAGCCAAATTCAGTCTTCTGTTATCTTAATAGTTTTCTCGATGGACAATTCTGATCAGAACATTGAAACAGTCACTGGACATGGAACAATACACAATACACATGGTGTTGCATTCCATGAAGAATCTGATGGCTCCATTCTCCGAGAAGATTCTATTGAAATTCATCACTCAGAAAGAAGGACAATTGTATCTAACAAAAAGAAATTAGAACATTGACAGGTGAATTCAAAGAACAGCCAACCACATTTGGCAATATGCCCAAGTCTACAGTGCTATCATCAGTGGTAAATATTGGCAAGGCAAAGCTAATGCGATGGAAACTCAGCCGGGAAGCACACTAGGAGGATCAGCCTGTCCCACAGTTTACTGGTTGGCTAACGTTAGTTTGTAACAATCATTCAAGTTCACCAAAGAAGATGGTTATCATATATCTTCCACCCATCCACAAACCCATCACTGATTATGCCACTGTAGTTGAATACCTCACACAAACACAAGAAAAAGCTCAGCAAGTAAATATGCCCTATGTTCACCTGACACTTGATGTTTGGAGCAACAGCAAAGGCATATCATGTTCTGTGGAATTTCCCTGATCAGTTCCACAATGTCATAATTCATTTGGGAGATTTCCATCTATTCCTGGAAAACCTTGGCATTATAGGACAGTTAGATGGTGGCAGCTGCTTTGAGGACATAGTATTTCAGGCTGGTAGCCTGTGACATGGGCGTCGGTCATTGAATGCTTGCAATAATGGCCCCTCAATCCTGGTGCATGGCGACGGGGCTACCGCTGAGGAAGGGTGACCAGATGGGGGAGGTGGGCACATATAGCGACACCATAGCATGGTGGGTGGGAGGGTGGCTTCCTAATGTTGCAAGGGTTCCGGGTTTGGGTCCAGGCATGCCTACACTTTTGTGCACCCAGCCCACATGAACAATTAAAATCTAAGTCCCTGACACCATTTTCTTGTGTGCCGGGGATATACATTGCTGAAATTGATTTTTGGTGATGTTCATTCACCCTGCTGCAGATCGCAATTGGGCTTTCGCTTTTATCACATAGATCCTTTCAGGCTGGTCTTTGTGCCACTGGCAGCATAAGGAGAGTTTTGCATGGGAAGCATTATAATAAGGCATGGACTGTACATGAGCATTTTGCAGATGCCTTAGAGTGACTGCTTCAGGTCAGATTTCTGGGGTATTCAACAGAATTGAATACCACCCCTGCAGTATTGCTTGACCTGATCAGATCATCACCTCAACCCATAGACTTCCATAAACTGCTTCAGGAAGATGAGATTGTCACTTTCCAGACTAAGTATGAGGCCTTCAGGCATTGGACTTGTCATGGTGAGCTGGGGAAAACCCCACCGCTCTGGATGACATATCTGCATATAGTGGATCAGCAGCATTTGTTCCAAACAGCAATAAAAGAAAACAACTTTGATCTTAGACTACTGTGCTGGAAATATTCACTGCCCCTGTTCTTTGTCTTCAACAAGCAAAATTATGCTCGATATGGGGCTTACTATGTGCACACACTTGAAACTCTTGAAGCTTCTCATCCAGGGTCCATGACATTAATTGAAAAGCAAGGGCTTTCGGTTTAAAGGAGCCATCACAAAGCTTCTATGGAATCAGTTGACCAAGCTGGTGAACAGACATACAATCAAAGTGCTAAAATTCCAGGTGGAATAAAACACTTTGCTGCAAACCAAATAGCCTATGATAAATGGGTGTTAAATTGGCAACATCTAGCAAAATTCAGAGAGCACTTTTGGAGATGACTGGCCTTCACAGTTCAGCCAATATTCCACAAAAATCATGCAGGCCACCTGAAATCATTAAGTCAGAACAATGCAGCATAGCCACATTGACTCTTCTCGATCAAAAGTTTATCAACCCATTCAGTGCTACTTTAGATGCTGAAAGATTGCACAATTTGTCCTCAGGAGCACCTGTTGTGCCTGATGTTGAAGAGAACCTCACCAGTATAATTGAATGAAGTACTGAAATGTATGAACAGTTTGTCAAAGAAAGGCTGGAAAGTGGTAAAAATAAACATTTTGACCCATTTTAAAAGCCCCAGTGAAAACCTTCAATGATGCAAACAAAAAAGTGCAAGTAACTACCAAAGGAAAGTTACAGAACTTAGATTTGAAAGAGATATATTGGAAACACTTTTGGCCCTCTCCTTTTCACATATGGCCTGAGAACTGTAGCTATAGTATCTATCTTATTTTGAATACTTATTAACTTTAAGTAGTGGTAATGTTACTGAATGTTAATTGATGTTCTGGGGGGGCCTCTTGGGCAGAGTTGGTGTACATCATGGATGGATCACTTGCTGGAGTTCAGTCATTAGGACTGGGGTCAGGGGATATATATTTTGAGGTTGTTATTGTTGATTTGGTTTTGGCTCTTTGGGAGGGAGGGAGGGAAGGTGGGGGAGGGACTTGAGTATTGTTGATTTTTGGGTTTGGTGGATTTTGGCGGGGGGGAGAGCCTCCCAGGGATCAGGGGTTATAGAGTTACTGTTGCAGGGGTGTCTGTTTTGCTTTTGGAGCATGTGTTAGTGTGCCTGTTTGTCTCTAGATTTAGATAAATGACAAGTAAGGTGACATAAATTTATAACTTGGAATATTATTTATTTATTTTTATTTATTTTATTTAGTTTTTGTTGACCAGGTAAGTGCACTAGACAAATCCTGCCTATTTTCAGGCACGACCCAGAGGAGGGGGATACAGATGAATGCCAACTGATCTTGAACCAGATTAAGCTGTTGGTATTTTTAGTGAATGAGGGAAATTTGGCCAGGACACCTGGGAAATTCCCCTACTCTGCCTGCAGGGGCTTGACTTCCTGGGAGCAGAATGGAGGAGCCCAGTTTAGAGCTGGACAGAAAAGGAGGAGGAAATACTGATGTAGCAGGGGAGATGGAAGAATCAGTGGAAGGAGACCGGGTGGAACTTTTCGAGGCTCCTCAGGCGATGGAGTTTTTTCGGCTGTTGCAGTGCCAGAGAAATGGGATTTGCAAGAACTGGAGCCTTCAGTTCTTGCGACTTTACTACAGAAACCAAGAAAGGAGGAGAGTTTTTTGCAGGATAACACTGACATGGGATTATTGGCTGGCAGGGAGGGAAATGCTGTTTTCCAGTGCCAAGAGCCAAAACCTTGTAGTTCCTTGGAGGTTACTACTGACAACGTGACTTCAGTTGTCATGGATACTAGAATCAACACTGCAATATGGGCTATGGAGTCAGTTCATCCAGTGATTTGCACACACATGAAACCGCTTTCCAAAGATGCTGGGTTTGTTTTCAAGCCTCTCCCTCTGCTGCTTTTCTTGATCGCAGACAGCCTGAGGTAAGCTGTATCTATCAAACAAACCCTTTGGATCAGGTTGGGGTGTCGGAATTTACTTTTGCCAAGAAATTAACTGCTCATATTGATTCTGTGGGGATTGAGGGAAAGGAAAAATGGGCGGCTGTTTTTTCAGCTAAAAGACATTTAGTGACCCCAACAGATAAACCAGTAGTTACTGGGACACATACTAAGGACTCTGAGCCTTCTTGTCAGCAGGACAGTATTGTTAATAACCCATTGTCGGAAGAAAATTGGACCCCTCAAACAGCACTGCAGGAAGCTGGTTGGTCCTTTAATAATGGTTCATGGCATCCTTCTCCTGACTGGGACCCTAAATTAAACTTTTCTCAAAACGAGCCTTCATGGCGGCCTAATGTTTCTGTTTTACCCATGACACAAGCTAATTTGGTACCAGGTGATGAAAGCAAGAACCCCCAGGAACAAGTTCCATCATCAGAGGTTTAATTGATTTACATACTGAACATCCTCATACTGATAAAAACTGTGGACTCTAGTAAACCTTTGTTGTCGGACTTATTTTCTAAAATAAAGAAGGAAGCAGCCCTAGATGTAATGCTGTTAGATTAAGATATAAGGGTGGTCTGGAAGCTAGGCCAGACAGGCATTATGTGGGAAATATTTGTTGAAAGACTCTTTGCATTTTACCCCACGTGAAGTGTTTGCTTTTATCAATATATCTGGTGAGGATAATTTTGATATAAGCTTTACGCTCAACTTATGCATTGGATTTATTCTGGGAGCGTTACAACCAGGTCAAATTCTCATCCTTATGGACCCCATTTGGTAATCCCCTGACTAAACCATTGGTTAAATTTGTAACAATTATGTTTGAATGAAGGTGTGCATATTGATGACATTGTGTATTGGTTGTCCCAGAAATGTGATGTCTTGAGTTCTCCAGAGGCCATTTTAGATGACCAACAGTTTTGGACGGAGGGGGGTGGAAATTTTAAGTTAAACTTCGGCAGTCAGATTCAGGGATTTTGCATATTCCAAACTCTTTTTTGTTGGGCCGGGATCGGGGGGTCTGTTTTTATGCAGGCCAACCTAGGGCATGTTACAAATGTGGTGCTAGAACACACTTATCTAACTCATGTGATAAACCCTGTTGTGACAACTGTGGAGAGATTGGTCACATTGCATTCCAATGTATGAACCATACTAAGTGTGATCTCTGTGATGACACAGGTCATGTCTTCACTGAATGTGTGTGGGCAGCTAGGAATAAGGCTACTATTAGTAGTCCTGATTTTCTTATTCAAAAAGCTCAGGATTTGGTTTCTGAAGCAGGGGCGGGACATCAGGCCTCTGGTGGTGCCACTGCAGTCCCTAACCCACAACCTTTAATTGTGGACTCTGTAGTTTCATTACGTGATACCTTGAAAGATACCTTGCCTATGTTAGTCCCAGTATGTTATGCTGACAATCAGGAAGCTCAGCCCAAAGAGGCAGTTCCAACAGTGCCTCTACAAGTAAGATGGTCCTCCAGGAATTTAAAACCTTCTTTGGTAGGCCGTTCTACTACAGATGTGGAAACCAGTAACCCTTTTGAGGTTCTTTCTTCTCAGTGGGGAGACTCCATCATGGAGTGTCAGGACTTGGACTCACAACCAGCTAGGGACAGTCCCCCCTCCCCATTTGTGGGTCAAGACAGGTACAAAAGTAAAAAAAAGAAAAGGAGGAAAAAAGATAGTTGAATGACTCATATTTAGATCTGGAATCATTTAAATTGGGGTCTCTAAATGTACATAGTTTGTTAAACTTTAAAAAACGTCATGTTGTGTTTAATTATATGCATGAAAATCATTTGGACATTTGTTTATTACAATAAACTTGGATTTATACCATTGACCAGGTCAGGAATTTCCAGAAGGAATGGTATTGGGGCCCTTCTTACTGGTCCTTTGGACAACATTCAGCTGATGGATTGGGGTTTCTTTTTGGTACTTATGATTTTTCTTTGATAAAATTAATGGACTTGATCCCGGGGAGGTTGATGATTTTGGATGGGGTTTGGAAGTCTTTGACGTGTAGATTTATAAATGTTTATTGTTCACAAGTAAAAGCTGAAAAGGTGGCACTAATGCAAATGATTAAACCTTTTTGATTACTTCATTTGCAGTTTTCTCTGTGGAGATTTTAATTGTGAATTGGACCCCAGTAGAAATTGACAACTGCATTAAAACAGGGAAAATATATTGTGATACTATGGCTCTTGGGCATTGGTACAATCATCTGGGCTGGTTATGGCCAGTATTAAACAGAAGGAGGCCCTCAGTTTACTTATCAAAAAATAAATACTCTTCTATAATTGATTATATTTTTTATCTTCCAAATTATCTTTTCTTTTCAGACTATACCTGTGGCTTTTCGGACCATCTGTTACTTCATTGTAACATTTCTGGTGATTCACTTCCCATTGGAGGAAATCCAGGTGGAAGTTAAGTGCTCCCTTATTAAGCTCCTGTGAGAATCGGCATAAATTAGGTTCTTTACTGATGGCAAGGTTGTCAGTTACCTTTTTACATGATGACATCAGTCAATGGTGGTGGGATACGAAAGCTGATTTATGCAAATTCTTTCAAAATCAAGGAAAAATAGCATCAAATTCTTATTTTCTTCGCTATTTAGCTTTACGGCAACAATTGTATTATTTGTTTTCTAAGGCTAATACTTCAAAGTTCGATTATTCATCACAAATACACATACTTAAAAAGGAAATGTTATCGGTACAATATGACAGGGCAAAAACTGCTACAGTTATTCAACAATATGGGCTAAAAAAGCAACCTCAAGGTGACCCTTTTGAGGCCTTTAAGAAGTATAGAACTAATACTTCTTTAAATGCCTTAGTTAATCAAGCAGGGAATATAGTGACGGATAATGAGAGCATACAGAACATTATAAAAGACTTCTTTCTAGCACATGCACCTACAGTACCTCCCAGCGTAGCAGAAATGGAACATTTCCTTTCTTCTATTCAAATTCCTGAGTCAACCTTCCAAAAAAATGTTCTGGTACAACCTATAACACGTTTAGTAATAGAGGATGTAATAAAATCTCAAAAAGTAGGCATTTCTCCAGGACAAGATGGCTTAACGGCGGAGCTTTACAAGACTTTTCCTTTGGAATTCAGTCAGTGTCTAGAATTAGTTTTAATTTTTCTTTCTTGTAAGGTTTTCAGGGTGGTTCCCAGCTGGATTGGTAATATTCTTGTACAAATCGGGGAAGCAAATCCATTTAGAGAATTGGAGACTGATTACACTTTTAAACACTGATTATAAGCTTTTCACAGGAATTTTAAATAACCAACTAAAAAAATTTGCTGTCACGGTGCTTTCCCCTTACCAATTTTGCGGACTACCTGGCAGAAAAATCCAGCAGGCCCACATGATCCTTTGTGATCTCATTGAATACACAGTTTCTCAAGGGAAATGGGGCTGTATTGTTTCAGTGGCCCAGAAAAAGGCTTTTGATAGGGTGTATCACCCGTACTTGTTTTGTCCTTCGGCACTATGGAGTACCTAAGGTAATGATTCATTGGATCACAGCACTTTATGAAGGGGCACTGGCCACCCAATTGTGAATGGCATATGTGGTGTGGGGTTCCACATGCCTAGTGGGGTTCATCAAGGATGCCCTTTGAGCCCTCTTTTATATTCTTTTACTATAGATTCTTTAATAAGATCAGTGACTACCATTCCCAAATGGGAGCGGATGTTAGGCCCATCCAGCTTGTCTGAGCATTTTATTCAGGCCTATGCTGATGATTTATCTATATTTTTTTCCAAAATTGAATCTATCACTATTTTTCTGGAATTAATGGTTTCTTTTTCTAGGGTATCTAACTCTAAAATTGAAGAACAAAAAAGTCAGGGCTTAGTTATAGGACGAGGGGATGTTGTAGAGGAAATTATTGGAGGAATTTCAATTTCATCGGGGCCTATAAAAATTTTGGGCTTATTTTACGGGTCGCAGAATTTATCAGAACTAAACTGGAACACTGCAATACATAAAATTGAGGGGAAAATTGACTTATGGAGAAAATGGAAATTGTCAAAATTAAGAGTTCAGATATTGAAGCAATTTGTTATTCCTTGCTTTTTGTATACGGCTATGGTTTTCCTTTACCTATGTCCTTAGAAACCAGACTTTATGGTATATTTTTCAATTATTATGAGTAATCGGTTAAATCCGATTAAACGGCATATACTTATTTAGAAAAAAGGAAAGGTGGACTTGGGATGGTGGACCCGGTAGTTTCTTTCATATTTTATTCATCTCACATAATATTCGACCAGGCTTCTTCCCAAATAACCCCTTATGGGTCTTTGTTTAAACACATTTTGGCTAACTACTTTTTAGCCTGGCAAAATTTACCCCCGAAACCGATCAAATCATTAAACGTGCCAAACTATTTTTGTCAGTGGCAAAGAAGTTGTTTACCTGGGGTATTCCAGTTCAATTGGTCAAGGATAAGACTGGGCCGCAATTGTATAAAGTAATGACATTGCTTTATCCGTCTGAACCTGCCTTTAAAAATTGCCCTATGACTCATGTCAAAATTGCTATTCAAAGATTGAATACTCCTAGATTGCCTGAATGTATGTGGGAATTGATTTGGCTTTCCTTGTATGGTCGTTTGAGCGTAAGGGCAATGCTAAACATAAAGTTGTAACCGAAAGACACTATCCTTATCGGATTGTATTGCTCAAGAAGAAACAATGGAACATTTTTATGTTCTTGCTCTTATGCCATGTCTTTATGAAATTCCTGTCTGCTAAATGGAATATGTCTTGGCTGTTATATACAGATTATAATACCTTGATTTTAGGCATTAATTTCCAGTTGAATAGGCGTTATGATAGGAAACATGGCACCTTTTTGTTGTTGTTTAATTATTATTTATGGCAAGCCCGATGTCAGTGGGTCTTGTACCAAAAGAGGATGTCCTATGAAACTGTTAGCATATTAATTACAGGGGCTATGGAAAGGATTTATGTTCAAGATTGTGAACACTCCACTTCTTGGCAGGTTACCAGTTGGTGGAAAGGATTCCCAATGTTTATCAAATATAAATAGTATGCCTTTCTTGATCTGATATACATAATTATTTTTATTTTTTTTATTTTATTTATTTATTTATTTTTTGTGTGTGATTTAACACAATGTGATATTTAATTTGACTTCTTCATAATTAATGATTGCTTTATGTTTTATGTGCTTTAACACTGTTGGTTTTCATTTGTCCTTGATGTTTGTACAAATAAAAAATTCCCCTACTCTTTTAGATAAATGTCATGGGATCTTTAACATCCATCTGAACTACCACAAATCCAGGCAGATGGGACCTTGGTTTAATGTCTCATCCAAACACAGCACCTCAGAGTGCAGCACCCTCTCATGCTGCACTTCAGTGTCAAGTACTGGGATATTAACCAAGTGCCAGATGTGGGAACTGAACCCACAGCCTCTGATCTCCCAGCCTCAGAGGCGGTGTGCTACCTACTGAGCCACTGACACTGCTGGGGGGTGCACAGCAAGCAAAATGATATATGGTCTTGAAGCATCTCCAGAAACTTCAGCGAGTGTGGCTATGCTCCAAGATCCCACATGATAGGAGGAAATATTTCTGTTTAGGATGAGCTGGGTTGGTTGGGTTTTGGGGCAGGTTCCAGCACAAAGAAAGGCAGGGTGGTTTATACTGGTGGCAAGGGACTCCCATTTCAGTTAATATGGGAACACTGGGATATGGAGGGCTGGTTCATCCTTATCCATGCTCAGCTGGGGATTTCTGAGTTATACTAGGTCTATATATGGCCCAAATATTGATACTCCTGTTTTTCTCTCTGAGCTGGGGTGGCAGCTAGTCTCTTTCCCGAGGTTGCCGATCATAGTAGGTGAGGACTGGAACCTGGTCTATCAATATGACTTAGACAGATCCTGGAGGAAGGGCCTTTCCACTACTTCATGGAGATTTAGGGAATTCATGGATCAGATGGGTCTTACAGATCCTTGGTGGACCCTGAACCCTAAGGTGAGGCAATTTATGTTTTTCTCCCCACCACCACATGGGACCTCTTCTTGCATAGATTTTTTTCCTCCTTAGTAAGAATTCCCTCTCTGGACTTATTCCTAGCAATATTTTACCTCTCATTGTATTGGACCACGCTCTGGTATCCCTGATATCGGGGTTAAATAAAACTGAGGAAAGGGATGGGATATGGAGGTTAAACTCTCAGTTCCTTAAGGACTTGCAATGTACGCAACAAGTAAGGGAATTTCTTACCAAATTTATGGAGGAAAATGAGGGATCGGTTGCTAGGCTGGATCACCTGTGGGAGGCAGTGAAATGTGGAGTCCGAGGAGAATGTGTCCGGTTAGCGGCTAAACAAAATAAATTTCATGTCTGCAAGAAGGATAATTTTTTATCTGGAATTCGACAAATGGAGCACTGGCTGTCATCTGCTTCATTCCCAGAATATTGGAAGCAATGTAATCATCTTCGAGTGAAGTATAATGAGCTACTTGTGGAGAAGGCTGACCTAACTCTTCTCTGCACTAAAACCAGGTATCTTGAGTCAAGAGAAACAGCTAGGAGGTTGCTCGCCTGAAGACTCAGACATTTAGAGATGGTGAGAGTCATTCCCAGGCTCAAGCCAAGCCCACTTGTGGAGACTCTCACCCATCCCAAGGACATAGTAGAGGCCTTTTGGTCTTTTTACGATAGATTTTATGAGGATACACCGGCCACCCGAGAGCTTCATGCTCGAATCTCAGAATATTTGGATGATCTCCCCCTACTCTGTCTTCCCCTGACCAACAGGAGCTCCTAGGGAGCCCCATATGGATTCTGAAAGTCAGGGAAGTTATTGGTCAGCTCCCCTTAAATAAAATTCTCAGGCTGGACAGATTTTGTAATGGGTTTAATGTAACTTTTGCAGAAGAGCTCTTTCCTTTCCTTTCCCGATTATTCAATTTTCTGCTAACAAAGGGGTTGGCTGATCTTTCCTTCACTAAGGTTTGGATATCCCTGATCCACAAAGAGGGCAAGGATGAACTACTCCCTTCTAGTTGTCGACTGGAGTCTTTGCTTAATTCAGATATTAAGCTACTGGCCAAGATTTTGGCAAATAGACTGAAATCAGTTTGGGATGGTTTGGTCTCCCCATCCAGGTTGGATTAATGTTGGGTCGCCTCTCAAGGAATCATCTCCGAAAATGCCTCCATTTGATTTCTACATACGGGGAGAGCAAGGTTCCTGTAGCCTTTGTCTTCCTGGACACAGAAAAGGCCTTCGATCGAGTTTCGTGGACGTTTCTGTTCGCAGTGTTGAGAAAATTTGGCTTTCCCTCTAATTTTTGTAAATGGAAACAGGCTTTGTACTGTAATCCCACAGCCCAGATTGGCTGTAATGGACTCTCCTCAGCTCCCTTCCAGCTTCAGAGGGGTACCCAACAGGGCTGTCCCCTCTCTCCCCTTCTATTTAATTTATATTTAGAGACCCTCCTTTATAAATTACAGAACAACTCATCTGTGCAAGGGATCTTATTAGGGGAAGATAGGTGCAAACTCTTGGCCTATGCAGATTATTTGCTACTGCATGTTGAGGACCCTTCAACGTCAATTCCAGCTGCATTAGCCAAGATACAGAAGTTCTCCTAAAAAGCAGGTTATAAGATAAATGTAGAAAAAGCTGTCATTAAATAGCTTGGTGCCTAGGCAGGAATTACAAAATTTAGGACTGACTTGGGAATCGAAGGAGTTCAGATATCTGGGAATCTGGGAATCCTGCTTCCTCTCAGACTTGTGCAGGGTGAACCTCCCCCCCCACAGGCTATTAAATTAGACCTTCAGAAATGGGTGACACTACCTCTGTCCCTATGGGGCTGGGTTAGCACTATTAGAATGAATATTCTTCTGATGCTGTTGTACCCTATGGGAATGATGGGAGTATATTTACTGTAATCATGGTTTATACCACTACAAAGGCTCCTAATTCAGTTCTTGTGGAGGGAAGGGGCAGTTTGCCATGTCTATCTTAAACTTACGCAGCAGAGAGAAAAGGGAGGACTTTGCCTTTCCAATTTCTTCTTATACTATTTAGCCTTACATAGTTCGCAGTGGCTGCAATGGGGCAGAGGGGCTGACGGACCCTTGCCGGGTATTTACCAACCCCTTTGGCTTCAGATGGAAGCTAGTTTATGTAAGAAAGCAGGGTTACAACTTGGCAATTTACTATACTGTAAATATTGTATTTATTTTCTCTTTTACTATTATGCTATTTTATGTGAGGCTTTATACTTCAGTGCTGATGTGATGGCAGTGCATCTGTTGTATATCCCTTCTCTCCTCCTGCAAATGTGATTGTTATATGTTTGTACTTGTACCTCAGGTCTCCTTTCAAATGAACTTGTCTCAGTGGTGCTCCACCTGGTAAAATAAAGATGATTGATTGATTGATTGATTAACTCAGCCAGTATTGGGCAACCCCCACATCTAAATTGCAGGTCATCCTATACCATTGGCTTTTTGCCCATTGCTGTGGGGAGTCAAGGTAGAATCTCTTCTTGGAGACGGTCAATTGCTAACTCACAGGGATTTGCAAGACAAGTATTTGCTTCCCCTTTTGCACAGTTTTAAATATTTGCAATCAACAAAGACTCTGAGGGATTTCTTTGGCCCTGGTCCTGGTCCCTGGCAGGCTCTGGATAATGGAGTTTTGTCCAGTTTTATGTCGATAGCTTCCTAACCTCATTCGGTTTCTGGTTTATACTCCTACCTTCAGTCAATGGACCCTAATTCATTGTCAGTAGTGGTGGGTGAAGTGGGCTCAATCCGCTCTGTGAAATGATTCGTGGAGCAAAGGCAGATTCGCGGAGTGCTCCGCAAAGCGAAGTGAAGTATTTCACGTTATAATGAGTAATGCGAAGTCCATTGAAAACGATGACTTCGCGTTACTCTGCCTTCCCAGACCACTTCTCCACCAAATTTTCAGGTGAGGTGCATTAAGAACAATGCACTTCGCCTCACTTCACCTTGTTTTTGAGCTCCAAAGGTGAATTTTTCAGTGATTCATGGGATTTCAGGTCACATGGACTCTATATTGATCTGCACAGCCTCAGTTTGGGGTAGTATGTGTAGGAAGGAGCAGGAGACAGTGTGCTCTGAGAGCTGTCTGTGATTGAAACCTTCTAAAAGCTGTTAAAAAAGCATTTTTGTGGTTTTTTGGGGCTCAAACTTTAGTTCCTCGATTATAAACATAGAAACATAGAATTTGACGGCAGATAAGGACCGCTTGGCCCACCCAGTCTGCCCATTTCCCCACCTGATGGATAAGCTGCAGATCCTAATTAATCAGCAGCCTACTTCTTCCTACCCCCCCCCTAGAATTGCCTTAGGACTGTCCCATGCATGCTTGAATTCCACCACTGTTTTTGACTCCACAACCTCCTCTGGAAGGCTGTTCCATACATCCACAACCTCTCTGTGAAAAATACTTCCCTAAACTACCTCTGGAGCCCCTTCTATCTTCAAATTGTGCCCCTTGTTCTTGCACACTCTTTTTTGAAAGATGCTACCCTCTTGGACTTGTTGATTCCTTGAGGTACTTGAAAGTTTCTATCATGTCCCCCTCTCCCTCCTTTCCTTGAGGCTATACATATTAAGCTCCTTAAGTCTCTCTTCATATGTCTTCCGGTGCAGATCCTGCACCATTTAGTTACCCTCTTCTGGACAGCTTCCATCCTGTCTATGTCTTTGTGGAGATTGGGTCTCCAGAACTTCACACAGTACTCAGATGTGGTCTCACCAGCTGTCTGTACAGAGGATAATAACTTCTTGTTTTCTACTGGTGATGCCTCTCCCTAGCATCCCAGTATCCCCCACCCTCCTTGCTGCCCTCTCACATTGCTTGCCCACCTTTAGGTCATCTGATATGACTACCCCAGGTCCCTTTCCATTTTTGTTGTTAGTATCTCACCCCCATTGTGTACTCTTCCCTGGGTTTTGTTTCCCAGGTGCATTACCTTGCACTTCTTAGCATTGAATCTAAGCTGCCATACATTTGACCATTCCTCTAACCTTGCCAAGTCCCTTCTCATCCTTTCCACCCCACCTTGTGCATCAACTCTGTTGCAGATCTTTGTGTCATCTGCAAAGAGACATACTTTCCTTCAGTCCCTCTGCAGTGTGCTTATAAAGACATTGAAGAGGACCGGTCCTAATACTGAACCCTGCGGTACCCCACTGCTAACCCCCCTTTTTTCAGGGTGGACTCCATTTACTATTATTCTCTGTGTCCTATTCTCCAGCCAATTCTTTACTCAGGCTGTCATCTTGGGACCCACTCCCAGGCTGGCTAACTTGTATATTAATCTTTTGTGTGGGACTGTGTCAAATGCCTTGCTAGAGTCTAGGTAGGCCATGTCCACAGCCCTCCTGATCAACTACTTTGGTCACCCAGTCAAAGAAATCTATCAGATTTGTCGCATGACCTTCCGCCTGTGAATCCATGCTGCCTTGGGTCCTGTGCCCTCTGGCCTCTAGATACTTGACAATTCTTTCCTTCAGAAGTGATTCCATCATTTTCCCTACCACTGAGGTTAAACTAACAGGTCTGTAGTTTCCTGCTTCTGCCTTGCTCCCACTTTTGTGAAGGGGAATCACATCTGCCCTCCTCCAGTCCTCAGGTACCACCCCATCTTCCCATGATTTGTTAAAGAGGGTAGTCAGTGATGTCACTAGTTCTACCCTTAGTTCTTTTAGAATTCTGGGATGAATCCCATCAGGCCCCATCGCTTTGTCCACCTTCAGTTTTAAGAGCTCATTCAGAACCCTTTCTTCTATAAATGGACTGGTATCAACTTCTGTATCCAGAGTGTTTCTACTGTTTGTTTTAGGTACCTCCCCCTCTTCCTTTGTAAATACTGAGCAAAAATATTTGTTTAGTATCTCTGCCTTTTCACAGTCACCCTCTGCCATCCTCCCTCCCCTTTATTAAGCCTCACTATCCCTCCCTTGGTCTTCCTTCGCTCCCTGATGTACCTATAAAAGGTTTTATCCCCCTTCTTAACTGAGTTGGCTATCTTTTCCTCGGTTTGGGCCTTTGCTGTTCTGACTGCCTTTCCAGCTTCCTTTTGCTTTAACTGATACAGTTCTCTGTCCTGTTCCTTCTGTGATTCCTTGTACTTCCTGAATGTTTTCTTTTTCTCTTGAACCTTCACTGCCACTTCCTTTGAGAACCATAATGGTTTCTTACCTCGTTTCATTTTGTTTATTTGCTTTACACAAAGGCTTGTTACCTCTGTGATGGCAGTTTTTATTGTAGATTGTAGGAAACCCTCCTGTGCTCATATCATCGAGCATTTTTGTTTTTGTGTGGATTTTGAATGTTAATGTACAACATTGAGTGTGTGTAGTGAAAGACCGTGAAAGTGTGCTTTGAGGGAGGGGTGTATCTGTGGTGTAGGTAGATTCAAGTTGGAGAAATAGTTATTTATTTGTGTTTTGGTTATATTTTTGTTATATAACTGACTGTGTTAATGTACACACAGTAATATTGTAAGTAATTGTTGAATTTTCTTGCTGATCATGTGTTGTGTGGATCTGGTGCAGCAGTTCATAATTTCAGGTTGTTTAGATTACAAAATGTGGCATATTGCTGAACTTTTGAATTTGCTACACATTACTCATTCAGCATTGTAGACAAACTGTTCTGCGTGTGTGTGTGAGTGTGTGTATGGTGTTGCGTGACATCAAATAATACATCTTTTATTGTGTCACAGACTAGTGTAATTGCGGGCACAGCAGTGTGAACCTGCTATCTACCGCAGCTGCCTGAATTTGTACTGCGATCATGGTATCTGTTCTTTGTTTTGCTGCTTGTACTGCCGTAAAAATCTGCAGTCAGTGCTCCCCCCACCCCCACCAGCAAAAAGAATTTTTTAACAGATTGGATTGTTTTTGTGACCTCATCAGCACCACTGGTTACTGAAGTTGTTTTCATTGCATGACAGACTAGTCTCTTATATGTTGCTTAAGCTACTGTTTTTTGGTTTTTGGCTTCACATCCAGCATCCCCCCAATCAGAGAATGAACATATCAAAATCTAAATTTGGTTATAATATTGTGGTTGATCCCCCAAAATGCCCACAAAGAGACATGCAAACAAAGCTGTTTCTCACCATGGCAATGCTGGCAGTAAGATAGTCTGTGGGCATGGTAGTACACAGATGCAGAAGTGCATTGCTGATGTGAGGAAAGGTATTTCTTCTGCAATGTTTTTTACAGGCCAATCAGTAGCTTCACTCATAGTTGGAGGAGATGATGTTTTCCCAGCCAGTGGTGTTAGTGTTACTGGTTTTAGTGGTGGTGGTAGTATTAGTATTGGTGCATCAAGTTCGAATTCTGACCAGTGTACCATATCCAAAAATATTGAGTGTGAAGCAGTGCAAGTGAGTGGCAGCATAGATGATGTCATACTTTCCAGTAACATCCCAGTAACTGAACCTGAGGATTCTGATAATCATGTCAACGATAGTATACAATGTGATATTCCGTCCACCGTGGCAGTTAATGTCACACATTTTCCATGCAGTGATTCACAGTGTGGTGGAAAAATATCAGGTGATGGTGGTGTAGAAGCTGATGATGAATGTGATGATGATGATGATGTTGCTGTTGTTGCAACATGCAGTCCACATGCTAGCATTCAAGCAGAAGATGTGGATATGCGTGACGCTGATGAATATGATGATGATATAATTGACCCCAGTTGGGAATCAGAGAAAAAGAAATTAAAAGTGGGTGTGTCTGAGTCTGTTTGCAGGAATCACCCCGTAAAACTTATGATTTGCCAGTTTTAGTTGTTGATGATGACCCAGTAATAAATATGATAGGTAGTAGTGGTGGTCAGTTGCAGTCTAGGTGTGCAGTGCCTGAAACATCATGTGCCCCCCCACTTCAGTGCTTAAAATAACGGACTTAAATAAGCCACATCATGGACATGTTAAAAGCAGAGCATCACAAGCCCTTGTTTGGGATTGTTTTGTTCAAGATGGAAATGATGAGTCAGTTGCAATCTGCCAGGTTTACCATGTGTGTGTGAGTCGAAGTAAAAATGGGAGCCATCTGGGCACAGAAGGACAGCATACGCATCTTAAGAATAGGCACTTGGCACTGTGGACCTAGCACAAGCTGGCAACTAGTATCACAGTGTGGCATTCACCCTCATCACCAGCAACCACAGCGAGCATGTTATCCCCTTCCATGACTGTTAAGTCCAGTAGTAAAGTAAACGTGTGCAGTACTGAGGTAATAAGAGCAGAGGATTACTACAGGCATGATGAGGTGGAGGACCATAATGACTTTGAAATGTTGTCCAGTGCTGGTGAGAGTAGCAGTTTTGGTGGTGGTGGTGGTTGTGGTGGAGAATGCAGTATGTCTAGTGCAAGTGGTACATCAACCCCAGTTGGCAAATCTGGCAAAATAACTGCATTTCTGGGTTTGTCATCATAACCTGTGCAACCGTCTTCATCAAACATCCACACTCCACCCCCTGCCAATGCCATTCATCACAGAGCACAACCATTTGTGATCACACCCCATGTAAAATGTTTGTCAGTCCACGTTACAGAGTGATTTTGCGCATAAGCTGAAGTACCCCCCCGAATCATACAGTGTCACATGAACTTAATGCTGCTGTAGCGGAAATGCTCTTTTGCTTTCTCCTTTGTGGTAAATTCTGGGTTCTGGTGGTTTGCTGCATGTGGCTGCCCAAAATGGAAAGTCCCGTCCAGGACATACTTTTCTACTTGTGCTGTCCCCGAGTTGTTCCACACTGTGTTTGACTCAGTAAGACATGCCCTTCAACATTCCTCCTCTCCATTCATCCATTTAAGTATGGATATGTGGACAAGTGGCAAAACAGCGGAGAGTTCATATTTGTGTATAACTGCACACTGGGTGCAGGTGCCGGGGGTTGTTTGTGATGTTGGTAGTGTGAATAGTCAGTGCAGTAAGGTGGACTGTTGCGGTAGCAATCTTCAAGGAATTCGACAGCATGCAACGATTGCTATGCACAATGTGACCTGTTCACACACCAGTGAGAACATGTTGGATGTGGTACTAACTGAAACTGACAAATGACTAAACCCTCTGTCCCTGAGAGCTGGGTTCATAGCAAGTGACAGTGGGTCAAATGTGAAATGCATCACGGATGGTGTTTTTTTCTGTGTTCCATGCATGGCCCACTGTTTAAATCTTGTGGTGCAGGAGTTTCTGCAGCACCCTGATGTAAAGGAAATGCTGACCATTGCATGACGTATCTGCTCTCACTTTTCAAGATCTGGAAAGGCCCATGACCAACTATGGCAGTTGTAGATACAAAACAGCCTGCCTCAGCACCGCTTGAAGCTGGAAGTTGTCAGCCGATGGAACTCCTATATACATGATGCAGAGGTTGTATGAACAATACAAAGCCATCTCAGAATATCTTGTGATGCACACTAGCCATGGCAGTTCTGGGGCCTCCATGTCTATGACGACTGAACAGTGGCGCCTCATGGACTCTGTAATGACGATTTTGCAGCCTTTTGAACATGCCACACAGGCAGTGAGTGGTGAGTCTCCCTCCATTAGCCAATCAATTCCATTGCTGCGGGTGCTGAGGCAGACAATGGTGAATGTACAGCATGGCCTTGATGTTGCCGGAGACGCTGGTAGCAGTATGTTGCTGCAACACATGCTGACAGTATTCGCCCAGAATCGTCACGTTGTGAGCATTCAGCGTAGTGACAACTTTGTCATAGCAACAATGCTGGACCCATGATACAAACGTGGAATTGTATCAGTACTGGAGGGGGGGCCTGAACAGGTTAAAAATATCAGTGGTCAACTGGTGCGCATAGTTCATGGGGCACAGAAGTCAAGTGCCAAGGTCAGAAAACCTCAGCAGCATAATCCAGCTGAAGGTGTACCTGTAGGACTATCAATCATATCCTGCAAGGGGAAGGGGACAGCAGTTCCAGGTGGTCTGCCATCCAAAGTGGCTGGTGTCAACCTGCTTTGGGAGGCTTTGTCCCAAGTAGGTATTTGTGAAATAAATGATTCAGGAGAACACGATGATGCATCAACAACTGGACTTAGTGCAGTTCAAAGAATGGTTGAGTCATATTTGTCTGAAAACAGGCATCTGGCAATAACTGAAGATCCTCTTTTGTACTGGAGTGGAAAGGTCTGTGAATGGCCAGAGCTGACTACAGTGGCACTGAAGTACCTCACATGCCCACCCTCCAGTGTAAGTGTTGAGAAGATATTCAGCTCAGCAGGTGCAATAGTCAGGGATCATCAGACAAACCTGACTCCTGCAAATGTTAGTTTGCTAACATTCATTAAAATGAATGAGAGGCACATACCAGCACAGACTGCAACCTCGGTATTCATACTCAGGCCTAGTCATGGTGGTTTTGGTGATGTGAAATGGACCATCCTGGTGGCACTGGCAGTGGCTGCCTGAAACGGCCCACCACTGACATAGATGATGACACAATGGAGAAAGCATTTCCCAGTGGTCAGACTTCAGAACATAGGTGACTGTGAGGGAAGCTTTCTTTATGAGGATGATGATGTGGTTAATATTGGCAGGTTTTAACCGAAGTTGTTAATAGGCAGTGTGCCACCCCAGACCACCACCACCACCGGGACTGATGTTAGCCACTGCCACCACTGAACATGAGTCTGTCCACCCCGGACCACCACCACCAGGACTGATGTTAGCCACTGCCACCACTGAGCATGAGTCTGTCTGCCCCCCAGACCACCACCACCACCAGAACTGATGTTAGCCACTGCCAGACCACCACATCCATCAGCCAGAGGCTCAAATCTTTTTAATATTAAACCATAAAGTGAGTATGTGTACTCATGTTTTCTATGCTGTTTCACTTCCTTTAGTTGTATGTTTTGTTTTCTGTAGCTTTTCAGAGTTGCAAAGGTAAAACACATAGGGTACACTTATTTTTTTTTTTTTTTTACAGGTTAACAAAAAAAGTCTCCATCACTAAAACTCAGTGGGAATGGTCCTGCAGCTGTACCGTACAGAGAGGAACCTATGGAATATCCATGTGAAATCCATTCTGGTAAGTATGATGATTTTATTTCATCCATTTCATTGTTTTGGAAAGACTGCAGCAAATATTGCACACAGGTTGTGTTAGTTGACAAGATGTGGGTTTGAAATGTAACTTGACTTGAGATTGAGAACCAGGAGAGACAGATAACAATTAAGTTGTAGTAGTCATTCATTTATTTTTAGGAAACTTCAAGATGTTTTGTTGTTCTGTCAAAGTGGACTTATCAAAAAGTTCTTCAACATCAGGCACCCCTCCCGGACATGGGCACACATGCAACACACAGAAGTCATTTCATTAGATGACCATGACCATCATTAACAACCGGACTCCAGAAGAATGCAGATGAAATCTGTGAAGAAGTAACAAAATAAGAAACCATTAAAGACAAACCTGTAAATACGTTTCCCCCTCACCCCCCCAAAAAAAATACTTACCTTCATATGCTTAAGAGATATCCATTTCCAATTTCAACACTAACAATTCTCATTAAGCACTGGAATGTGCACACCAACAGTTTATGTGACCTGTGATACAGAACAATATCAAGAGTACATGTCCATGTCAGCCACCCTCCTCACCTACAAAATACAAAAACATATATCTATATATATATCTACTCACCAAGGCTACTATTAGTCTGCAGCCAAAGGGCACCCTTTCATCCAGTTGAGATGCTCACATTGCATTTGCTCAAATTGCCTCGCAGAACACATTGGACCAGCAACAGGATGCTCACGGTCATCATTTCATTCTGGGGGACTTTGTATGTGCTGAAACACTCCCATTTCACTATGTTACCACTTGTCAATTTTCTGGACACAAGGACGATGCATTTTGGGCATGCAGAAAAAATCTGGGGACGCTGTGCACCACTGCATGCATGACTGAGTGTGCCATTAATTCTGGAGGACTTTGTGTGTGCTGAAACACTCCCATTTCACTGTGTTACCACTTGTCAATTTTCTGCACACAAGACACGACTGAGTGTGCCATTAACTCTGGGGATGCATTTTGTGTGTTGTGTGATTGTTGTGAGCTCATGATGTCATACTGACATTATCAATTAAAGCAGCATTGCAAGAATGTTGTGGCAATTTTGAACTGTACTTTTTTATGCTACTTTACATTGCCACAGCCACTAGTTACCTCCAGTAGTGACTTGAATGATATGCCTCTTTTCACAATTTTTGTCTGCTTTACTTACTTGACTACTTTTTTTCATGTATGAAAAAAAATGAGCACGCCTTTCAATATTGTTCTGACCAGGTTTGTATTTATTTGCAGCTGCTTTTCAATAAATATTGTTCTGTGGTGTCATAAAACACTGCCTGCTGCATAACTGTTAATTTACAACAGAAGTGATATATAATAACTAACTGATGTGATGGAGAAAAGCAGAGGAAAACAATGACAAAGACCTGGTCAGCACCAATTTAAAAGGAATGCTCCTTTCATTATTTCACACATGAGAAAAGGTAGTACAGCAGACTCAACTACTGGAAATTCTTTCTCATTCCAGTTAGGATGTAAGTAAAAGAAATTGTAACATAGCATTAAAAAATATAGGTCAGAGTTCTCAACAGATTGTTGCGCTGCTGCTTGACAGAGATTCACCACGTCACATAGTTATGGTGATGCACATAACCTAATATGTGGGCGCCTTACTTCAGATGGAATATTTCTTGCTCCACATACAGTAGTGCAATACATTTCTGAGAAAACCACCTGTAATTTCATTACAGTGTGTCACGTGACAGAGCAATTCCTGTTCAGGAAAGCTGCCCACATTCTGCCCCCCTTTCTCAGCAATGTTAGGACATGATGCCAGGGGGAGTGCAGGTGCATGCTCCACTATAGTGAATGTCTTTCAGCTATCCCAATGTTTCATTATGTTATAAGGTTCACTTTGTGGTGAAATGTGGGAACGTTTCCACTAACAAGGCTCTTCTTACTGGAAATGTGCCCACACGTTTCACCACAAACTGACCATTATAACATAAAGATACATTCAGAAAGCTGCTGGACAACTGGACATTCACTGTGCGGAGAACACATCCGGCGCTCTCCTTGGCATCATGTCCTAATGTTGCTGAGAAGAGCGGGAATATGTGCTTTCAGAGATAAGTTGCTCCGTCACGTTACACACTGTAATGAAATTATGGCCGGTTTTCACAGAAATGTATTGCACTATGTGAAGCAAGAAAGATTCCCCTGGAAGGGAAAATGTGTATTATTAAACAACAACAAAGAAAAAACACACAAAAACAGTACAACAGAGTAGTGGGGTGGGGGAGGGGTCCAGAAAACAATCCCTTAATGTGGCTGTGGGATGCTGTGGTGGTCCAGCAGCAGGTGCAGCATTGTGAGTATTTGCTGCTGCTGTTCTTGTATTGTGTTGACCTGCTGCTGCAAAGCACCGACCCTCTGATTATTCTTCTCCAGGGCCACCCACATCAGGGCGATGTCGGCTTCTGTTGCAGGGACTGTGGCGGGGTCCACTGCAGGTGGAAATCCAGGTAGTGGTGGTGGTGGAGAGGGTGGTGCTGGTGGCTGTGGTGACAGTGGTGCTGGTGGTGGTGGTGCAGCTGCTGTACTGGCCCTCATCCTGCTGCAGCAGTGAGGCACAACTTCAACCCCAGCAGCACCCTCAGCAACTGCCATAGAAGGGCCAGCAGGTGGACGGCTGGCCCCTTCCAAGGCAGCCTGCTACTCCACCTTGTGGTGGTTCAACATGTGGGTGTGCTGGCCACTGGTCCCCAAAGGTGTCCCCCGGGGGCCACGGTTCACCAGCACACCACACAGATGGCACACCATGACTGTGCTGTCTCCCCCCACAGAGTTAAAAAACTCCCACACTGGGGAGCTGCTAGGGAGACCAGACACAGTCCTCGCACCACCTATGTTTTCCAGGGGCACCTCCTGTGGCTGTGGAGGTGGTGGAAGGGGTGCTGCTGGAGCCCCTACAGCTGCTACTGGTGGTGGTGGTGGTAGTGGCAGAGAAGGTGGATGCACAGCAGCCACCAGTGGCACTGATGCTGCTGCTGCCGTTGCTCTTACAGGGTGAAGCAACACCCAGGAACTGGGAGTGGTCCAGCATCACATGACCACCCCACGTGTCCGCACTCCCCTCCTCTGACCGTGCCCATGGGCCAGCGACTCTCCTTCTTCAGGGCCCATCCTTCCCACACAAGTCCCTGACACACACACACACACACACACACACACACACTGACACACACAGTCACACACACACAAAACAAAACAAAACTTATAAAAATAATTCACTTCCAAAAAAAAATCACAAACACAATACAAAAACTAAGTAAAGATATAGCTTTTAAAAAGCTGTTGTTTTCTTCACACAAAGGCAATAAAGCACTTTCTGACAGTCAGTGACTCTAAACTGCTCTCCTCTCCACAAAGTCTTCTCCCTCTACGAATGTAAAGGAGAAAGTGTTACTGCTTCTCTGACTCACTTCCTTCCTGCCTGGCTAAAGCATGTGACTTACAGTACTGTAAGCCATGTGATGTGTGGGGGGCTGCCTATTTACTTGTCACTTCGCCTTACTTCACGTTAAGGCATAATGGCAAGTAATAATGATAATGCGAAGTGAGCACTTTGCAGTGCCCACTTCACGTTCACTTCGCCAGCAGATTAAAAATTCACCGCATCTCTAATTGTCAGGGATTAGGTTCTACTGGCAACAAAAACTGAACCTGGACTATGCTCCGCAGCAATGGCAAACAATATGGCAGAATCTATATACATTTGTGAAACGGATAGGTATAGATGATTGCAGTGTAAGATTTGACATGATTAATATTCTACACTCGTTAACTTATGAAGGATGGAAAAGTCCCCGACTCCTGCCTGCTCTTGATGTGGCTTCTTGGATGGTGATTTACAGCATATGTTATGGACTGTGTGTTTTGCAATATGATTAAATCAGCCCTTTGGCTGGCAGTATAGCCTAGAGGTTAGAGGAACAAGGTGTGAACGAGCTTAGTACATCCAGCAGACCAGACCTGAGTTTGATTCTCACAACCTCCACTTGCATGCTGTGTGACTCTGAGCAAGTCACTTAACTGCCCAGTGCTCCCAGGTTGCCCCTGAAAACAGGCACTTGTGCCTAGTGGGCCTTACCGGGTTACCAAAGACTAAAATTTAAAAAAAAAAATCCCTTGATCCTTTACTGGGTCTAGAGGGGGCCTTCACTCCTGAAATTTTTCTTCTAGGTGACTTTTCCACCTTCCCTAATTAGACAGCGCAGAGCTTACATGGCTTTAATTTCTATTACAGCTAAAACAGTCATTCTTAGACATTGGCTGGAGGAAGGCACCCCATCTTTTGGAGAGTGGTATAAGGAAGTCACCCAGGCCTTAGCGGTTGAAAGGCACATTGTGAGGATGTATCAAAGGGAGGATTCCTACAGACAATGGTGAGAAACCCTGCATATACTTCTATTGGTGTTGGGAGAGTCCTAGGCAGGTGTAGGGTGGAACCGGGGCTCTTTTCTGTCCTTGTATTAACAGCCCAGGTTTTATTGGTGGGGGGTTGGGAGCATGACTATTAGCATTCCTAATGTTATCTGGCTGGCAGAGCCACCCACTGGCTTCTGCTAGTATCCCACTTTGGTATTACTCGTGCAACAGACACATATGAGGTTTCCCTCTATGCTATCTGTGCTCTGGGAGGTGGGGCTTTGGGAGGGTTCTGGGGAGGAGAGGATGGGAGGGTGGTTGGTTTTCCTTCTGTGTTAAAGATTTGTTTGCCTACATGTTGACTTTGTTCGTTGTTTTGACATTAGTGTGGACCTGTTGTTTTTCTTTATTGCTTTTGGAAAAGTTCAAATGAAGTATATTTTATTGAAAAAAAAAATTGGCCCTTTCAAACAAGCACAACTTCCCTGTAGATATAAACAAGTTATTATACAATGGCAAGAAAAATCCGTGGTCTCTGACTGGTCAGGCTGGGTCTAGACCCATGATGTTATCCCAGTACAACATGACAGATCTAGTCCCAGCACACAGTTCACCACACAACAGTGAGAGAGATCCCTACTGTCATATGGAAGCCACTGCAAAGCTGAAAGGGCTTCACACTCAGAACCAAAACCATGTACAGAGTGCCCAGCTTCATGAAAGAAATCTGTCCCCCCTGCAGCCACCCTGAAGCTGAGTTGCAGTCCACTCACAAGCACAACAACTTAGAGCCTCATCAAAAAATTGCTTTTAAAATACAAACCGCCAAAGCAGTGAGCTCCATGTGCTGACACATCCCCCTCTCCCTGACTTGCCTCAACTCACTGCTGCTGCCGAGTGCCTTCGGTGGCACACATCCCTGTTCTCCTTTCAGTACAACCCGAGTTCCGGAGGGAAGATATAAACAGAAAATAGGTGTTTCACCTTCATTTCTGTTCCCTGTCCCCTGATCCTCTAAGCACAAGGACAGTTAAACACCCTGCCTTTCACTCTTCAGAGCCACAGTTAAAAGTGGCCACAATCTTTACATTTATATAAGCCCTGCATATACTGACTTTTTTTTGGGGGCTGTAAAACATACAGCTGCATAGTGTGTGTGGGGGTGGGTATGGGAGAATATCATAACAAAGAGAAGTGTAAATGGACAGAGCACACACCCTGAGACCTGCTACCTTGGAGAAATCAGGAGGCATGTTGCAGCACCTAGTGGACAAATAAGAAATTGTGAACTTTTTTTTAAAGATATACTTCTGCCTCAGAAAATTAAAGAAAAAAAATTATTTAAAACATTTTTTTGAAATCTTTTTTGTTTGTTAATAAACGAGCCATTGTATAATAGCAATAATGCACTCCAGGGTGCGTGTTGTGCTAGGATAATGTCACTTATGGGGCAGTGGATGCACTCAGTCTGTGGCCTTGTGCCCAGCCACCCCAGGCATGATGTTAACCCAGCACAACACATACCCTGTCATACATTATTGCTTAATTAACATATTGCTTTGGCCCAGTCCTGCTGAGTCTAGCCAGTGCAGATGGAACTAGACAGACAATACCAAAGAGCAAGTTACTTGAGGTGCTAGAAGAATAATGACCAGTGTTAGACACTTTGGAGATTCCTTCCCAGGAAAGTGTCAGCATACATAGTTGATCCAATGGCAACAGTGTGTGTTATAACAGAAATCCCTGAAACCTTTGGTGATCTGTCAACACCTGAACAGTCTTCCAAAGGGATTTGCAAGAGTAGATGTTGTTGCAGATACATACAGAGAGCAGTCAATCAAACAGGCTGAGAGATTTCAACAAGGATTTAGTGAGAAGCATATTATCGAATGCCCCAACACCAAAGTGCCACATACTTTCAGTTACTTCCTTTCTAATGGAGCTAACAAGGAGCGCCTGGTTGATTTGATCAAGCTGGTCTAGGGAGAAAATTGCACGAGTTTGCCAGAGAGCCAAGTGATCTATTTTTCAAAGAGAGACAAATGGTACATGATCACCAAAGAAGGGACTATAGTTGTGGATGATCTCTGTTCTGACCAGGAAGAAGTAGACAGAAAATTGCCCTTCATGTGCAACATGCCATTACAATACACCCAGGCCCTGTCATCATCCACTCACCATCTGGTGATACTGATATATCAGTAATTTTACTGTTACTATTTTAAGAATGCGAGCAAAGTATATACCTGGACAATGGTCATGATAACAATAGAAAATCTTGACATCAGCAAGTGTGAAATGACCACTACAACAAAGAAAGCCTTAGTTGGTTTCCGCATTCACAGGCAATGACTATGTTTCTGCATTCTTCAGAAAGGGTAAGAACATTTGCTGGAACTTCCTTCAAAAGTACCCCAAATTCCTGGATGCCTTTAAAAAACTTGGGAGTGATTGGCAAGTGATAAGGGTGTTGTAGCTCTGTTGGAGGAGTATGTCTGTAATCTGTATGGAAGGAAGCAAGTTACTAGCATAAAGACAGCGAGGCAGCAGATCTTCTGGGAGAAATATAACAAAGACAACAGAATAACTGATCTGTCTCTGCTACCACCCTGCCAGGAAACCCTGAAGTTACATATTATACGAGCCAATTACATCTGCCAATTGTGAAGGTTTTCTTCTGTTGCAGTTATCAATGCCCCAAATGCAGCTTTGCATGGTCGGAGTGATGATCTCAATGTAAAGTGGATGGACACACCATTTCCAGATGATGATATGTCTCGTGCTCGTTAATGTAAAAGATGAGGACTCAGATGAGGACCAAGATGTATGTAATTACCAAGATGATATTGGCGTATCTGACAGTGACAAAGATTTTTCCTAGATGGACAAGATTAAGGTCCACTACTTTACCAACATTCATATTTTAAATGTTTTAATTTTTTGAAATAAGAATGTTTTGGGTAAAAAGTGTTTTTTCTTTTAGATAAATTTCCTTCTTTAAAAAGTTTTAAAATTAACCTTTGAGCCAACTTATGGGTATGCATTTTCATGCTCTAACTTCCACCTATTCATTGAGATCACACTTGAATGCATATTTAAATTAATCTCAAAGTAATGGCTAAGAATCTACATTAAGTATCGTATCTGAAAATCACACATTTTGACAAGGTATAAACTTGCTAAAATTTTGTCTATTAATGGTATTTTCACTTTTATCAGTTTATCGTCTTACAGTATATTACCGTAAGACTTCAAAACCACATATGCATTTCAAAGCAGAATCCTTGCCCTTTTGGACAACAAAAAATTATATTATCAAGTGCAATAAATCCTGTCTAACAAAATTAAATATAAGAATATTTTGAAATTTCACAAGAAATTAAGGGGTGGTGGTTGGTATTTAACCTCATAACTTTTAACATTAATCTTTCGAGGTATTACGTGCATTTTAAAGCTCTGACTCCCGCCTATTCATTGAGACCACACCTGAATGTATATTTCACTTACTCTCAAAGTTATGGCCCAAGAATCTGTATTAAGTATGTGGAGCTGAAAATCTAAAATTTTCAAGGTGTCAGGACAAAATTGATGCAAACTACCATTTTGCCCCAGTGTTCATGTGATCAACAGACAGATTATGAATTTGGGGAATATCTGCTACATTAAACAACCATCAGCATTTATTTATCTCTTGGGTGACACGCCACCGCCATCTACACCTGGTCTGTCTCATAGACAGTCCTTGATATGGCAAAGGGAAAACCTGGTCTAACTTGTGGCATTTGACCCTCGGGATTGAAAATCCTGATGGGCAGCTAGGAGAATGTTGCAAGCCCCATGCACCAAATGATCAGCACACCAGGGGCTTGTGGCATCTTAAGGGCTTTGAAAATTGATCCCTGTGTCTGCATTGCTGTCTCTGTCTTTGTTCTTAGTGGCAGTGGTGTCCTGCCCTGCTATCCATCAGCTGATGGACCCCTGCGGTTAGCGTGTGCTACTTCCACAGTGTTGGGCTGCATTGCTGTTGTTGTGTCCCCACTAATTGCAGTTTTTTTCCTCCTGAGGATGTTTCCTGAATCAGGAGTATGAAGTACTACATGCTACCTGAAAGCAGCATGCATTTCCCATGTGATGTTTCTTTTATGAATCTAGCCGATTTTATTTTACAATTTATTTACCCAAGATTGCACTGTTGAAATGCAATAAATTATTTCCAGTGGGATGCTGCTTCTACTCTTTTCTGCAGCTGGATGGACTGAAGTACTAGGGGTTAAGTGACTTAGTCAAGGTCACACAATGAATATTTGACTCTTGGGAGGATTGAACCTGTGATCTCCCCCAGTTCCCAGGCTGGTGCTCTAACAACTAAATCACACTGCCTCTCTTCGAGTATATCCTGAGGTAGGTAGTGTCTCAGTAAAACTTTATTTCAAAAAAAAGTTTTGTAGACACTCTCAGAGTTGTTACCTGGCTACATACAGCTACCTCCCTGCCTGACTGCCTCACTGTGTTCTATCCACTGAATATTTTACAGTATTTTCTGTTTTTGTGTGACGTCCAACAAGGATTTTTCTCAGTCTTGTATATCCACTCTCTTTGTAGGCTCAGGCTGGGTGTGCCCAACTCCTACCCTATGGCTTTGGTAAATGATCTCTGCTATGCCAATCTGCTTGTAATCTGCACAGTACCATGGCCACATGCTTTATGAGATCCTCCGAAACTGGTCTGTGTAAGGTGCTGTAAACACACTGAACAATGAGACCCTCCTTGCACCTGTACCAGAAGGGATCTTGCTCCATATAAGCCTCAGATACAGCCAAATGCACACAGAGAGACATATAGATCCACTCACCAGTTCACATAAGTTTTTATTCCAAGCAAATACTTCAAATACACCACTAAAAAATCAAATTAATATTTTGTAGTTTTCTCACTGCTTCATCAGGATCTATAAATGTAACAAATTCATGTAGTTTTAAATGTAACACCAAAACACCTAATTCAGTGTATACTACCCACCTTACACACATATTCCATATCTATTTACAGTTATAAGCACTTTCCCACTAATTCATTGATTTTTTTTCCTCTAGGACAACCTCTGTAAAACTTCTGTATTCCCTTACTTGCATTGCTTAAGTGCCATTCCACACAGCAAAACATTTAACCAATTCCATAATTCCATAATGCTACTGGATATATAATAAACCCCCCTTTTGGTGCAAGCACCAAATCTTGAACTACTGAATTATGCTGTCCCTTCTATGTCTGTTCTACAAAGTAATATTATTCATTTTTAATTCTTCTGTATTTATAGTACTAATTCAAAAATAATTTCCATAAAGTGAGTATATTTCTCTCATCTATATAGCTTTCAAGGACCACCTAGCCTGTGTATGGTGCTGTCATCCATATACTGTACACCTGGACGAAGTTACCAATATCTGATAAAATGTGGTTAACCAACCACTGAAAAGTCACAAAAGCAATTTGCATTCCATCTGATGTCACTCAGAATTTGAAGAAGCCAAGTGGAGTGATGAATGTTGACTTTTTCCTGGCTTCAAGGGTCAGGAGTAAATAACTTGCCAATACCCCTTTGTATGGTCTAGATATGTCAAGTATTTCACCCCCTAACTTTTCAAGGACCTGATTTGTCCTCTGCATCAGGTATGCATCAGATGCCATTCAGCTGTTAAACCTTCAGCAGTCCTCACAAAATCTCATGGTCCCATTGTTTTTGGAATTAGCACCATGGGAGAGGCCCAGAAAACTGTTACATTCCTGTATGACTGGAAGAGCCAACATCTCCTTAACCTCCTCCTCTATAGCCCGTTTCTCTCTCTCTTTCTCTCTCTCTCTCTCTGGTCCCTTCAGGGACCCTATCAGCTGGTTACTAACTCTAATAATGGATCCATCTTATTCTCCTCTTATGGGTAGCCACATAAGTAGTAGTAGGACATGACAGAGACCTTCAAGTCCCCACTGAGGCACTTACTTCTTTCTCTCCTCTGCTTGCATGTGGTCCATAAATATGCACACCAGTTTTGTGATTGAGTAGACAAATGAGAAATGGCCACCAGCAGGAAACTGCCAAGCTATAAACATATATTTCCAAACTGCAGATAAAGTAGATTAGAGCTCAAGCACCCCTGAAATTATAAACCAAATGATGGGGTATCTGATTCAAAAAGCCTGAACTCTACTCTACTCTACTTTTGTGATTGAAAAATGTAATTGGTTATGTAGCACCAGGTTGTGCACTGGAGAAAGAGTAATGTGCTCTGGGACAGTCCAGGTTCCAGTTACCTTGGTGGCACAGCTGGTAGTGCAATCAGATCAGTAATCTGGGTGGCCGAGGTTCAAGTCCCTGCTGAGGCACTTACTCCTTTCTCCCTTCTGTTTGTATGTGATCCATAAATATGAACTCCACACTTCCGATTGAAAAATGTAATTGTCTGTGCAGCACCAGGTTGTGCATTGGAGAAAGGCTAATATGCTCCAGGATGGTCCAGGTTCCAGTTGCTTTGGTGGCACAACTGGTACTGCAACTGGAATGGTATTCCAAGCGGCCTGGGTTCAGATTCCCATTGAAGCACTTATTCTTTCTCTCTTCTGTTTGTATGTAATTCATAAATATGCAATCAACAATTTTGTGATTGAAAAATGTAATTCTCCATGCAGCACCAAGCTGTGCATTAGAGAAAGAGTAATGTGCTCCAGGATGGTGCAGGTTCCAGTTGCCTTGGTGGTGAAACTGGTAGCACAACTGAAACAGTATTCCTGGTGGCCTGGGTTCAAGTTCCCCACTGAGACACTTACTTCTTTCTCTCTTCTGTTTGTATGTGATACATAAATATGCACACTGCACTTCTGTGATTGGAACATGACAGAGACCTACAAGTACCTCACAGGGGGTAAACAGGTTGCAGGAGGGGAGTCTGCTTCAATTGAGAAAGAGAACCAGGACCAGACGGCATAAGATAAAGCTGGAGGCAGGGAGTTTGTGAGGAAGTACTACTGCACTGAAAGAGTTGCAGATGCCTGGAACAGACTACCTGCAGAAGTGGTAGAAGCAAAAACAGTAGGGATTTTCAATCATGCATGGGACAGGCATAGAGAAATATTAGTAAATCGGTAAGAAGGAGGGGAGGGTCACCAGAGACCAGTGAGGAACTGCAGAGACAGACTAGACAGGCAACATCTGGGTAGACTGAGGGGGCCAAGTGGTCCTTTTCTGCTGACAAATTCGATGTTTCTATAACACAAGGGCAAAACCATTACTTCTCTGTCATGGTAAGATTTTATAATGTTTACATGATATACTCACTACTTAAGCTTGCTGTCCAGTAATTCCACGACATAACCTTATTTACCTTTTCTTACTGCTGAGTATGTACCCAGACTTCCAGAAAATGACTGTGGGCTGGATTTTCAAAGCTCCCAGAATGATGCAAGGATCTTGCACCGCAAGGAATGGCGCAAAGTGCCCCGTGCACCACAATATGTGCTGGGAGTGATTCATAAATGCAGCCTGCAGCAACCACAGGCTGTGTGCACCAAAAGGGGCTTGTGCCATTCTTGCGGTACAAAATGGGCTATGGCATGGTACTAAGGGGCATGCAGCAGTCACAAGCTGTCAAATCCCCTAAATTTGTATTCTCTAAACCCCTCCCAGAGGGCAAAATTCTAAGTACCCTTAGACCAACCCTGCCTATTGCCCTCTGGGAGGGTTTGACCACATGCACCATTCTCTGAGCCCTCGTCCCCCCATCCCTGATCCCCTTTTAATAATATATATCATGGCCCTGGTGGTCTAGCGGCTCCCCAAGCCCCGCCATGCCTGTATAGTAAAATATACAACACAAACATTCCCTGGTGTTCTAGTGGATCCTCCTCAGCCCCGATATGCCCCTATATTAATATATTAAAAGAAAACATTCCCTGGTGGTCCCTCCCCCAAGTCCTGATATGCCTGTATAGTAAAATATGTAACACAAACATTCCCTGGTGGTTTAATGGACCTCCACAGCCCCGATATGCCCCAATATTAACATATTACAAAGAAAACATTCCCTGGTGGTCTAGCGGGCTACACTCCCTATCTCTGATGTGCCCATATAATATGCAGCTATTTATCCCTGCTGGTCTAGTGGACCCCCACCCTGGCAGGTAGTGCCCACCACCCCATTAACCCCTTCCCAAAACAGAGATGGTAACTAGCATAGCCCTCCGCACACCACCACATCCAGCCGCTGACTGAGCTGTCAAGGAGGAGCATGTACTGTATATACAGTATGTGCTCATTGACTGACAGCTCACTCACATTGTCAATCAACAAGCATGTACTGTATATAGTACATGCTCCTCCTTGACAGCTCAGTCGGCAGCCAGATGTGGTGGTATTTAGAGGGCTGTGCCAGTTGCTGGCTATGTTTTGGGATTGGAGGAGTGGGGTGGTGGGCACTACCTGCTGGGTTTGGGGGTAGGGCTCCACTAGACCACTAGGGATATATAGGGCTCCACTAGATCACAAGGGATATATATCTGCATATTATATGGGCACACTGGGGATAGGGAGGGGGGATATATATCTGCATATTATATGGGCACACTGGGGATAGGGAGAGTGGGTCTGCTAGACCACCAGGGAATAATTCTTTAAATATTTTAATATATGGGCATACAGGGGCTGGGGGGTTCACTAGACCACCAGGGAATGTTTTCTTTTAATATGTTAATACAGGGGCATATCGGGGCTGGGGGGTTCTGGTAGACCACCAGCAAATGTTTGTGTTACATATTTTAATATAAAAGAATATTGGGGCTGTGGGAGGGGGGTCTGCTAGCCCACCAGGGATTGATACTTTATTATTATAAGGGCAGATGGGGGTGTCTGCTAGCCACCAGGGACTGGTGCACAGCCACCCCACAGCTTGCGGCACACCATCCGGATGTGCCATCTATTTGGTGCACGGCCATGGTTGCTGCAAGCTGCTGAATTTTGTCACTTGGACACTACTCAATAGAGAATCGGGCCCAGGGTCCCTGGTGCACTGGCAATCAGTACAGGCTACAGTTGGCATGGCTTGCATTGAGTTTTGAGAATTGAGCCCCATATGTTTTCTGACAGGCATGTGCATTCATATGTTGTCTGACCTCTGGCTCCAAGAACATACAAGGTTTTCTAGTTCTGATTTGTATTGGCTAAGTAATCCTGTGCAAGCCCCATGAACTCCTTGAGCCATGACTTGAAGTTCAAAATGTACACCACGGTGGACTGCCCTTGGGAAACCTATTCAGCCTCTCATTTATTTTTTGCACTAGGTCCAGGGGTCTTCTTACCCTATGGCCAAACAAGCACTGGAAAGGTTAGAACCCTGTCAGCTCCTATGAGACTTCCCTGTAGGCAAAGAGGATGTTGGGTAAATACTTGCCCCAGTCCTTCTTATGCTGGTCTGTAAATGCACTCTGCATTGTTGTTAGCTTCCATTAAACCTTTCAACCAAACCATTTGTTTCTGGGTGATATGGGGAAGCTCTAAGTTGTCACAATCCACATTTCTGTCAATGAATCAGTAGTCTGGCAACCCATTTGTGGGTTTCTTGAGAACTGATAATTAATCCATGGTCAGGTGACCTGTTGTGATGAATCAGAATACAGGATTTTCTGAACCTTGTGTATTCCAATGTTAGGACAGCTATAAACTTCTCAAATTTCTGCTGAGAACCATTTTGTATGTCCCAGAAAATGTTATATGAGAAAGATCCTGCTCCTGCATCTGCATCACCCTTAACAGCCACACATTCAAACAACCTTGCATCACCCATTGGATATGCTGTGAGCTTCAGATCAGATCTAAAACAGATATCCTTCCTCCTTGCACTCTCACCTAGGGTAGTGCACCACAAAGTAACCTGCCGGGATTGTGGCCTCCATTACCAGGCTGGAGTTATCTCCTAAGCAGATCTCTGTGTTGCACACCAGATCCACAGAGGAATACGCAATAAAATCTGCAACTATCGCAGACTTATTCCTCAGGGCTCTGGCATTACAAATAATTTTCTGAACGGGAGGAGCCATGTGAGTGCACCCATAATGCAACCATTAAATACAGGGGTCCCACAAGAGACAATTTTAGGGTCTTTATATTTAGTTTATTAATTAATTATATGCCTAGTGTGTGTGACCACTCTTAGTTCAACTTATATGTAGACATCACTGTGGTCTTTACCAAACATTAGGATTTGGCTGTTTTGGAGAAACATTTGCAATCTGAGATTAAATAATGTATGTTTTTGGTTTCATAAAAATAATGAGATCATTAACAAAAATAGTATTATTTGAATGTGAATGTAATTGAAAAGATTGTCCTTGTCCATGCATCCCTACACCTTTAGGGGATCCCATTGAGCAAATTCAGGAGTTTAAATACTAAACTTGGGAGTAATTTTGGATTCATCATTGTCTTTTTCTTCTCCTGTAGATAATAAGAACCATTTATCAGTATTGAGAGATACTATATAGGAATAGGTAGAATGTTTCTTCCAGAAGTCAAGAAATTCTTAGTTTCTGGTCTTATTATTTCAGTTATAGACTACAGTATAGTTGTTTACTCTGCTGCAAATACCACTATTCTTGGAAAGTTCTGCACAGTTTTTAACAGAGCCTGTAGATTTGCTCCTGACCTGACATCTGGCACCCATAGATGCAATCTCTGTATTCATACAAATTGGCATTTATATTTTCATGTTATTCAATGGGTTTCTTTTTATACCGCACCTGCATCATACTACAGTACCGGTCAACTTTTGTTTGACTACCCCTGCATGTCTGCTGGAATTCAACATTTGTTCACTTTTGTTGGAAACAAATACAACACTCATAGCATGGTCCTTACTTCACAAAAATCGGAGCACTCATAACTGAAGGAAGAAAGCAAAAGTGCACTGGTTAGTGCATAAGCTTTATTAGAAAGTGTCTCAGGTATCAAAAATAAAAACAGCAGGCTTCACTAAGTGTGAACTGCCTAAAGCATTTCGCACATATACTTGTGCTTTCTCAAAGACAGGGTGCACATTAGATGACAGCATTAAATAGTGAAGCCTGCTGTTTTTTTTATACCTACGACACAGGGCTTGATTGTCAAAGCTTGATGCAAGCTGCACCAATGGCAGCTTTCGCCAGTCTCTGGTGCACCAGACACCCTGCACCTGATTCTCAAACAGGTGGGGTCCTGGAGCTAAACTCCTGCAGCTTGCAGCAAACACTCCTCTGCATCATGGGAAAGGTACATGGACAGGGAATGCTGCAATCTGCAGGACAATCCTGTGGCAATGGCAACCAAGCTGTAGCATTTGTAACAATGTGGGTTTGGGTCATATCAACATCAATGGGTCATAACGCCGCAAGACACCTGACACAACCAGTGGCACTGCAACCATAGGATTGTAGTGGAGTTTACAGTTCTGGCTGTCATTACCATGACCACACATCCCCTAGGTTGTCAACCTGTCATGCCCTGTGGCAATCCTGGCAAAATAGCATCAAGCAATTGCATTCACCAGATCACTGCTCACCTTCGACAAGGAGACTCACACTGGTATGTGTGAGTCTGCTAAGGAGTATGAACAACAGGTGTGTTCCGATCACTCTCAGTGACACAAATGTATCATGGAAATGCACTGAGGCTGTCAGGGGCACAATATATTAGTCTACATGGTCTGATGTGCAGTATTCTAATACTGTGCACAGCTACTGCCACTTTCTGGAGGACCATAGTTGAGACCCCTGTTGATGCATGGGGTGTTAGACCAGCACAGGGCTGGTCTAACTCTGGGTCAGTGCTACAATGTTGTGGACATTAGGTACTGTACGGAATCCCACATAAGGGAATATGGCAGCCAATGTCCAGTGCACAACCCCGTGCACCATGGTGCACCCTGATGTTTGGCATTGGGCTGGAGTAGGACCTGTCTAGTGCAAGAGCACCTGACCTTGGCACAGCCTGTGTTAAGGAATTGGGTGTGGCACAACTTTTGATGCAAGGTGCACTTGCATCAATATTTTTTGACGCAAGCACCTTGCATCAACTGCTGGCTTTTGAGAATTGAGCCCACTGCTTATAATAAAGTCTATGCACTCACCAGTGTATTTTTGCTTTTATCCTCTGGTTACGAGTGCTCGGAACTTTGTGCAATAAAGACCAGCTGGGATTTTTGGCAGCACCTACCTCCTTACCTACTGAGATCATTTTTCTTCTTCTTTTTCAGCTCTCATAAAATGTCTGATGGTAGGCTTCAAACTCCATTAAGAAAATCTGTAATTGGTCAGTGGTCATTTCTGGAAAAAGCAATTAATATTTGGAGCTATCTGCCTAACAATGTTTTTGACTGTGGAATTTTTGTTCTTTTAAAAATCACTTGCTGCCCTGTTTTCAGTATAAGCTTTTTTGTCCTTGTAAATACGTTTATTGTACAGTTGCAGCTATAGATACATTCAGTTGATCATTTCCAGATATTTTGCAATATATCTTAAGAGATTCTCTTTGGTGGCCCATAGTGGTACTGCAGGCAGGGGTATCACGTAATAATGGCTACTTAATAACGGCGATGTCAGAAGGGCGAAGTCAAAAGGGCAATCACAAGTATGGAAACATAGGAATAATGGTGACCATGCAATTACAGCGACCCCATGGGAATGGCAATAATAACTATCAATGAGTGCCTCGGAGTTTGTTATTTAGAAATGGGGGGGTCAGGAGCACAGCCCCCCATGGAGGGTGTGGGTGGCGCAGCCCCTCACATTAATAAACAGCAGCCTGAATCTGCTAGTTGGCTGTTCTGTAGTTGTAAAATACTTGCTGTGGAGCTGTCTGGGTGTGGTGGAGCGGGAGTCGCTCTGGCGGGGGGAGGCAGCAGGCACGGGGGAGGGCCAGGTGGATTAAGCCCTGTAATGCCATTGTGGAGCAAACAAAGGAGAACGGTTAATTTATAGGGATGGGGATAGGTCAAAAAAGAGGGAGTGTGGTTGGAAGCCAGAATCAGGGGGCGGGTTGACACAGTAGTGAAGGACAGGCAGACAGAAAGACCGGGCAGAGCACCCTTGCAAGGCAGGTAAACTAGTACATGAATTTGAAACTAAACAGTGAAGTTACTTTAAATTAAGGCACCGGTGGGAACTAGCAAAATGTGGTGCTAATGCCTATGAAATGAGCTGTATTTGCTGATCTCTGTATATTGCTGCTGCCGTTCTTCTACTGTATGTGCCCTTATGTAGTAGCCGTATAGACGGTCACCATTATTCCATCACCGTAATAACATGGAGCCCAGGCAGGCAGGGAATTCCTCCACAGAGATATCACAGAAATTTCAGGAAATATCTGGCCATGTCTTTGACTGCAACTGTAATTGCCTTTTATGTATGTTTGTGTACTTGACCTGGACACCGTTGAAAAAGGGCAGTTTTTTTCAAAGATTTTCCAAATAAATAAAACTAAACCAAACTAGGGCCCAGATATTCAAAAGGATTGCGCCATGCGCAATAGGGTTGCACATGCACAAGTCCAAACTTGCGCCATTCTGCGATATTCAGCAGGAGGCAGTTGCGCCACTGAAAACAGGCTGAGCAACAGCGCAATGCAAATGAAGGCATGCGCAACCGAAGGGGGTGGACCCATGCATAAAGAGCGCAATGCGATATTCAAAGACCTGCGCAATTCGCAACAGCGGATGAGCTGTAAGGTGCGCCACGCCGGAAATGAGCCAAATTAAAAAGGCTCAAGGAAGAGGCGCAAGAACGCTACAGGTAAGCCACATGAGGCAGGGAGAAAGAGAGTGCGACAGTGGCAAAGAGTGCAGGCCAGGGAGTGCACAGGAGAGAAGATAGACAAGGGAGGGTGTGTTGGGCCACAGACTGCAGAGGCCGGTAGGTGTACCCGGTGGAGTGGAGGTAGCAGTCAGGAGAGTGGGGGTAACACAGCAAGAACAGCCAGGAGGGGAACACAAGCCAGGGACACGGACAGTGCCAGCTTCCTCATGGAAGCTGTAATGAGGGGGGTGAGAAGGCATGCTGCAGGGGGACGTGGATGTGTAAGGGCCCGTCGGCGGTACGCCCCCAACAGGCAGTACCATGCCCGCGTCAGTTTTGAGCTGTACACGGATGTAGAGATTGTGGGCCAGTACCACCTGAACAGGGCAATACTGAGGCAACTCTGTGAGCTGTGCAGTGATGTGATGCAGGCACCCTCACGATGGAGTCACGCTCTGTCAGTGGAGACAAAGGTAACAGCCTGCATGTGCCTGCTCACCACGGGTACCTTCCCAGAGGCTGACAGGGGACACCTCAGGCATAACACAGTCGGCCACGTCACGCATCCTCACCCAATTCCTCAGCGCACTGCTGCCACATGCTGCAGAGTACATCCATTTCCTCAGCACCGCGGCAGAGCATACAGCAAACATGCAGGAGTTCCACAGGGTAGCACGTATGCCTGGCGTGCTAGGGGCAATAGACTGCACCCATGTGGCTATTCGCATGCCACCTGGCCCCGATGGGGCCGCATACAGAAACAGGAAGGGATTTTCGAGTGTCAACTGCCAAATGGTGTGTGATGCCAATGGGCACATAATCAATGTCTGTGCCACACACCCTGGCGGAGCACATGATGCCTTCATATGGTATCAGTCTGCACTGTGCCATCGATTCGAGAGTGGGGACATCCCCCACAGGCCAACTAGTGGGTGAGTACGCATGTAGGAAGTGCAAACTTGGGGCAAGGGTGGGAATGCCACAGGTGCCATGGTAGTGGCACACAGGGATATGGGCATTATGGACCTGAACATGATACTTATCTCCACTATCTCCACACAGGTGACAGTGGATACCCACTCCATCCCTGGCTGCTCACACTGTACCGGCGCCCCATAACCCCATCGCAGCAATGTTATAATGAGGCACATGCCGCCACATGCAACATCATCGAGCGGGTGTTTGGGATGCTTAAGGCACACTTCCGATGCCTAGACACCTCCGGCGGTGCCCTACAGTACAGCCCCTCAAAGGCCTGTGGGATATTCCTGGCCTGTTGTATCCTGCACAACATGGCCAAAGACCGTGGGATAGCCATACAGGTCGAGGAGGGGGGACAGCGATGGGGACGCCAGTGATGATGGTGATAAGCAGCCTCCCCTTGGACGGCGGGACCCCCGACTGATCCGGCAGGCCCAGCTGCACCGGGACACCATCATGGAGGAGCATTTTGCACCACACAGGTAAGTCAAGGGGCCATGTGAAACCAACACTGTCTAGGCGCAACCCACAGGCACACAGGGTAACACACCAGGGGTGCATGATGGCAAGGGGAGTTGAAGGGCCCAGGCACACAAACACACCATCAGGGAGGGTTGAACAGTCATCTGGACACACACACACACACACACACCAGGCACATATTGTACACGGGCAGGTGCACAGCAGAGCAGGAACAGACATGGCAAACACACAGATCAACGGACCACCCCCACCACCTGTACTGTCCAAGTACGTGTGTCAGATGTTGGGCACCCTTGCACCTTGGTGTACAGTACAATGCAGGCATCATCATGCACACGCACTTGTGGACAGCAGTTGGGTGGGTGTGCAGGTGGTCCGTGTGTCGGCGTGTTGGGCAGGGCACCCACCAGTGCACTGCCCACCATGACAGACATTGCACACAGGCCAGCATCAGACAGGGCCCGCACTGGGACACAGGTCACTCAGGTGGCACTGTGCCACGGCCACCTCGGATGTGTGGGCGGCCCCACCATGACCCAGCAGCACTGGCAGGCTGATCATGGGCCACATGGGGTGGCACCAATGGACCACCAGGTGTCCCACTGCATGATCACGACCGTGTCCGCACAGGGGTTTGCAGCATGCCAAACATACCTGCACCAGGTGTGCTCGGGATGCCCACAGCAGAACCCGGCGTCGACAGGCTGGGTGTCGCACGACACCGGGAATGGGGAGTGGAGCGCAAGCTGTGTGGGGTGTGTGGTACAGGGGCACCTGACTGTGTGCCCAATGCAGCCACGACAGCGACCAATGCCTGGGTCTGCCTGTCAATGGCGGCGGTCACATCCATCCGCATTTGGACCATCTCTGCAAGGATCATTGCATTGTTCCTGCTGTGCTGCTCCACAGCCATACACAGTGCCTCCACGGACATTGTAACCCCCATCTGCTGCTGTACTGATGCCCGCAGCAGGCGGGTGTGCTCGTCAAATGGGACGTCTGCCACATCAGCAATCTGTCCCCCAGGATATGGAAGGTCCTGATGCTCAACACCCCTTGAGGGTGGACGCTGTTCACCAGGACCAGGTATGGGCATGTCTACAGGCAGTGTGCATGTGCCACCGCTGGACCCTGTAACCCCAGACCCGGTGGATGACTGCTGCTGCTGCCCCTCCAACTGCTGTGCCCCAGGGACCACTCGTTCCACTGCTGTGGCCACAACAGTACCAGAGACCTGCACAGCCACTGGTGCTGCCCCACCGGTGCTGACAGGCACAGCCTGGGACTGTGCTGATGTGCTGGCACACACGTTGGAACCAGCTAGGTCCAGGGGCACGTGCTGGCCTGCTGTGTGTCCGTTATGGGACACACACGTGTCACCGCCTATTGCAGTCCTTGCATCATCAGTGGTGCAGGTACGTGCAACAGCCACAGTCACAGCGTGCTGGCATGCTTGCATGCCAGACTGCTGAGACACAGGCTGTGCACCCCCCACACCTGACTCACCGACAACAGAGGTGGCAGCCAGGCGTGCATGCTGGTGCAGTGCAAGCCGGCTGGCGACAGAGGTGGATGGACCCTCCTCCAACTCTGGCAGGTCTTCATCACTGCATGGTCCCACCACCACCGTCCCCTGCAGATGAACAGGATCTGTAACAGAAAGTGAGGACATGTTAGTGCATGTGATCAACCTCCCCCCCCAACACCACCACCATGTCATACCGTGCAGTGATGGGCTTCCACCTGTCTGGAATCCACCTCCTGGTACACCCTCTGTAGCACTCCGCTGCATTGATGCAGCCAGTTGGTCCTCAGCCGGGGTCAGCTCCACCTCCGCTGGCTGGCCCCCGCCTGTGCCAGCGCTTGCCACCCTGAGGGCTGCCACCTTCTCTTTCACCCTTCTGCGGTCTGTCCCTACCTTCTTTTTGCATTCCTGCACGGAGCACTGGTGGCTTCCGTGCAGGTTCACCACCCGAGCTACCCCCTCCCATGCAGCCGCACAGGCCTGAGGAGTGCCACGTCCACTCAGTAGTGGCTCCTCTTCCAGGTAGGCTTGGAAGAGTGCCTCTGTCTCTGCCTTGGTGAAGTTGGGCCTCCTCCTTCACCCACCATCCTCACCCTCACCTTGGCTCTGCTCGGTCATGTCGGTCTGTATGGGTGGAAGTGGACACCTGTCACTGTGCAGTCTACAGTGTTATCCCATGACCATTGCCCGGAACATCACACAGCTTGAAACTCACCTCTCACCTGCAGTACCCGACTCCGGCCAGCGCAGTCCACTGTCGCATATTTATAGCGCAATGCATGCAAATTAGGAGTGGAGCAACTGTAATGACATGCAAATCATGCCACTGCGCCGTTGAATGGCTGATCAGATGATTTGCATGTGTCGGCTGAATATCGCGCCGTTGCACTTTGTGCAATACGGTTGAGCTGGCTGAGCCAATGGTGCATTTCCGTGACTGTGTAGTACACTGCATTGCGCATGCCCAGGTAGCTTACACAGGCATCTGCCGCACTGATGACATGCTGTGCGCGATCAGCAATTCAGGACATGGCCACCATTGTGCCAGTGGCGCTGCAGCGCTGGGCACCAAATGGCACTGTGGCACAACTGCGCAATAGTCCACTGTGGCACTGGCATGCAGGTGACCGTTCATGCAGGACGTGTAGACGTCCGATGGCATTGTGCGTGGCCTTGCGCCACGGCCCCTGACGCTTGTGCCTGACCTTGCCTCTGGCGCTGTATCGTCGCCTGTGCGGAAGCTTTATCGCGCTGTTCGTGACAGCGCCGATAGGGATTGGCAGCACCGTACCGACAGCGCTGAGCAGGAATGGCGGTGATGTACCGCAGTACTTCCACATGGCGCTGCCGCTGCAGAGCACCATATTGTCTACTATAGCATTAGAGATGGCACAGGAGAGCCCCTCAGTGGATGCCCTTGAGCTGGCCAACCTTGTGGCCACTGTGGAGCCACACTATGGCCCACTGTTTGGTGAGGTGCCACTGGACAGGGCCAGGACCCAGGTCTGGGAAGAGGTGGCCACTGACCTGGAGGTGGCCGCTGGCTGCAGGAGAATGGCTGAACAGTGCAGGCACCGGTATGGGGACCTGAGACGGAGGGAGCTGGAGCTACTGGCACGTCTGCAGTCGCGTGCCAGGAGGGGCGTGGTGCCTCGTCCAGGTGGGTGATACTGCCTACACACTTGTATGGTCCATATGGGTAACGCTGTCTCATGTGTCCAGCACATAGGGAGGGATGGTCTAGGTTGGCTGTGGCGGTGTTTACAGGGTATGGGATGGGTGGGTCTGGCTGGTGGGTGGGCCACACATTGGGGCAGGGGAATATGCTTGGGTTTGTACTGATGTGTTTCTCTCCTTTGTCTCCCACAGGCATGGCCGAGCGGAGGAGGAATTGGAGCAGCAGCAGAGGGTGGGGGACACCGCACGGGGGCATGTCGGGGACCAACCCCAACACCAGCAACATCCCGATGAGGGTGAGTGTCATGACACCATGATTGCTATTGCAGGCTGTGTGACAGGGTGGGAGGCAGTGCATGGCCACCATCCATGGACACCACTGCCATGCACGTGACATGTGACAGTCAGCACTGTCCAGTGGCACTGCATGTCTGGGAGTGCATCAATGGTGGTCCATGCGTGCACTGGGCACATGGCTGTGGCACTGCCTGCTCACCGCGACAGCTGTTACTGTCACGGCTTTGGTTGTGCTGTGCTGGACATGGGCGGTGGGTGTGTGCAGTGGTACACATGGCTGTTGCTGCCTGGTTGGGCATGTCTTGTGGACGCGGTCACTGTGGGTGGGCGCACACCATCACAGGAGCGTGGCACATGGCTGTCTGCCATGCATAATGGGTGGGCTGCAGGGGGATGGACAGTCACACCCATTGACTCTGATCCCTTGTCCTAGGTGTGAGGATACTCCTGCGAATGCAGCGGTCCATTCAGGACCTTGTGCGGGTGGCGCAAGAGTCCCTTGCCATCCTGCGGGATCTGCAGCAGCATGGCGTGAGGAGGAGGAGGTGACCCAGGCAACAGCCCCAGGCAGCAGAGGACCAGGCTGGCCACCAGTGAAGAGAGACAACCTCCCCCCTTTGACCAACCCTCACACCCTGCCTTCCCTCTCCCATATGTTCACCCCTGCCCCTTACCCACCCCCACCTTATTCCTGTCCCTCCACCCCATGTTTGTACATAATTGTAAATAGTTGTTGTTGTTATATTTTTTGAATACAGTTATTTTGATATGAATACTGTTGTGGTCTCTGATTTGCAGCTGGCTATAGGTGCTCAGTTGCAGTGGTGTGCATGGCATCTGGGGTGGTTCAGTCATGGGTATGTGTGTGTGTGTGCGTGGGGAAGTGTCTCTGGTGTGGGAGTGGCTATCAGTCGGTATTTGTGGTGTGTGTTGTTGTCTCTGTGCATTGCATTACTGTGTGCAGTGGTCCATGGTGCCTGCTCTGTGTCCATTGTGCCCCTGTCAACCCATCCTTGGCCTGTGCAGCTGACACCCTTGCATGTCTGTGGCCTGCGAGGTCTGCTGCCTTGTCAGTGGTAGCTGTCCCTGCAGGTCATCCACTGTGACTGTCCTAATGCTGGGTTGCCTCCTGTCAATTGTGTGGTGCATGTTTGCCTCGGGTGACACTATGGCCTCCGCAGTTGCTGTCCCACCTCCATGCTGTGGCTTGTGCGTATTGCAGGGTCTGTGCACCACTGTCTGTGACTTGTGATCCAGGCATATGCTGGTGGCGTACAGGGCCACAGTTCATGCACAGGGTGGGTGTCACCCCTGTGCCATGAGGGACAGCAGGCCGTGTGTGCACAGTTTTCATGGGCCCACACTGGGGGCTTGGTTGCCACACTACTGCATCCCTGTGTTAGTGTCCCCGTGGGTATGGGTGTGTGTTTGCCCCTGCACTGTGTTACATCCAGTGTGCTGCATGCTTCCACACACCACTGTGGGTGTCTGTGCTGGCTGCTGTGGCTCATGGTGGGTCTGGCTTGTATGGTTCTGTGGTACATGAGGTTGCAGTATGGCACTGGGGTGGTGGTTGTATGCATGGGGATTCCCGCAGTGGTGGTCACTGCTCATGGGGGGTGTCTTGGGGTCACAGTGCAGGGTGTGTTGTGCACGGGGGGGCTGCTGTGCCATGGGTTGGTCCGCCCTCCTTGTGTGGCAGTCTCAGCTTGCCGGTGGGTGTGCTGGGGCACCATGGCCCAGCTGTGCTTTGTTTGCTTGTCCCCATGGTCCAGTGGCTGTTCCATACCTTCTCCAGTTATGTTGTGCTTGTGGTGTGGGGGTACATTGTTGGTTCTGCAGTGTGTCCCTGTGCCCATCTGTGGCATTGGTGGTGGGCCCCTGCCTACCTCCCTGGTTGTGCAGTTCCATTGCTCTGCTGCTGAGGGGCTCCCTACTTGTGCTATGGCACCTCTGGGCTGCTCAGCTGGGCAGCCCTTGTTGCGCCATAGCGCATCGTCTCTGCTCAGCTTCCCCTTCCTGATTACGCTATAGCACAGATTGTGCGATATTCAGACGCTGGCTTGTTGCGCAATTTGGCTTGCTCCATGTTTGAATAGCACGTCTATTGCGCATGTGTGCAATTGACTTGTGCATGCTCCTGCTGTTGCGCACTTTTTGGGCTCAGTTTGAATATCCAGCCCTAGGTATCTAGCCCTAACAGTTCAAAAGTTAGAAAATTTGCCTGCTACTGTATATTGAGAGAAGTCTTACTTTACCAAAGAATCTTGCCTTGCAATTGCTACTGTAACAGTCTCTAGCTCCCAACTCTTAGCTATCACTCAGCTATCTTGGTTTCCCTTAAAGAGCCCCTGACACAATTAGAAAAACATGAAAAAAAGTGAGATTTAGACACAATTTAGTTGATGTTTCATATATTTTCTATAATTCATTCCCTTTTTTCTTTATTTCTAAGCACAGTTGTATAAAAGAGGATCACTGTCCTTTAGTCTTCATCTGCTCTTTCCGCTTGCCTACACCTGACATCACAATGCCTATTTATGGCATTGTAATTATTTCCACAGCAATAGACTGTGATGTCATAAACAGAACTGTGATGTGAGATGAAGGCAAGCAGCCAGGACAGATAGGGCAGTGATCCCATTTACCTGCAAATGTCCTTAGTAACAAAAATGAAAGGGAAGAATTACAGAAAAACTATTAAATATAAGCCAGACTGTGTTTAAATATTGCAGTTTTTCAAATTTGTCACACCAGCATGGGGGGCCCTTTAAAGAGAATGAACTGGCTTGATCGAGGATTCTGTATAACAGAATAGGATATCTATCTGCAGTCACAGCATGTTCATCACTGTGGAGTACTGCCAATCTCAAATGGCCGATAGAGCAAGATCAATCACAGTATGCATTGCAGTGCTAGACCTTCAGGATGTTAAACCTCAGCTCCCCATCCAGCTTGGTTACCATCTTGTTGAAGCAATATCTTCAACATAACCTGTGTTCTACATACATAGATACATACCATAGGAAGACAGTATAACCTAGAGGTTAGAGCACTGAGCTGTGAACCCAGAGACTTAACTGTTCATGGGTTAAATCCCACAACCACCTCTTGCAAACTGCGTAACCCCAAACAAGTAAATTTAACTGCATGTGCCCCTGGAATGCACCTGGAAATTAACTTCAACTCAGTGTGCCTTTTCCAGCCAAACACTTTAAAATAATGTCAAGTAAACTTCCAGTTGCTCACTACTAACCCCCGCCCCCACATGGAAACCTGAATGGAACAGTGTTCCTTTACCTATATATCACCAATACTGTTGATTTTTTTCACCTCTGACTCAAATCACATCACATGATATGCAGCTTAAAATCAGCACAAAAATGCCTCCTTGAATGAAGTTGGTGTGCATGTCAGCCTTGATCACATCCATTGGACTTGCAAGATATTATTTCTTTGTTGATACCTTGGCACTATTGTGGGCTCTGGTTGTGTTTTAAAATACATTACTTCACCATGCCAGTTGATCATGGCTACTGAGCACTGTGTTTTCCAGGCCTTGATCCCTGATCCTCATATTCTAGTATTGTTTTTTCCCATTTCATATAACTATCTTGTAACTAATGCTCTGGATATTTTATCCCATGCAGTGTAAGTTTCACTAGTCTTATTCTGTTATGTATGACTGTATGACTGTTGTTCTTTATATGTTGATATATTATTTATGTACATATTTCTGTGTCACCCCTGAAAATGGGCATCCAGTACCAGTGGGCTTACCTGGTCATGAAAAACAAGCATAATCAATCAACAAATAAATTAACTTAAAGAAATTATGCTTAGAAAGGGGTAACACTGGAACTGTTAATGCTGGAACTGTTAGGGCCAGAAAGGTAGTCTGGCAGATATAGCTAAGCTCTATTATTTGAATGGTTCATTATCTATGTTTTTATTTTATTATATCATATCTATCATATCATATCATCTTTATTTATAAAGCACCTTTCAAAATCAAGGCGCTGTACAATGATTCACATAAATATATAAATTAAAATAATAATTTAAAAGCTATAACTAGGATAAGCTAGACCAAATAAATATGTCTTTAAATCATTTTTAAACTTCTCGATGGTTGGACAATCTCTCAACCAACGAGGTAGAGAATTTCACAGGGTTGGTGCAGAAAAGGCAAAAGCACGAAATCCAGATGTTTTTAATTGAACCCTGGGAATCTCCAGCAATCCCTCATTGGCGGAGCGGAGAGGACGGAGGGGGCAGTAGGGTACCAGGAGATCTCTCAGGTAGCCAGGTCCCTGATCATGTAGGACTTTAAAGGTTAGTAAACCGACCTTATAGGTAATCCGGCACCTCACAGGCAGCCAGTGCAGTTCATGGAGCACAGGGGTAATATGACTGGATCTAAAGATCCCAGTCAAAAGCCTTGCCGCTGCATTCTGCACCAACTGGAGGCGATGGATATCAACCCCAGATAGCCCTAGGTACAGGGAACTACAGTAGTCAAGATGGGTAGTGATAAAGGCATGGACCAATGTTGGCATATCGCCCGGTGGGACCAGATGTTTAATCCGGGCGATATTCCTCAGATGAAAAAAAGAGGATTTGACAACGGCTGACACCTGAGATTTTAAGGTCAGGCCATCATCAAAAATAAAGCCCAGATTTCGCACCTGATCAGAGCTAGTAAGCGACATACCATCGAGCAATAAGCCCGGTGGCTGGCCAGCCCCAAACCCATCACCGGGTGACCCGGATCCACTACCAACACCTCAGTCTTATCCGGATTCAGTCTCAAACAGCTGGAACTCATCCATAATCTGATCTCAGTAAGGCAATTATCTAGCTTGGAGAGAGCACCATCTTGCCTGGGCGGAAAGGACAGATACAGCTGAGTATCATCTGTGTAACAGTGAAACCTAAGCTGTATTGCCTGATGATATCTCCTAAAAGGCAGTATATACACAGCAAACAACATATGCTTAAATGGAATCCCTTATGTACTTAACAGGCAGAGTGTGAGCACCAGAGGAATAAATTCCAGTAGTAACCCTCTGAAACCTGTCTGTGAGGTAAGATTGAAACCATTTGAGGACTGTTCCAGACAGTCCACAATAAATCCGCAGGTGCTCCAACAGCACACCATGGTCTACAGTGTCAAATGCCACAGAGAGATCGAGAAGAACCAGAATGGTACATACCTTTCAATCTCTAGCCATTAGGAGGTCATTTAACACCCGGACAAGGGCAGTCTCCGTGCTATGCTTCTTCCTGAAACCAGATTGAAGAGTATCATAGACATTGTGGGTTGTAAGATGATCATCCAGTTGTAACGCAACTGCCTTCTCAATAACCTTCCCAACAAAAGGAAGGTTAGAGATAGGCCGGTAGTTAGCTAGACAGTCTGGATCCAAGGAGGTTTTTTTAGGAGTGGTCGAACTACTGCCTCCTTAAGGGGATCAGGAAAGACCCCCCTTTCCAAGGATTTCCAGACAATGTCAGCAAGGATCGGGCAGATAACCTCTAAACATCCCACCAAAAGGGTTTTAGGACCCGGATCCAAACTACAACTGGTTGGCCGTAATGCTTGGATGATCTTCACAATGTCAGTGAACTCCAGCCAGTGAAAATCTGACCAGACAGACTGGGTGAATATCACTTCCTGTCGACAACTGCAATCCCTTAAAGGAGGAGTCGGACCGATACCGGACCTGATGCTAGCAACCTTATCTGCAAAGAACTGAGCAAACTCCTCACATCTTAGCTGAGAAAAGGCTCCTCTGGGCTGGAGACAGATTGGATTGCACAATCTGTCAACAGTCTGGAAAAGCTGAGCTGGTCGATTCTGTGCAGCAGAAATCTCCCTGTACAGGAATTCTGCCTTCTTATGGTTGATTTCTGATTGATAGCCATCATAATGTGCCATCAACCTAAGCCTGTCAACATCATTTCTGGACTTCCTCCATGCGCTCTCTCCAACCTTCGGCCTACTCTCCTTAACTCCTTCAAGGAGCTATCAAACCAAGGACTCCTTGAACGGAGGGTGAGAGGCTGAACACGAACAGGAGCAATCTTGTCCAGAGCATCTCCCACAGCCTTATTATAGGCCAATATGAGATCGTCTGGACTCATGCATTCACCAGACAAACCCAATAGGTCCAATACCGCCATCAGGTCGCTGGGACTAATATCCCGTAAAGGGCGGTACTGAACCATCTCCGTAGGGGTAGACCCATTAGGGGGAGCCCTGAAACTGAACCTTATTGTGTGATAGTCAGACCAACTAACTGGTTCCACCCCCAAGTCAGCGATCTCCTTTTCCAAAAGGAAGACCAGATCCAATGAATGACCTTTTATATGGGTTGAGGAGGTAACAACCTGTGTTAGGCCCAGTGAAATCATCAACTGGAGGAGATTTTGACCAAAACCAGAGAGTTCATCGTCGACCCAGGCATTGAAATCCCCCCAGAATTAACAGTCTGGGGGACCGCAATACCAGGTCGACGATGAAGTCTGCTATCTCCTGCAGGAATTCTCCACCATCTCCTGGTGGACGGTAGATGAGGAGAATTCCGCAACCTACACCCTCACCCAGGATATATTCAAAGGATTTGGTACTTCCCAAAGGCACATCCAGAAGGCCCAGCTCAGTTTTAAACACAATGGCTACACCCCCACGCCTACGATCCAGTCTTGGACGGTGTATCACCGAGAACCCGGCTGGTGTTGCTGAGGCCAATATAGGGCCTGAATTTTCATCCAGCCAGGTCTCGGCGATGCATGCCAGATCAGTTGGTGCAACAAGATCAGCTATTATAGCTGTCTTCTTTTTAGTAGATCTGGCATTGCATAACACCGCCAAGACCGGATGAGCTGTCTGGGAAGACCTCGGGCTCCTGCCTACTAAAACTGGAACCCTTGGGTATGGGAACAAGACAAGAATAACCTCTATCTTGACCCCATTTCACCCCAGGGTGTTTCCTGGATCTCACGGCCTCAATCCGCCCTCCCCCCTCCTGTCCCCCACCAGACTTCACCCTCCATCTTCTTTTATGCTTCCTCAAAATGCCTAAAGCATGACTCCTAAAATAGGTGTCAGATGGTAGTGGAGGACAATCAAAACGACACAATTCTCTAAGTCTGGTGGGGGAATAATGTCCAACCGTAGCCAAATCACCCCCAACACATTTCAAAAAGAAACAGAACAAATAACAAAAATATATAATCACCAACTTATATAAAATAAGTCATAATTGTTCAGCCTTCCTAGATATAGACACTTAAAAACTATAACCTTAAAATTATCAAAAAACAATACAAATAAATTATAAATCAAACAACCCAAAAAAGAAAACCACCCATTAAGAATCAGTTTCTGAAGAGAATTTAAATCCCAGAAATAAAATAATTAAACAATCTTACAAATAAAATAAATACAACGAATTCTGAGACCCTGGTACTCTCACTATCCAGGGAATCAAAAAAACATAAGGAAAATAATATAAATTTACAGATTTTCAGGTATTCACACTACCCGAAAAAGAAAAATAATAAAAATAATAATTTGGGCACTCTCACTGCCCAAATATTTACACAAATAACAAACAACAGAAAAAGTTCTCCCAAAAAATGTCTCAATAGTGGTTCTTCTTTTATCTCAACAGATCGTAGTCCCAAAACCTGTTGAACTCCAAATCTCGAAGTCGAATAGTGAAAGCCAGTTTTAATCAGTCTTTAAAGTCCATGTCCATTTAAGGGTTTTTCTGGCAAAGGCCAAGAGTCTGCAAACCTTATCTGATAATGAAAGGGATACCCCAAACCTCCCATCCACATTTCCCAGGCCGCTCAAACCCCTATCGCCTGTGACCTGCAGCTACAGAAGTCATGAGGGTAAACAACCTAGTCCACCCCCAGGGCAACTTAGGAGACCTCAAAAATCCTCCTCTGACTCCTCAAAGGAAGATGAGGAAACTCCTGTTCGGTCAGGGGAAATAAGGGAGGCGACCCAATGTATAAGGAGGAGGGGACCCCACCCCTGCACCACTCTATGACCCCCAGCACCCCTAGGGCTTCAAACAGCAGCAACCAAATCACTCTAAAAATTCCAGCTCATGAAGGTGCGGGCTTTAATCAAAGTAAACACAACACTCATATTTGAAAATAAAGTGGAGAGCGCTCTCACCACAACGCTGCTCGCATAAATATGCAGTCTTCTAACAAACCAGAAGTTCGTAAGAAACAGTAACAGTTTGAAAATTCAAATAAACAGCAGTTCTCACAGCTTCATAAGCACTCACAACTTCATAGATTCAGTAACCAAAAGTTAAGATAACGATGATAATTCAGGCTTTTGCAGGTTCAAAAAGCAGCAAGTCTTGCAGCTTCACAGATACAGCAGCAGCAACTCTCGCAGCTTCACAGGTACGATAACCACAAAGCGCAGATTATAGCAGGATTTGGGCACAGTTTCTAAAATAACAAATTCACAAATCCAAATTCAACGATAAAGTTAAAATACATGCAGTTACCGGCTAAAACGGCTGAACTGTACCAGCGGCTAAACTCCCATATAACAAGGAGAGCAGCCGAACAAATGTAAACACATTTTATGTTATTTGAATAGTTCATTATCTATTTTTTTATTGTATTATAGTAATTTTACCAGATGGTAGGCAAGATCAGGTGATGTCTTTTCAGCTATACCTGGACATAAAATACAAATCAACAGAATAAAGCACAAGCTTGAAGCATCAAGTTTACATATTTTAACAGGTAGAGGTAATGTTGGAATTCATGGGTCATATATGATTACAATTTTCTGGTCAAGACTGACACCTGGATTTTAGGCTCGTCATTCTCATATTGTCTTTGCAATTTAAGCTTATCTATACAGACATATGTTTAGCAAAACTGCTACTTTTACTGAAGTCTGTGCTCAGATGTAATGCCATCTATAACTTGCTTAGGAACACCAGTAGATAAGTTACACTGAATAATGCATAAACAGATGAATCGTACAGTATGTGTTATCAGTTTTTATCAATGAAAGCTTCTGAGACACAAGTCCCATCTAGTGGGTTTGTTATGCAACCAATGTCAGTTAAAATGTTAGAACATTTCTTTTACATAATGTATTATCGTATTGTGAAATACCTAAGCTGTTTTATTGCCCCAACAGTGTGACTCTGAAGCTTCTGCTTATATTGTATTTGGATGAAACTCTTGTTATGTGCACATGTATTGCTAGTTGAATGAATAAGTTCTATGAACTATGATAAAGTTCAAACTACATCTTGCCGACACTGGCAAAAACAACTGTACACATTTTTAGCTGGAATATAAACAATATTCTGCATAGCCATCTTCCTGTCTAATGGTGTAAGATGGAAAATGTTTGCTCTGTAAAATGTACTTATAAAAATACAACCGAGAGAGAGAGAGAGAGAGAGAGAAATAGGATTTGCAATATCCAGCAATGCCATCAAGATGATATTTTCATTGTCTCATACCATCATCGAGGTGTACATGACATCTTTTAACATCTAGGTACTCGCCACCATCAGCATAGTGTCCATCACCATCTAAGAATGCTATGACGTCATTTGCAAGAAACAAGTCTGTCTGCAGCAACCTCAGCATTATGGAACTACATGAGATAAACAACATGCAGCATCCTGTGCAGTCTACCATGCCTCCCAATCATGATGCAACAAGCTACTCCCACCAGCTGCAAAGATCTGCCATGGAAAGGATCATTGAGGGGAGAGAAAGCCAGCAAGCGTCCACCCTAAATGTTTGTAAATGACTGCAAGTCCTTGCCAAACAGAACTCCCTAACTGAAGTCTTATTTTTGGCAAGTGAATAAAAGGACTGGGTATAAGATCTTACCGGGGGGGGGGGCTGTCAGTTCATCAAGTGGCTAAAGTGTGTATATATTTTGCTAAAAACTGTATAAACTGTGATCATTCAGATTAGTTTTATACCGAGCTGAAATTGGAATTGTCATAATCTGGGTATCAACTAATTTATTTATTTATTTAGTTTTTGTTGACCGGGTAAGTGCACTAGACGAATCCTGCCTATTTTCAGGCATGACCCGGGGGAGGAGGGGGATACAAATGAATGCCAACTGACCTTGAACCAGATTAAGCTGTTGGTGGTATTTTTAGTGAATGAGGGAAATTTGGCCAGGACACCGGGGAAATTCCCCTACTTTTCAGAGGGGGAACCTCTGTCCAAGATGGCGGACGCACCCTTGCTTGCTGAGGAGGTGGCAATGGAGGTGGGAGACCTGGTCTCAACTTCTGCCTCTGTGTGTGTGGAGACCACGTCTGCAACTACTGAAGCAAAGCTGGTTTCTATGTATACTGCAGAAAATGAATCTACACTACAGGTTACAACTTTAGAACCTCTGCTGGGTCACCCTGACATGGACTCTCAAACGTCTTTACCCCTTGCCATCCCAATGAGGAATTTTTCCACTTTTGACTCTGCTGCTGTCTGTTTGGCTGAAAAGGAGCTTCAGGACCATTTGGGTGATGCAGAACGTCGATTTGAGATTACAAAGAAGAATTTGAACTGAGAACTGCAACGGATTCGTGAAGTCAGATTGGCAGGATGTATGTCTCCTGCTGCCCACAATAATACTTCGCAACAGCCTACATTGTCTTTTCAAGTGGCTGAGGTGCCTCCCTGTGCAGCCCATCCTGGGGAGTTCTCTGCTGGAATATTCCCGCCCGCTTCTCAGCTGCCCCCGCAGACTACAGCGACATCATTGCATACAGTGCCTAGTTTGCCTATTGTGACACACTCTCCCTCTCAATTGCTATCTCTTGATACCAATCCTGCTACAACACCTACCTGGTCTGTAGAAATGGCATTGCAAGGAGCTGGCTGGGTGCAGGAACCTACAGAGGGGAAGTGGGTTTCTGGTCCATCCCCTATTCGGTCCCCGTGTCTCAATGATTTTCCTGAGCTGCAGCATTCACCAAACAGAAGTCTGCCTATGTCTGACCCCTTATGTCTCCCCAAGGAATTGAAACTTACCCAGCACCCAGTCTTGGAACCTTTGCAGGGTTCTCTTATTTGTGCTGCTTCTCCCACTACCATTACAGAGAATACAGCTCCTGCAGTAGTGGAGCCCACCTCAAAGAAAATAGAGCCAAATCATTCTTTTTCCTCATTGTTTAAATTTCCAATTCTGGCTGCAAAGTGGCATAATGCGGGTATGATTGGCTTATATAGGCGTTTTACCTGAGCCACCGGATCAAGTGTATGTAGCTCGGACTACTCAAGGACTCTCTGAAATTCTTTTCTCACTAAATATATGCACTGATTCATATTTCCGGTGAAACTACGTTTGATGTCAGCTTCCAAATGCCTCGTGGCTTGGAGCGTTTTTGGTCACGATATCATGCCTTAAGAAATACTGTCCTGTGGACCCCATTTAAGGCCATTCCCCTTTCCAAACCAGCCTTTAAGAATGTTACCATCCTGTTTTGGGAAAGAAGGTGTTGACGCCACTGACGTTGTCTATTGGCTGAAACAACATTGTACTGTTCAGGGTCAGCTTGAGGCAATATTGGACACGGAAAATATTTGGACTGGAGGCTGGAAGGTTAAGGTTTTGTTACACTCTAATGATTCTGGTCCAGTGCACCTACCTAATTCTTTTTATAGGTCGTGATAGGGGGGTCTTGTTTTACCCTGGACAACTGAAAGCTTGTTACCAGTGTGGAGACCCCTCTCACCTTAGTAATGTCTGTGATAAGCTGAAATGTAGTACCTGTGTAGAATTGGGTCATGTGGGGATTCACTGTCTAAATGAGTGTAAATGTAATCTTTGTGATGAGCTGGGTCATACGTTTCAAAATTGTCTGTGGGCTGCTCACAATCAGGCCACACATGGTGATGGTGCTGATCAATGTTTTGTAACCACACAAGCCCAGAAGGCTCGTCTTAAGACTACCTTAGTAGAGCCGACTTTAGTAGTCACTCGACCTCTATTGCAGGTCCCTGAGCCTGTTGTAGATCAGGTTGTGGTACCCCCCCCGTGGCCTCTTGTGTGGCACCGCTTACTGAGATGACCCCTCCTACCCCTGACTCTGTCCAATCTGTCCAGCTTGTCCTGGACCCTGTTCCAGGCCCGAGTACTATGCCACCCCCCCGAGTACCCACTAGTGTTATGCATCAGAGGTCTATGAGAAATTACCCCCGTGCATTATCATTGCCTCCTTTGCTTTTGGAACCCCCTCCTGTGGTTTTGTCTAATGCCTTTGAGCTACTCCAAACTATTTCTGATGATGCTGGAGGCGAGTCTGACTCTTCCTCTGTTGCATCTTCCCTCCCGGATGGTATTACTGATTCTGAGATTCAACTGGGTACTGGTCTTTCTCAGAAGTGGAAGGCCAGGGTTAAGCTAAAAGGGGGAAAAAGGTGATAGGGAAAAGGAAATCATAAAGTGTCTCTGTTCTCCTTGTGTTATGTCTCACTTTGTTTGTCATACTATTAATGTGAATAGTATTCAGCGTCTGGCAAAAAGAAGATCAATTTTTTCCTGTTTACGGCTTTTACCTATGGGGATCTTTCTGTTGCAGGATACATGACTCCATACCACCCACGAGATTCGACAGGCACAACAGGACTGGCTTCTAGGTCCTTCTTTTTGGTCCATTGGCCTGGACTCCTGTTCCGGGACTTGGGATCTTATTCAATATCCCAGATTTTCATTTGCTAAAATTGATTGACATAGCCCCTGGCAGAGTGTTAGTCTTAGATATTTTAATTGGGCCCTGCCCTTATCAGGTTATTAATATTTATGCTCCCCAAATTAAGTCTGCATGTATAGCTTTATTTTCTTTACTCTGCCCTTATTTGCATAACTCCTTTCAGTTGATATTTTCTGGTGACTTTAACTGTGGCTTAAGTCTTCTTGACAAAAGCTCTTTTGCTACTACCCAGAAATTGTTTTGTGACTCCCACGAATTAGAGAAGTTGGTTCGTACTGCTCATCTCACCGATGCCTATTACTCTTTTACTAAAAAACATACTCCTACATTTCAAAAGGGTAAGCTGGCTACTAGAATTGATTTTGTGTTTTTGTCCCACACACTCCCAATTACCTCTGCTACTGTACAAGCTGTGGAATTTTCTGATCATAAACTGCTTTCCATAGGCCTTGGTTCTGATGTCACTGTTCGCAAAGGACCAGGACTCTGGAAATTCAACATATCTCTGTTGCAAATTCCGACTTTCATGCAGTCCCTTTTATCTTTTATTCAGGCCCGGAAATCCGTTTTTATTTGTTACGCAGACCCTATTGCATGGTGGACAGACACTAAACATGATTTGGTGCTCTTTTTGAAAAGATATAGTCGTCAAAATTGTCGAAGAGAATATTTGGAATATTTACAGAAAAGGGTACATTTTCAGTCCTTGTTGACAATAGCTTATACGACAGGACAAGATCTTTCTCAACAATTGCACTTAATTCAGACTGATATGTTGAAATTCCAATCTAGACAATCACAGCAACTTTATCATCAACACAAATTTAATGTGGTAGGCACGAGGGCTGTTGTTTGTCCCTTTGAGTCAAATTCTCAACAAATTACACAAAAGAATATGTTGTGTGTTGCTGATTCTGATGGCACCTTATGTCCCTCTCAGTCGGACATCTGTCGGATAGTGACATGTTACAGGACTTCCCTCTCTTTTCTTCCTTTCCAGCTGCAGATGTTGATCCTGCGGTGTTGTATAGGGACCTTGACATCCCTATCCCTTCACAGCCGTGTTCTGACTCAGCCTGTATACCTGTTACTGAGTTAGAATTGAAGTCGGTTATTTCTTCCTTACCCTTACAGAGGACTCCTGGTCCAGATGGACTCCCCCCGCTGCCTTATATAAGGTACTAGGTGACCACCTGATCCCTGAATTAACTTCAGTATTTACCTCCCTGTTAGCTAGTGAGTTTATCCCTTTAGATTTTACCAAGGGTACTTTGATTTATATCTATAAACAGAAAGGAGATATACATTCTCTTGAGAATTGGCACCCCTTATGTATGCTAAACACTGACTTTAAGTTATTAATGAAAATATTGTACAACACCTTATGAGGATAGCTGAAGTGGTTTTGCACCCTGCTCTGTCCTGCTCTGTACCCGAACAGAAGAATCTCTGACCATTTGATTCTCCTTCGAGAATTATTTTCTCATGGCTACACAGACTCTGTTTCGGGTTTTATTGTATCGGTAGATCAGAAGGCGGCTTTTGATTCAGTTAACCATGATTTTTTATGGAAGGCACTACATTTTATGCATGTGCCTGGTGAAATGATTCACTGGATTAAGACTTTTTGTAGGACTGCCACTGTTGTGCTTGTTGTGAATGGTTGGGTTGGACCTATGATCCCCATAAAAGGAGGGGTTCGCCAAGGGTGTCCTTTGAGCCCTCTGTTATATGTATTTTTTCTAGATGTTTTGCTTCACTGTCTGAATACTCATCCTCAGATTCATGCTATTTCTAGTTCTACTTTAATCTCGCCGTATACGGCAATTGCATATGTAGACAATGTCTGCATTATTGTGGCTAATGCAGCCTCTGTGGTTACTGCCCTCCAGGAATGTTCTTCCTTTGGTGATTTTTCTGGTGCAGTTTAAATTTTACCAAACATTTTGGTATTCGGTTAGGATCGAAAATAGCCCTTTTTCATATTGGTCCTTTACAACTTGTTGAGGGCCTCAACGCATTTTGGGAGTTTATTTTGGGACTGTAGATTCTGACCTTTTAATTGGTCTGCTAATTACAACAAGGCAAACTTAAGGTTGCCTCATGGAATAAGGGCAGATTGGGAAAAAGAAGAGCGTTTTCCTAATTAAGACTTATTTGACACTGACTTTTCTTTATTTAAACTATGTATTCCCAATCCCTAAACAATTAGAAACTGAAGTTCTTGGTCTCTTCTTTCAAGCTCTGTGGGGAAGCCGGCTTAATCTGGTAAAACGGAATGTTACTTACTTACCTATTTCTGAGGAGGTGTTAACATGATTAATCCTCTGTTATTTTTTTCATGTATTTTTTTGACTGCAAATCTTTGGCCTCTATTGATAAATACTCAGAGAGGGTGGGAACCTTGGTTCTATGATTCTTGCAGATTATGGTTTCATTTATGGGAATGTGATTCATTAACTGTGATACGACAAACTTTGGGTATACCGATATATATTAAACACATATTTTTACATTTGAAACAGTGGAGGATATCTACCCAGATGTTGTTAACGAATTCTCATAAAGTATTATATAATAATCTGCTCCTGACCGTTTATGCAATACAGTTGCCCTTTGAAAAGTGCCCTAGCCAACATCTTCCTTCCCTATTGGTTTTGTTATGGTGTAAAAGGGTGCCTGCTCACATGTGGGACTTTCATTGGCTGTCATGTCATGAAAGAATTAACATCAAAGATAATCATAAACACAAGCAGTCTCAAGACCGACAATGTTCTAGACTATTGTGTATTTCTAAATTGGAAACTATATCGCACTTATTTTTTGAGTGTTCTTTTATTCGGCACTGGTGGTTTTTTTTGGCAAGAGTCTGGGCCACTCCATTATTTCAAGCAGTTTCTTACCAGAATATTATATATGGTGTTTTTTCTCCCCAGTGGTCCCTTTGGACTCTGGACACGTTAAATCTAGTTTTTGTAGTAATTAAATGGAATATTTGGATGGCTCAATGTCTGTTTACTCTACAGCAAAAAACCTGTTCTTATTCAGAGCTTGAGAAGAAAATTGTAACAGACCTAACTAACATTTATGTACATGAACGTACATTATTTTCCAAGGAGACATTACTTAAACTTTGGAAAGCTCTTCCTTAGATCACAGACTCTGATTTTGCAGTGACCTGATGGATTGTCTCTTGATATGCATAGTTCTGTTCTGTTTTTTTTTTGTTTACTTCTGTTTTGAGTCCACATGAGTTTTTGCAAATTGCTTTTGTTTTGGTACTGTACGATTTCTTTTGTTTCAATAAAACTTTCCCCTACTCTGCCTGCAGAGGTGCTGTCACTTCCTGTAGGTGGGATGGAGGGGCTAATTTCGGAGTCGGACACAAGAAGAGGAGGAAGTGCTGATGTGGCAGGGGAGATGGTTCCCCCTGTGTCTCTTCCTACAGAGGCTGAAAAAGATGAAACTCTGCAGAAACAGTTATGGATTTGGAAGACCTAACTATAGAATTCAGTGAGGAGGATGGTTCACCCAATCCTACCTGTGTGGGGGAAATAGTGGAGAAAAGCAACCGAGAGCTGATGCAAAATAAAGATGCTCAAAAAACAGAGAATGTGCAGGTACCGGATATTGAATTGAAAGAAAAAGTTAAAATGCTTCAGTTAGAAAAAGAAAAGATCATACAAAGAGCTGCAGAGCTAGAGAAAGAGCTTGAAACTCTGGCACAAGTACCTGATAAATCCTCTGTAGTGAATAACACAGAGATGAGTCATCCAGCTTCTGACTCACAGTCAGGTCAAAAAGACAAGACCACTGCTTCTGTCAAAAACAAGGCGGCTCAAAGCAATGCTAAACAAACATCTGGCAGTTTAAATGGCGCAGAACCCATATGCCGAGAGCCGAAGGAAAAGGAAACAGAAAGTGTTTGTCTCACTAAAAACATCGAAATGAGACTTGGAGTTGGGAAACAGTTGTGCTTACAGGACTCACTACGAACTGAAAAACTGAGAAAACTTACTCCTTCAGGGACAGGCAGAAGGGGAGAGAGAGAGAGAGACTGGTGCTCCAGAGCTCCTGACTTTTGTGATGAAGGTTCAGTACAGCATTCAACTGCACAAGTATTAGAGAATGCTGGTTGGAAACAGGGACAGCAGGGAGCCTGGGTTCCTTATTCTGAGGACCCTTCATATCAGGAGATGATAGAGCGTATACCTACAAAAGTGGCCACCATCAATGAACAAGACATGAGCTCCAACTAACCCCAGGGTAACACTTTTTCTATTGTATCTGGTACCAGTAATATTGATGCATATTTTGGGGGAAATATAAATGAAGGGGAATCTATGGCAAACAGAGATATTTCTGAAGGTGTGAGTGTGAATGGGGCAGATATTCCATTATGGATGGGACCCAGTGAGGAGGTCATACATGGGTCTGAAGATAGGCCAACATTGGAGCCTATATTTAAACTATCTGATTTGTTTTTAAACAAAGGGGAGCCTGCTCCCAGACAGAATGCTGTTAGGTTAGTGTTCAAGGGAGGCTTAGAGAAACCCCCTGATAGGGTACATTTAGCAAAGCAGCTTTTAAAGAATTCTATGAAATTTTTTTCATCTAAGATTTTTGCCCTAATAGGGTTGGGAAACAGGAACTATGACATTAGCTTTAAAAATGTGTCAAGTCTAGACTGCTTCTGGGCCCAGTACCAGGTGTTAAAAAATACTCCTTTATGGATTCCTTTTTTGGTGGTCCCTTTAACGAAACCCCTAGTCAAATTAATTACAGTTTTTTTTAGGAATGAAGGGGTAAACATTGAGGACATCCTCTTTTGGCTGAAACAAAGGTGTGAAATCTTAAATAAACCTACCCCAAATTTAGACAGTGAAAAAATATGGGACAGGAGTCGGAGGGTGATAGTTAAGTTAATTTCCACAAATACAGGCCCTGCACATCTTCCCAGTTCCTTTTTTATTAGGGAAAGACAGGGGATCAATATTTTATAGCGACCAACCCAGGTTATGTTTCAAGTGTGGGTCAAGGGCCCATTTATCTTCTGCCTTCAACTCCACAAGATGTAAACGCTGTCTAGAGCTTGGACACAGTTCTGCTAATTGTCTAAACTTGTTTCGTTGCAACCTTTGTGAGAGGACAGGTCATGCATATGGTAGGTGTCCCTGGGCATCCCATAATAGGGAGGATTGTCCTTCACATGAGGGACTAATCAACATGGCCCAACAACAATATGCAAAAAAGGCAGCCTCTGCAAGCACTGTAGTGGCTACATCACCAGGGCATTCAAGCTCCCTACAGACCCTCCTGCACCAAGGGACCCTCCAGGACAAGATTTGGAGGGAATATAGGCCACAGAGGAAGTAATGGGAATGGAAACAGGTAAAGAAGCCCAGGGTATGAATGGGGAGACAGGTGACATGCCCCCACCCCTACCCCCAGGAGAGGAGGATCCACCTTTTAGAATGCTATCTCATAAAAAAAGAAATAGACAAGGGAAAGCTGTGTCACAGGGGAACAGGAAAGTTAATATGAAGGAAACTGCCTCAGTACAGACTATAAACAAATATGCTTTATTAAATTCAGAGGGAACCGATGGTGAGTCTGAAGGGGAGGGGAGGGGACAGATGGTTCTTCAGTAACATCCATTACAAATTCTAAAGGAGGAGGGGGAGATTCAATAGCAAAATGAACAAAACAGCGAAGGTCATCCAAAACGCCATCCAAAATGCCATGAAGCAAGTATACTGACATTTTGCCTTTTTTTATATTATGGGTTCATTAACAATCATTACTCTGAACATCAATAGTATTAAAAACGATAGAAAGAGGGCTGGGGCCCTGCTTACTCTGGACAATTTACACAGTGACAACATTTGTATTCAGGACACTCATCTTAAAACCCATGCTGAATTACAATCTGCATCCAGTGTCTAGTTGGCAGGGGCCTCCTTTTGGCCCTCAGGGATGGAACCTTGTGATGGGGTAGGCATTTTACTAGCTAAGCCCCTCAAAAAAGTATCCAGATTAGTTGACATACATCCAGTAAGGGCTTTGATGTTAGATATCTCCTACATGGCAGAAAGGTTTCATATAATAACAGTGTATGCTCCCCAAACTAAAGCACAGAGAGTAGCCTTGTTTAAAGAGATTCAGCCTTATCTACATACATCCAGACTTGTAATCTGGTCAGGAGATTTTAACTATGGACTCTGTACAACTGATAGAGGCCTTCGAACCTCAAAGTTGTTTTGTGACACTACAGCATTACTACAGATAGTTAGAACAGATGGTTTGGTGGACACCTATAGAAGGAAACATCTAAATGGGGGGTTTACATATTTTAGGGGTACCTTAAGGACTCAGATAGATTTTACCTTTGCATCTCAAGTGTTAAACATTCTTTCTGCTTCCACAATCCCGAATGAATTTTCAGATCATATGGCAGTTCAGATTCAGGTATCATGGGAGAGAACCCCACAATGTAAGAAAAATAAATGGTGTTTAAATGAAAAACTTTTAGAGGATCCAAAAATGAAAAGGAAGTGTAATCAGGACTGGTTAGCCAGGTTGTCAGTAGCGGAAATGTATGAGAACGTTACAGAATGGTGGGAGGACTCTAAAAAGAACTGGCAGAAACTTTTTCAAAATAGAGCTACGTATATAGCTAATAAGGAATATACGCAATACCTGCAATTAAGATGATATTTACAGCATCTTATTTCCCAGGCTGAATTGTCTAAACAGGATTATAGTGCAATCATTAAAAACACTAAGGGAAAAATGTCTAACATCCAATATAATAGGGCCAATTCCCTAAAGCAAGAATTAAGATTTGGTACTTGGGTAAGGCAAAAATCATTAAACCATTTCAAAGAGTGTAATAATAGGGGTGAAAACAGATTTATTGCAGAACTAAGCACACCAACAGGACAGTTAGTAAATTCTCCACAGGAGATTTTGAATGTGGTAGAAGAATATGTGGCAGGTCTATTTGGTACCACCACTCTGGATCATGATCCCTCTAATTTATTAAAATCATTGGGGTTAACACAGATATCTGAAATAGAGGTCCAAGATTTGATTAAAGATATATCTGTAAAGGAAGTGACCACAGCTATTTCACAGCTAGCTCCACATTCTGCTCCAGGTATGGATGGATTAGGGTCAGGATTTTATGAAACCTTTAGTATAGAATTAGCCCCTGCTTTGGTGATTCTGTTTAATTATGTTTTAACATCATCAAATTATGCCCTTTCTATGCAGGAAGCAGCTCTTGTACTGCTCCACAAGAAAGGTCCGAGACAGGTAATAGGTAACTGGCATCCATTAAGTCTGTTAAATACAGATTTGAAAATTTTAAGTAAAATCCCGCAGACCAGATTATTGAAAGTAGCTCCAAAACTAATTTGTCCTTTTCAGTCTTGTTCAATACCAGGCAGGAAACAACAGGACAATATTATGGTTCTGAGGGAATTACTCTTTAGAGGGCAGGCAGGGCAAGCACAGGACTTCATCTTAAGTATCGACCAAGAGAAAGCTTTTGACAGGGTTTCCCACAAGTTCTTGTTTAAAACTCTCAGGGCATTTAGGATTCCAGAGGTTTTTTGTAAACTGGATAAAACAAATGTATAAAGGGGCCATGATCATCCCTAGTATAAATGGTTGGGAGGGGAAGAGGATATAGGTTGAATGAGGCAGTAGACAGGGTTGCCCTTTAAGCCCCTACTTTACACCTTTGTTATAGATATTTTTATTAGAATGTTAGTAAAAGAACAAAGGATCATAGGAGTAGTAACCAACCCGGATTGTCCCCCGGTCAAGGTGCCAGCAAATGCAGATGATTTAGTTATAGCAATATCTTCTCCTAGTTCTGCAGAGGCTCTAAGTAATATATTTCAGCAGTATTCCAAATTTTCAGGTTCTAAAATTAATGTGGGAAAAAGCAAGGGGGTTACAATAGGTGATGCTCAGGTACCACAGTTGGGGCATATAGCTGGTATTCAAGTGACTGATCAGTCCATCTTTATATTAGGTATAGAGTTTGGTCCAGAGGACATGGCTATGTAAAACTGGAAGGGGAAAGTGGAGAAGGCAACAGGATTAGTCAATAGCTGGAAGGGACAACAACTGTCAAAGAAAAAAAGAGTGGTTTTAATTAAAACACTACTGGTCCCCATATTTCTCTACTTAAGTTATATATACCCTCCTCCAATAAGTATGTTTACAGTCATTACAGCATATTTTTTCAGGCATTCTGGGGATCTAGATTGAATCCTGTTAAGAGGGAATATACATATCGTCCTGTTTGCGAAGGTGGGGTGGCAATGATCAACCCGATCACATTCTTTTTTAGTACTTTTTTATCTGGTAATATTAGCCCAGCCATGAGACCTGGGGATCCACCATGGAAGCTAATGTTAAATGCATGGCTAGAGCCATGCAAAAGGGTATGGGAGAATAAGAACCCCAGAGGGTTGAACAGATTGGCATACACTCCTCAATACGGAGTGGAATGTATAAAAATGCTGGTGAAATGGAACATTAGTATAGAACAGATAGTAATATTAGATTGGAAAAAATTATGGTTTGATTATAGATGCAGAATGTAGGGCTGAAATAATGTTCCCGGAGTGCCCTGACACACAGAAAAAAACAGTACTCCAACAATTGGTGAACCCTAGACTTCCCCATTTCGTGTGGGATTGTGTTTGGGTAGGCAATTTTGGGAGATTAAGAGTATGGGGTAATAACAAGCATAAACAGCTTGAAGAGAGATATTGCCCCAGAGTGGCATGTGGGCAAATTGTGGAAACCCAACAACACTTGTTTTTAGAATGTTCATATATAAAACCATTTTGGACATATTTGGCTAGAACACGGAAGGAGCCTTTGTTCGGAAATTTGAATTATAAGACTGTAATGTATGGTCCTGTAGGAGGGCTATTTGGGAAATACCACAAAGACACTATGTACATAGTATTTGCAACAATAAAATATTTTATTTGGCAGGCTAGGTGCATGTGGGTTCTACAACAGAAAGAAGTATTTCATCTGGAACTTTTCCAGAATATTGGGATATCATTGAATAAAACCATAAAATTTGATATGATGAGTTATACCCCTGCTAGGCTTTCCTGGGTCAATTGTAATGAATGGGGAATCAGTGATTAGGATATTATTTTGTTGAATATTGGTAGATTATAGTATGCAGGACATTGACAAATGCAGAACAATATGTATAATGTTTTCTTTTCTACTGAATCTTTTTTTTTCTGTTTGTTACAATTGGTTAATAATTTTGTTTAGAATGTATATACAATGTATTTGTATTGTAATGAAATCCAATTTTCAATAAAATTCCCCTACTCTTTTTGAGAAGTGCCATGGGATCTTTAACATCCACCTGAACTACCAACAATCCAGGTAGATGGGACCTCAGTTTAATGTCTAATCTGAAAGACTGCACCTCAGAAATGCAGCACCCTCTCATGCTGCACTACAGTGTCAGTACTGGGATATTAACCCAAGTGCCAGATGTGGGAACTGAACCCACAGCCCTCTGATCTCCCAGCCTCAGTGTGCTACCTGCTGAGTCACTGACTGAACTAAAAAGGGACTGTTCAAAGAACATACCTTTTCCATCCCCCCCTCACCTTTTAAGGGGGAAAAAGACTACCATAAATGTATTGAGCTTCTAATGAGAGTACACTGGTAGCAAAGTATTTGAAAGAGACTGTTGCTTAATTACTTGCTAATTGCTTATTATATTGTATCTTTTTATGACTGCTCAAATTAGTACAAACTAAGTAACTGAACTTTCTTCTCTAGTAAATGGTACAGTATGCATCTTGTAATGTGTTCTTTTCCTGCAAAACTCACAACATTGTGGGATTTAAGTGGGATTCTGTAATCTGGGATTGTAATTTGCATTTGGGCTAGTATCAAATAAATCAAGTTGTCTCCCATATATTTGGTTTCCAGGTTTGGGTTAAGGTAACCTAAACCAAGTCATAATGCTTACAAACAAGCAATGCTGTATGACAAACTGATGCCACTTGGTTTAGGTGTAAAGTGTGAAAATGCCCACTTTCCTAACTTGCTTATTTTCTTATCAAGTGAGAATTTCCTACTCAAAGATGACCTCAGGTGTTGATTATTCTGAGAGTGTCAGTGTACTGTATTGTTAGTTCTGGTGGCTGGTGTTTCTTATACTATATGTTTTAAAGGCAAATGTGTACTGATGGAATACAATTCTGTTGGAAGGAAGGAGAATATTTAAAATTCTGCTATAGAATGCAGTGGTGGATGTTGAAGATGACTGTGATGGCAAAATGACAGTATAAATGAGGTTTTGTAGCTGCTAAAACTTCAGTCTGAGATATCATTCAAAATGAGACTGCCATATTCCAAAGTAGGAAAGAGCAGCTGCTTGCTATTGGTATCCTAGCTGCTGCCGTAAGAATTTTTGTATCTGTACAAGTACCCAAATGTTTTGTTAACTATTTTCATTATATGATTTACATGTGTTTCCATTGATAGACTGAAATCCAGCATTACACCCAGATATCCTATTTAAAAATCTGCACCTTTTATCGGGAAGTATTATTTTAACTGATTATACAGTAGGTTGAGTTGTTTTGCAAGTCTTTGAGCTGTACGAAATATCACATTTGTTTTCTTTTCATTTAGTAACACGCTGTGTTCAGCAAATCAGTTCTGATGAATATTATAGCTTTCTGCAATGCATGCTGAATGACACTGAGTGTGTTGTGAGTCTTAAACTCTCCAGTGTTGTCTGCGTACATTAGGACTTAACAGTTTTTACACACCTGTGGGATTTCATTTTCAAATATCAAGAAAAGTAGAGGCACAAGGACAGAGCCCTGGGGTGTCCCCACTTTAATCAGCAAAAATTCAGAGAACAAGAGAGAGAGAGAGAGAATCTCCAGTCCTGACACATTGAAAACAATTATATCAGTAATTTTTGAACCAAGAGAGGGTATAGATAGCTTTATCAATGTAGGGCAGTCTTTGTAACAGTAGTAAGCAGTCCACTAGTTTGAAGTCTCACAACACAATTGCAGAAGACTGTGGTAGTGCAGCAAGGGGCAGCTCACCCCAACACTGATATCAATGCAAAACTGTAGCACTCATGGGAGAAAAAAACAAATACAATGCAGAAAGAAGTAAAACAGTAAAAAAACAAATACAATGCAGAAGGATGTAAAACAGTAAAAAAACAAATACAATGCAAAAAGAGGTAAAACAGTAAAAAAACAAATATAATGCAGAAAGATGTAAAACAGTAAAAAAAACAAATACAATCCAGAAAGAGGTAAAACAGTAAAAAACATACAAACAAATACAATGCAGAAAGATGTAAAACAGTAAAAAAAAAATACAATCCAGAAAGAGGTAAAACAGTAAAAAACAAACAAACAAATACAATGCAGAAAGATGTAAAACAGTAAAAAACAAACAAATACAATGCAGAAAGAAGTAAAACAGTAAAAAAACAAATACAATCCAGAAAGAGGTAAAACAGTAAAAAACAAACAAACAAATACAATGCAGAAAGATGTAAAAAAACAAACTGTTTATTGCATCATCTGTGAGGAGACTCGCATAGCCCTGGCACTTCGGCATATGCAGTAGGGTTGTGCATGGGCCAAATAGTAATTTCCGAATACCACGAATAGTAGGCTTCCTGAATATTTGGATGTGTTTCCTGAATAGTTCACTATTCGGCCACTATCCAGGAACTACTGTTTGGTGAGATTTCCAAGTCTCACAGAGCTTTGTTGGCCAATTGAAAGCTGCTTTTGGAGCTCAAAGGCAAGCACAACATGTGACTTCCTTACTCTGTGCTAGTAGAAGACAGGAGACAATAGTTTCTCAGAGTTAGCTCTGCAGTACTTCTGAGACCATAAACTTGCCAAAAAAGAAATAGTTTATTGCTTCACAGGCTTTTTTGGGTCAGTATAATTTGTTTGATCAGTGTCAGAAAAGCTATGTTTGGCTTTCTGACAAGTATTTTTGTCCTTTTTGCTGTACTCAGTTACAGAGACTAGAAGGGTTGTCTGCTAACACCCCTTCTCTGCTGCTCTCTGGCATAGCTTCAGTGTGATTTTTTTTGGGAGAAGCACATTTTATTTTTGTGTTTGTTTTTTTGCCATTGTATGGTTCCAGGCTTGGTTCCCTGCACAACTGATGAGGAGGTCTGCTGACTCCCCCTCCTATAGGTCACTGCTCATGATTTACCTATATGTACATACTATTTGATTCTGTGAAGCTTTGCCCTGCATGTGCATGATTGGGCCCTGCATGTGCACAGCTGTGTGCACACAGTTTTTGAAATAAACTTCTTCAGTTCTAAATCAGTCTGGCTCGACTCACTGAATTATTATTGTTAGTCCTCAGGTTCCGGGCTTCACCCCTGTACAAATGAGGAGTGTGTTGTCTGACCCCCACCACTTCCACAATCCACTGCACACCATTAACCTGTGCATGTGAAATATACCCCCCGAGTCTGGGCCTTGTGTGTGCACAGCTGTGCACATGGGGTTCTATGTGATAATGGTGCATGTGGAACAGCTACCCATGTTATCGCAAAGTCAGGGCGTTGAAAACAATTTTGTCACCCTGACAACCTCGGCACATGGAAGAACAGTGCTGGAGACTCAATACATTTGCTTTCTGTAGGGGGGCTGCGCCCCATGCACACACACCTATGTGGGGGGTTTCGCCCCCTCACCCTCCTACTTAAGGATTCTCAACTCCAGGGTGGTGCATGTGGGGGGGGGTGAAAGCAAAAAAAACACAAGTTTTGGGCCAGATGCAACAAAAACACAATAGCACCCCAACCCAGACCTGAAACCAGAACCCCATGCACCACAAGCGAAGGCCAACCCTGATGCCATGTTGCAGCTTGACAGCTGACCGCAGCACCACCCCCTCAATCCCTCCCCCCAGGCCATGCTCGCTCCCCCCATGCTCGTGTACATACAGCGACATCCCTGTTGCTAGGGTTGCCCACCCCACCAAAACCAGTCACCCTCCCTGCCCCCTCACCTTTCTGGCTTTCACCCACATTGTGTCGTCGTATCGGATGGTGCCTTGATTCAGGCATCCACATCACAGGCTACTGTGCCATGCATTTTTTGTTGTTGTTGTTTTGTTAATTAAACCATTGCACTTAGTGGAGAAGGCTTGTCTCACAGAGGTGACTGTATGTCATCTGCCAGTTCATTGCTTGGTTCCATGTTTGTCTAAAAAGGTTGCTGTCTTCTTTCCCCTTCTGAGTAACAGTGGTTTATATTTGCTGCTACTTTTTTTGTGATACAGTATAACTGCTAAGGTTGGTGTGAGTATTACTGTAGTTCCACAAGCAATAAGTAAAGAATCACACACACAAGCACTACCTGGTAATTGTGCTTTACACAATAACCACTAGTGACCTGATCCATCATGTCTTTAGCAACCTTGCAAACACGCTTAGTCCAGCCCCAGGAAAGCATCTGCACCACTGTCCCCAAGAGGTGAGGGACAGGATGATAGACCCACAAATGTACAGCACATCCAGGTGATTACTGATAGTGTCGTCCTTGGGCTGCCAAACTCCCAAACATTCTATGCTGAACAAAGAAAGCACACAGGGGAAGGGGGGTTGCAGTAAAGAGCAGTGGAGCATAAAGTTGCCAATACATTTATTTGTGCTGAGGCTGCAGGATGCCAATAAAGCCCTGGTGCTTTGACCAGAACCTGGTCTTTGTCAGGGGGTGTGTCGGCAACATACAAACACTCTATGAATATATAACCCTTAAGGAAACACACAACATAAAAAAGTGAAGTTATAATAAATGAAACTGAGATTCCCTTGTAACAAAACAATCCAAAACTAACATGCCCAAGGATGAAACACTGCATCAAGATTATAAAACATACAGCGACACCAGACAGTATGCAATATAGTATCTTGCAAAATTACTGCAAAATGCTGCAGTATGCTGCAAGAAGCAATGTAATTCAGTGGCAATTAAGCCCTCTAGTCATCCAATATCTTGCGACATCATTTACTGAAAAGTACTAAATTGCATTTTGTCTTGCTCCACTGTACATTATTGATACATAATACAATTCCAGAGATGGTGGTGAGATAGACTACATAGACAATGACAGATGGGTGCCTCTCTGTATTCAGCAGGCTCAAATATTTTTTCTCCCCAAGAAAGCCTTTTAGTTTTTGTAGCGTTGGGAATAGTACCACTACTACTAATGCAACCAGAAGTAGTACTACTGCTAGGGTCATTGTCACAAGCGCACTGTGGTGGTCAGGCCCTCTGCTCCCACAGTGCCAAACCTCAAAGTGCAATATGTGAACAGAAGACACACAGGGTAACCCTCCTGTCTGTTTTGGGTCTGAACAACTACCAGTCTTGAGTCCTGGGGTCAAATATGAACCCTTTTTCACTAGCATGCCCAGTTAAAATGTTCAGATATCACACCCTCTTCAGGGAAATGCAGTGCGATACTTAACCCAGCGGGCACCCGACCTGGTTCACAATTCCCCTTTTGACTAAATTGAGACTTAGGTACTTTTCCTACCTTGGTGCATATGGTAACACACTGTAAGTACTTAACAGTTCTGTCAGAATTATCAACACTGTTCCAGCATTCACATTCAAAATGAGGAAAAGGCTCAGGCAGGATTTCAAGGAAAACAAAGTTTACTAAAATTAAAAATAGTAGATGACATACAAAACACAGAACATATAACATTGAGGGTACCGTCATGCAAATTAAATGGACAATTTAAACAAAACTGCCTTATTACTGAGTATCTAATCCTACACTAGTTTCAATTAATAAATAGTGGAGGATGAATTACCTAACCGTGGGTAGAAGTGCTCTTGAGAGTGTATTCTGTTAGGAGTCCAGAGATAAAAGACATTATGTTTTCTTAGCTTTGACCATCTAAAGGGAACAGGGGTCCCACCCAGCTTGTGAGGTCACAGTTCAGTGGTGATGCTGGCTGTGAGGTCACTCTCTTCCTGCTTACCAAATTAATCTCAGGCATCTGCATATTGCTAATCATCCCACTATATATGTGTATATATATATATCTTTTATTCATGAGCCTGCTTTATGGCAGGTCAGAATTATCCCTTTGATCTTCAGGGGAGCTTCCTGATAGCTATTTCTCCTAGTGGTGAGAAATGTAACAGGTATCTGTCAGAAGTTGCTTTCCTCCTAATAGGTCATACAATGCAATACTTTTTACAAGTGGCTGATTTACAACCTATACAAACTGGTTTCTAAAGGAAGATCTTAATTAGATTTTCCCCTCAGAGGGAGAGCAGTATTTTTTTGAAAATCCAAGGTCCCACAATGCCTTGTGCTGACTGCCATACTTTCCAAGCAGAAATTCAAAGAAATATATATTTATCACAAATATAATACCAATAATAACAAGCAGATTGGTGGAGCATCACTGTCACCACCTGTTCCATCTGTACATTCAGTGTCACATCCTTTTGTGCAGTAGTAGGAGGGCATTAGAGCATACATGCTTTTTGCAGGAAGCAGCCGACACCACCACCAGTGTTCCCACTGCTATCACTGTGGCTGCTTCATCTACAGCCAGTGTGCATCCCACCACCACTGGTGCCATTCTTGCAACAGGCATCCTTTCAGCTTTCACCACTACAGTAGCCACTGTTACCACTATTCCTAAGTCCATGGCCAAAGCACCTTCTAACCCCTTACTGTGACCTTGAACACCCTCCAGTGCTGACCCAATGCAATGCTTGATATAGTTTTTGGAATGCTATGTGTGTGGTGTGTTGAATCTAGTGTGCCACATGTAGCTTGTGTGGCATTAGTGAGAGCTCTATGTTGGTGTTTAAAGTGTTGTTGAGGTGTATTTGGTACACCAGGTTCAATGGGTGATTAATAATGTTGTTGAAGTGCTTTTTTAAGCTATCCTTAAAAAAACATCTTTTTTGGCTGAATACCAAATACCTGGCACCCGAATAGCAAATATTCTGCCGCATATTCGGGAAAAGGCACCCGCACAACCCTAATATGCAGGCCTTCATCAGGACACCCCCAGTTTTGCTTTCTCATTAGTTTGAGGGCCTTTGTAAAATCAATAAAGGTAGCTCTGACCATGCTTCCTTTGTCAATTAACTTTGGTAATTTGTTTAATCTGATCAGGGCTGCCAATGTACTGAGTCCTTTATAAAAGCTAAATTGATTTTTGGAGAAATTATACAGTTACAGTATCCAGGCATGAGAAAATATATTTAAATGTGAATAAGTCAAACAGGTCTGGCAAAACTGAGATACAGTAGATCAATAGTTAAATAGGTTGGACCTAGCTTCTTCTCAGAGAATGGACTTTGTTAGTCAACAAGGACAAGTTTGAAATATAGGATATTGATTGATAAGTCACACTGGTAGCTAGTTTCAACAATTTTGGGCGGAGCTCATCAGGATCAGATCCCTTGTTCTCCTTCAACTTTTGTGGAGCTTTTAGATGTTCAGTTTCAGACAGGACAAAAACGTTTAATGCAATCAGGGGTGGTACAGGTAAGGGTTGGAGGTACTCTCACACTAACAGACTTGTGAGTAGATGTATTATTAGATACATGGTATTGGAAGATTTCTAGTATGAATTTGTTAATAAAATTCACAATGTCTTTTTTCTTTGTAAAATCTTTTGCTATCAGAGCTCGAGGTCTTTTAATGAGGTCCAAAATGATTTAGGATTTTTACAGTTTGAGAATTTGGAATTAAAATGTTGGGATGTGGCTAATTTTAAGTCATTCTTGCATTTGTTCCTCATTTCTTTGTTTTTTTGGTAGTATCACTGTGAATGGGATTTTGAGTAAATGAACTAGCGTAACTGCTTGGGGACATTTTTCCTTTTTTCACTTTCACAGGTCACTTCCAATTTATTATAGGTTGTGTAAGTGGATACTGAGGGCTTAGAGGTCAGGTGGTGAAGGAGGGATTATATGAGGCTGAGGGGCAGGAGGCAGCATCATGTAGCACCATTTTGAGGTGACTGGTAGCACCAGTCAGATGTTAGCAGTCATATATTTAGCATAAAATAGGCTAAAATATTACCTAGTTTCATTTGCAATTAACCTGAAGATCGAAAATATATACTACTATCTCAGTGTCTGAAAAAGTGCATTCACTGTTATTTATTAATTTATGTATTTGTGTTGTGTTCTGTTAAAATATGCCCAGTTTTGATCTGTACAGCGTTCCGAGTCCTGGTGGATAGGGTAAACATAAAATAAAATGCCTTGCCTTACTTTAAGACCAGACACCTGAAATAAAAAACATGGGTCCTGGACATTAAGAGTTCTGTTTTAGTAATATGGGAGAAATACTTGAGGCCAGGCTCTGAGGGGTAGGACAGCTGGAGGGGGTAGGAAAAAATGGGAATCAGTCAAAAGGCGGTCTTGGAGGTCACCAAGGGATGTCTAAGAGCAGTTGGAGAGAGCAAGAAAAGGAAAAGACAAATGTGGTTCTCTAGTGTGGTGAAGAATATGGTGAGGGAGAAAAGAGTTGCCTTTACAAGGTACAAGGGGTATCAGATGGTAGACAGCACGGCAAACTGCTAGGAAACACTCAAAGCAGACAGTGCAGAGGTGAAGAAGGTTAAGGCAGAGACTGAACTCAGGATAGAAGAGGGAGTTAATGTCAATGACTTGGCCTTTTTTAGATAAATCAGTGGGAAAAAAAAAGAAAAAAGGAGAGCACTGAAAGGTTGGCAAAAGGACTAGTGGGTGGTGGATGATCAGGGGAAAGCAAATGTATTGCATGACTGCTTCTACCCAGTTTTCAGAAAAAAAAGAATGATGGTCCACTGCCAGATTGAAGATAGTAAAAGCTCTGGGTCTCAGCCACAACTCAGAAGTGGGGTATGTGTCAGATGACAGTGTTCATGATGGCACTGAGGGACAACAGATCATCAGGCCCAGATGGGTGGCACCACAGGGTGTACAAGGAACTCAGCGGACAGTTGGTCATAGAAACATAGAATCTGACAGCAGATAAGGACCGCTTGGCCCACCCAGTCTGCCCATTTCCCTACCTAATGGATAAGCTGCAGATCCTAGTTAACCAGCAGCCTACTTCTTCCTACTCCCATCCCCTAGAATTGCCTTATGACTGGTCATGCATGCTTGAATTCCACCACTGTTTTTGACTCCACAACCTCCTCCAGAAGGCCGCTCCATGCATCCACAACCCTCTCTGTGAAAAAATACTTCCTTAAATTACCTCTGAGCTGCCCCCCCATCTTCAAATTGTGTCCCCTTGTTCTTGCACACCTCTTTTTTTGAAAGATGCTACCTCTTGGACTTTGTTGATTCCCTTGAGGTACTTGAAAGTTTCTATCATGACCCCCTCTCCTTCCTTTTCCTCGAGGCTATACATATTAAGCTCCTTAAGTCTCTCTTCATATGTCTTCCGGTGCAGACCCTGCACCATTTTAGTTGCCCTCCTCTGGACAGCTTCTATCCTGTCTATGTCTTTGTGGAGATTGGGTCTCCAAAACTGCATGCAGTACTCCAGATGGGGTCTCACCAACTGTCTGTATAAAAGGATAATAACTTCCTGTTTTCTACTGGTGATGCCTCTCCCTATGCATCCCAGTATCCCCCCAGCCCTCCTTGCTGCCCTCTCACATTGCTTGTCCACCTTTAGGTCATCTGATATGACTACCTCCAGGTCCCTTTCCATTTTTGTTGTTGTTAGTATCTCACCCCCCATTGTGTACTCTTTCCCTGGGTTTTTGTTTCCCAGGTGCATTACCTTGCACTTCTTAGCATTGAATCTAAGCTGCCATACATTTGACCACTCCTCTAACCTTGCCAAGTCCCTTCTCATCCTTTTCACCCCACTTTGTGCATCAACTCTGTTGCAGATCTTTGTGTCATCTGCAAAGAGACATACTTTTCCTTCCAGTCCCTCTGCAATGTTACTTATAAAGACATTGAAGAGGACCGGTCCTAATACTGAACCCTGCAGTACCCCACTAGTAACCCCTTTCTTCAGAGTGGACTCCATTTACTATTACCTCTGTGTCCTATTCTCCAGCCAATTCTTTACCCAGGCTGTCATCTTGGGACCCACTCCCAGGCTGGCTAACTTGTATATTAATCTTTTTGTGGGACTGTGTCAAATGCCTTGCTAAAGTCTAGGTAGGACATGTCCACAGCCCTCCCTGATCTACTGCTTTGGTCACCCAGTCAAAGAAATCTATCAGATTCATCTGGCATGACCTTCCTGCTGTGAATCCATGCTGTCTTGGGTTCTGTGCCCTCTGGCCTCTAGATGCTCAACAATTCTTTCCTTCAGAAGTGATTCCATCATTTTCCTATCACTGAGGTTAAACTAACAGGTCTGTAGTTTCCTGCTTCTGCCTTGCTCCCACTTTTGTGAAGGGAGTCACATCTGCCCTCCTCCAGTCCTCGGGTACCACCCCATCCTCCCATGATTTGCTAAAGAGGGTAGTCAGTGGTGTCACTAGTTCTACCCTTAGTCTTTTTAGAATTCTTGGATGAATCCCATCAGGCCCCATTGCTTTGTCCACCTTCAGTTTTAAGAGTTCTTTCAGAACCCTTTCTTCTGTAAATGGGCGGTATCAACTTCTGTATCCAGAGTGTTTCTACTGTTTGTTTTAGGTACCTCCCCCTCTTCATTTGTAAATACTGAGTAAAAATATTTGTTTAGTATCTCTGCCTTTTCACAGTCACCCTCTGCCCACCCTGCCTCCCCTTTATTAAGATTCGCTATCCCTCCCTTGGTCTTCCTACGCTCCCTAATGTACCTATAGAAGGTTTTATCCCCCTTCTTAACTGAGTTGGCTATCTTTTCCTCAGTTTGGGCCTTTGCTGTTCTGACTACCTTCCCAGCTTCCTTTTGCTTTAACTGATACAGTTCTCTGTCCTGCTCCTTCTGTGATTCCTTGTACTGCCTGAATGCTTTCTTTTTCTCTTGAACCTTCACTGCCACTTCCTTTGAGATCCATAGTGGTTTCTTACATCATTTCATTTTGTTTAGTTGCTTCACACAAAGGCTTGTTACCTCTGTGATGGCAGTTTTTATTATTCCTCATTGTTCTTCCACCCCTCCTTCCACCCATTTGCTAGTGCATTCCTTAGGCATTCACCCATTTTGGCAAAGTCAGCCCTCCTAAAGTCCAGTACTTTTGTCTTTGTATGGCTTGACTCTATTGCCGTGTTTATTGTGAACCATACTGTTCGATGGTCGCTAGTTCCCAGATGGCTACCCACTTCTACATCTGTGATCCTCTCTCCATCTCCATTTGAGAGAACCAGGTCTAAGATTGCTCCTCTTGAGTGGGCTCCTATACTAGTTGTCTAAGGCATGCCCCCTGTAGGGCATCTAGAATAACCCCACTTTGAAGTGGCTGCTGCAGCTGCACTCCAGTTAACATCTGGCATATTCAGATCACCCATCAGCAATATCTCCCCTTTTTCTGCCATTCTAAGTATACTTTCTATCATTTCCTTGTCCATTTCCTCCCCCTGAGAAGGGGGTCTGTATACAACCCCTGTGTGGATTGTGGTGCCATTGCTGGTCTCCAAATTTACCCACAGTGCTTCTTCTCCTCCCTGTTTACCCTTTTGTTCTGTTGCTTTGATTCCTTCTCTTATGTAACGAGCTACTCCTCCTCCTCTTTTACCCTCCCTGTCCCTCCTGTAGATAGTGTATCCTGGTATCTTTACGTCCCAGTCATGGTTTTGTGTGTACCATGTTTCTGTGACTGCCACAATATCCAGATGTTCCTCTTCCATCAAGGCCATTAATTCAGGAAGTTTGTTACTCAGACTACGGGCATTGGTACTCATTGTTCTCCATTTTTTGATGGCTTTACCTTCTGTTGCAGCATCCCCCACTGACCTTTCTACCTCAGTCTTTTTCTCATTTAGTACCCTGTTTTGTAGGGAGAGGCTGGGATTTTTCTGCTGCTTATCAATGCCTCCCCCCTTGACTAGTTTAAAAGCTTGCCAATGAAGCATTTAAACTGATTGCTCAAAAGACTTGTTCCCTTCCTGGACAGATGCAGACCATCCTGCCAGTATAGGCTGGTGTCCCTCCAGGTGGAACCCCAGTCCCAATTAAGCCAAACCCCTGAGCTCCACACCAGTTTTTCAACCATTCATTAAACTGCATGGTGCAAAGTACCCTCGCCTCACCCATGCCATTGACAGGCAGCACCTCTGAGAAGGATACTGTGTGTGCTACTTGTCTTAGGCCCCTCCCCAACTCTACAAAGCCCTCCTGCACTGCTCTAATCTCATGATGAGCCAAGTCATTTGTCCCTAGGTGGACAATGACGTCCAACTCAGACTCCCGTGCAGCTGTTCTCGTGATCCTGAGGATGCATTTCCTGTCCCTCCAAGCCATGGCACCAGACAGGCACCTTATTTCAGTTTTCCCTGCTCCCCCCAGTTCTATCCCCCTAATAATTGAGTCCCCCACCAGGAGCTGCCTCCTTTCCCTGTGGTGTCCTCTGCCTCCTTCCTGTGGGTCTCCCTTGGTGAATGTTTTGAACTGTTTACCAGATTCCCATGGGACTGGATGTAGATGGATATAATACTGCTCCGTGGTGGTGGTGGTGGGGGGAACAGGAGAACTATGGAATTACAGGTTAGTAAGCAGTGAGCCTGACCTTCATAGTGGGTAAGCTGTTTGAGATCATCTTGAAGGAGCAGCAAGTGGGTTTCTTGGAGGAAAATGGCCTGCAGGACTCAAGACAACACAACTTTGTTAAAGGGAGATCAGGCCAGATGAACCTCATAGATTTCTTCAATTTGATGAACAGGCAGTGGACAAGTGACAAGCTGCTGACATCCACATCCTATACCTGTATTTTAGCAACATTTTCAGCTCCTTTGACTCTGTACCACATAGAAGATTTGTGAAGAAGTTGAGGGACCTAAGGCTAGGAGAAGTCATAACCAGGTGAATTGTGAGCTGGCTTGGAGTCAGGGCCTAGAGGGTTGTCAATAGTGGTGAGTACTCAGCAGAAAGGTAAGTTACTAGCATGGTACCCCAGTAAAAGACTTGGGTCCAGTCCTTTTCAGCTTGTAGATCTGCAACATAGGTTACAGAATACATGGTAAGATCTGTCTGTTTACAGCTGACACTAAGTTGTGGGAGGATCAACAGTGAAGATCGTGTCAGTGACTTGAAAAGAGATGTGGGGAGGCTGGAGTGGTGGTCAAGTTATGCATGTAGGTAGGAACAATCTTAAAACTGAATTTTGTCTTGGGGGATCGGACTAACTCAGACATCAGATGAAAGGGACCTGGGAGTGATCATAGCAGACAGTTTAATACTCATTGCTCAGTGTAACAAGGCATACAGGAAAGCAAACAGAATGCTGGGTTGCATTAGAAGAGGTTTCTTCAGTAGGAATGAGAAAGGAATCCTGTTCCTGTACAGGTCTCTGGTGCAACTGCACCTGGACTACTGCATATAGTTCTGGAACCCTCACCTCAAAAAAGACATATACAGGCTCGAGACTTTGCAGGAAATTGTGACAAAGATGATATATGGGCAGCAGGGCAAATTTAATGAGGAGCACTTGAGCAGCCTAAACATGCACTCATTGGCATCTAGGAGGGAGCAGGATGGCATAACAGAAACCTTCATGTTTCTTATGGAATTAACAAGGTGAATAGCCAGGGTCATTTCAAATATTGTGAAGGGGCTACCACAAGAGGAAAGAGATTCAAGCTGATTGGGGGGGGGAGCAGAAAAGATGTGAGAAAGCATTTCTTCATAGAGTGGTGGACAGGTGTAATGGATTACCTAGAGAGGTGGTGAAAATGAATATTCTTGAGGGCTTTAGGAGAAGATAGGACAGATCTGATCAGAACTGGGGAGAACATTGGGAAGGGAGCTGATTCCAATGTGGGCACAGTAATGCATGCACAGCGTTAAGCTGCTGAGGGAGAGTGGTAGGTAGGAGCAGAGCAGACTAGATAGACATAGGTCCTTTTATGCCTGAAAGATTTCTGTACTGTGTTTCTAATGTCTCTTTTGCCTCATTTGTGCTCTGAGATCAGAATATAACCATGGTATATTGTAGTAAAAGTAGAAAAAGATTTAATTTTATCCAAGAGACAAATCTTACTTTCATATCTTTCAAGATGGTCTTGACAAACAAGTTTCAAGTAATTTAGAAAACACCATATGTACACAATGTACAGTTACATTATTGCAACAATTTACAATATTTAAAATAAGTACAGTGGTACTCTTAGACATAAACAAACAGATAATAACATGAATTTCTCCACCTAAAACTCCCAAACCATGTCTCAGTCAGTTCATCCATTACACATACATTTTTCTCTTAGTTCTTCTATTAGGAGAGTTGTAAACAAGGAGGGTTTATAATCAGTTTTCGTTTGGATGTGGTTTATCAAAGAGCCGTCTAATGCTTAAGTTGCCTTGAATGTCATGCGAGTAAAGGAGTTTTTTACTCTTGATCTAGGAGGTATTTCTTTAATTTTTCTTAACTGGTACTTATGTTTGATGGTTTTTCTATCTATTTTGTCCATTAGATATTTGGGCTTTCCTGTGTTTAAAAGTTTATGAGTATAACTAACCCCAATTAATTTCCTCCTATTTTAGGGCATTAACCATCCCAACTTTTGATACATTTCACAGTGGTAGGTTCTAAAATCACACCGAAGAATAAATCTGGCTAAGTTATTATAGGTAACTTCTGCCTTTTTTAAAAGGGATTTGGTGGCCAGCCCATATATATGGCTACCGTAGTCTATATTAGGAATTAACAACTGGTTTACAATGTTTTTCTGCAATTTATGTCAGTACAAAAACTGTTCCTTCAAAAGGCCCCAAGTTTCTTATTTATTTTATCATATCAGTTATGTGAACCTCAAATTTGAGTCCCCGATCACCCACCCCTCCAGGTATTTGTAGTAAGGAACCTGTTCTAAGACTTCATGTTTTGATGTGATTATATTTAACCCTTGGCCCAAATATTCAAAAGAGTTGAGCCATGCGCAATAGGGTTGCGCCTGTCAAGTCCGTAAATGCGTCATTCTGCGATATTCAGCAGGAGGCAGTTGTGCCCCCAAATCACACTGAGCAACAGTGCAATGATGATGAATACATGCACAACTGAAGGGGGAGGAACCATGCATAAATAGCGCAGTGCGATATTCAACAACATGCGCAATGCGCAATAGGGGAGCCAACGGAAGTTGCGCCATAGCGGAAATGAGCCAAAATAAAAGAGAGCAAGGGAGAGGTGCAAAAATGCTACAGGGAAGCCACATGAGGGCAAAATAAAGCAGGAAATACTGGGCAGCAGGGACACACAGGACAGGCCAGGAAAGGGCACCTGGAAGCAACAGGCATAGGGGAAGGTATGGGGAACCACAGTGCAGAAGGGGGAAGTACACCACACAGCAGTGAGGCCAGCACAGGCAGGTGTTCCTGGTGCAGGGGAAGTAGCAGCCAGGACAGCGGAGGGAATACAGAAACAGCTTCCGGGGGGGGTGAACACAAGCCAGGGACATGGCCAGTGCCACCATCCAGATGGAGGCCATAATGAGGGGGGTGAGAAGGCGGGCAGCAGGGGTGTGTGGCCGTGGAAGGGCCTATCAGCGGTATGCCCCCAACAGGCAGTACCGAGCCCACACCAGCTTCGAGCTCTACAGTGATACTGAGATTGTGGGCTGGTACCGCCTGAATCGGGCAATTCTGAGGTGGCTCTGTGAGCTGTGCAGTGATGTGATGCAGGCACCCACACGACGGAGCCATGCCCTGTCAGTGGAGACAAAAGTGACAGTTTGCATGTGCTTGCTCACCACGGGTACCTTCCAGAGACCAACTGGGACAACACAGGCATAACCCAGTTGGCCATGTCATGCCACCTCACCCAGTTCCTCAGCGCACTGCTGCCACATGCTGCGGAGTACATCCATTTCCCCAGCACACTGGCAGAGCGCACAGCAAACATACAGGAGTTCCACAGGGTAGCACGTATGCCTGGCGTGCTAGGGGCATTAGACTGCGCCCATGTGGCCATCTGCACACCACTTGGCCCTGAGTGGGCTGCATATATAAATTGCAAGGGCTATGCCAGCATCAACTGCCAGGTGGTGTGTGATGCCAGGGGGCGCATAATCAATGTTGGTGCCACGCACCCTTGGGGAGCACATGATGCCTTCATCTGGCACCAGTTAGCACTGTGCCACAGATCTGAGAGTGGGGACATCCCCACTGGCCACCTAGTGGGTGAGTATGCAAACCACATGGACAATCATAGGGCCTGGGGGGGCATGGTCAGAGGTGACATGGGTAGTGGCCTACTTGTCCTGGGGTAGGGTGATGCTGATCACCAAACTAACCTCCACCCTCTACACACAGGTGACAGTGGATGCCCACTCTGTCCCTGGCTGCTCACACCCTACCGGCGGCCTGAACCACATCACAGCAACGCTATAATGAGGCACATGCCACCACACGTAATGTCATCGAGCGGGTGTTCAGGATGCTGAAGGCACATTTCTGTTGCCTGGACACCTCCAGCGGTGTCCTACAGTGCAGCCCCTCAAAGGCCTGTGGGTTATTCCTGGCCTGTTGCATCCTGCACAACATGGCCAATGAATGTGGGATAGCCTTACAGGTTGAAGAGGGGGACAGCGATGGGGACGATGAGGATGCCGGTGACAGTGGTGATGGGCAGCCCCCCTTGGCTGACAGGGACTCCCGACTGCCCAGCTGGCACAGCTGCACCAGGACACCATCATGGAGGAGCACTTCAGCTAACCCAGGTAAGTCATGGGGCCATGTGCAACCAACAGTGGCTAAGGTACAACCCAAAACACACATGGACACACACCAGGGGTGCATTCCGTCAAGGGAAGTGGCCGGGCATGGAACCACACACACAACCAGGGATGGGTGAGATCTAACATGCCACGCAGACAGACACACACACACACACACACACACACACACCGCACCAGACATGCACAAAGGGTAGGAGGCACACCGACCCTGAACAACTCCCCTAGCCACACACATGTCCACAGACCACCACGCCCACTGCCTGTCCTTGTGCCTGTATCAGATGCTGAGCACCATTGCACATTGGTGTACAGTGCAATGCAGGCATCACCATGCACACGCAACTGTGGACAGCAGCCAGGAGGGTGTGCGGATGGACTGTGTGTCCGTGTGCATGGCCGGGTACCCACCCGTGCAATGCCCGCTGAATGACACAATGCACACAGGGCAGCAACAGAGAGTAGCCGCGTTGGGAGACAGGTCAGTCATGCGTCACAGTGCCCCGGCCACCATGGATGCATGGGCAGCCCTGCCGAGACCCGCCAGCACTGACAGGCTGACCACTGACCTCATGGGGTGGCACCAATGGTCCCCCAGGAGTTCAACTGTGTGAACGCGACCGTGCTCATGCAGGGGTCTGCAGCACACCAAACATGCCTGCTCCAGGCATGCTCGGGATGCCCACAGCTGAACCCGGTGTCGACAAGGAGGGTGTTGCACGACGCCAGGAATGGGGGGTGGACAGTGCATTGCATGGTGTCTGCGATGCATGAGCACATGACTGTGTGCCCATTGTGGCCATGACAGCAGTGAATGCCTGTGTCTGCCTGTCAATGGCAGTGGTCACATCCTCCCCCAACCGGTCCATCCCTGCCAGGATCAGAGCGGTGTCTCTGCTGCGATGCTCCTCTGCCCGCTCCAGAACTGCACGCAGTGCATCCACCCAACGTTGCAAGCCGCATCTGCTGGTTGACTGATGCTTGCAGTATGCAGGTGTGCTCATCCAGGAGGTCATCTGCCTCCTCGGCATCCTGTCCCTCAGGGTGTGCTTGGCCCTGATGCCCAGCACCCCTTCAGGGTGGGCGCTGCACACCGCAACCAGGTCTGGGCATGTCCACAGGTGGTGCACCGATGCCGCCCCCTGACCCTGTACCCCCAAGCCCATTGGCTGACTGCTGATGCTGCCCCTCCGGCTGCCACTCACCAGGGCTCACTGGTGCTGCCACAGTGGCCGCAACAGTCCCACTGTCCTGTACACACACCAGTGCTGCCCCACTGGTGCTGACAGGCACAGGCTGGGACTGTGATGGCACGCAGGCCTCCATGGCTGCACCACCCACAGCCATGGCCACGATGTTACCTGCTGTGTGGCCATCTTGTGGCACACACGTGTCACTGCCCATGCCGTTAGTGACATCATTATCAGTGATGGACCCGGCACCAGCCCGAGTCACAACATGCTAACATCCATGGACGCTGGCACGCTGGGACATGGGCAAGGCCTCCTCCCCACTTGTTCCAACAACATCAATCTGGAAAGCCAGGCAGGCCCACTGTCACACTGAGCCACTTATACCTGTGGAGGTGGATGGGCCCTCTTCCATCTCCATCTGACTGTCCTGAGTGGACAGGCCCACCACCGCTGACCCATGCAGATGCTCAGGATCTGTGAGGGAAAACAAAGTCGCGTTACTGCATGTGACCTACCCTACCCCCCCAATAGACAGACCATGATCTACCATGCAGTGACGGGCTACCACCCGTCTGGAAGCCACCATGCAGAATACCCTCAACGGCACAATGCCGCATGCTTCCAGCAACCATCTCCTCCTGTGAGGTCAGGTGTAGCACCTCCGACTGTCCCCCACCTGTCGCAGCTCGTGCTGCCCTGATGGCAGCCACATTCTCCTTTATCCTCCTCCTGTCTGTGCCCATCTTCTTCTTGCACTCCTGCACGGAGCGCTGGTGGCTACCATGCAGGTTCACTGCACATGCCACCTCTTCCCATGCAGCAGCACGGGCCTGTGGTGTTCCCTGCCATCCGCTGAGAAGCGGCTCCTGATCCAGGTAGGCCTCAAACAGGGCATCGGTCTCGGCCTTGGTGAAATTAGGCCTCCTCCTCCTCCCACCACTGTGTTCCTCCTCTCCCACAACTTGCTTGGTCATTATTTAGCCTGTAAGAATGAAAGTTGTTACTTGTGACTGTGCAGTCCCATGCATGTCCCCGAATCCACAGTCCACACTCCCAAACAGCATGCAACTCACCAATAGACTGCACTAACCGACTATGGCCAGTGCAGCCCAATGTTTCACTTTTATAGCGCAACCCATGCAAATGAGGCGAGGCGCAACTTTAAGTGGATGCAAATTGCAGTGCTGTGCCTTTGAATGGCTGATTAGCTGATTTGCATATGACGACTGAATATCGCACTGTTGCGCTTTCTTGGTGTGTTGGCGATGCTGAGCCAAGGCACAGTTCTGTGACATGCACAGTACACCTCACTGCACATGCCCGGGTTACTGACGCAAGTGTCTGCCGCGCTGCTGACGTGCTGTGCATGGGAGGCAATGCAGGGCACGGCCACCATTGTGCCAGTGGCGCTGCAGTGATGTTAACCTATATGGCGCTATGACACTGGGCCATCATAGACACACTGGGGCAACAGTGCGGTAGGCCACTACTGCAGGTAGCACACAGCCAGCCAATCGCACTACGCACATTGGGTTCTAATGGCGCTGTGCTGTCCATGTGCCACAGGACCCTGTGCCCGACCTTTGCCCCCTAGGCGCCATGCATCAGGCATAGGTGCACCACTATCACGCTGTTTGGTGACAGTGCGATAGGGAATGGCAGCGCTGTACCGCGCAGCATCTGCATGTGGTGGAGCCGCGCTGCAGAGCGCCATTTTGAGCCGACTGAGCAAGTGAGATGGCGCGGAGGAGGGCTGTCCAGTGGACCCAAATTGAATTTGCCAACCTGGTGGCCATTGTTGAGCCACTTTATGGCCCACTGTTTGGGGAAGCACCCCTGGACAGATCCAGGAGCCAGAAACATAGAAACATAGAATGTGATGGCAGATAAGGACCGCTTGGCCCACCTAGTCTACCCGTTTTCCTACCTAACAGATAAGCTGCAGGTCCTAGTTAACCAACAGCTACTTCCTCCTACCCCCACTAGGACTGCCTTATGTCTGTCCCATGCATTCTTGAATTCCCCACTGTTCTTGACTCCACGACCTCCTCAGGGAGGCTGTTCCATGCATCCACAACCTCTCTGTGAAAAATACTTCCTCACATTACCTCTGAGCTGTCCCCCCTCTATCTTCAAATTGTGCCCCCTTGTTCTTGCACATAACTTTTTCTGAAAGATGCTACCCTCTTGGACTTTGTTGATTCCCTTGAGGTACTTGAAACTTTCTATCATGTCCCCTGTCTCCCTTCTTTCCTCAAGGGTATGCATATTAAGCTTCTTTAGTCTTTCTTCGTATGTCTTCTGGTGCAGACCCTGCACCATTTTGGTTGCTCTCCTCTGGACAGCCTCCATTCTGTCTATGTCTTTGCGAAGATGGGGTCTCCAGAACTGCACACAGTACTCCAGGTGGGGTCTCACCAACTGTCTGTACAGAGGGATAACAACTTCCTGTTTTCTACTGGTGATACCTCTTCCTATGCATCCCAGTATCCCCCCAGCCTTCCTTACTGCCTTCTCACATTGCTTGCCCACCTTTAGGTCATCTGATATAATTACCCCCAGGTCTCTTTCCATTTTTACTGTTGTCAGTATCTCACCCCCCATTGTGTATGCTTCTCCTGGGTTTTGTTTCCCATGTGCATTACCTTGCAGTTCTTTGCATTGAATCTGAGCTGCCATACATTTGACCATTCCTCCAACCTTGCCAAATCCCTTCTCATCCTTTCCACCCCATCTTGTGTATCAACCCTGTTGCAGATCTTTGTGTCGTCTGCAAAGAGACATACTTTTCCTTCCATTTCCTCTGCAATGTCACTTATAAAGACATTAAAAAGGACCGGTCCAGGTGTGGGAGAAGGTGGCCAATGCCCAGGAGGAGGCCACAGGAAGGGGGCAGAAGGCAGAGCAGTGCTGCCACAGGTATGGCGACCTGAGGAGGAGGGAACCGGACCTGCTTGCCCTCCTGCGGGCACGTGCCAGGAGGGGCATGGTGCCACAACCAGGTAGGTGTTACGTCCACACACTTTTATCTTCCATATGGGTATCACAGTTGTATGTGTCCGGAACATGGGGGAGGGACTGTCCTGTGTTGGCTGTGGTGGTGTTATCAGGGTGTGGGGTGGGTGGGTTTGGCTGGGTGGGAGTACACACACATGGGGGCAGGGGAACTTTCCTACAGGATTGTACTGATGTTCCTCTCTCCATGTTTGCACCACAGGGCCAGAAGAGAGGCGTCTGGCCAGGGAGATGCAGCACCAGCAGGATGACAGGGTCAGTAGGAGGGGCGATGGTCCACAGCGCCCGAGGGACTGGCCTGATGATGGTGAGTGCCATATCTCCATGATTACTATTGCATGCTGTGTAACAGGGTGGGCAGCGGGGCATGGCCACCATCCACTGACACCACTGCCATGCACGTAACTTGTTACAGTCAGCACTGTCCAGTGGCACTGCACGTCTGGGAGTGCATCGATGGTGGTCCATGTGTGCACCGGGTACGTTGCTGTGCCACTGCCTTTGCACCACATAGCCATGTCACTAAATGGCCAAGGTGGTGCTGTGCATGACTTGGCCAGTGGGTGTGTGCAGTGGTCCGCATAGCTGTATGTGCCTGGGTGGGCAGGTCTTGTGGACGTGATCACTTTGGGTGGTCACACACCATCACAGAGGCATGTCCCACGGCTGTATGCCATGCACAGTGGGTGGGTTGTATGGGGCTGTGTATTCACACCTATTGACTGTGCTCCCTTGTCCTAGGTGTCCACCAGCTGCAGGAGATACGGGAGGTACTGCAGGAGATCCTCAATGTGACCCGGGCATCATTTGAGATCCTGCAAAGGATTGACTGGCTTGGGATCCGGAGAAGACACAGGAGGCAGAGCAGCTGTAGTGGGGAGCGGGGCTCCCATTGATCATCCCTCTGCCCCTGATATCCCCTACCCCCCTGGACCCGCCCTCACAACCCTCCTTTCCTGTCCCATTTGTTCACCCCTGCCCCTTACCCACCCCCACCTTGTTAGTGGCCCTCCCCCCACATTTGTACATAGTTTTGTAAATAGTTATTTTTGATATGTTTGAATGCAAATCTTTTGATATGAATACTATGGTGGTCTCTGATTTGCAGTGGGCTATAGGTGCTCAGCTGCAGTGGTGAGCATGGCGTCAGGGGTGGTGCAATCATTGGTATGTGTGTGTGTCCATGGGGAGGTGACTTTGGTGTGGGAGTAGCTATTAGTCAGTGTCTGTGGTGTGTGTTGTGCCCTGTGCACTGGATGACTGTGTGCAGTGGTCCATGGTGCATGCTCTGTGTCCATGGCACCCCTGTCAGCCCATCCATGGCCTGTGCAGCTGACACCCTTGCATGTCTGTGACCTGCACGGTCTGCTGGCATGTCAGTGGTGGCTGTCCATGTAGAGCAGCCACTGTACCCATCACAATGCTGGGTTGCCTCCTGTCACTGGTGTGGTGCATGTCTGCCTCAGGTGACACTGTGGCCTCTGCAGTTTTTGTCCCACCTCCATGCTGTGGCTTGTGTGTATTGCAGGGGATGTGCACCACTGTCTGTGACTTGTGCTCTGGGCAAATGATGTTGGTGTACAGGTCCACAGTGCCTGCGCAGGGTGACTGGCACTCCTGTGCCATGGAGGACTGCAGGCTCTGTGTACACGGTTTCCATGGGCCCACGCTGGGGGCTTGGTTGCCCCACTACTGCATCCCTGTGTTGTTGTGCCCTTGGGTATGTGTGGGTGTTTGTCCATGCACTGTGTTGCATCTGGTGTGGTGCATGCTTCCACGCACCACTGTGGGTGTCTGCGCTGGCTGTTGTGGCCAGTGCTGGGTAGGGATGTGTCCTTGGGAGGGGGTGCAGGATGCTGTACCACTGGTGGTGGTGTCTTGGGCATGCCCTGTCACATGTGGGGTACCTCATGTGCCGACGCATGGTCGGTCTCTCAGCTGTACCCCGGGGGGGCTGTGCATGGTGGCACTGTGTATGCCATTATTGCAACGCTGTGTGCTGCCACCCGCTAATGGGTGCTCATGGTGGGGCTGCCTTGCATGGTTCTGTGCTGCACAGGGTTGCATTTTCACAGTAGGGGTGGTGGCTTGCATGGGGTTTCCTGCAGTGGTGGATGCTGCTCCTGGGCAGGGTGTCTAGGGGTTACAGTGCAGGGTGTGCTCTGCATTGGGGGGATGGTGTGGCATGGGGTGTTCAGCCCTCCTCGTGTGCCAGTCACAGCTTGCCAGGGTGTGTGATGGGGTACCATGGCCCGGCTGTGGGTTGGTTGCTTGTCTCCATGGGCCAGTGGTTATTTCAGCCCTCCCCCAGTTGTGCAGTGCATGGGGTGTAGGTGGACGATGTCTGTTCTGCTGTGTGTTCCTCTGCCCATCTGTGGCATGGGTGGTGGGCCCCTACATCCCTGGTTGTGCAGTTTCATTGCTGCACTGCTGCTGGGGGGGCATCCCTGGTTGCACTATGGTGCCTCTGGACTGCTCAACTGAACATCCCTTGTTGCGCTATGGTGCATCAGATCTGCTCAGCTTCCCCTCCCTACTTGCGCTGTGGCGCAGGTGGGGCAATATTCAGTCTTCAGCTGTAGGGGCATCTTGGCTGGCTCAGTTTTTGAATATCGCGCTTTATGCATGGGCGCAGATTTGGCGCTGTTCGCTATTACAAACTTTTGGGCGAGTTTGAATATCTAGGCCCTTGTTGTGAGTCCATTTTCCTTCCCAATAATTTAAAGACCATTGTTTTTTTTTTACTATTTAATACTAACTTCGAGTGAGCTAGCCAGTTTTTAGTCCCAGAAAATCAGTTTGAAATCCTCTTTCTACCTCACTGATGTTTTCCCCATCAGCAAGCAGGACTGTATCATCTGCTCATAGTTTTATACTGGTATGAGTAGCGGTTTTACTAATCATTCATGTAGACCAAAACAAAGTTGGGCCCAATATTGAGCCTTGGGGGACTCCTCTGATTACTTTAATCTGTTTCGAGGTAGTATCCCGGAGTTGTATCTGTTGAGTTCTCTCCATCAAATAGGATGTAAACCAACCTACTGATTCAGAATATACACCAAGAGACCACAGTCTCTGGAGTAAAGCCCTGTGGTCCATGGTGCTGAAAGCTTTAGAGAGGTCCATGAACACTACGCCCACCACCCTGCCCTCTTCTAATTGAGAAGATACACAATCTATTAGGTCGGTGAGTGTGGTGTCTGTGGAATATCCTTTCAAATCCAGATTGGGACTCAGAGAGCAAATATTTCTAGATAATCACACCATCTCTTTTGTTTTGTTTAATTTGGGTACATGAAATTGCAAGTATTTCAGGAACATATCGGCAAAGACAGTCACAACTTCATCATAGTACATAAAGATTCACTGTGTGCCCAGGCTGTAAGTTTCAGCTGAAGAGTTCCAGAAAACCCTTTAGGGAGGGGCTTTTTAGAGTATCTAACACAATAAGTATATGGGATGGTGATCTGAAAGGAAAACTGGTAAAACCTCTTTAATAGAGATTTTATCAAGGTGATTGCTCAGCAGCCAGTCTATGGTGGTAGAGGGATTTATATTTAGTTGGTTCTAACAAGGACATTTACTAGTTGGCACATATTGTACTGAGATAGGGACAACAAGAGTTATGTCTGAAGATGAGGGTCAGCCTAGTTGTAATTAAAATCTCCTAATATGATTTGTTCTGCAATACTAGGAATGCAAATCTGATTTGTATAAGCACAGAGGTGTCAGTATTGGTATGATTTACATAGAAACATCAACAATGTTGGCAGAAAAGACCACTGGTCCACCCACTCTGACCTGTTATGCCCTTATCATACCTCAAGACTTGATGTCAAGTCTTTAACTCTGTTCCAGCTGCATGAAATAATTAATGGCTTTGTTACCCACTACTCTACTGGTAGGCTGTTCCATGGCTCAGCCACTATGTCTTAAAAACCCAAAAAACTTTCTCACATCCCTCCTTAACCACCCCCACCAGCTCTCATTCATGTTCCTGTATTTCTGGCTCATTTATCATGCTGGATATTTCCTCAGTTGACCCTGTTCATTCCTTTAAGGTACTTGATAATCTCTATCATATCGCCTTTCTCCTTTCTTTTTTTTTTTTATCTTCTATTTTCCTCGCCGGTGTGGAGGTTGGCTGGTGGCTTTAGCTCTCCTCTCGGGACTGTTCATATCCCCCCATAACCATGTTGCTCTCTTCTGACACCCCACCAATGAGTCCCCCATGGAGTTCCCCCATGGCTGGGCCAGGGAGGAAAGGGCTGTCCTCACCCCCGTTGTACACAGTCCAGATACCAGAGGTTGAGCTGAGGGTCAGGAGCATGGCCTGGGCTTCATGTAGCCAGCCATGATCCCCTTTTCCTGTGTTCATTCCTTCCCCCGTTGCCGAGGTGCACATATGTGTGAGACATGTGGAGTTATGCTTGCACTGTGGAGTCCTGCAGCACCCTCTCATTGTTTGTATCTTTCTAGCCCTTTTGCCCCCAGGCCTCCATCTGGGGGCAGTCATTTGGTGGGACTGCGTAGTCACCCTCACTGGGAGAGGAGAGCTGTCCTCTGGACACTCAATCCTCTCCCTTCCTGGCTGACCCCCTGTGACCCATGTTGGCCACTGAACATGGGTCACTGGTGTGGCAGGAGGTAAGGTTCAATGCCTCAGCCCTCCACACCACGGGCTGGACAGCCCCTCTCCCTTCTAGCCTCCAGTGAATAAATGTTCAGTTACCCAATCCAGTTCTCATAGGATCTGCCCTATTGGCCCTGAATCATTTTGGTTACCCACAGCTGCATCATCTCCAGCTTGTCTTTGCCTTTCCTTAGCTGGACATTTCAGAACCAGGTACAGTATTCTATATGGGGCCTTGCCAGTGCTCTATAGAGAGTTACTATTACCTCCTTCATCCAGCTATCAAAACTCTTCCCAATACACCCAACCTTGGTTTCCTTGCTGTAGGCCTTTTTATAGTGGCTATATTGTTTTAGGGAACCACTTTTGATGACTTCCATGTTCTTTCCTCTGAAGTAGTGCCCAATGTAACTCTTCCCATACAGTAGTCTGACCAGGAGTTCTTGTTCTCTATGTGCAACACCTTGAACGTTTTGGTGTTGAAGTTCAACTGCAAACATTGAACCACCTCTTTAACATATGCAGGTCACCTGCACTCCCTTATCCCCTTTATGCTGTCCACTCAACTATGCAGGTCTCACTGCAACTCTATTATCCCTCTATGCTGCCCACTTGACCACAGAGATTAGTGCCATCTGCAAAGAGACATATCTTACCCTGCATTTCTTCTCCTTTGTTGCTGATGAATGTATTAAAAAGGACTGGATCCATGACTAACCCCTGTGACGCCTCAACTGTGACCCTTTCCAACTTGACTCTACTCCACCCTCTGCTGTCTCCTCTCCAACTAACTACCCACTCATCTAACTAGGTTCTTCACCATACCTAGATCCTCTAATTTCTTCAGCAGCCTTCTGTGTGGCATTGAGTTGAATGTCTTGCTGAAGTCAAAGTAGAGTAAATCCACTGCTTGTTCCTTGTCCACTGTCTTAGTTACCCAGTCAGAGAATACTGTCAGGTTGATCTAACAAGATCTCCCTGCCACAGCTCAGGCTATGTACTATCCTGGAGTCCATTTCTCCCTAGGTAATCCATTAGGTTCTCCTTGACCAGTGTCTCCATCAGTTTGCATACAATAAAGGTAAGACTGACAGGCCTGTAGTTACCTGATTGCTCCTTGTCCCCTCCCTCATGGAGTAGAACTACATTCTCTATCCTCCAATCTTGTGGAACCACCCCAGACTACATTCGTATTGAATAACTCCTACCAGGGGTTCGACTAGCTGTGATACCAGCCCCCTGAGTATTCTCAGGTGCATCCCATTTGATCCTGGAGTCCTATCTATTTTTAGGGCTGCAAGCCCTTTTAAACCTTTTCTCCTGTAAATACCACCTTATCCATTTCTAAGATTTCCAGGGTGTGTGATGGGGTACCATGGCCCGGCTGTGGGTTGGTTGCTTGTCTCCATGGGCCAGTGGTTATTTCAGCCCTCCCCCAGTTGTGCAGTGCATGGGGTGTAGGTGGACGATGTCTGTTCTGCTGTGTGTTCCTCTGCCCATCTGTGGCATGGGTGGTGGGCCCCTACATCCCTGGTTGTGCAGTTTCATTGCTGCACTGCTGCTGGGGGGGCATCCCTGGTTGCACTATGGTGCCTCTGGACTGCTCAACTGAACATCCCTTGTTGCGCTATGGTGCATCAGATCTGCTCAGCTTCCCCTCCCTACTTGCGCTGTGGCGGAGGTGGGGCAATATTCAGTCTTCAGCTGTAGGGGCATCTTGGCTGGCTCAGTTTTTGAATATCGCGCCTCTTATGCATGGGCGCAATGGATTTGCGCTTGCTCCTGCTATTGCGCACTTTTTGGGCTCAGTTTGAATATCTAGGCCCTTGTTGTGAGTCCATTTTTCCCTTCCTCAATAATTTAAAGACCATTGTTTTTGTTTTTTTACTATTTAATACTAACTTCGAGTGAGCTAGCCAGTTTTTTAGTCCCAGAAAATCAGTTTGAAATCCTCTTTCTACCTCACTGATGTTTTCCCCATCAGCAAGCAGGACTGTATCATCTGCCTATAGTTTTATACTGGTATGAGTAGCGGTTTTTGCTAAATCATTCATGTAGACCAAAAACAAAGTTGGGCCCAATATTGAGCCTTGGGGGACTCCTCTGATTACTTTAATCTGTTTCGAGGTAGTATCCCGGAGTTGTATCTGTTGAGTTCTCTCCATCAAATAGGATGTAAACCAACCTACTGATTCAGAATATACACCAAGAGACCACAGTCTCTGGAGTAAAGCCCTGTGGTCCATGGTGCTGAAAGCTTTAGAGAGGTCCATGAACACTACGCCCACCACCCTGCCCTCTTCTAATTGAGAAGATACACAATCTATTAGGTCGGTGAGTGTGGTGTCTGTGGAATATCCCTTTCGAAATCCAGATTGGGACTCAGAGAGCAAATATTTCTCTAGATAATCACACCATCTCTTTTTTGTTTTTGTTTAATTTTGGGTACATGAAAATTGCAAGTATTTCAGAACATATCGGCAAAGACAGTCACAACTTCATCATAGTACATAAAGATTCACTGTGTGCCCAGGCTGTAAGTTTCAGCTGAAGAGTTCCAGAAAAACCCTTTTAGGGAAGGGGGCTTTTTTAGAGTATCTAACACAATAAGTATATGGGATGGTGATCTGAAAGGAAAACTGGTAAAACCTCTTTAATAGAGATTTTATCAAGGTGATTGCTCAGCAGCCAGTCTATGGTGGTAGAGGGGATTTATATTTAGTTGGTTCTAACAAGGACATTTACTAGTTGGCACATATTGTACTGAGATAGGGACAACAAGAGTTATGTCTGAAGATGAGGGTCAGCCTAGTTGTAATTAAAATCTCCTAATATGATTTGTTCTGCAATACTAGGAATGCAAATCTGGATTTGTATAAGCACAGAGGTGTCAGTATTGGTATGATTTACATAGAAACATCAACAATGTTGGCAGAAAAAGACCACTGGTCCACCCACTCTGACCTGTTATGCCCTATCATACCTCAAGACTTGATGTCAAGTCTTTAACTCTGTTCCAGCTATGCATGAAATAATTAATGGCTTTGTTACCCACTACCTCTACTGGTAGGCTGTTCCATGGCTCAGCCACTATGTCTTAAAAAAACCCAAAAAACTTTCTCACATCCCTCCTTAACCACCCCCACCAGCTCTCATTCATGTTCCTGTATTTCTGGCTCATTTATCATGCTGGATATTTCCTCAGTTGACCCTGTTCATTCCTTTAAGGTACTTGATAATCTCTATCATATCCTTTCTCCTTTCTTTTTTTTTATCTTCTATTTTCCTCGCCGGTGGAGGTTGGCTGGTGGCTTTAGCTCTCCTCTCGGACTGTTCATATCCCCCATAACCATGTTGCTCTCTTCTGACACCCCACCAATGAGTCCCCCATGGAGTTCCCCATGGCTGGGCCAGGGAGGAAAGGGCTGTCCTCACCCCTGCCAGGCCACAGTCCAGATACCAGAGGTTGAGCTGAGGGTCAGGAGCATGGCCTGGGCTTCATGTAGCCAGCCATGATCCCCTTTCCTGTGTTCATTCCTTCCTCGCTGCCGAGGTGCACATATGTGTGAGACATGTGGAGTTATGCTTGCACTGTGGAGTCCTGCAGCACCCTCTCATTGTTTGTATCTTTCTAGCCCTTTTGCCCCAGGCTCCATCTGGGGCAGTCATTTGTGGGACTGCGAGTCACCTCACTGGGAGAGGAGAGCTGTCCTCGACACTCAATCCTCTCCTTCCTGGTTGACCTCTGTGACCCATGTTCGCCACTGAACATGGGTCACTGGTGGCAGGAGGTAAGGTTCAATGCCTCAGCCCTCCACACCACGGGCTGGACAGCCCCTCCCTTCTAGCCTCCAGTGAATAAATGTTCAGTTACCCAATCCAGTTCTCATAGGATCTGCCCTATTGGCCCTGAATCATTTTGGTTACCCACAGCTGCATCATCTCCAGCTTGTCTTTGCCTTTCCTTAGCTGGACATTTCAGAACCAGGTACAGTATTCTATATGGGGCCTTGCCAGTGCTCTATAGAGAGTTACTATTACCTCCTTCATCCAGCTATCAAAACTCTTCCCAATACACCCAACCTTGGTTTCCTTGCTGTAGGCCTTTTTATAGTGGCTATATTGTTTTAGGGAACCACTTTTGATGACTTCCATGTTCTTTCCTCTGAAGTAGTGCCCAATGTAACTCTTCCCATACAGTAGTCTGACCAGGAGTTCTTGTTCTCTATGTGCAACACCTTGAACGTTTTGGTGTTGAAGTTCAACTGCAAACATTGAACCACCTCTTTAACATATGCAGGTCACTCTGCACTCCCTTATCCCCTTTATGCTGTCCACTCAACTATGCAGGTCTCACTGCAACTCTATTATCCCCTCTATGCTGCCCACTTGACCACAGAGATTAGTGCCATCTGCAAAGAGACATATCTTACCCTGCATTTCTTCTCCTTTGTTGCTGATGAATGTATTAAAAAGGACTGGATCCATGACTAACCCCTGTGACGCCTCAACTGTGACCCTTTCCAACTTGACTCTACTCCACCCTCTGCTGTCTCCTCTCCAACTAACTACCCACTCATCTAACTAGGTTCTTCACCATACCTAGATCCTCTAATTTCTTCAGCAGCCTTCTGTGTGGCATTGAGTTGAATGTCTTGCTGAAGTCAAAGTAGAGTAAATCCACTGCTTGTTCCTTGTCCACTGTCTTAGTTACCCAGTCAGAGAATACTGTCAGGTTGATCTAACAAGATCTCCCTGCCACAGCTCAGGCTATGTACTATCCTGGAGTCCATTTCTCCCTAGGTAATCCATTAGGTTCTCCTTGACCAGTGTCTCCATCAGTTTGCATACAATAAAGGTAAGACTGACAGGCCTGTAGTTACCTGATTGCTCCTTGTCCCCTCCCTCATGGAGTAGAACTACATTCTCTATCCTCCAATCTTGTGGAACCACCCCAGACTACATTCGTGTATTGAATAACCCTACCAGGGGTTCGACTAGCTGTGATACCAGCCCCCTGAGTATTCTCAGGTGCATCCCATTTGATCCTGGAGTCCTATCTATTTTTAGGGCTGCAAGCCCTTTTAAACCTTTTCTCCTGTAAATACCACCTTATCCATTTCTAAGATTTCCCTTGCAGCACACTTCATATTGCTTTCTTGCAAAGGCCTGCTAGTCTCTACTGTAACTACTAAGCAGAAGTGATTGCTAAGAACAGCTGCCTTCTGCTATTCCTTCTCTATTTCCCTTGCTCCTTTGAATAGCCTTACTATTTCCCCTCTCTTCCTTCTTTTTTTCCCTAATGTCTCACTGACCTTCTTAGAGAACTAGAGAACTAGATTGGTCTCTTATGGCTGTGTCTCTTGGTAACCATTCTGAAGCATGGTTTAGATGCCTTAAGAACAGCCCCTCTAATTACTCATCACATTTAGCCGATTACTGGAAGACTGAGGGGCGGAGCTGATGGACCAGGAGTGGAACTGTATGATGCTGAGCTGTGGAGAGAGAGCTGAGATAGCAGGGGCTGCTAAAAAGCTTATTTTTTATTTTTAAAAGGTATGCCAAACCAGCCAGCCCATTGGCACTGAGGGCTGAGGCACTAGATGCCTTACCTCACTCCACACCAGTGACCCAGGTTCAGGAACGAGCACAGGTCATTGGAGGTCGGCAGGGGCAAAGAAGGATTGAGCGTCCAATGGACTGCTGTCCTTCTCCGGGTAGGGGGGTCTCCTACTGTCGGTGCCCATTTGCCCCCTAGTGGAAGCTAGGGGACAGAGCACTGCAGTTGCTTGGAGAGGAGCTGGGAGCAGATGCTTGGAGGGGGTTCGTGTGGACGTGTGCGCGCTCCCCTCCGCCTGGTGTCATTGTGTGCACCCAGCTTCAGGAGACAGCGAACAGGTAAAATACTGGCATCCTGGTCGAGCGGCTTGATGGCAGTTCTGAAGATCTCTGACTCTGAGAGGATGCGCCTAATCTGTATCCGTTGGGGTGGGGAGTTGGGGGTTCCCCACCACCCCACTGTGGGGGGCAAGCCACAGGGGACTGGGCAGTCCTCAATTAGGAGTGCAGGAGCGCAGACGGTGCACAGAAATCCTGATGGGTTGCCAAGTAGAAGGAAGCAGACAGGTATGGCCAAGGAGAAGAAGCATCAACAACAACAAAAAAAAAAGGTATGCCAAAGTTGAATTGATTTTGGTAGCCCTTACCAGACCAACTTGTGTACTGACTGGTTGGCATTCTCCTCAGGTGTTCTTTGCTCTCTTTGCAGGGGGAAAGCTGAAGGTGGAGGCTGGATTGCAAAGAAGTGAGGGAGCCTTTGAGAAAGGCTTTAACCTAAGAGGAGATTGAGCACTGAGAAGTGATTTGTCCCCTTTGATTCTGCCTATGGACTGCTTGAAGTCTGTGAAAACTAAGGAATTGCTGAGATTGACTTGGACACTGCATTCATTATAAGCGCTGAGAGTGCTGTGAGCGCCATGGACTGAACTGCAAAATATGACAGATTTGCATTCTGTTTGCTTGTAATAGCTGGCTTACAATCGATTTTTGGTTTTAGATTTTCTTTATTGTGATTTTATATAAACGGTTTGGCATAGAAACTGGGGCTAAGACCGGAGTGCTTGTACTGAAACCGTATTGTATTAAGAGATGATATGGAACATTAATATGAGGGGTTTATATATTTAGGAATTAAAAAATAGTAGTTTATAGGTAGACAACCAAAAATCTAGGTTTTAGTGATAATTAAGAAATCAAGTGACAATTAAGCAGCGAAGCTAGCTGATATTCAATTATTTAAACAGATGTCTAATTGATCAATCTGGCTCTCTATCATACCGCTCAGATATTAGCACTGGTCTATCAGTTTGCCTGTTAGTCTGTTAGACTAATTAGGAACAGACTTAGTGTCTAATTAAGAGTTTAATTAAGTGATCAGGAGTTGCACAAGCTGCACGGGCAGCACGAGAATTCCCTCTGTATAAATCTTTATAGACTAATTAGGAACAGATTCAGTGTCTAATTGAGAGTTTAAGTGATCAGGAGTTGCACGAGTTGCACGAGAATCCCCTCTGCATAAATCTGTATAAATCTGCACGCTGATTCCATTTTTGATCTGGAAGCTGGCCATTTGAGCATTTGTAGAGCTATAAGAGAAGATGCTGCAGTGCAATAGAAGTACGGATTTATTTATGCTGACAGCATTCTCCATCAAGTTAAAGGAGCTGTTGATAAAATACTGAGGGTGTATCTCGGGGTTGCGCTTGTTCCGTCTGTTTGCATCTGCAGTGAAGGGAAGCTGTTCTGAGAGACTCAGAGTTTGGGAAACTCGGGGAAAACTGAATCACTGGCAAGTAAGTTGAGACACTTAAGTAATAAGAACTTAGAGTATTTTGCTGCTGAAATTTGGTTAATCGGCTGTCAATTGTTGTGACATTGTGACATTGTGATATTGAAGTACTATGATACAGACTATAGATCTGGCTGCATTTGAGAGTAATTTGGGTGTTACATGCATAAAAACTAAATAGAAAACCCCTCATATTAATGAGTTTATAATTTTATTATTTTTATTCTAGTGGCCTGCATTATTTGGTTAGAAGGTCCACAAAAATCTCAACTAGCTGATGTTTTACCAACAAGTTCAGAACTAGAAGGAATTAAGGAACTCAGTGGGACTACCTGAAGCAGGTTCTCCACTGCCTTTGTTAATTTCCAGAGCCCAATGTTTGGAACCAACACTGTCTGTGACTTTTGAGGACCAGGAGGGCTGAGAGACATTTTTGCCTTGAATTTTGAGATTGTGTCATCTTTGAGTGGCAGGGAAAGATATTGGGTCACTGCAGACAGCAAGGAGAACTTAAAGAGAGTTTAAAATGGCCCTCAAATAAGGGAAACATTACAGAATCAGATTAAAGGATTGAATACTTTAAGTCTGATTATATTTGTATGTGGAAGTGGATATCCAAAGTATTGATTCTTGCACTTTACATGTTTTGCATTGACACTTTAGCACTTTGGGATTATTTAGCTTGCTTTTACATCTCTACAGCCCTTAGGTGCTTATTAATGGTGATGTTGGCCTGAGAACATTTATTTTGAGATGGCCTTTAATAATTCCTACACTTTGATGTATTAAATGAGTCAATCAAACTAAAGGAGTAACTTAATTATAGAATTTATCAAAATTATTCAAGGGTCCATTAAAAGACTACTTATATGGGTTATATATTTTTGGGTTTGTACTAGGCTAAAAGACATATACACATATAATAAATAGTATACATATACACAAGATACATATACATATAGGGTGGGATATTCAAAAGGGTTGAGCATGACACAACAGGGTTGCATCATGCGCAACTCACCGATGCGCCCCGGCACAATATTCAATGGGGCAGGTTGTGCTGCGCAACCCCAATGCACCAGAGTGCAACAGTAATGTATGTGGCGCAAGTGCGGGGGCATGCCCATGCATATGCAGCACATCCTGATATTCAGCCCAGAATGTGTGGTGCATATGCTGACACATACCCACCTTGCACCACTCAGGGGGGCGCAAAGTTGTGTCTGGCAAAACTAGGAACTAGTCCTGGTCACCCACAGGTGAGCTGCCATATTGCAAGGTGCAACACAGCAGCTGCCTGCTGTGGATGGCCACCTGACCTCCCAGGACATGGTCCGCATGCCCCCTGCCCAGGGGGTGTCATTCCCCCCCCTCGCCCAATGGTGGGCATAAGACAATAATCACCCTGGTGGTCCAGTGGACTGATCCCTCTCACCTGATCATGGGCATGTGTAAATTAAGCCCTGGTGGTCCAATGGGAACCCCCCCAGTGCCCGATTGTGGGCGGAATGATCAAAGAACACCCTGGTGGTCCAGTGGTACCCCCTCCCCACCAGCCCACTGAGGCCCCCATCACTCTGCACTCCCCCAGTCAGCAGTGGGTGGCAGCACCTCACCCACAAGCTGCCCAGCCACCTGCCGACTGACAGCGTACAGTAGGGTTTGTACACCTATTGGTCCACTGCATGGGCCAATGGGCATGCAGATCATACTGTACTACACAGGCCTGAAATGTGAATGGTTCATGCAAATGGTCTCATTTGCACCTTGCATGCATAATGGACTCATTTGCATGCCCAAGGCTGAATATCACAGTTGCTGCACATAGCACAACTGCACCTATGCTGGCGCAGCCCCCTGCTCCCATTCTTCCACTTGCGCTGGTACAGTGTCACTGGCTGTGCACAGTGTGTGTGCCCTCAGTGCCATAGTCAATGGTGCTGAGCCATGGCACAGCACTGTTGAATATCACCTGGTCCCTGCCCTAGTGCAGCCCAGTTGCACTGCACCCAGGCTTGCACCCCTGCTTGGTGCAGTCTGAATATCCTGCCCATAGTATATAGTATACAGTACAATTTTTTACTGCTGATTAATATCCAGTATCTCCTGGTTTAGATCTTAATATTTTCCAACACCTATGATAAAATTAACCTATTAGATTGTACCAAAGGATTATTTCTAGGATTAACCCAAAGGATTAAAGGGCATTTGGGGTAGCAGTGAGCTTATATTACTTGATATACTGTAGGATCCAACAAATAAGCTTAGTTTATTTTAATATTCTCTGTTGGGGTAATTTAGTTTAGGTGCCTAATATTTAATGTTATTTATTGTCCTATGCTAGAAACTAGGAAACACTAAACATTTGGTACACAGGACAAACTGCTAACATAACTTACAGTATTTTTCTCTTTGTGTTATTTGAGCATTTGGAACAAAGCACTTAGAACAAAGTTAAAATTAGTGGAGGAGGATGTTATTATTGAGACAATTTTATATTTCTTATTTTTTCTACTGTATCTCTTTTGAAACAAATTGTAATTTAAATGGTTATAACAAGAAGTGGCAAAACCTGTCCTATAATGGATAAAGACTACAAAGGAAATGTGACCAAAAGAGGGAAAAGAGGTGCAAAGGTGGCCATACATAAAGATTTGGTTAAAAACCTGGCTAAAGAGGGAGGAGGAAAGGCTAATGATAGTTATGTGAAAGTACCCCTCAAGGATCCCCTACAAATTAAGATCACAGAAATGTGGCCAGGTGTAATGGGTAATAGTAACAAATGGAGAGATTTAAATCTGGACCAATCAAATCAGATGGAAGAGTTAGATATGGAGATGAATAAAACATAAAATATTGGAGTTAAAAATGTTGGGGGTAAATTACAAGGAAAATTATTTAAAGGGGTAAATACCTCAACTCCCATGGGACAATGTGATGGGATTTCAATGGATAAATATGAATGGAATACCTTTGCACCAGTTATCTCTCCTCACTCAGAAATAAATTTGGATCACCAAACTCCTATTATGTACAGTATGGAATCTTATGAGTCATATAATAGTGACAGTAGAGATGATTATGTTGATGGAAGCTTTTCCCCCTTGAGTACATCAAAACAGTCTGGGCATGGCACTGCTAATTTTAAGCATAAAATAAATGAAAATGAAGTGTCTTTGAAAGAAACAGGGTCTTATGATAAAGGTAATTGACACGGGAATAAGGTTGAAATGCAAAATATTAAAGAAAATCTAAGTGTCATTATTGATGACCTGAAATATCTGGATAAAACCAAAGGTGAATTATATGATAAAATTATAACTCCACAACTTTCGAAAGATACATCAGGAAAGGAAGGGTTAGCAGATAGAGCTACAAAGAAATTTTTGGATAGAAGGGAAAGTCTAGTAACTCATGGTATAAATTATGAGCAAACTCAAAGGTTAATGAAGAGCCCATTGCTCATAGTCATACTAGAGCAGTTGGCAATTATCCAGAAGGAAATTATCAGACTTAGGTTAGAGATACAAGGAGATCAGAAAATTGGAACCCCAGAAAAAACACAAGAGGGAAAGGAAAGTCAAAGGAAAATTAGGAAGATAGAAAATAAGGCTGTACAAGTTAATTTACCCCCACCCTTTGACAAAAATCAACCTTGTACTTGTCACTTTGAATCCATTATGCAGGAAATAATAAAGAAAGATAAGGATAGGAAAATAAGAATTAAGCAGTCAGAACCTAAAAAAAAGGAAATACTGTACAAAGGAATAAAAATGTTTTGGAGGATTATATGCAAAATCTGTTAACCTTAGATGGAAAGGGAAAAGGTGAGGATAAAGGAAAACCCCTAATACAAGGAGACAAAGTTGGATTAAGATGGGATTTGGTTAAAGAACCACCTAGTAAAGGGAAGATTGTGACCGACAGAAATATTAATAAGGGAATATGGAGAACAATGAATAAGGGGGAGGTCGAGGTAGCCATGATGTCACCAAGAACAAAAGAAAAACAAACTGAAAAAAGCAAATTTGCAGATTTAGAGAGAACAAACATGGACTATTTACTGGAAATTTATGGAGTCGCTAGGCTTAACAATGAGAATGAAGGAAAACTGAAGGAATGGATTTTCCACATTTTACATCTTGATATTTATGATAGAGATAAAGCACATGTGGCAAGACCTCCTAATACCTTATATCAAAATTGTGTATTATTTTATACTAATAAGAGATGTTTGATAGAAGATATTTGGAAACAAGATAAGTCTTTGGGACTGCATATTATGCCAACACGAATTGTACCATATGAGGAGTTTAAACAAAATATAGACTTAAGAAGAGGAATAGGGAATTCTAAGGAAATAGAAAGAAGAAAATAGGGAGATAAAACAGATTAAAGAAATAAATAGAAATAATCATGCTGAAGTTCTAAAGAAAATCAAAGAATTTGAGTGCAGACAAGAGGAACAATGGGAAAACAGGACCCTGACAATGTCTGGATGGGATATAACACAGAGAGACACTATAGGACAAATTAAGTGAGAGATGGCATCTTTTTTTCAAGAATTACTAAATTAGATATATCCAAAAATCTTATAGATTACATTTTGATACATAAAGGAGGGAAATTAACATCCCAGATAGATGTGACATTTAAAAAGACAGAGGTAGTCCATCATTTGTTGAAAAGAGGTTACCTGCTTGAAAAAGCAGGAATTTACCTAGTTTCAAGTAATGATTGGACTAAAATAGATAGTACAGATGAAATTAGGAAAGACAAAACAGAGAGAAAAGGTCCTAGAAAGGTGGAAGATAGCTAGAATCAATATATGGATAACAACAGATATGAAGTTTTGGGGAAAACAAAAGATAAAGAAGACTGACAGGAAATTATAGGCGAGAACAGAATATTACTGTAAAAACAGAAATAACAATTTTGTCATGAAATATAGAAGGTACATATTTGAAAATAGCAGATCCTGAAGTTGAACAGTTTATCACAAAATTTGACCTAATATGTTTCCAAGACACTTGGTGTAAGGCAGACATGGCCCCTAAAATACCAGGCTATGTGAATATTTCAAAATCTGCAATTAAAGGGAAATACTATGGACGACAGAAAGGTGGAATTGCAATATATTTAACAATTAAATATAATTATAAAATTACTAGGCAGTACTCCACACCAGAAGATATGTTGATGGTGAAAATAGAAGATGAAGATAAGGAAAATATTAGCAAAACTAAAATCATAATTGTGAATATATATTTAACCTCAGTGGTAAAATATATGGATATAATATTAACCAGGGTTAAAACAATATTTGACCTATTAGTGGACGAGGAGTTGAATACCCCAATTTATATTATTGGGGATTTTAATGCCAGGATAGGAAGTGAATCAGAAAGCCCTGGATACTTGGACATAATAAGTGAGCCAAATCCAAGGGTAGCATGGAAAAGAGCTTCAAAAGATATTAGGAACCATATGAGAGGGACAGTGATAAATCCATATTTTATAGGTAAGAACATGCTTCTAATAAATGGGAGAACATCAGGAGATAAAGAGGGAGAGTTTACATGTATTGGATTTAAAGGCTCTTCCATTATTGATCATGTTTGGAGTAATACAGAGGGAGTTAAAATAATACTGTAAAAGACTTGAAAATTATAGATAGAACAGAGTCTACACATAATGCAATAGAATTGACTATTGAGACTAAATGTAATATAAATAAAAAAAGAGACAAAAAAGAACAGGAAATTACAGAAGGTTTTGAAATTGTTAATCAAAGGATGGTTAAATAGAATTTGAATCTATAAGACAATTTGATAATTTATTTAAAAGATCAATAAATGAAATAAGAGCAGAGATCATTGAGAACACAAATTATAATACAGTTTTAAAATATTGGTCTGACTTGAATAGTTTGTTTAGACCTTACTGTATAAATAATAAGATAAGAAGTCAATTAAAGAATAGGCATGGTAAGGCATGGTTTAATGGAATATGTAAGACAGCAAAAAAAAGATTTGAATAAAATCATTAGAAAATATAAAAAGAATAAACAGATAAAAATAATAAGGCTAATATAGATATAAATAAGGAAAGGACAAAATATAAACAAATATTAGAGACAGAAAAATATAAATATTTCAAAATTCGCTGGGAAAAACTGAGAAAGACAGTGAACGAAAAAGATGGTAAAAAATTTTGGTTATTGGTTAGCCAAGGCTATAATAAGTATACCAGAACAGTAGATGCATATATTCATCCAGATACATGGGTATTGTTTTTTACAGATCTTTATTATTCTCAACAAGATGAACTATTACTAAGAGAAGTAGAAAGCTTAAAATATAAAAATATAATATATTGAATACCCATGATAATAACTTTAGAGCAAATAAATATAGCAATTAAGCAGTTAAGATCTAATGAAGCCCCAGGACTGGATAAAATATTAGGGGATATATATAAATACTGTGTAGACTGGTGGGCTCCAGTGTTAGAGAATTATATAACACTTTGGTGCAGGGACAAGAATATCCTACTAGTTGGAAGGGGAGCATTATATATCCAATCTATAAGAAGGGAGATCCTAATGATCCAAAAATGTATCATCCAATAAGTTTAATAGATATCTCACAAAAAATATTTACCAGAATTATATTAGAGAGATTAGAGGAATGGGAAAACTCTAATAGTATATTTCATGAAACTCAAAATGGGTTCGGAAAAAACAGATCTACATCTCAACATTGCTATACACTTAAACATCTGGTTTGGAAATGTATAATAATTGAAAAAAAAGCTCTTTTGTTGTTTCATGGACTTTACATCTGCATTTGACCAGCATAAGCAGAGTAATACCATGGAACATGTTAAAGGAGTTAGGGCTATATCCGACATTACTTAATACTTAATAAGACTACATTCACATACATGGGGAGTAGTACAATATGACCAATATGGGAATATTTCTCATTCATTTCAAATGATACGTGGGGTTAGACAAGGTTGCTTGTTGGCTCCTTTCTTGTTTAATATTTATATTGATATCCTGAAATAATTAGAGAATCCTACTTTCCATGCACCAAAAATAGGAGACACCAGAGTAGACTGTCTGGCATATGCCGATGACTTAATACTAATTTCAACATCAGCCCTGGGATTACAAAGAAAATTTAATTATTTCTCAAAATTATGTGATGCTCATAAATTAAAAATAAATATGTCTAAAACCAAGATATTGATCTTTGGGAATACAAAAAAACATTATAGATCAAAGTGGATAAATACAGAGAAAGTTGAAAGTGTAAAACATTATGATTATTTAGGAGTCAGGTTTAGCCAGACCCTAAAGTGGAAAGACCATGTAGGGCAGATTGGAGAAAAAGTAAGGAAAACATTTAATGTATTTAAAATATTCAATGCTAAGATGGGTCGAACATCAGTCAAAGGACTGCTGAGGGTTTTCAAGACTAAAGTAATCTTGAGTATACTTTATGCTGCAGAAATCTGGGGTACTGTAGACTTAACTATTCTAGAAATACTATGTAATAAAATGAAAAGGTACATTTTGATTTTACCGCAATCAGAACCGATAAGTACAGTAAACTCAGAACTGGGCTAGTATTCAATTACAACATTAGTGAAAGAAAGCATGATTTTATCATCTTTAAAATTATTTCATTTGGAAGAAAGTAGGTTACCTAGGCAATGCTTGGAAGAAGAAATTAAATATTCCTTAACAGGGATGATTTTCCCATCTTTGATAACCTTTAGATAGCTTCTTTTTCCAAATGGGCTAGGAGATGTTCTTTGGAGTATGTTCTTATATCCATGGCAAAAAATAGTTGAAAAGTTAAAAGTAGATTAAGGATTCAGGAAAAAACTGAGACACAGACACAATTAAAACAACTTAAGCTTTATAGATGGTATAAACAGATTAAAACAACCTATGGTCTGGAGTCCTATTTGGTTAAATTAATTAACCATAAAGAGAGGAGAATAATAACCAAATTTAGGCTTGAAATTTATAATGCTAATTATGTATTTCATAAACAGAAAAGGAAGAATATTTTGACTCCATTTTGCAAATGTGATAAGCTCTCTGAAGATTATTTAAAGCATATTTTACTCTTATGCCCATTATACAAAGAGCCATGTGGAAAATGGCTAGGTGACATCATGGCGAACCTCAACCTCTCCCCTGATAAAATGGTTGAATACCTGATGAATAATAAAAATGTACTAGTATTGCAGAAAGTAGTTGGTTTCTTACTATCAACTCACTTATAAATATACCATATATTGTTAGCAGTGTTTAACTAGAAATGTTTTAAGAAAGTGTAATAAGATGAATTGTAATGTGATCTGAAATGTATTTATCAAGTAACCCATTATGTGAATGTTTTAACTTCATTTTAAAAATTTTAATGACTTTGTCGAACAAATAAACAAATCTTTATTACTCATCACATTTCCTCCACTCCCTTGATTTTGTCCATGCCAGACAAATTATCCTGGACTAATTCCCTCATCTAGTCAAAGTCTGCTTTTCTGAAATCCAGAACCTCCACCTTTGACGAGGATATTCTGCTACCCAGGGCCAGTTCAAACCATGTGGTGTTATGGTCACTAGATCCCAGTGGTTCTGCAACCTGCACTCTGTCTACCATTTCTGAGTTAGTACCACATTGAGAATAGTAGCCTAGGGATTTGGCTGGTGGTCAGACAGACTCTGGGACTCTATAAGAGAGGAGCTGCTATTGGACCATGACTCAGAGCTCCCCTCTCAAAAATTATAGGCTTTTTTCATCTCTAACAGATATGCTATTGTTGCCCTAGTATCGCAGAAATTACATAGAATTTTTTTTTAAATACTAAGAGCTGTTTACCCCAGAGAGCTTTCCCTCTGCTTGTTCTCTGTCTACAGAGAGAATCAATGGTTGGTGAAAGATAAAGATGCACTGAGAATCACCGGTCAGCGAGGGAAGGAGCCGTACCAAGACCTGTGGAGAGTTTTGAAAAGTCTGGTTGCTGGAAAAGCTGCAGCAGTTGGGAAGTCTGGTGCATTGTTTTGGATATGGAGAGTGGGACTGCTGTGACAGTTTATTTTGTAGAACCAAGAGCTTTTCAAGGATGCTGACAACTTGATAACATATAGCACATATAGTCCTGCATTTTTACTTTTATTCAAAGCTTGTTAAATCATTTAATATAAAAACTGTTCATGAAAAGTTAGAAAACCCGGAGGTCATAAAGCAAGTAGAGATAAAAACTTATTGGGCATATTTTGAATGATTTAATTATAGGAGTACTGTTTATTTTTATCATTCTTAAATCTCAATATTCAAGATTGCTTATCCAAGATCAGCTATATTCAATTAGCCTATTAATTTCTAACACATTCTAGTTCAAGATCATATTTAATATACTTAAATTAAATTAAATTCATCACTGATCTTTATTGACCCTTATTAGTCGCAGTTGTTAATTATGCTTGTTACATATTTTCACGTTTCTTTGCATACCCTTTTGTATTCCACACACCATGAGTAGACTCCCTGTAAAATCTGGCATCTTGACTCACACACTAAAAGCTTCTTCTTCAGGAGCCAAAGCATTGAGACAATGGCACCGATTATATCAGCAGTGCAAAACCCCATTTGCTGAATGTTGTGGTACTCTACAGCTTTACAAACAAAACTGGGGAAACAGTACCCGTCATTCTTTTTGCTGGAAGATATCTTTTTTTTTTAAAATAAGCACGATGCAATGTGAGTTGATTTAGTTTTATTGCCCTCAGATCTCAACTTCGTAAATGAAATTTGAATTAATAATAGTTTTTTTAACTCTAATTTTAACTGCATATTTATCCAAATTCATTTTTTCTATGCATTAGTGCTCTCTACTACCCCCCTCTTTTTTTTTTTTGATTTTGCCTATTGTGGATTAAGGAGTTGCACTAAAAGCAGGAAGTTAGCTTTTATGCATAGTTTTATATCTTCTGGCCGGAGGAACTCTTTATTTTAAGTTGGCAGAAGTACATTGGATCCAAGGGAAGGTCAAACTGAAATAGACTTCTGAGCAGGCAAAGATAAGATATTAGAAGCTAAAGCACATGAGCATTTAACAGCACTGACTTGTTTTGGCATATTCCTTGATCCTTCTAATTCAAGTTTGAAGCCCTCCATGAAAGAAAATATTCAAAGTATTAAGGGTACGCAGCCTTGAAAGACTTTCTCTTTAAAAAAAAATTGTTTGACATTTTAATACCAGCCCTTTGATTTGAGTGTTTTAATTATTGAAAGTGATTCTAATGAAGTGCTGTTTTTTGTGCAATACAGTGAAGTGAAACAGGATAATTATATAATAGGATTATAATTAATGGTCTTTCCTTTTTCTCATAGGGAAACCGTGGCATAATTTGCCATTATAATGGAGCATTTATAACGGCAAACATGAGCACAGTTTTCCCCACTCTGTGCATGCTCTAATTTCTTGATCACTGACTCCTTCCCGAACAGGAAACCCTTCCCCTACCACAAACTCACCATGGAGAGAAACTGCCATGGACACTCAGCAGTAAGTAACTTTTAAAATTACTTAAAATGTTCCACATAGCTACCAGATCGACCACCCTGACAATATTTCAAATAAAAGTGAAAGCCAACCTCGCACGCTGAGGTAATCAGACCGTGGCAGCACAGCAGCTTTTCTTATTTTATAAAATTGCTGAGGCAAAAAAGAGAACCCCAACAATTATATAAAATAAAATATGGGTCTGAGTGTGTGTAAACTTGAATTTACACACACCTTCAGGGTTTGATGCTATGCATAAACCTCTCGAACTTCGGTCTTGGGGTTTATGTAGCATCAAACCCCTTGGGTGTGTGTATATTCTCGTTACACACCCAGACCCATACTTTATTCAATTTGTTATGAACGTTCTTGCACTAAAGTGCAATATTACCATACTAAAGTTCAACGATACTGAACTAAAGTGCAACAGTACTGAATTAAAGTGCAGTAGTGCCAAACTACAGTGCAATAGTGCCACACTACAATGCAATAGTGATGAGCTAAAGTGCAGTTGAGCTGAACAAAAGTACAATTGAGTTAGAGTGTAATAAAAGGGAATCTGTACAATAGGATATACCCCAATAGATAAAGTGCATTACAATCTGTGCAATTAAACAGTGTAAAGTGCTACAGAATAATGGCACACCAGGTACCTAGTGCAGTGCTTGATTCAATGTGCAGTAGTGTAATAAGGTTATAATAGTAGAAGGAACTGTATAAATGGGGTAAATTAAGATGACAAGTGCTATCAAGTAATAGCGTAGCACTCCCTTCTCATTGAATTACATAGGACTTGATGGGTAACTGACAGACATTTTATTAAGCATACCAATTGAGAAATAATATCATATCTCAAGACCTTTGGTAAAACCTAAACAATGTAAATTTATTTATGGTCCATGGTAACCATTTCTGAAGAATTGTCCCATTATTTATAGACAAGTATCCTTTTCAAGTAAGGCATTTATTAGATAAATGAATCAACCTAGACGTAATAAAGAAAATTCAGAAGGATGGTAGTGATCACGAGGAGACAAAAAGCAAATGGTATTGATCTAGACTTGAATTTGTAATTACTTTCAGCTATTCTGGCAGAAACCTTAGGTGAATCATCCAGAAATGTATTGGACAAACTTGGTAAGGATAGGAGGAACTCTAATTTACAGAATATGTTAGTTGCTGAATCGTTCCCCCATCAACTACTTTGGCATGTCTCTATATATAGAACTGACAGTGAACTTTTGCTGAAAATTTATAGACATCTGGTAACCAAAGTGCAACCTAAACATTAAGCACAATTGTTTATGCAATCCATGCAATCTGAAATCAAGTTATCTCAAGTATAGTTCATTACTGTTCTCCTGCTGTCTTGTCTGTCCAACTATATGTATGACTTGGAACCTTTGTAAATGAGCCATTGGCTCAAAGGTGTTAATCCCAAACTAAAATAAATAAATACATTAATTAATTAATTACTAAATAAATAAATATCAAACTAATTCTAGTAAATGTCAAGTCAACCTCCAACAGGAAGAGAAAAATAAAACTAAGCAAACCCTAATAAATAGCTTTTGTGTACATCCACTCCAGGCTTCATAAAGAAATATCAGATTCTATACAAGTCATACCAGCAGCAATTGAGGAGAAATAAAATCATTTATTGACAGCATCTAGGGACGCAAAGACAGTCTTTAGAAACAGCACATTGCCTGCAATTTTACACGTAGGATATGGAATTGTTGAAGGCAAACTAAATAAACAAGCTAAATCACTGTCATCCAATAAGGTGTATAGGATAGTAAATGATAAACTCCCTACACCCGTGGAATTCGAGTGGCAGCCTTTTCCTGAATCTACTACTAAATAGGATCATTCAGTTTCCTCTTTGGAAAAATCACCAATTTTAAAGCTAGGTAATTCCTTTGTGAACAATAGTAAAATGGGGCATCAATTTGCACATCATGAAAATAATGGTTATTCTGATTTAATAAAAGATTATCCAACACCTTTTACCCCAAGGTTAATTCAAGCTAAAAGATCAACATATGGCAAACATCTTATTTCTGGAGCAATTATATATATTAAGAGATAAAGGCCCTCATTTCCAAAAAGTTTGTATGGCACAAACTCAAAACGTGTGGTGCATAATGGAAATAGTGTGGTGGCACCATATTCAAAGGATACATATGCATCATGCACATACAATAGTGTGACAGTGCACAAATAATATATTCCACACACAAAAAGCGGGCGTATACCTGCATATGCCATGCACAGATATATTCAGTGCAATAGCGCAGAAAAGAGCCATGCAAAATAAGGTTTATAAGGGGCTACCCTTAACCAGGCAGACACACAGAGGCTGGCTATGGAACTGCAAGCATAACACACATTGCCATTCACATGAATGCTGTTATGGCTGATTTAAGGTGGGGGAGCCAAGGCAACGCTTCCCAAAGAGGATGGCAAAGGGCCCACAGATATTATGCCCCATAAAGATGGTATCATCCATGGATCACATTTGAAAACCTTAGTGACACACAAACCGTGAACTGATGCCATCTCAACAGGGCTTTCTTGAGACAGCTGTGTGAGCTCCTCCATGAGGAGCTCAAGGCACTCACTCAGAGAAGTTGCACCATGACGGTGGAGACAAAGGTCACAGCAGCACTGTGCCTCCTCACCATGGGCACCTTTCAGATATCAGTGGGTGACACCACCGTTATCACACAGCCAGCCACCTCATGCCTCCTCAGCCAGTTTCTCAATGCTCTTCTGCCCATGCTGGTGAGTTCATTCGATTCCCTAGCACATCAACAGAGTGGACAGCAACCATGCAGCACTTCTACAGGGTTGAGCACTTACCAGCAGTGCTAGGTGCCATTGATTGCACACATGTGGCTATCAGGGCACCACCTGGCATTGATAAGGACATCTAGCTAAATCAAAAGGGGTACCACTCCATCAAGTGCCAGGTGGAGTGCAATGCCACAGGATGCATCACAAACACCATGGCACATTTCCCTGAAAGTGCACATGATGCCTACATCTGGCATCGGTCCTCCCTGTGCCAGCGATTTGAGGCCAGAGAAATACCCAGTGGGCATCATGTTGGTGAGTACGAGCACAGCCAGAAACAAGGTGTACACATGCCATACCAATTTGGTGATGGTGAAAGTACTGGAATCACCACTGATAGAAAGGATGGTGGAATATCATGAATCCAGTGGACAGACTGGAGGCCAGGAGGGAGTGGGGTATATGGGACAGACTGTCATATATGACCAGGGTATAGAGATGGTAAAAGAAGGAAGTCATGTCACAGGGAAAAGGAAGTACAAGAACAAAGGGCCATGCGGGGAAGCTGGAGGGTGTAGAATCCGGGGAAATGTAAGGAAACATATTTTTAAAGAAAGGGTGGTGCATGTCTGGATCAACCACCCTGGGGAGGTGGTGGTAGCAAAAACTGTAATGGGATGTAAGATGGCAGGGGATTGGAATAAGGGAACCACAGAAGCAATGAAAAGGGTGGAAAATGGTAGGCACATATGCACACAGTGTCACTGTGATTGGGAAAAATGGTCAGAATAGGTGGACCATGTGGTCCCTATCTGCTGTCATAGTGTATATTGCTATGTTACTATAATGTATACTAACATGTCACCTTCCTCTACACAGGATACAGTGCATACTCCCTGTGGCCATGGAATGCTCACCCCAATACTCTGACCCATGTCTGAAGCAGAGGAACAATACAACGAGGCACACATGGCCACACATAACATCATAGAGTGTGTGTTCAGCATGCTGAAAATGCATTTCAGATGCCTAGACAGGTCTGGGGTTCCCTACACCCTACAATATAGCCCAGACAAGGCCTGCGGCATATTCCTTGCATGTTGTATCCTACACAACATGGCACTTGACAGTGAAACAGTTGTCCAGGACAAGGAGGGTGACAGTGCAGAGGATGTGGAGCCACCAGACAAGGGTGATCATCAGTTGCTCAACAGGCAGGACCTAAAACTGGCACTCAGGGATGGTGGCACAGAGACCAGATAGTGGAGGAAAGTTTTGGAGCATGACAGTGAGTACAACCAGCATGTGGGACATGGCATGTACGCACACAGGCACACTGTTGCGGAATGTGTTGTGAGCTGTATAGTAAGGCTGAGGGGGCTACAGGACATGCCCCTAGTACATGTGCACATGTGTGCCAGGAGGATGCAGCAAGGGCCACATCTGAAACAACACGGGAAAGGAACTACACAGGTACAGATGGCATTTGGATATGGGTCAGAGACATACCATGGCACATATCCACAGTGGTAGACCACAGGTGCACTCATCACACCCATGCTAATCCCAGGCCACCAGGAACCACATCCATGGGTGAAATTCCATCCATACAATGTGCCTATGTCACAGGGGCTGTGAGGTGGAGCACTGTGGTTGTGGGGGATGTGGACACTGCACAACCGTAGGCAACACAGGGCACATGTAGCCCCACCTGTGGCCTGGAGATGTCATGGACATGCTGCATACTACCCAGACCCTTCAGGTGCTACACATATAGCTGCCACAGATGCATACAATGTGTTAGCTGGCTTATGCAGCTGGATGTAGTGGGGATAGCCAGCCAGTCTGAGAGGAGTCACCCACCCTGGAGGGGGTAGGCCCACATGTCCATGCATGGCCACTGGGTGTGGTCATTGTGGCAAAGTGGATGCCATGACCAGGGATGGGGAGAGGGTGCATGGGGTGCAGGGGGTGTGAGGGGTCAGGGAGGTTGCATGGTCACCATTCTCAGCACAGGCTGTGGTGAGATCCTGTATGGTCACTGTGATTCCTGTCAATCCTGTCCAAATCCTGTCCCAATATCTGCCCATATGCCATAGAGAACCTCCACAAGTCCCGCATGGTGGACTGAAACACACTCCTCCTGGAGGCGCATCTGTGCATGGAACCCCTGCACTGCCTCATGGAGTGACTCCTGGTCCTTCACAGTGGATCTCAGAAGCTGCATGTGGTTGGCAAGCTGTGGGTCTTGCGTCATGTGTTCTGGGCTGGTATCAGTCTGCCGCTGCAGAGGGAGTGCCTGTGTTGCCAGGCATGCAGATGACATAGTGTGTGATGCCCCATGTCTGACTGCTGGGGTGGTGGGAATGAGCCACGTGCAGGGCCTGCACATGAAGGGGTTGCCTGATCCTGTACATGTTCAGGCGGTGGCTGGACATCTTGCACAGGTTGTTGTGGTTGTTGCTGGGCTTTGTAGCCCTGCCACTGCACCTGCACAGGCCTTGTGATGTTGCCTTGTTGCTGAACACTGGCCACCTGGCAGTGGTGTTCCTGTTGCTGTGCAGGGCCTGGTCCTGGATGGCAGCCTATGGCATGTGCAGCATCCAGAGGGTTGACCTGTGACCTTTGGGAGGAAGTGCTGGGGATGACAGTGTCAACTGTGGTACTTTCATCCCCAGAACTCATGGTGAGAACCTATGCAGCAGTTAGAAGGACCTCACCAAACAGGGAGGCAGTCTCATCATCATCATCATCCATCTCCCCCTGGTTGTGGAGACCCATGTCCAAGGGCTCCCAATTGGTACTGGAGTTGGCCACCATTGCAATGCCATGCTATTCAGCCAGCTGTACCTGATGACCATCACCTGTCCCAAGGAGTGATGGGGCTGTGGAGAGAAAAGATAGAAAACAGTCAGAAATGCATGATCAGTGACACACAATACTATAACATACACACTTGGGTGGACATGCATGTACTGTCATTGCATGAGACACAACACATGGGATGAAATTGCAACAGGCGTATGGGGCAGGCAAGCCAGATGAACAAAACATGCTACAACATGCACACATATACAGCAGCAGCACAATGTTGTCCACACAGTTCCAAACAACAGTGAGTGTCAATGCCACATACACAGGACACACCCTGGTCAACAGCACATGAAATGCAACATGTATGCTTACATTGATAGGATGTGCCGACCTTTGTCTTGAAACTCTTACAGGTACACCCTTTACAGCCACCTGTCTGATGGTCATGGCTATCAGCACATCCTGTGGAGTCATTTGTTGTGTCCTGTGGCCTGGCATTAGGCACATGCCTTTGCCAGCAGTTCTTTTGTGCAGATGAGGCCACTCACCCACTTCCTGCTTTCCTGTTGGGTTTGGCACCTCTGTTCCTTGGCATTCACAGCCTCCACAACCTCCTTCCAGGCCTTCTCCTGGGGTGTACCCCTGTGCCTGGCCAACAGATCTTTCCTGGCCCCATAAGCCTCAGTAAGTGCCCCGAGATCCTCTTGCAAGAACTTTGGATGCCTTTGTCTCTCCAAAGACATATCTGGTGCTTGTGGGACAGACAGACACAGGCCCTGTTACATGGCCAGGAACATTAAAAGCAGCCAAAAACAAAACAGTAGTAACCTCACCCCCCACCACACAAAAACAAAACACCTACCTTCAAGACTGCAGTACCTGTCAATCACCTCTGAGGAGGGTTAGTGCTGTTGTGCCTTTATAGTTCCACGTGTGCAAATGAGCGGAATACATTCCAGTAATGAGATGCTAATGTGCTGTTAGGGCACAGACTGTGCAAAGAGGCTATTTGCATAAGCTGACCAAATATTGCAAAACTACATGCCACACACAAATGGCATCCCATTGTGCTATTCTGACTGTAGTGCAGATCGCAACAGTGCACAGGCACAGATGTCAGCGTGGTAGAAATCACAAGTGATAGCACCTTGCAGGACACACACAGCACCATGCCATCATGTAACACAGTTTTCCATCGTGCATGTGCCACTACCTATACCCCCCTACATGATAGTAGCTTTCTACACCTGTCCAGTGCACAGCGCAGTGTGGTTGGTGTGAGTTGTGGTCATTGACGTCCTTCCCCATATGGGGCCGTATGAGTGCCGTGCATGCGAGGTAACAAAGGAGTGCAAACTTTCACATTGCTGGGTGGGTCCACGCTATTGCACATGTGCAGTGTCATGCTTTTAGTTCCCTATCGTGCATTGGCATGACTCTAAACCCAATAGAGCAAAGCAAGCAAATGTTCCCCAATCGCATAACATATGCGGCTAACACAACTGAAACAACGTGGCAGGGTGTGTGAGAGGTCCTAACAGTTGCAACAATGTCAAGAACCAGGAGGGTGCTGACACATGTCCAGAGGGACCAGAGGTGGTCAGAACTGGAACTTGCCAACCTGGTGGACCTGGTGGTTGCCAGGGAGACCCATCTATTTGGGACAGAGGACCTGGACAGGCTCAGGTGCCAAGTGTGGGCCACAGTTGCCCACAACCTCACCAGGAGGACAGGGGTTGTCTGCATAGGAGAGCAGTGCCACCACAGGTACGGGGACCTGCAGAGGTGAGACGGACTGGCTACAGCACCTGTGGGACATGGTTTGGCATGGCAATGTGCCACATCCAGGTATGTACACCTTTAATGTGTGTTCCATTTCTGTTGGCTCACAATGTCAGGAGTACATCTGTGTGGTACTGTGACCTGTGTGTCACATGGCACATGAGTTTGGTACCATTGGTGGTCCACATGGACAGGCATGTCATGCCAACCAGCATACTGTACAGTTGTGGTTTGTACAGCCAAGACCACCACACTATGGAACTGTTGTCAGGTGGGCTTAGTTTGCATATGGTGTACAACTGTGTAACAATAATGTACAGGTAATGGTGACATTATGTGACCAGCCATGGCACTGTACATCTGTCTGACCAGGGTTTGATTCCCACAACCACCACCTGCCTACTGTGTGGCTCTGGGAAGGTTACATATCCACAGCATGTGTGTGCCCCTGTGCTAGGGTACATATACCTAGTGGGCATTACCTGGTTATTACTGTATTGTGTTCACACTTTTCTTGTGTACCACTCAATGTACCACATGTTGGCATGTTGCCACACATACTGTTGCAACCTGTCAACTTCAGCTTACATTATTTCAGTCACTTTATGGTAGTGGTTTCCCATTGCAGAGGTGCAGCTATGTATCGCCACCAGTACAGATAGTACACATCCTATATTGTCCACCACTGTCACCTATCAGTGTTGTCACCCCTATTAGATGTGTTAAAGGTCATACCTGTGTTCCATGGCTCCTGCATATCTGGGGTCTGACAAACACCGTTCCCTATCACCATGCCAGTTGCACTGTGGTACATGTCCATGCACAACAGGTACCACTTGTCACTGACGTGTGTGTATCAGGTCTCTTGTACCTGTGCAGCACACTGATATACCCAGTTTCAATGAGCAAGTGTATATCATGATTCTGATTTGCGACACTTGGGGAGGGTGGTCCAGGTGTGCATGTTCCTCTGGCCCAGGCATCACACATTGCCATAGCACATCATCAGTGCCTCATGTTCTGAATGTTCTGATGGTCAACATGCCCTCACAATGTTACTGCCCAGCATTGTTTAGGTTTGATAATGCACCAATATCTACTGTAGGATTAGGCAATGTGTGTGTGTATATGGGCAAGGTATACGTCTACGTTATGCAGTTTCTGCCACATGTCATGCACTGCAGCCGTTGGACATCCACATAGATTCCTGCTGTTGTACAGTAGACACAGGCGTGTGTGTTGTTTCAATGCTGGTGTACCATTCAGCTGCACACATGTCATGGCCACACACACACACACACACATATAACTGTCCTTCCTCTTGGTACCAGCTGGTCAACATGGCTTTGTGTGTCACAATGTGAGCTCACATCTCTGTATTGCATGGGTGTGATGTGCCATGATGGCACCTCACAAGCCCATGCCCTGGTTGTCCAGTCATACACACACATATGGTGTCCCTCAGGTCTCATAGGCAACACTCCAGGACCATGCCCATCAGCTAGCTTCATAACATCATGGTCGAGTGCACCCATATTACCCTGCAAAGCCCCATCTGTCCCTGTACATTGTACTCCTCCTGGTGCCCTGGCTTGCTGGGTTGTGTTACTCAAACATCACTGCATACCTGTAATGCCCATTCACATGTGCACCAGGCTTGGTGATGCACATTTGCTGCCACATGTATCCCATGAAGACCACCTATGTGTAGCCGCATGGATCATTGGGTGTCATTTGTGATGGACACCCGTGGTGTGGAACAGAGGTCCACCACCTGCTCAGATGTCATATATGTTTACCATCAGCATGGGACATGAACTGCAGACACTGACACTGCATAGTACATGCACACATGGAGGTCAGATCACACAATTCAGATGTCACGTACATGTCTTGTAACACATGACAACATCATCCACAGAGTTTCATCCATGGCTTGAGTGTTCTTTTGTTTGGGGGGGGTTGGTATGGGGAACTGAGTCCATCCCTTTACAATGCATGTGTGAGTTTGCACTGCTGTTCTACCATTGGTGAGTGGGAATCCATCAACACATGGGAGTCTGTTAGTCATTAGGCATCTTGCAATGTACCTGTGTGAGTCTTGGGGGAGATATCTCCTGTTGCATGACAATGACTGTTTCTTTTTCTTTGTTTTCCTGTTACAGACAAAGGGGCCAAAGAGCAGGCCAGAGAAGTGTCCAAATGAAGGACTGAGACATCAGAGGATGGCAGATGTTGGCATGCTGGGGACATCATGTACAGTGCCACCAGTCACGTGAGTATGCCTGTGTCACACACATGGTTTTTGCTCACCAATGGCATCTTTGCACCAAGCTGCATCCACTGTGTTCAGGTGTCCTCAGCATGTGGGTTTGCTGATTGCATACCCACATGTTGCACGTGCCACCTGTCAATCATGAGTTCAACAGTGCATTACCAGCCATAGTGAATGGCTGGTTAACATCATACCCTATGGGCCTGTGCATGGTACTGTTCTTTCATCTGGTGGTGTCAGGTGTAATGACCCTGTGTCCTTCATGTCCAACTTGCAAACACACACACACACACACACCCCTGCAAGTCCACCCTGCACACAGTGCTTGCTGACATACATGGCAGACAGTGTTTTACTCTGTGAGTCCATGTCATGCTGCATGTGGCCAATGGTTGTGCCATCCGCACACTTGCCTGTAGGTGTTGCACCTGGGGCATTCGGTGAATCCCCAACCGGTTTGGGTGAGTGCATCTCTGCAGCCTGGATGTGTCCTTCTGACACTCTGTGCTGGCCCTTGTGAAGGTAAGACTGTTAGGCATGTCCACTAGGGGTGTTGTCTCATGCATGTGTGTTTTAATACACCCCTATCCCAGCAATCTTTGCAGTCCACCATTTGTGTAAGTTATGCAGCCATCATCAGGTGTCTGTTAACTTTATCCCCCTCTGACATCAACCCTTCTGATGTTGTTCATAATGTTGTGCTGATGTGCCCTCATACTCTGGCAATACAGTGTTTGCATGTCATGTTGTACTACTGTGTTGTAGCCATTACTGCTCTTCCTGGTTAATGGGATGCCTACAGCTGGTGCCCGTGTGTGCTACACTGCTTGGCCATGCCCTGTGCAATGTCCATGCCACCCACGTCAGTGGTGGAATGGCATGACATTTGCACATATGCCACTGGGTGTTGTGCCAACCCAGCACATGACTGTGGACATGCTTACCATGGTATGGCGGATATACCCAGTAATTGGTGTGTACCTTGTGTTGCCATGTCCTCTTTGCTCTCATCCTGTTGGGATGGCATACAGTCACTTGCCATGTTGTGGCCTGTGTGTAGCACACATTGGCAAGACTGTCTATCTACTGCCAGTTTGCTTCATGCCCCATGCACATAATGCACTATATACACCACCCTCCTTTTGCATGGGTCCATCAAGACTTGAAGTGGTGCATGGTGGTCATGTCCAATGTGGTTTGCTATGACTGATGCAATACACACTATGTCCGGGATCTGTTCCATTAACATCTTGTGCCACTTCTGCCCAATGACTGCTGTTATTACCACAGGGCACTTATGTTGGAGGGGACATGGATGTGTAGCCCATTCCAGAACATGCTCTTTCGGCATGTGAGGCCTGTGTCTGTTATCCCCTTGCAGTGGCACAACCATGAGTTCTATTGTGTTGTGCACAGCGATCACGCACCTCTGCCTACCATTGCATGCTATACATAAGATTGTGCTGTGGCATGGCCCACATGCACCCATGCACCTATACAGCAGATTGCATGGAACATTTGTGGGCCATGTATCTTTCAGTGTGAACCATGCCATCATGCCTAGGACAAGTGTCTAGTGCCTCATGGCTCACATCTCTTCCACACATATGTGGCCACTGTGTCATGCAGCAATGTGACACTGCCTGCATGCTACACTATACTCAATGAGCACCACACTTCTCAACCATTTAATTTAGTCTTGTGGGTTTGAGGGGTGATTCTTTACATGCAAATCAGCAGCCTGGCATAGCTGCTGTACTGAGTCATCATTTTCTCCCTTTAGATGTGGTCTACAGTGCTGTGTCCATGGCAAGGAGCAGACACATGCATGCCTGAAGATGCAGAGGGCTAAAGATGCTGTTACAGCAGCAGGGCGACATGTTGATGGTTTTGAGGGACATTCTGGTTATGCAACAGCAGAAGGCAGCTTTTGCTGCAGATATACAGGCCACCTTGATGGACATGCAGCAGCAGCATGCACCACCTCCCCCCCCAGCAGCACCTTGATGCCTCACAATAGTTTCCATTGTTCCTGTCCCTTTGTCCCCCCACTTCTCCACAATCCTTATCCATCCCAGCACTGTACATAGTTAAATCACATTTTCCCTTCTGTACCCACCCCGATCTCCTTTCTTGTTATTGTTGTTATTGTTATGTACCGTTGTTTTCATTTTCTGTTTTTGTATTATATTGTTTTCTATTGAATATAAATATTTTCATATATCACTTGATCTGTGTGCAGCATTTTTTATTCCTTAAAAACCTGTCCCTGGCACTTAGCATCTGGCCCACCATCTACAGGTTATCATGGGGGGGATAGATGGCCATTCATATCTCACATAGCACCATGCCTTCCTATTGAGGACATTCACTATATGTTCTTCAGTGCCCCAGTCTATGAGTTGCCTGATGTGTTTGTGACATGTACTTCATGCTGATTCCCCGTGGTGACTGCACCCACAGACATTGCTGTGGTGCAGCTGCTTGCAGCACATTTTCTGACATACCCTTCTCCTGGTGTCCTGAACTGTCTTCAGTCATGACATGCCACTGTGGTGCCCCCCATGTGTGTCCATCTGTCTGACCATGTCATTTTGGTTGTGTCTTGGTGGCACTGCCAGCCATACCCCACTGTGGCTTGCATGTTGCTGCATCCACCTTAGTCCACCATCTGTGAGTATCCATGGGTACCAGCTAATGTTGTGCTATTGTGCAGCACTTTGTGTTGCACATAGGTGATATACATTGCTGTGTGCAGATCTAGGCATGTATGGGCATTGCGCAGTACTGTCCCATTGTGCTCCTTGCTTTTCAACCCAATGACCACTGTGTTGGATCACTGTGCAACACCTTCACATTGGGCTGACATGCTGTTGCACAACTGCTGCTGTATCAGCATTTGGCACCTTCCCCTGTGTGCACAATTCTCCCATATTCAGACATGGCAGTGTTCACCACAAATATGCCACTGCACGATCGTGCATTTTCAGGCTATTCAGTCTAGAGTGCATGGTCGCTACTGCATGCGCTATGTCTTAATATCCCAATTTTTTGTGCTGGTGCTATTCAGTGCACAGCACTATCGATTGCAAGGTGCAGCTGGCCACCTCTGAATATTGGGCCAAAATTTACTACAATTAAAACTATATTAGTGCATCAGGAAGATGTCATTATAAATCTTTTGGAGAGCTGGTAAAAGCTGAACTGGGATCAGATGTGGACTCCAAGAAAACTGGTCCATTAAATGACTCTCATAATGAGAATACTAATTTTTCTGTGAATTCAATGAATCAAGCTTCATCTCTTCCTAACTGGAGTAATTTAAACAGGGGGAAGAAAGAGGTAAGAAGTAGAAGTCTAAAGGGAAGTCAAAAAACATTCTAACACCATAACAGATATCAGGAAAATTTGCCCCACTTCCAAACAGAGTATAGGGGAGAAAAAAGGGGGACATACATTAAAAAAAAGTCTGTTTGCTCATAAATCAGACCCTTCCCCCAAAAAAACATTCAGTAACTGAGATTACTCTGGAAAAATCAGATTAAAAGAAGCAATTAAAAGAAAAAATAAAAGAAAACATGAAGGAGATTCTAAAAACAGATCCAATTTCTGTAGATGAGATTACATTTGTTTCATATCTAGACACAACAATTCAATCTAATCAGGAAAATGATAAAGAAACATTAGAAGGCTTTTGGTTTTCTGGCAATGAAGCCATTATAAAAATACACAATATTCATCAACATATTAATGAAACTCCAGATTCACTGATTCATTTGGTGATGTAATTATTGGAAAGAGAACTGGCTATTCCAAATGGTAGAAACAACTGGATTTTTGCAACCAGGGATTTAGCAGTGTGTGGGGCACCAGTTTGTTTACTTCTCTCAGATATGGAAATTGCCAAATGGATCTGGAGACAGCTGTTCTCACTTCAACATCTAGGTCTAACTGCAGAGTCACCCATAACTAAATTGAGTCATTTACATGACTCAAAAGAGAGTGTTCTTCACAAAGTAAATTCATTTTTAAAACTGACCTAGAATATCAATTAAGATTAAAAAAATACTAAAACTTACAGGATTGCATAGGAAGGAAATCAGTATCTCTTAACACTCCATGGAATAGAAAAATCAAGTAATGAGACACAACACTCACTTGTGAAAACTTTATTTAAGCAATATACCATGAGAGGTTGTTGGTGATGCCAGGATTTACCCACACCCTGGTGTGTTGTCAGTCATGAGGTGCAGCCAAGTGACCAACAACACACCAGGGTGGGTAAATCCTGGCATCACAAACACCCTCAAGTGGCATATTGCAATTATACAATGTTTAAAAGAAAGAAAATATTAAAATTCTAGGTGTTAGGCTTTATATATATATATATATATATATATATATTTTTTTTTAATAAAATTGTTTGTTTGTTTATTGAAAATTTCGAATTACAACCTTTGAGTCAAGGACTCTTTGCAAAGGCTCCACGTCAAATACATCAGAACGTAAGGACAAGACTGAAATGTACAAAGTTTTCAAGACAGTGACATTACATTTTGACAAAATGTTCAACTCAAGCATAGGCAATGCCACATGTCAGTGCCAAAAACAACATTACATAGAGCAAAACAGTGATATTACATTCGACAAAAGTTGATATCATAGCATGAAGTAAGGCTACACGTCAGTTGTACTACAGAAGTACACAGAGAAAATGGGATTATACAGAAATTTCAACAACAGGACACTAAAATGGTGCAAACAATCACCGTGTAAGATATTGCCTAGGCTAGCAAGATCTAAGGATAGTGATGCTCCTAACGGTGAGGTGGCCCAGTGACCGACCACCTAAGGGAAAAGAGGAGAACAGGTACAGGTCTCAGGTTAAGAAGAAACTCTTGATCCCAGCTTTGAATAGACTTAGATTAGAGGCAAGTGAGACAGAGGATGGTAGATTGTTTAGCCAGAGTGGAGCTCGATACGGAAGGATCTTTGCCCTGAGATGTCCTACAGTGGGGAACTGTATAGGCGGTACCAGCAAGTCGTCTAGAGGTGCCCCTGTGATGGGCAGGCGAACAGTGGTGGAGTCCAGTTGGTGTTAGTTTCATAAGGATCTTTTGGCTTGGAGGCAGGTTTGGTACTTAAGCCTCCCTTCTAGGGTTAGCTAGTCTGCATGATAATAGAGCAAACAGATGTGAGTTTGTCTATTACTGTTAGTGACCAAGCGGCGGCTTTGTTGAGTGCTATATTGATGCTGCTAAGCGCCGATTTGTCCAGACGCCGTAAATGGTTATTCCATAATCGACCAGTGAGAGGACTGAGCTTGTAACGCTAACCGTAGCGCCTGAGGGGTAAGGCAGTGTTTGTGCCTGTAAAGAATGCCAATCCGGTATTGACTGAGGAGAGAGAGATTTGATGTGATGATGGTATGTAAGGGATGTGTCCAGAGTGATGCCTAGATATTTAAAGTGAGTGACCTGTTCAATGTGGGTACCCTGTGAGATTGAGATGGATAGCTGGGAGTTACTGAGGGGGTTTTGGCGATGGGCAAACAACATGGATTTAGTTTTGTCATAGTTAAGTATTAGCCGATGGTCAGAGAACCAGAGTTCAAGCTCACTAAAACAACCTTGAAGGGCACTTTGGAGTTGGATGAGGTTGGTGTGCTTCCAATATAACACTGCAAATAGAGGAACTATGCTTCCACAGATTTAAAAAAAATAGTCCTGGTATGATAGGGCTTTCTTTGGTTGCCAGAGCAATATGTAGGGTGAGGAAAGTGTAAGTCATGAAGAAATCTGAAATGAACAAATTTATGTGGCTTGGATATGGATGATTCTGCGGTGTCACAGGGCTTGTTTCTTTTCAGCACAGCACATCTGATGTGATGTATAGAGCCCCTGATGATGTAGCATTGTTTCAGAGATGAGCGTCTGGGAGAGTATCGAGCAGCAGCATGTCAGTGCCATTTACCTGACAGATATGGAGTGCCATTGAGTGATGTTTCCCATTAGCTGCAGTGGGGCAGGGGTAGTTTAGAGCTCAGACAGTGGGTCCCAGTGACTTTTTTAGGAGTCTGGATGTGAGGGTTAATAGCCACATGAAAGGAAAATAAGGAGATATGTATCTTACAATTCAGCAGCAGAGTGTATATTCAAATTAAGGAGGCAGAGAGTTTCACTGGCTCAGTTTAGTAGTCATGTACATGGAGTTGAGAAGAAGGCAACACTGAGAAGACAGCGACAGTTAAGGTGAAAGAGTTTATTTTTTTAAACAGGGGTCACTAAGAGAGTTTTCTTAGGTAGGGTTTCTAAGTTTGTGGAGCGGTGAAATGTTACAGTTTAAGTCTGTTTGAATTTTGAGGTGGGCTGTGGTACATGGCAGTTTAGCGGGGTTCAATATGGCAGCTTTTGTTGGTAATTTCAGGGGCTCAGATGGGTTTTAGAGATACGGCTGACTGGCACCTTTTCCTGTAGGGTGAAGCTAGGATTTACAACGCTGGAAAGGTGCCAGCCAGCCAATCAGAATGTAGGGTTTGTTGTCTTTTTTTTTTATGTCCATTGTGTAATATAATTTAACAAACATATTGGGGGCAAGGCTGGGATACAAGGGAGTGGAATGGGTTTGGAGAGAAAGTGGATGTCCAAACCAGGGGCAAATAATCTTTGCTGTTTACGATATCATTTTGTATAGTTTAATTTTAACTGAGGCTTATAAGCTGGACAAATTGAATCTCCTATTACTGTATGTGAATGGCCTGTTTTACAGAATCAGGCTTATCAGGGTGGTATACCTCCTGAGGGATAGGATGGTTGTACCTCAGCTGTGGCTAATTTCTGGATTCCAAAGCAATCAAAAACATTTCTTTCTATGTTTTTCAATCAGCCTTCATATCCACAAAGTAATATCCCAACACAAAATCATTATCAGTGTTTAGCAAATATGGAGCAGGATTCAGTTCATGAAGAACTAATATAGCTACCAAACAAGGAAGCATGTCAGAAAGTATAGAGGTGGAATTATTTGATTCTATTATATTTCGGAATGTAGATGGTTATTTAAAAAGTATTATTGATCCAGAATTGAAAAATAAATCATTTTCAAACACACTGTGATTTGCTTGCAGGATACTTGGACTAAGGATAATTTGTATCTAGAAAGCTTCACATGTATTTCAGCTAAAGCAAAAAAAGAAAAATATGGCAGGTCAGCAGGTGGTTTAACAATTTTTGTCAAGGTACAGAAGAATATAATGATACAATACTGTCTTGTTGTTACAGCAAATCTAAAAATTCTCCTGATATATTGAAACAAAGAAAAGTATTATGTGTGTAACAGCTATGTACCTTCCCAAAATAAAGCTATTATGATGCACAAATCTGGGAAGATTTAGAGTTGCAACTCCAGAAAGCTATGACAGCTCTACCAGAAGCTGGGGTATTGCTTATGGATGATTTTATGCCAGATTTGGTTTCACATCCTCATCTATTCCTTTAGAGGACGAGGCTCTTATTTTCAGTAGAACATCAAGGGACAAAATTGTAAATAAAAGTGGCAGAAGGTGCTTACATTTCCTGGAAAAATTAGGATTAATCATATTAAATGGATCCTTGAAGGGTAAAACTTGGCACATTATACTTTTTTGAATGCAAGAGGAGCTAGTGTGGTGGACTATATGTTTGCATTTCCTTGGCAAACTTATTATTTTTTAGAATTTGATGTCATTCTTCATCTTGAGAGTGATCATTATCCTCTGCTCCTCACATACAGAAAACATTCAACAAGTTGATCTTCTCATATCACATATAAAAATAAGAAATCAAAGAAGATTTTTACTTTCCTTAAAACCAAAAACAAAAGTAGCAGAAGTATTGATTAATGTGGAGAACCAAGACAAATTCAATATTTTAACACCCAGCTCATCAGCAAAGGAAATATACTTAATTGACCAGGACATTAGCTAGTGTACTCTGCAACTTTTATATCATATAACAAAGACCTTGAAACTTGGTTTAATAAGGACTGTAAAAATCTTAAAAGGTTCATGTCACAACAGATAAGATTTATAAGATTTAATACAGCAAAAGAAAATTATGCAGTTTTTAATAAATCCAGAAAGGAATACAAGAAATGTTTGCTTTCCTAACACTATTTATTCCAGGTAAATCAATGGTCCCATATGTTAGAAATCATATAAATAGGTAATTTGAAGAAACTTTGGCAGTCGGTGGCAAAGGGAATTGACAATTATGCTTCCAATATTTCAGCACATATACCACCATTGACACTGGCCACTTATTACAAAAAAATATTTTCTGATAATACAGTTATTGGTTTTAGAAACAACATTCTTTTAAAATTATCTGATGCCTCCCTACCTTTGCACATCACTCCACATGACATTTCAGAGGCTATTAAACAAACTAAAGCAAATAAAGCTCCAAGCCCTGATAAGTTCCCTCCATTTCTTTATAAAATACATTTAGAATGGTGGAATAACCTCTTGGCTATATTATTTAACAAAAATATAGCAGAGAATTGCATACCCTATGGATGGAAAAATAATATAATAGTACCAATCTTCAGAAAAGGAGATCCAAATTTCCCTGAAAACTATAGACAAATAAGTTTAATAGATTGTCTAGGTAAGATTTTTTTCGAGAGTAATTTTGACTAGATTAAATACTTGGTTAGAACATCATAATGGTTTAAATGTATATCAGGCAGGCTTTAGGAGAGGTTATTCAACCATAGTTCAGTGTTTTATTTTGTGTCATATTGTGCAGAAATATTACATTAGAAAATGAATACCTGTTTATTTGGCATTTGTGGATTTTAAAAGCACATTTGATTAGGTCACTTCTATGGGACAAATTGTAAGATTTTAAAATGAATCATACAATTCTGAAAATGATTATTGGTCTCTATTCTGATAACTGGACTACAGTGAGATATAATCTGAAGGGCAATGTTTCACATCCTTTTGATACAAACCAGAGTCTGAAGCAGGGATGTATTTTGGCTGCAGTACTTTTCAATCTATTTATTGAAGATCTGCCAACTACTTTTTTGACAGAGACCTCTCACTCCCCTTCTGTTGGAGGAACCCTAGTGCCAGCATTCATGTTTGCTGATGACCTGATACTAATCTCTGTTTCACTGGTTGGATTAAAATCACAGTTTATGCTATTACAACAATATTGTACTAAGACAGGTTGACTATTAATACCAAAAAGACACAGGTTTTAACAGTAGGAAAATGCAGCTCAGAATTTACTTGGCACCTCCCATTGGAGGTGGTTTCTAGTTACTGCTACTTAAGTTTCTATTTTTCTAATAACTGCAAGATAACAAAACATATCACATATACACTGAACAATTTGTCTCAAAGAATGCTTCATAAAGGCTTAATGCTAGATATGAAGTTTATTCAGTAACTTACATTGTACGTGCAGCTGAAACGAAAATGAATCCAGTAGATTTTTATGCAGTTGAGATGTGGCATGATAAAAAAGTTGAACTGGGATAAAAGTTTACTCAATTATATAGAACCATATTACAAATATCTAGATCAACAGCTCCAGAAATAGCTAGGGCAGATTTAGGTTGGGTAAAAATTAAATAACTAGCTCTTTCAGCTAAAATAACATACTGGATTAAAGGCACATGTTTGGATCCAAATATGCTGATGAAAAAAAATACATGGATGAAAATGCATCCTGGATTATTAGACTGTGTTCTTCAACATGGTTGAAAAAAAGGTTTAGATATGTTAAAATTTATGGAATTGGATCCTTTTATGGAATGAGCTCCTTAAAAATATAACTATTTCACAAGACTATGCAAAGTTAATCAAAACTAAAGTAAAACCAATTTCATTTAATACTGATTTGCAGAGTATTAGGGCATTGAAATGACATTGGTGGTATAAAAACTAAACTAAAACAAATTTAATTTAATACTGATATGCAGAGAATTGGGGCATCAAAATTACATGGGTGACATTCACAAAATAAAATTAATCATGTTCTAGAACCATATTTACTTTTTCCTTTTGACAAAAAGGACATGGCCAGTTTTACTAAATTCCATTTTGAGTTACAGCTATCTAAATTTTTACAATATATTTTTTCCAAAAAGAAATCTATTTTTCAAGATTTATATTGTGATTGCAGCCAAAATGAATTGGAAACCTTTATTCATATTCTTATTTAATGTCCAAGATATGAACATATGAGAAATGCATCTATTGGTTGCTATTTTTCATCTAAGGTACTAACAAAAGATGAGACTGTTAGGATTCTAATTAATCCACTTTGGACTATGTCACAAAAGACATGTTAAGATATTTAAATGGATTTATTCAGAAATGTCACATCAAGTTCACTTTCAAGACAGTCATAAACAAAATATGGGTTGATATTGTCCATTGGAGTAATAATAGCTTTTTATAGTTTCCTAACCTGAGAAACTTTCTTTGATATTCAATTATAGAGTATTTTTTGAGACTACAAGCTACTTCATGTCTAAGTCATTCCTGGGCAGCGATGTCTTGTTTACATGCTATACTTCTCTAGGTTAGAGTATAACATCTTCTAAAGCCTTACCCAATGGAATATATAAATTCATAAAAAATGATTAATGCATATTGGTCATACAGATTGTTGTAATGGAAACAATTTCTTCTTCCATCTTTGACTTGACCTTTACTAGTAAAAGCACTTTGTTTTTGTTTGCAAATTATTGTACTGTTGAACTAGTAAATCATATGATAGTGTGAACTGTTGAAAAACAAGAGATTGCATACATTGTATTTTCAATTGCACAGTCTGGAACAAAACATGTTTTTCTCTATGTTTAACTTAAAATATGCAATTCATATATTTTCTTCTTTCAAAATGTATGTAATGTTCAATATGTATTGTATTTAAAAAAATTCTGTGTAAGTTGCCATTGTAATGATTCATCAAGAGTCAAACAAATAAAGTGTTTGATTGATTGAATGGTAGCCTCCCTTGAGGGTTTGAGAGGAAATGGGATTACCATTAAAAACAGAAACTTCCCTATTGTTTCATGTAAACAAAGCTTTAGGGTAAGGTAGTCTATGAGTTCATCATAATGAGTTGCTTCAAATAAGGTAGCATGTAGACTATGTGTAACATAGAAAGCTACCCTTCTGCTCTTTTATTACAAAATCTGTCACTGCAAAATAAATTAAACCCAGGTAACATTAGTTGTTCATCATTAGCTTTGTTCACTGGCAAGGTCTCACTAAGTGATACCATTTTGAAATTATTATTATGAGTCCAGATTCTTAGTTCATCAAAATTAGTTGGGACGATTCATACATTTAAGTGTGCTATTCTAAGGGCAGGAAGCTTGTCTTTGCTGTTAAAAGAGGTTTTAGAGTTACATTCAGTTGGGCAGGAATTTGGTTCTGTGTCTCCATTGAACACTATAGGTAAACAAAAAATAGTTTTAAGACTGAGCTTGTTTCCAGTCATCATGCCACAAAGTGACTGATTGCATTTGGATATATTTCAGCTGACAGGTGTGATGTGTGTGGACTTAATCAAGGCCTTCAACCTTCTTGATCACTCTGTACTTTTAGGTTTTTTTTTATTTAACAATTTTTAGCTGGGAAAGGCACACTAAGCCAAAACTCCTTTCCAGGTACATCCTTGGAACATAGGGAGGTGAAGTGACTTGATCAGGGTCACACAGTATACTAATGGAGATTGTGGGAATTAAACCTAGGTCAACTGGCTATAGCAAGCTTGTTCACAGCTTGTTGCTTCAACCTGTAGCCTATACTGCCAGTCAGCAGTTATGTTCTAAGCTCTTTGCTTTGAATATCCCTCCTCTCCTACTACATTATCTTGGTTTAAAAGCTCCTTGTTTAAAAGGATAGTAACATCCCAGAACTGTGGGGCTTACCTGGCTCTGTGGATCCCAGCAAAACTGCTGCCATGTTTCATTACTTTCTCCTCCCCAAGGACTTCCACTTGTGTGGGGGACCAGAAGATTGCTGCTGCAGGGGTGTCGGAGCATATTTCTTCAACGCCTTCTGCGCCATTGCAACTGTGGCTTCCAAACAAACATTAAAAGTGGTCATCCATCACCACCAATGGAAGAGGCATGACCACTACCACTGACAGAGGGGGATTACTTATTAAGTATCCAACTGGACTGAACACCAGCATGGACTGTGTAAATGACCTCAGAGGCACCAGAACAAACATAGATGGCAGAAGCCATTTTAAAAATGGACCATTTGAGGCCAGTGCCTCTCAGACAGCAAGGCCACTATCATCTTGTGAATCATGATCCTATGACAGTGGCAACCAGGGTCAGGGGCCACACCAGCCACCAATCGGGCTGAAGAGATTTACAAAGGAGCCAGGAGGAGCCCTGAAATAGCAGAGGACTGCAAGTTTTGGGTGCTAATCTGGGGCCAATACCCTGTCAAGGGATGGACCTCAAGCCTAGTCCAGAATGATTGAAAGCTACAAGGACCAAGGCAGAACTGACATTCCCTAGTAAACAGCAGGGGTTATTCCAGAGGTCAGTTAGTCTCTGTGTGACTGCAGTTTGAGGCAGACCAAGACTAGACTCTTGACTGTCAGATCTGTGCTGCAGGATCAGACTGCATGTCTGCCCAAAGAGTGAGAAAAAACAGAACTCCTGCTACCCTAGGGAGATAATCACATGCTAGAGCAGCACAAAAATTAAAGCTGAAAGCTGCAATATGAAGACAGTTTTTACTGTGCTGCAGTACTGCAATATGACATGAGGACTTTGCAGTCAGTCAGTGAAGCTGGCCAGCTAGTGCTACATCCAGCCCTAATTGTTGTCAAACACTAGGGACTAGATGCCAAGAGATGGTGTGTTGGACATTTGACCCTATGATTCCTAGATTAAGCTACAATGCAAAAGGAAGCAATCAGTCACCAGCAGACTGCTGAAGCCTGGAATGCCCCTAAACAGCATCAGAAGGACAGCTGAGCCTTCATTTGCATCATCACAGATACCACTGAGATAGTAAAGTGGGAAAACAGAAAGGTGATCCATCTGGCTGAGCAGAGTTGTTGAGAGCTGCAGTGCAGATCTTATATAGTAAGGGAAGATCTCATGTGCATCAGAACTGTGAGCAAACTCAGAGCTCGACCTTGCAACTAGGAATTGTTGAACTGCATTTGGCCATTGGGCCAAGAATATACAAATTAATACCTCTGGCTTGAGGTAAATGAGCAGTACAGTCAAAATTAGCAAAAAAACATGTTGTGCAGCATGTTTTGATTTGTGTGTAGTCCTAGTGCATCATTTCCTTTGTTTGCTAGTAAGAGTTTGTTCTAAATTAAACTGCTAGCTATACAGCAGTTTTGTGGCCCTTGGGAATCTCCATCTTAGCAAGGTTTATTGTTCTTCTTTTTCCTACAGTGCCTCTTGTCCCATGTGACAGTGATGCATTCGGGACCACTGATTCAGCAAGTACTAGAGATGGGAGCCTGATGTTCTTGCCTCTACTAAATAGTTCTAATTCAATATTTTTGTTTTCTATGTGTGTGTCAGGTCTAGCCAGCAGAAGTAAATGTTTTGCTTTTAAAACTTTCATTTCATCAAACTACACACAGTTATAAAAAGCACACAAATCACCCGAGATCATCAATGCTATAATTAATAAAGATTCTAGCTGTTTTCTTACAGAATAATCCACTCAAGTAGCCCTCAAGTATTTGCTAAACTGTAAACGTAGCCATTAGTTCTCACTGGATCAGGAAAGTTACTTAAAATCACAGCTCTGCTGTTGTAAATTGACTGTAAACCAGTACTTGTTGAATCCATGATCCCAGATACATGACTGTCACATGGGACAGGAGGCATTATAGGAACACGAAGATCAATAAACCATGCTAAGATGGAGATCCTCAGGGGCCATAAAACTACTATACAACTAGCAGGCTAAGTTAGGAAAAAAATCCTGATAGCAGACAGAGGGAAGGACACACTAGGACTACACACTCAAATCAAAACACTGCACAACATATGTTTTTGCAAATTCTGACTGTACCACTCCTGAAGCCAATTTTGTATTTCCATGACCTCTGTGTTTGGAGTTAACTAAGCATTACTACTGTTTAATTTAAAATGCACTGATGCATGCCAACCACCTGCAACATCATCAGGCTTGCACTGTTTTGACATCTGGACCAAGTGAAGCACCAGGAACTGCATCATAGTTACAAGGGTTTTAACACTGGTACCAATGGGGAGAGGGTAGTGCCCCCAATACAGGGGGTCTGAAGCAAGCTACTACACTGTGTATTGTGGTTTGGGGTCAGGTAACATTTTGAGGGCTCTGCCTGGACAGGCATTTTAATTTTTTTTTCCAATTCAAAGTTTATTAGTGGTTTTACAATGATACAGGAGACAGAAACATTGAAAATGAGAAAGTGATACAACAGCAAAATGCATATTATGCCTCCCCAACCCTCCATCCCCCCTCCCACCCAATACAACAGCATCACCAAGAAACATCCCAGTAAGATAACTAAGACATATTGTTAACATCACCACAAATAGTGATTCGAGTATGCAAGGGATCCCAGATTTGCCTGTATTTCTGCTGCCTATTGTAGAGACCCTCAATGGCTTTCTCCATTCTGAGATTAGCTAGAATTTCATGAAGCCATTCCTGATAAGATGGACAAGTATCGTCCTTCCAGTGCTTGAGGACCACTTTTTTAGCAGACATGGCTATCATGGACATATGGAATCTCTGGGTGTTAACATCAATAGGGGATAAATCCCCTAGCAGGCAGATTTCTGGGGTAAAGCACTCTTGAAGACCTAACAGGGGATCCAATTTGGCCTTGATAGTATTCCACAAGGGGGTTACCTTTGAGCATTGCCAAAAATTGTGGAGAAGTGTCCCTTTGTCTTGGGAACATCTAGAACATAAATCAGAATCCAAAAGGCCCCATCTAGCAAGTTTTGGGGGAATATAGTAAAGGTTATGTAAAATATGGCATTGCATGAGCCACAGTCTATCCTGCGACACAAACATGTGGCAGTTCTGCCACAATAAGGGTCAATCAAAGGTATGTTGGGGAAAAAGTGAGGACCAATATTTAGTGGGACCATAGGAACCTCTAAAACACCATTGAAAAAGGACTTGGTATAACTTTGAAATTACCTTGGGAGGGCTTAACAACGGAATAAGCTCCTATAAGAAGGAAAATGCAGAGGGATAGGGAGGGATATTACCCAATGTTTTAACAAGAAGGTGTTTAAGCTGGAGAACCTTGAAGTAACTGGATACTTGGATATTAAATTTAGAATTAATTTGGGATGAGGAAAGCCATGACCCATCATCCCCAAGGAGAGTAGATAGAATCCCTTCTCCCAATTGAGGCAACCATTTAGTGGGAATTCTCTGTTTATTGATTAAGAAAGAGGGCAAATTCCATATGGATTGAGATAAGTCCAAATAGGGTTTATACTGCAGAAATGAGCAAAGTTGAGCATGTATTCTTAGTGATGTTGCTAGCGTTGGACATTTTTAAATGTCTTGTAAGGAAGAAATCTTGGCATAAAGCAAATTCGGGGGGTCAATATCTGTGAACTGGATGAATTCAATTTTGAGCCAAGTCGGCCTCAGGTTATGGGGACCTGGAGTCAACCAATTAAGGTACTTCGATAAGTGACTAGACCAATAGTATATACCCAGATGAGGAACACGGAGACCCCCATTGGATTTCTGAGCTGCCAATTTGAGGTACACTAACCGGGGATGTTTGTTAGACCAAATAAAATTAGTAAATAATCTATGCATTTTCTGAAACCAGGACAATGGGATGAATGAGTTAAGAAGTGATAAAGGATAAAAAAAGGTGGGGAAATATGTTCATTTTAATTAAACTGATTCGGCTCCATAAGGAAATGGGGAGTTTTGTCCATCTATCAAGATCCTGAGTAACGACCTGAGTCAGGGTTCCAGGTTCTTTTTGAACCACAAGGAGGGGTTATGTGTAAGTGTTATGCCAAGATATTTAAGGGAGTCCAGCCACCAGGATAGTCCTAGAGAAATTATGTTATGTTTAAACACCTTGTGGTTGAGAGGAAAGATAGAAGACTTGTTAGGGTTTAATTTATAACTTGACAGGCTACTAAACTTAGTGATCATAACAAGCATAGCAGGGCTAGATGTGTCTGGATGGGACAAATGAAGAAGGATATCATCTGCATACACAGTAACTTTAACTATGGTATTACATATCGGTATACCTTGGATATCCGGGTTTATTAAAAGATTACGAATGAGTGGCTCTAAATAGACATTAAATAATAAAGGGGAGAGGGGACAACCTTGCCTTGTACCAGAGTGTAAAATAAAATGCTCTGAGAATGCACCATTCCTTGAAATCCTGATGGAAGGAGCTTGATACAGGGCTCAGATCTAATGTATAAATATAGGAGGAAAACCAGATGCATAAAGGGTATGGAATAGGAAGTTCCAGTTCACGTGGTCAAATGCCTTCTCAGCATCCAGGGACACCAGAACAGCCAGATAAGAGGCATCCCTGGACTCCGAGAAGACATGGAAAAGAGTTTGAAGGTGGTCCAATGAAGACCTGCCTTTCATGAACCCAACCTGTGGCATTCCAATCAAATCAGGAAGAACCAGGGTAAGCCTATCAACCAGGATCTTTGAGAGAATTTTAATATCCTGATTTGAAAGGGATATGGGCCTATAACTCTGTACCTTCTCTAGGTCCTTATCAGATTTAGGGAGGAGAATGATTCAAGCTTCAAACAGGTGAGGATCGGAAGCAGCTCCAGATAGGATGTGTTGGAATAGACTATGAGGGGCCGGGGCTATCTGGTCCTGGAATTTTTTGTAAAATAGTGATGAAAAGCCATCTGGTCCTTGTACCTTATCCGAAGGCCTGTATCACTTCAGTAATTTCAACTATAGAGATAGGAGAAGAAAGAAACAACTTGTGAGCCTCCAACAAAGAGGGAAGTCGAGACTCACGGAGATATGCATCTAGGGTCTCCGGAGAAGGGGGACTGTCCATGTTACTATAAAACTGCTGACAAAAATACGCAAACTCCAGTACAATCTCTGAGGGGGACAATCTCAGGGAACCATCTATGTGAGACCGCACAGGCGGGATAAACCTAGCAGATTCCTGTTGCTTAATCCTTAAAGCCAACAGGCACCCAGCTTTTTCACCTTGGTCTGTATAAACAGCCTTGGTACGAATGATTGCCAGTTCGGCTTTGTCCCTCAGCAAGTCTAAGTACCTGTCTTTAAGAGTAAGCAATTCCCGCCTGGATTCCTCCAGAGTTTGAGGGGATAGCTTGGCCTCCAGGGTTTGAATTTGTGATAGTAAGGAGAGAACCTCTGCTTCATGGGGTTTTTTTTCCGCTTGGTAGCTAAACTAATCAAAATCCCTCTCATATAAGCCTTAAAAGCACTCCATGTGAGATATGGTGTAGTGTCTTCTGCGGAGTTTACAGAGAAGAAAAAGTCTAGCTGGTTTTTAAGATGCTTGAGGATGAGTAAATCTTTAAGTAGTTGGTTGTTTAATTTCCAACTACTCTCTTTTTTAGGGAGAGAAGGAAAGGCCAAACGACACGTCACCAGGTAATAGTCGGATGAGAGACCTGGTTGGATTGAGGATGATATCACTCCTGAAAGGAGAGACTGGGATATTAGTAAGTAATCTATATGAGAGTGCGACCCGTGGACTGGGGAAATGAAGGTATACTCCATATTATTGGGGTGTAAAACTCTTCAAGCGTCACATAAACCGCACTGATCCAATAAATCCCTAACTGCTCTCTGCCCAGGTAAGAGTCCCTTTAATGCGGGTCCTGACCTATCTAAAAAAGGATCCAACACCAAATTAAGATCCCCGCCCATTACCATCGGGATAGGAAGCAAGGGTAGGAGAAGTTATTAGCTTCATAAAGAAGCTAGAGTTATCTACGTTGGGGCCATATATATTACAAAGTAAAAGTGGCATAGAAAAGAGTGTACCTTGGACCATAACATATCTACCACCAGGATCCCTAAAAACCTGTGTGGGGTAAAGGGAATATTCTTATTAATAAGTATCATGACACTGCAACTGTTAGTGGACCCTTGGGCAGCAACAGCTTGCCCAATCTCTTGTCTCCATAGTTGTAAAGCCTCAGTTTCTAATAGCTGGGATTCCTGTAAAAAAGTAATCTGAGATCGTAAAAGATTCAAGTGTTTAAGTATTTGATATTGTTTGGGGTTTCCTCCTGATCCCGTTCACGTTCCAAGTAGTGAAATTAACATCATTAGCTATCCTGTCTTAAAAAAGTGAAACAGACATAAAACATGTGGGTGGTGATGAGACATTTAGCATGTAAACAAAATTCCATGAATACTGTTGTACAACCCCCCCTTCCCCCTCCCTCCTAACCATTAACAACCCACCAACCTTACTATTAACCTCCCTTGCCTCCTCTTTCCCAGCCCACCCCCCTCTATTTCCTAGCCAACAAAATGTTCTGCAACTTCCCTTGTCTCCTCTTCTCCCCTCCAATCCTCCTTAGGTAACAAATTTCCTATTGTACCAGGGTTTCCAACTATTAATACATGGAGAGAGATAGAAAAACCAGCAAACACAGCATAAATGATTCTACTCTCTCTCAAAACATCCTAAAACCCTGAAAATAAACCCACAGGCAGTAAATCTTTGAAAAGTCCCCAATATCTTATACACTACTCCCCTACTGTGGTCAAAAGGAGGAACTACATAAATAATAAATCACCTACTTAAAACAATGAATTGTATTGAAAGTCCCTCTAATACAGATCTTTTGGCTGTCAATAACAAGGATGAAAGAAAAACAAAGTCCCACTCATCCAAAACGAGATGAGATACAATGTCCATTACAGATGGAACAGGACAACGAAAGAGAAGGTCAAAACACCCAGGGAGAGGGCGACCCCCTATTGGGCCAATCTTCGGATTATGCCATAATCCATCTTCTTTTTAAACAACAAATAAGGAGAAAAGGCACTCTGCAGAGAACCATTTTACAGAAACATGACAGTCCCTGAGTCCAAAACACCCGTTGCAATCTGTAGCATAATGGGACCACGGACAGACTGAATCTCACAACCCTGGGCCACTTACTTGACACGTTGCTTCTTATGGAGCTTACCATGACTTCCAAACATGTCAGGTGCCCTGAAACAGATCCAGAAGAGCCACCTTGAGATCTGCACTAGCTGCTTCCACCTCTTCAAAGGACAACCAGGATCCCGAAACCAAAACTTGCAGCTTAGCCGGGTAAATCATTCGGAACCAGAGACCCGCTACGATGATCTTGGATACGAGAGGATGAAAAGCTTGTCTGTGCTGCCAGATCGTAAGAAGGAGGTCCTGGGTCACTCGGAACTTCTTTCCTTCCCACTGGAGATCCTGAACATCGCAAATTTTAGATAAAAAAAATGCTGCCTTTTCAGGTAGTTCAGGAAACAGAGAATCAATGGTCTTGGAGGTGTGCCAGGTCTGGGTATAGGTCGCAGGGCTCTATGCACCCTTTTGATAATGTAATTGGAGCCATATGGGGAAGGGCCAGCCACCTTTTCAACCAGCTTCTGGACAAACAAAATGGCATTGGGTCCCTCTTCCAGCTCTGGGAGCCCGATGATGATAACATTATTCCACTGGCTGCGTCCCTCTAAATCTTTGATCTTCTGCTCCATATAAGTGAGCTTCTGGCACAGTCCGATGACCTCTGACTCTGTTTTGTCTGACCACTTTTCCAGAGAGACCACCCTGGCCTCGTTGTCCGTTACTCTACTCACCGTGTCTTCCATGGCTACTGATAAAGACTTGATTTCCATGGCTATATCACGTAATTCATCCTGGAACAGAAGAAATTCAGCGAGGAAGTCTGCGTGCGTAAGTGGTTCCAGGTCTGTTTCAGCAGTGGAATGTACTGTTGCAGTTGAGGCGCCATGAGCCCTCTGCTTTTTCGGGGCCTTCTCGGGCGTTATTGGAGGCATGTGCCGTGGCCCTGCTTTCTTCATTTCTACCTCCATTCTGCTCAGAAAACTCCTGACTTGATGCTCTGTAGGTAAGAAGGAGTTAGGGATCGGTAAACAAACTCAGTTACAGAGCAAAGGGGACTTTAAACAAGGTTTTAACGCTAGGAGGGTTGGAGCACAGGAGAAAGCGTCTTCTAGGCAGGCTGCATCACGTGACTTCCTGGACAGGCATTTTTAGTTGCAGTCCAGGGAAACTATTTATAATGTATGTTAGAATGTTGTTCACCTTTCTTTTTTATTCATAGAAAAAAAGTTGTTCTACCACAGTAGCTAAATTCCTAGAATGCTGTTCAACCCTTCTGGGGTAGAACATCATTCTACAGCATATGCAAGCATGAGGGTGTTTTTTTTTAAATTCTGAATTAGCTGCCACATGACCATTAAACAGTTGAATGAATGTGTCAACAAAGATGGCTGCGGTGGTTTTTTCAAAACAATTATGTGAACGGGAGCAATTTATTCTCGAGAACGAGAATAAACAAACCAACAGAAAAACAACAAATGACATCCGCTTGCTGAATTTATTCCTCCACGATATCGAGGAGCACAGACACATCACAGAAATACCACACACAGAGCTGGACAAGTTAGTAGCCAAATTAATTTTCAAAATACAAAGGATCGATGGCTCTGAATATGAGCCTAGTAGCCTACGAGGCTTCCTGGGTTGCATCGGTAGGCACCTACTGAAACATAACTATGGGCACTACATATTTCATGGCAATACAACAGAGTTTCAGGAAACTCTTAAAACACTGAAAGCCAAACAAAAGCACCTGAAATGACAGGGTAAGGAGGAATAAACCTAACAAAGCTGAAGCCCTGACTGATGAGGATATAGAGAGACTGTATTCAACTGGTACCATAGATCTACATAATCCTACCTCATTGCTAAACATGTTATTTTTCAATATAGGTCTTTTTTTCAGTCTGCATACTAGTGAGCACTACTGCCTTAAGTGGGGAAACCTAGAGCTATGCACAGATTCAGCAGGAGAGTGCCACTTCCAGTACAATGAGCACCAGACCAAAACCAGAACTGGTGAAAATACCAGCGATGTCCGCCCCATAAAACCACGAATATATGAAAACAAAAAAAAATTCTGATAGAGATCCGATTGCTGCCTACATGATGTATGCCACACAGAGGCCACCTAAAATACAAATCCTCGATGCCCCATTTTACCTGGCTGCCAAAATAAACTATGTGCCAGGTAAACAAGATCGCTATGGTTCCGTAGCATGACAGTTGGTCATAAAAAAATATGGGCAATGATGAGGGAAATGAAGGTTGCTGCAGGTCTTTCTGAAGGAAAAAAATCACCAGTCACTCCACCAGGAAAACCTGCATACATCGGCTAATTGATGGCAATGTGCCACCAGCAGAAGTGGCCCAAGTATCTGGACACAGAAATCTAGCCTCCATTAACAAGTACTCAGTCATGACTGAAGCAAAGCAAAGCAGAAATTCCTCACTGTTTGCTGGGACCAGTTCTGATGTAAAAAGCACCCCAGGTCCTAGTCTTTCACAGACTGTTTCTGTGAACAGTCAGAGAAAACGTGTTTAACTCCAACAGTTCAAATAAATGTGCCACGCCCTCATACTACTCCCCCAGACTTTTTGAGTGGACTAACCTTGTTTGGCAGCAACTGCGTCTTCCAACAGGGTGTACACATCAACTTTTTCAAAAGCATGGAACCGCAAAATCGACGCTGCATCCATGTGCTGAATTCTTCCTCAGACAGCGATTAAGGTGAGAGAAAACAAGTAAAGTAGCCTGTTGGTGTTCTGTGTGGTGGGGGGTGGGAGGGCAGGTGTACTCAGACATGACCTCTAGCATAACCCAGGCCAGTTCAAATATCAACCAGTCAAGAATGACGGTCATAGATCAAAGAGCGTATTTAGGAGTAAATTGTGCGGCGGTTCACTGGAGGTCCACTGAAATTGTTTTAAAGCATGAAATCGAAATCCAGAATTAAACTAAAGGTAATGTTCATCTCTTTTTTTTTTTGTTCTTCTCGTTCTGCAGCTATCGTAGAGATGCCCTGGCACCAAATAGAAAACGGACATAAAAAATGCTGGCAATTTTGAGTAGAAGCATAGTTAAGCTTTCTGTGTGATTACAGCTAAATAAATTGTTACTGCCTGACATAACTGGTACCTTTCTTTACCAAGTGTCACGTTATTTTCCTATTGACTTCTGCCTACAACATACACTATAAAAAATACTGGCTGCATAATCATGGCAGAACTCGGTGTGTTCTGCCACCTCGGGATTCTGATTCCCTGAGACCTCTCGAGCTTTGTTCTCGAGGTCTATGGCACTCAGAAACCCTCTGTGGCAGAACACACTTGTTCTGCAGGATTACTCAGACAGTATTCTCTATGTTTGGCTGTGCTTGCTCAGGGCATAAGAAGATCTGCTGTGCATCTTTAGGTGTGGCCGGGCTGGCAGACTGAATACCAGCTCCTTTACAATTGTCTACCTTAGTTTGCCTCAAACCCTCTTCCCCCCATTTAATGCTGTTGTGTTCCTTGTGTTTTATTACGTAAATCCTAACCTGAACAATTATTGCTTAAAGTAAAGTTACATGTTCATTGAGGTAACTGTTACTGTTGTGCATTGGTTCATGGGTGGGGTGATCCTGTGAGGAGATGGGCAGGTACTGCAGCCAAGGAGTTTGTACTATACTGACAACAGGTTCATTTAAACCTTTCTATGGGTTGAGGCACAGTGTATTTAATTAGATGATATAAGCCCCCCCCCCCAGTGTAACGACTCAGGCACCACAATCTCATGCAACCCCACAAGGTAGGAGGCAGTAACCACAGCATTCATGTTGACATAAGAAAATTTATCTCTCTCTCTCTCTCTCTCTCTCTCTCTCTCTCTCTCTCTCTCCCCCTCTCTCTCTCTCTCTTTGATATGACCATTACTCAAGCTGGTGTCCCTCCAGGCTCACTTCTTGGTCATTTACTTTTCTCCCCCCTCTCTCTTCTTCAGTACTTTTCCTCTTGTTACTTACACCTGCTCCTCCTTATCGTATGTTGCTGACGCTGTGCTGTACTATATAGCTAAAAAAGCATTGCTGACCTAAACCATCAACTAAACCTTGACTTCTGTAATGCTTAGCTATGGCTTACTTAAAAGTTACAAATCGATCACAAGCTCTGAAAAGTCTGAGGCCTACTGTTCAATATAAATGATAAGCTTCCACCAAGTTACATTATGCAGATTTGTGTCTTGATAGGTCTCAGCTTGAAATTGCTAGTATTTTCAAGTCTCACATTAGATTTTTCCCATCATAGCACTGCTGAATGTCAATCACTTAACTCCACAATGGTCACATGTATTGGATTAGATATCATTTAACTCCTTAAATTCATGCGGCAATTGACCACGGACAGTATTGCAATTAGAGGTGGGCGAAGTGGGCAAACTTTGCTCTGCGAAATATTTCATGTATTGCACTCAATACCTGAAGCGCAATACATGAAATTCACCTAACTTAGGCCAGATTGAATGCGAAGTTTGGAATTTCACCTGCGAAATTCCACACTTTCCACACAAACTCTGGCCAGCCCACAAGGTGTCTAGCACTCCCACACCAGACACAACAATCACCCTCCTACCCCCAAACACACCCACAATCACTGGCCACCAGTTGGCCACAGCCCTCCACAGTCCACATGTAAAAATATATGTATATTTTTACTTAAGCTCATTCCTGGTGTCTAGTAGACCCTCACCCCCACCCTGTCAGGTAGTACCCCGCCCTCCCCCAACCCTGAGTCTGATCCATGTTAAAAATATTTATTCCCTTCCCTTGTGTCTAGTGGCCCCCACCCCTGTCAGGTAATACCCCCCACCTACCCCCAACCCGAGACTGAGCCATGTTAAAAAACATATTTATTCCCTTCCACGGTGTCTAGTGGTCACCCAACCCCCACCCTGTCAGGTAGTACCCCATCCCACTCCCCCAACCCCGAGTCTGAGCCATGTTAAAAAAAATTATTCCCTCCCTGGTGTCGGTGGCTCCCTACCCCCACCCCTGTCAGGTAGTGTCTTTAACCACTCCCCAACCCCAACCAGAGAGGCCACCAGCACAGCCCTCCACTCACTCCATAGCCAGCAGTCCACCTGATTTGAGCTTCAATGAATGAGCGCGCGGCTTGTACAAGCACGCGTCATTCATTTACAATCCTGAGTGACGTATTCTATCATTCACCTGTCATTTCAACTTGGCTTTAGGACCCAACCTCATGAACACTAGTGGTGAAATTTCATTATTTAGTCCTGAAAGGTGATTTCACGCATTGACCACAATATCACTTTTCAGGCCTGATTAATGAAATGACAGTTGCAGGGTTCATGAGGTGGGGTCCAAAAAAGGCCAAGTTGAAAATTTGGTGAAAAATTTCCAAAAAATGTTGAAATTATAAACATAAGTTCAAAACATAATTGAAATACATTATACTGCACTTATCTTTATTCCTGAGTTCACGGTTCAGTTTTGAAGAGTGCAGACATATCTCAGTCCACAGAAGATGACAGCTTAGGACCTCCAGTGGTAAGTATAGGGTAAGGGGGGTATGGGGTGGTGGGTGCTCAGTGGGTGGTCGGGATGGGGGAGAGGGGACGGATGGGATGATGAGGGACAGTTTTCTTTTTTCAGGTTAAAAAAATAAAAAGTCATCGGGGACTGTTTTCTTTTTACAGGATTTAATTAAAGAAATATTTTTGGACACTGGGGGTGGGCTCCCGAGTTTCCCACACTTCTAGGGGGGACTCTACATGCCAACACAGGGATTGGGCCCCCTGATGTCAGCTAAGTAATAAAACAAGAGGCTGCAGTGAGGGCTTCTGACACTGGGGGTGGGCATTCTGGTGTCAGATTATATCAATAAAATAAAGAAAGGACTAGAAGATGGTGATCAGAGGGTGGTGGATGCCACTAGACACCAGGGAATGTATGTGGGCAGTGATTGAGGAGTGAGGGGTGCCACTAGATACCAGGGAAAACAGAGGGTCAGAAGTCACACTGCAGCAGGCAGCAGAAGTTCAGCTGTGGTTGCAGAAGGAAATAAAATCTGCTGTTCTCATACAGAGAACACAACGAAGGCTCCTTTCACAAAGCTGGGCATGCAAGATTTTGGGTGCCTAGAAAAGGTATGTGTAATCCCCCTGTTACCTGGGGTTACTAGAATCCCAGTAAGACCTAGTGGTAGGCAGGGAAGGCAGCTTGTGAAACTCCAGTTAAATGGATTTCACGCTGTCTCACTCTGTTCTCAGTCTCAGCTGAGACTGAGGGATGACATCACCATAGAACTTTTGTAGCTGCATAAGCCACACTGGAATATTGCAGTTGGAGGTGAGTATAGAACGTTGGGGTTTTTGAATTCAGTCTGCGTGCAGTCTTGGTGAGAGAGAGAGCAGTACAGCTGTCTGTATGCAGGCTCTCAGAGCTTTAAGCTCTGTTTTAGAGCTGCTAATTAGGTAGGTGTGTGTTTCCACTGTAAGAGGAACACAGGAACTGGTAGTTGAAGTGGTGGAGACCACTGATACTGGTCCAAGTGCCCCATCTCTGAGGGGATGGGGGGAAAGGTTTACCTGTTTTCCAGGGGCAACCCTCCTGGTTCTGGCTAAGGGAAGAAGCTGCCTATTCAAGTTGTACTGCTGCACCAAAAGCTCTGAGAGAGAAACTCCTGTGGAGGAATTGCCTGTGGGGCACCTGCAACCAAAGGGTGCATTCACTCTGAAAGAGGGCCAAGTGTTTTTCACCTTAACAGAAGGAAACTAAAGGGACTGTTACTGTGGGGTCAGGAAAAGACAGCCAAGTACAGTTGTAAAGTGGGGATTGGACTGCTTAATCAGTGAGGGGCCTAGAGCAATGGGCTATGCCAATTAAAAGTATGTTCAAGTCCAGCACAAAGGGAAAGCAAGACAAGTAGGGGGAATGTGACATACATTTAGCAATAATCTACACGGCCAAGCTTTACAGTATGAGGTGTTTACTGTCCAGAGAAATGGCCGGGTATGAATAGTGGTAGCGAGAGGTGGGATACCCCCCATCAGTAGTAACCAAATTCACCTCTACGAATTTGCTCTGAGGCACCTTTTACTTTCTCTCAGGTACTTGGCCAGTGCCTGAGGAAAGTACCCAGACATGGGACTAAAATGAGAATTCCCTGATAGAGCTGAGGTGCTCTTAGGTGGTTTAGAGAGCCTCCAGAAAATGTATCCATGACATATGGAAGGTGTCCTAGTGGCTGGCAAGGGAGCCAAGCCTGGGAAATCCCAGAACAGTGTACAAGTTCGGGCTGTGTACCCAAAGTAGCGTGCAAGTCTGTGCTGTGTGCCCGGTGGGGTCAGAGCCTGAGGGCTAAAAGTGTTGAGGAAGTGTTCTTGGTTCTTTTAATCTGCATTACCAGGAGTGTATCCCCGTGGGGGTCCATCTATGCTTTGTTTATTCTGTTTGGATGTGAATAAAGCCACACTTTAGAACCCCACTTCTGGTATTGGACATTACAGTTATAGCTTCCTGTGTTCGGAATTACTTGGGTGCCCCTGTGCAGAGTAACCAAACCTAGCCTTTGTGCCGAGTGACCTATTCCTCCCCAAACCCAGCCCATCTGGTATTGCTGTCAGATTCAAACTGCACACCACCTGGGTCATTACAAAATGGAGGCACCGCTGAGGATTTGAGTTTGAACTTTTAGGGAGGAAAGGTGCTCGGGCAAAGGGCTAGCATTTTGGTTATCTGGCAGTGGGTAGCCCAAAAAGCTGAAGCAAGCTTAACTAATGTGTCGCTGTGTTCTGTTGTCCATGTGCTACTGTTAAATGCAACTGCTTACCAAGGAGAAGTAAAGCCTGAAAGAGTATGCCCTTGTCCTGCATCAAAAATTACAGTGTTTTGCCAGCTTTTAAAAACTGTTGTGACAAAGAAAAGTGTAGAAGACTAGGGGTAGCAAAAGAAAAATTGTATCCTGGAAGTTGGAAATGCTTTCTAGTGAATTGAGAGACTTGTTGTGTTAATGGCCATGAAAAATGGTTGAAATGGGCTCCCGCCGTGGAGTCAATTTGAAAAAAAAAAAGTGTGGTTTTGCAGTTTAAATTTGCCTGCTCGACAATTGCCGTGAGGAGAAGAGCACTCGAGAGGAAAGAGGTTCATTTGCATGGCGTCATGTGATTGGTGAGACTGCAGTCAGTCCCGCCCCCAAGCCAGCTCTACAGCGACTGCCCAGCATTCGAGAGGGAGTGTGAGTGAAGTGTGTGTACTGACTTACCGGAGGAGCATCGCGGTGACTGAAAGCGCTGTAAAAGTTTAAAAAAAAATGACTTTTCTGTCTAAATTCAGGCTCAACCCACATCTTGATCGACTGGACTGTGAGTGTGGTGTTCTGAGGGACGATCGGCAGGACTGCCAACCTACTTCTTTTCAGAGGCCTCCAAGACTGGCTGCAAGCCATTTTCCATTGCAGCAAACAGCTACTGATAACAGTGAGTACCAATGGAAATAATTGCTCAAACAAGTGATTTTTGCCAAAAGCCAGCTGAATCTGTGTGCAGTAGTGCCATCACTTTGCAATCAAAGACTGTGTTAAGTTTACCAGCAAAAGCAAGCTTTTTAAGCCATTGACTGTGAGCATAGTTATGGGTTCAGCATCAGTGTAAGTTTCAAAGCCATGAGAGAGACTGTGAGTTGTATCAAGATATGCAGCAAGAGTTACAGGCAATCCTGTGCTTGAAATACTGAGGCTTTAAGGGACTGTGAGCTAGAGCAATGTCTTCAGCAAGTGAAAAGTCCATGGTAAATCATATAAATGTGCTAGGAAAAAGAACAGTGCAAGTTTGTGCAGTTTGAGCAAAGTTATCAGTAGAGTGTGTAAATCAGATGTGCAGTGGCTTGACCCAATTTCAGAATGTTGATGTGTAGGAGTGCTGCCACCGCCATTACAGGGTGGAGTAGTAATGTAAACACAGCAGCAGAGGAGCCATTTTGAAAGTGAAAGAAAGTGTTCAGTGATGTGGGACTTTCAATAACAGTGAGTGTTTGTTTTTCTTTGCAGTCATGGCCTCAGGACCAGCCCGCAACCCGGATCATGCCCAGGCTGTGGTAGCAGTAGAAGTAAACAAGTTAAGGGACATTGAGAGATGTTACTACGGAGGACAACTGCCTCCTCATGTGGCGATTCCTGGATATCCAGTGCAAGTGTGCTTAATATGCTTAAATGCTGACAGGGACATCTTCATGGTACCGCACTGTTCTGGGTGCCTAGAGAAATAAGGCTTATTTAAAGTGCCCAAGATTCATTTGGCTCCCACATGGACAAAAGTTAAAGAATCTGCAGTTGGAAGCACACAGTACCAGGCGGAGCCTGTTGGAGAAGGCCCCTCGGGGGAGTGTGGCACAAAGCTAGAGGGTGCAGATTTACAGACAGAACAATGTGCTGAAGTTTCAGATTCTGAATTGCAGAGAGACAATTCAGGAAGAGCATCAGTAGACCCTTGGAGAGGGGGGCCTAGCCCAAGTCTCATAGGAGAAGACGGGATGAGGGAGGCCTTTGAATGGGAGGTTTTTACCTCCAAGCCCAGCGAAGAGTGGATAGTCTCAGGAGTGAGGACAACTGCTCACTCCTGGGCACAGATTGTCAGTGAGGAAGAAGAAGTGGGGGGACCTATGTGGCCTTGTGAAAAAGGAACTGGTACACAGCCTCAAGCTCTTGCCTCAGAGAAATGCATGGAAGAGATTGGTGATTCCACTGCCCTGGCTGTGCAAGAAGAAGCCAGGGATCCATTTTTTGTGTCTTTGAGAATGCGCAGCTGGCAGAACCAGGACTGGCCACCCCCAAGCCAGGCCTGAGGTCTCAGGTTGATCAAAGCTAGTAAAGAGGAAAGACTGGTTCGTATGAAGGCGAATGAAATCTATGGGATGTCCTTTCCTACCTTTCCTCAAAGAGTCTGGGAGGAGATTGAGAACAACAGGATATCCTGGATTTGGGCAGAAGCTATGAAATGTGTGCATCCTGGTGCAAACAAGCATGTCAGGAACAGAATGTTTCATGAAAAATACAGCCAGTGGAAAAGAGGCAGGACACTGTTAATGGACACTGTTCGAATAGTGGATGGAGAGGGACTTGAAACCTTTCACAGTGTGAATTATGTGCACCCAGACGGGGTAATAATTTAAGTGCCTGACCCATTGTGCTATTTGCCACAATGCAAAGACCTCCCTGCAAATGTGCCCATGCCTACCAATGGAAAGCAGAGCAGTGGTAGTCAGTGCTGCCATTCCAGCCATTGCAGTGCCTTTGTTGTTCAGCCAGTATGGACGTCCAGGACTCAGGTGCCCCACATTCATCAGTTCTACAGTGTACTGACTTTCCAGAATCCATCGACTGGCCCACCAGTTGACTTCAGATTCAGAGAGGACACCATCCCAGCTGTATCCTGATTCATCGCCTGGTAACCAGATGATGTCAGACCAGCTGTTTTCCTTTTTGTTCCTGTTCCAAGGTTCCATCTCCAGAGATGACATCAGCCCAGCAGTTCCCAGATGTGCCCCCCTGTCATTCCCGGAAGATGTCCGCCCAGCTGTATCGGAAGAATGCTGCCAAGGAGAGTCTTTGGCTGAGGACCAGGTCAGTGCCTTTGTCATTCTACAAGGGACTGGTAAGTCCAAACTTTTCTATTCTTATGACATTGCAGTACACACCCTACACTAGCAGACTCCAGATGTTTGAACTGTCCTCAAAGACTCTCCCTTTCAGGACTTTGGCTTGCTAGAACTGTGCTTCACCGGGCTCCGGCCCAGGAGAGACTCTTTAATGGACTTGCCTTCGGGCACTGTGGTCACTAGATGGGACTTTTAGGGCACTTCATCCCCCAAATTGGTGTATTGTAAATAATGTCATTGTTTTCTACTGTTTTCTATACTGTAAATAAAGTCATTGTTTTCTACGGTTTTTCAACCTTTTCTAAAAAATATATATATATATTTTTGGGATTGTCCAATGTTTTGATGGTAGGGGTTTAGATAGACTGTGTATGCAGATTGGGAGTGTGTGTTGTCTTTCTTTTTCTTGCAGGGGTTCCTGAAGAAGATAGAGGAGAAGACAAGAAGAGGAGGAGGGACTCATCAGAGTTCCTCACTAGTACTTTAGAGTGTAGTAATTAAAGTACTGTTGTTGTTACTATGTGTAACTCTTTTCTTCCACAGGTATGGTTGTGGGGGATGTGGGAGTAATGCAATGGTATGGTATTAGCTCCTGGTGTGTGGTTGCATGGTGTCCAAGGTTGGGGAGTCCCTTGTTTGTTTTGTTTTGGGATCTGAGTTAAAGGCAGATAGGTTTTCCCTAGAGGGCTAGGGGGGATATACAGGCTGTGGCCCTGACCTGCAGTAGGGGTTGCAGTGCTGAACTAGTAGGGCTATGCTCTGAGCAGTTCTACCGGAGCCACTAGGTACCCATAGTCAGCAGGTAGAGTAGAGGCTGATGCATCAGCCAATGGCCTCTAGGCCCTTAGTGTTGTCTGCCTGTGCTGGCACAAGGTAGGGGAGAAGGTAGCGCTACCTCCCCGTAGTCAACACATGGGGTGAGATGGCCTAAGCCAGGTAAATAATGACTGTGGACAGTCATTTTCCTGGCCCAGGGTGAGTGTAACCCCCTGTTACCCGGGGTTACTAGAATCCCAGTAAGACCTAGTGGTAGGCAGGGAAGGCAGCTTGTGAAACTCCAGTTAAATAGATTTCACACTGTCTCACTCTGTTCTCAGTCTCAGCTGAGACTGAGGGATGACATCACCATAGAACTTTCACAGCTGCATAACCCACACTGGAATGTTGCAGTTGGAGGTTAGCATAGAACGTTGGGTTTTTTGAATTCAGTCTGTGTGCAGTCTTGGTGAGAGACAGTAGTACAGCTGTCTGTGTGCAAGCTCTCAGACCTTTAAGCTCTGTTTTAGAGCTACTGATTAAGAAGGTGTGTGTTTCCACCGTAAGAGGAACACAGAAACTGGTAGTTGAAGTGGTAGAGGCTGCTGTTACTGGTCCAAGTGCCCCATCTCTGAGGGAGATGGGGGGAAAGGTTTTCCTGTTTTCCAGGGGCAACCCTCCTAGTTCCGGCTAAGGGAAGATGCTGCCTATTCAAGTTGTGCTGCTGCACCAAAAGCTCTGAGAAATTCCTGTGGAGGAATCGCCTGTGGGGCATCTGCAACCAAAGGGTGAGTTCGCTCTGAAAGATGGCCAAGTGTTTTTCACCTTAACAGAAGGAAACTAAAGAGGCTGTTACTGTGGGGTCAGGAAAAGACAGCCAAGTACAGTTGTAAAGTGGGGATTGGACTGCATTGCCAAGCTTTACAGTATGAGGTGTTTACTTTCAAGAGAAATAGCCGGGTATGAACTGTGGGAGCGAATGGTGGGAGCCCCCCATCAGTAGTAACCAAATTCACCTCTACGGATTTGCTCTGAGGCACCTTTTACTTTCTCTCAGGTACTTGGCCAGTGCCTGAGGAAAGTACCCAGATGTGGGATTAAAATGAGAATTACCTGATAGAGCTGAGGTGCTCTTAGGTGGTTTAGGGAGCCACCAGAAAATGTATCCATGACATGTGGAAGGTGTCCTAGTGGCTGGCAAGGGAGCCAAGCCTGGGAAATCCCAGAACAGTGTACAAGTTCAGGCTGTTTACCCAAAGCAGCATGCAAGTCTGGGCTGTGTGCCCGGTGGGGTCAGAGCCTGAGGGCTAAAAGTGTTGAGGAAGTGCTCTTGGTTCTTTTTATCAGCATTACCAGGAGTGTAGCCCCATGGGGGTCTATCTATGCTTTGTTTATTCTGTTTGGATGTGAATAAAGCCACACTTTAGAACCCCACTTCTGGTATTGGACATTACAGTTATTGCTTCCTGTGTTCAGAATTACTTGGGTGCCCCTGTACAGAGTAACCAAACCTAGCCTTTGTGCCAAGTGACCTATTCCTCCCCGAACCCAGCCCACCTGGTATTGCTGTCAGATTCAAACAGCACACCACCTAGGTCGTTGCATATGTCTGGCCATAACTGTCAAAAACTATCACATAAATCTAGCTAAACGGGGCCTGTTTAGTAGGTTCTGGTGTATGATTTGTAAAATGACAAACTTTTTATGTATTTTCCATGCTTTTTAGTTTGTGAAAAAACAAAACAAGATGGTGACTGTTGAAAAATTATTTTTTTCTCTCACAAAAAAGGAATGGATGTCACAAGAGTGAATACATTTTTGTGAGGTCAATCCCTGGATGACCTTTATCCCTCTAATCTGGACAGGAGAATTCTCATCGAAAACAATGGGAACTTAAAAATGTAATAACTTTGCAACAGATTAATATGTTTTCACCAAACAAAGCATGGTGGTTCTGTTACCCAAACTGTATCTACCATAGGAAAATCACACCAAAATTGCACACCATCTGGTCGTAACGTGATGAGGAAAACACTGCAAAAAATAGTGACTTTTAAGTTTTTAGCACCATCTGCATCTCTGAGGGGGAGCTGTGGTGATTTGCATATGCAGCCCATGATGCTTTGCATTATGGGGGCATGTGTGATTTTGTACTTTCTTGAAACTTGGCTTCCCAGCCAAATGCCCTTTGGGGTAACCCTTGCCTCAGTGTTTACGCACAGAGGTTCTTTGTCTTTTAAATAGTTTTTTATTTTAATGGGTTCACCACAATATATCCCAGGCACACTGCCTTAGGGGTAGCTGGTCCATTCCACTGGGGTGTCAAACAGACGAGGCATACTGAGGAGTCCTGGTAGGACAAAACACGTGTCTATGTCTTCTGTTAGCACCCTTTGCAAACTGTGTGAGAGGCCTTTCGGCACCATGCAATTCTGCTTAAAGTTGGACCAGCATAACATTCTGTGGTGATTTGCATATGCAGCCCATGATGCTTTGCATTGTGGGGGCATGTGTGATTTTGTACTTTCTTAGAAGAGCAAAGGTGCAAACAGAGAAGAAAATAGCCCAGGCAGTAAAGAAAGGGAACAAGATGTTTTTAGGTATGGAAGCATAAAGAGAAATATCAGGGAAGGGTTATAAGGCTTAGTAGGGATGGGGCGGGGGGAGTGCATGAACTGGGACCAGCAAGAAGTAGACATCCTGAACAAATACTTTTGTTCAGTGTTCACAGTGGATGGGGTCGGCGAGGGACCACAAATAAGTGCCAGGAACATCAAAGGAAGGGAAGGAGGTGGACACTACTACATTTATGGAGGAGAGAATCATGAAGAAACTCACAAATCTGAAAGTGGACAAGGCAATGGGGTCAGATGGCGTGCATCCAAGAATATTGAGGGAGCTCAAGAAAGGTGATGACCCCATCTCTGACAGCCTTGTTCAATCAGTCACTGGAGATGGGAGTAGTTCCGGAGGACTGGAGGAGGGCAGCTGTAGTCCCACTTCACAAAAGTGGTAGCAAGGAGGAGGCTGGCAAATACAGGTCAGTTAGCCTGACTTCAGTGGTGGGGAAAGTAATGGATCACAACTGAAGGAAATGATTGTGGAATATCTTGAATCCAGTGGCTTACAAGATTTGCGGCAGCATGGTTTCACTCGGGGGGGGGGGTGAGGTTATGTCAAAATAAATCTGATAGATTTCTTTGACTGGGTGACCAGGGAATTAGATCAGGGTGGAGTGGTGTATGTGGCCTACCTAGATGTCAGTAAGGCCTTCAACATCATTCCACATAGGTGACTCATTAGCAAGCAGGGCAGCCTAGGAGTGGGTTCAGAGGTGGTAAACTGGGTAAGAAATTGATTAGGGGACAGGAGTCAGAGGGTGGTGGTAAATGACAATGAAATTAAGTTTCCCTGACAATGGACCTTGTCTGGTCAAGTTCCCATTTCAAGCATCTCCTACCCCTTACAACTCCCACCTGCCCTCTTTCCTAGTCTGACAAAGGACCTTGTCTTGCCTACTCCCTACCTCCTATTCGCTATTTAGCCCCATGTCTCCCTGTAACTCGATATTCAATATCTATTCTACTATTTTTTCTTATCCTCTACACTGCTGAGTTTTATTCAGATTGTATGTATACTCTTATCACCCATTTTCTGTAATCTCATGCCTTTTGTTTAATATGCTTTATATTATCCAATAACTGTATGTCAATATGTTGTCAACTGATGTGGAGCCGTTGAAAAGGAGTCTCTGACTCAAAGGATTGTAATTCTGATACCTTCAATAAATAAATGAATAAATGGAGCTCACTCCGAGGAAGGGACGGTGATCAGTGGGGTGCCACAGGGATCTGTACTGTGGCCGGTCCTCTGTAATGTCTTTATTAGTGACATCGCAGAGGGGCTAGAAGGGAAGGTATGTTTCTTTGCAGATGACACTAAAATCTGCAATAGGGTCAACACTCCATGGGAGTGGAAAAAATAATAGAGACCTGAGAAAGCTAGAGGAGTGGTCAAGGGTGTGGAGGCTAAGCTTCACTGCGAAGAAGTGCAAAATCATGCACTTGGGACACAGAAACCCAGGGGTGAAGTACAAAACGGGTGAGTAGTATTAACAACCACCAAACAAGAAAAGGCCCTGGGGTAATCATATCTGATGACCTGAAGGTGGACAGACAGTGTGACAAAGCAGTGGGGAGAGCTAGTGGGATGCTGGGGTGCATAGGGAGGGGTATCACCAGCAGAAAGAGAGAGGTGATGTTACCACTGTATAAATCACTGGTGAGATCTCAACTAGAGTACTGTGTCCATTTCTGGAGACCACGGGCCAGATTCTCAAAGCCCGGTGTCCGACTCAAGGTGCTTGCAACAAACAGAAATGGTGCAAGGTGCACCTTGCATCCAGGGCTGCCTCCACACAATTCACAAAGGTAGCCTGCGTCGACCACAGGCCGCCTTCCCCAAACAGGGCTTGTGCCAGCCCTGCACTGCCGTGTGACATGGCGCTAGGTGAACTGCGCTGATGCAATCTGCAGCTTGCTATTCTCAGACAGCACCCAGTAGCAGATATTCTAAGTGCCCTTAGACCAGCCAGGAATGGCATAGTGGAACTTAGAATATTTCCCACTGGGGCAGTCATCCTATGTGCCACTGTATGCTGTGGTTGCCCTCCAGTTCGCCGCTGGTGCCCATCCTGCCAGGTACCGGCACCCATCCCCAATGCCACCACACCATCCCTAATGCTTCCCGGCCACCGGTAGGTGGCATGGGCAAGTGCCTCCAATCTCTGCAGTGCCCACTGCCTGGTGGTCTAGTGGAACCCACCCCTTGGTGCCCCGCCAGCTGCCGACTGTGGTCTGCAGCGGCACCATACTGTACATATGTACACAGTGTCCGAGACTGATGGCAGCCACTGTGCACATATGTACAGTAGGTCCCATGTCCCGTGCTGCATCGGGCTTGTGATGGACACCTCCCATGCGCCAGGTGTTCAACGCAAGGGACAGAATGCTGCAAGTGTGGGGACTTGGACGCTGGGACCCCTCCTGTACCTGAATCTGGTGCAGGGTCCCTGGCATATGGGGCTTCGGCGCAGGCTGCCATTTGCCGCAGCTTGCACTGAACACAGCCCCCATTGAGAATCAGGCCCCACATCTCTGGAAGCACATAGACAGAGTACAGGCAGTCCAGAGGAGGGCAACTAAAATGGTGCAGGGTCTACATCACAAGCCCAATGAGGAGAGACTAAAGGACCTCAATATGTGCACCTTGGAGGAAAAGAGGGAAGAGGGATATGATAGTGACTTCCTAAAATGGTGCAGGGTCTGCATCACAAGCCCTATAAGGAGAGAACTAAGGCCTCAATATGTACACCCTGGAGGAAAGTGTGTGTGGGGGGGGGAATTTGATAGAAACTTTCAAATACCTCACTGGTATAAATAAGGTTCAAGAGGGAAGCAATTTTCAGAAAAGAAGATGCTCAAGGACAAGGGGTCACATTATGAAGCTGGAGGGGGTGTAGACTCAAGGGAAATGTGAGGAAGTACTTCACAGAAGGAGTGGTGAATGCCTGGAACAGCCTACCAGTGGACGTGGTGGGGACAGAAATGGTAACTTGATTCAAGAATGCATGGGATAGGCATAAAGGAACCTTAGTGGTTGGGAAGGGTCATAAAGCTAGAGATCAGGTAGTGTCTGTGGTGATACAGTAGGTAGGGGACATGGGCAGACTAGGTGGGCCAAGCGATCCTTATCTGCTGTCAATTGCTATATTTCTGTAGTCTCTCTAGTCACATGACTAGAAAAAAGAGTGAGGAATATATTAAATATTGGGGCTACAACACTGGATTTTATAAAAAAGAAAAGAATTATGGGTTTAAATTTCAGTTCTTCAGGGAATACTTGGAAGATATAATTAATAAACACTGCAAGATCATGTCAAAATGAGGAGTGTGATACAATACTATAATCAGAAATGAAGAGAAGTGTTAATACTACGAGAAAATGGGTAATCGGGGAGTACTTAGAAAATATATTTAATAAATAGTGTCCATTTATCTCAACTCTGTATTCCAAATATGAATAATCCAAAACAACAATAGGGCCATAGTTTTACCTTGTGGAACACAAAGGGACAGCAAGACCATGTCAAAATGAGGAGTGTGATATAATACTGTAATCAGCATTGAAAAGAAGTATTAATACTACAAGAAACTCACTTTATGGTATGAAATGCCAAATGTGCTGGCTTATTGGAAGCAATTTAGTACTGCACTGCATGTGATTTACACTTGCGAAGAGTGGCTGTATTAATAAAAAGAACTCACTTTTACAGTGTAGAAATTCTACCACTGATTTAGGCGACCGATTTGTTATTCTAAATCTACAATTCAGAATCAAAACTTTATATTATTCGGTCTTTATGCACCACAAGACTACCCATTATTTTTTACAAATGTTATTTTGGTGGGCGTGGCCTGCAGCCGAATGGAATGGATGCTTGAGCTCTGAGCTCCCTGGAGAACCCCACAAAAATCCAAAAATATTCAGATCCTTCCAGTGTATGGTGGGACTATAGCAAGTTTTTATTGAATATAACTAATTGCCCATCTAGCGATCCGCTGATTGATTCCTGGGCTGCTGATTACAACAACCTGTTCAGCTCGGCTATACTACTTCAGCCACGAGGCCTTGTCAGCCCTCATGAGCCTTGGGATGGAGCCTGCCATAACACCAATGGGATTGGAGGGGAATCTCTCAGAAATCCAGCAGATGTTTGCCAAAATCCTTCATTGGATGAGTAATTTGGACATGGCCACAAAGAAAAATACCTCCGACATTGTGGATCTCTCTCAGAGAGCCTGTGTTACGGAGCATAGGCTGGCTGAAACAGAGGACAGCTGGCATAAGATGGGAGCCAGGCTTTGAGAGCAGGATAGGATGATTAATCAACTCTGGGCCAGAGTAGAGGACCTTGAAAACCACAGCCAACGGAACAACCTATGGTTCGTCGGTTCCCTGAGGTCTGTGAGGGCCGGACACTATCCTGTTTTACAGAACAAGCTACCTCACATACTGCATGGGCTTGATGGGGACCCACTTGAAATTGATAGGGCTCACACCATTCACTTGCTCCACAGCCTTCATCTGGAGGCCACCCACACACAGTATCCTCACCTGGTTCCTCCGGTTCCAGGACAGAGAAAATGTCATCAAACTTGCCAGTGGGAAAAAGGACCTCTCCTGGCAAGGCGATCGCATACATATTTTTGCTGACTATTCACAAGAGGTCACCATGAGATGCAGGGCCTTCACTCCAGTGCGCAGAACCTGTGCTGAACTCAGGCTCGAGGACTCTCTGCGATACCCTGGCTCCCTCAGAGTTATTGTTAATGGTACCCCTCAGCTATTCGACAACTCCACAGCTGTGGAGAATTTCCTAGCAGCACTAGCTCCTAAACTGAACTGGGGCAAGTTTAAAGATATTGTTAGCCCTTGGGCTGCTGACACTATGCAATCACCAATGGAAACTGGACAACAGGTGACCGGCCCAGTAACGCCAAGCCCCTCGCACCTGCACCCATCCACTTGTACACCCTCTAAGAAATCCCCAGGCAGTAAATGGAGGAACAGGCATAAGGCAAGGATAGAAGAGGCACACATTGACAAGATGCCCTGGCTCCGCTCCAGGAGCCGCAGAGACAGCCCTGATTTGGTCGCCTCACATAGCAAACTTGACATGAGCAACAACCAATTCATCGCTTTGATGGACCTACCGACGGATGACCCACCACAAGATGTGCACAAGCTCCCCCGGAGCTCACCTAAAAAGAACAGTAGGCTTCAGTCTGCAAGAGGCCTTTCTTGGGCGGAATTGACAAATATCCAGTCTCCTGAGGCCTCTGCGAACACTGAACAAGCCCTCATCGGGGGACATATCACTGAAGCCAACCCTGCTATAAACTCTGTGGGCTGAGCAGGAACTTGATCTCTTTTGCATTTAGTCTGATTCACTCTCTGGTCACCTTCAATCTGGTGACTTCACCTGGCCTGCACCTGATTTACCCTGCTGCAAATACCCACGTTCTGGGGGCAGTAAGTATATGATGCTTCAGCAATGGGGTTGTTTTAGGGCTGGGTTATTTTGCAAATACTATTCTCTATGGCCCTTTATACGGGTTGGTTTTTGCCCTGTAGTCTGGCTTCTAGTATCTATCTTACATCCTGCCTCCCAGAGTAGCTATGCAGGACAGGGATGACATTTGCCCCCTTTGCCTGATTTACCCCTCCTTAGCTGAGGAGGGGCACAAGGTTAAGGATCTACTTGCTCATACATAAGCAACATACTTAGACAATCACTGTTTAAACTGTACAAGTCAGAGGGATCTATAGCATCTGGCTATAGTGGGGAAGTACTGGGGGACTTTGGAGCTCAAGGGGACTTCTTCTCCTTGATGTACTCAAGTTTCTCACCCTCCAGCGACCACTTTTGGTATCTGGGCTGTGTACCAGCCGATACTTACAGCAGATGCTGGTCACGTACTGTAATGTTTACAAAGGGTTGGTGGGGGAGGGAGGGTTATGTTAATAACTCAGTTATTGTTTATACATGGTTATTTCTAATTTGTATGTTTAAAATGTTCATGTTACTAGGTGGTCAGTTTGCGCCACCTAGAGTTGTTTCTGCTTATGGCAATCCGATGGAAGTGGTTATGGTTTGGTACTGGTTCAGAGGGGATAGATGCTGGCTAGCTACTGACACTAGCTATAGCCCTGACACACAGAGTTTTCGATCGTACCCATATTCAGCCATGGTATACCCTAAGGAAGGTGGAACTTAAACTGATCTCTTGGAACATTAGGGGGCTTAATTCCCCAGTAAAAAGGAAGAAGGTGCTGCTTCATCTTAAAAAATTGGGCCCCCTTATAGTGTTCCTCCTAGAGGAGGCAAAGAAACTCAAATAAGTATGGGTAGGTGAAGAGATACACAGTGTGGCAGAATCTCATAATCGAGGAGTCTCTATATTGCTCCATAAAAAATTGGGTTGGAAACTGAATAGACATACCCATGATAAAGAAGGTAGAAGAGTTATGGCTGAGATGGACACCCTGGAGGGCTCACTGATCTTAGTCAATATCTATACTCCCAATCAAGACTGCCCCCAGTACTTCCATACCTTAAACCAATCCCTTTCTGAATTCAACTCTAACCAAGCTCCAGTATTAATGGGGGTGACTTTAATCCAACACTGGACCATATACAAGACAGAAGTAATAAGACCTCTGAACCCCACAGACAAGCTAAGTTAGCTGTTCAAGGACTCATGAGCAAACATGTACTGCTGGACACCTGGAGAGCACAGCACCTAGGGATCATGATTTTACTTATTTTTCCCTAGTGCATGGGTCTTCTAGCAGAATAGACCTCTGGCTTATTTTTTATAGGCTATATGAATCAGTTGTCCACTCACTCATACATCCGATCATCATCTCAGACCATGCACCCTTAGAACTTATGATTAGACAGGGGCAGGTTTCCCCTCCAACCTCTACATGGCGCCTGGATCCCCTCCTGTTGGAGGACTTAGAATTCTAGAAGTGGCTAGGGCCTGAAGTGGCAGACTATTGGGGGCATAATGACAATGCTGAGGTCTCAGACTCGACCCTCTGGGGGGCTTTTAAGGCCACTATGAGGGGCAGAATAATTGCCTTTGCTTCCGCCAGGAGGCATCACCGAGAGGCAGATCAATGAGCCCTTGAGAAACAACTCTATACATTAGAATCTCAGTACAAGATGCTTAACTCTCAAGCTCCTCCCCAGACATTGCTAGGCCAGCTGATAAGTACCAGAATCTCACTCAATGCCCACCTCACTCGGCAGGCTGACCTGAACCTACGAAGAATACGGTATGCATACTGGGAGGGGGGGAGAAGGCTAGCAAACTTCTAGCCTATCGCTTGAAACACCAGTAAGCCTCTCGAATGATTCACTCTCTAGCAGATAAGCAAAGGGGTGAATGCTATTCCCAAAAAGAGATAAATGAGATCATGTCTCGATTCCATGAACAGCTTTATGCATCTCCCCATCCCCCAGATATGTTTAAAATTCAAGGTTTCTTGGCTGCGTTACCTATCCCTCGACTCCCAGCAAAGGACTCCCAAGCATTGGAATCTCAGAAGAAGAAGTGGTGGGAGCAGTTAGATCCATGAACCTTCACAAGGCCCCCGGTAGGGATGGGGTACCCATAGACTTCTATAGAACCCCAGGAATTAACCTGGCCCTGTATCTAGTCCGAGCATTTCGTCACTCCCTCTCGGTTGGTAAACTCCCTCCTACCTTGAGAGAACCTACCATTACAGTTCTTCTCAAGAAGGGGAAAAAACCACTTTCCCCGAGTAGTTATCACCCTATATCACTCATTAATGCTGATGCTAAGATCCTGGCTAAAGATCTGGCAACCAGGCTTGAACATCTCCTCCCAGGCTTAATCCATCCCTCACAGGCTGGTTTTGTTATGGGCCGCCGAGGATCTGATCACCACAGAACTCTGATTTTGCTGATGCACCTCGTTAAAACATCTAAAACACGGGGGGGGCGTGGCCAACAGCCGAATCGAATGGACGCCTAAACGGCTTGCTCCCGAATGTAACCCCTGAAATCCTGCATTCACCGACCTGTTCCTACACAACGGTATAAAATTTCGACATTGAACTTACCGGTGGTCGTCCCGATATCTGTATCCGGACCGGTGCTTTAAACATCGGCTGCTTTTTAGAGTTTCTTCTGTGTTGCTCAGCTCGCTCTGCTACTGACCCAGAAAGACTTTTGCAACATGGAGTCTCATTCACGCCCTCCGATGGCAACTGAAAGTAATATACTAGAAATACGGCAAATGTTTGCAGAAATCCTGCATCGCATGGATAAAATGGATGTTGCTACAAGGAAGAACACTGAGGATATCGTTGATTTATCGCAAAGGTTCTGTATCTTTGAGCATAAGCTAACTGAGGTGGAAGATGGCTGGCATAAGGCCGAGGCTAAAGTACATGATCAGGGACAGCTAATTCAGCATCTTTGGGCCTGGGTGGAAGATCTGGAAAATCGCAGCCGCCGGAACAATCTCAGATTTGTTGGGTTCCCTGAAGGCTGCGAGGGGAATGATGCTATATCTTTTCTACAATGAGTACTACCCTTATTGTTGGACTGTCAGTGTGAGACCCCGTGGGAGTTGGACAGAGCACATAGAACCCTGGCCCCATGGCCGGCCCCCGGTGGGCGCCCCCGTACTATTTTAGCCCGATTCCTCCGGTTTCAAGACCGAGGACGGATCACTCAGCTGGCACGGCAGAAGAAAGAGCTGTTCTGGAAAGGGCACAAAATTCAAATATTTGCTGACTACTCATTGGAGGTTACTAACAGGCGAAGGCCTTTACAGCAGCTCGGAGGGCATGTGCTGAACTGGGTCTTGAATATTCTCTGCGTTACCCTGCGTCTCTCCGGATTGTGATTAATGGATCACCACGGGTCTTTGACAACCCGGCATCTGCTGAGGACTTTATAGCTTCACAGGCTCCTAAACTGAACTGGGGCAAACTGCGTGCATCTCACAGCCCAAGGGCCCTCCCTGCTCAATCTACCCCGATGGACACAGATGGACCTGCAACCCCTATTGCTGTGGCAGCCTCATCTTCTCATTCAGCTGAAAAGCTTCTGACTCCCAATCAGTCATCCCCTCAAAAATCCTCTGGAAGTAGAAAAAAGAATAGAAGAAGGGTGAGGATTGAAGGAGGGCACATAGATAAAAACCCCGCAGCTCCGCTCCAGAAGCAGAAGCAGGAGTGGTAGTTCAGAACCTAGTGCCTCTCATGAGTCTCTTACTCCGGATATGAGCAACAATCAATATAAAGTTCTGATGGATCTCCCTGCCAAAGACATTCCCCGCAACCTTCCTCTACCACCTAGATGCTCCTGCTTGGCTGGCTCGAAATCCTCAGCAGCTAAACAGCTTCTCTGGACCGAAGATGCAGCTAGTACCCCTACGGAGGACTCTGGGACCACGGCAGCTGGACCGGCTTTGGAACTAATTTCAAGCAGCATGGCTACCTCCACTCCTGCTACTGAATCAGTTGGCTGACTGCTATTATCATATCTCTTTTTGGTTTTTAATGCTTTGCTTGTCTGTGGATTAACAGGCATTGCCTCTGATTAGGGATGAGCCCCCTGCACCCCAAGTTAAAGGGGACCTTCCCCTTCAGAGGATAGTTATGATGGGCTCTTAGGTTCATACCTGAGCAGCCACTCTGGCACTTGCTGTTCCCTGCCACTCGAGGTGCCGATCAGGCTCTCCGTGCTTGCTCTGGTTGATATGCCTGAACAAATGGGGACAAGCATGGTGCTGCCCATAGTTTAATTCTGGGGCTCTGCATACCTGTAGATCAGCCCTAGGCATTACCTCAAAACATATAGAGGGGCTAAGCTCGGCTCTCACAACTGTTCCTTACTACTTTATCGGATGACAGCCTATTTGGCCGTTGTTGTTTGGAAGACTTTTTTTTTTCCCTCTCCTTCCCCGTACATGTCTCCTTATTAGGGGTTACAAGGAGATCTGCTTTACCTAGTTATGATGGGTTCCTGGGGTCAACTACCTCCCAGCAACCTCTACTGGTGTCTAGGCTTTTTTTTGTTTTTAGCTGACATGCACAGTGGATGCTGGTTGTATGTGGGATTGCAAAGTTGCGAACAGAGGGGGAGGGGTGGGGGATGGGTTTTGTTAATAAAAATGGGTTAAATCTCCTTCAGTTATTAGGGATTGTGCATGTTAGTATCTGTTTCTGTCAGGTTAAAATGTTGATTTTATGATGTTGTGTTAACTGTTTTCTGGCAATCTTTCTAATGGGGCAAGGAGGAGCTCCGCTAATGTCAGATGGGGAAGTAAGAAGGAGTAAGGTGGTAGATTCAGGCTCACTCCTTAATGTTTCCGATCATATACTCCTGCTGATACATTTTACTGATGGCTTGAATGGAGCCTAAGCTAATTTCATGGAATGTAAGGGGGCTTAACTCGCCCATCAAATGGAAGAAGGTGCTAATTCACTTAAAAAAATTAGCCCCTATGGTGGCTTTCTTTCAAGAGACTAAACTCTCTTCTTAGGAAGCCACTAAGCTTAAGCAAGCTTGGGTGATTGAAGAACTCCATAGTGTGGCTCCCACCCATAAAAGGGGAGTCTCCATACTCTTTCATAAAAATTTGGTATGGAAGGTGAAGGACTTCATACGAGATCAAGAAGGGAGATGGATTATTGCGGAAGTTGAAACCCCTGAGGGCCCCCTGGTCCTGGCCAATATATACGCTCCTAACCAGGACTACCCACAATTTTTTCATACAGTTAATCAGGCCATCCTGGACTTCAACAAAAACAGAGCCCCAATACTTTTAGGAGGGGATTTTAATTTAACATTAGATCATACTATAGATAGAAGCAATAACTCCCCTGAACTCCATCGACAGGCTAGGAGAGCAGTGGGGAAATTAATGTCTGAACTTGGATTATTGGATGCCTGGAGGGTGTTACACCCAGGAGTGCATGATTATTCATGTTTTTCCCCAACCCACAGCTCTGCCAGTGGGATAGATCTTTGGCTCATATCCTCTGGGTTATATGAGAAGGTGGTGGGGGCTTTGATTCACCCAATTTACGTTTCCGATCATGCCCCCCTTGAATTAGTTTTCAAGAGGGGACATGATCCCCACCAATCTCATGCCTGGTGGTTAGACCCACTTTTGCTAGAAGATAAAACTTTTCTAGACTGGATTGGCCAGGCTGTAACAGAATACTGGACAGACAATGATAATGGTGAGGTATCCGACTCAACCTTATGGGAGGCCTTTAAAGCTACTATTCGTGGCAGGATAATAGCTTTTGCTGCAGCCAGGAGACTCCACTGGGCAGCCGATCAGTGGGCCTTGGAGAAGCAACTATACAATTTGGAAGCCCAATACAAAGCCCTGGGTAACCAACCCCCTTCTCCAGATCTACTAGTGCAATTAGTCAGCACCCGAATCTCTCTCAACTCTCACTTATCTCGGCAGGCTGAGCTAAACCTTAGACACATGCATCATGCTTACTGGGAAGGGGGAGAAAAGGGCAGTAAGTTATTGGCCTATCATCTTAAGTGTCAGCAAGCTTCTAAGGTGATACATGCGTTGGTAGATTCAACTGGGAACCCCTGTCGTACAAACTCAGGGATAAATCTAATCATATTCCAATTTTATGAAAATCTATACGCTTCTCAAAATTCCCCTGATCCAGCCAAGATCCAAGCTTTCCTATCCTTGCTACCCATTCCCAGAATCTCCAGCCGGGATACCAAATTGTTAGAAACCCCGATTACAATCGAGGAAGTTAACCAGGTATCACGCTTGAATCCATGTAAACCCTGGGAAGGATGGACTGCCTATTGATTTGTATAGACTCGGTGTTAATCTGGCCCCTTATTTGGTTCGGGTATTCCGACACTCCTTACTTAATGGACAGCTACCCCTCTCCATGAGAGAAGCCGTTATTACAGTGCTTCCCAAAAAAGGGAAAGACCCACTGTCTCCAGGCAGTTATCGCCCTATTTCTCTAATTAATGCAGACGCCAAGATACTGGCTAAGGTTATTGCTGGCCAGCTTGAACCCCTTTTGCAAGGCTTGGTTAGTCCTTCCCAAGCGGGCTTTGTCAAGGGCCATCTGGGGTATGACCATCACAGAACGCTAGGGTCTTTTATGCACTCTGTCAAACTCTCACCAATCCCTTCAGTTGCTATGGCCTTCGACTTCGAAAAGGCCTTCAATTCGGTCGAATGGGCCTTTCTATTTCATACTCTTCCATTATGGGTTTTGGCCCTGACTATATTGCCTGGATAAGGCTACACACTGCACCCCTAGCTCTCGCGTTATTAGGTAGCACCATGTCTCGGCCCTTCCACTACAGAAGGGCAATGATGACAAGGAAGCCCTCTTTCTCCCCTTTTATTTATTTTAGCAATGGAGCCTCTGGCCATTGCACGTAGGTCCTCCAGCACTATCCCTGGGATTCAGGTGGGGGACGTCAACTACAAGACATTCCTATATGCAGATGATCTGCTTATTACTACCGAACATTCCCAATTAGGGATTCAGACAATTTTTAGAACCTTGACTGAGTTTACTAAGATATCAGGTTTAAAATTAAATCAGTCCAAAACTGAAATTCACCCGTTAAACTCCTCAGCCTCCGGAGAGGATTTTATCGCCTTGGGGCTAAAATGGTTCCCTCAGGGCATTAAATACCTGGGTATCATCCTACACCCAGACCCGCTTAAAATGTTTGCGGCCAATTTCAATTCTCTGATCACCTCACTCAGGGTAGACATAGGTAGATGGAAAGCACTAAAGCTTTCATTGGCTGGGAAAATTGATTCGATCAAAATGATGACTGCTCCCAAGATGCTTTACTTATTGGCCCATCTACCCCTGCCTATACCCCAGAAGTGGTTTCAGAAATTGGAGACCCTAATGGGTAATTTTCTATGGGAGGGTGCACCCCCCTGGTATAGCAAACTCAAACTTCAGCAGCACTGGAAAAGGGGGGGGGGCTGGGGACTCCCCTGGTTACAGTGGTATCATATGTCCTTTGTGTTGGCTCAGACTCTTAGATGGTTTTCTAAAATTGGACAGGGCTGTCCGCAATGGCTCCAGTAAGAAGCTTCCCTAACTCACACTGCTGCTCTGGCGGCCATCCTATATGGTAGGAAGAAACTGCCCACGGGCCTTTCTCCTCCCATATTACTTTCAGTTAAATACTGGAAACAAGCTATGACTCTGCTGGGCCATGACCTGGCCCCTTGGGAATATATGCCTTTATGGGATAATCAGGCCTTGAAAATAGGGGAATCCACCCTGCACTGGAAAGTATGGGAGGGACAGGGTATCTTCCTAATACAAGATCTCCTACTCCCGGGGACTACTGTTATCGATTTCTTTGAATCCCTAAGGGCAAGATATCATCTCCCTGCCTCTCATTTTTGGAGATATCTTCAGTTAAGAGATGCTATATCTCATCTCCCAAAATCTCCCCATAGTGACTCATTATAAAAAAAGACTCACCCCATTTCTTCATGGAGTAAAGTTACCAAGAACAAAGCTAGTAACATATATCATGCCCTCAGAGACTCCACCCCAGACCCTATCCAGAAAGCTAGACTGCAATGGGAAAAAGAGCTACAGATCTCGATCTCAGAACAACAATGGGAGTATGGGTGGGCACGTATCCATTTGGCTTGCCGGGATGGGCGTACAAGACTTATCATGAATAAGACCCTCCATAGATGGTATTGAGACCCGGCGAAACTAGTTAAGATGGGACTTATCCCGGCTGACGCTTGCTGGAGATGTGGCAACCAGGGGGTTCATCTGTTTCATATACTCTGGGACTGTCCCAACCTTCAACAGTTCTGGCAAGCCATTCAGAACATGTGTCAACAACTATTTCCTGATATCGTCCCATGTCCCGCCCTACTTCTTCTTGGTTGCTGCAGTCCTGAGATGCCCAAGTGTAGTCCTGAGGCACAGTGGATCACTATGGTCGGCATTGGCCAAAAAGACTTATGTTGACGAGATGGAGAACCCTGATATTCCTACCTTTCATCAGTTCCTTTTGGCCTTAGCACAAGGGGCCACGTTTGAGAGGATCTCCAGCTTTGCCCAAGGCTCCCTAACCCGGTATGACCAATGTTGGCAACCTTATTTAAGGTCCAAGTACTGTCACAATACTTCTTCCAGCTCCACCCCCTAGACTCCTCCCCTTCATTATATAAGGTTTGGATAGTTCCTTTTTTCTAAGTCTTCCCCTTTCTCTCCTTCTCCATCCCGATCTTATCTATATATTTTTTTTAAATTAAAAAAAAAGGAAAGATTGCCATAGTTGTATATAGTTGATATTACAATCTGCCTGGGAATAGGACATACCCTTGGTAGGGTAACCATATATTACTGACTTCTTTTTGTTACATCCTTCTCTATTGTGTAATCTACTTATACTGCTTTACGCTCCCCTCTGTTTGGAGGGAAGCAACATTTCATTAGTTTAATCACCCTCTGGCTACCTGGTCTGTAGTAGAGAGAATTTGTTAAGTTATATCCTGCAAGGTTGTAGCTAACTGACAGAATGTTTTGTCAATTGCATCTACTGGCCATACCTAATGTTGCAGTATCTGTCGAATCCTTATGGGGAAGACTCTGCCTTTGTGTGTGTGTTCTGCCTAAAGACAACAATAATAAAAATTGTTTAACAACAAAAAAACATCTAAAACACCATCTGTAGCCCTGGCCATTGATTTCGAAAAGGCATTCGACTCAATAGAGTGGCCCTTTCTATTTCACTCACTTTCCACTATGGGAATGGGTCCTAACTTTATTTCCTGGATTAAACTCCTATATGCCTCTCCCATGGCTTCTGTCCTAACCAATGGTATCTTGTCTACGCCCCTTCAACTACAAAAAGGCACGAGGCAAGGTTGCCCCCTTTCCCCACTTTTATTTGTCCTGGCTATAGAATCCCTTGCCAATGCTCTCCGGGAATCCCCCCGGATTCCTGGAATACGAGGGGGGGGGGACTCCATATTCAAAACTTTATTTTATGCGGATGATCTCCTCATCACTAAGGAATATACTCCCTAAGTGATTAAGGACATCTTCACCATTCTAGCTGAGTTTTCTCAAGTATCAGGTCTTAAGCTGAATCAATCTAAAACTGAGGTTCTCTCACTGAACTCCGAATCCTCAGGGGAATTCTTCACTAACTTAGGGCTAAACTGGTCCCCCAATGGTATTAAATATCTGGGCATTATTCTGCACCTGAACTTGGACAAAATGCTCTCTATTAACTTCACCAACCTCATAACCTCACTCAGATTAGATATAGAAAGATGGAAGGCCCTGAGACTGTCGCTAGCCAGGAAAATTGACTTCATTAAGCTGTTGGCTGCCCTGAAGATGTTATATGTTCTGGTTCATTTACCAGTGCCCATCCCCCAGAAATGGTTTCAAAAAATGGAGGCCCTTATGGGCAATTTTCTATGAGAAGAGACCCATCCCAGATTTAGTAAACAAAAATTAAGGCAGCACTGGAGTAGAGGTGGGTGGGGACTCCCCTGGCTACAAGGGTATCACATGGCCTATGTGTCGACTCAGATGACTAAATAGTTTTGTAAGACAGATCAGGCCTCCCCTTCCTGGCTACCATTAGAAGCTTCCCTGTTGAATGCTCCTTCCTCTGCAGTAGCCCTATACGATAAAAAACCTCCCCACTCTGGGGTTTCTCCTGCTATACTGACTTCAGTTAAATACTGGAGGAGAACCCTTGCCCTTCTATACAAAAACCCAGCTCCATGGGAATTCACCCCTCTGTGGAACAACCCTGCCATACAAGTAAGAAACCGTATGCTCCATTGGCAGTTTTGGGAGACTCAAGGTATTGCCCTGATACAGGATCTGCTACTCCCAGGTACATACTCACTGGACTCCTTCGAAGCCCTGAAAACTCACTTTCATCTCCCTACAACCCACTTTTGGAGATATCTCCAAAACAGGGATGCCATCACCCATTTACCTAATGCTCTGCTCATAAAGGAGAACCCTCAGAACCCCCACCCCATTAGTTTATGGGGTAAGCGCCTCAAAAATAGCACAAGCAAGATTTACATGGACCTTAGGGATGCCACGGAGGATCCTACCCAGTCCTCCAGAGTTCAGTGGGTCTCAGATTTACAGAGCCCTATCTCTGATCGCCAGTGGGCACATGGATGGATAAGGATCCACAAAGCCTGTAGAGATGGGCGCACCCACCTTATCATGAACAAGACCCTTCATAGGTGGTATCAGGACCCTGCCAAACTTAAGCGTATAGGTCTCATTCTGGCCAACAACTGCTGGAGATGTGGCAATCAGGGGGCTAACCTACTTCACACTCTCTGGTCATGCCCCTCTCTTCATCTCTTCTGGCTTTCAATCCAGACTATGTGTCAACAAATATTTCCCATGGTTTCCCCTGACCATTCTCTTCTTCTCTTGGGGTGTGGAAAGCCGTCCACACCGAAACATTCCCCCGGGGCCAAATGGATCACTGGTATAGGGGCTATAGCCAAAAGATTAATCCTGATGAGATGGAGATCCCCTGATATCCTGACTTTCCAGGAATTCCTTCTGGCTGTTGCCCAAAGAGCTATGCTGGAGAGACTCTCCAGCTTTGCCGGGAGCTTAAGCTCTCAATTTGATGAATGCTGGCAACCCTCCCTTAACTTGAAATACTGCCATGAGTCCCCCCCCAAGGCTATGCTATAAATCTCTCTACCAGCTGTGGTAAGGGGTTCCCCAGCCTCCTCATCACTCATCTGTGTTCTCCCCTAGATGATCTAGATGTGGCATGTGACTGTTTTCCCCTTCCCCAGCTCGGATTGCCTTTCTGCATATAGTTCTTATTAGTACATATATAACTATCAGATTGCACCACACTGGACTTTAATTTGTAATTATATGTCTCAGGCCTCTTGTATGCACCTAGTATTGTCATAGAATAATATGCCATGGTCCCTTATGTGAGTTCATACACGGACCCGGCTATGTTATAATTGGTACCCTTCTGCACAGTCCGGACTTGGGATTTACTTCATAACTAGTGTGACTGGCTGTTTCAGACAATGCTACTGTATCCTGTGTTAATGTTTTTATTTGGAGATTTGGACATACTAAATGTTGTGGTATGGTCCTAGAGCCTGTCTGTACTCATTTGTGTGTGTGGTGCTTTTCCTCCAACTAATAAAATCTTCAACAAGTACAAATGTTATTTTGGCTATATCTCAGTTCCCTACACCTTATAAATTTGCAAGAGATTATAATCTAACCTTGCATGATACTGATAAATCATCGGGCAGTCTTGAAACAAAAAAAGGTAGTACAAATTATACATGAACATAGTAAAGACTTGGTCTAGTCGATCCATACACTGTTGGAATAAAAACTCTAACACAGAAACATACTCTTTTGTTTCTCAGGTTCACCATGTTCATTCCAGGATAGATTTAATGTTAGAGTCATTAAGGAGGAGGCAGTATGGCGCAGTGGTTTAAGGCTGTAGGCTGCAAACCTGCATACCTGGGTTTGAATCCCACAGCCCTCACTTGCATACTGAGTGACCTTGAGCAAGTCACTTAACTTCCTTGTGCTCCCAGGTTGCACCTGTAAACAAGCTTTCAGCTTAGTGTGCTTTTTCCTTGTACAACTAATAATAAAAATAAACATTAAGCTTATTGGAAAACATTCAGGATTTCGAGTATGGGCCAATAATAATCTCAGATCATCTCCCAGTGAGCTGGAAATTAACATTAGATGGGGTGATACAAAGACATAGAATTTGCAGAATTGATTGTACATTATTGGAACACCCCTATTTTGAAGATTTAATGGAAGTACAATTAGCAAATTACTTCAATGAAAATGGCGGAGAGGAACTTTCACTATTTGTAGTATGGGAAACATTAAAGCCTATGCTAAGAGCTTATGTTAACTCCTTTATGATTGCCAGAGATAAAAAACAGACCTGACAATATAAGTTTTTAGAGGACCATTTAAAAAAAGAAGAACAAATGCACATCCAATCTGCATCTGAGACTGATCTACAAAAATTATTGGCCACTGAACTAAATATAATTTATTGACTGAACTTAGTATGGCAGCTTAAATGTGAAGAAACTAATAATATAATACCAAACATCCAAAGATGAGATGGAGTAATTTATACAGACCAGAAAAAAAATAGTGGAGACTTAAAGAATTCTATTAGATTTTATACATGGTAGAATATAATTCTATAAAAAAAAAAAAAAGTAAATATTTAGACAATATTATTCTTCCAGATGTAACAGAAATGCAGAAACAATTTCTGGAAGAAGATATAACCCAAAGTGAGATAAGTGATGCAATAAAAAATGCATATCAAATATATCCCCTGGGCTGGATGGTATAATAACTGAATTCTACAAAAGATGTGAGGCAACTTTAGTTCCTCGGTTGGAGTATTTATGTAATTTGATAAAAAATAACATGGGGAGCATGGCCTGGCATCCAAGATGGCAGCGATCTGATTTCCCAGCTCCTACCTACCTCCTGGCATCCTACATCATCCTCCTCTAGCTACAGCCTGATTTAAACTATAGTGCAACTCCACAGGATACTGGTACATCAGTGGATGGGATAGTGTGGTTTTTGACTGTTTAGGTGCAATACCACTTACCTGATTTGTCTGTATCAGTTGGCTGGTCTACAGCAGCACATCCCGAAAGCCTCACAGTGCAGCATGGCTAAGTCCAGTGACAAACTTTGTGTCAGGACCCCAGGTGGTCTAAAAGAAATAAGAGAGATGTTTGCACAACTACTGATCGAACTAGGGGACTTTAAACAACAGAATACTTTAACCAAGCAAAGATGTGGTGTCAATATTTCAACAGGTGTCAGAAAATGAGTGGCAGCTATCCATCCAAAGGGACACCATAGACCACATTTCGGATCACATCAGGGAACAAGATCATGTGATTAAACATCTAACTGAAAAGCTTGCAACAATCTGTGCCAAGTGGGGTTCCCAGAGTGGGAAAAGGGATGGGACACAATAGCATTTCTGCACCAAGTACTCCCGATTGTACATACACATCAGTGGCTTAACTTGCTGGAAACTGAGGGGGCTCACCATTCTCTTGCCCCTCCAAGCCCAGACAGTGGCCCCGGCCATTCATAGTGAAATTTTTCTGGTTTCAAGTGAACGAAAAGATAGCCCAAATCACTAGAGAATGAGGGTCCCTACAGTGGCAGGGACACAGACTCCAGATTTTTTTTCAGACTGAGAGGTGCATGGAATTCACAGAGGCCTGACATGCATTAATGGAGCTCCAAGTCCCCTGCAGCCTCCGGTATTCAGCCAATGCTAAGAGTAACCCGAAATGGGGTCCATCTCTCATTTCATAATCCCAAAGAAGCAGAGAAATTCATCTGTTGATCCTGGTCTACAGTGTGCTACCTGGCCCTACTCCTTACAGAAGGCATGACAGCATGGACACCACCCCAGTTAACAATTTTCAAGGTGGGAAACACACCCAAAGCACACTAGAATGGTGTCCCACCATCCAGAATTGAAGGGTGTCTGGTTCCCTGCTGGCATAAAATGAGGAAGGGGGATAAACATAAACATGAAGGGAAGGTCAACAGTAGAACTGAGCCCATCTCTCCTCCATGCCAAAGCCACAGCTGCAGTAGAGACAGACAGGCTTCTGAGGGTGGCTCTGATCACAAACTATTCAGTTCCAGATATGCCCCACTTAGCTGACTGCTACCAAGTGATCTGCTTGAGACAAACTCCAGAGGCATTGCACTGCCAATTTGTTTGAGTCATCCTCTGTTCAAGACATGGATAAGGCTGAAGCTATGGGATGCTTACCTCAGGGTCCCAGATTGCCTGCCTCCCCAGAGCAATGCTAGTGGACTTCTGGTGCTATAATCACTTCAACCCCGTCTGGGGACCCTGATATATCCCCAATCTCTGGTAACAGCTGAGGTGGACTTCTACACTCTCCTGCTTGCACTTTTCTATGCTTGCATGGGGCAACAGTAAAGGTTGTTGATGGGCTAGGCCAATGTCTCCTGTGTGACAATAGCCCACCCACACTGTTTTTTTTTAAAGTGGTATCTCTGGAGTTAAGGCAGGATACTAGCAAGCACATTTCCAGTAGCTCTCACTGAGAGCACGTAAGTATATTCATTTTAATGTTGCTGTTTAAGGCCCCATTAGGACCCAGTATAAAGTATGTTTCCTACCCTGCAATGTTAAAAAAAGGGTATAAAATGTCTCTTTATGCAGGAGACTGTTTCATTTATAGTGCAAGGGGACGAGTGTGGATGGCAGTGTCTCCCATTGTTGAAGCACTGAAGATTCTGGGAAATGTTTTAAGGTCCCCTGAAAATCAATATTCTGCCGTGTCCTGTTGCCCCAGTGGCAGGTGATATAAAACTCAAGGGAGAATTTGCTCTCTCTTGCTCACTAAGGTCCTGAGCTGCATCTTATCAGCAACAGTACTGGGTACAACCACCTGCCATATTGAGGCACTGCAGAGTTACTAGCCCATTTGGAGGGGTGTGGATAAATGAGGGTCCTGATTAAATGCTTGGTTGTCATTGCAGTCCTTGCTTATTAAACCCACTAGGCGCACAACATTATGGGTATAAGGATCCATGTGGTGAGTTTGTGTAGGGCCAGGTGGGCTTACATTCGGCTCTGCCTAATAGCCCATGGGGAGTTCTGTTTAATGCAGCTCAGCCAAACATAGGGGAAGAACTCACAAACAGTGTAAAGATGCTGAGGGACATCATAAGCCTTCATAACCAGGCTGTAGTGAACTCAGCTGTTAGGTCCTGACATGCTACTCATACATATATGGCAGCACATCCTCCCCTTCCTTTGGGGTATTCCCTCTTTAGCTGTATCTAATATGGCTGCAAGGTGTCATGTGGAAGGGAAGTGGGAGATGGGAGGCTGAAATCTAGACCCTGATTATGGTTCCTTTGTAGCCTGGGTTGTCGGTCACCCTCTGTAACTGGTGGTAACAGCTTAAACCCAGCCCTGAATGCCAGAGGCAAAGCCAGGCAGATGAATTAGATCATGTTCAATGTGTCCCCAAGCCCAACCTGCAGCCCCAAGGGGAAGAAATGTAATGGCTTGCTGCCGTACTTGTGTGTTCTTATGTTCTAAAGAAGGATTTATGCTGTAGTTTTGAGGGAAAGTTCTATTTCATAAGGGGGGGGGAGTAATCCCACACTCAGAGCAGGCATTTCTGCTTGGTGGCAGGTGATGCTATCTCCAGCTCGAGTGCCCGACTCTAATTGGAAAGATGATATCTGTAACATAATACCTTAGTCTACTTGATCCGAAATTAATTATTGTATATATTTGGCCCCATTAGGCCCTTTAGCGTTTGCTGTTAGAGTGTATCTACTTCAAGAGGGATCAACCAAGGAACTGCATACCTTAGAGAATTGCAGATACAGGGCTATGTCTCTTGGGGACCAACCACAGTATGCGTATCATATGCATATCAAAGCCAGCCCCCTTTTATTTGGTGTTATGGCAGATCTTTTACATCATGGAATGTTAAGGGCTTAACTCCCTAATCAAGCAGAAACAAATCCTGACCCACTTGAAAAAATTACACACCAAAGTGGCCTTTCTCCAAGAGACAAAACTCTCTAACCGTGAAGCTAGCAAGTTATGTAAAGAATAGGTAGGGGCAGAGTGGCACAGCACCTACTCTTCATCCAAAAGAGAGGTTTCTGTTCTATTGCACAAATCCCTAAAGTGGAAGCCTATTTTGATGGTGAAAGGTACAGAGGGGAGGTAGTTTCAAATCAACATCACTACCCCCACGGGGCCTTGGTATTAATGAACATATTTGTGCCTAATACTGATGACCACTGTTCTTTGCTCAGGCAGCAGAGGTACTGGTGGCTGCCACCCTTCCCCATTCCCCCATTTTGGTGGCCAGTGACTTTAACCTTGCCCAGGACTCAGGCATGGACAGGTTGTCCCATCTGACCAAACCCCACATCAAAGTGGGTTCAACTCTGGCTCAAATGAACAAGGGGAATGGCTTCATGAATGTGTGGCATCTCCTCCATCCAATAAACAGGGATTTCACCTTCTACTCCAGTGTTCATAAGTTGTTCAGTCTGCTAGATTACTGGTTTACTAATCAGCATATAACCTCAGATGTCATGGATGCCAAAATATACCCCATACTCATCTCTGCCCATGCTCCCATCTTCATTCAGATTACCTGGGGCCCACCTCAGCCTAGATTGGCCAACTGGAGACTGGACCCGCTATTGTTAAGAGATCAGGATTTCATTCCATGGGTAAAGCAGGAGATCACAGAGTTTCTGGGGCATAGTAACAACCTTACTGTTCCTGATGGCATGCTTTGGAAAATGCTGAAAGCATTCCTTAGAGGCAGAATTATAGGTTATGCCACACATAGACATAAAGCCAGGGTTCTGGAGGTGTTTAGTCTAGAATCCCAGCTGAAGGCACTAGAAAGCACATTGAAAGCCAACCCCAAGGCTGATTTGTGAGAGCTGCTCTCAGTTGTGTCTAAGCCTAATGTCCATTACTCCATGAAGGACAGCAGGCACTGTTACACCTTAAACACACATACTGGGGGGGATGGTTAGTAAGGTTAGGAAACAAAGGGCAGAAAGACACATACCTGGGTTGATAGATATCCTGGGGCAGACATGAACCTTCCAAAAGGACATAGCCCACATTATGTCAACCTTCTATTCAACAGTGTACAGATCCACAGCACCCCCATCATGCCACAGACACCATGATTTCTTGCCTCTCTTAATCTTACTAAGCTGTCTCCTGTCCAAGCACAAGGGCTAGACAGGCCTATCAATATGGATGAGGTGAGCAAAGCCATCCTTGGTATGAATAGAAACAAGTCTCTGGGGGGGAGACAGTTTCCCCATAGATTTTTATCAGGCACTCCTCTCTGAGGTGTCCCCTCTCCTTCAAAGGGTGTATTTCGCCTCTCTGAATGCTAAAAGTCTGCTCCCCATGATGACAGAGGCAATAATCACAGTGCTACCCAAAAAGGACAAAGACCTACTCGACCCAGCCAGTTACCACCCCATTTCATTGATGAATGCGGATGCCAAAGTCCTAGCAAAGCTTCTAGTGACAAGGCTGGATAAGGTACCCCCCAATACATTCCTGTCAGGTGGGTTTCATGACAGGGTGTCAGAGCTTGGACCATTTGAGAATCTTTCTTAACCTTAGCCATGTGGCAAAATCCCTCCCCTCTCCCAAGGTGGCCTTCACAGTTCACTTTGAAAAAGTCTTCGACTCCATAGAATGGGAATTCTCTTTGAAGTTTTATGTCACAGGGGGATTGGCTCATTTTTTCCAAATGGTGTTCAGACCTTGTATAACGCCCCTACTGCAAGGGTGCTAACCAACAGTGAATTGTTCTAATCCTTCCACCTGGTGTGAGGTACCTGACAAGGCTGCCCTTTATCCCCACTTCTCTACTTACTGGCAATTGAGCCCCTCACAGTAGCATTACGAGAGAACCCTGGTATCAAAGGGATTCAGGTAGGACCCCCAGAGTACAAATCCCTGTCATAAGCTGACAACCTCTTGATCCTACTCAGTGATGTACTCAGTGCCATAACTCCCCAATGTCAAACACTAGGTAATTTCACCAGCATCTCCGGGCTTAAAGTTAACCACAGTAAATCGGAGTTACTCCACCTTAACAAGCAGTGTGTTGCCAACATGTTCCAGCAAATCAGTTGGAAATGGTGCAGTACAGGGATTACTTATCTGGGGATCCATATCATGCCCTAGATGGCAAATATGTGCAAAGCTAACTTATCCCCTTTGTTGGTAAGCATCACAGGTGATGTCAACAGATGGCGAGCCCTATATTTTTCCCTGACAGGGAAAATAGCTGCTATCAAGATGATGTCACCATGGGTGCTGTATATACTCTTCCACCTACCCCTGTTCATACTGGAGAAATAGTTCTCTCTCCTTGACAACATTATAGGGCAATTTCTATGGGGAGGAGCCCCACATCTTAGTGGGCCTAAGTTAAGGAAGAACTAGAAGGATGGTGGATGGGGGCTGTCCAACTTTGCAACTTTCCACATGGCTTTTACTACTGTCCAAATGTTGCAATGGTGTCCAGACAGAGATACGGCACCAATGCAGTGGTCAGATATAGAAGGCCATTTAGTTGGAGCCCAATCCCCATGGTATTTATTATTCTCTAAAGCCCCCTCTGGTGTCTCCCAACTTCCTGTTATTTCACTCTCCCACCACTATTGATGAAAGGAATGCAAGGCCTCCCATATTGATAACATGCCAATAAATCTTGCCTCCCCACTGGGATTACCTGCTTTCCAAGGTTGACTGCAAGACCTTGAGGTGGGCCTCATGGATAAAGGCTGGCATAAGGAAGGTGCAGGATCTATGTGTACCTGGTCAGATGGTTCACCAAATGTTCTAGGACCTGGTACGCACCTTCCAGCTACCCCAAGATGACTTCTGGTGATATCTCCAGATTAGAGTGGCAATCAGCCCTCATATTCACCATGCACCTCCCCCCCCAGTGAAGGAACACCTGACGCCATAGTCACCCAATGAACCAGATTAAAGAATGGTAGGGCGGAATGCATTTATAAACTCATGAGGGACAATACACAATCACTCATGGGCTGCTGCAAATCTACCTGGGAAATGGAGCTGGGCATCAGCATATCTGCCCAGGACTGGAAGAGTTGTCGGGCCAGAGCCCAAGTGAACTGCATGGATACCAAAGCTCAACTCATCCAGCTCAAGATACTCCATTATTGATATAGAACTCTCGTATACCTGTTTCAACTTAAGTTATTCTCCTCTGACAAGTGTTGGAGATGCAATCAAGGCATTGGATCTCTCTCCCACATCCTAGGGCCATGCCCGAAGATCCAGCCCTTTTGGGAAAGTGTAAAAAATGCTTGCCAATGCCTTATGCCTCGAAATGTCCCATTTAATGAACCCTTTGCCCTTTTAGGGCTGCCCAATAACCAACGCATTAGGCCAAAGGGAAAGTTACATTGGGAAATAATGGTGACCATCATGGTCAAACAACTTTTGAGGAGGTGGAGAACCCCAGATGTTCCTTCCTTCAGTGAATGGTTGCAGAGTACTAGTCAGCTAACTATCTTTGAACACCATTCATACATAGCCATGGACAAGTTTCAGCATTATCATGATATCTGGCCCACCTTCTTATGACTTTGGAATGGAAATTGATAAGTACAGAAGGATTACATGTGATTATACACCAAAGGGTGGTTTTGCCCCCCACCATAGTTTTCTGCAATGTCAGGCCATACAGGTAGATTCCTTTATGTACTTCTATGATTTTTTCAGAATGTATTAATATATTATGTAAAACCTCTGTTAAAGACAACTCATTGTCCCTCTGTGATGCACTCAAAATACTTCTGTTCTGTGCTTTTATGTTTGTACCACTGTACTGTGTTGTGGTGCCAAAATTTAATACAAATTTTAACATAAAAAAAAACTTACATAGAATATGCATCCTTCATTTGATGAAGCATATATAATTTTGATTTTGAAACCTGACAAATTGGGGGATCAACTAGCTTCATATAGGACAATTTCTTTACTAAACAGTGATTATAAAACATTTACAAAAATGTTAGTGACACACTTAAATAAAGTGATTACCAATGTTAGTTTCATTAGCTCAGGTGGGATTTATAGAAGGTAGAAGACTATGTCATGCTGTTAGAAAAACCTTGAATATAATGGAGTGAGCTGAAAGCTTGGACACTGCCTTTGTTGCTCTCGCTGTGGAGAAAGCCTTTGACAGGATGGACTAGAATTTTTTGGAGTCCATCCTGTCGAAGGCTGGTTTATGTCCAAATATGTTGGCCTGGATCAGAGTGATTTATTCATTATCTCAAGTTAAGGTTTATGTTAATTACATATTATCAGATTTATTCAAATTGCATAGAGGTATGCAATAGGGCTGCCCATTGTCACCAGTCCTGTTTGCACTATATATATATAGAACCATTCACACTATACATTTGTGACAACTAAAAGGGTATTTATATCGGAAGGAAATCAAGTAAAACTCTTAAATTTGGTCAACAACTTTGCAAAGGTGGATGGTTATAAGCTGAACTGGCATAAAACAGAAGTAATGTCATTAAATATGGATACATCACTGGATTATAATTTTGTAGTAGATCTGCAAGAATCATTTCAGTGTTTAGGTATACTATTAACAACAAATATCAATGATTTGTATAGAGTAAATTTTGAACCACTAATGAAAAATATTATAAAGGGTATGGATTGATGGGTCAATCTACCCTTAACTTTAATGGGTAGGGTCAATACAATCAAAATGAATGTCCTTCCAAGACTGTTATTTTTGTTTCAAACTTTTCCTGTTAGTATCACTAATTCTCTTTTTATAGATTTAGAAAGAAAAATAAAGACATTTTGTAGTAAAACAAAAAACAAACAAAATGACCCTAGATTAAACATAGAGAAAATGTATGCTTTAGAAAAAAATAGCTGGAATTCATCTTTCAGACTTCAGGTGGTATTTCTGTATATGGCAACACAAGTGAAGGCTTTTTTGATATAGCTATCCATGATACTGACAGTGTACAGTGGATAGATATTGAATTAAGCTTGACTCCCTTTTTGAATTTAAGAATGGCAATGACTATGCCTTTATATAATAGCATTCAGTTTGATAAGGTTACAATGTTTTTGAAAAATTCCGCCAAAATTTGGTCTGATTAAAAAAAATGCGAGGTCAAAAATCCAAGATTTTGGGGTATATGCCCATTTACAAGAACATTTATCTACAAAAATTAAATTCACATTTGATTAGGAAATTATGGCAGTCTAATGGGATATGGAATATAAGAGATTTATTTAACAACAGTGCTATGATAAAGTTTGAGCAAATTTTTTTAAAAATTACAATTTAAATAATAATGTATTTTTGACTTATTTACAGTCAGGGAATATATTACACATATTGGAATGTAAAAGGTGAAATACCACTCACCCCTTTGGAGGATTATTTTAACACTGAGAATCACAAGAATACAACTGGAAACATTTACAGAATTATTAAAGAGAAACAACAGTTTCCTATCGGCTTGAAAGAATCTTTGGAGAAAGAGTTGGGTGTTCAGATTGAGTCAGACAAATGGTTGACAGTACTCTTATCTCCACATATGGTATCAACATATATTAGATTTAAATAGATTCAATTTAACTTATTAAACAGATTTTTTTACACCCCCTTGAGGTTACATAAATTTAGTGCATCAATCCCAGAACATTGTACAAGATGCTTGGTTAATGTTAGTACTTTTAAACACGTGTTTGTAGAGAGTCCTTTCTTGACCACCTTTTGGAAAAAAATATGCTAAACTTGACAAAATATTAGCAACTGAATTTCCATTTGATCCAGGTGGAATTTTATTCGGGATTTTCCCCAATTCTTTGCAAAACATTAATCTGAGTAAGGCTTCTGTTATTGATATAGCAACAATGGTATCTAAAAAAATGTATTTATTTATTTATTTATTTATTCAGTTCTCGGATTAATACTTTTGAGCTATAAGCTCAATTACAGAGCTTCCACGTCAACAGCAAACAACACAAATACAGCAAAACAATACAGACAGTGGTTATAACATTACATTGGTTACAGAAATAATGTTCAACTCTTTTGTAACTAAAATTACACAATTCAATCACATTAAGCAAGAAGTATGTTATGAAGGGTGAACAAAGTGGAAAGGTAGCTTACTATGGAGACAGAAACTGGTAGCAACTGAGGCTGGGTGCTGAGAGAGTGCTGAGTAGGTGAGGAAGGTATAAGGGAGAATAGGTAGAGAAAACAGAAGAAGCCATATGGCCTTGTCATTGATTGGCTGGAAAGGGAAAATTCCATGGAGTTTTGGAGTGGGAGGATATGGTGTGGGGAGGGAGGGAAGCAGATTATGTGGGCGGGTGGGAAATGGATGAGGAATGGGATGGAAGGTGAAGGCAGAGTGGGATGGTCGAGGAGAGGAGAGGGAAAGGTAACAAGGCAGCTTGATGGGGAGACTGTGAGTGTATAATGAACAGAAAGAAGACAGAAAGAAGAAGTTACAATCACACCCACTAAGTGTTGCTAGGTGGGTATGAAGTTTAGTTTTGAAGGGGCAAAGTTTAGATTCTGCCAACAGGTCATCATCATCATATAGCGAGTTGAGCTAGGTGGGTGCCCGCTACTCGAAGGACTGCTGACCCTGGAAGGTGTGGTGGAAAAGGACTTTTAGAGGCTGGATATTAGTCCCTCTAGTAGGTCTAGCCTTGTTGATGGGGCACAGGAGACTGTGAATGCCAAGTGATGTTAAACCTAGGGTGGACTTTTTAGCCAGCAGACAGGCCTGGTATTGAGTTCTACAGTGTGGATTTAACCACCCAGACTGGGGATAGAGACCACAGGTCTGTTTAAGGCATATATTACAAAATAGTACAAAAACAGAAAGATCCTATTGCATGCACAGTTAAACTGTGGCTTATCCTTTTGATGGACACTGCAAAAATAGAAAGGATCTATTATAATGTAGTCAGTAATTTCTCAGAATCTAAAGATATCTGGAAACCATATTTGGAGACCCTTTTTCTTTATGAATACTATAGGTATTTATTTATTTATTGATACTAGGATTCAACAACCTATGTGCTAAAAGCTCATTTACATAGGTTCTGCATCATGGTCAGACAATAGTTACAAAAACAACAGACAACAATGTTACAGAAAGGACATAATGAGTAAAAATAGAAACAATGTTTACATACATTTCATATGTTTACGTACATTTCATAATATTTGCATAAGGTAGTTGGTGGATTGTAAATTTTCAAAGGTCAAAGGGAGACAGACATACAAGGGAGATAGACATTTAAGATGAGGATCAGGAGAGTCTAGGGGTATAGGCAGAGGGCAGGGGAGCAGCTAAAAACAAGCCTTGTCAAGGGTGGGTTGGGGAACAGAGGGGGAGTGGCATTTAGGATAAAAGGGTAGTAAGAGCATTAGTGCAAGGCGGTGTAGTAAAAATGGGAATGGAAGAGTAGAGTGAGTGGATACAAGAAGGAGAGTAAAAGAGCAAGTGGCTAGTTGGCAGTGCTATGGGTGGGAGAGAGATCAATGTGCACCAAGAAGGGACAGAGGAAGACCACAGTCACACTTGGAGTTGTTGACTACTAGATGGACCACAGTCACACTTGGAGTTGTTGCATACTAGATGGGCCTTCAGGTACAATTTATATTGTCCTAACTTGGTACAGGACTTGAGGTCAGGCTAAGTAAGTTTCAGCCATTTGGGAGCTCTATGCACAAAGGATCATTGACCTTTGGTATGTCCGGCAGAATGGTATTTTTTGTGAATGACTACCTCCACTTCTAGTATTCCTGTTGCTTTCATGGGTGGGGGGGGAAGGTGAAGCACCCCAAATGTGATGAGGCTTAGAGTGGACTTCTTGGCAAGTAAGCAGACTTGGTATAAGATCCAACATTCCAAGCTGAGCAGCTCTGTCTTAGAATATAGCTCACCAGTGTGCATTAAATGGTGGGCTTCTAGGAGCAACCTACAGGTTTTGTTAAGGGCCATCTTGATTCTCCGCAGGGCTGTGTCAGTAGCTGCTCAATAGACTACTAAACCGTAGTTGATGACCAGCAGAATTGAACTGGACACAGCAAGACTTAGGACTTCATCAGTTAGACAGTGCATGTGTTTATACAGAATGCCTAATCTGGAGCTGACAGCTTTAGCAACCAGATTGATGTGGTGCGTATAAGAGAGGGTGCAGTCAAGGGTGACCCCTAAGTATTTGAAAGTATGGACCATGTCCAGTACTTTATTTTGGTTGTTACATATTTGAAGTTGATAGGATCTGTGTTTATTTTGTGGTGCAGTGAAGATCATGGACTTTGTTTTCTTGTAGTTGAGAAGAAGCTTGTGGTTAAGGAACCAACTTTCTATGAGCGAGAAACTGGTTTGCAATTGTTGTTCAAGGAAAGTAGGGTTGGACTGAATCAAAAACAGCACTGTATTGTCCACATAGAGGAGAACATGGCCTGGGCAGGCCTCAGGAAGCTTATTTAGGAATAAGCTGAAAAGAAGGGGACAAGGGGACCAAGGATAGATCCTTGGGGTAGGTAGTATGTCTTCCCCAGTCATTAACTTCAACCATGAGCTAGATCAATAGGACAGAGTTTTAACCCTGATGGATATGATGATAGGCACTGAATACTAGATATTAACTCAATCTGTGTGCCTACTCAGTTGCTGTATAGATGATGGTTCTCCTGATCTGATCCGAAAAAAAAGAACCAACATATTTTCTTCAAGTCAGGAATTCACTTTTGTAAAGTCCTCCCAGAGAAAATCATTGAGGAGCCTAAATGATCTCCTCCAGGGAATAGGACAACATACTCTGCATACATCAGAATTTCAACATTAACAATAACCATGTGTAAGCTGTTTACATACAAACTAAAAAAAAAGGGGTCCAAAGACAGATCGGGGGGGGGGGTACAAAACAAGAAACAGTTTTAATCACTCTTACTCATTGGTTTCTGTTAAGTAGATAATCAGCAAACAATTCCAGGACATTATTGGACAGATCCATCTTATCCAGTCTGGATGGCAGAACACCATAGTCAAAACAATATCCACTGGTATCTTATTCTGGCAGATGCTATCAGAGCACCACACTATTCCAACAAGTGAGTCACAAGCTGGTCAAAGCTCAGTTTGCACAAGGACCTTATACAAGGGTGAGAGTAGTGAGAGAGGACAATAATTACTAACCAAAGATATAACTCTAGACTTGAAGATTGGTACCATGGTTGCTTGCTTCCAGAACACAGGAATGGTATTACAGCAGAGAGAGCGAGAGAGAGAGAGAGAAGTAGATGCTACCATAACCTTTCTAGCTACATATGAGACACATATCAATTTCTTTATCCCCTACACTTGTTTTTATATTTAATATACCATATTACATCACAGTACTGTTAACTGTTAGTCTTTTAAAACAGAATTTGTAGATTTTGTGGATGTCATTAAATTCCATAACAGATTCATTTCCTTCATTTTCTAATATAGCAGAAGCTTGGGGCAAATATGTGCTCAGGTCACAAGATAAAATGATTAAAAAACATGGCCATACCAATCTCATGTGTTCTTAGTAATATTTAAAGACAACAGCTTAGTCAGTTTCTTATTAGCCAGTAATGTACAGTATTTATTGTATAATTTTCCAGTATTCTTTAGAGTTGACAAATCCATGATATTCTTGCTTTAAAACATTCTCTTTATTGTTTATTTCTTACCAGTCTTTTACACTACAAGTTAGGGGGTGCATTAGATATTTTTTGTAGACCTTCCATGACATGTCTCTCTGGGTAACTAAGGTACTGTGTGCAGGAGGGATACAGTCATTAAAATGTCCCATTACCCATAGCTTACATTTCAGGACCAATCTGTCACAGATCTTGCCAGACTGAATGCCCAGAAAAGCATGCCAGCATTAACATCTGGAATACAGTTAAGAGGGGACCAATCAAAGCAATCCAAGGTATGCAGAAATGTATCACTGGCAAGATGATTAAGGTGATGAGTCATAATAGTAACTGGTTTAGTGCAAGGTCTTCTAGCATCCCAGTGGAAATACACCACACAGTGGTCATTTATGGACTCAGGCAGCATACCAGAACTCATAAACCTATCCGAGCACATGGCCGGAGTCCAGTCAATTAATTACCTGCTTTATAACTATATCTGGTGGGGGATTTAAAATTGTGAAAAACTTGTCCCTGAATGTAATCATGACTTTTACAGTTTTGTTTGTCTAATCAATTAATATTGGTGTCATCCAGTAAGACCAATGTCCAACTCTATTCTGCTTATGACTTGCACAAAACTTAGATATCAGTTTATCAAGAATATACATTTTGGACATTTGTCAGTACCATTCTCAGCCTTGCTTAAACAATGCTCATGTTTCTTAATTGTGCTCACATATTCCTGGCATTCAATTGGAGATTGCCTGTGGCTTTGGTTGAGTTGGATTGGTTAGTTTGTGTGCATGCGTTAAACTGATCATTGTTTGACCTTGTTAAATATCAGGTGCTCTTAGTTGCTGAGATAACAACCAGGAAGCAAATAACTGGCACAGACAGACTGCTGTGAATGGACCCGAACAAGCACAGAGTGGCTATTTTGTTTAACATGTACTGAAGTCTGACTTTTTCAGAAAAGAGAGTGCGAGAGAAAGAGATGCCCTCTGTTCAAATCCACTAAGTTTCAATGCTGGACACATGGTAATTTTTTCAAACCCTAAATACATGATGGTAACACACCGACTATTCTCAGTGCAGAGAACATAGCATGCACATACATTTTAATAGGGGAACAAATGACTAAGAATTGAAGATGTAAATCCATATATGCTAAACATATATTTTGAAATCAGCAACTGGTTATAACAGAAACACTGGTAAGACTTACTGCTGCATAAGTTTCAATCAACAAAAAGCAGTGCAAATGAATATCTTGACACGGATGTGTCCATACATGGGAACATTTGGTTGCAGAACTTTGCAAGTAAAAACAAATTAGCATCTTGAACCATTCTATGACAATTAGTGCAGAACCACTCATTAATGTGGTTTAGAAAGTAGATGGTCTACTTCATTTATCCTTCTGGTCTTTCTTAAAATAGCAGATAATCCTGACCACAAACAAGCAAAGAAATAACTCACAAGCTTGCTCTGTTTTTCAACACAACTTGCAATTTTTAACAGAGATCTTAATCCCCCTTTTATATGGTGACTGCCTCTCCATTAAACCTCTGCGCCCCGGCGATCATGGCACAGCCTCACCTTGTGGATGGGGGCAAAAGACTGCAGTGGTTGTCGTACTAATAGCTGTGGATCTTTTTCACCATTTACCCCTATACATTCCTTCCTTTCTCCCACAGGGCTGGAGCCCATCCTAGATACAGTGACCCTGTGGAGGAGATGGGCACAAGTGAAAACACAGAGTTATCTGTTGAACCCAAGTCAACCCCATAATAGCTCCACATGCTATCAGTGGGTTGTGAGGGCAACCAACTAGAAAGTTTTTAAAAATATTTGTGCTTGTATCATGAGGGGGTTCACAAGCAGGTGGGAGGAGGTTATATTGCCACTGTACATATCATTGGTGTGACTGCATCTGGATTACAGTGTGCAGCACTGGAGCCCTTACCTGAAAAATTATATTAATGTGCTCAAGGCAGTCCAAAGGAAGGCAACAAAAATGGTCCAAAGGCAGCAGGGCAAAGAGTATAAGGACAGACCTGGTGACTTCTACATGCACTCACTAGAGGAGAGGTGAGAAAGAGAGGACATGGTTGAAACCTTCAAGTGCCTGAAAGGTATCAACAAGGTAGATACAGGGACCTCTTTTGCCTCATTGAGAACAAGACAACAAGAGGGCACTGCTATAAGCTGGCAGGGAGAAGGTCCAATAAGGAGGTCAGGAGACACTTCTTCACAGAATGAATGGACATGGGGTGGAATGAATTCCCAGCAGAGGTCATCACTCAAACGACAGTGGGGGCAATTCAGGAGGGGTTGGGACAGGGAGAAATGGAGGGTCAGGGTTAGTGGGGAGGGGTGTGGAACAGACAGCAACTACTGGACTTGAGGCTCTGCAATTGAGCAGATTAGACAGACCATAAGGCTTTCTTCTGCTGGCTATGCTCATTTATAACATGGTCTGTGTGAAGTAGTTATCTAATCGGATAAGAGATGTCACATTGGGATACATTAATCTCTATCATATGAACAGTTAGGGTGAGTAAGTTTTCAAAGGCATCACTACTCAACCCTGACTGTCATTCACAGTCTCAAGTTGTCTTTGTTGTTAAGGTAATAGGAGATAGTCAACCAATAACTTAGTGATAAGTGTGATCCCACCCCTCACCCAGCTAGATCACTGATCATTTTTGCACTCATTCTAATTATTGTACTGATAGATGAAAAAGACATTGCTGCAGATCTATGAGCGAGTAAAAGATTGTCTCCCACCCACCTGCCCAGGTGATCAATTTTTTAATCACACAGCATCAAACACTACGAGGTAAATCCTAATTTTTTTTACATAACATTTTACAGTACTGTGTTTCACATAATGGAGTTACACTGTTTGCAGAACAAAACTTAAGCACACTACATTACGCCCTTATACAGTGTGGACTACAGTAAACACAGCAGTTCTGCACAGTTTTGGAGAGTTACAGAGATGACTTACTGTTAAAATATGAGGTAAATCATCGTGCTTGCAATTACATTGTGTAATTATGTGTTTTCTATAAGCGCTTTACACACTGCATATAATCTTCGGCACAATGCTTTGTTCAGAGTAATAATGGAAAGGCAAATGCTGCTGAGTTATGAGTTCGAATCCAACACTGTATTGCTCAGACAGGAAAAACTGTGCTGTAAATAAAAAGGTACATGGCAGCAATTTACTTAACGGAGTGCTTTGCGAACTGTGTAAATCCATTATGTAAAAAACAGTGCTGCAAAATGTTATGTTAAAAATGAGGATTTACTTCATAGTTTCTTAGTGAATTATGCATATTGATCTGGAACGCTGTGCATAACTGCTGTTTCAGGAGGTTGCATTTCACAGTTGCACATGGATCCACTGGAAAAAAATGTCCATGTCTAAATCAGAATCCACGTTCCATTAATAACAAAATTTGCATTATATTTTCTAAATAAGGCATTCTATTAATAAAGAAGTTTGTTGTTCCATAATGTACTGCACGTTCTATGCCAGTGGACTTTATGTTAATATGTTGTACATTTGTCCTGCAAAGTGAAGTTCTATTTACTTGCCTAATGGAGCCTCAACCTGAAATTCATGAAGGCATGGCTTAAAATATTAAATGTAATTTTGCTTTTCAACAATGTGTATGAGTCATTATTTCACAGAATGCAAAATAAGCAACAAAACTATAACAGAACACAAATGAAAAGAGAAATATGGATATTTAGTCAGGCACCACTTTAGCAGCAGGATACATTCATCCAAAACAACATTTGAAATGTTGTATTCCACATAAATTAATATATTTCTCAGTTGATCTAGCCCATGTTATAAGCACAGTAACCAACTCCGGGATGTGTGGTTACTGGGGATTATACAATGGCAAGAAAGAATCCTGGTCTCTGATTGGTCAGTCTGAGACCAGACCCATGATGTTATCCCAGCACAACATCACGGGTCTAGTCTCAGCACTGTGAACCAATATGGATGATCCCGATGATCCCTTTTTTGCATCTTTTCTTAAGAAACAAAAATATTTTTCCGCACTAATAAAAACATTCTTTAAAACTATTTTTATTTTATTATATACGATGAGCCATTGTATAATAGCAATATTTGCCCTCCAGGTATGTGTCGTTTGGGATAATGTCACGCCTCAGTTGTTAGTCGCACTCGGCCTGTGGCCTGCGTCCACCTGAGGCGTGACGTTATCCCACACACACTTTCAGGCATTATTGCCTAATTAATCAATCAACACCCCAGGTACTGTGAGGGCACTAGGCTTTGCCTCATGCCTCACAACACACCTGGGGTGTTGATTAATCCCCAGTAACCACACACCTCTTCATGGGTTATTGCTTACATGTTTCATATGTTTGTATTTTGTATGAGGCAACTTGAACTGTCAAAATAAGGTGTTGACCCTTAGACAAGATTAGTAGTAGCCAGATCCACATTAAATGACTTTTAAATAAAAGGACCATTCCAAGAAGATTTACGTTCACTATAACCCTTCTCATTCTGTAGATAAACCAGGTAGTAGGATGAGCCAATACCGAAGCTGTATTCTGTGAATTGTGCTGTAATCTGGCATTTTGGATACTGGCAAAGCTGGTCCAAAGGAACCCGGTTTCCCCGTGAAATCTTGGCACTTTGATATTATGATTCAACACACTTTACAGGGCGTATATGCTGAGCATGTCCATGTGGTTAGCAAGCTACATGACCTGCAGCAGCCAATCAGTGACACTAAAGATCGAGAACTCCTTATGTTACACACATCCACGTGCCATTTCCAGCTCTCTTATACAAGGAAGGGACCTGGATCCTGAAGGAGCTCCTTATACATAATATGAGAAAGAGTGACTTTTGAATTTTGATGAGAAAACACTCAAAATCATCACAGAAGTGTACATTATTATTCTGGACAAATTAATTCACTACATTTAACTAATTTAGGTAGGTAGGATAATGAAACTGTGTTGCAGAGGTGAAGAAAGTGAGCAGTGTGAGCCTGCACTGGCAACAGGAGCAGAGCAGAGTTAATTTAGCAGGCTTTTAAAGGTGCAGGAAGAATTTTTTGAAAGATTTAACATTTTTGACTGAGTGCTGGTTGTTAGAGATGCTGTGAATTTTTAATCAGCAAGAGAAGTTGGTGCGAATCCATGGAAATCCTCACTTCACGAAATTCACAAATTCTGTGGCAGGTGCATCAACTTCACAGGCATATATTTTTGAAATATTGAATCTGTAAAAAAGCCTCCCCCATGATCTACCCACCCAAACATGATAGATTTCTTACCCCTCCCATCCCCCATGGCATTGCATCCTCCTCCCCTGCCCCTTCAAACTGTAGTGCTGCTTGAATGCATGATGCACAGAGTGCATTCAAAAAATGTAGTCCTTTCCACCCACCTGAGGGCCAAATACCCCTTCCCACTTCCCCCACCCCATTCCTACTGTCACAGGAATCACACCCAGTCCCCCACCCAAAGCTTCTCTGGTCCCCACCACCTTCCTCCCACCACCAGCTACCACATAATCAAATGGGCTGCAATAAAACAAATGGTCCCTCAGTGCAGAGCATTTGCTCTCTTCAGTGTCCATCATGTAATGGAGGCAATGAATGAATAGTGACATCTTTGCTCCTAGTAAAACCTGATTGGTTGAATTTTCAGTCAATTAGGTTTTACTGGGAGCAAAGATGTCACTATTCATTTATTTGTGCCATTGCAAGATGGATTCTGAGCAGAGCAGGTGCTCTGCACTGGGGGACCATTTTCTCTATTGCAGCCAGGTTGATTTTATGGTTGCTGATGGGGAAGGAGGGTGGCGGGCTCAGATGGGGGGTTTGGGTGGGGAGACTGGGCGTGCTTTATGGAATGTGGCACTAGGTGGGGAGATGTTTAGCGCATGGGTGGGGGGAACAGATTACATTTTTTTGGGATGCATACCGTGTATCACACAATTTAGCAGCATTGCAGTTCTCTGAAGTGGAGGTGAAGGAGGGTGCACAGCCAGTTAGGGTGGGTGGGGTTGAAGGGGTTAAGGAATCCATTATTTTTGTGTGGGGAAGGTGGGTTTAGCATGTAGTTCACTTTGAGATTTGTCCATGAATTGGCCATTTGCGTCAATTCACTCTACAAATTTGGCCATTTTGCTTGGCAAATAACAACATGAACTGCAGTCCTCAACTTTGCACATTTGCCGAAATTCACAAATTTTTTTGTGGAGTAAATTTATTTATTTTATTTATTTCAAATTTTGGTAACCGGTAGAGGCACTCTGAGCCAAGGCTCATTTGCAGGTGTGACCTGGAGGAATGGGGAGTGGGATATACAAAAGTCAAGTAGCAAAGATTGCAACAGTTACAGTAAGGAAGCAAAACAGAGCAGCATACAGCATTGACAAGATATACAATTGAGTTGCAGGCATAGCAACAAGCATGGTAAGGAACATAATAGAGCAGTATACAGTAATGACAATATATACAATTTAGGTTACAGATTGTCTTGGGTATCGCTAAATACAGGTGCAAGTGCCATTTGTCAAAATGTAAAACAGGTTTACAATGTGTGTTGTAGATGTAGCAGGATTACAGTAATTATCAGAGACCCCTTTTCCTGTACTCCAGACAAGTCTGTTGCAACAGCACTCCTGTTTCTGTTCTTTCTTGTCTCCTCCTTTGTGCTCCCCTTAGGCAGGTAGGCCACCTGTCTAAAGTTCTTACTATCCCTTCTTGGTCTTCTCTGCCCCTTCTTTACTGTAGATCCCATGCATATACTCCTCGATCGTGCACACGATCTCCCTCACGAATGTGCGCATGATCGCCCTCTCGAATACTCACACTCTGCCTCTGCGGATGTGCGAATGAAGGCTGTAACGAGTTTAAACGTAAATAATAAGAAATAGACATTATTTGTTGGTGTTCGGTACCCCCCAGTTGAGATGTGTAACAGTGTAACACAAGTCCTTATCCCCTTTGTAAAACTAAAGCGGTAACCCTTCTGTGAATAGGCTGAATATCAATGCCCTATTGAATGAAGCTTCATGTCCCTCTCGTTATTCCTACCCCCCCATTTATATTTGGCACCAATGCTATTTGTCATTTACCGCTTAAAGGAGTCAGGAACCAAACAAGCCTTTGGTTAATTTTGTTTTTCAGTCCCATTTTCGAAGACACTGTAGCCCATGGAAACACAGAGCTCAAATTAAGTCTCCCCCTCGTAGAACCTGTTAAAGCGCTAAACTTAACAATAGCGGTCAGCTCCCTGACTGTTAGCATTGCAGCCCACTTTAGTAGCATTCATGAAATGCTGTAATATTGCCTTTAACACAGGGAAAGCTGAGTATACTGCAGACCTGTATCTGATTGCGGTTTTACCCGCGAAGCGTTAACGCTGTAGCTTCTCCTGGGTTGTACTGCCTCTCTATAGAGCTGGCCAGACATCTGCTTCCCAATTTTATAGGCAGGCTTAAAGGGGAGGGGTTTGACTGTGATGGACAGAATGTTTTATTTTCTAAAAATCATGTTAACCAAGTAATAATGGATACTGGATGTTCTGAGACTGATAACATATCACCTAAAGCTGTTTAATGTTAGAACATGGTACAAAAACATTAGAAATAAAGAGTTTATAGTATGATTATGCAAATGAGAGCGGAGACCCTTGTATCACATGGTACCCTAGCACTATAAAAGGATGACATATTCTAGGGCTAGTTACTCCATTTTGGGCTCAGCAATGGGCTGTGCCCTCTATTTCTCTGGTTCCTTCCAGTTGTCTCTCTACTTATGTATGGTACCTGTGCAGTTTGGAATTGCTATATTTGTTTGGATGCATGAATCCAGTTTATTTTATTTAGTCATACAGTACGCTTAAAGCCCATTTTTGTTGGAACCTGCTGAATAAAAGCTGTTTTTCTTTGCACTTCAACTGGTATCTGCATTTGAATCCCACACCTCTGTTACACTGGTGTTAGAAGTGGGATACCCTTGAGACGGGGTCTTGAGGGAGGAGTACTGGACCTGGTATCCATATTGCACTATGTTGGAGCCATCAGCCGTCAGCCCGCCAGTTACCAGCCAACCTAGTCCAGGAGGAGTACAGTCCCGCAGAATGACCAAACTATCCCAAATACTGCTACTGACTGGATTACCAGATGTACGATGATGAGAGACAAAGAAAGAAGGAATGGAGACGGAAGGAGGTGATACTGCTCCAGAGATAAAGGATTCTGAAGAACAATCTCCCGAAGATGTACCTGATTTACTAAGGTGGCTGTGTGTGCGGCAGTTGGAATTAGAGAAACAACGAGAATTGAACCGTCAGCAGAATGAGGCCAGATGGGCTGACACTATTAGGGCCATCCAAACGCTGGGAACAGCCAAGCCACCTCCACCTAGGGAACAAGAAGGACCAAAGGACATTCAAATTTCTAAATTGACCGACACTGATGATATCGAAGCATACATTACCACTTTTGAAAGAGTGGCAGAAGCCTGTCGGTGGCCAAAAGAACAGTGGATGGTACGACTTGCACCCTACCTATCGGGAAAGGTGCAATTAGCCTACAGTCATGTGGACAGTGCCCATATCAACGACAATGACTATGTACGCCAAGCCATCCTAAAAAGATATAAGTGTAGAGACCTATTGTCAAAGATTTAGAACTTTTAAATATCACACGGCAACATCCCCCCAAGAAGCTTATACCCAGTTGCGGGACCTCAGTATTAAATGGTTGCAACCCCACTCAAGAACAATAGAGCAAGTAATGGAAGCCATCACCTTGGAACAGTTTATTAAAATACTTCCACCAGATGTGCAAATGTGGGTGAGGGAGCATCGTCCTGAGACTGCACAGAAGGTTATTGACTTCGCAGAAGACTTCATAACAGCTAGACCACCATGGATGAGACATGTAGGGACTCATGGACCCTCACCCATGGTAAGACCTGTCACTATTATTAATTCCACTCATGTTGGGGCATCACCAATAGTTAAGGGAAGCAGTGAAGGGACTCTGGGGACCATCAAAATGGGTAAAGGACTTAATCCTGATATTAATTGCCATGAGTGCCAAGGGAAGGGCCACATTGCAAGATATTGCCCATGTAGAAAGAAGGAGCAGGCACATCTTGCTTTGGCTAACTGGGATCACTATCTTATGACTGTACAGTTAAATGGGAATGAAGTACCTGCTCTAATAGACTCTGGGAGTAAACAGACCCTGATCCAAGCACCTTTATTGCCCGAGAAACATAGTACACATACCACCAAGGTCACATGTATTCATGGGGACATCCATGCCTATCCGGTACAACAAATTGTCCTGAGAGTTCAGGGGCAAGAACAACTAATGGACATTGGCCTAGTACCCAACCTGCCTGTGCCAGTGGTTATCAGACAGGATTACCCTGCCTTTGATGCCCTACTCTGTAAAGACTCTCAGTTGTCCGCTATAACCACCAGAGCACAAAGAAAACAAGCAGCAACCTTTCCCCAGATGTTCCCTTTTGAAGAGGACATTTATAATATTCCTGGAAAAGACAAAAAAACAAAATCGAGCCGAAGAAGGGCAAAAACATTGTGGAACTATAACAAGGACATATCTACTAATAGGGACACTGTTGATGTAAAAATGGACTTTAAAGAAGAACAAACTAATGATTGTGCTTTAAAACCTTGCTTTTCATAGGTTGTAGATGCCAGAAGTCAGGTAGACTATCCTAGGTATGCTATACATGATCAACTCCTGTATAGAGAATGCAAGAACCCTAAAACTGGGAATATCATAGAGCAATTAGTAGTACCTACTCGATACCGACAACAATTAATATCATTAGCTCATGACATCCCAATGGCAGGGGGCATTTAGGGAGAGACAAAACCCTAAGCCAGTTGTTATACCAGTACTTCTGGCCAGGAATCCACGAATAAGTAGCCACGTATTGTCAAACCTGTCCGGAATGCCAGAAGGTAGCTACTGTATCTAAGGCAGAAAAAGTGTCCCTACAGCCCCTTCCCTTAGTAGACACCCCTTTTGACTGCATAGCCATGGATATTGTGGGGCCTCTACCAAAGAGTAATAAGGGCAATCGCTTTATACTTGTAATATGTGACTATGCCACCCGCTACCCTGAAGCCATTCCTTTGCAGACAGTCACGGCCCCCAGAATTGCAGAAGAACTGTTAAAAATATTTAGTCGAGTAGGGATACCCAGGGAAATCCTCACAGATAGAGGCAGTAATTTTCACTCTGCTTTATTAGCAATCCTTTATCAATCATTACGTGTTGGGGCTTTGTACACCTCTCCTTACCACCCCCAAACTGATGGGTTGGTTGAAAGGTTTAATAAAACCCTAAAAAAGATGCTTATGAAGTATGTACAGGATGAAGAGAAAGTATGGGACCTTAATCTTCCCTATTTGATGTTTGCATATAGGGAGGTGCCCCAGGCATCCATGGGGTTCTCCCCGTTTGAGCTACTTTATGGGAGAAATCCAAGGGGGCCATTGGATATAATAAAGGAAAAATGGGAAAGCAAAAACACACAAGAGAGAACCCCAAGTGTAGAATATATAACTCAACTATGACAGAGGGCAGCTAGGTATATAACCCTAGCCCATCAGAATAATTTCATAAAACAGAAGGATCAAAAACAATACTATGATCAAGGAGTGGGTGGGAAACAGTTCCAACCGGGGGATAAAGTATTACTATTATTACCATCTTCAGAAAGTAAACTGACAATGAAATGGCAGGGGCCTTATGTTATACAGAGACAAATTGGCCCCGTCAATTATGAAATAGATATCCCTGGCAGGCATAAAAGATTACAAATATACCGTGCAAATCTGCTCAAATGGTGGCATGATAGAGAGGCTTCAAAGACCACCCCTAGCTTGTATGTATGCCCTGAGCAGTCTACTAGTGAGATAGACCAAGCCTATCAGAGACTAGAAAGAATAGGTGGTGCTGAATTGATCACTATAAATCCTGACCTGGAAAAGGGCCAAAGAGAGGAATTAGATAGGTTGTTACAAGACTTTTACAAAACTTTCTCCTGTCAGCCAGGAAAAGCAAAGGGGGTGGAACATCGAATATATTTAAACCAACAGGTAGTCATAAGACAAAAGCCTTACCGAATACCTGAAAAGGTGAAACAAGAGGTTATAAAGGAAATAGAAAAGATGCAGGCTTTAGGGGTTATAGAACCCTCTGCTAGTGAGTGGGGTTTCCCGATGGTGATCATTGGTAAAAAGGAAGGTGGCATTCAAATTTGTTTAGACTTTTGCTGCCTAAATTCCATATCAAAATTCAACGCATATCCTATGCCCCGAATTGATGACATTGTAGATCGCCTTGGGAAGGCTAAATTTATCAGTACTCTTGATTTGACCAAGGGGTACTGGCAAATTCCCCTAAATACTGAGGATAAAGAAAAGACAGCCTTTAGAACTCCTATAGAGCATTTTCATTTCACCACCATGCCTTTTGGGCTACATGGTGCCCCCGCTACTTTTCAAAGGTTTATGGACAATCTACTTAGAGCACATATAAATTATAGTGCTGCCTATCTGGACGATGTTGTGGTGTTCAGTCAGATTTGGGAGGAACATCTGCAACATTTAAAGAACATTTTGACAGCTGTCGCCCAAGCTGGATTGATCATAAACTCTAATAAATGTACTTTAGCTATGCAGGAAGTGAAATATTTGGGTTTTCGAATCGGTAAGGGTCAAATAAAACCTGACGTTGGGAAAGTAGACGCAGTAGCGAACAGTCCCCGCCCAATTACTAAACGTCATGTAAGATCCTTTTAAGGACTTTCTGGCTATTATAGAAGATTTGTACCAAATTTTTCAACTATAGCGAGTCCCCTCACTGACTTAACTAAGAAAAACCACCCATCTATAGTGAAGTGGATGCCAGAATGCAAAAAGGCTTTCTGTACCCTAAAAGGTTACTTAAGTGCATCACCCATATTGACAAGTCCCGATTTCACTCTTCCATTCATTTTACAAACTGATGCCTCTAACACTGGCATAGGAGTGGTACTAACTCAAATAACTGGGGGAGAAGAACATTCCGTAATATACATCAGTAGAAAACTACATAGTAGAGAGGCTAAATACTCTACAATTGAAAAAGAATGTTTAGCCCTTAAATGGGCCACTGAGGCATTAAAATTCTATTTGTGGGGAGTAGAGTTTGAGGTTTGGATGGACCACAACCCTCTGTGCTGGCTTCATGCCATGAAAGAGAAAAATCTGCATATCGTGCGATGGTACCTGGCTATACAGCCGTATAAATTTACTATTAAGCATAGATCCGGATCTGCTAATAAGAAAGCGGACTTTATGTCTCAATTTGGAGCAGGATCGTATGAAACAGACCTCGGGGTAATGAATAGTCTAGCATCAAAGGATAACTCTTAATGTTTTATTTACTTTTTGCTGATATTTCCTTGATTCTGAATAGGGACCCCGAGGTGGAGCTTCGGAGAGTGGGTGGGCTGAAGCTCCATCTCTCCAAGGAGATATCTGAGAAATCTAGCTCCTGCTATAAATAGAACTAAACAAGACAATAAAACCCATAGTTCAGGTTTTCTCCTAGGTGGGAGGAGTATGTAGCAGGATTGCAGTAATTATCAGAGACCCCCCCCCTTTCCTTTACTCCAGACAAGTCTGTTGCAACAGCACTCCTGTTTCTGTCCTTTCTTTTCTCCTCCTTTGTGCTCCCCTTAGGCAGGTAGTCCACCTGTCTAAAGTTCTTACTATCCCTTCTTGGTGGTCTCTGCCCCTTCTTTACTGTAGATCCCGCACATACACTCCTCGATCGTGTGCACGATCTCCCTCATGAATGTGCGCATGATCGTCCTCTCGAATATGCACACTCCACCTCTGCAGATGTGCGAATGAAGGCTGTAATGAGTTTAAACATAAATAATAAGAAATAGACATAATTTGTTGGTATTCGGTACCCCCCTTCAGTTGAGATGTGTAACACAAGTCCTTATCCCCCTTGTAGAACTAAAGCGGTAACCCTTCTGTGAATAGGCTGAATATCAACATCCTATTGAATGAAGCTTCATGTCCCTCTTGTTATTCCTACCCCCCCTTCGTTTATATTTGGCACCGGTGCTATTTGTGATTTATCACTTAAAGGAGTCAGGAACCAAACAAGCCTTTGGTTAATTTTGTTTTTCAGTCCCATTGTCAAAGACACTGTAGCCCATGGAAACACAGAGCTCAAATTAAGTCTCCCTCTCGTAGAACCTGTTAAAGCACTAAACATAACAATAGTGGTCAGCTCCCTGCATGTTAGTGTTGCAGCCCAGCTTGAGTAGTGTTCATGAAATGCTGTAATATTGCCTTTAAAACAGGGAAAGCTGAGTATACTGCAGACCTGTACCTAATTGCGGTTTTTACCATGAAGCGTTAACGCTGTGGCTTCTCCTGGGTTGTACTGCCTCTCTATAGAGCTGGCCAGACATCTGCTTCCCAATTTTATAGGCAGGCTTAAAGGGGAGGGGTTTGACTGTGATGGACAGAATGTTTTATTTTCTAAAAATCATGTTAACCAAGTAGTAATAGATACTGGATGTTCTGAGACTGATAACATATTACCTAAAGCTGTTTAATGTTAGAACATGGTACAAAAACATTAGAAATAAAGAGTTTATAGTATGATTATGCAAATGAGGGAGGAGACCCTTGTATCACATGGTACCCTAGCACTATAAAAGGATGACATATTCTAGGGCTAGTTAGTTCATTTTGGGCTCAGCAAGGGACTGTGCCCTCTATTTCTCTGGTTCCTTCCAGTTGTCTCTCTACTTATGTATGGTACCCGTGCAGTTTGGAATTGCTATATTTGTTTGGATGCATACATCCAGTTTATTTTATTTAGTCGTACAGTACGCTTAAAGCCCATTTTTGTTGGAACCTGCTGAATAAAAGCTGTTTTTCTTTGCACTTCAACTGGTATCTGCATTTGAATCCCACACCTCTGTTGCAGTAGAAAAAGGTAAAGGTATACAGTAGATAGGAAAAACAGGGGGGTGGGGAGTGGGGGAAGGTTTCAAGTTGGGCTAGGTGGGGAGCAATTGCAGGGAGGTGGCAAGAGAGCGTCAGCTGTTGTTTTAGCATGGTTAGAGTGAGAGCAAGCTGGGTAGAGTGGGAGAGCTGATTCCATAGATCTGGGAGGCTGAAGGAGAAAGCAGCTTTCCAGCTTGAGAGTGCAAAAGAGGGAGTCTGAAAGTACGGGAATCAGCCAGCCCATTGATGCTGAGGGTTAAGGTGCTGGCCTCCACACCTCGTTCCATGCTGGAGACCTGGGTTCAGGAATGAACCCGGGTCATCAGAGGTTAGCAGGAGGTGGAGGCTGGGAGATGGACTGAGCAGCCATAAGACAGCTCTCCCCTCCTCAGTGAGCACCCAGTCATGCCCACTGCAGGGTTGCCCCCAGGTGGAGGCCTGGAGGCAGTGCAGTCGGGAGCGACTAGAGTAGGGAGGGTGCCATGGGTGCCTGCATGTGCGTGCCTGTACACATGTGTGAGCAACCATGGCAAGGAGTGGGGAGAAAATAAGGAAATAAAAGGAGCTGGCAGGCTGCATGACAGCCTCAAGCACCCACACAGGCCCCCTGGAGTCTAGATTTTGGTCTCTGGGGGGGGGAGGGAAATTTGACACACTTCGCCCATGTCCCTACCACATGGGGGAAACCCTTGGGAGATTATCAGGAGGGTCAGGCATGGGATGAAGTGGCACTCCAAAGACTGAGTCCCTCTAAGGGGGGTGTGGAGCTGCCTACAAGCTCCACCATGTACCTCCATCGCCAAGTAGGTGGGAGGTGGCAACGGGGGTCAAAAAGCTGGATAAAAAAAAGAAGTAGTAGCAGTAGTAGCAGTAAACGTTTTATTCTGAAAAATTTCAGAAAAGGATAGCCCAATTTAGCCGAATCTCATTTACAGTGGGATCCTATAGTATACAAAATCAGTTCCACAGTAAAATTTACAAAATACAAAACATAATAAATATACAATACAGTTAAAATATTTTAGACAGAATGATAAATAACCATGCCTACTCAACTACGACAAGATTTTGGTATCTTAGTAGTGTCTGCTAGGTTCTAATATCCCCCCGGGATGTATTACTGCTTTGCAATCTCAGATGTCCAGGTAGGCTATTCCATAGCTTAGGGCCTATACACACAAATTGAGAGCTGCCCCTAACAGTTCATAACTGGCACCACATACTCAATAGTCCCTGACATACGCAAACCCTTCCTAATGTAACTTTCCCTTATTAGTTCTAACATGTACTAGGGCATTTTCTTTTGCTTGCATCTACAAATTAGATGCATCATATGCAGTTTGCATTGTTCCAGCCGACTCATCCAATTTAATGCTCTCTAAAGGAGACGGTGATGGGTATCTTGAGGGGCCTCCAGGATGTACCATGCATATCTATTGTATATGACATTCAGCCTGTGCAGCACCCCACAAATGCCCCCCCCCATAAACAGCATCACCGTAATCCAACAAGGGGATTATCATGGAATTTATTATTTTTAGTCGAACATCCTGTGGTATACAGTTTCTATACTTATACAATACTCCCAATTTTTTATTTAACTTCTTCGTTAACAGGTCAATATATAAATCCCATTTACACTGGGAGTCTATCCAGACTCCCAAGTATTTGTATGCGCCAACTATAATTAGGCTATGGTCATCTAGTGTTCTTATATCCAGGGTACACTCGCATTGAGCCTGTCTCTCAGAAAGCAACATGACTTGTGATTTCATAGGATTTAGAACCAAACTATGGTCATAAAAATAAGCCTGTCGTATATTGAAGTCTTTTTGTAGCTTTACATGAATCTCATGAACAGTCCCACCTTCTATATACAGCAACGTGTCATCAGCATACACATGGTGTCGGACACCATTTAATGGTTGTCCGACACCATTTGTATATACACTGAACAGTACAGGTCCTAGCACTGTCCCTTGGGAAACACCAGCTTTGATATCCAAAAATTTTGAGATATATTTATTGTTCAATGTTACATACTGCTTTCTTCCTGTCAGGTAGCCATGGAACCATTCTAGTGCCCCTAGCTGAGGCCAATCATTCTTAAATTTTCAATTAACCTATCATGCTTCAAGGTATCAAACAATAGTGCTTTCAAAAGAAAGTATGGAATCACAGGATCTGAGGCAATAACCCGATGTGGGTGAGGGGAGGAGCATGGAGAGGTACGAGGGGATGGCTGTGAACCAGTACTTGCTGATGAATGCAGCACAGTGTGTAAGGCAGAGAACTGCAAAGGAGGGGAGGGCAATGGCAGAGCACAGAGAGAAGTGATGGACTCGGAAGGGGAGATTTGAATCAAAGCAGCAAAAAGCGTTGTACAGAGGGTCTAACTTAGAGAGGGATGATTGAAGTGCTGAACTGTATACAACGTTGTCAGAGAAATGTGGAGAGGATCAACCTGATGATTACTTTTTTGATGGATTGGGGGAGAGAGGTAATCCTTGATTCTATATAATGCTCCCAGTTTGGGCTGGAGTTTGGTGTGGATGTAGTCAATGTGTTCGGAGAAGTCTAACTTAGGGGCCAACCATACAACCAAGTACTTAAAGGATTGCACAGTATCAATCATCATGTCGTCCAGTCAGAAGGAAGAGGGGGAGCTGAGAGTTTGGCCAACCGCTGAGTGGAGTCAAAGGCCATGGCAATGTTTTTTTTGGTGTTGCACCTCAGGTGGTTAGCCTCCAACCAATTGAGGGCTTTTACAAAGGCCTCCTGCAGGGATACCTGGATGGTGGTAAATGAGGAGCTTGAGGCAAAGATGACAGTATGGTCAGCATACATGTGTATGTGTGTTGGTGAGCAAACAGAGGGGAGGTCATTGAGAAAAATTGAGAAGAGAGTGGGGCACAGAATAGAACCCTGAGGGACACCAGTGAGGATAGGAAGAAGGTGGATTTGACTTGGCCTAATCGTACATACTGGTTTCTGTCAGACAAATAGGATCTGAATCAATCTGTTGAAGAGGAGGTGAGACCTATTGTTGCTAGCTTGCTCAGGAGGAGGTTGTGGGAGACAGAGTAAAATGCCTTGGCGAGATTGATGAAAATCGCCAAGGTGAGGTGGCCTTTGTCCATGGCAGACTGGATATGGTTTGTGTGGTGAAGCAAGGAGGAGGAGGTGGAGTGGGCATGCCTAAAGCTGGATTGAAAGGGGCTTAAAGTGTTGGCAGTGTCCAGAAAGGAGTTTAGTCTGTGTGAAATGAGCATCTCCTGGATTTTTGAGAGAGTGGGAAGAAGCGAGATGGGCCTGTAATTTCCTGGTAGGGAGGGATCAGCACCTTTGTGGAGGGATATGACCTTGGCCAGTTTCCATGATTTTGAGTCAGTGCTCTGAGCAATTGATAGGTTGAGGAGGTGGGCAATTGGGGGTGCTATGGCAGGGGCCAAGATCTTGAGTAATCTGGGATCAAGGCCATCAGGGCTGTATTTGGAGGGATTTAGGGCTTTTAATGCATGGAGAACATCTGGGATGGTAACAGGAGGGAATGAGGACCCATTTGTGGAGTGGGAGGGAGGGGAGTGGGGGGTTGGAAGTGAGGGCATAGAGGGGTGAGGGATCCAAAGGGAAGGGCATAGGTGGTGAAGAAGAGATTGATAGAGGAGGCCACTGAAGAAGGGTCAGAGCTGGCAGGGTTGGGGAAAGCAGGTGTGGGTGAGAGGGGGTGGAGCTTAGAAGGGGTGGAGAGTTTTCCAGAATTCAGTGGGTGATGTCCTATTGTCATTCAGCTTTGTTTCTGAAAAAGATGGCTTTTTTGGTACACACAGTCTCTGTGCAGGCATTGCTCAGTGTTCTGTAATACTGCAGGTCAGCTCAGCTAGAAAAGGATTTGTAGGTATGCCAAGCCAGGTCTCTGGATTTGAAAAGGGAGATTAATTTATCATAAATCTTGGCAACTTCACACACCTCCTGCATCTGTATTTGACCTCCCATAATAGCGTTCTGGAAAAAGTTCTAAAAATGGGGGTCTAGCTGTTGAAGCCTGTTCGCTGCTCTTTCCAACTCCACACATGGGGTGTGGGGTGTCTAATTCTTAAGTAAAATGAAGCATGTGTATATAATATGGACAAAATCAGAAATTAATTTGATAACCTGGTTAGGTTATATGTTTACTGAAAGATTAAAATAGCCATATGTAAATACACTCCTCTCAGTTCCCAGCAAAAACAATTTCTTTATGTGTTTAAAATAGATAAAAGATAGATAAAAACTTTTATTTCTTGACAGAAAAATAACATTTAGGACCAAAAGAGGCCCTGTTTATCAAAGTTGTCCTGTTTTAAAATACAGTTTCAACAAATACAAAACATCATATAAAATTATGTTACAGGAATGATCTTAAGGACATCACATCACATAATTTAACAGCATACATACAAAAACAGAAATACTCAATATACCAAAAATCTAAGATTTTTATACTAAAAAATAAATATAAACATTTTAAAGATGGACAAGTCGAGTATGTATATATATACACAGTTAATACAAGGCATTTTTGGGATTTCCGGTCAAAGAAAGTAAATGTAAAAGGTTGGGTGGAGAGAAAATAGTAATTTCATCCCCTAATGCTACCTAATACCCCATACACAACACACACAAAAACAGCAAAGAGAAAATTTAGAGGCAATCTAAAGTCCAGGCAAATGTTTAAAAAGTTTAAATTAAAAACAACATAAAATAAGTAGAGTCTACTAAATTAAAATCAAGGCTGGGAACTGTAAATATTTTATCAGTGTACTAAGTATCACAGTGCTGTGATCTAACTAAATATGGTTATTAAGTCAGAAGATATATGCAAATATTAAGTTGTGTATAATCATTTGTTGTATTTCAAACACTATAATAATCTAGTTTTTTTTTTTTTTCTATTTAAATTTTTTCGGTTTTGTCCCCTTAATTCCCCTGAACCCACGCGTGTCTGGGGCACTGAGCGTATGCATGTGGAGGCACGCGCATGTCAGACACTGCAGAGCACCCCACCCTACTAGTTGCCCTCCCTCCTGCACCTCCACTGGACCACCACGCGGTGGGATGGGACTACGGGAGGGGACATCATCTAGCCCAGGAGAGGTAATCCTGCTCCTTGCCCTCTCCCCAGGTGGCTCCCCGACAACCCAGGGTTGTTTCTGAACCCAGGTTGCTGGCATGATGCGAGGTAAGGCTAGATGCCTCAAGGCTCTGTGCCACCAGGCCAACAGTAATCTAGGTTTTTATTCAGTTAATAATTTTATTGAGTTTTCTCATACAAACATACATCACAAACAAACAGAAAAGGCATACATTAGCAGAGAAGCATCTTTACAGCAATATATCCATAAACTTACAGCATGCAGCCTACATGTAGGAAATGTAATAAAAGGACTAAAGAAGGGGCAAGGAAGAGGGGAACCCCCCCTAAACTCTGTGCTCTGTAATGATGCAAAAGAACCAAAAAACAAGACCGGGTAACTGTTTAATGCTACCATATTATCAGTAATGCACTATAGAATTGTGTAAGTTACTTCATACTGCACGGCTTACTAAACTGAGCTTATATCAGGGACCATCATACCGGGAGTATCTAAGGAGGAAACCAAAACAGTGACCACAGGTAAAACTCATCCTATCCCCATCCTAGGTTTCAAATAAGCAAGAAACGGGGCCCAACAAGCAGTATATGCTGCCAGTTTATTGGCTGTAACATGTGACAAGTGGTCGAGTGAAGCCAGCAGTGTAAGAGCATGTTGAAGTTCTAGGATAGAGGGGACTTCAGTTGACCTCCACCGGCAGAGGATAAGGTGCTTGGCTGAAATACCTAGAAGCTAGCCAGTGGAGCTGGTGGGCCTTGAGGCAAGTTCCATGAGGGGGAAGGCACAGGATCCAGACAAGGGGGTCTAGCTGGGTCACCAGGCCTAGGATGTTCGTGGCGAGTTGATTCACTGCTTGCCAGAAGGGAACCAGTAGAGAGCATTGCTGGATAATGTGATATAGATCCCCTATCTGAGCTTGGCACCTCCAGCAAAGGTTGCTATCCAGAAGCTTATCTGGAGTTCTTTTTTTTCTTCCCCCCAATTGTTTAACCAAGTGAGACACACTAAGCTGAAAACATTTTTACAGGTGCAACCTGGGAACACAGGGAAGTTAAGTGACTTGCTTTGGGTCACACAGTATATGCAAGTGGGGGCTGTGGGATTCAAACCCAGGTCTCCAGATCTGCAGCTCAGAGCCTTAAACCACTGCACTATATTGCCTATTTAAAGACAACAGCTTAGTCAGTTTCTTATTAGCCTGTAATGTACACTATTTATTGTATAATTTTCCAGTATTCTTTTGAGTTGACAAATCCATGATATTCTTGATTTAAAACATTCTCTTTATTTTTTATTTCTTACCAGTCTTTTACACTACAAGTTAGGGGGTGCATTAGATATTTTTTGTAGACCTTCCATGACATGTCTCTCTGGGTAACTAAGGTACTGAGTGCAGGAGGGATACAGTCATTGAAATGTCCCATTACCCATAGCTTACATTTTAGGACCAATCTATCACAGACCTTGCCAGACTGAATGCCCAGAAAAGCATGCCAGCATTAACATCTGGAATACAGTTAAGAGGGGACCAATCAAAGCAATCCAAGGTATTCAGAAATGTATTACTGGCAAGATGATTAAGGTGATGAGTCATAATAGTAACTGGTTTAGTGCAAGGTCTTCTAGCATTCCAGTGGCAATACACCACACAGTGGTCATTTATGGACTCAGGCAGCATACCAGAACTCATAAACCTATCCGAGCACATGGCCGGAGTCCAGTCAATTAATTACCTGCTTTATAACTATATCTGGTGGGGGATTTAAAATTGTGAAAAACTTGTCCCTGAATGTAATCATGACTTTTACAGTTTTGTTTGTCTAATCAATTAACATTGGTGTCATCCAGCAAAACCAATGTCCAACTCTATTCTGCTTATGACTTGCACAAAACTTAGATATCAGTTTATCAAGAATATAAATTTCAGACATTTGTCAGTACCTTTCTCAGCCTTGCTTGGACAATGCTCATGTTTCTTAATTGTGCTCGCATATTCCTGGCATTCAACTGGAGATTGCCTGTGGCTTTGGTTGAATTGGATTGGTTAGTTTGTGTGCATGCGTTAAGCTGATTATTGTTTGACCTTGCTAAATATCAGGTGCTCTTAGTTGCTGAGATAACAACCAGGAGGCAAATAACTGGCATAGATAGACTGCTGTGAATGGACCTGAACAAGCACAGAGTGGATATTTTGTTTAACATGTACTGAAGTCTGACTTTTTCAGAAAAGAGAGCGAGATAGAAAGAGATGCCCTCTGTTCAAATCCATTAAGTTTCAATGCTGGACACATGGTAATTTTTCCAAACCCTAAATACATGATGGTAACACACTGACTATTCTCAATGCAGAGAACATAGCATGCACATACATTTTAATAGGGGAACAAATGACTAAGAATTGAAGATGTAAATCCATACATGCTAAACATATATTTTGAAATCAGCAACTGCTTATAATAGAAACATTGGTAAGACTCACTGATGTATAGTTTCAATAAACAAAAAGCATTTGCAAATGAATATCTTGACACGGATGTGTCCATACATGGGAACATTTGGTTGCAGAACTTTGCAAGTAAAAACAAATTAGCATCTTGAATCATTCTCTGACAATTAGTGCAGAACCACTCATTAATGTGGTTTAGAAAGTAGATGGTCTACTTCATTTATCCTTCTGGTCTTTCTTAAAATAGCAGATAATCCTGACCACAAACAAGCAATGAAATAACTCACAAGCTTGCTCTGTTTTTCAACACAACTTGCAATTTTTAACAGAGATCTTAATCCCCCTTTTATATGGTGACTGCCTCTCCATTAAACCTCTGAGCCCCGGCGATCATGGCACAGCTTCACCTTGTGGATGGGGCAAAAGACTGCAGTGGGTTGTCGTACTAATAGCTGTGGATCTTTTTCCACCATTTACCCCCTCTATATTCCTTCCTTTCTCCCACAGGAGCTGGAGCCCATCCTTAGATACAGTGACCCTGTGGAGGAGATGGGGACAAGTGAAAACACAGAGTTATCTCTTGAACCCAAGTCAACCCCATAATAGCTCCACATGCTATCAGTGGGTTGTGAGGGCAACCAACTAGAAAGTTTTTAAAAATATTTGTGCTTGTATCATGAGGGGGTTCACAAGCAGGTGGGAGGAGGTTATATTGCCACTGTACATATCATTGGTGTGACTGCATCTGGATTACAGTGTGCAGCACTGGAGCCCTTACCTGAAAAAATTATATTAATGTGCTCAAGGCAGTCCAAAGGAGGGCAACAAAAATGATTCAAAGGCAGCAGGGCAAAGAGTATAAGGACAGACCTGGTGACTTCTACATGCACTCACTAGAGGAGTGGTGAGAGAGAGGACATGGTTGAAACCTTCAAGTGCCTGAAAGGTATCAACAAGGTAGATACAGGGACCTCTTTCACCTCGTTGAGAACAAGACAACAAGAGGGCACTGCTATAAGCTGGCAGGGAGAAGGTCCAATAAGGAGGTCAGGAGACACTTCTTCACAGAATGAATGGACATGGGGTGGAATGAATTCCCAGCAGAGGTCATCACTCAAACAACAGTGGGGGCAATTCAGGAGGGGGTGGGACAGGGAGAAATGGAGGGTCAGGGTTAGTGGGGAGGGCTGTGGAACATACAGCAACTACTGGACTTGAGGCTCTGCAATTGAGCAGACTAGACAGACCATAAGGCTTTCTTCTGCTGGATATGCTCATTTATAACATGGTCTGTGTGAATTAGTTATCTAATTGGATAAGAGATGTCACATTGGGATACATTAATCTCTATCATATGAACAGTTAGGGTGAATAAGTTTTCAAAGGCATCGCTACTCAACCCTGATTGTCATTCACAGTCTCAAGTTGTCTTTGTTGTCAAGGTAATAGGAGACAGTCAACCAATAACTTAATGATAAGTGTGATCCCACCCCTCACCCAGCTAGCTCACTGATCGTTTTTGCACTCATTCTAATTATTGTACTGATAGATGAAAAAGACATTGCTGCAGAGCTATGAGCGAGTAAAAGATTGTCTCCCACCCACCTGCCCAGGTGATCAATTGTTTAATCACACAGCATAAAACACTACTAGGTAAATCCTAATTTTTTTTACATTACATTTTACAGTACTGTGTTTCACATAATGGATTTACAGTGTTTGCAGAACAAAACTTAAGCACACTACATTACGCCCTTATACAGTGTGGACTACAATAAACTCAGCAGTTCTGCACAGTTTTGGAGAGTTACAGAGAGGACTTTCTGTTAAAATACAAGGTAAATCATCGTGCTTGCAATTACATTGTGTAATTATGTGTTTTCTATAAGTGCTTTACACAGTGCGTATAATCTTCGACACAATGCTTTGTTCGGAGTAATAATGGAAAGGCAAATGTTGCTGAGTTATGAGTTCGAATCCAACACTGTATTGCTCAGACAGGAAAAACTGTGCTGTAAATAAAAAGGTACATGGCAGCATTTTACTTACTGGAGTGCTCTGCAAACAGTGTAAATGCATTATGTAAAAAACAGTGCTGCAAAATGTTATGTTAAAAATGAGGATTTACTTCATAGTTTCTTAGTGAATCATGCATATTGATCTGGAATGATGTGCATAACTGCTGTTTCAGGAGGTTGCATTTCACAGTTGCAAATGAATCCACTGGAAAAAAATGTCCATGTCCAAATCAGAATTCACGTTCCATTAATAAAAAAGTTTGCATTATATTTTCTAAATAAGGCATTCTATTAATAAAGAAGTTTGTTGTTCCGTAATGTACTGCACGTTCTATGCCAGTGGACTTTATGTTAGTATGTTGGACATTTGTCCTGCAAAGTGAAGTTCTATTTACTTGCCTAATGGAGCCTTAACCTGAAATTCATGACTTAAAATATTAAATGTATTTTGCTTTTCAACAATGTGTATGAGTCATTATTTCACAGAAAGCAAAATAAGCAACATAACTATAACAGAACACAAATGAAAAGAGAAATATGGATATTTAGTCAGGCACCACTTTAGCAGCAGGATATATTCATCCAAAACAACATTTGAAATGTTGTATTCCACATAAATTAATATATTTCTCAGTTGATCTAGCCCATGTTATAAGCACAGTAACCCACTCCGGGATGTGTGGTTACTGGGGATTATACAATGGCAAGAAAGAATCCTGTCTCTGATTGGTCAGTCTGAGACCAGACCCATGATGTTATCCCAGCACAACATCACGGGTCTAGTCTCAGCACTGTGAACCAATATGGATGATCCTGATGATCCCTTTTTTGCATCTTTTCTTAAGAAACAAAAATATTTTTCCACACTAATAAAAACATTCTTTAAAACTATTTTTTTATTTTATACATAACAATGAGCCATTGTATAATAGCAATAATGCCCTCCAGGGTATGTGTCGTCTGGGATAATGTCATGCCTCAGTTGTTGGTGGCACTCGGCCTGTGGCCTGCGTCCACCTGAGGCGTGACGTTATCCCACGCACACTTTCAGTGCTGCCGCCAATTAATCAATCAACACCCCAGGTACTGTGAGGGCACTGGCTTTGCCTCATGCCTCACAACACACCTGGGGTGTTGATTAATCTCCGGTAACCACATACCCTTTCATGGGTTATTGTTTACATGTTTCATATGTTTGTATTTTGTATGAGGCAACTTAAACTGTCAAAATAAGGTTTTGACCCTTAGACAAGATTAATAGTGGCCAGGTCCACATTAAATGACTTTTAAATAAAAGGACCATTCCAAGAAGATTTCTGTTCACTATAACCTGTTTCATTCCGTAGATAAACCAGGTAGTAGGGTGAGCCAATACCAAAGCTGCATTCTGTGAATTTTGCTGTAATCTGGCATTTTGGATACTGGCAAACCTGGTCTGAAGGATGCCGGTTTCCCAGTGAAATTTTGACACTTTGATGTTATGATGCAACACATTTTACAGGGCGTATATGCTGAGCATGTCCATGTGGTTAGCAAGCTACATGACCTGCAGCAGCCAATCAGTGACACTGAAGATTGAGAACTCCTTGTATTACACACATCCACGTGCCATTTCCAGCTCTCTTATACAAGGAAAGGACCTAGATCCTGAAGGAGCTCCATATACATTATATGAGAAAGAGTGACTTTTGAATTTTGATGAGAAAACATTCAAAATCATCACAGAATTGTACATTATTATTCTGGACAAATTAATTCACTACATTTAACTTTAATTTAGGTAGTTAGGATAATGAAACTGCGTTGCAGAGGTGAAGAGAGTGAGCAGTGTGAGCCTGCACTGGCAACCGGAGCAGAGCAGAGTTAATTTAGCAGGCTTTTAAAGGTGCAGGAAGAATTTTTTGAAAGATTTAACATTTTTGACTGACTGCTGGTTGTTAGTGATGCTGTGAATTTTTAATCAGCAAGAGAAGTTGGTGCGAATCCATGGAAATTCACACTTCACGAAATTCACAAATTCTGTGGCAGATGCACCAACTTCACAGGCATATATTTTGAAATATTGAATCTGTAAAGCCTCCCCATGATCTACCCACCCAAACATGATAGATTTCTTACCCCTCCCATCCCCCATGGCATTGCATCCTCCTCCCCTGCCCCTTCAAACTGTAGTGCTGCTTGAATGCATGATGCACAGAGTGCATTCAAAAAATGTAGTCCTTTCCACCCACCTGAGGGCCAAATACCCCCTCCCACTTCCCCCACCCCATTCCTACTGTCACATGAATCACACCCAGTCCCCCACCCAAAGCTTCTCTGATCCCCACCACCTTCCTCCCACCACCAGCACCACATAATAAATGGGCTGCACAAACAAATGGTCCCTCACAGAGCATTTGCTCTCTCATGTCCATCATGTAATGGAGGCAATGAATGAATAGAGACATCTTTTGCTCCTAGTAAAACCTGATTGGTTGAATTTTCAGTCAATTAGGTTTTACTGGAACAAAGATGTCACTATTCATTATTTAATGCCATTGCAAGATGGATTCTGAAGCAGAGCAGTGCTCTGCACTGGGGACCATTTTCTCTATTGCAGCCAGGTTGATTTTTATGGTTGCTGATGGGGAAGGAGGTATGGCTCCAGATGGGGGTTTGGGTGGGGGACTGGGCTTAAGCTTATGTGAATGTGGCACTAGGTGGGGAGATGTTTACGATGGGTGGGGGGAATAGATTACATTTTTTGGGATGCATACCGTGTATCACACAATTTAGCAGCACTGCAGTTCTCTGAAGTGGAGGTGAAGGAGGGTGCACAACCAGTTAGGGTGGGTGGGGTTGAAGGGGTTAAGGAATCCATTATTTTTGTGTGGGGAAGGTGGGTTTAGCGTGCAGTTCATTTTGAGATTTGTCCATGAATTGGCCATTTGCATCAATTCACTCTACAAATCTGGCCAATTTTCTTGGCAAATAACATGAACTGCAGTCCTCAATTTTGCACATTTGCCGAAATTCACAGATTTTTTTGTGGAGTAAATTTATTTATTTCATTTGTTTCAAATTTAGGTACCCGGTAGAGGCACTCTGAGCCAAGGCTCATTTGCAGGTGTGACCTGGGGGAATGGGGAGTGGGATATACAAAAGTCAAGTAGCAAACATTGCACCAATTACAGTAAGGAAGCAAAACAGAGCAGCATACAACACTGACAAGATATACAATTGAGTTGCAGGCATAGCAACAAGCATGGTAAGGAACAAAATAGAGCATTATACAGTAATGACAATATATACAATTTAGGTTACAGATTGTCTTGGGTATCGCTAAATACAGGTGCAAGTGCCATTTGTCAAAACGTAAAACAGGTTTACAATGTGTGTTGTAGAAAATGGTAAAGGTATACAGTAGATAGGAAAAACAGGGGGATGGGGATTGGGGGAAGGTTTCAAGTTGGGCCAGGTGGGGAGCAATTGCATGGAGGTGGCAGGAGAGCTTCAGCTGTTGTTTTAGCATGGTTAGAGTGAGAGCAAGCTGGGTAGAGTGGGAGAGCTGATTCCATAGATCTGGGAGGCTGTATGAGAAAGCAGCCTTTCCAGCTTGGGAGTGCAGAAGATGGAGTCTGAAAGTGTGGGAATCAGACAACCTAGTGATGCTGAGGGTTGAGGCACTGGACACCACACTTCGCTCCATGCCGGAGACCTGGGTTCAGGAACGAGACCGGGTCATCAGGGGTTAGCAGGAGGTGGAGGCCGGGAGATGGACTGAGCAGCCATAAGGCAGCTCTCCCCTCCTGGGTGGGCACCCAACCATGCCCACTGCAGGGTTTCTCCCGGGTGGAGGCCTGAAGGCAGTTCAGTCGGGAGTGACTAGAGTAGGGAGGGTGCCATGGGTGGCTGCATGTGCGTGCCTGTACACATGTGTGGGCAACCGTGGCAAGGGGTGGGGAGAAAACAAGGAAATAAAGGAAGCTGGCAGGCTCCATGACAGCCTCAAGCACCCACACAGGCCCCCCGGAGTCTAGATTTTGGTCTCGGGGGGAGTTGACACACTTCGCCCTTGTCCCTACCACATGGGGGGAAAGCCATGGGAGATTACCAGGAGGGTCGGGCATGGGATGAAGTGGCAGTCCAGAGACTGAGCCCCTCTAATGGGTCGGCGGAGCTGCCTACCAGCTCCACCATGTACCTCCATCGCCAAGTGGGTGGGAGGTGGCAACGGGGGTCAAAAAGCTGAATAAAAAAAAAGAAGTAGTAGTAGCAGTAAAAGTTTTATTCTGAAAAATTTCAGAAAAGGATAGCCCAATTTAGCCAAATCTCATTTACAATGGGATCCTATAGTATATAAAATCAGTTCCACAGTAAAATTTACAAAATACAAAACATAATAAACATATAATATAGTTAAAACATTTTAGACAGAATGATAAATAACCAGACCTACTTAACTACAACAAGATTTTGGTATCTTAGTAGTGTCCGCTAGGTTCTAATATCCCCATGGGATATATTACTGCTTTGCAATCTCAGATGTCCAGTTAGGCTATTCCATAGCTTAGGGCCTATACACACAAATTGAGAGCTGCCCCTAACAGTTTTCGTAACTGGCACCAAATACTCAATAGTCCCTGACATACGCAAACCCTACCTAATGTACCTTTCCCTTATTAGTTCTAACATGTACTAGGGCATTTTCTTTTGCTTGCATCTACAAATTAGATGCATCATATGCAGTTTGCGTTGTTCCAGCAGACTCATCCAATTTAAAGCTCTCTAAACGAGACAGTGATGGGTATCTTGAGGGGCCTCCAGGATGTACCATGCATATCTATTGTATAAGACATTCAGCCTGTGCAGCACACCACAAACGCTCCCCCCCCCCCATAAACAGCATCACCGTAATCCAACAAGGGGATTACCATGGAATTTATTATCTTTAGTATAACATCCTGTGGTATACGGTTTCTATACTTATACAATACCCTAAATTTTTTGTTTAACTTCTTTGTTAACAGGTCAGTATGTAAATCCCATTTACACTGGGAGTCTATCCAGACTCCCAAGTATTTGTATGCACCAACTATAATTAGGCTATGGTCATCTAGTGTTCTTATATCCAGGGTACACTCGCATTGAGCCTGTCTTTCAGAAGGCAACACGACTTGTGATTTCATAGGATTTAGAACCAAACCATGGTCATGAAAATAAGCCTGCAGTATACTGAAGTCTTTTTGTAGCTTTACATGAATCTCACGAACAGTCCCACCTACTATTTACAGCAACGTGTCATCAGCATACAAATGGTGTCGGACACCGTTTAATAGTTGTCCGACACCATTTGTATATACACTGAACAGTACAGGTCCTAGCACTGACACTTGGGAAACATCAGCTTTGATATCCAAAAATTTTGAGATATATTTATTGTTCAATGTTACGTACTGCTGTCTTCCTGTCAGGTAGTCATGGAACCATTCTAGTGCCCCTAGCTGAGGCCAATCATTCTTAAATTTTCAATTAACCTATCATGCTTCAAGGTATCAAACAAAAGTGCTTTCAAAACTAAGTGTGGAATCACAGGATCTGAGGCAATAACCCGATGTGGGTGAGGGGAGAAGGAGAGTGGAGAGGTATGAGGGGATGGCTGTGAACCAGTACTTGCTGATGAATGCAGCACAGTGTGTAAGGCAGTGAGTTGCAAAGGAGGGGAGGGCAATTGCAGAGTACAGAGAGAAGTGATGGGCTCGGAATGGGAGGTTTGAATCAAAGCGGCAAAAAGCATTGTACAGAGGGTCTAATTTAGAGAGGGATGATTGAAGTGCTGAACTGTATACAACGTTGTCAGAGTAATTTGGAGAGAATCAACCTGATGATTACTTTTTTGATGGATTGGGGGAGAGAGGTAATCCTTGATTCTATATAATGCTCCCAGTTTGGGCTGGAGTTTGGTGTGGATGTAGTCAATGTGTTCAGAGAAGTCTAACTTAGGGGCCAACCATACAACCAAGTACTTAAAGGATTGCACAGTTTGAATCATCATGTCGTCCGGTCAGAAGAAAGAGGGGGAGTTGAGAGTTTGGCCAACCGCTGAGTGGAGCCAAAGGCCATGGTAATGTTTTTTTTCATGTTGCACCTCAGGTGGTTAGCCTCAAACCAATTGAGGGCTTTTACAAAGGTCTCCTACAGGGATACCTGGATGGTGGTAAATGAGGGGCTTGAGGCAAAGATGACAGTATAGTTGGCATACATGTGTACGTGTGTTGGTGAGCAAACAGAGGGGAGGTCATTGAGAAAAACTGAGAAGAGAGTGGGGCACAGAATAGAACCCTGAGGGACACCAGTGAGGATAGGGAGAAGGTGGATTTGACTTGGCCTAATTGTACATACTGGTTTCTGTCAGACAAATAGGATCTGAATCAGTCTGTTGAAGAGGGGGTGAGACCTATGGTTGCTAGCTTGCTCAGGAGGAGGTTGTGGGAGACAGAGTAAAATGCCTTGGCGAGATTGGCGAAAATCGCCAAGGTGAGGTGGCCTTTGTCCATGGCAGACTGAATATGGTTTGTGTGGTGAAGCAAGGAGCAGGAGGAGGTGGAGTGGGCATGCCTAAAGCTAGATTGAAAGGGGCTTAAAGTGTTGGCAATGTCCAGAAAGGAGTTTAGTCTGTGTGAAATGAGCATCTCCTGGATTTTTGAGAGAGTGGGAAGAAGCGAGATGGGCCTGTAATTTCCTGGTAGGAAGGGATCAGCACCTTTGTGGAGGGATATGACCTTGGCCAGTTTCCATGATTTTGAGTCAGTGCTCTGAGCAACTGATAGGTTGAGGAGGTGGGCAATTGGGGGGGTGCTATGGCAGGGGCCAAGATCTTGAGTAATCTGGGATCAAGGCCATCAGGGCTGTATTTGGAGGGATTTAGGGCTTTTAATACATGGAGAACATCTGTGATGGTGACAGGAGGGAATGAGAACCCATTTGTGGAGTGGGAGGGAGGGTAGTGGGGGGTTGGAAGTGAGAGCATAGAGGGGTGAGGGATCCAAAGGGAAGGGCACAGGTGGTGAAGAAGAGATTTATAGAGGAGGCCACTGAAGAAGGGTCAGATCCGGCAGGGCTGGGGAAAGCAGGTGTGGGTGAGAGGGGGTTTAGCCTAGAAGGGGTGGAGAGTTTTCCAAAATTCAGTGGGTGATGTCCTATTGTCGTTCAGCTTTGTTTCTGAAAAAGATGGCTTTTGTGGTACACACAGCCTCTGTGCAGGCATTGCACAGTGTTCTGTAATACTGCAGGTCAGCTCAGCTAGAGGAGGATTTGTAGGTATGCCAAGCCAGGTCTTTGGATTTGAAAAGGGAGATTAATTTATTATAAATTTTGGCAACTTCACACACCTCCTGCGTCTGTATTTGACCTCCCATAATAACGTTCTGGAAAAAGTTCAGAAAATGGGGGTCTAGCTGTTGAAGCCTGTTAGCTACTCTTCCAACTCCATACATGGGGTGGGGGTGTCTAATTCTTAAGTAAAATGAAGCATGTTATATAATATGGACAAAATCAGAAATGAATTTGATAACCTGGTTAGGTGATATGCTTACTGAAAGATTAAAATCAATCTTGAAGTTCCCCAGGAATTTATTTTAGGACCACTTCTATTCTCCCTCTTTATCAACAATATTCCAGACAACATCTGAACTTGCTCCTCTCTTCTCTACACAGACAACCTTGCCATCTACACCAGGTCAACTAACATTGACTACCTCAACTCGTCTCTGACCACTGATTACAGGAGCATTTAAAGCTGCCTGTGCAACCATAGACTGGTTCTAAATACTAACAAAACAAAAACCATACTCCTGGGCTCTGCCCCCAAACTAAGAACTTGCCCCTCACCCTTGATGGTCCATGACCTTGAGGGGAACAAACTACAGGCTGTCACATCCTTCAGGTATCTTGGGGTTATACTTGACCAATCTCTAGATCTAAGCCTCCACATTCAATTGACCTGCAAAACAGTAAATAATAAACTGGGTGTTGCCTACAGAACTAGCTACATGCTAACTCCTTCTGCTAAGCTGGCCATTGCCAGGGGGATCCTGCTCCCAACCTTGACATACTGTGTTCCTATCCTTGCGGTTGCCCATAAATCATCACTACTGAAATGGGATGTCACCTATAACAATATCTGTCGTTATGCATCATCATCCCCACAGCTCAAACATCGATGTTGGCTTTATAGTGACCTAGGTTGGCTCTCCCCCTCTGCATCCAGACAATACTATCTTGGCTCTCTATCTGACTCCATAATCAGGCTGCAAACCCTGGCCTTCCTTGCAAAGCTATTAAGTCCCATCACCTCATACCGAGGACTGAGGTCAGTTGACAAATCACTACTGAGGGTACCCAGGTGTCACACCTCCAAAGGGACCTGGGCATTCGGGCATGCTGCCCCTCTGATGTGGAATGCACTGCCCCTTGAATTAAGACAATCTACATCCCACTATCACTTTAAAAGTGGGCTACGACATTACCTGTCTGTGGCTGAACATTGTACCTGTTTCGACCCTACCTGACCTAACGGGTGATCCACCTGCCCCGTGTCACAGCCACTGGATGATCTAAATGTCCTGCTTATTGTAACCCCCATCTCTCTCTCCTCTACCCATTCATCTCATCTTACACTATCCGCTTCTAGGACCCATTCAACTACAGTATCTTACTGCTACCCCCCGCCCCCAGTTCTCTTCATCAATTCAAATTAGTTAGGTACTTCTCTAATCAATTTTGTACCCTCTTGTGGTGGCACATGCACAAAACACTTCTTCTTTGGGGCCCGATCCCTTCCTGTTATGACGTGCTCTATTACATGTTTAGTTGACTGTATTATCCTACATGGTGTTTTTATACCATAGTTAATGCCTACTTATAATAATGTATGACTGTACTATTGCCTGTTTCCTTCCTGTTATAACCTGCTCCATGATTTGTTTAGTTGACTGTAGTATCTTTGCTATTGTTGCATGTAGTACTGGCCAATGTTTTGTTAGCCAATCTACTGTTATCTCTGTCTACATGGCTAAAAATAAGGTACTTTGTTTTGTTGTCAGGCACTTCACTTTACTGTTTACTGTTTATTGTCATCTTTGTCTCCATGGCTAAGAACAAGCCATACTGACTACTATCATTGATTTCTGAAATGCTTTTCTGTATGTATTGCCTTGTACTCTCCCGGCTCGTGCCTGAAAATAGTCATTTATTGGCTAGTGCAGTTACCCGGTTAACAAAAATTAAATAAATAATAATAAAAAAAAAAATAGCCATATGTAAATACACTCCTCTCTGTTCCCAGCAAAAACAATTTCTTTATGTGTTTAAAATGTTTAAAAAGTTTAAATTAAAAACAACATAAAATAAGCAGAGTCTACTAAATTAAAATCAAGGCTGGGAACTGTAAATATTTTATCAGTGTACTAAGTATCACAGTGCTGTGATCTAACTAAATATGGTTATTAAGTTAGAAGATATATGCAAATATTAAGTTGTGTATAATCATTTGTTGTATTTCAAACATTATAATAATCTAGTTTTTTTTTTCTATTTAAATTTTTTCGGTTTTGTCCCCTTAATTCCCCTGAACCCACGGGTGTCTGGGGCACTGAGCATATGTATGTGGAGGCACACGCATGTCAGGCACTGCAGAGCACCCCACCCTACTAGTTGCCCTCTTGCCTGAGCCTCCACTGGACCACCACGCGGTGGGACGGGACTATGGAAGGGACAGCGTCTACCCCAGGAGAAGTAATCCTGCTCCTTGCCCTCTCCCCAGGTGGCTCTCCGACAGCTCAGGGTTGTTTCTGAACCCGGGTTGCTGGCGTGACACCAGATAAGGCTAGATGCCTCAACCCTCTTTGCCAGCGGGCCAACAATAATCTAGGTTTTTATTCAGTTAATAATTTTATTGAGTTTTCTCATACAAACACAAATCACAAACAAACAGAAAAGGCACACATTAGCAGAGAAGGATCTTTACAGCAATATATCCATAAACCTACAGCATGCAGCCTACATGTAGGAAATGTAATAAAAGGACTAAAGAAGGAGCAAGGAAGAGGGGAACCCCCCCTAAACTCTGTGCTCTGTAATGATGCAAAAGAACCAAAAAACAAGACCGGGTAACTGTTTAATGCTACCATATTATCAGTAATGCACTATAGAATTGTGTAAGTTACTTCATATTGCACGGCTTACTAAACTGAGCTTATATCAGGGACCATCATACCGGGAGTATCTAAGGAGGAAACCAAAACAGTGACCACAGGTAAAACTCATCCTATCCCCATCCTAGGTTTCAAATAAGCAAGAAACGGGGCCCAACAAGCAGTATATGCTGCCAGTTTATTGGCTGTAACATGTGACAAGTGGTTGAGTGAAGCCAGCAGTGTAAGAGCATGTTGAAGTTCTAGGATAGAGGGGACTTCAGTTGACCTCCATCGGCAGAGGATAAGGCACTTGGCTGAAATACCTAGAAGCTAGCCAGCAGAGTTGGTGGGCCTTGAGGCAAGTTCCATGAGGGGGAAGGCGCAGGATCCAGACAAGGGGGTCTAGCTGGGTCACCAGGCCTAGGATGTTTGTGGCGAGTTGATTCACTGCTTGCCAGAAAGGAACCAGTAGAGAGCATTGCTGGATAATGTGACATAGATCCTCTATCTGGGCTTGGCACCTCCAGCAAAGGTTGCTATTCAGAAGCTTAGCTTTATACAGCACATCTGGAGTTCTTTTTTTTTTTCACAATTGTTTAACCAGGTGAAACACACTAAGCTGAAAACTTTTTTACAGGTGCAACTTGAGAACACAGGGAAGTTAAGTGACTTGCTCAAGGTCACACAGTATATGCAAGTGGGGGCTGTGGGATTCAAACCCAGGTCTCCAGATCTGCAGCTCAGAGCTTTAAACCACTGCACTAGATTGCCTCCCTACCAGTGGTGCAGAAGTTTATTCTGAATAAGTCTGCTGCATGCATCTGCATAGCTCGAGTATGCCATTTTCCAGCAGACGATCCATTGAGTGTCATCTAGCCTCAGTTTCAGTGCTTTCTCCCACATTAGTTTAGGAGCCCCAGATTGCGAGGTAATGCTCCCTCGAATGTCAGCATACATTTTACTGGCTTTGCCTCTGGGGAGCTTAAGCCAGGTGGATAGCTTCTGAGGGGGTGGCCGTTTTGGGTGGATTCAGTTTAAGGAACTCGGCCAGAGAGTTGCGTAGTTGCAGGTATCTCCAAAAGTTATTTTTGCCCATACCTTTCACCTTTGCAAGGTCATGAAAGGGTTGCATCCCCAGTCCAGTCTCATCCAAGACATCTGCTAGAAACTTAATGCCAGTGCGCTCCAAATGATATGCTTGTTGTTAAAGATAGGAGTGTAGAGAAGAGGTGCGGGGTTAGCTTGAATCCTGATGTGTACCTTGTACCAAATCTGAACCCCCAGCGCAATGGTGGAATGGGCCCATAGAGGCTTAGATAAAGGGTTAAATACTGTATTAGAAGAGGAAGGCTATTTACCTGAGCGATGGCCTTTTCCATGTGGAGCCATTGCGGGGTTTCGGGAGATAGGGCGGTGAACCATTTTAGGGACTGTGCTAAGAAATAAGCCCATGCGTACCAATCGAACCATGGAAGACCCCAACCACCTGCCTTCCAGTGTGAGCGTAGTTTGCCCCTGCTATACCGGGGTTTTTTATTTTCCCAATGAAGTTCCCCACCACACTGTCTATGGTGCAGAGCCATTTTACGGGGGCTGGGGAATATGTGAGAGTGGATAGAGAAGTTTGAGAGCTGAAAACATTTTGAGAGCTGCTATTGTACCTGCTAGAGTAAGGTGAAGCATTTTCCACCTATCTAACTCCATTCTCAGGGCGGCAATTAATGGATTCATATTGAGATCCCAGATTTTAGAGAGGTCAGAGGAGATAGGAATACCGAGATATACTAAGGAGCCCAAGGTCCATTTAAGCCCTAGGGGAGAGACTCTATTCTGAGTGCATCTAGAGTTGAGAGGGAGCAGCTCAGTTTTGGATTTATTCATCCTTAGGCCAGAGATTTTCACGAGGTCCGCTAGGAGAGAAAGGAGTGCTGGGAGAACTACTGTGATATCTTCCACTGGGACCAATAGATCGTCAGCATACATAAGCATGGTGTATACATGTGCCCTGATGGAGATCCCTTGAATGTCAGGATGTTGTCTAATAGCAGCTGCCAGTGGCTCAACTGCCAAAATAAACAGAAGAGGAGATAAGGGGCAGCCTTGCTGAGTGCCTCTGCCTAGCTGAAAAGGATTGGAGATCACTGCGTTGGTCTGAATTCTGGCCATGGGTTGTTGATACAGTGCCAGTACCCATTTCTGAAATAGGGACCCAAAGCTGAATTGGTGCAGCACCCTCTCCTGGAAATCCCATTCTAGGGAGTCAAAGGCTTTCTCAAAGTCGATAGCCATTGCTGCAGCTGGGGCGGGGACAGCCTTAGCATGGTAGATGATATTGACCAGTGACCTGATGTGATCTTGGCTGAGGCACCCTGACACAAAACCCACCTGCGAAGGGTGGATAAGGGAGGGAAGAAGCAGGCTAAGCCTAGTGGCCAGGATCTTGGCAAAGATTTTACTGTTCATGTTGATTAGTGATAGTGGGTGGTAACTTGAGGGGAATGTAGGGTCTTTGCCTTTTTTTGGGAACACGGTAATGACCGCTTTTCAAAGAGTGGGGGGGAGATGCCATTGCCCAGAGCCTCATTATAAACCTGGGAGAGGAGAGTGGTGATTTGAGGAGCAAGGATCTGCCAGAGTTCGACTGGAAAGCCAACCCCTCCAGGGGTCTTACCTGAGTTGAGGGCCTTAATAGCCACTGCAACCTCATCAGGTATCATAGGCTGATCTAGTTTTGCAGCTTGAAATGGTTGAAGAACGGGGAGTTGGAGGGAAGCAAGAAAGGGCTCCACTGTCCCAACATTCTGGGTTTTGGTGGAGGAGTAAAGCTCCAAATAAAACTGCTTTATAATGGCATTAATGGTCTTAGGGTCTGTTTGGGTTGAGCCAGTCTGGTCCCTTTGGCTGGAGATGTGGTGTTCAGCCTGCTGTTTACGCAATCGGTAGGCCAGAAGTTTACCAGCTTCCCACCACCCCTCCCAGTAGTCATGGCGCAACCTCAGAATTGCTACTTCTGCCTTGCGGGTCATCAGGTCGTTAATCTCAATACAAATTGAGTGCATTTCTTTGTTCAATGGAGAGTCTGGTTTCAAGTGGGGGGTCTGCTTGGCCCGAACTTCTAGAGTTTTTAGCATTGCTTCCAAGGAGATCAGAAGGTGCTCCTGCTTCTTCTGGCACTTGGATGCAAACCCAATAATAGCCCCACACAGGGTGGCTTTAAAAGCCTCCCACATGACACCTGGGGAGGTGTCCAGAAGAGGGTTTTCTGCTTAGAATAAGGCAGCCTCCAAGGTTACCCATTGTATAAACTGAGGGTCTTTAAGGAGGAGGGGATCTAGCTTCCAGGCGGCAGGTTAGGAGGGAGCGAGCTCCATAGAGTGTGTAGGTGCACCAGAGCATGGTCCGATATGACCTTAGGTAGGATCACTGAATCAACTGCATTCTGGCAGATATCCGTAGACACCAGCCAGAAGTCCAGCCAGCTGTGGGACCCGTGCACCGCTGAAGTGAAGGAATAATCCCTCACCCTTGGGTGGAAGGTTCTCCAAATATCAGTTAGGCCAGCTTCTGCCATCAATTGTTGTAAAGCTATGCGGCACTTAGGTGTTGCACAGAAGTGGGGATGCTACGGTCCAACTGGGGCACCAAAACAAGATTGAAATCCCTTCCAAGGATAGTAGGTGTGGGGTCAGGAATAAGTGAGCTTAGTTCTTGAGCTAGTGAGTGGAAGAAGGAGGGGTCACCCTCATTGCGGGCGTAGAAACAGCCTAGAAGTAAAGGGTCCTGTGGGGTTTTCATCAGTGCTAGCACCCACCTTCCTTGAGAATCCATTCGAACCTGAGAAGGAGACCAAGTAAGCGACTTGTGGAGGAGGATAGCAACCGCTGTCTTTTAGAGGAGGAGGATGAGGAGAGTACCTGCCCCACCCAGTCTCTAGCTAGCTTACCGTGATCCTGTTTTGCAAGTTTAGTTTACTGTAGAAAGACCAGTGTGGCCCTCAGCCTCTTCAGATGAGATAACACCTGTTTACGTTTTACTAGGATATTCAGACCTCATACGTTCCAGGTGTATACATGGAGGTCACCCATGGTCCCAGAGAGGAAGAAGAGTGCAGGATAAAGTTATGGATTTTTCAAATATAGAGGCTGAAGGGCCAACGGCCCCTTCCCACAGGAGTCCTGATGAAACCCAGTCACTCAGTATAGACAAGCCATGTAGTACCCAGAGCATAAGCATAACTAGTAGTTACCTAGTTGCCACAATAAACATAGAAAGTAGCTGGCCAAACAACCCAAAACACCATCCAACTATTTACAGAAACCATAACATACCGTAACAACTCTGTAGATGGAGGAGGACAGTTAGACCGGCAGGCTAGGTGCCAAAGCCATCCATCTCCCTCTCGTGGAGTGGGTATGGGGAGAAGACAGGCAAGTCGCTGCAGATAACTCATCCTCAAGTACTCAGTATGCAGCCTGCATCACTCCTTCTCCCTGTGTCGTATAGAAATACAAGGGATAAGAAAGGGGATGATCCCCGTATCCAGTGTGGTAGTTGTAGGTGGGGGTCTTTTTTAGCACCTCCATAAGGGGGTTGTGAACCTCTGATATCATGCCTGAAGGTATAAGGAACCCCTCCTGCATTGTTGGGCTTAAGCTATGACCCCTAGTGCAGGATCCATGAAAGAAACGGGGGGGGGATACAGGGGTAGCATTCCTGCCCATGTGCACTCCCAATCCAGAGCACTGCAGGGGCAAATGGGGGCAGGAGCATGAAGGCCCAAAGATGCCCTGTGCCTAGAAAAGGGGGGGGGGATCTCTCACAGCAAGAAACAGAAGGAGCGAGGTCCAAGCATTCAGCCATTGCGGGGAGGATACGGGTAATTGTAGACACCACCTTAAGGCTATATGGAGGCTGTCGATTCAAGTCCATAGCCCCTAAAGTTGTACAGCAGTGACATAAACTGAATACACAATAAAAGAAAAAAACATAACATACAAGGAGCCCTGAGGGGCCTGTTCGAGTCACAGTACAGTTCAAACATTGCCACGGGGTTACTATGACATTAGTTACACATTGTCCACACTGTCCGTGGCCTATTGTAAACAGGCCAGAAAACCAGCGCTGAAGGTACCTGTTGTAACACCATAGGTTAAACTAATTGACTCAGAGAGTCAGACCAGGCCTGAGCTCACAGCCCAGAGCAATCAGGAGAGACAGCCTTGTAAGCAGGCAATTCCCCTTCCCCTGTCCTTAACCCAGCTGAGAAGAAAGAAGTAAGACAGTTTACTTAGCTGTGCATTCAGGGTGGTGCCTCTGTGGTCTGCAGAGAAGGTGAATGGCTCAATGTCTCTGAGTCTGCTGCTAGGAAGGACTGATAAGAGCCGGAGACTGTTGTCCCGGGGAAGCACGCTGCTGCTATGGTGGCCCAGGATTTTGGCTCAGTAGAAGGTAAGTAAGGGCCAAAAGATCTTCCGTCCTGAGGAGAACCATCTGGTAGGGTCAGCAGGGGTGCAAATTTGTTAGGGGAGTAGTACTGATGCAGGTCTCCTTCCTCGACCTCTGGCCCTGTCTACTCCATCTGCCTGGCGTTTGGGTGCTGCCTTCTCTCGTGCCACTGTGGCATGTGACACTTTCTGCTCTGAGGAGGAAGGAAGGCTTCAAAACAATGGACCTGAGGCCTGGGTGATTGCGTCAGAGGGCTGGCAATTCTTCCATGTGGCTTGGGATAACAGAGGAGCCACGGGGCACACTGAATAGCTTGGTGTTCTGAAAGTCCTTAGGGAGCTGTCTACAAAGATAGTCCATGAGACTGTCGGGGTAGAGAAGAAGGTAGGAGCCCCATTAATGATCACCCTCATGGTTGCCGGGTGTCAGAAGGAGAAAGAAATGCAGTGGGCATGAAGGATTTTATGGCAGTCCATGTATGCCTTACGCCGTTCGGTTAACTTCCGAGAATAGTCTTGAAAGATGCGGATGGTATTGCTGTTCCAAGTGAAGGAGCCTCTGTCCCTGGTCATGACAGTGACCATTTCTTTCTGTCTGAAGTTCAGGAAGTGGGCCAAAATAGGGCACGGGTGCTTCCCTGGTTTAGGTGGTGAGGCAAGCATGCGATGGGCCTGCTCAATATGCAGGACAGTTGCGGGTGGTAGGCCAAGGATCTGAGGCAGGGTGCCTTGGAGAAAGTGAATTGCATCCCGTTGCTCAGCCCCCCCGGGGAAGCCGATGAACTGCAAGTTATTGCAGCATCCACGATTTTCCAAGTCATCCATCTTGTCTTGAAGAAGATGTATAAGGCGGGCTTGTACCCAAGTGGTAGTGGTGAGATCTTGCAGGGCTGAGTCGTGGGCCTTGAGATGCCTCTCCATGTGAAACATCCTTGTCTCAGTAGCCTGTAGAGTTTGAGTGTTATTATTTAGAGGTAGAATCATTTGGGTCATCTGTGCCATCAACTGAGTAAACATTTGTTCAATCTTTGCAGGATTAGCTGGGGCTGGAGAGGAAGGTGCCATCCTGTAGGCCGTAGAGCAAGGGGAGGGCTCCTGGAATCACTGTGCCTCTCAGAAAAGAAGAAAATAAGGACTGCCCGATGTAGCAGGTAAGTCCCTCTTCTGATTTTTGAGCCTTCAGATGAAAAAAGCAAACCCCTAAATGTAGTATGTCTCAGGTTGTAAGCCCACAGACCTAAATACTTTAAGGTAATTAATGAGGAAACTATGACCAGCTGTAAAATAGTCTATAAAAATGTTTGCACACTAGGAGGCACCATTCCTTTGACAAAGCCTATCGGTGAAACATTAGGAAGTTCACCTGCTCCAGGGGGACTGGCATTTTCATTCTATCTGTACTGTAGTCTGTTCACAAATAAAAGATAAACTGAAAAGCATTGGACTGAATCTTTTTTTTTGTTTCAGAGCTGGTGTGCCAATGACTGTTTTCACAAGGACTTGGATTTATGTCACTGGCACCCGTCCCACTGAGTGGCTTTTTCTTTTTATAACTTCACACACCACTACTAGTGGTGTAGAAGGTACAGAAATCCATTCTTATTTTATTTTATATTTTTGACCCCTGCAGCAGGGGAAGGGCAGACTTAATTAAATAGATTGGGAAAGGTGCGGGGGAGTTTTGAAGGAATTATTTGATGAATATTTTACTGACTGCTGGTGGTAGAGGGCACAGAAATCCATCTTTATTTTATTGCCTATGAGTGCACACTATGTCAGCTAGGCTGCTGCAGCGAGGCACTTGTTCTCACATTGAGAGTGACTTGAAGGGTGTACCAGAGTGGGAATGGACATGTGTGGGTGTCTGCCCTCACTTCATGTAGAAACCATGAGAAAAAAAGAACCAGAGGAAAAAGGATAGAGGGTGAGGAAAGGAGCAGGGAAAGGTTTCAACATGCCAGTTCTATCAAGTATCAGTTCTGCAACCCATGGTGATGGAGAAGGAGTTGAGACAGGGACTGGGAGTTGTAGTGGTGGGACAGGGGCTATGCCTGAGAAGAGGACTAGTGCTATGCATGTGACAGAATAGCCAAAGAAACCATTGTACATTAGTCCTCAAAAGTCCACTGGTTCAACTCCCACCACAAGCAGCTTTCCCAGTCAATTATCCAGTACATCTGGTGATGAAAGCACCCTGATCAGTCCAGAAGCACAGCAGTCTCTCCTGCTTCCTCTTTCCAGTGCTTCTAGTTCTACCTGGGATAGAATATATCCATCCAGATTTATTAAGGCAAGCCCTCTCCCTGTGTGTGATATGATCAGTCTGAAGACAGACCTGTACATGTGCATGGACATGGAAAAATGTCACTCCACCCTGAAGCACTTTATGATGCCCCCACACCCCCAAATCATGCATCAGCAGCAGTACCACCCAACACAGTTTTGCTACTCAGTCTTGCATAAGGAAGGTGGCACATGAGTCTGGTATGGACACTACAGTTATCTTGTCACCAGATGAAAAAATTAGGCTGACTGGTTTGTAGCTAATAGATTCCTCCCTACTGCCACTCTTGTGCAGAGAGACCACATCAGCTCATCTCCTGTCCTGTAGAGAACAACTCCTTTTTTTCAGTGAGCTGTTGAACAAGGCTGCCAGTGGAGCTGCTAGCACTACCCCGAGGTCTCTCAGTACCCTGTGATGTATTCCATCTAGTCCTATAGCCTTATCCACATTCATGGTGCAAGTACTATCAGTGCTCTTTCCTCTGAAAATGGCCTTGTAGTCACCCCTTCCCCACCTCCACTCTTAATTTCCTCTGGTGGCCCATCATCCTTTCCCTCTGCTGTGAAGATCAAGCAAAAGTACCTGCTCAAAATGACAGCTTTTCTTGGTCTCCTCATAAATCTCCCAGTCAACTCAACACATAGTGAAAAAACAAAGAGAGCTTCAGCAATGTGGAAGGATGTTACCAAGGACACCACAAATGCACAAAAAAGCATGTGGCAGTCAGTGTGGTACAGTAAACAGATCAGATGTGGTCAGTCTAGCTAAACATTGGAAATTAGCGTCCTGGCTGAGCATTTAAAATGTGAACATGGCATCTTCCTAATAGCCACATCCATTCCTAATTCCTACTCTAGTCAGATGGGCCAGCAGCAGAAGCAGCAACAGCAGCAGCAGTAGTAGCCAGAGTTGTCTCCGGAAGCAGTGGGATTAGACAGTTTATTAATGTAATACAGCCACAGAGTTACCCACAGCAGCCATCTGATGCATCCCCAGGTACTGGCACTGCTTCAGAAGCACCACTCCAACTGCTACCAACAAAACAAACTACACTGGCCAAGTCAATGCATGTCTGCACTGAGCTACGACCTCCTCACCCAGCTTGTGTCTGAATGACACAAAATTGGAGCGATGATGACCCTTGGTCTTCAGATATTCTCCATCATAGAAAACATCAGCTTTTTCAGATTGTTACATAAAGTGAAGCTGAAATACAACATTCCATCATGGTTCCATTATCCAGACATGTTCTCCCCAGTATCAAATCAAATCATCTTTATTTATAAAAGGTGCCTTTCTAAACTAAGGCACCTGTAGAATAAAAACATATAAAATGATTATCCCAAAGGGAATAAAACACATAAAATACAGTAGCAGCTTCAATGGTCAACAAATGCCAGACCAAAAAGATATGTCTTTAAGGCAGTCTTAAAACTCTGGACAGTCAGGCAATCTCATACCCAATGAGGTAGAGAATTCCACAAGGTCGGGGCCACAAAACTAAATGCCCTTGCCCCCGATGTTTGTAAATGAACCCTGGGAATCTCTAGCAATCCCTCATTGGTGGATCGAAGAGGATGGAGGGGACAGTAGGGGAAAAGGAGATCTTTCAGGTAACCTGATCCCTGGTCATGAAGGGCCTTATAGGTTAATAACACAACCTTGAAGGTGATCCACCACTGTATCGGTAGCCAGTGCAGTCAGTGGAGCACAGGCGTTATATGACTGTTTCTAGAGGTACCAGTCAATAGCCTGGCTGCCCTGTTCTGTACTAGCTGCAGGTGGCAGATATCAACCCCCGGTAGCCCTAGGTAAAGGGCATTGCAGTAGTCAAGGCGGGAAGTAACGAAAGCGTGAACCAACATTGGAAGATCATAGGGAGGAACCAGGTGTTTAACCCGGGCGATATTTCCCAGATGGCAAAAAGAGGTTTTAACAACTGCTGACACCTGCGACTTTAGGTTCAGGCAGTCATCAAACATAACGCCCAGGTTCTGCACCTGGTCTGAGGAAGTTAGCTGGACACCTCCAAGCCATAGACCCGAAGGAGAACCTGCCAACACACCCACCTCACGACGACCTGGGTCCACCACCAACACCTCAGTTTTTTTAGGATTCAACCGCAGCCAGCTCACATTCATCCAGGTCTGGATTTCGGCTAGACAGCTGTTTAGCACTGAGACAGCATCATCCTGGTCAGGCACAAAAGACATGTATAGCTGAGCATCATCTGCATAGCAGTGAAAACTCAAACCATACCATCTAATAATCGCTCCCAATGGCAGCATATACACTGCAAACAACACAGGCAACAAAATGGATTCCTGCGGTACCCCACAAGGTAGAGAGAATGGAGCTGAGGAAAAAAAAACAGGCACCACTCTCTGAGTCCTACCCATGAGGAAAGATCGAAACTATCTGAGGACAGATCCCAAGAGTCCACAGATGAACCGCAGGTGATCCAACAGCACACCATGGTCCACAGTGTCAAATGCTGCAGAGAGATCAAGAAGAACCAAGATGGAACGAGTCTTTTGATCTCTCGCTATCAGGAGGTCATTTAGTACCCGAACAAGGGCTGTCTCAGTACTATGTCTCTTCCTAAAACTGGACTGGAGAGAATCATAAACATTGTGGCTGGTCAAATGGTCCTCCAGCTGTAATGCCACCACTTTATCAATAATCTTACCCAGAAAGGGTAGGTTAGAGACAGGCCTGTAGTTTGCTAGACAGTCGGGGTCCAAGGAGGACTTCATAAGAAGGGGCCGAACCACAGCCTTCCTAAGGAGATCCAGAAAGATCCCCCTCTCTAAGGAAAACAGACTATCTCAGCGAGGGCAAGGCCATTAACATCCTCGAAACCAACCAGCAGGTGCGTGGGGCCCAGATCCAAACTACAGCTGGTAGGACGTAATAACTGGATAACCATCACAATATCGCTGATTGTGGGGCAGCTGAAGTCGCACCACACAAACTGGGTGACCGACATCTCCTGCTAACCACTGCTAATCCCTTGAGAAAGGGTCAAGCGGATATTTGATCTGATCGTGGCAACCTTATCCATGAAGAATTGAGCAATCTCCTCACACCGCTCTTGTGAAAAAGCATTTCCAGGCTGAAGACAGAGTGGATTGCACAGTCTGTCCAGGGTCCGGAAAAACTGAGCTGGTCAATTCCACACAGCAACAATTTCCCTGGACAGGAATTCTGCCTTCTTATAATCAAAAGCTTAATACACAAGATAGCCAGCCTTGGAGGGGGTCCCAAGGTGGTAGCCTGGATAAAAAATTGGCTAGGCAACAGGACGCAAAGGGTAGTAGTAAATGGAGTACACAGTGAAGAAAGGAGGGTTACTAGTGGGGTACCGCAGGGTTCAGTACTGGGACCGGTCCTTTTTAATGTCTTTATAAGTGACATTGCAGAGGAACTGGAAGGAAAAGTATGTCTCTTTGCAGATGACACAAAGATCTGCAACAGGGTTGATACACAAGATGGAGTGGAAAGGATGAGAAGGGACTTGGCAAGATTGGAGGAATGGTCAAATGTATGACAGCTCAGATTCAATGCAAAGAAGTGCAAGGTAAGGCACACAGGAAACAAAAACCCAGGAGAAGCGTACACAATGGGGTTTAAGATACTGACAACAGTAAAAATAGAAAGAGACCTGGGGGTAATTATATCAGATGACCTAAAGGTGGGCAAGCAATGTGAGAAGGCAGTAAGGAAGGCTGGGGGGAATACTGGGATGCATAGGAAGAGGCATCAATAGTAGGAAACAGGAAGTTGTTATCCCTCTGTACAGACAGTTGGTGAGACCCCATCTGGAGTACTGTGTGCAGTTCTGGAGACCCCATCTCCGCAAAGACATAGACAGAGTGGAGGCTGTCCAGAGGAGGGCAACCAAAATGGTGCAGGGTCTGCACAAGAAGACATATGAAGAAAGACTAAAGGAGCTTAATATGTATACCCTTGAGGAAAGAAGGGAGAGAGGGGACATGATAGAAACTTTCAAGTACCTCAAGGGAATCAACAAAGTCCAAGAGGGTAGCATCTTCCAGAAAAAGAGATGTGCAAGAACAAGGGGGCACAATTTGAAGATAGAGGGGGGATGTCTCAGAGGTAATGTGAGGATGTATTTTTTCACAGAGAGGGTTGTGGATGCATAGAACAGCCTCCCTGAGGAGGTTGTGGAGTCAAGAATAGTGGGGGAATTCAAGAATGCATGGGACAGGCATAAGGTAGGCCTAGTGGGGGTAGGAGGAAATAAGCTGTTGGTTAACTAGGATCAGCAGCTTATCCGTTAGGTAGGAAAATGGGCAGACTAGGTGGGCCAAGCGGTCCTTATCTGCTGTCAAATTCTATGTTTCTATGTTTCTATTATGGGAAATTGTTGATTGATAAACCGAATAATAGTCCATCAAACTAAGCCTGTCACACACAAGGCCAGACCTCCGCCATCGCGTCTCTAACCTTCGTCCAACTCTCCTCAGCTCCCTCAAGGTCTCATCAAACCAAGGAGACCTGGGGCGAAGAGTGAGTGGGCGAATGTGAACAGGAGCAATGGAATCCAGGGCCTCTGTCACTGCCTTATTATAGGCTAGTACAAGGTCCCCTGGATCCAAGCATTCACTCGGCATACCTGATAGGTCCAACACCACCATCAGGCCATCAGGGGATACACCCCTTAAAGTGCGGTATTGGACCATGTCCATAAGGGCAGGCCTCCTAGGTGGGGCCTCAAAACTGAACCTGATGGTATGATGGTCAGACCACCCGACTGGTTCCACCACCAAATCGGATATCTCCATCCCCAGGGGAAACACCAAGTCCAATGAATGACCACCAGTGTGAGTCGAGGAGGAAACAAGCTGTGTGAGGCCCAGTGAACTCATTAATTGGAGGAAGTCCTGTCCAAACTGCAAGAGTTCATTGTCAACCCAGGCATTGAAATCCCCCAGGATCAGCCATCTGTGGGGTCCCAATGTCAGGTCAACAATGAAGTCCGCGACTTCCCGCAGGAAAACATTCCCATCTCCTGGTGGATGGTAAACGAGAAGAATTCTGCACCCTACACCCTCACCCACAATACATTCAAAAGAGTTGTTAGCTCACACTGGAACTTCCATCAGGTTCAGTTCTAATTTAAAACAAAGGGCTACACCCTCACCCCTACGATCCATCATTGGGCGGTGTATCACCGAGTACCAGGCTGGAATTGCTGCAACCAAAATGGGACCAGCAGTTTCATCCATCCAGGTCTCGGTAATGCAAGCCAGGTCAGCTGAATTAACAAGATCCACAACTATAACGGTCTTGTTTTTAATGGATCTGGCATTGCATAACACCGCTTGAGTTGGATGAGCAGCTGAGGAAGACCGAGTTTTCTGCCTGCCATAGGCAGAGCCCTTGGGTATGGGAACCAGATAGGGAGGACCCCTTTCCTGGACCCATTTCACCCCAGAGCATCTCCTTGTCCTAACAATCCCAATCCGCCCACTCTTCTCCATTCCCCCAGCAGGCCGAGTCCCCACCCTTAACCTCCTAGCTATCCCCCAATGCCCTACACCATCTATATACCTCCAGAGACAGGGAGGGGGCAATAAAAAGGGTGAAGATTCCTCAGCCTGGAGGAGGAATAATACCTGACCATCGACATACCTAACCAGCACATCTCCACAACAACTCACAAATACCCAATCAAAGTACCATACAACACAAAAAACAGACAAACTTCCAAACCACACCACAAACAACAATAACACCTCAACCCAACAATAAAGGGTCAGCTATATATATAGAACGCAAAGGTTTCCAGGTAGCAGCAAATAATCAAATGGTCCGAAATTCAACAATTTATCTCCTATAGGGAGCTCCCACCTTCTCAAAAGATAAAAATTAAAGATTATTAGGCTTTTACCCCGACACTATCTCTCACAGAGGTCAAGGGAAAAGTCAATAAGTGATATAAAAACTTTGACACTGTCACTGTCTAAAGTTCACATAGTCATTGGACTCTCTCACTGCACATAAACTGATAATAATCTGGCCCAAAATAATGAGATTTAGGTAAGGAAAAAGTCAAACCAGGCTGTGGTCTTGTTCAGGTCATCCAGTCCAAACCAGATTCAAACCTCCAGGGTCTCCAGGTCTAATTCCAAGAAGAGCAAAAATGTATCTTCAGCACTGCAGGACGGCCGCCCTACCTCCTGCATTACCAGTGACCAACACCTCAGCCCTCCTTAGACACAGCCCACCAGCTGAATTGCCAGAGAGCTTAGGGGTAGCAGATCCAAGGTCAGCCCTCCAGCAAAACCTGCTTCTGACCCCTGTGTGAGCACAAGCCAGGCAAGGCGAGTGCCCTCCCAATGCCCAAGGACAATTGTAAATCCAAAAAGAGTTCAACAGGACAGCAAATCCTTGCAAAAACTTTCGGATTTCCACAGAAGTCGACAAGAAGAAACCCAGGAGATCACCAGAAACAATTCCGGAGCAAACAAGGCGGTCCAGCAATGAATCCAATCCAGACTGCACGTGTTCCAGCACCACTCCCCCAACAACAGTTCCGGTGCAAAAATCGGACTCCTTGTCAGGACAACATGGCTCCCCAGATCGCCAATCCTCCAGACGACAGGAACACAATGCTCAGAGGAGACAAGGAAGGTAGAGACTTCTCCTTATTTCAGTTCATCCCACCTCGACTCAATTGGGCCAAAATAACCAGAATTACATTCTGAATTATAACTACGGAGCACTCAGTTCCATCTGCTGCTATCTAGAACTGAAAATGCACTAATAATAGCTAACTCACTAAAAAATCCCTCTCTAAACTAAACACTAAACGCTGACTAAAATATAATACTATAAAAAAATTAGTTAATAGTACTAAGGGTACTTATGCTGCTACAAAATGAAATACGAAATATAACGAACCAAAAGCAAGTTAAAGCATTAAAATTAAAAATAAAAAATGTGCTGCCCAATCCTACTATCTAATTGTCTGCCCAGCGTGGCCACCATCTTGAGTAAATAGGGGAGTATATATGGGATAGTATGCATGCATATGGTGACACTTTTAAAAAAGGAGAGATGGGGGGTTATATGCATTTCACTAGTGGTATCTGGGGCAGTAATGCAAATCAAAGCTTCCTAAGTCTCACTGCCAATTTGAATATATCCAAATCTGGAGGTCCAGTTGAAGTTAAGGGGTATCCTATGAGGTGGGTGCATGGAGAAGGGCGCCATCCATAATGGCGAGTCGTTCCCCTCAAAATCCCTCACGGCGATGGGAAGGTAGGGTGACCAGATGGGGTGGGCGAAATGGGTGACAGGATGTCACTATTGCCGCGAGGGGAGGAGCACAGTGAGTGTAGGCTGGGAGGGGCGGAGGAGCTGTAGGGGTGGCTGCGTGTGTAGCCGAGCTGCATCATGGTGTTGGGGGTTGGCCTGTGGTTGGGGTGGGTGAGGTACCGGGTTTGGGTCCAGGCACTGGTGTGGTTTCATTGCATCCAGCTTGAACCTTTAATTTACATCTTTTCACCCCCGACATACACCCCAGAGTTTAGAATCCTTTAGTGGGGGGGAGAGATGGAAGCCCCTGCATGTGGAGGGTGTGTGTGGGGGCACAGCCCCACCACAGAAAGCACTGAAATGCATGTCCCTGGCACCACTGTCCTCAGGGCTAGTGTCAGAGTGCCAAAATGTTCGCACTCTGATCAAAGAATAACGGCGATCGCCTTTAGGCTTTCGCTGTTATCACATAGCACCAGTTAAGGTCTTGTCTGGTGTCCTCCTGAGTCAGGTGGGTTCCCTTCAAAAGTTCAAGAAAACATTAATGTGGGCTGGTGACAGAGTCATATAGATGCAAAAATGTGTGAGGAACCAGCCACACTCCAAAGGTTTTTTCAAAAATCTTGATTATTTATTCTGATTATTTTGTTAAACAGATCCCCCAATAATGCTCAAAGTTTCACCCTGTGGGCTTCCTCAGAGGTAAGGATCTATGGTTGAATACATAAAATAGAGTAATTTAGTAAACCAAAAATGAATATATGCATAAAAATATTATGGGTGTTTCAAAATAGGTTACTGTCTTTTTAAATAATCCTACCATCTGTTATTCCACTATTACAGTTCCCCTTCAAACAGATACTTCAAATATTTTGCCCTTTTAAATCAAATTTTATATCTTAAAAATATAGTTGCATGACTCCATAATGGGTCAAATTTATTTATTCTAATTATGTGCAATTATTATAACATAGCAAAATCAAATGCATGCTTGTCTTTCAGTTCAATCAGTTAATCTCTTCTGGTACAAAATTTGCGTTTTCAAATTTAGGTTCCTAAGTAGAATCTATAAAAAGAATATTAATTTATCTGGCCAAGGTCCTAAACAGTCAAGACATTCATCCTTTTCTAGTTTTTTAAATACATAAACATTACAATCCTCGTACATTCAAAAAATATATAATAATGTCATCCACAAATCGTATTCCTCAAAGGTCACAAGCATATTATACACTTTTTTATTTAATGTACTTTTTGTCGCACCACGGACTGTCCACACCTGCCCTGGTCACGGACCCCCCAGACTCCCACCTCCCATAGTGCCTGCGTTCTCCTGTCACCCTGAGCTCACCCCCAGAGGGTGGAGTCATGGCACCGAGCCCCTATCAGCACCACAAACACTGATCCTGGTAGGAGAACCGGCTGGGAGGCTGATTGAAGCCCTGGGGGTAGGGCTTCACTTAGATGGCCGTAGGTGGAGTTTTTCTCCCCGTAAGCAGGGGTGGGGACATGCAATGACGGCCAGTATCCGCCCACCCCTGAGTTCTTGAGGTGCTGGTGCTTTTGTGATGCACCTGCTTCCACGGCTGCTTTGTGCAACTGCGGCATCACACCACCCTCTCCCCTAGAGAAAAGAGCCATCCAAGGGACACTCAATCCTTTCTCCTCCCCCAGCTGGCCCTCTCTGGCTGACCCAGGTCTATTCCCAAACCCAGGTTGTCAGCATCTCAAGTGGAAATCCAACCATTGGCCTGGCGCATATTATACACTTTAAATTCTCCTAATATAGAGCATAGTCATCATAATTTTTGCCTGTAATCCTGTGGTTATTACAAAAGGTTAAAAAAATTAATGTAAGCTTTCTCTACATTCACGAGTTCCTTTCGCATTTAGAAACATTCACTAATGTTCCATAGACAGTGGAAAAAAATTACATAAAAAAGGCAACCTACCTATTCTGTATTTCACTGTTTATTCATACTTAAAAAATCCTTAAAGTAAGGCTTTGCATATGCTTGCAATGAGAATGATAAAGAGTGCTGTCATTGTCAATTAGGAGCTTGTTTGCTCAAATCTCATTCCTTTTAGCAAAGTGAAGTAAAACCTTTTACTTTGGTTTTAAACTGTTATCACAATACTACTTAAGGCAACCCTCACTGAGCAAACAGCGCAGAACAGTGTAAGTGCTGGCAGGAAGCACATCAGCCATGCTAAGGTATGGATACTTGCTAGACTCAAGGTTTTGGGGCTTCTTGCATGTTTTTAAACAAATGCCACTGTCCATCCTGCAAAGAGTGCAATGGGTCTGAGACAAAAAATTAAAGCCACCAAAGAATCAGCTCATGGGGGACTTGCCCTAGAAGTGTGTTGCCCTTACGATGTGGCTGATTCCATGGGATAGTGGACTAGCTGAATCTTGTGTCCCTAAACTCTCTCAAAATGCTGGTAGTGCCTCCTTAGTCTGGTTTAGCTGACAGGCCAGTATGGACAGTGCCTGTAGCTCGGGAGCACGTGAAGATCAGGGAAGAAAAGAAACACAAAGTCCATACTTTGCAGGTGCTTGTTACAACTGAATACCTTTACTCATTTTATCCAGTGAGAGAATGATTTAGGTTTATGCAGGCTCCCAAATCCCCTCACTATACATGATAGATCTTATACTGTTCCAGGGTTCTGACTCACTGTGCTACAAACTCTGGGTTTTTGCTCTCCTCCAACTCCAACCAAGGAATCCCACAGACTCTGGCACTTATGCATGTAAGAAAAATGTGAAACAGTTTGTGCCCATACAGTATGTTAGTGTGTACTGTATGTTGTAAAGTGCAGTCAGCTCCCATGGCAGTGTTGCTACAGGAGCTACAGTACAAGACCTCTTAGTATTTGGTTGACTAATCTGGAGTCTTTGTATTTGTCCTGCTGTGTTTTGCAGACTCTGTGGTGCAGTCCTTGTGGTGCCATTTGCTCTTCAAGGACACCCATGGAAGAGGACATCATGAAAGAGAGGGAGAAGCATTTTTAGTTCCCCTCTGAAGAGAAGGGTGTAAGTATCACCAGGACACAATCAAATTACTATTAAGTGAACAAACTGATTCTCCAAATAATACCCCATGCCTGACTCATCCAAAACTGAATTGAAAAGAATGTTGCTCAACTCACGGTAAACTTTGAGCAGTTTATATTCATTATGAGCCAGATCATAGATAATATCCAATCTTGTCAGTGACAAGCTCGGATATCTGCAGTCAGGCTCCATGGTAAATGTTATATATAAGCTGTTCTGAAGTTTATCATGAGATTTGGAACATCATTTGTTTTTCAGTTCAGTTTTGGGAGAGTCAGGCATGGGGGTGTTATTTGGAACCATCAGTTCATTCACTTCATAGCAATTTGACCCTGTCCCATTAATATAGCTGGAGTCAGCTGAAGGAGGGGGCACCAGCAAATGCATCACCTCTCAGAAATTTATTTGTGCCATTCCCTTCTCTCTTTCTATTAATGAAATAAATTATTTTATTAATGTGGTCAATTATTGGGGCTATAGCCCTCTTAAACCAGCATGATGATGCCACTGATCTAGGAGCAACTGAGGCATAGGATCTCCTACCAGATGCTGATACAGTTCTAGGGACTGTTAGGAGCATCTGGGAGGATGACTGAAGGTTCTTTTGCTGGGTTTTAATTATCTGTCAGATAGAGGCTAGTTGGGGGGATGCAATGTTTTATGTGCCAGACAGAGAACAGGGTAGTGGATCCTCCCTTCAGCAGTGAGCCTGTCTAAGATGAAGAGAACCTTGCAGTGGTATTCCCTCCTATAGGCACTAGCTGAAAACCAGGCAACATGATGGTACAGACCCCTGGGTTTAGAGAGCTTGGTGTCTTTCAGAGAAGATAGGAGTGGGGTACCATACTGTATAACAGGAGAAGTAGCAAAATACTGTTACAATAGCTATGGAGAGTCACGCTTCAGTAGTGAGGTAGGAGTGGAGCCTATAGAGCAGTCCTATTTTTTGGTTGAGCAACTTGGTCACTCTGCCAGCATGGCAGTTTGAAAGTAAAGTTCTTGGTCCAGTAAAATACCCAAATATTTTACTAACACAGCAGTCTCAATATAGTTAACTTGTGTGCACATTTTTAGGAATTTACTCTGATCTTATCTGAACCTAAGAGATCCAAAGAGGACAGCCTTTTTTAACATTTAGAAGGAGTTTGTTAGCCCTAAACTAGTATTCCAAATAAGTGAAGTTAGTTTTGAACTCTGTCTCAATAGCCGTAATATCTGAGTGATGCCCGTATAACACAGCATCATCCACATGCAGCAGAAACTTGGAGCCACCATAGTGAGAAGGGAGTTTGTTAATAAACTATAAGAACAACAAAGGACCCAAAATTTACTTCTGAGGGACCCTATCCATGATCTCCCTTATGGAGGAGTGAGTACCCCCATTTGACTAGTTGTTTCTGAGCCGATAGGTAGTTAATAAACTAAGTATAGGACATTTTATCTAGTCCCAGCCCCTTTAATTTAAGCAGGAGCAGTTTGTGGTTGACCAAGCCAAATGCCTTAGTTATGTCAATGAAGACTGCACTAGTGACTTGACCAGATTCCTGGGCATCAAGCAGGTCTTTCATAAGCTATACTAGGGTTGTATCCATACCATGGTTCTTCTTGAAGCCATACTGGATGACAGTTAAAATAGAGTATGCTTCCATATAAGCTAGGAGCAGGTTGTAGACCAGACTTTCTAGGGTCTTGGCCAAGGTACATAGAATGGAGATGGTCTGGTATTGCTTTGCTCAACAAGGTCCTTCACACCTCCTTTGTAAACAGGTACAACATGAGCAACTTTTCAGAGACTCAGGTGGTCATTCTGCAGCAGGGACAACTTGAAAAAGGTCATAAAGGAGGCAGCAAAGATGTGGGCATCTAGTTTAGGCAGCCTTGCCATGGCCAGCAGAACCTATAGGCTTTATCTTGAGTAGATTGCCTAGCACCTCCCACCTTGAGAATAATTTGAAATGGAATGTGGAGTGGGATGACCAAGAGGGGGTGGAAGGATTAGGGGAAAGGCCAGCATGGGGTTTCTTCAACTGCTCAACATTTTTGAAGAACCTATTGAAGGCCTCCACTGCAAGGACAGGGTCAATATAAAGATTGCCCTTTAAGATGATATGTTGGGGGGGGTCACTTCTTTTATCTTTGAGAAGACTGTTGTGTGCAGAATTGTCTGGGATTTTACAAGTTGGTGGACTGTAATTTTGTCACAGATGCAGGCTCACAAACGAAAATGCAGTGCATATGATACCGATTTTAAATTAAAAGTTGTTCGGTATGCTGAGATGCACACAAATGCTGCTGCTGAGCGAGAATTCAGTATAGATGAAAAATTAATCCACGACTGGAAACATAAAAAAGATTTGCTGCTATGTCCTGACAGAAATGTCAAACGCATTCGTGCAAACCCTTCTCCTGTATCATCAATTGAAGAAGAACTCAGTTCTTGGGTCAGCGATCTAAGGCAGCAAGGTTACATTGTAACCAGAATGGCTATTCAGCTTCAAGCACTTGCTATAGGAAAGAAGCAAGGGAGTGCTAGCAACTTCAGGGCATCTGCCGGCTGGTGTACAAGATTTATGAAGAGACATGGTCTCACACTGCGGCAGAGGACACATATAGCGCATTAACTCCCTGCAGATGTGCAGCTAAAGGTTGACAGCTTTCATGAATTTATAATAAAAGAAAGAAAGCTGTATGATTACCCCCTAATTTTGATTGGCAACATGGACGAAACACCTGTCAGCTTTGATCTTCCTTCAAACCGTACAGTGCACTTTAAGGTGAAAGGACAGTCACAGTTAGAACTTGTGGTGGGGAAAAATCCAGTGTCACTGTAGTGCTTGCTTTCCTGGCAGACAGCACCAAATTAAAACCAATGATAATTTTTTAAAAGAAAAACCCTTCCTAAGGAAAAGATGCCTCCTAACATCCTTGTAGAAGCACATCCTAAGGACTGGATGGACAAAGTACTTGTAAATAAATGGATAACCGAGGTTTGGGCGAAACGACCAGGAGCACTATTACACAGAAAAAGCTTTCTTATATGGGATATGTTCCGTGCTCATTTGGTGGACTCTGTCAAAAAAAATCTACGCCTTCACTGCACCCGGCAAGCTGTAATACCTGGAGGCTGTACATCGCTTCTTCAACCTCTCGACGTAAGTCTTAACAAGCCTTTTAAAAATAATATGAGGGAGCTTTGGAGGGAGTGGATGGTCAATGGCAGCAAGGAATTCACCCTGGGTGGTAATATGAAAAAGCCTAATTATGGACTTGTGTGTCACTGGGTATGGGGGAGGCATGGGACGCTGTTCCAAGCACAGCTGTAGAGAAATCGTTTAAAACATGCGGCATTTCTAATTTAATGGATGGGACAGAAGATGAACTGCTATTTGCCAACCTCGTTGATGAAAGCATTGCCTCAACAACTGAATTTGCTGATGATTTCACCATGTCTGAACCTGGACAGCTAGACGATCTATATGAGGATATACCGCTGTTAGAGCTACAGCTCCACATGATGTTCCAATCTGATGACGAGGAGGATGAGGAGTTTTTTGGATTCTGAACCTGACTCGAGTGCACTGTACTTCATGAACTGGTCCCCCCCCCCAAGATGATGTAATGTCTGTGCGATGACTGAGAGCTTGCTCATTATTTTTTTTAAAAACTGTGCTTGTTAAAAATAAAGGTTCCACGTCTGACGTGAATTCTTATAAATCTGGTCATCATTTTATTTTTACGGATGTGCATGACACTAATTACTTATACTGCATCTGTTCAAACTGTCAAAGTGTAGTCACTAAAACCTATTTTAAAGCTTGGTTCAGTAGCTAATAGCCAGTCCTAGTTTATCCTATACAGATGGTCTGGTCAGTTCCTCTTGTGTTGTTTAAGCTTGTTAACAAAGGTGCCACGTCGGAAGTGAAAGCTTATAAATCTGGTCAGTTCTTGTGTTGTTTTTTAAATTACAGGTTTTGTAGGAAACTCAGTATATGACTTATACGCGGGTCAATAAAAAAGTGGTAATTCGCAGCGCTCAAGTAGGGACCCCGACTTGTAGGCGAACCGACTTGTATGCGAGTTTTTACGGTAAGTCAACTTAGCAGTCTTAAGGCTGGTCTTGCATACATTTCTTAGTGATTGGCAGCGGAGCCTGTCATTATGCAATCCAGTGGCCCTAAAGGTTTACTGTACCTAGTATGCTTCATGAGTTTAGGAAGGTCAGGCTTAAGCCACCATGAGCACATGTACTTGATTCAGCTCTGAATCAAGGAAGCATGTCTATTAATGACACTGAATAGGGTGATAATCAGGAAGTCCAGGGCCTTACTAACATTATCAAAACTTCCAAGTTCATCTCACTTTATAGTGGCTAGATCCCTAAGGAAAGCATTCTCATGAAGTTTATATGAGTCCCTAATAGTTATGAATGTTGGGGGGAGGGTTTGTAAAGGGGGGTGTTCTAGATGCAATACACTGGGGAATGATCACTTAGTTCATCAGCAAGTATTCTAGATTGTCCAATGTGAGCACTTCTGCTCCCTAGCATCCAATCCAGAAGGGAGTGGTTTGCTGTTTTTCTATTTAAAAGAGTGGGTTCATTGATGACTTGACTGAGTTATAGGTCCTGTAGGGAGGATGTAAAACTACAGGGGCTGACACTGGTCCAATTGAGGTTAAAATCACCAAGGATTATTAACTCTCTAACTTTGTGGGTCCCCAGGTAAATGATAAAATCATCAAAGGCAGTTCTAGCCACTGAAGGGGGTTATAGACACTACCTGTGTATAGAGGGTTTGTGCTGCTTAACATGGTCTTAACCAGTAGGTATTTACAAGGGGACTGTTCCACAGAGGGTACAGGGACCTTCCTCACCCACAAGATGTCTCTCACAATTAGCAGGATATCACCCCAATTTCTTACCCAGTCAGTCCTTCTTGAGGGTAGAATAACCTGGGATGTCTACTTCATTGGGGAGGATGCCTGGCTTTAGCCAGGTTTCAGTTATGGCTAAGGCATCAGGATTAGAGAGGGATAGCCATGCTTCCACGTCTATATTTGTTCATCGTCATATGATGTTAATGAGACCAGATTACTTAATATTTTTTTTAGTAGCTGCTCATAACTAATTTAACACCGATTTTTTTGTAACAGGATCCAGCAATGATTTCTATGTGACTACATAATGTCACAGAGATTGAAAAAAATGAAAATGTTTACTTATTTACTCCATTACAAAATAGACATATTGAGAGCTGTTTGGACAAGTTGACTCTTATAAAGGCTGGATGACTACTGCAAGCATCTTATGGTTTGGACTGTGTGATCTTCTGGTACAATGGGCAAGGGGTGTTTCTTCTCTGTTTTGTAAAACTGTTTATCTGTTTCATTATTGAAACATGTACAGTACAATAATTATGTACTGTACAATGAATCTGCAAATAAGCTTGAGTATAAAAAATATTAATGGCTGCAAGACATACTCATCCTAAAATAATGTTTTATATCAGCAGTAAATATTTGGGGTGGTTCAAAAGGGTTGGAGTCAGATGCAAATGCTTGCTTTGTCTGTGTCCATCTACTTGCATCCAGGCAGCTCTGCTGCTATTTTCAGGAGTTGCATCCATTTATGACAGAAAGTCATATTTTGCAGCAGAAAACAGACAAGTTGTATCCAAATTGGATGCATCTCATGATTGCACCCATTTTGAATGCAACTCCGTACATTTTTGGATGCAAACTTTGGATGCTGTTAGGCCATTTAATATACAGTATATAGTCTAGCAGGTTTGGATGCATTTCTGTTTTGAAAAGAAGGTCAGACAAATTTCAGGCAGATCCTTTTGAAAATGTGCCAAAAATCACACATAAATTTATACCTGTGCTAAGTGAATTTTACATTTCTTGTTCACTTGCATTCTCAGCCACATAATATATAGTTCCACTGATTCCACAGAACTCTGTAGATGTGGAAATCTGATGGGTTTGTAGAATTTCTTTAGTGGATATGGAAAGCCATCCACTTCAGTGGGCAGAATTCCACAATTGTGCTTAAGCAGAGAGAAACAGTGTGCTCAGATTCACTTTGCAGTAGTTTTATGGCAGTTGTGCTCAGTATTATTAATTTCCAGCTTTATATATGGCCAATTATTCAATCAAGTCTGAGTTACAGATTAAACCTCCTACTTAAACAAATTTAGCCATGGCTCATTTTATCATCAATAGCAATCCGTGCAATTTATTGCTGGAGATTTGATACCAGCAACAGATGGGGAAGGATTTTTTTTTCACAAACCAGCTCCAAAAGAAGAGAGTGCACTCAGAGGTAATTGTAAGGAAGCACTGCACAAGCTAATGTACAGACTAGAGGCTACTTGCAACAATCTGTAAACATCACATTTCAGCTCCAGCTTAGATCTGATAAATATTTTATTGAGGCCAGTATTGGCAATCTGTAACAGTAAATGCCTCCACAAATGTTTAGGATCCAGAACAACAGCAGTGATGTGCAAAATACAGCCCTTTGGGTTAACGAAGTGCAGGAGTGGTGCAAAACATTGCAATGCATTTCAAGTACAAAATTATATTGCAGACGTAACCACCCCCCCCTCCCGCCAACTGGTTGCTAATTAAAGAATCAACTTCCCTCCTGGATGCTAGATTTACCTACTCTGGCACTTTACTCAAAAGAGCTTTGTCAGGGGTTGTGGCTAGTTGGTCCTTAACTCCCCCTTAAACACTGTTCAACATCTAACTAATGTGATGGCATGACTGATAACTAGCAAAATGTGACCTATCAAAATTCATGGGGGCTGCATGAAACTTGCACTCCACTGGAACGTAAAACTAAAACAGTCACAAATTTTTAAGCTGTCAGGAGATACAAGTTGAACCAAAAACTTAAATCAGCATACAACAACCATACAGCAAAGTGCTAAACATATCCAAAAACTTATTTACACATAATTAAAAAATAGTACTTTTAGAATACGGCTGCTAGAAAGTAACAGATTATATACATAGATCCAGAGGTCAAGATCTAAAAATCTGCTATTGAGATATATTCAGAAGTCAGAGCAAAAAAAACAAGTCCAATCTGTCAAACAGACACTATTATCAAAAGTAACTGCAAGCAGGATGGACAAAGTAAAATGCAAATGTAAACTGAAGACTTAAACACACACATAAATATTATCCCGCTGGAACACTGAAAATTATACAACTAGAGAGGAAAATAAAACTAATACGCTTGGGCCCAGATAGTCAAACTGCATCCAAAAAGTGCGCAATAGCAGGAGCAAGCGCAAGTCCATTGCACCCATGTGCAAGAGGTGCGATATTCAAAAACTGAGTCGGCCAACCTACGCCTATAGCCGATGACTGAATATCGCACCACCTGCGCCATAGCGCAACTAGGGAGAGGAAGCTGAGCAGATCTGATGTGCTGTAGCGCAACAAGGGATGTTCAGCTGAGCAGTCCAGAGGTGCCATAGCACAACCAGAGATGCCCCCCAGCAGCAAGGTGGCAATGCAACTGCACAAACAGGGAGGTAGGAGCCCACCACCCATGCCACAGATTGGCAGAGGAACACACAGCAGAACAGATATTGTCCCCCCACACCCCATGCACTGCACAACTGGGGGAGGGTTGGAATAACCACTGGCCCATGGAGACAAGCAACCAACCCACAGCCAGGCAATGGTGCCCCATCACACCCCCTGGCAAGCTGTGACTGGCACACAAGGAGGGCTGACCACCCCATGCCACACCATCCCCCCAGTGCAGATGACACTCTGCACCGTGACCCCCAGACACCATTCCCAGGAGCAGTGTCCACCACTGCAGGAAACCCCATGCATGCCACCACCCCCACTGTGACAATGCAACCCTGTGCACCACAGAACCATGCAAGGCAGCCCCACCATGAGCACCCATCAGCGGGTAGCAGCACACAGCGATGCAACGATGGCATACAGAGTGCCACCAAGCACAGCCCCCCCAAGGTACAGCTGAGAGACCGATCATGCGTCGGCACATGAGGTACCCCACACAGGACAGGGCATGCCCTGGACACCACCACCAGTGGTACAGCACCCTGCACACTCTCCCAAGGACACACCCCGACCCAGCACTGGCCACAACAGCCAGCGCAGACACCCACAGTGGTGCGTGGAAGCATGCACCACACTGGATGCCACACAGTGCATGGACAGACACCCACCCATACCCAAGGACACAACAACACAGGGACACAGTAGCGGGGCAACCAAGCCCCCAGTGTGGGCCCATGTAAACTGTGTACACACAACCCGCAGTCCTCCATGGCACAGGAGTGGCAGCCACCCTGCGCAGGCACTGTTGACCTGTATGCCACCATCATTTGCCCAGAGCACAAGTCACAGACAGTGGTGCACATCCCCTGCAACACACACAAGCCACAGCATGGAGGTGGGTCAACAGCTGTGGAGGCCACAGTGTCACCCAAGGCAGACATGCACCACACCAGTGACAGGAGGCAACCCAGCATTGTGACAGGTACAGTGGCTGCCCTGCATGGACAGCCACCACTGACATGCCAGCAGACTGTGCAGGTCACAGACATGCATGGGTGTCAGCTGCACAGGCCATGGACGGGAGTTGACAGGGGCACCATGGACACAGAGCATGCACCATAGACCACTGCACACAGTCATCCAGTGCACAGGGCACACAGGCCCACTGACTGATAGCTACCGCTAGCCACTGATAGTCACTTCCCCCCACGGACACACACACACACACTCACGTACACACACACACATACTATGACTGCAGCACCCCACAACATACTACACCCCTGCAGCTGAGCACCTGTAGCTCCGCTGCAATCAGAGACTCTACAGTGTTCTTATCAAACATCTGTATTCCAAAACAATATCAAAATGAACTATATACAATACTATATACAAGGTTGGGGGAGGGCCACAAACAAGGTGTGGGGTGGGTAAGGGTGGGGTGAAAAATGTGACAGGAAAGGAGGTGTGGAGGGTGGGTCCAGGGGGTAGGGGATATCAGGGAGGGATCTCGTTAGTGGGGCCCGCCTCCTGCTCTGGTGCTCTGCCGCTGGTGCCTCCTCATGACCTCAGCTGGTCAATCCATTGTAGGATCTCCAATGATGCACTTGCCACATTCAAGATCTCCCTCAACGCCTCCCAGATCTCCATCAGCTGGCGGACACCTGTGAGGGAGCACAGTCAATGGTGTGGAATGCACAGCCCCTATACAGCCCACCCACTGTGCATGGCATACAAGCCATGGGACATGCCTCAGATGGTGTGTGACCACCCACAGTGATCACGTCCACAAGACCTGCCCACCCAGGTGCATACAGCCATGCAGAACGCTGCACACAGCCACTGGCTAAGTCATGCACAGCATCACTGTGGCCGTTTAGTGACATTGCTATGTGGTGCGAAGGCAGTGGCACAGCCATGTACCTGGTGCACGCATGGACCACCATCGATGCACTCCCAGATATGCAGTGCCACTGGACAGTGCTGACTGTAACAAGTTACATGCATGGCAGTGGTGTAAGTGGATGGTGGCCATGCTCCGCTGCCCACACCGTTACACAGCATGCAATAGTAATCATGGAGGTATGGCACTCACCATCATCGGGCCGGTCCCTCGGGTGCTGTGGACTGTGGCCCCTCCTTGCGTCCCTGTCCTCCTGGTGGTGCTGCATTTCAAGGGGCTAGATGCCACTCCTCTGGCCCTGTGATGCAAACATGGAGAGAGGAACATCAGTACAATCCTGTAGCAAAGTCCCCTGCTCCCAGGTGTGTGCCTCCCACCCAGCCAGACCACCCACCCCACACCCTGATAACTCCACCACAGCCAACACTGGATGGTCCCTCCCACATGTGCCAGACACATACAACTATGATACCCATATGGAAGATAAAAGTGTGTGGACATAACACCTACCTGGCCGTGGCACTGTGCCTCTCCTGGCACATGCCCGCAGGCAGACAAGCAGGTCTGGCTCCCTCCACCGCAGGTCACCATACCTGTGGTGGCACTGTTCCACTGTCCACCCCTTCCTGTGGCCTCCTCTAGTGCAGTGGCCACCTCCTCCTACACCTGGCTCCTGGACCTGTCCAGGGGTGCCTCCCCAAACAGTGGTCCATGGAGTGGCTCTACTATGGCCACTAAGTTGGCCAGTTCTACTTGGCTCCACTGTGCAGCCCTCCTCCCTGCCATTCTTCTAGCTCAGTCAGCCAAAATGGTGCTCTGCAGTGCAGCTCCACCACGTGCAGATGCTGCGTGGTACAGTGCTGCCATTCCCTATAGCGCTGTCACTGAACAGCGCAATAGTAGTGCACCCATGCCTGATGCATGGCGCCTAGGGGGAAAGGTCAGACACAGGGTCAAGGGGCTCTGGAGCACGGACAGCCACAGTGCCATTAGAACCCAATGTGTGTAGCGTGATTGGATGCCTGTGTGCTACCTCCAGTAGCAGCCTACCGCGCTGTTGCCCCAGTGTGCCTATAATGGCCCAGTGCCACAGCGCCATATAGGTGAACATCGCTGTAGTGCCACTGGCACAATGGTGGCCATGCCCTGCATTGCTTCCCATGCACAGCACATCAGCAGTGCTGCAGACGCCTGTGTCTGCAACCCGGGCATGCGCAGTGATGCATGTACTGCGCATGTCACAGAACTGCGCCCTTGGCTCAGCATGTTCAACACAATTGCGCAAAGTGCAACAGCATGATATTCAGTCGTCATATGCAAAACAGCTAATCAGCCATTCAATGGTGCAGCACTGCAATTTGCATCCACTTAAAGTTGCGCCTCGCCTCATTTGCATGGGTTGCGCTATAAAAGTGTGACATTGGGCTGCACTGGCCATAGTCGGTTACTGCAGTCTATTGGTGAGTTGCAAACTGTTTGGGAGTGTGGACTGTGGATTCTGGGACATGCATGGGACTGCACAGTCACAGGTAACAACTGTCACTCTTACAGGCTAAATAATGATAATGACCAAGCGAGTTGTGGGAGAGGAGGAACACAGTGGTGGTGGGAGGAAGAGGAGGCCTAATTTCACCAAGGCCAAAACCGATGCCCTGTTTGAGGCCTACCTGGATCAGGAGCCGCTTCTCACTGGATGGCAGGGAACACCTCAGGCCCATGCTGCTGCATGGGAGGAGGTGGCATGTGCAGTGAACCTGCATGGCAGCCACCAGTGCTCCATGCAGGAGTGCAAGAAGAAGATGGGCACAGACAGGAGGAGGATAAAGGAGAAGGTGGCTGCCATCAGGGCAGCACGAGCTGCGACAGGTGGGGGACAGCCAGAGGTGGTACACCTGACCTCACAGGAGGAGAGGGTTTCTGGAAGCATGCAGCGTTGTGCCATTGAGGGTGTTCTGGGTTGTGGCTTCCAGACGGGTGGTAGCCCATCACTGCATGGTAGGTCATGGTCTGTCTATGGGGGGGGCAGGGTAGGTCACATGCAGTAATGCGACTTTGTTTTCCCCTACAGATCCTGAGCATCTGCATGGGTCAGTGGTGGTGGGCCTGTCCACTGAGGACAGTCAGATGGAGATGGAGGAGGGCCCATCCACCTCCACAGGTATATGTGGCTCAATGTGACAGTGGGCCCACCTGGCTGTCCACACTGATGTTGTTAGAACAGGTGTGGAGGAGGCCCTTCCCATGTCCCAGCGTGCCAGCGTTCACGGATGCCAGCGTACTGTGACTCGGGCTGGTGCCGGGTCCGTCACCGATGATGATGTCACTAACGGCATGGGCAGTGACACGTGTGTGCCAAGGGATGGCCACACAGCAAGTAACATCGTAGCCATGGCTGTGGGTGGTGCTGCCATGGAGGCCTGCGTGTCATCACAGTCCCAGCCTGTGCCTGTCAGCACCAGTGGGACAGCACTGGTGTGTGTACAGGACAGTGTGACTATTGTGGCCACTGCAGTGGCACCAGTGAGCCCTGGGGAGCGGCAACCAGAGGGGCAGCATCAGCAGTCGGCCAATGGGCTTGGGGGTACAGGGTCAAGGGGCTGCATCTGTGCACCGCCTGTGGACATGCCCAGACCTGGTCCTGGAGTGCAGCACCCACCCTCAAGGGGTGCAGAGCATCAGGGCCGAGCACACTCTGAGGGACAGGATGCTGAGGAGGCAGATGACCTCTTGGATGAGCACACCCGCCTACTGCAAGCATCAGTCCACCAGCAGATGTGGCTTGCAACATCGGTGGATGCACTGCATGTGGCTCTGGAGTGGGCAGAGGAGCATCGCAGCAGAGACACCGCTCTGATCCTGGCAGGGATGGACTGGTTGTGGGAGGATGTGACCGCTGCCATTGACAGGCAGACACAGGCATTCACTGCTGTCATGGCCACAATGGGCACGCAGTCATGTGCCCATGCGTCGCAGGCACCACACAGTGCACTGTCCACCCCCCATTCCTGGCATCGTGCAACACCCTCCTTGTTGACACCTGGTTCGGCTGTGGGCATCCCAAGCACGCCTGGCGCAGACATGTTTGGTGTGCCGCAGACCCCTGCATGGGGACGGTCGCGTTCATGCAGTGGAACCTCTGGGAGACCATCGGTGCCACCCCATGAGGCCAGTGGTCACCCTGTCAGTGCTGGAAGGTCTCGGCGGGGCGGCCCATGCATCCGTGGTGGCCGGGGCACTGTGTTGCGTGACTGACCTGTCTCCCAATGCGGCTACTGTCTGGTGCTGCCCTGTGTGCATTGTGTCTTTCAGCAGGCAATGCACGGTTGGGTACCCAGTCATGCACGTGGACACACAGTCCATCTGCACACCCTCCCGACTGCTGTCCACAGTTCCATGTGCATGATGATGCCTGCATTGCGCTGTACACCAATGTGCAATGGTGCTCTGCATCTGACACACACACATGGACAGGCAGTAGGCGTGGTGGTCTGTGGACATGTGTGTAGCTAGGGGCGGTGTTCTGGGTCAGTGTACCTCCTATCCTTTGTGCATGTCTGGTGCATTGTGTGTGTGTGCGTGTGTGTGTGTGTCCATCCGTGTGACATGTTAGACCTCACCCATCCCTGGTTGTGTGTGTGGTTTCATGCCCGGCCACTTCCCTTGACGGAATGCACCCCTGGTATGTGTCCACGCGTGTTTGTGGGTTGTGCCTTAGCCACTGTTGGTTGCACATGGCCCCATGACTTACCTGGGTTGTCTTAAGTGCTCCTCCATGATGGTGTCTCGGTGCAGCTGTGCCAGCTGGAGCAGTTGGGGGTCCCATCGCCCAAGGGGGGCTGCCCATCACCATTGTCACCGGCAACCTCATCGTCCCCATCGCTGTCCTCCTCTTTGACCTGTATGGCTATCCTACATTCGTTGGCCATGTTGTGCAGAATGCAACAGGCCAGGAATAGCCCACAGACCTTTGAGGAGCTGTACTGTAGGGCACCGCCGGAGGTGTCCAGGCAATGCAAACGTGCCTTCAGCATCCCGAACACCCACTTAATGACATTATGTGTGGTGGTGTTGCCTCATTGTAGTGTTGCTGCGATGGGGTCTTGGGCCGCCAGTTGGGTGTGAGCAGCCAGGGATGGAGTGGGTATCCACTGTCACCTGTGTGTAGAGGGTGGAGGTTAGTTTGGTGATCAGCATTGCTCTGCTCCAGGCCATGTAGGCCACTACCCATGTCACCTCTGACCATGCCCCCCCCAGGCCCTATGATTATCCCTGTGGTTTGCATACTCACCCACTAGGTGGCCAGTGGGGATATCCCCACTCTCGAATCTGTGGCACAGTGCCGACTGGTGCCAGATGAAAGCATCATGTGCTCCCCCAGGGTGCATGGCACAGACATTGATTATGCACCCCTGGCATCGCACACCACCTGGCAGTTGATGCTGGCATAGCCCTTGCGATTTATGTATGTGGCCCCCTTGAGGCCAGGTGGTGTGTGGATGGCCATATGGGTGCAGTCTATTGCCCCTAGCACACCAGGCATACATGCTACCCTGTTGAACTCCTGTATGTTTGCTGTGTGCTCCGCCGGTGTGATGGGAAAATGGATGTACTCCGCAGCATGTGGCAGCAGTGCACTGAGGAATTGGGTGAGGTGGCATGACGTGGCCAACTGGGTTATGCCTGTGGTGTCCTCAGTTGGTCTCTGGAAGGTACCCATGGTGAGAAAGCACATGCAAGCTGTCATTTTCATCTCCACTAACAGGGCATGGCTCCGTCGTGTGGGTGCCTGGATCACATCACTGCACAGCTCACAGAGCTGCCTCAGAATTGCCTGATTCAGGCGGTACCAGCCCATGATCTCAGTATCACTGTACAGCTCGAAGCTGGTGCAGGCATGGTACTGCCTGTTGGGGGCATACCACCGATGAGCCTTTCCACGGCCACGCCCCCCTGCTGCCCGCCTTCTCACCCCCCTCATTACAGCCTCCATCTGAAAGGTGGCACTAGCCATGTCCCTGGCTTGTGTTCACCCCCCCCGGCAGCTGTTTCTGTATTCCCCCCGCTGTCCTGGCTGCTACTTCCCCAGCACCGGGAACACCTGCCTGTGCTGGCCTCACTGCTGTGTGGTGTACTTCCCCCTTCTGCACTATCTCCCCACACCTTCCCATGTGCCTGTTGTTTCCAGGTACCCTTTCCTGCCTGGCCCTGTGTGTCCCTGCTGCCCAGTTTTCCCTACTATCTTTGGCTGATGTGGCTTCCCTGTAGTGTTCTGTGCCTCTCCCTTTGCTCCTTTTATTTTGGTTTATTTCCGCTTATGGCTAAATCCTCCGCTTTTGTTCTCTATTGCGCATGGCGCATGTTGTTGAATATTGCACTGTGCCATTTATGCATGGTTCCTCCCCCTTCAGTTGTGCATGCATTCATTATCATTGCGCTGTTGCTCAGCATGATTTGGGGGGCACAACTGCCTCCTGCTGAATATCGCAGAATGGCGCATTTTCGGACTTGCGCAGGCGCAACCCTATTGCGCATGGCTCAACTCATTTGAATATCTGGGCCTTGATATAGAAAAACAGAAAACTCACTCTCTGTCGTGATAATCACTAAATAGAAAAATAAAGCAAGTGTCATACATGATGATAGTAATTTTCAGAATCTTTTAACGTATGATGTCCTTTGCACTGTATTAGAAATCATGGCTGCACTAGTTGCAGCACATCTATAAATGCATATGTTATCTGGATGCCCGAGGGTCTAAATGGTCATATTTCAGTGCTCCATTTCTATATTCAGTGGAAAGCAATCTTTTTATTTCTTTTGTAGGGCTTCAGTATCCATGAGCATTACAGTATATAACTCAAGACTACTGTGCAGGAAGTAATATGTTATAAAATATTGAAGGCACAAGAGAAGCACATAAGGAAAGAAAGAAAACAGGTGGTGTTATATGCCAAATAGTAAATATAAAGCTTGAAACTTCAGCAAACTATGAGAGGCATAAGTATAAAGGCTATAAAATGTATAATAAGGGATGTAGAATTAAGACTCTGGCTAAATTGGTGAATATACTTGATGTGCTCCTACTACTTATAGAAATGGTTTAAGATCACAATTATGGCTTAACCCTTATAGTCTGAGGCTCTTAAATTGGAGTATTCAAAAAGCTTCTCTTTGCAGAAGAAGATGTAGATGTCTTTCCCTCTGTGTGGTTGTTTAATATGTTCCAATGCCACAAAAAAATATCTCTGGGGTTACTATCATGGAACTGTTAAAAGTGCAGTCCCAGTGGAGTATCTTCCTTACACCTAATGGTACTACATATGAGCTCCTGTATCCACTCCTTAAGGGGCCAAACAGTGCAGCCAATGTACAGAAGATTATAGGAGCACATCACGTAGTATACTACAAATGGGGTCAGACAATTAATGACTTCTTCACCACACAGTGAATGTCCAAAATCGATTGTTGTATTGTTTGCATGGCTTACCATATTGGCAAATATTGCAGCATCGAAAACTATAGAATTCACAGGTTCTAGTAGACAGCCAAATGTTATTAACACTGTTAGTTTCACTAATAATGCTACTATGAACTATTTTATGCCCGAGATTAGGGGGTCATCAAAAACTGATACTGGGTTTCACATCTACAATGTTAAACACTATAGGATCCCCTGTAAGATTGGCCAGTTCTTGTGTATTATAGGTCCTACATGACATGCTGTTGAATATATTTAATTGACAGTATTACTGGGTTGTCTGTATTGTTTTTCCTGTCTTCTAGTCAAGAGGCTTTCTCTATTGATGGCTTTCACCTTCTGTCTACTAATCTGAAGAAGGTCACTACTATATCCCCTCTCCAAAAAGCATGATCCAATTCCTCAACTTGCTGCTCAAAATAGTAGCACTGCTGCAGTTCCTCTTCACCCTGAGGAATTTCCCATGGGGTATCAATTTTTTTTAACAACCAAGGATGGGCATGATCAGATCATAACAGCAAGTTTGTAGCTGTCAATTTTCAAATTTCCTTTGCTTGGACAGGTTCCTCAGGGCTAGCTGTCCATGTTAAGTCTAGGCAATCAACATCTCTTTCATCAAAAGTATAAGCAAACCTAAGATTGAGCTCATTAATATTCAGCCAGTACAGAAACTCCATTGCCCTCTTTCTGTCCTCCTTCCAGACATGAATGACATTATCTATATAATAAAATCATGATGTGATATTGTCATTAGAGAACACTGTTTCCTCCTTTCACTGCCCGAGAAAAATATTGGCAAATGATGGTGCCATACAGGACCCCATCGCAGTACCACAATATTATAGATAATGTTGTACATCAAACTCAAAGGCCTTGTTATGGAGAATAAACTCCACCAAAAACTTGCCTACCCAAGTTTGTAAAATAAAATGCTTGCTGGCACTGATACTATCATTATGCTGTACCGATGAGTAAATCACCTCCAGATCAATAGAAAGCTCCAACACTCCTCATCCTCACACTCCTCCTCCTCTGCCCTTCATAATTTCCTCTCCTGTAACTGCACTTGTTATTCTGTCTCTCTTAACATATCCTGATGTCCCTTTAGTACTCTTCCCCTACCTAGGTCTGTATCATATATTAGACACCTGCACTTCTGCACTAGGACTTGCACTTTATGTGCACAATTATATGTACAATGAATTGTCACAGCTCTGTTCTGTTGTATATTGCTTCCTGTTATTCCTTCCATTGTTGTAACTTGTATTTTGTGCATTGTTTATATCCAGTATTGGGACTGTATGTCATGTATATGTTTTGCTAAATGTATTCTCCCAGTACCCCTGCCCCCAAGGTCACACTGTGAGACAAGCAAGGTGTTGTTCAGTGTGCCTTCCTGGTGAAACATTTCAATAAATAAATACAAAAATAAATAAAAGTTAAAGCCAATCAGGCTCCTATATAACATTTTGGAATTTCCTTAAAATGTCCCCAGTGTCTCTGAGGTAGGATTTGAGTTTAACAACCTCTTCTTGGAAGAAGATGCCAAGAACCTGGACAAACTGTTCAACACACATCCCACTCCAAAGACAATTGGGCATCCAGAAAGGTCAGAAAGCTTTGTATGCACTTTTGGCAGTGCATAAAATACTGTGGTAATGGGTTGGGGTGTCCAAATTAACTTGCATTCATGTTTAGTAATATATCCAGCATAATGTATAATTTCTAGTATTTCCAACAGTTGCTTCCTAAACTCGTCCACTGGGTTATTCAATTTTTTTGTTGTTATTGACATTATTCAATTATTTTTCAACCATGGATACACACTACTGTTTGTTCAAAACCACTACATTCCCACCTGGTTTGAAAATAATATCATTCCTGCCAACAAGGTACATTAAGGCTTGTTTTCATTTAACAGACAAATTGTTGTGGTTATGAGCAACTCCTTCATTCAAAATGCTCTTGACTTTTTTCCAAACAGTCTTTTCAAAAGCTAAAATAATAGCATTAAAAGTGACTGGACAAAAGACTGATTTTGGTCTGAAGCATCTTTTTCTCTTTTTCCAAGGGATCAAATACATAGTTAGACTGTATTTCAGAAACATTAACAACATTCAGGTAATCAATTACCTACTCACTTGAATCATTGGTCCTGGCTCCAGAAGCAGCTGTGATTGCCACAGGGGACTTGAGGCATGGTTCTTGACGCAAGTGCCAACTTGCATCAAAATCGATATTCCAGAAGCTGCTGCCACAAGTCCCCGACACTGGAAAGTTAGACCATCTCCCCACAAGTCTAACTTTGCATCCTTGGGGGTATCCCTAGTATGGGGCTTGCACCAAACCTTTGGTACAAACTGCCGTAAAGCAGGAAAACTGTTGCAACTGTGCCATCCCTTCTGGAATAGTGCAGAGTTGCGTCCAAGGGCTTTGGCTCAGCTGAGTCAAACTTTGTGGTGGATGCAGGACTTGGTGCAAGCCCTGCGCCCACCTTCTGGAATTTGGCCCATTGTCTCCATACAGCTCTAAGAATGCCTCTAAATTCATCTGGTCTTGTTCACTCTGGATATCTTTGTATTGCCATCTGTTTGAATCCCTCTATCGCTGATCTGTGTTGTTCCATGGTTTGCAAAATGATGCTTTAAACATATTTTTCTGAAGAACATAAAAATGTCAGTATTAATATTGAAAATGTTCACGTATGGAGTAGGAAAAAATGAAACTTCCTTCTTCAAAATATTATTTTGTTCCATTGTCAAAATTAACCCTGAAATATTAATCACTTGACTGTTTGGTTCTTTCTCCTGTCTGATCAATGTTGTATTTATCCTCTGCCTCCTTCCTCTACCTCCCTGACGTGTTTTCCTCTTCATCTTCCTCTTGCTGAGGTGTCTTTTGTACTTTCTTGCTTGTTGCTCTGTCTGAAAATGAATTTTCTGTTACTGTTGCTGCCGATATGCTCTCATTATCAGAGGACGTGGGAATCAAATGAGCTGCGTGATCTAGCTATGCTATAGTAGTGTTTCACTGACTTCCTCTACTTTTATTCTTGTTATTAAAGATTACCTTTCTCTTTTGTCTCGATTATCCCTTGCTTTTTGAATGGCTCTTTTATTTTGGCCATGAGAAGAAATTTCTAAGCCATAATTTGCATCTCTTTCAAATTTTCCATGTTTCGATTCAATTAGTGGTTTCCCATATTTGATTACTTTAGCACAGAGCAATTTATCAAAATCTTTGAACTTGGGAAGGTCCTTACTTTTGTCTAGCTTACTTCTTAATTCTTTAATATCTTTCACCAATTCAGTACATTTAATGGTGTCTTCATTTACAATTCGCTGAGTAAAAGCACATGGGCAATCTTTTGCTGCCTTCTGCTATTCAGGTATAAGTTTGAAATTGAATGGACCAGATGACATATCCAATGCCCTCAGTCCCTTTGGCACCTCTTGTTTTTCTAAATAGGTTTCAAATGTCAAGATATTACAAGTAATATTCAATTCAGTGATCAGCAATCATTTCAATACAAGGAAACAATGTTTCAAAGAGGCAGGGCCACTTAGCTGCTCAATTTCTGCATGCTTGCCTGTAATTAGATCTTTGACTCATTTTCTCCTTACATCAAGTGGCTCATACATTTCTGAGCAGAAATGTGTTATTTCAGCCGATATGTCTATCAGGTTTTCACTGCAAGACATGATACTATAAAGTACATTAAATACAGACTGGTAACAAGCAAGTTCATTTAGTCTTAGATCTTAAGCTCTGGATCTGTTTATAAAATCTGTTACTTTCTAGCAGGCACATTGTACAAGGACTATTTTTTAACTATATATAAATAAGTTTTTTTGATATGTATAGCACTTTACGGCAATTTTGTTGTATGTTAATTTGAGTACTTGGTTCAACTCGTATCTCCCAGCTGCTTTAAAATTCATGACTGTATATGTTTATCTGTATAGTTACAGTGTCTCTTATGGTTATAAGGAAAGGGAAAGGAAAGGGGAAATTGTTTAACCAGGAGAGGCACACTTAGTCAGCCGCTGTTTCCAGGTGCGACCTAGGAGAACAAGGAAGTTAAGTGACTTACTCAGGATCACACAGTGTGCAAGTGGGGGCTGATGGGACTCAAACTCAGGTCTCCAGGATTGCAGCTCTGTGCCCTTAACCACCACACTATACTGCCTCCTAAGAGCATAAGAGTGCGTTATCGAGTTCTTTGGGTGAGAGAATTGTAATGTGAAGCTGAGCAGTTCTGGCACACAAAGGACTTGAGAAGAAACTTTAACAATCATAAGTGACACAGGAAGTGTACATATAAACATAAATCATGTTAAAGACCTTTGTTAAAAAAAATGACATCTGAATTTAAAATCAATATGTTTTGCTTTGCAGAATATTAGAGAATCCCTTTTGTTGGAAATGGACTGTACCAAGTGAATTTAGAACTTCAGAAGTTTAGAACTGTTTGCATGAAACATTCTCTTATGGTTATAACAGTATATGGAATGTTTAGAAATGAACAGCCCTGATTGGCTAAGAATGATGTCATGATATATAATTTCAGATTTACATTCCAATGGAGTGCAACATTCATGGGTCACCTGTGGCAGCATGGAGGAATCACCTGGTTGAATTATAAGTGTATGGGGCCCTTCCTAGCTAGCAGATTGCAGCAGTTTGCATCAGTGGCATGTTATAATAGCAAATCAAATTGAGTGACTCAGAAATGAGCACTTCAGTTTGGTCACTTTCAGGATCAGTGATGGGGAATGTATAGCGAGGGGAGCTGGAAGGAAAAGGGATGGGCTAAATGGGGATGTGGAGCATGATGCCGCCTAGTGTAGTGGGTAGGGACACCATCTATAGTGCTTGTGGTACCGGGTTCAGGACTCCATACAGGTCTGTTTTTTTATTTAGCAAGTGTTTTCTGTGTGTTTTTTATGTTATTGCTGTTGTCAGTCCATCGTCTTTCTTCCAGTGTCGGCCCCCCCAGAAGATGATAATTTAAGTGTGGGGGTGCAGAGGCATAACCCCCTACATTAAACATTATTTAAAATGTGCGCAGAGTTGGTCATTGGTATTTTTTGTTGTGCTGAATTGTTTTTCAGCAGGGTGTACTCTCTGTATTGCGAGTCACTTAAGACTTTTTACTGATATGACATGAAACTGGTTGCATCAGGTTCTTTCTCTTCGCAACCTATGGATATATGCTGTGGAGTGCTGCAAGGGTTAGTTCTGTCCCCCATGTTTTTTTGCCATGTGCATGTGGCTTTTGGGAGAGATCATTAGATGGCATAAGCTGGTGTTTTACTGTTATGCTGATGATGCCGAGCTTTAGCTGTCATTTATATCAGATGGATCAGATGCAGTCTCTATTATTGACTGATGCCTTAGTGAAATCTGTGACTGGATGGCATCCAGCTGGTTGATGTTTAATCCTGGCTAGGTGGAGGTGATGCTGGTGGAACCAGTTTCTTGTGAGTCAGGGACAAGCAACCCTTCATCCATAAATTCATCTTTGAGTGGGAGTGGACTGCATACTGCGGATAAGGTAAATAATTGGGAATAATCCTTGACTGATAGTTGTTCCTCAAACATCAGGTGGCATGAGCTATCAGGGTGGTTTTTTCCAGTTAAGGAATAGTGCCCAGACTCAGCCTTCATGGACTGGGGCCCAACTCCCTGAAAGAACTTTTAGTCTTATATAAACTGGATCATCACCATTGCTCCACTGAGGGGGCTTCTTAACCATGCAGAGGTCATGATTAACACAATCAGGGGTCAGGTCCTTCACAGTGGCAGCCCTAGTAATTTGAAATGCCCTTTCCCTTGACCTGTGATCTGCCCTGTCAGTGAAGGTGTTGAAAAAGGGCATAACAATAATTCTGTTTCAGTAGCGTTTTTATATTAGTGAACAAAAGTTTAATAGTTGATGTTATTTATGAGGTTATGTTTATAATTTTCAGAATTTACCTTACTTTTATGTTCCTTATAATTAATTTATGTATTGTTATATATATTGTACAGCACTGTAAGCCCTTTGAGAATGGAGTGCTATAAAAATAAAACACGTCTTTCCTTGCCAATTGTGCTAAGATGTGCCAAAGACCATGTCACTCTGCAAAACACACCATAGCTGGTCCATGCGCACTATAGGGTAACATTAATCTTCTTAAAATGCACAATATTCTCTCCTACTAAAATCCCCCAAAAATTACTTCAGCGTCAAGAAAAGGGCAAAAAATGGCAATGGTAAAAACAGCCCCTAACTGTAGCCAACATTTGGGAAACCAGTCAGACTTTTATGACAAACTGCTGACAGTTCCTTTTCACCAGAATTTTAATACCATAAGGATGGGCAGTTACTGTTGCTCTTTTATTCTTTGTCTCTGGATAGGTTTAATACTGTATAAATGTGGGAAACAGTTGTTTATACTAGGGAATTTTTCTTTTCACCTTCATATTTCCATATATAGAACATTTCTGTTTCATAGTTTTTTAACATACAATACTATCAGATTTTAACATGCACTTTTGTGGGTATTAAATAGAAACATAGAAGATGATGGCAGAAGGGGACCTGTGGTCCATTGATTCTGCCCAAGCAAGGTATCCTGGGACTTATTGTGCACCGGTGTTCTGTCCTCCTAGACATCCAGCCTAGCCCTTGCCAGTGCCATATGTTTGTTCCCAATACTTGTCCCACCCATGCTTAAAGCTTGATACTGACTTTGCAGCCACCGCATTGGGAGGTAATTTATTCCAAGTTTCCACCACTCTCTCTGAGAAGTAACACTTTCTGCTGTCCCTCTTGAACACTCCACCCTTCAATTTCCACTCATGCCCTCTTGTGGTGGAATTGACATTCCTGATAAAGAAATGCACTTCTGGCACCTTTTTGATACCTTTAAGGAACTTGAAGGTCTCAATCATATCCCTCTCTCCCTCCCAGTCTCTAGCGAGTACAATTTCAGAGTCCCAAGCCTCTCTTCATAGGTGATTTCCTGAAGGCCATGTATCATTTTTGTTGCCCTTCTCGGGACCACTTCCAATCTATCAATGTGTTTTCCTAGGTGAGGCCTCCAGAACTGTACACAGTACTCCAGATGATGCCTCACTAATGATCGGTAAAGTGGTAGTATCACCTCCCTGTCCCTGCTGTATATCCCCCTTGCAATGCATCCTAACACCTTACTAGCCCTGCTGTAAGCCTTATTGCACTGACTTTGCTGCTTGAGGTCTTCTCTAATGATGACCCCCAAATCACATTTCTCATCAGAGGAGCTCAGCTGGACTCAGTAGATCTAAAGGTTGTGCTTTCAGTTAAGAATGTATTCAAATAACACACTCATTCTTTCCTAATTTAAGTTAGTGGGACTGTCTGCTTGAGTATTCATGTTATCTGCTTCTGCTGAAATTTGACCTTGGAAGGTTTCTCAGAAGTAGCAGACTGGTAGAATCTGGTTCCCTGTTTTCAATCTCTGTTGTTTTAAAAAAATGTATTTTAAACCAATAAGAATTCTTCCTGTTTTTTTATGTATGATCTGGGTGTTAATAGAAAGTGATTCCCTAAACAACTGAAATAAGCTTCTGAGGAAGGACTTGGTTGGTCTGAAAGCTTAGGCACTGTTTTCTTTTTTTTGTAACATCTATGTTAGTCCAATAAAAGGTATCAAACCATTTGCTTCTGGATCTGTTCATACAAGGACCAATATGGCAACTAAACTAATTTTTTATTCTTTGGTAACTGGATAAGGCCAACTAGGCACAAGTGCCTGTTTTCAGAGGTGACCTGTGAGTACTGGGGAGGTTAACATAACTTGCTCAGAGTCACACAGTATGCAATCAGAGGTTGTGAAAATCAGACAGTCTGTTGGATGTACCAAGCTCATTCATAGCTTGTTACTCTAATCTCTAGGCTATACTGCAAACCCCAATTGTTGCATAAGCTGCCTGAGAGCAGATACATTTAAACATCTCTTTTTACTATGGGTCATACTATGGTTGGAGAGGTGCCAGAAGGCAGGATACCTAAGAATGCTTCTATATAGTCACTCTCTGTAATAAGCAAGTGTTCCACCAGACAATATATAGCTATCTAGTTTATTTTTGAATTCCTGCTTTGTTCTGCTTATATAATTATTTCAATCAGTAGGGCATTCCATGGGTTTCCAATTCTAGGCGTGAAAAGTACTTTTGTGTTTTGGTGTTAAAGGTTTTCCCAACAATCTGTAGAGGATGACCTCTGGTATCTCTGGCACAGTTTTTAAAGGAGATCCCTAATTCTGTAAGAAGACAAGGGTCTTGTACCACATTGAACTTGAAAAGTAGAGCTCCTCTTGTGCATCTGGTTTCAAGCGACATAAGATTCAAAGACTGTAAATGCTCCTCATTTGCTATATCCTCTGTGTTATTACCCAAACCTTAACCCATAAAGAGATCTAGTCCAAGTCGTTTTGTAGATTTTCAGTTTGTGATAGGGTTTCTCATGGGCTTCCGAACTTGGTATCATCAGCATATTTAAAAGACTAATGGGTGGTGTTTTCAGTTAGGCTGGGTCACTTGTGAGGGGAAGTCAGGCTGCATCCATGGCGAGGAGATGGGCTGTAGCAGTGGCAAGGGAGAATTCAGTGGCCATGGCCACAAGGATTGAGAGGGCTGCACCAGTGGTGGGTGTTATTTATAGCCCTGCACCATTTCTGAGTTGTTAGATGGGCTGTCTTTTCTTAGGACTTCACTCAAGGTATTGTTTTGCCTGAACAAGTGATTTTCTGACAGCTGGGATTCCGTATTAGACGTCACTCACTATATAAGACGAGCCTGCTGCGAGCAGGGTGAGCCAAGTGGGCGTGCACCTGCGCGCGCAAGGACACACACATCAGTGCGTGTTTGGTGTGTTCGGCATTGCTGGCGGTGCATGTAACTAGCCCTGGCCTTCTGAAATACCAGTGAGTGAAGTTCCATCAGGTAGATTTACATAAGAATAAAGAAACGAGATGATTACTGCCTTGTTTAATCACATGCTGTTTTATCTAACCATGGCATCTACTATTAAAACTATGGATGGGAAGTGGTACATACAATGTGACAGTTGTTTTATGTACGACTCTATGAGTGCTAATATGGCTGCTGTCCATATTACTTGTGAGAAGTGTGTATTAAATAAAGACTTACTACACGACTTTTCCCTATTCAATGAACGTATGGTTGAATTAGAGAAAAGTCAGAATGAAATGTCCTAACGCATGAATTTAGCTCCTCCCAATAAAGTGATATTGCAACCAAGTATTACTAATAAAATTATTGAGACTTCTGGAAGCCCTATCGACTTCCCCCTGATCTCTGTACATAGAAACATAGAAACATAGAATTTGAAGGCAGATAAGGACCGCTTGGCCCACCTAGTCTACCCATTTCTCTACCTAATGGATAAGCTGCAGATCCTAGTTAACCAACAGCCTACTTCCTCCTACACCCCACTAGAATTGCCTTATGTCTGTCCCATGCATTCTTGAATTCCTCCACTGTTTTTGACTCCACGACCTCCTCAGGAAGGCTGTTCCATGTATCCACAACCCTCTCTGTGAAGGAATACTTCCTCACATTACCTCTGAGCCGTCCCCCCTCTATCTTCAAATTGTGCCCCCTTGTTTTTGCACCTCTCTTTTTCTGAAAGATGCTACCCTCTTGGACTTTGTTGATTCCCTTGAGGTATTTGAAAGTTTCTATTATGTTCCCCCCTCCCTCCTTTCCTCGAGGCTATATATCTTTAGTTCCTTTAGTCTTTCTTCATATGTCTTCTGATGCAGACCCTGCATCACTTTGGTTCTCTCCTCTGACAGCCCCACCCTGTCTATGTCTTTGCAGAGATGGGGTCTCCAGAACTGTACACAGTACTCCAGATGTGGTCTTACCAACTGTCTGTACAGAGGGTCAACAACTTCCTGTTTTCTATTGGTGATGCCTCTCCCTATGCATCCCAGTATCCCCCCAACCCTCCTTACTGCCTTCTCACATTGCTGGCCCACCTTTGGGTCATCTGATATGACTACCCCCAGGTCCCTTTCTATTTTTGTTGTTGTCATCAGTATCTCACCCCCCATTGTGTATCTTCCCCTGGGTTTTTGTTTCCCAGGTGCATTACTTTGCACTTCTTTGCATTGAATCTAAGCTGCCATACATTTGACCATTCCTCTGACCTTGCCAAGTCCCTTTTCACCCTTTCCACCCTACCTTGTGTATCAATCCTGTTGCAAATCTTTGTGCCATCTGCAAAGAGACATACTTTCCCTTCCAGCCCCTCTGAAATGTCACTTATAAAGACATTGAAAAGGACCAGTCCAGTACTGAACCCTGTGGTACCCCACTAGTAACCCTCCTTTCTTCACTGTGTACTCCATTTACTATTACCCACTGTATCCTGTTGTCCAACCAATGTTTTACCCAGGCTACCACACTAGGACCCACTCCCAGGCTGGCTAATTTGTTTATTAATCTTTTGTGCGGGACTGTGTCAAATGCCTTGCTAAAGTCTAGGTAGGCCATGTCCACAGCCCCTCCCTGGTCTACTGCTTTGGTCACCCAGTCAAAGAAATCAATTAGATTTATCTGACATGACCTTCCCACTGTGAATCCATGCTGCCTTGGGTCCTGTGCCCCACTGGCCTCTAGGTACTCAAAATTCTTTCCTTCAGAAGTGATTCCATCATTTTCCCTACCACTGAGGTCAAACTGACAGGTCTGCAGTTTTCTGCCTCTGTCTTGCTCCCACTTTTGTGAAGAGGGAATCACATCTGCCTTCCTCCAGTCCTCAGGTACCACACCATCCTCCCATGATTTATTAAAAAGGGAAGTCAGTGGTGTTACTAGTTCTTCCCTTAGTTCTTTTAAAATTCTGGGGTGAATCCCATCAGGCCCCATTGCTTTAGCCACCTTCAGTTTTAAGAGTTCTTTCAGAACCCTTTCTTCTGTGAAAGGGCTAATATCAACCCCCCTATACAGAGTGCTTCTATTGACTGGATTAGGTATTTCCCTCTGCTTTTCCATTGTGAATACTGAGCAGAAGTATTCATTCAGTATCCCTGCTTTTCACTGTCACTTTCTGCCCAACCACCTTCCTCTTTGTTCAGCCTCAGTATCCCTGCCTTAGTCTTTCTTTGCTCCCTAATGTACCTATAAAAGGTGTTATCCCCCTTCTTAACTGAGTTGGCTATCTTTTCCTTGGTTTGGGCCTTTGCTATTCTGACTGCCTTACCCTTCCTTCTGCTTTAACTGGTACAGTTCTCTGTCCTGCTCCTTCTGCATTTCTTATACTTCCTGAATGCTATCTTTTTTCCCTTACCTTCCCCACCACTTCTTTTGAGAACCATAGTGTTTTTTCTTTGTTTTGATTTGTTTATTTGCTTCACACAAAGACTTGTTGCCTCTGTGATGGCGGTTTTGATGTTTCCCCATTGTTGCTCCACTCCACCTTCTTGCCTGTTTGCTAGTGCTTTTCTGAGGCACTCTCCCATTTTGACAAAATCAACCCTCCTGAAGTCCAGTACCTTCACTTTTGTGTGGCTTGACTCTACAGCTAAGTTTATCGTGAACCACACTGTTTGGTGGTCACTTGTTCCCAGATGGCTACCCACCTCAAGATCAGAGATCCTCCCTCCATCCCCATTTGAAACTACCAGGTCTAAGATTGCTCTCTCCTGAGTGGGTTCCAAAACTAGCTGTCTGAGGCATGCCCCCTCTAGGGCATCGAGAATGGCCCTGCTCTTGGATGTGGCTGCAGCAAAGGTGCTCCAGTCAATATCTGGCATATTCAGGTCCCCCCTCAGCAATATCTCCCCTTTCTCTGCCATCCCAAGGATGCCTTCTATCATTTCCTTGTCTATTCCCTCCCCCTGAGATGAGGTCTGTATACACCCCCTGTGCAGATTGTGGAGCCATTTCCAGTCTCCAGGGTGACCCACAGTGCCTCCTCTCCTCCCCTCCCAGTTTACCCTTTAGTTCTGTTGCTTTTATCCCTTCCCTTCCCTTACATAGAGAGCTACTCCTCCTCCTCTTCTTACCTCCCTGTCCCTCCTGTAGATTGTGTACCCTGGTATGGTGACATCCCAGTCATGGTTCTCTGTGTGCCATGTTTCTGTGACTGCCACTATATCCAGGCATCCCTCTTCCATCAAGGCCACCATTTCAGGGAGCTTTTTACCTAGACTACAGGCATTGGTACTCATTACCCTCCATTGTTTATGGCTTTATTTCTTTTTGCCCCATGCCTGTCCCTACTGCCTTTGTCTTTTTCTCCATTTACTCTTGCCTTTCTCCATATTGACTGCTCTGTTTCGGTGTTTATCTCACTAATTACCCTGATTTTTTGGGGGGGCTAGGATTTCCTTTCTCCTCTTCAGTGTCTCGCTCTTGGCAAGTTTAAATGCTTGCCACTGAAGCATTTAAACCTATCACCTAGGATCCTGGTTCCCCTCCAGGATAGATGCAGACCATCACACCTGTATAGGCTTGCATCCCTCCAGGTGGAGCCCCAGTCCTCAATGAAGCCAAATCCCTGAGCTCTGCACCAGTCTTTCAACCAGTCATTGAATCCCATGGTGTGGAGTGCCCTAGTCTCATCCATGCCATAGACAGGTAGCACTTCTGAGAAAGTTACCGTGTGTGCTACTTGTCTAAGGCCCCTTCCCAACTCCACAAACTCCTGTTGCACTGCTCTAATCCCATTCTCAGCCAGGTCATTTGTCCCTCAGTGGATAATGACATCCTGCTCCTTCCCCCTTGCCACTACCTCCATGATCCTAAGGATTCATTTCCTGTCTCTCCAATCCTTGGTGCCGGGCAGGCACCTTACCTTCCTTTCCCCTCCCTCCCCCAGTTCTACCCCTAACAATTGAGTCCCCCACCAGGAGTTGTTTCCTTCCCCTGTGGGGTCCTGGGCCACCATTCTGTGGGTCTCCATTGTGAAGGTTCCCAGCATCCTCCTTGGTCTCCACTGCAGGTGTCTCCATAGAAGAACCATGCTTCACCAGAGTGGCAATTGAATTGTGGAGAGGCACAACTGGAAGGATGCACCTCTGTTCCACTGCCCTCACTCTCCCTGAGCCCACTGTGGTCCAACCACTCATCTTTCTTGGCAACCTCTGAGGTAGTGGTGGTGGCCTGGGTGGTCCCTGGGGGGGGGAGCAGGTTTTCTGAATCCTTGCCAGGTCAGCATGGAGACGAGCAACCTCCTCCCTCAGATCAGAGAGGTGCCTGCAAATAGGGCAGCAACACAGTTTCCAGTATGTCTACCGGAAGACTGCTGCTCCACAGCCAGTGCGTTGCACCACTCCCCACATGTCTGTGTCCCTTCCAGTTACAGATGCTTTTTTTTTGTTCTTGTTTTAGTGTGTGCAAGCTTGTGAGTGTTTCTACCCCCTATTCGGTGTGCTGTGCCTTTAAGGATATGAACAGGTGTATGTTGTTAGCAGTTTTGTGGAAGTGATATCAGAGCCCCTGCTATAAAGGAAGTTATGCTTTGGGAGGGTGGGGTGAGGGAAGGTGGGTGGGAGGAACCTATGCTGTCTAGAAACAATCACCTACAACTCTTACCCTCCACCCCGGGGAGTGCCTTCCTTCCTTTCAGACACCTATTTCACAAAGGCTAAGTAGCAGGTCTAGTCACAACTGACTGCAAATATCTCCCAGCTACAGTTCCTCCCTGGCAAATTAAAGTTAAAACTAAGAAAGGTCCACCCCAAAAACAGAATCAATGCTAGTTACTAGGTACCCCTAACTCTACTGATCCATTAATGTTTGACTCTAGCAATAGAAAAATAATGAGAGAGGACAAGCAATCTGTTGCTATGGATGACAATTGGTATGAAATTCAAAATAGGCGGCCACTTAAAAAATGTAGAAGAGCCGATAGATTTATTTTAAATACTGAAAACAGATTTGATCCCTTACTTAGTTTAATGGATCAAAATCCAATCACACCTACTATTACCCCGATGTATTAATCGATTGTGCCCCTGTTTTATCTATTACTTCTGGTGATCTTATCAACTTAATGGACACTGCATTGGTTACTAACAATAATAATTCTGTCAGTCACTCCTCAGGTTCTATTGATAAAAGGCAAGTGTTCATTTTAGGTGACTCCATAATAAAACACCTGGATAGAAATATTTGCAATCCAGATAAACAGTATCGAACACGTTCTTCGTTTTCTGGTGCCAGAATACAAAATATTACATGTATACTTCCAAATATTCTTTTGGATAGAGGGGTTAATCCAGTAGTTGTTGTTCATGCTGGGGCAAACAATATTGGTAGAGATGAGGTGTTTACAGTTAAACAACACACAATTGCCCTAACCAATATTTTAAGTGAGTTAAATTGCAATATCATCATGTCAGAAATTCTTCCTATGCCTAGAGCCTCTCAACATGTAAATTTGAAAATACATCAGTATAACAACTGGCTTAGAAAGTGGTGTATGTCTCAAAATATATCTTCTATAACTCATTGGGAGGAATTCAATGGTCATTTTGAATTATATAGTGGAGACGGACTGCATCAGCAGACATGGGTCATCTCTTTTGGGGAAGCAATTCTTACAAGCTGTTAATCAGCATTTAAACTAGTTTCACAGGGGGAGAGGTTTGCTTTTACACCCTCTCTGGACACAAGACTTGATAATGTGCAATCTGAATTTAGCACCTCACAACATATCTCTTTTCTCTACTTTAATGCTAGAGGATTAAATAATAAAATTGATTAGCTTAACTTACGTGTCCAGGAAGATAATATTGATATTATTGCAATTATTGAAACTTGGGGGTCTGACAATATAGACTGGAACTGTATTATTCCTGGTTTTAACATTTTCAAACAGAATCGAAATAGCACAATGGGGGGAGGTGTGACCTTACTAATTAAAGATGTTTACAGCTGTGTTGACATATCAAATGTAATTAAGAATGCTGATAATAACATCGAATCGCATAACTAGCTCTGAAAGTATTATATTGGGTGTCTGTTATAGACCCCCAAGTGTGGACATTACTTACACAGATGGTATTATTAATGAGTTTGAAAATGCATGTGACTATGGTCCTATTTTATGTATGGGGGATTTCAATTTAGGGGACATATTCTGGGATAAAGGTTTTGCCCTCACCAGTGCATGTAAATAAATCCTAGCATGCTCCAAACAGCTTAATATCGAACAATGTATTTTAAAACCCACTAGGGGAAACAATATCCTAGACTTAGTGGCCCAGATATTCAAAAGGGTTGCACCATGCGCAACAGGGTTGCGTGTGCGCAACTCCAAAAATGCACCATTCTGCGATATTCAGAAGGGGCCAGTTGCACCACCGAAAACATGCTGAGCAACAGCACAATGGAAATGAAGGCATGCACAACCGAAGGGGCCGGGTCCATGCATAAAGTGCGCAATGCGATATCCGAACACTTGCGCAATGCGCAAGAGTGGCTAAGCCGGAAGTTGCGCAGTACCGGATTTGAGCCAAAATAAAAAGGCTCAAGGAAGCGGCGCAAGAACCCTAGCAGGCTGCAAACTGGGGGAGAGAGACAGAGAGAGAGAGAGAGAGAGAGACAGGAGCTGGAAGGGCAGAGAGGGACAGTGGGTCCAGGAGGACAGAGAGGCCAGTGGGGGGTGCCCGGTGCAGTGGAAGCAGCAGTGGGGGCAGCGGGGGTAACACAGGAACATCAGCCAGGGGGGCAGAAGCCAGGGAGATGGACAGTGTCAGCTTCCACATGGAAGCTGTAATGAGGGGGGTGAGACACCATGCTGCAGGGGGATGTGGCCACGGAGGGGCCCGTCGGTGGTATGCCCCGACAGGCGGTATCGTGCCCGCATCAGCTTCGAGCTGTACACAGACGTCGAGATTGTGGCCCGGTACCGCCTGAACAGGGCAATACTGAAATGGCTCTGCGAGCTGTGCAGTGATGTGATGCAGGCACCCTCACGACGGAGTCATGCTCTGTCCGTGGAGACCAAGGTGACAGCCTGCATGTGCCTGCTCACCACGGCACCTTCCAGAGGCCGACAGGGACACCACAGGCATTACACAGTTGGCCACGTCCCGCATCCTCACCCAATTCCTCAGCGCACTGCTGCCTCATGCTGCGGAGTACATCCATTTCCCCAGCACCACGGCAGAGCGTACAACAAACATGCAGGAGTTCCACAGGGTAGCACGTATGCCTGGTGTGCTAGGGGCCATAGACTGCACCCATGTGGCCATTCGCATGCCACCTGGCCCCAACGGCCAGGCTTATCGGAACTGAAAGGGCTTTTCCAGTGTCAACTGTCAGGTGGTGTGTGATGCCACTGGGTGCATCATCAATGTCTGTGCCACACACCCTGGTGGAGCACATGATGCCTTCATATGGCACCAGTCTGCACTGTGCCATCAATTCGAGAGTGGGAACATCCCCACGGGTCATCTAGTGGGTGAGTACACATGTATGGAATGCAAACTCTGTGCAAGGATGGGAATGACACAGGTGCCATGGTAGTGGCACACAAGGATATGGGCAATATGGGCCTGACATGACACTGATCTCCACTATCTCCACACAGGTGACTGCGGATACCCACTCCGCCCCTGGCTGCTCACACCGTACCGGTGCCCCATGACCCCAGCGCAGCTATGTTTCAATGAGGCACATGCCGCACACGTAACATCATAGAGTGGGTGTTTGGGATGCTCAAGGCACGCTTCCGATGCCTGGACACCCGGGCGGAGCCCTCAGTACAGCCCCCAAAAGGCCTGTGGGATATTCCTGGCCTGTTGCATCCTGCACAACATGGCCAAAGACCATGGGATAGCCGCACTAGGTCCAAGAGGGGACAGCGATGGGACGCCAGTGGCAATCAGTGATGTGGGTGATGAGCAGCCCCAGGATGGAGGGACCCCTCTGACCCGGCAGGCCCAGCTGCACGGGACACCATTACAGAAGAGCACTACGCCCAACACAGGTAAGGCAAGGGGACATGTGCAGGCAACACTGTCCATGCGCAAACCACAGGCACACAGGGGAACACACCGTGCATGAAGGTCAGGGGAGTTGAAGGTTCCAGGCATACCAACACACCATCAGAGAGGGGTGAGCACTCATATGGAACACACACACACCAGGCAGCATACATGGGCAGCAGCACAGCACTAGTGAAATGACATTGCCAACACACAGCACCACAAACCACCCCACCACCTGGACTGTCCACGACGTGTGTCAGGACCTGGGCACCCTTGCACCTTGGTGTACAGTGCAATGCAGGCATCATCATGCACACGCACCTGTGGACAGCAGTTGGGAGAGTGTGCAGGTGGTCCGTGTGTCAGCTTGGTGAGCAGAGCACCCAGCAGTGCACTGCCCACCATGACACACATTGCACACAGGGCAGCACCAGACAGGGCCTGCACTGGGAGACAGCTCAGTCAGGTAGCACTGTCCCATGGCCACCACAGATGCGTGGATGGCCCCACCATGGCCCAGCAGCACTGGCAGGCTGAGCAGAGGCCACATCGGGTGGTGCTGGTGCACCACCAGGGGTCCCACTGCATGAACATGACCTTGCCCGCACAGGGGTCTGCATCCTGCCAAACAAACTTGAACCAGGGGTGCTCGGGATGCCCACAGCAGAACCCGGCGTCGACAGGCCTGGTGTCACACGACGCTGGGAACGGGGAGTGGAGAGCGCACTGTGTGGGGTGTGTGGTACAGGGGCACCTGACTGTGGGCCCAATGCGTCCACAACAGAGACCACTGCCTGGGTCAGACTGTCAATGGCGGCGGTCACATCCATCCGCATACAGACCAGCTCAGCTCGGTCCCGAGCACACTCCCTGCTGTGCCACTCCACGGACACAGAAAGTGCCTCCACAGACCTTGCAACCCACCTCTGCAGCTGTACTGATTCCTGCAGCAGGTGGGTGTGCACGTCCAATGGGTACTGTGCCCCAATGGCATTGTGACTCCCAGGGTGTGGATGGTCCTGGTGCACAGCACCCCTTGAGGGTGGGCGCTGTTTGCCAGGACCAGGTATGGGCGGAGCAAAGGGCGGTGGACATGTGCCACTGCCTGACACTGTACCCCCAGACCTGGTGTGCAACTGCTGCTGCTGCCCCTCCAACTGCTGAGCCCCCAGGTCCACCTGTTCCACCTCCATGCTGACAACAGTGCCAGACACCTGCACAGCCACCGGTGCTGCCCCACTGGTGCTGACAGGCACAGTCTGGGACTGTGCCAGCATGTTGGTACACAGGTGTGAACCAGGAAGGCCCAGGGGCATGTGCTGGCCTGCCATGTGTCCGTCATGGGACACACACCTATCACTGCCCATTGCAGGCCTGCTATCATCAATGGTGCAGGTGCATGCCACTGCCATAGGCTGGCGTGCTGGCTACCTGCATGCCAGACTGCTGTGACACAGGCTGTGCACCCCTGCACCGTATCACTGACACGGGTTGTTGGCCCAGCGTGCATGCTGCTGCAGTGCCTGCAGGCTGGTGGGCGGAGGGATGGTCCCTCCTCCACGTCCAGCAGGTCTGCATCACTGTCTGGACCCACCACCACCACCGTCTCCTGAAGACGCACAGGATCTGTAACAGAAAGAGAGTACATGTGAGTGCATGTGAACAACAGCCCCCAACAACACCACCATGTCATACCGTGCAGTGATGGGCTTCCACCTGTCTGGAATCCTCCACCTGGTATGCCCGCAATGGCACTCAGCTGCATGGCTGCAACCACTGTCTCCTCTGTAGGGGTCAGCTGCAACACCACTGGTGGGCCCCCACCAATGCCAGCACGTGCCGCCCTGAAGGCTGCCACCTTCTCCTTCAGCCTCCTGCGGTCAGTCCCCATTTTCTTCTTGCATTCCTGCACGGAGTGCTGGTGGCTTCTGTGCAGGTTGATGGCCCGAGCTACCCCCTCCCATGCAGCTGCGTTCCTGAGGGGTGCCCCTCCATCCACTCACTAGTGGCTCATCCTCCAGGTAGGCCTGGAAGAGGCCTCCGTCTCTGCCGCGGTGAAGTTCGGCCTCCTCCTATGCCCGCCGTCCACACCCTCAGCTTGGCTCTGGTCAGTCATGGTGATCTGTATGGGTGGAAGTGGACACCTGTCACTGTGCAGTCGACAGCATTTCCCCATTAGCATAGCTGCCGGCCCGGGGGGGTGGACGCCCCCCACGTTTCCACTCCGCATGGCGGATACTGATCGAAAGGGTGCCCTTTGTCCCTTTCTAAGTGCCCCTTACATGCTCAGCCCCCTCAGCCTTTATCATCCTCCAGCACCCCTGCCCATGAGCATTGTCCTGAGCATCACACAGCAAGTAACTCACCTCTGACCTGCAGTAACCAAATCTGGCCAGCACAACCTACTGTCGCATTTTTATAGCACAACACATGCAAATGAGGTGTGGCGCTACTTTAATGACATGCTAATCGTGCCACTGTGCCTTTGAATGGCTGATCGAATGATTTGCATATGTCGGCTGAATATCACGTTTTTGCGCTTTGCGCAATACGGAAGGTCCGGCTGAGCCAATGGCGCATGTTTGTGGCTGCGTGCTACACTGCATTGCGCATGCCCAGACAGCTTACGCATGCGTCTATCATGCTGCAGACCTGCTGAGCGTGATAGGTGATTCAGGCCATGGCTCACCATTGTGCCAGTGGCGCTACAGCACTGGGCACTATATGGCGCTGTGGCACTACTGCGCGATAGTCCACTGTGGCACTGGTGCTCAGCTTGGCAGTCACGCAGGATGCCTATACATTCTATGGCGCTGTGCGTAGCCTTGTGTCATTGCCGTGACCTTGTGTATGCCCTCTGCCCTCTGCCCTCTGGCGCTGTTCGCATGCCATGTGTACGTCCCTATTGCGCTGTCTGGTGACAGCACCATGTAAAGTGACGGCGCTGTTCAAACAGCGCATTGGAGCCTGTGGTGGTCTATTGCGCAACAACTCCACGTGGGGTCACGGGCGCAGCAGGGCCATTTTGCCTGCTGTAAAGTTGGTGCCATGGCTAGGAGGAGGGCGTGTTCTGAGCCAGCTTGAAGTGGCCAACCTGGTGGGCCCTGGTGGAGCCCCACTGTAGGCACTGTATGGTGAGGCCCTCACCATGCCTAGGACCCACGCAGGGCAAGTAAGTGGCCACTGACCTGGTGGAGGTCACTGGCCGGGCAGGTCTGCTGAGCAGTGCCGGCACCGGTACAGTGACCTCCGCACGGAGGGAGCCGGAACTCTTGATGCGGCTGCCTTCATGTGCCAGGTGGGGCGTGGTGCCTAGGCCAGGTGAGTGTACCATCTATGCACCCATATTCTCTGTAGGGGTGTGTGTGTGCTTGTGGCTGTGCATAGGTGCCGCCTCAGACTGCGGTTGCTGTGTCAGTGTGTGCAGCTCTGCGATGGATGGTTATGGCTGTGTGGGCAGGCACTCTCACTGGGGCAGGGGGCACTCTGCTTTTGAGTCACACTGATGTTTGTCTCAACATATGTCTCCACAGGCCGGGATCTGAGGATGCAGGGCCGGGATGAGGAGGGCCGTGCCAGGGCCTCGGTGGCAGCAGGAGTCACCCCCTGGATGCAGCAGCAGCAGCCGCAGCAACAGCAGCAGGGTCAACAGAGGCAGACAGAGCTGCTTGAGCAATGTGAGTATCATGACTTCATGGATGCTATTGCATGCTGCGGGGGGGAAGTCCACTAGCCCTGCACAATACAACCATGCAGGAAAGAGGATGTCATAATTCCACTATGCAAGACACTAGTGAGGCCCCACCTGGAGTACAGTGTACATTTCAGGAGACCATACCAACGTAAGGACGTAGAGTGGCCAGGGAAGGTTCAGAGGAGGGCAACAAAGATGGTGCATGGCTTGCATCACGGGTCCTATGATGACAGGTTGAAGGAACTGAACATGTACTCCCTGGAGGGGAGGGGGGAGAGAGGGGATATGATGGAGACATACAGGTATCTTACAGGGGGGATCAGGGTGCAGGACACACTTTTTGAAGTGAAAAAGATGTTCCAGGACTAGAGTGCATGGGATGAAGTTGGAGGGAGGACGATTCAGAGGACACATGGTGATGGACTGTCTTCACAGAGTGGGTGGTGGACAAGTGGAACACCCTGCCAGAGGAAGTGGTGGGGCTGACACAATCGCGGATTTCAGACTGCAGGGACAGACATGAAGGAATTCTGGAGATCAGGGGTAAGGGGCAACAGACCTCTAGGGAAACAACGTGAACTTACAAGCTCATATGGACAGACTGGGTTTGCCATAGGCCCTTATCTGATGACACTGTCTATGTATCTATGTATGTAGGCACGACACAGGTGACATGCATCACTGTGCAGTATCACAGCACGTCTGTGTATGCATCACTGGTGGTCCAGGCATGCACTGGGCACATAGCTGTGTAACTGGCATCGCACCATGTTGCCACGTCACTTGCCAGCCTTGTTTGTACTGTGATGGACATGGGCAGTGTGTGTGTGGGCAGTGGTGCGCATAGCTGGTGCTGCCTCTTTGTGATGGCCATGTGCATGTTCACTGTGGGTGGGTGTACGCCATCACAGGTGCGGGACATTGGGCTATATGGCTTGCAGGTTGGGTGGTGTTCAGGGTTGTGGTCAGTCACAGCCATTGACTGTGTTCCCATTTTCCTAGGCCTCGAGGTTCTCTGGCGCATTGGGAGGGATGTCCGGAGCATGAGACAGCTGCTGGAGGACAACCAAGCCATCCTGCAGTCCATCCACAGGCATGGCCTTCGGAGGAGGCGGCATGGGATGGGCCAACACCAGCCTGGAGGCAGGCGCCAGCGGGACCATAGATTGTTTACCCTTCCCTTCTCCATCACTACCACCCTGCCTTCCCTCTCCAAGTTTGTAATCCCTACCCTTGACCAACCTGACCTTGTACCCATCCCCTTGTAAATAGTTCTGTTGATTGTTTTGTACTTTACTCTTTGATAATACATTTTTATTTTGATATGAATGCTGTGTTGGTCTCTGATTTGCAGCTGGCTATGGTTGCTCAGTTGCAGTGGTGTACAAGCCATCTGGGGTGGTATGGTCCTGGGTACATGTGTGTGTGTGTGTGTGTGTGCATGGGGAGGTATCACCAGCATGGCATTGACTTTCTGTTGGTCTTGCCGTCTGCTGCCACCCACTGCTGGGTGCACAGGGTGGGTCTGGCTTGTATGCTTCTCTGCAGCACTGGGGTTGACGTGTGCCAGGGGGATGCATGGTGTTTCCTGCAGTGCCAGTCACTGCACATGGGTGGGTGTCTTGGGGTCACGGTGCAGGGTGTAAGCAAAGGACGGGGGCTGATGTGCACTGTGTTGTCAACCCCTGTGTGTGGCACTCTCCGCCTGCCAGTGGTTGTGCTGGGGTGTCATGGCTCTGCTATGCTTTGTTGGCTTGTCCCCATGGGCACGTGGATCATCCATCCCACCCCCAGTGATGCTGTGCTTGGGGTGTGCCGGTGTGGTGTGGGTTCTGCAGTGTGTTCCTGTGCCCATGTGTGGCATGGCTGGCAGTGGGCCCCTGCCTGCCTCCCTGGATGTGCAGTTCCATTGCTCTGGGGGGGCTGTGCTTGCGCTATGGCAGCTCTGGAATGCTCAGCTGAGCTTCCCTGGTTGCTCCATAGCACAACATTTTGGCTCAGCTTCTCCTTCCTGGTTGCACGATGGCGCAGTATGTGCAATATTCAGACGTTGGTTGCTTGCGCAATTTGCTCTGCTCCATGTTTGAATATCGCACCTGTTACGCATTTGCGCAACTGGTTTGTGCTTGCTCCTGCTGTTGTGCTAGTTTTGATCGCAGTTTGAATATCTGGGCCAGTGTTTCATAGTAGTCATTTAAATATACAAGATACTACTGTATTATCTCCCATTAGTAAAAAGTGATCATAGCTCCATTCAGTTTTCTCTCAAACAGTCAGTCATTTTCAATAGCATTAATAAATCTATTATATATCATTATAATAAAGCTGACTTAGCGAGTATTTTTAAAGTGCTAAACAGCATTAATTGGGATCATATTTTGATTTTATCACATTTAGAAACAAGCTGGGAGTTTTTCAAAAATACATTATTACATTTAAGAAATAAATATATTCCATTGTCTATTAAATATGTACACAAAAAATTAAGACCAAAATGGTTTACCAAAGATATTCAATGCCTATTACAAAAGATAGATAAGAAATATGCCATTTATTTAAAATCTAAGACTAATGAGCATTGGTCTTCTTATTTAAACATTCAAAAGAAGTGTAAATCTATGATAAGAAGAACAAGAAAAAAACTGGGAAGTACATCTTGCAATAAATGCCAGTAAAGATAATAGTGAGATGTTTTATTCTTATGTAAACTCTCTTACGAAGCCTATATGCCAGGTTGGAGCCCATTACACAATTCAATTCTCTGTCATAATCCAATAGACATGGCTAATATTTTAAATCAAAAATTTGGTGAAGTTTATAGCCATAACACAACATCAAATAATGTAACTGTGGATGTCACAAATGATACTACAGTCAAATTAACAGATGGTATGATGCTTGAGAAGCTTAAACTATTAAAAAACAAATATTCTTCTGGACCTGACAATATTTGTGGACACTTATTATATCTATTGGCAGCATCTGTAACCCATCCCCTCTTTATATTTTTTGAAAATTGCTTGATGCACCATTTTGTGCCAAAAGAATGGAAGTCTGCCAATGTCATCCCAATATATAAAAAAGGTTCTCGTTCCAATTGGGAAAACTACTGGCTCATTAGCCTAACATCATCAGTTTGCAAAATTTTAGAAAGTCTAATCAAAGATCTTATTAGTGATACTATAAATACTGTTGACCCAGAGCAACATGGGTTTAAAAAGGGTAAAGGGTGCCTCAGTAACCTAATGTGTTTCTATGAAACTGTCAGTAAAAATATCGATCAAGGCACCCCCTGGGAGATCATATATCTCAATTTCAGTAAAGCTTTCAATGTGATGGCTCATGACTTTCTCATAATCAAACTGTTAGACACCAATATTTATAAACATGTTATTGCTTGGGTAAAATCTTGGTTGCATCAAAGGATGCAGAAGGTCTTGATTAATGGCCATCTGTCTGCATCTCATAATGTTTATAGTGGCATTCTCCGGGGGTCTGTCTTAGGCCCCTTTCGATTTTTAGTTTTTATTGCAGATTTAACAAAAAATTGTAAATCTATCTCAATAAACTATGCAGATGATGTAAAACTTGGTGGACCTTGTGGTAGTGATGAAAAGACAACTGTTTTATAGCAAGATTTAAATAACATCTCGAATTGGGTTAGTACATGGGGCATGAGCCTAAATCCATCTAAATGTAAGGTAATGCACGTTGGACCTAATAACCCTCTGACTACACATATTCTAAATGGGTTCCCATTACAAACTGCTGTAGATGAAAAAGATTTGGGCATATATATTTCAAATAATTTGGGACATACTAAACAAATAAATGAGGCAGTTAATAAAACAAATAGGGTTATTTGGTCACTCAAGAGAAATATTAAATCTAGAGATCCACGGATAATGCTGCCCCTATATAAAGCCTATCCTAGACCCCATTTGGAATATTCATCTCAATTATGGAATCCTTATAAGAAGAATGAGATTACTTCTCTTGAAAAAATACAGACGAGATTTACTAAAAGTATTTAAGGTATTTCCAAGTGTCCTTATGAATTACGTCTGGAAAAATTAAATTTGATGCCCTTATCCTTTAGACGTCTTCGAGGAGACCTTATTTACATGTATGATATAATTAATGATCCATGGATATTTTCTCAACTGGGTTTTGAATTAAAAAAAAATATATTTAATACTCAAGGTCACCCATTACAGATTAATAGGGCTAAGTTTGTTCATGTTGCTAGGAAACATTGCTTTACTCATAGGATCATTAATCCTTGGAATAATCTACCATCAGAAATCATTTCTAGTAATGATAAAAATACGTTTAAACATTGTCTTGATAAATTTATTTTTAATAAACCAAACTTAGGATACTATAATTGATAAGGTGGAGTTATGGGCCTTACAGCCCCCTTTGTGCCACATTTCCTTAGAATCCTTAGAAGTCAAGCCCCATCCAGAGCTAAAGAGCTGGGCTGCACCAGTCACTAGAGAGATCGGTGGCAGGAGCCACAAGGGGAATGGCTCTAGACAGGAGCCAATCAGAGGAGCACTAGATTAGGAGCACCAAATTCAACGTTGGCAGCTGGGCTATAAAAGGCTGGAACCCAGACGCATCTCCTCTCACTTTTGTGAGAGGAAGTCAGGCCACATCTGCAGTCAGGAGATGGGCTGTAGCAGTGGCAGGGGAGAATTCGGTGGCCGTAGCCACAAGGATTGAGAGGGCTGCACCAGTGGCAGGGAAGTCAGGCCCCATCCACGGCTAAGAGCTGGGCTGCACCAGTGACTAGAGAGACCAGTGTCAGGAGCTGCAAGGGGAAGGTCTCCACACAGGAGTTAATCAGAGGGGTGCTAGATTAGGAGTACCAAATTCAACTTTTTTTCTTCCACCCACCCACCTGAACACTGCCTCCTAGTTAAATGGACTAAAACCATGCCCAGGAGGGGGTCTGACCAATTAGGAGTGGGTGAGTGCAGAGTATTAAAGTGGGGAAGTGAAGAGAGCATCAATGCCTGCCTGTGTGGAATTCATCTAAAATAAGGTACTGTGCTCTATGCTTTGATAATTGCATTTCTGTTAGTTGCAAAGTGCATTTCTGTTAGATAGCCATATGGCACAATTGTGGGTTGGCTTTGTTTCTTTTTAAAAAGCATGGTAGGACCTTGATATGCTTGATTTAGGGATTTATTTTTTAAGAAGCACCAATTGTGAAAGGGGGTGATAGGACTTGTAAAAAATAATGTACTGTGCTCTATGCTTTGATAACTGCATTTCTGTTAGTCGAAAAGTACTTTGTTTTTTTTGGGCAAACTATGGTAGGACCTTGATAGGTTTGATTTAGTTTTTAAGAAGCACTAATTGTGAAAGGGGGTGACAGGACTGTAAAAATAAGGTACTGTGCTCTATGCTTTGATAATTGCATTCTGTTAGTTGGAAAGTACATTTCTGTTAGGCAGACATATGGCACAATTGGGGGAAGGCTTTGTTTCATTTTTTAGGGAAAACTATGGTAGAACCTTGATAGATTTGATTTAGTTTTTGACAGGACTTTTAAAAGCAGGCTGCACAATAGGCTTTGACAACTTGAAAGCAGCTCAACCATAGTAAAATTAGTGCATGAGGTAAGGGAATTGGGGACCAGAAGGAACATGTTTAGGAATGGTGGAGGAGGGGAGGGTGAAGTTTGAGGGAGGGTGAGGGATCCCTCATTGGGTATGATGGGGGTCGCTGGTGGGAGAGTAAAGCATTGGGAAGGGTGGTGGGCTCCAACAATTGTGGAGCACCAGTCTTTCTTAAAATTGTGTGGAGAGTAGGGGGATGTTTAGTGTGCAACCAAACAGCGAAACTTAAAAATGAGATCATGCATCAGCAGGAGGAGCTAAGGCAAGCATGAAAGGCTGTGGTGGGGTATGGTCCAGCAGTGTGAGGAGATAGGATGGGAGTTGAGGAGGAAGGGCAACTTAAGCAGACAGGAGGGAGGAGAAGGAAAAGGTTGGAGGAGGGGTCTCTGAGCCAGGGAGACCTAGTCCGAGGATCAGTGAGTCAGGGGAACCAAGGTCATAAGGCAGAAAAAAGGGTGAAGGATGGGAAACAGTTTGGAAGGAGGTGGGGAAGGGGTGAAAGACAAGGAGTTTGAAGGGGGGATGGGCTAGCATGCGAGAGGTAAAAGTAGGCCAAGGAGAAGGGTTTTCAGAAAATCAGTTCCCAGGGCAGGCATCTTTGGCAGGATTGTAGGGTGCACTAGCTGCGGGGCAGCCATGGTCCTAAACTGGGCTGGAGGAAGGGAGATTGCCCAGTCTGTAGGCAGTTATTGCGATCGGGGGGAGCTTGACTGGGTACGGAGGAAACTGGAGTTGTTGGGGTGGGAATAAATATGTCTGGGAGGGCCTGTGAGGAGCAGGAGGGCAGTGATAGAGTGCGACCTGGATCTGTTTCATCAGACAGAAGTGGAGAACCTATGGGGCATGGGCTATTAGCAAAGGGGGTAGCTACCTGAGAGGTAACTGGTAGAGGAAACTGGCTAAATCATAGGAGGCAGGGGAGAAACAGGTGGGTTGGGACTGACGGGGGACCTACTGGAGGAGTGGATAGTGGGAAATCAGGAAAAAAAAGGACTGCTTTGAGGGCTATAATAAATTTGAGCCATTGAGTAAGTTGGTTGGAGAGGACATGGTGAGGGAGATAGAGGAGGAAAAGGAGGGTGGAGGAGAGAGGGATATGGTGAATCAGACGAGAGCCGGCATCGGTAATTCAAGTGAGTATGCTAACAGGGAAGGAGGCAAATCAAGTGTCAAAGAAGGGAAGGGGGGGAATCAGCAGAGGGAAGGTGTGGAGGCTGAAAGTCAACTTGGTGAGAAAGGAGAAGAGATTGAGACAAGGGAGGAGCATCCTTCAAGGGGGAAGGATCAAACCAGAGAAAGGCCCAAAGGTAAGGGGGACCTGCAGGTGGGCATGGAAGGGGGCAAGAGCAAAGCGGAGGAGGTAGGAAGGGGTGATGGTGATGGGAATGCTGTGTTGGGGGGACTGGAGAGGTGGGAGCTGGAAGGGGGAAGAGGTCAGAGAACAAGGCTCGACCGGGGTAGGGAGTGGGGTGGAGGTTAAACTGAGGGGAGCCAAGGAACTCCATTATAAAAGGCACGACAAGAGGGGTACGGTGGTTAGGGGTTCTCTTATAGAGGGTCCCGAGAGAAGCCATGGGGAAGTGGTCTCGAGGAGAGTGGAGGTGATGGGGGCTGGCGGGGGAGTTCAAAAAGGAGGTGCACAAAAGATCAAAGGGGACACTAAGGTTCTTCAGCTGGGGGACTCCATCATCAGGAGTATTCATTGGGTGGGGCAGGGTGAGGGAAAATCCAGTCCAGTTAAGGTAGTGGGTATTTCTGGTCTAACTGTGCATAGGGTGAAGTTCATGGTGTATGAGCTGGCGAGGGACTGTGGAGGATCACCTAACTTCCTGATGCATCTGGGAACAATTGATATTGAGGGAAATAGTTTGCTGGAAATTCAGGCAAGGTTCTGAGAAATGGCCGGGGTCTGTCATGACAATGGATGCACAGTCTCCTTTTCGGAAATCCTGCCAGTGACAAGGGCTACTGTGGAGAACAATCAGAAAAGCAGGGAGATTAATGACTGGCTTGGGCAGTGGTGTGAAGCACAGGGGAATGGGGTATTAGGAGACTGGGGGGAGATTGGGAAGACACAGGACTGTATGTCCAGGATAGGCTTCACCTAAATCTGGTAGGGAAGGAAGTTCTCAAACAGAGGATGATGGATTTCATTCAGGCTAGATGGGGATTAAGCTTGTGAAGAGGGGAGTAGGGCACTGCCAGGCTGATCCAGCCATCCATACCACTGGAAGGACTGGCCTGCAACCCCATAGAGGGGGGACAGATGGTACCCTAGGGGAGAAGTATGGACAGAAGTATGAAAGATCTGGGGAGGATATGGTAAAGAGGGGTAGGGATAAGGGCTGGAGGGTGACTTTAATAAATGCCAGGAGCCTGGGGAAAAAAATGCCTGAGTTCCAGGCCAAACTGTTTGAGGGTGGGGTGGATGTAGCAGCGGTCACTGAAACTTGGGCCACCCCTGGCCATGACTGGGACCTTAATCTGAGTGTGTACCTTGTGCTAAGGAAGGATAGAAAGGTGGGAGGGGAGGAGGTAGCACTTTATTAGGGATAACATCGAGATATGATGAGGAGGAAGGCAATGGAGGCCCTATGAGTCACCTTTTATAACCCCTGTGGGAGGGAAGATCAAGTTGGGGATGGTATATACGCCCCCAGGACTAGCGGAGAACCTGGAGGATTGCCTGTTGGCTAACATTAAGGGGCAGTGTGGTGTTGATGGGGGACCTTAATATGCAAGCTACTGACTGGGGTATTATGACCTCCACTGTAACCAGGGAGCAGAAGCTGCTAGATGGCTTCCTGGACACGTTCCTCAATTAGCAGGTGATGGATCCAACAAGGGAGGGTCATATCCAGGATGTGGTTTTAGCAGATGGGGATCTTGTATGAGATCTGGTTGTGGAAGAACCCCTGGCTGGGAGCGACCACAACATAGTCTGATTTCAGCTTAAACTGGGGGGGGGGATCATTCAAAGACAATGATAGTTGATTTTAGAGGGGCAGACTTTCAGAACATGGGGGAAATTCTCAAGGGGCATTTACGGGAGATAAAACCAGGTTTGGACATGGAAGGTAGGTGGGAGATCATAAATCGAGGGCTACAGGAGGCCACCAGGACCTGTCCAAGAGTGAAGCATAAGGGTGGCAGATCTCGTAAACCATGCTGGTGGACTAAGGAGGTCCAGGAGGAGGTAAGGGAGAAGAAGGCTGCCTACAATAGGTAAAAAAAATGAGAGGAGAGAGAGAGAGAACTATCCCCTTGCAACCAGGAAAGTCACCAGAGTGGTGAGGGGGCTATTCCTTTTGAAAATAGCAGGCTATTGGTTCAGGGCTAATTTAGCATGCTGGACAGTGCATATTTAGCCCTGGGGCAAAGTTTTGAATATCTGGCCCAGTGTCTGTTGAAACAATGTTTTAAACTGTCTCCTGGAACTTTGGCCCCATATTTGCTTAAATGAAGCCTGTCATTTGAGTAGAGATCATAGCTTCTTTTGAAACAGTCCCAGTGATTAACAAAACAAGGTTTTCCAGTTTACACCAGTTTGATAGTTAGATGTTAATTCTTTCAACAGTAAACATTTTTTTCTGGGTGAGCCTTGTAAACTTTGACTTTTATTTTTTCAATTCCCAAGGTGATAAGGTCTGTGCAAATGTCCTTTTCATGGGATTTTTTAATATCATTACTCCCCACGTGGAGCACAATTGAAGAATTTACAGATAAAGAGCAGGTGTTTACTTCTGATAAACAGAATTTTGACTATTTTATTGATTGTATTTTGATGTATTAGTAATTACTTTCTATTTTCATAATAAAATATTTGTTAGTACAGTGAAACAAGTGGATTTTCACCTTTGCTTTTCACACTGCTATTAAAAAAGTGTTTTCTTTTTGTAACATCTATGTTGGTCCAAACCAAAGGTATCAAACCATTTGCTTCTAGATCTATTCTTACAAGTACCAGTATGGCAATTAATCTATTTTTTTAAGCTATTAAATAAGAATTCAGTAGAATTCTGGGATTGTGATGTCAGACACTGCCAACTACTCAAGAGCCCAATGTACTTCAGTGAGAAACTAAATATGTTTTCATTTTTCAAAAGAAATTGACACTTATTTCATCAACAAACTTTTCCTTTTATGTTTGCACTATTGTGCTCCATCTGTATGATTTTACGTTTTTAGAAACAATAATTAGTTTGTCTTTTCTTCTTTCCAAGTAAAATCTGGTTATGAAGAGAATGTCACCTGCTAAACTATAACAAAAGATCACGTTATCAAAAATCTCATATTTCTATTAAATAAATAATATTTTGGAGGCAGACAGTGTTATTTCTCCATAAAAATCTGAAAACAGATTTGTAGTTTCCCATTGAAATACACTGGCAGCCTTGCCAGTAAAGTGTTTCTGACATCACAATGTGAGGATTCCACTGGATTCTTTTTTCACTAGCAGTTGGCAAAATACAAATAAAATTGTGAAAAAGTAAGTAAAGAAACAAATAAAAGCAAACTGAATGATTGCAGAGGCATCTAAAGACCACAAACCTTCATTCTTTAAGATATATACCCTTACTAAGTACTTGCTCTTTAAGGATAGTTTGTCAATCCTTAGGTCAATGTCTGAAACCCTAGCCTGTGGTAAACATGTCACTGTGGTTTGGATTTTGTCTTGTTTGCAAATATGGCTGCTGCATATCATAACTGGATCTCCAATAACCATTTTCTGAGTTGACTGGGACTTCTGATTTTGTAAATTACTTTGCTGGTCAGAAGAGGTCTGATAATCAAGTATTGCATACCTGCTGGAAGTTATTATTGGAGTCTCAGAGGTGTTAATAGTTATCCTACCCTTCTTGTGCTTCTTGTTGAAACCTGACACCAACTGTGCTCCTCAACTGACCTGTTCTATCTACCTTTTTTGCTATTTGCTGATCAGATTGTAGGCTAGTGAGGCCGAGTCCCTCTTCACAGGTTCTTTGGCAATTTTCCTTTAGTGAAGATTGGTTAAGGGTGTTTCTACCACAACTGAGTTAGTAACTTGCTCAATATTGTTTATTGCTTGAGCTCTAGGTAGCTCTTTTTGTAAGAGTTTGTTGTCCTGTTGCAGAGTAGCTAAGTATTTTATACATTTATAAGCAAACTTTTTTGGGGATACAGAATCAATCAAGTACAATTCACAGCAGATGCATTTTAAAATGGTTCCATCTTGTTGAAGGAGCTCTAAAATATCACTAATGGGATAGCTACTTGTTTGTTCAGACATGATTGCAGTTACTCGCCTAAAATCCACGTGCTAAGAGGAGTAGCCTACTTCCTCTGCTCCCTCAGTGGATGCAGGCAGATGTGCTTGCCTCTGTGTCACCTCCATCACATGTTTGCTGATGCTCATGAAGCGGCATGTTTAAATGTCTGCAGAACCAGAAGTACCTGGGAGCAGGCCTTCTGGTCTAACCATTCCAAATTACAAGTTTGAAACCTCTAAAAATAGCTCTGTTTACCACCAATGGTGGTCTCTAGCCTAGTAACTGGCAATAAGCCGAATCACAACCCACAGGACTGTATTTACTGGCTATGCCCTATTATAGTGACAGAGGTCTATGGACATTCCTTTAATGCTCCACAATGTCTTCTAGGTTAAACTTGCTAATGCTAAGAGGGACAACACAGAGAACATTTTTTTTGTTAGATTGTTTTTTAGGTTTTAAAAAGACAATGGACACAAGTCCTCCCCCCCCCACACACACACAGTAAAAACAATATAAAAGGCTCTGCACTGCACCCACATGTGGTACTGACACTTGTAACTTGACCCTTTCTTTGGCTCCACTTGTGAAGTGGTGTGTTTAAATGAATGCAGAACTGGAACTGACTGAGAGAAGGATAGCCGGACCAGTAGTTCCAAAATACAAGTCTGACACTTCTAAAAATAGCTTTGTCTACCACCAATTTAGCCCAGTAACTGGCAATAAGCTGAATTGCAACCCACAGCACTGTACTAAAAACAGAGAAATACAGAATGTGGCAGCAAATAAGGGCCTCTGGGACCACCCAGTCCAACCATTTTTAGCCTTCAGTTTATTGCTGCAGCCCCTACTTGATCAATGACACCATCTCTTCTCCCTTTCCTTACCCCTATGATTCCTTTGTGCCTGTTCCAGGCATTTTTGAACCCCACCACTGCTTTTTCCCCCACTACCTCCACTGGAAGGCTATACCAGGCATCTTTACCTCTCAACCTTTTGTCACTGAAATGAGGTACAGGTGCACTCAAAATGAGGGACAATGAGGGACACAGACCCTCATAATGAGGGAGAAATCCTCAAGCATGGAGACACAAGTTCAGAACACTGTGGAAACCATTGTGTTTATTTGTGCAAAGTTTTTTTTATTAAGTATCTTAGAATATTATGAATTTCTGCTTTAAAGTCTGAATTTACGGCACAGACTTTGTGTGGGTCACACCTTTTCCACGAGGTATGGATGAGGGACAGAGCTATTTTGAAGGGTAAAATGAGAGATGTCCCTCATAATCAGGGACAGTTGAGAGATATGTAGGCATCCACTACCCTTTCTGTGAAGAAGTACTTCCTTATTCCCTCCTGAATTTACCCCCTCCGGTTTCATATCATTCCCCTTGTTCTAGAGCATCTGTATTTCTGAAAAATACCCTCTACCTATACTTTATTAATCCCTGTGAAGTATCCAAAGGTCTCTAGCATATCACCTCTCTCTTTCCTCTCCTACAGGGGTATTTACTGGCTTTGCCCTGTTACAGTGACAGAGGTTTATGGATGTTCCTCCTATGGGCAGCAGTGCCTTCTAGGTCAAATGTGTTAAGAAACATAGCATGTTTTTTTTTGTTTTTTTGCTTATTTAGGTTTTAAAATGGCAATGGACACAAGTCCCACCCACACAGAAAAAACACAACATAAAAGGCTCAGTATAGAACCCAGATGTGGTGCTGACACACACAAGTTGCCCCTTCCTTTGGCTCCTCTCATGAAGCAGCAAATTTAAATGTCTATAGAACCAGAAGTGCCTGGAAGCAGGGCTTCTGGTCTAGTGGTTCCAAATTACAAGTTTAAAACTTCTTAAAATAGCTTTATTTACCACTAATGATGGTCTGTAGCCCAGTAACTGGCAGTAGGCTGAATTGCAACCCACAGCATTGTATTTACTGGCTTTGCCTTGTTACAGTGACAGAGGTCTATGGACATTCTTCCAACATCCCACAATGCCTTCTATGTCAAACATGCTAAGAGGGACAGCACACAGAATTTTTTTTCATTGTTTTTTAAACTCATGTTTATTCAAGAAGACAAATAAGTACAAGTACAATGGGAAGGAACACCAGAACATTTGATAGGCAAACATCCACATACCTAAATATTGTATAATGACCTACATCAGACAATGGAAAGCACAACATTTGCCCTTATATACAACAGATATAGATAAGATACTGTAATCCTTTCCACTGCACTCTCTAATGGAATTCTAAAACTGAACTGTGTTAACCTAATAATGACAACGTTCTACTAGTAAGCTGGTCTTACAAACCTGGCCAGTGAAAAATGTGCAAACAATGAAAAAAAAAGGTTTTAAAACATCATATAATCTTTAGGTTTAAGTTATGTACTGTTTAGAACCCTTTAATAATATTTTAAGTAATACCTCTAAAACAGGTTCTGATGGAAAAAAGAACAAGGGGAAAAGGAAGAAGAGAGATGTTTATGACTGGGATAGGAGAAAGCTAATTAAACATGTAATACCTAGTTTATTAATGCTAATGTTTTAAGGGGTAAAATATGAGATGGCGCTGTAATAAAACAAGTTAATATAAGAGTTATGAGGGGGTCCAGCAATGGGACCCCCAGGTAGGTTAAACAGTGAGAGGTGAAAAGCATAGAAAACCCGAGCTGATAAACAGAAGTAGGAGGGGAGGGAGATAATCCCCCACCTCTATGGTGTGTCAAAACCCAATAGGGGATAAGGCACCTACTGTACACAGGGCCCACTCTGTCCAGCCTCCCATGCTATCCATGGGTTCCAGATATTCCAATAGGATTCGTCCCACAGATGCAACTTAGCCATTATAGCCTCTAACTCTGAGATGCGTTCATTTGGTTTTTAGGTTTTAAAATGACAATGGACACAAGTCTCACACAGTAAAAACACAATATAAAAGACTCAACACAGCACCCATACATGGTGCTGACACTCACAATTTTTCCCTTCCTTTGGCTCCTCTTATGAAGTGGTGAGTTTAAAAGGCTGCAGAAGCAGAAGTGCCTGGGAGCAGGACTTCTGGTCTAGCAGTTTAAAATAACAAGTTTAAAACTTCTAAAAAAAACTTTGTTTGCCACCAGTGGTGGTCTGTTGCCCAGTAACTAGCAATAAGCTGACTCACATCCCACAGTAGTGTAGTTACTGACTCTGCCCTGTTATGGTGACAAAAGTCTATGGACATTCCTCCAGTTCCTCACAATTCCTACTAGGTCAAACATGCTAAGAAGGACAACACTCAGGGTTTTTTTTTTGTTGTTGTTTTTTAGGCTTTAAAATGACAGTGAACAGAAGACCCCTACACACAGTGAAAACACAATGTAAAATGCTCAGCACAGCACGCAGATGTGGTGCTGACAGACATAATTTGTCACTTCCTTTCTGTTGTTGTAGTAAGTGGAAAGATGTGAAGCAATTTAAATGCTGATAAGAAAGAAGAATTTTTATTGTATGTAGGATGCATAAATAATACAAGAAGGCCATATATTTCCCAATTTGTGTCATTTTTGTAAGCATGTATACAATCAACAGCCTCAATCCCAGCACAAAGAGTCATGGGTATACATGTGCGTGTGTGTGTTGTGTGTGATGTGTGCATCGTCTTGCGTGCGATGTCTTGATGTCTTGTGTGGTGTGCGTGTAGTGTGCGTGTGTGTGGTGGGTGGGACTCTTTCTAGGAAATAACTGAATTTTTTTCAAAGTAACATGCTGCAGAGTACTAGAGTGAGGAGACTTACTGCAAGTATCTCATCTGGCTTACTGCAATACACTGCTATAATTAATGGGTTCCCCCCTTTCCTTTAGGGAAACCATGCCGTAATTTGCCATAATAAAGGAGTGTTTATTACGGCAAACATGCTCATGGTTTTCCCCACTCTGCACATGCATTCTCTTCAGTTCCTCACTTCCCGACCACTCTCCTGCCTTCTCACCCTTAACTGAACCACTAGAAGAACCCGGCAGTAAGTCATTTAAAAACAACAACAAAAAAATTATTTTCTACATACAGGGACATAACAAACTATTTTATAACATCTCTAAACCTCCAACAAGCAAAATTTAAAGATGGCCAAAAATGGAACTGGAGTGCAACCACACTGGCAAACCTATTATTTTATATAATTGCTGTGGTGAAAAAGGGGAGACCCAGCCATTATATAAAATAAAATATAGGGTGGTGTGTGTAAACTAGAAGTTTACACACACCCTCAATGTTAGATGCCTTAATAAACCCCTCAAGCTTCGCTCTTGGGGTTTATGTAGCATTTAACACCTCACAAGTGTGTAAACCTCTCATTACATACACCACCCCATACTTTATTCTATGTTTAATCAACATGGGGCTCCACTACTGTATTCTTTTTTCTCCTCTTTAGACTCAAGAAAAATATGAAATCTGGTAGTGGTAAATGAGTCCCTAGCCACAGCCACTGCCTGGGATTCCAAAATCAGAATGAACAATCACCAGCAACTCTTTTCTACCACAAGATGAATTACCTACAGATAGGCAGCTTTCGTTGCAACTGCTATCTGAAAGCAGATATATTTAAACTCCTCTTTTTAATGTCATAGGATGCTATGCATGATGTGGGCAGGGGTATGTGAAAAAGTTGCATACTCCACCTGTGTAGCTGCGCACCTGCAGACAGGTGCACACATGCTGGTATTCACAACCAGCACCCACCTGTCCACAGCTCTTTGCATGGCATTCAGGACTCTGCAGGGTGGCCGAGGGTGGAGTTGTGGTCCCAGGCGGGCATCCAATGGGATGTCCATCCTGGGATCCTCAGTGGATCCCTAGCACAGTGAGGCATGGGTCTGTGGTGGTGCATGCCTACCGTAGGCACCTGGACCCATGTGGCATGTCCCCAATGGCCAGTTTACCATTTGGCCCAGTCCTAGTCTCCCAGCATCCCTGGCACACTGACGGACTCCCACGTGTGGACCCTGCCTCTGGCCCACAACCCCACAACAGCAGCTGTGCCCCTGCCCCACTGTGGTTGTGCCACCATGCCCCAATATGAGGACTGTTTCACTGTCCACCCCCCAGCACCATAATATCCTGCTGCCACTAGTCCGGTGCTGTGTTCGGCACTCATCCATCCCACTACCCCTGCCCTCTCCATCTGCCTAGTGGTCAGGGGCAGCAAAGAGGCCCTGTCCTGGTCCCCCTGCATTCAGTCAGCATGGACCATGGGGGCATGCAGTGGGTTATGGCAGGGTCTGCCCTGGAATAGCCTGTACCCTACTGCGCCCCCCCAGCATGTAGCACATTGCGGCATTGTTCATGCCGCATAGTGCTGGCATGCTTCCGGAACATCCCCCACCCACTCCCAGCACATTGCTGTCCATGTGGCTGGGGAACTGGGCATTTAACTGCTGTTCACTCCCTTTGTGAATGCCATGTGGGTACCACTCTGTGTCATTCATGCATACGATGCTAATGTGCCTGGTTTACGTAGGTGCATTGGCATCGTGCATAGGGCCCATAATGAGAAGAAAGAGGTGAAGTATTTTAAATGCTAAAAAAGGACACTGTGCAGGATTCATATATGATGCAAGAATACAGACACTTTCCAATATATGTGGTTTCTGTAAACATACATAGTCCCTCTAGTAAGTGCACTCACCTCCTTTATTCATCAGCACTTGCTCTATAGTAAAGTGTCCTTAGCTTCTCATACATGATTCTTGTGAAAAAAATTTCAAAAGCCAATACTTACAGTACAAAAGACTTTAATGGTTGTTTAAAAAGATTTTTCCAAGACAAGCAATTTAAAATGAGCAGAGCACAGACAGGAGCAGTTCTTAAAGCTGCTAGAGCAACGCCATGTTACTGGCAACAAAAAGCCTTACATTTCACCACTGCCTTGAGTGGTTTCATCAGAGGCATACAAGCTAACACTAGTATTAGGTCTATTTATACTCCAAATAATTATTAAATCAATTAAGGTGCACGAGAAATATATTGCTAATAAATTAATCCAACACCACATATATAAAACAGAATAAATTCTAGATATAAGCAGATAGATTAATACTCTAAACCTCATTATACTAATACAAAAAATACAAATGCAGACAATTATAGTGATTTAAAAGTCCAGATATTGATGTGTGCTTCATAAGGTCTTGTATTTTCTTTCTTTCTTTCTTTCTGTCTTAGAAGCATCTTCTTCTTTAGAAAACTTTGGTTCCAAATAGAAATCTGAAGATTTAAAAGGACCCATTAAGCTATCACATAAATGACTGTTTGTATATTGTTAATTCTAATGCCAATCAACTATATTATTATTTTTAAGTTATACACAAAGTTATAGTTATTTACAGTATCATTATTTATACTCTTCATATAGTACAAGTCAATGCTGGAAAACAGTGCAAATTCCAAATAAAATAATAATTCAAAATTGGAAATAATTTACTCTATTATTAAAGAGTCTTAAATCTTATTAAAGCAACATTTCAATATATATTGCATAAACATGCATGATTCTTAGAAGAAAACTGTGTACTTAGAACCCATTAAAATAACCTTCATAAATTCTAGAGTGAAAAGATGTATGGGGGGTGGGATTAATTTTTCAGTACAAGAAAAATAAACACATTTTGCCTACATGGATCTTATAAAAGATGCTGTTCAAGCCTGGTGGGAAGCTTGCCCAAGTCAAGTAAATCCAGACTGTTTCCCTCTCACTTACATCACTTTCCCAGTCACCTCCTCTTAGTTTCCTCTTTACTTTTTCAATTCCAAAAAAACTTATTGTGTGATTCATTTTATTTTTACTTTGAATGTGTCTCCCAATGGCATATTTCAAATTACCATCCCTCCATGCCCATATATGCTCCCCAATGTATTATTTAAAATGCTGTATACTGCATCCTATATAGAACGCATCACATTTGCACATCAACATATATAGAACTCCTTCTGTGTTGCAATTTATAAAGGAGTTGCAAAAAAAATATTTCTCTTGCCTCTTGGATGGTTTATTTCTGGTCCTTGTATAAGATATTCACAGAAAGCACAATGGCCACATTTCTTATTAATATTAGGGACATTCCAAAATGTCTTATTAGTTTCTTAGGGGACATAGCGGCTTTTGACTACTTGATCTCTAATACTGAATGCCTTATGAAATGTTATATCTTTTTTTCAAGTAATATACTCTGAAGCCTCAAGTCCCTGAACAGAACTGGCCAGCACTTACTGACAATTTTTCTTACTTCAGAAGCACCCTGTGTATATGTTGTTACTAATCTTGGAAATCTAAACACATCTTTGGTTTCCTTCCATTAATAAGTTATTAGTTCTTTCCTATCCATGAGGTCTACCTGTTGTATAGCTACATCTGTTGTTTCCTCTCTACAACCTCGGACCAGAAATGTATCCACCATTTGCTTTTCTTTAGTTTTATATCTATTGGGGTCACTGCAATTTCTTTTTACACACATTAGTTGTCCTTTTGGTATGGCCTTTTTGACATGAGAGGGATGGTAGCTAGCTGCCTGTAAAAGAGTATTATGACTCGTACTCTTAATAAATAAATCAGATGCAATACCCCCTCTCCATTTTTGTACAGAGTCACATCCAAAATATCAATGGATCCCAAGTTAATCACCAGTTTAAATTTTAAGGCTGAGTTAGTTCCTTCCAAATACTGCACAAACAAAACCATTTGTTCCTTGCTGCCTTTCCATATAATCAATATATTGTCAATAAAATGCCTCCACAAATCCACACAACCCAGGTGTGGATTCGTGGAGGCGTCCCTGATATAGAAGTGTTCCCAGCATGCCAGATATAAGTTTGCAAAGCTGGGGGTGAATGTTGCCCCCATAGTAGTCCCCTGATCTGTAAATAATATTTTCCATTGAAAATAAACATGTTTAATTTAAGCATTAACCGGGCCAGATCTAACAGTAATTCAGTAGGTAGATTTGCACCATCAGGTCTCATATTTTAAAAAAAAAACCTTAGTGCTTCAAGCCCTTCATCATGGGGGATCGATGTACACAATGATTGTACATCTTGCATGGCAAAATACAAGCACTGGTCCATGTCAATGTCTTGTACAGTGTTTAAAATATCAGTTGTGTCATGAATGTAGGAATGCACTTCTTGTACTATTGGTCTCGTATGGGCATCGACAAATTTTGACAAGGGTTCCGTTATCCAACATATTCCAGATATGATGGATCATCCCAGTGGATTTATCATACTAGTATGTATTTTTGGTAAGGTGTAATAGTTGGGACCACTGGATGTTTTATAGTTAGAAACTCTTGTTCCTCCTTATCTATCCCATTACAATCAAGTGCCCCAACTTAAATAAACATCAATTCTTTTCTTAAAAACCCTTGCCAAAATGCCAGTGAGTTCCTATAATAACCATAATCATTTAACTGTACAAGATTTCATTTTCATAATCAGTATATTCTTGTAAAACAATAGCACCCTCCTTGTCAACTAGTTTCACAACTACAGTTCTATCATTCAATAGATCTTGTAAAGCTTGTCTTTCTGTTTTGGACAGATTACTTGTTACCTCCCTTTGATTGGTCGAATTCAGATTCAAAGTCATGAAATCAACTTAGCACTGTCGAAGGAAGGCAGTCACCACTGGTCCATGTGGTGGGCAGTATGTTGACTTAGGTCATAAAACCTCCAGTGCAGCCAGGTTTGGACTTGTCTCACTATTAACCTCTGGAACGCAGTCCTCAGAAAATATGTTTTTCAAAGTTATTTTTCTTGCATATAAATTCAAATCAATCATAGTTCTGCTTATTTTATATCTAAAGATATGGATGGAATAAATGTCAAGCCTTTATTTAATGCACTATGTTCATCCATAGTTAAAATTTACTTTGATAAATTGATCACATTGTCTGGTTCTTTAAAAGACCTTCTTAGTAGCTGAAATTTTAACCTCTTCCACCTCTCACCCACCCCGTCCTTGACCCCTTCCTTTGTTTGTCACAAATTTGAACCTCATTTACTGATTGCTTCTCTGAGGAATGCATTTGATCTTCTGGGGGGAGGGGAATAGAAACATAGAAACACAGAAGTTGACAGCAGATAACGACTGCAAAGCCCATCCAGTCTGCCCATTTTTTCTACTTTATGAATGTGCCATGGGCCTGTACTCTGTCAATGGCCTATTTAATCTGTATTGCTCCCTTATGCCTATCCCACACCTGTTTGAAGTCCTGACTGTATTCATATCCACCACTTCTTGAGGTAGGCCGTTCCATGCATCCACCATCCTTTCTGTGAAAAAGAACTTCCTCACATTACCCCTTAATCATCCTCCCTCTAATCGCATGCTGTGTCCTCTTGTCCTGCAGTTTTTCTTATATCAAAACATGTTAGACTCTTTCACTTGTTAATGCCCTTAAGATATTTGAATGCTTCAATCATATCACCTCCTCCCTCCTTTGCTCTAGGGCATACATGTTGAGCTCCATTAATCTGTCCTCATATGTTTTATGATGCAGACCCTGCATCATTTTGGTTGCCCTTCTCTGGACTACCTCCATTTTGTTAATATCCTTGTGCAGGTGAGGCCTCCAGTACTGCATGCAGTACTCCAGATGGGACCTAACCAGTGTCTTGTAAAGAGGGATTATTACCTCCATCTTACATCTTGTGATACCCCTACTAATACATCCCAACATCCCTCTAGCTTTACCTACTGCCTTAGTGGTCTGCTTGGATGATTTCAGGTCATCTGTGATGATGATGCCCAAGTCTCTCTCTTCCTTTGTGATTGCCAGTAACTCCCCTCTAAACCTACAGGAAGCTTCAGGGTTTCTCTTCCCTATGTGCATGATCTTGCACTTCTTTGCATTAAACCCCAGTTGCCACTCTTCAGACCATTTTTCCAGTTTTTCCAGGTCTCTTCTCATTCTACCCACCCCATCTGGATCATTTACACTGTTGCAGATCTTGGTGTCATCTGCAAACAGGCAAACCTTACCCTTCAGTCTATCTGCAATGTCACTGATGAAGATATTAAAGAGGACTGGCCCCAGGACTGATCCCTGAGGTACCCCACTTGTGACTTGCATCTCTTCTGAATACCGTTTATCACCACTCTTTATTTGCTGCCCCCCTAACCAGTTTGCCACCAAGTTGACCAACCCCTGACTCACCCTGAGTCTACCCAGCTTATTAATCAATCTTCTATGTGGAGCAGTATCGAAATCTTTGCTGACATCAAGGTAGGTGACATCAACAACACCCCTTTGGTCTCCCACTCTGGTTACCCAGTCAAAGAAATCTATGAGATTAGTTTGACAGGCCCTTCCTGTTATAAACCCATGCTGTCTTGGATCCTGTGCTCTGATGGACTTAGAAACATAGAAACATAGACTTTGACAGCAGATAAGGACTGATTGGCCCACCTAGTCTGCCTGTTTCCCTACCTAGAGGATAAGCTGCAGATCCTATTTAACCAACAGCCTATTTCTTCCTACCCCCCACAAAAATTGCCTTATGTCTGTCCCATGCATTCTTGAATTCTCCCACAGTTTTAGACCCCACCAACCTCCTCAGGAAGGCTGTTCCATGCATCCACCACCCTCTCTGTGAAAAAATACTTCCTCACATTGCCCCTGAGCTGTCCCCCTTCTATCTTCAAATTGTGTTCCCTTGTTCTTGCACATCTTTTTTTCTGAAAGATGCTACCCTCTTGGATTTTGTTGATTGCACTGAGATATTTAAACGTTTCTATCATGTTCCCCCTCTCCCTCCTTTCCTCAAGGGTATACATATTAAGCTCCTTTATCCTCTCTTTGTATGGTTTCTCTTGCAGACCCTGCACCATTTTAGTTGCCCTCCTCTGAACTGCCTCCATCCTGTCTATGTCCTTGCAGAGATGGGGTCTCCAGAAGTGGATGCAGTACTCCAGATGGGGTCTCACCAACTGTCTGTACAGGGGGATAACAATTTCTTGTTTTCTGCTGGTGATGCCTTTCCCTATACACCCCAGTATCCCCCCAGCCCTCCCTACCGCCTTTTCACATTGCTTGCCAACCTTAAGGTCATCTGATATGATTATCCCCAGGTCCCTTTCCACTTTAGTTGTTGTTACTACCTCCCCCCCCCATTGTGTAATCTTCCCCTGGCTTTTTGTTTCCCAGGTGCATTACTTTGCACTTCTTTGCATTGAATCCAAGCTGCCATACTTCTGACCATTCCTCCAACCTTGCCAAGTCCCTTCTCATTCTTTCCACACCTCCTTGTGTATCAACCCTGTTACAGATCTTTGTGTCATCTGCAAAGAGGCATACTTTTCCTTCCAGTTCCTCTGCAATGTCACTTATAAAGACATTAAAAAAGGACTGGACTGAGTACTGAAACCCTGCGGTACCCCACTAGTAACCTCTCTTTCTTCAGAGTGGAATCCATTTACAATTACCTTCTGTGTCCTGTTGTTCAGCCAGTGTTTTTCCCAGGCTACAGTACCACCCTGGGACGCACTCCAAGGCTGGTTAATTTGACTACTAATCTTTTGTGTGGGACTGTGTCAAATGCCTTGCTAAAGTCTAGGTAGGCCATGTCCACAGTCCCTCCCTGGTCTACTACTTTGGTCACCCAGTCAAAGAAATCAATTAGATTCATCTGACATGACCTTCCCACTGTGAACCCATGCTGCCTTGGGTCCTGTGCCCCACTGGCCTCAAGGTACTCAACAATTCTTTCCTTCAGAAGTGATTCCATCAATTTCCCTACCACAGAGGTCAAACTGACAGGTCTGTAGTTTCCTGCCTCTGTCTTGCTCCCACTTTTGTGAAGGGGAATGACATCAGCCTTCTTCCAGTCCTCAGATACCACACCATCCTCCCATGAATTGTTAAAAAGGGTAGTCAGCGGTGTCACTTGTTCTCTGCTTAATTCTTTTAGAATTCTGGGGTGAATTCCATCTGGCCCCATTGCTTTGCCCACTTTCAGTTTTAGGAGTTCGTTCAGAACCCTTTCTTCTGTGAAAGGACTGGGATCGACCCCCCAGAGTGCTTCTGTTAATTGGATTAGGCACCTCCCCCACTTCCCCCTTTGTGAATACTGAACAGAAGTATTCATTCAGCATCCCTGCTTTTTCACTGTCACTCTCTGCCCACCCACCATCCATTCTATTTAGCCTCACTGTCCCTCCCTTTGTGTTTCTATGCTCCCTGATATACCTATAAAAAGGTTTTATCCCCTTCTTAACTGAGTTGGCTATCTTTTCCTCAGTTTGTGCCTTTGCTATTCTGACTACCCTCCCTGCTTCCTTCTGCCTTAACTGCTATGGTTCTCTGTCCTGCACCTTCTGTGTCTCCTTATACTTCCTAAATGCTATCTTTTTCCCCCTAACCTTCACTGCCACTTCTTTTGAGAACCATAGTGGCTTTTTCTTTCATTTTGATTTGTTTATTTGCTTCACACAAAGGCTTGTTGCCTCTGTGATGGCAGTTTTGATATTTCCCCAAGGTTGCTCCACCCTTTCTTCTAGTCTGTTTGCTAGTGCTTTCCTAAGGCACTCTCCCATCTTGCCAAAGTCAGCCCTCCTGAAGTCCAGAACCCTCACATTTGTATGGCTTGACTCTGTAGCTGAGTTTATCGTGAACCACACTGTTTGGTGGTCACTTGTTCCCAAATGGCTACCCACTTCTAGATCTGAGATCATCTCACTGTCCCCATTTGAAAGTACAAAGTCTAAGATTGCTCCCTGATGAGTAGGTTCCAAAACTAGCTGTCTGAGGCATGCCACCTGAAGGGCATCAAGAATGGCCCTGCTTTTGGATGTGGCTGCAGCAAAGGTGCTCCAGTTAACATCTGGCATATTAAGGTCCCCCATCAACAGTATCTCCCCTTTCTCTGCCTTCCTAAGTATGCCTTCTATCATATCCTTGTCCATTCCCTCACCCTGACATGGGGATCTGTATACAACCCCTGTGCGGATTGTGGTGCCATTTCCAGTCTCTAAGGTGACCCACAGTGCCTCCTCTCCTCCCTGTTTACTCTTTTGTTCAGTTGCTATTATCCCTTCCCTTACATAGATAGCTACTCCCCCCTTCTGCCCTCTCTGTCTGTCCTGTAGGTTGTGTGCCCTGGTATGTTAACATCCCAGTCATGGTTCTCTGTGTACCGTGTTTCTGTGACTGCTACAATATCCAGGCATCCCTCTTCCATCAAGGCCACCAGTTCAGGGAGCTTGTTGCCCAGACTACGGGTGATGGTACTCATTACCCTCCATTTCTTGATGGCCTTACCAGTTTTTGCCCCATCCCTGTCCTTATTGTGTTTGTCACTTTCTCCATTTACTCCTGCGCTTCTCCCTATTGACATCTCTTTGTTGGTGTCTACCTCACTTAGTACCCTGACTTTTTTGGGGGGGCTAGGATTTCCCTGCTCCTTTTTCAGTGCCTCCCCCCTTGGCTAGTTTAAATGATTGCCTAGGATCCTGGTTCCCCTCCTGGACAGATGCAGACCATCACACCAGTATAGACCTGCATCCTCTAGGTGGACCCCAGTCCCCAATGAAGCCAAATCCTGAGCTCAGCACCAGTTTTTCAACCACTGATTGAATCCCATGGTGTGGAGCACCCTAGCCTCATCTGTGCCATAGACAGGCAGCACCCTCCTAGAAGGTTACCGTGTGTGCTATTTGTCTAAGGCCCCTCCCATCTCCACAAATGCTTCTTGCACTGTTTCTGATCCCTTTCTAGCCAGGTCATTTGTCCCTAGGGGACAATGACATCCAGCTCCTCCCTGTGCAGCTGCTTCTGTGATCCTGAGGTTCGCCCCTGTCCCTCCAAGCCATGGTGATGGCAGGCACCTTATCTTCCCTTCCCCTTCCTCCCCAGTTCTACCTTCCTAACAATGGAGTCCCCACCAGAATTGTTTCCTTCATGGGGGTCCCATGCCACCCTCCTGTGGGTCTCCTTTGTGGAGGCTCCCAGCATCCTCCTTGGTCTCCACTGTGGGTGCCTCCATAGAGGAACCACACTTTTCCAGAATGGCATAGAAATTGTGGACAGGTACAACTGGAGGCATGTGTCTCTGTTCCACCACCCTCACCCTCCCCCTCCCTAAGCCCACTGTGGTCCAACTGCTCCTCTTTCTTGCAACCTCTGAGGCAAAGGCAGTGACCCTGGTGGTCCCTGGGTGGGAGAGGAGGTCCCACAAATCCTGGCCAACTCAGCCTAGAGATGAGCAACCTCCTCCCTCAGCCCAGAGAGGTGACTGCAGATGGGAAAACACTGCATCCTCCAGAATGTCTCCCAGAAGACTGCTGCTCCACAGCCACTGCACTGCACCACTCCCATCATGTCTTTTTTCTGGCCCCCTAACTGTTGTTTGGAATACTTACTCTTTCCTCTGTTTGTTTATTTTCTTTTTTCCTTCCCTACTTACTTACTTACTGCCTCTTGTGCTCTTTTAGCTCCTGGTCTTCCTGTTCTGAGACAAGAAGTTCCTATATTTCTCAGTAGTCTCCTTACTTGCTCAGTCAGACCTCCAGCAGCTGGGGGGTTGGAGAGCTACTCTTGCCCTTCTAGGATGGTGAGTCTTTGGTGGCTCTGTGATCACTCACTTCCTGTTCCCAAACAGGAAGTTCCTGTTGTCAGTTAAATCCTGTGGTTATAAAAGTAGAACTGGTTTAGTGTGGGGGGGTGGAGTGGAGGGAAGGAGGGCAATATAGTCCCAGTAGAGAAGTTTTAGTTATACCAGTAGCTCCTTCCTCCTGGTGTTCTGTCTGTTCTCTGGCACAAGCTATCTAGGGCAGTGCTTAAATCTGGTTTTAACCCGGCTCCTTCTAGCTAAGCCACTCCCCCTACTTTGCAAATCTTTTTACTTTTTGTTAATTTCACAGATAACAATTCCCTTCTGACACCTGTAACAAGCACTTAGATAAGTACACATATAACAGATAACAATTTACCTCTGGCAAAAACACTAACTCTTTTTTTTTTACCCTAAATTGAAGGTCCCAGTACAAGAGTTCTAGTTCTAAGTTCCAGTAGAGAAGTTTTAGTTATACCAGTAGCTACTTCCTCCTGGTGTGCTGTCTGTTTCCCAGGTATTGCATTATCCTTTCCTTAAGGAGTGCCTCCATAGTCTTGCCTGCTACTGAGGTAAGACTGACTGGTCTGTAGTTCTCTGCCTCCTCCCTGCTGCTACTCTTGTGGAGTGGGATCACATGAGCTCTTCTCCAGTCTTTTGGGACCTCTCCTGTGCTCAGAGACTCACTAAACAGTTCTGCTAATGGCTCTGCTAGTTCCACCCTTACCTCCTTTAGTACCCTAGGATGTGTGCCATCAGGTCCCATTGCCTTGTCCACCCTGATCTTAGCGAGTTCTTGTAGAACCCTTTCTTTTGTGAAGGGACTTGTGCACATCTCCTTCCCCCCGTGTCCATGGTGCTGAGCTGTGGGCCCTGCCCTACCTTCTCCTCAGTAAATACTGAGCAGAAGTATCTATTTAGGATAGATGCTTTTCCTTGGTCCTCCTCCACACACTCCCCCTTATCCTTTTTGATCTTAGCAATACCCCCCTCTAGACTTTCTCCTTTCACTAATGTATCTATTGAAAGTCTTGTCCCCTTCTTTTACTGTTCGTGCTAGTGTTTCCTCAGTTTTGGGTATCTGCCTGCCTTACTGCCTTCCCTGCTTACCTTAGGGAAGTTTGATATGCCTCCTTATCTTCATCCTGCTGTGTTCCCTTATATTTTCTGAAGGTCACCCTTTTGGCTCTGACCTTTACTGCTGCTGTTTTTGAGAACCAAAGTGGTTTCCTCCTTCTTTTGCCCTTGTTTTTCTCCCTAACACAATGGGATGTTGCTTCAAGTATTGCATCCTTAATGCTTGCCCATTTTGCCTGTATTTCCTCACCTGTATTTCTTCTTGCCAGGGCTTGCTTAACTCTTCTGACCATCTTATCAAAGTCAGCTCCTCTGAAGTCCCATATTTTTGCCTTGGAATGGGATGATTTAGTTCTAGTGGCCAAATTGAACCATACTATGTGATGGTCACTGGCTCCCAGGTGACCATCTACCTGGAGATCTGTGATCCTTTCCCCATTAGTCAGTACTAGATCCTGGAAAGCCCTGTCTCTTGTGGGTTGTTGTACCATTTGTCCGAGGCCCTTCCCCTGCAGAGAATCCACTATATGCTTAGTTCTGATGGATTCTCCGGCTGGTATTGACCAATCCATATCTGGCATGCTGAAGTCTCCCATTAACAGAACCTCCCCATTAGCTGTCATGTTTTGTATTTCTTCTAACAGTAATGTGTCTATGTTCTCCCCCTGGTCTGGAGGCCTGTAGACCACCCCAGTTCATATGGCTGCCTCATTTCCTGTTTCCAGGGTGACCCACAGTTCTTCTGGCTCCTTATGTGGATTCTGAATTTCTGTAGTGTTGATATTTTCATTGACATAAAGGGCCCCTCACCCCCTTTTTTTACCTCGGTCTCTTCTGAACAGTACATAGCTGGGTACTGTAGTCTCCCAAGTGTGGTTACTGGTTAACCATGTCTTGCTAATGGCTACTATGTCCAGTTTAGCCTCTGTCATTGTTGCCTCCAGGTCTGGGATCTTTTTTTTTAATTAATATACTTTACAGAGATTCCAATGAATAGCAGACACTTCAAAAATGATCTGTTAGGCTTGCATTATGTACATATGGTCCACAATACAGATTATACGGTAAACATTTTACAAACATATATTAAAAGCTCCTAACACACACCCCTTCCCCCTCGCCTACACCCCCCCTTCTCCCATTTATTACTTCTGCCAGAGATGTGTAATAAGACCACCAAAGGGCATGTGACCTTTATCTTATGATACGAATGACCCGGTCTGTGCTTAAACCTGGAGTACTCTATGTGTTATGCTGTCACCATTAAGTATGTTTACTTGTATTATAACAGTCCCCACTGAGCTATTTTATTGATTTGATCCTTCCAGTGTCTGAGTATAACCTTTTTGGCTCAGACTGATGTCAAGGCCATATGCAGTCTCTGATTGCCCACAAATTGCTTTGTATACTCTCCTATAATGCAAACAGGTCTGTGAACTGGTTTCCCAGACTGTGGGTATTTCTGTACATGATTTTCCATTGGCCAGATTTCAGTGTGTTAGTTGTGAGACGAGGTCTGGCTTTTCCTCTGCAAGTCGTATGGGGAGCTAAACCTTTTTCCTCACCTGGTGATGCAGATGAACTACAAACATGCTGAACTCCTGTTTGATCACTAGCTGAGGGAGGAGGGGTGCTATTGTGCTGGCAATTGATTGTAACCTGATCTCTTGGGTAAAAAATAAGAGCTATTACTAGAGGCATCAGATTCTGGTCCTGTGGTATAATCTAGCACAGTAGCTTCATCTATTTGCACCTTTTTAAGGAATGACCTTTGAGCATCTTGCTGTTTATTATTAGACCAATTAAATACTGTGCCGTTCTGATAATCCCTGGCATCTCTTTTCAGCTTTTTCTCTTTAGCCGCTTTTAGTCCAACATCATACTTGGAGATCTTATTGTCCAGCTCCTTTCTAAGGTTATTCAATTCATTATCAGAGACCAGTCCTGCTAATTGTTACTCTAATTTTTTGATGTTATTAGATTTTTTTATTATCCAGCTCCTCTCTAACCGGCAGTGCATTAGTTAAAATAAGTTCCATCCATTTAATTGATGCTTCATGAGAAATCTCTTGCCACTTATCCATAAATGCCTTTATATCTGTACCAAAAGCCAGCATTTTTGTAATGCGTGATCCTCTAGGCACCTGTTTTAAGGCTAAATATGCTTCAAATGAAGTTTTGTGCCAGTACATACGATGTGCCTTTTTTACCATCTTTTCCAATTTAAAATAAATGGTACATGCATTTTGGACACAGCTTTCCCCAGCTTGATTAGTTTGAGGGAAATTATATCTGCTTAATAATGGGTTACTAGAACCATTATGCTCAAAAACATGCTCTGCATAGTGAAACTGTCCTGTGACTGTTGTTTCATTAGCTCCGTTAGCTGTACTACCTATATTTTTATTCATGGCTCTAGTTACAAAGAAAGTTTAATTGGAGCAAACCAAAGTAAGTAAGTGCTCTTATATGGTCACTTACCAGAAGTGTCTTAAGATGAATTAGTTAGTGAGTGCTCTCAACTCTTGGAAAAAAAAAACTCCAAACCAGGTTCTTCTCTATCCTAATCTTCTAAGATACCCTTCCCCCATTCTGTGCTTGTTTTTCTAGATTTGAAAAAAAATAAAAATAAAAGGGAACATTTTTTATTATGATGATCCACACATTTTCATCATTATTCTCAGCTATTTTTGAAAACTCCTCATCCCATAATGTCGAGAGCAGTATCTGTTGCATGATAGTTTACCTTTGTCACAGGAAAAGTGATATATAAGAATGGAGGTAAATAAACAGCTTGCAATAATGAAAACCTGGTGGAGGAACATATTAAGAAGAATACTCCTTTTGTGTTATTTCAAATGTACAAAAACATGCTAGAACAGACTCAAAATGGGGGCGGAAGGGTAACTTTCAAGACCAGAGATACAGGGCAATCTAAAGTAAAATAAAAAATAGGACCCATTTTACACTGCAACATGCACTGCTGCTTTTGTTAATGATCTGGTATATACTATATGTTTCTGAGATGTTTGTTTTGTGATTTTAAATTTGTTAGGCACCTTGGCATTCAAAACGCTCCTTATAAATAAAGTTGCATTATTTTATTATTTATTATTATTATTTAACATTGAAGTGCCTACTCACCCTAACAAATAGTGTTGCAATAATAAACAAATTATTTTGCAAATTATTAAAGTGTAAAAGATTTTTTTAAGCTTTTCTGGTTCATAGCGGAAGGTATTCAAACTGGAAAAAGTTCACCCTTCCTAAATGCCCTTACATTTTACACTTCATGGCAATGGTGGGCATTAATTATGTACTGCATTTCAGTCTTGGAGGAGCAAACAACTACTACTACTACTACTGCAACAGACCAAAGTTGGTGTTATGCTGTGTATCTTGAGCCAGACAGCTAACTGGCATAACTGATAGAAACAAAGGAAGAGAATTTTCTGGTCAACAAATAAACAATAAGGGCCCCATAGTCATAGCCAGCTGGCTGCACGTGCACACAGGGGTGCTGCATGAAAAAATAGGGCTGGCCAACTCTGGTGCTATATTCAAACAGATAGTGCAATCTGAACTGACCATGCTATCTGTCTGAATATCATGACATGGTAGCATGGAGCACAGCCAGCGGTTGTCATGCTGTGCATTATGCTACCAGAGTGCTGGACTGAAGATCGCCCATAAGGGTAAAGCATGGCACGCACTGGTTAGTGCTGCAGCCCCTATGGGTGACATTCAGCCCAAACATGCAGATGAGCCCATTGGGCATGCATAGTGCTAACAGGCCATTTGCATGCCCATTATGGGCTCATCTGCATGCCGCCACATCGGCCGTTTGTGATGGGTCAGGTCTTCCCAAAGCCCTGATCCCCACAGCAGCACAAAAAACAAGAAATCCTGGGTAGTCCAGCAGTCCCTCCCATGCCCTGATCCCCACAGCAGTACAAAAAAGAAATCCTTGGTGGTTCAGCAGCCCCTTCCATGCCCCGATTCCCATAGCAGAACAAAAAAGAAAATTCTTGATGGTTCAGCAGTCTCTTCCATACCCCAATCCCCACACACATGAAAAAAAGAAATTCCTGGTAGTCCATTGGTCCATCCCATGCCCTGATCACCACATACTTGAAAAAAAAAAGAAATCACTGCTATTTCAGTGGTCCCTCCCAAGCCCTGATCCCCTATCAAATGACAGAAATAGTTTTCCTTGATGATCTAGTGGTCTTCCTCCCTATATCCCAACCTGTGCGTATTGGACAAAGCACCATCTCTGGTAGTCTAGTGGACCCCACCCCAGAGGGTAGTGCCCCACCACCCCACTCCCCCTGTCCCAACCCCAAGAGTTAGCAACTGGTACAGCACTCTGCTCACCACCACAGCAGGCCACAGACTGAACTGTTATGATGTGCTTACTGTTAAGCGTGTCATGAGAGCTCAGTCTGCAGCCAGCCATGGTGGTGAGTGGAGGGTTGTGCCAGTCACTGGCTCTTGGGGTTGGGATGGTGGGAGTGGGGTGATGGGGCACTACCTTCTGGGGAAGGGGGTTCACTAGACCACCAGGCATGGTGTTTTGTCTGATACGGGGAGGTCAAGGTATAGGGAGGAGGGAACTGCTAGACCATTAGAGAATACTATTTCTGTCATTTGACAAGAGATCGAGGCTTGGGAGGGACTGCTGAACTACCAGGGATTTCTTTTTTTTTTTATGTATGTGGGGATCAGGGCATGGGAGAGACTGCTGTACAACCAAATATTTCTTATTTTGTACTGCTGTGGGGTTCATGGCATGGGTAGGACCACCGGATTATCTGGGGATTGGGGCATAGAAGAGACCATTGGACAGGCAAGAATTTCTTGTTTTGTACTACTGTGGGGCTCAGGGCTTGGGAGGGACTGCTAGAATACCTGAGTAACCAGCCCTTGACAGTGCGGGGCACCCACCCCATCTGCGCACTGTTAAGGACTAGGTTTCAGAAATGTTAAACTGCACTGCACCTGCAGCCATTTGGCACTTCGGAAAAGTTTCAGTGTCATGCTGCACTGCATGTGCACAGGGGATCCCTCATTTGCATATGCACAGCATGATATTTTGCACCACAGTGCTACTGGGGGTATGCCACGCATAGATGGCCTTTGAATATGGCCACCCCCCCCCCGTTGGGCAACGCTATTCCTGGTTAGTGTGGCACAAACCAGGTTTATGCCACACTAAGCTTTTGAGAATGGTACCCTAAAACAACTTAAACTGATATAAGCAAGGTAGGAGGTACAGTAGAGTAACACTAGAGAACTGAGTGTAACAGTTAACATAATTCCAGTTACTTTATACTGCCTAAAGTTCAGAAAGTATTCCATGAAACAGCAATTGCAACAGTTTATTATGGCTGTATAGTATACCTCGACCTCCCCGTATCAGACAAAACACCATGCCTGGTGGTCTACTGAACCACCCCCCCCAGAAGGTAGTGCCCCATCAATGTATTGCTATGACCTAGTAGAGCGAGGGAACTCTGGAAGCAAATGACCTTGACTGTGTCCTTTCATAGTGGTGTTGAAGCACATGCAGTCCTCTCTATTTACTAAAGTGCTGTTCCTCACTCCCCCCCCGCACACTATTTTCCTGCTCTGCACTCACATCTGGTTCACTTCTGGGTTCCAAGCAAGCACTTGTTTTCCTCCTCTATATGGGTAATAATGTTCCCCTGGTGTCTAGTGGCACTCCTGCTCTCTGATCACTATCCCCATTATTTAACAATCTTTCCGTCATGTCTAGTGGCACCCCCACCCTCTGTTTGCCATTCCCACTGTGTACTACTGTTTCCCTGGTGTCTAGTGGCACCCCTCACGCTCTAATCGCTGTCTCTGTAAAGTAGTACTGTTCCCCCGGTGTCTAGTGGCATCCCCCACCCTCTGATGACCATCTCTGTTATATAGTATTGCTTCCTTGGTGTTAGTGGCACCCCCACCCTCTGATCACTATCCCTGTTATGTAGTACTGCGTCCCTGGTGTCCAGTGGCACCAGCCACCCTCTGATTGTCATCCCTACAGTAGTAGCCACAGACATTGCCAGCTATTTCCAGATATTTTGCAAAATTTCTGAAGAGTTTCTCTCTGCTGCCCCTACTGTGGAAATGCAGAAAACAGGAGATATTTCTGGAAATATCACAGACATTTTGGGAAATAGCTGGCAGTGTCAGTGGCTGCTACTGTATATTGTCCCATCAGCTGAAATAAAGAAAACCATCCCTCAATGTTTTTTTAAACCTGCAAAAAAGAAAATGGTCCCTCACTGATCTGACTACCACCCCAACCTCCCACTCAGCACCCACCACCCTACACCCCCTACACATTCCACATTGCCTCATGGACCTGAACATGCCCCATGGCAAAGACCCACTCTCTGATTAAAGACACATCTTGCTTCTGGAACCTCTGACTGCAATATTAGAAACTAGGGTAAGTGCGGTTCAATGTATTTCAATGGGCTTTTTAGCTTTGTTGCATAACTTTGTCATTTTTGCATATGTTGGTCCCAAATTTTCAACATGGACTTTTTAGGACCCTACCTCATGCCCAGTAGTGGTGGAGTTATGCATATCAGGCTGAGGGATGGTTTTGTGCTCACATTGTAAAATCACCTTTTTGGCAAGATTTGAAAATGTTCAATGCTGTTGTTCATCTTGTTCATGAGGTGGGGTCAAAGGAAGGCTATGTTGAAAAGTTGGGGTCCAGATATGTAAAACTGACAGTTTTGAGCACACATTGAAATGTTTTTTCTCTTGCTCATAACTTCAATAATTTTCAATATTTTGACTACAAATTTTCTTTTTTACTTTCTGTTTTTTTCCTCCTCTCCCCTCTAACCCTGGTCTCCTCAGGAGTACCTAGTAGTCATCCCTCTATGGTCCACTCCTACCTGGTCAACCTTCTTTCACCCATGTAGCCCTGGTTTACCTCCCCGGGTGGGGATGAGGTGGGCCCCAACACCTGGAACTTCTCTGGTGGCGTCGGTCAGGAGGGTGCCAGGAGGGTGGCCACAAATCAAGGGCAAGCTCTGGTGCTTCATCTCCACCTGAGCTGAAGGGAATTTTCCCCTGTTCTAGGGAGTGGCTAGCACCCTGACGTCAAGGCATTGCCACTGACATATGCCACTCCCTGCCCCTTCTCTATACTCCAGCACTTGCTGTGCCTCCAGCTTCCACCAGAGGCCAGCCAAGTGCCTAGCAGGAACCACCCCTCCCTCCCGGGAGAGGAGAGGAGAGCTGTCCTCCAGATGCTCGATCCTCTCCGTCCCCTGCTGACTCATGGCAACCCAGGCTGGTTCCCGAATCTGGATTGCCGGCATGGCGTGAGGTGTGGCGTCCAGCACCTCAACCCTCAGAGTCACTAGGCTGGCTGACCCCAAATTTTCAACATAGTAATTTTTTTCATACCACCCAATGAATGTGATGACTGTCCTTTTTCAAATCCTGGCCAAAATGTGTTTTCGCACTTGTGGCACGTAATGAAATTTTGGTGGCATGGAATCACATTTCTGTGGGGATTTGAAAGCTTTCACCTACAGAGTTCATAAGGTAGGGTGAAGCAGCCTCTCACCTTTGTTGACTGCATCAATACCATCATTTTGCAGCCATATTGACTCTGATCAGAATTTGTTTTTTTTGTAAATGGTCAGTAATGTTCAAGTTCCAGAAAATGCTGCCAGTGTGACCAAGGATCCTAGCATAAAGACCATCACAGAAAAAATCTTGACAGGAGATTATACTGTCATATACAACTGAGTGTGGCTATGGATATCCAAAAAACATGATCTGGCACAATGTGTGCTAAACAGTTCCCTTATTTTAGATGAACTGATTATAAAATAAGGGAAAGTTTCACCAAAATTGCATCATGTTTTGTTGGGATAATGGGCAATAAAGAAATGTAAAATTTCACAAAAAAGTATAAAACAAAAGGCATACAAAAGGATTAGGAGATGGAGTTTTAAAATGCATGATACAGACCCAGGTTCCTATTTCTGACACAACCTACATCATGGCAAATGCTTCAAAATGCTCATGGACTATTTTTCAAATGTTTTGATATATTTGCAGCATTTTCCTCACTTGATGGCACAAAAATGACATGCATCAATATTTTGACACATGAATCTTTTGGCAATGGTGATATAAATTTGATCATGTTTTATATAGTCTAACAATCATATTGCAGGTAATGCAGAAATTCATTGACCCACCAGCTGACCTCATGAGAGGAAGATACAAAAAACTAAGGTGCCCAGTGATATGAATGGAGTAGTATGAGCAAAGTAATATGAGCAAATATAAAAATGGTGACATGGAATAAACAGCATATCCAATAAGAGAGACTGTGAGCAGGAGCAAAAATGGCAACTATGTGATGTATACCATGGCACACCATTGTAACATTTGTGCAGCCTTGGAGGTAGTTATATAAAAATAGAAAGGTGTGGGGGCATCTCAGCATGGGGAGTGGGGGGAGGGGGGGTGAATTCCCCCCTGCATAAAACACAAGGTAGTGTGTTATATGGGTATGCAGCACTTAGGTGTTTTTTTTTGTGTGTTTGCCAGTTCACCATTTTACAGTCACTGTATATTGTGTGGGCTGTTTGTGGTTTCACCCATTTGTAATCACCTTTATTGCTTTCACTGATATGTTTTCGCTTTTATCATATGGAACCAAATCTAACCTGTGCGGTGGTTATATTTACATTAAAAGGCTAAAAACTGATAAAAATATACATATAAGATGAATTACTATTTGGCTTTGTGTAACTGAACAGAACTCTACTGTATGGAGTGTAAAGTTGTATTGTAAATTGTTTTTAATCTATTTTTATGGCTGTGATGAAAGTTTTACACTAATAAATATTGACTGATTGATTAAAACACAGATTGGAAAAAAGCTAAGGGGAGATAACGATTTCAGTTTTTACGTGTCAAGTGATACTGCAGCTTTCACTTAGTGTCATCATTTGTACTGTTTTGTTCAGATTTTAAAGATTGCTATATTTAGTATGTGTTACATTTAATATGTGTGAGTCAGCTGTGACATTTGAGTAGTGATTTATTAAATAGATTGTAGTGCCAACTGCAAAATAGAAACATTGACTTTGATGGCAGAAAGAGACCGATGGTAAAACAAGGATGACCTTACTTTATTATTTCACCCCATCAACCTACTGTATTAGTGGTTTGTCTTCCTCTTCCTCACCCCTTCACTCCTCAGTCCCTTATTGCCTCCCCCAGGGGCTGTGAATCCCTTTGACCTGTCCGAGATGTATTTAAACCCATTTAGGGCAGCTGCCATGACCACTTCTGCCAGCAGTCTGTTCCACGATTTCATCATCCTCTCTGTGAAATAAAACATCCTCAGGTCTTTCTTGAACTTGCCCCCGACCAACCTCCAATTATGCTCCCTAGTGACTGTATCCCTATTTCTTACAAACCAGTCCTCACTATTCACCTTGTTTATACCCATCAGAAATGTGTCTGTTTCTGTCATGTCCCTCCTCTCATGTGTGGCATTCAGCAAGTACATATTTAAGCCCACTAGTCGATTCTCATAGTGTCTGCCTTGCTGGCCCTGGATCATCATGACGACCCTTCTTTGTACTGACTTCGGTCTGTCTATGTCCTTCATCAAGTGAGACCTGTTTACCAGGGATCTGTGCAGGTGCAGAATGGATCCATGATGCCAGTTCGACAACAAAGTTGTCGACCGATGTTACAATGATGGAATTATGTTGACGGCAAGTGCAGTCGGTATAAGTCCATCTGAAAAACGTTGTTTCTTTTGGGGGACCTCGCCCCCACACTCCCTGTAATTCATATAATCAACTCTGAGTCAGAGTTGATTCATGGAGGGGTGCAAGACCCCAAGAAAGCAGTGCCGGGGTCCCATGGTGAGAGTACAGTGACCTGTTGCTATTTTACTGTACTGTATTTTGCAGTACAGGTGTCACTGTTCAGTCAGCATACAGTGCAGAATCACCTTGCTTCTCCTACTATCAAAGCCCCAACCTAGACACACCAACATCCTTGGCACCTTGCTATGTGCTTTATTTCAGTGTCTCATTTGCTTGAGAGAGCCTTTGATTATGCTCCTCAGATCTGTCTCCTCTGTTGTAGATGCACACCTGTTCCCTCTCATCCAGTATTCTGTGCATGGCTTCCATCTCTCTAAATGCATTACCTTGCACTTTTTGGCATTGAATCTCAGCTGCCAGATCCTAGACCATCTCTTTAGTTTCTATGGGTCCATCTGGAGCTCCCACAACCCTTCCTTATAATCTACCCTGTCTTGTAGATTTTTGTTGTCAGCAGTGAGAGACAGCTTTGCCCTGAATACCTTCCCTTATGTCACACATACTGTAGAAACATTAAACAGGACAGGTCCCAGAACCAATACCTGCTGTGTCTCATTTGTTACTTTTCTGTCTCCCAACTTAACCTTGTTTATCACCACCCTCTGTTGCCTTTCCCAAAGTCAGTTTCCTACTCACCTAATTAAACCCAGCTCCACTCCTAGTTCTCCAACTTATTCAGCATCCTCCTGTGTTGTACTGAATTAAAAGCCTTACTGAAGACAAAGTAAAGCAAATCTAGCACCATTCTTCTATCTATTGCCTTAGTGACCCAGTCAAACAATAGTATCAGGTTGATCTGGTATGACCTCCCTGACAGAACCAATGCTTCTTCTTGTCCTGCAGCCCATTGTTCTCAAAGTGGGAAACCAAGCTTTCCTTGACTATGGCCGCTATCAATTTATCTGTGATGGAAGTAAGACTGACAGATCTGTAGTTGCCTGAATCTTCCCTGTCCTCCCCTTGTGGAGTGGTACTACATCACTGAATCTCCAGTCTACTGGCACCACTCCGAATGTCAGTGAGTCATTAAATATTATGGTTAAGGGTACTGACAGTTATGTGGCCAATTCCCTAAGTATCTGTGGGTAGAGACCATCTGGGCATAATACCTTGTCTGCCCTGAAAATTTCCAGACCTCTTCACCTGGTCAACCAGGATCTCTACCCTGCCCATTTCCTGAACCCCCCATGTAGTAGCCTTGAAACCTGTCTCCAGTAAAAGTTTATCATCTTCTACCATGAATACAAAGCAGAAGTAGTTGTTCAGTACATTTGCAATCTGCTGGCCATCTTCGTCTATCATCTCCCTCAGCTAGCTTGCCTTGATTTCCTTTCTCCCCATATTTCTGAAACAAAATATTGTCCCCCACCTTTTACTCTTTCAGCAATCTGCTGCTCCATGTCTGCCTTTGCCCTTCTGATGGCCAATTTGTCCTTTTGAGTTTTTCTTGGTTCTTAGTCTGGTTACCACCCCCCCACACACACACACACATATACACATTTACATATCCATGATGCTTTGTGCTGGGTCTGAGGCTTTGATTATAAAGTTTGCATGTTTACAGAAATCATTCAAATTGGAAAGTATATGCCTTTTTGAACCATTTATGCATCATATATACTGCTCTACAAGTTGTTGTTCTTTCTGGTAAGCATTTAGATGACTTTACCTCTTTTCACTCACTACAAGACTTGAAATGTATCTGATCCCAGATATTAACATACTAACATACTAATTGCCAGCAAATAAGGCCTTACAGTCTATTGAGTCTGCTCGAACCTCAGATCCCTAGTTGGCTACCGAGGCCTCCCCCCCTTGTGTTCCAGAAATCCCTGTCATCCATCCCCACCCCTCTGGACCAGGCCATCATCTGGTACATCCACTTTCTGTATCTGTCCCACCCTCTCTTGAAGCCCTCCACTGTGGATATCTGAACCAGCTTGCCAGGCAGCATGTTCCAAGGATCCACCACCCTCTCAGTGAAAAACCTCCTCCTCTTTTCCCCCCTCATCCTTCCACCTTCCACCTTCAAACCATGCCCTCTGGTGTTAACTCCCTGATTTAGTTTAAAGATCCCCTCTGTGTTTACCCTATTTATTACCTTGAGGTACTTGAAGACCTCAATCATATCCCTTCTGTCTCTGCTCTCCTCCAATAAAAACAGGCTGAGCTCTTCAAGTCTGTCCTCATACATCAAATCCCCTAGTCCTCGTATCATCTTAGTAGCCCTCCTTTGTACCCTCTCCAGGAGCTGTATGTCTCTCTTCAAGTGTGGTCTCCAATACAGTACACATTACTCAAGGTGTGGTCTAACCAGTCCATTGTACAGTGGCAGAATCACTTCCCTGCTCCTAGAGGTGATCCCTTTACGATGCATCCCAACATCCTGTTTGCTTTGCTAGCCACTCTCCTGCACTGCTCAGAGTTATTCATACGTGCATCCATCATGACCCCTAGGTCTTTTTCCTCTGTTGAGGCCTCCAGCGCCTTCTCTCCCAGGGTGTACCTGTGTTTAGGGTTTTCCTGCCCAAGATGTAACACCTTGCACTTGGTGGTATTGAAATTTAATTTTCAGGTGTGAGACCACCTTTCCAGGGTGTCTAGGTCCCCTTGCAGGACCAGCCTCCCCTCTTCCCTCTCAACTACTGCTCCCATCTTGGAGTCGTCAGCGAAGAGACTCATTTCACACCCTATACCCTCCCTGATGTCAGATATGTATGAATTAAACAGGATCAGACCCAGGACTGAGCCCTGCGGTACCCCAATACCAACCTCTCTAGGGTTCAAGAGCTCCCAACCAACCACTACTCTCTGAGTGCATCCAGCTAGCCAGTTTCCTATCCATCTGGCCATCAAAGGACCCACTCCCAACCCCGTCAGTTTCTCCACCAGATCATTGTGGGGGACCGAGACAAATGCCTTGCTAAAGTCCAAGAATAGTACATCCACAGGCTTTCCCCTGTCCAGTTCCAATGTTACCCATTTGTAGAACTCCACAAGGTTGGTTTGACATGATCTACCTGGCACAAACCCATGTTGCCGACTATCCAGAACTCCCACCTCCTCCAAGTACACCCACAATCGTTCTTTTAGTATACTCTCCATTAATTTTCCCACCACTGAGGTCAAACTGATGGGTCTATAGTTACCTGGTACTTCTCTCAACCCCCCTTTATGGATTGGCATCACATGTGCCTCTTGCCAATTCCTAGGTACCCTCCCTGTCTCAAGCAACCTATTGAAGAGCTCCACCAGGGGTGCAGCCAGTACGTCCGACAATTCCTATAGTACTGCTAGATGAATGCCATCTGGCCCAGGAGATTTATCTTTTTTTAGGACCTTGAAGGCTTGCCACACCCATTCGGTGGGGATAGCATCATCCGTCCCCCCACCTTACTGGCCTTTTTATCCTTATCCTTATGTGACATCCCTGGGTACCTCTCCCTCCCTCATGCTCCATTTCTGTTGCTCCCCCAATCCCACACACTACCGCTTCTATCCCTATCGTGCCTTGTTTTGTAAATATCCCATCCCCCTCCCTAGTGAACACCGAGGCGAAGTACTCATTTAATACCTTCTCCTGGTCCCTCGGCTCTTCCACCTACCCACCTTCTGATCTCGATCTGCCGAGCTTGCCCTTAGTTTTCCTCCACTCCCCAATGTACCAGAAGATCACCTTTCCCCCTCCCCATATCTCCTGTGCCAGCCGCTGCTCTTTACTGGACTTTGCCCCCCGCACCATCTGGGTGACTTTTCAGGATGCAAGATGGTACGTTTCCTTTTCCCTATCCCCTCTCGTGGTTTTTTATTTTTTGTAGGCAACCTTCTTTTCCCTGATCAATATCTGAACCTCACGGGACCACCAGCATGGTTTATGTGACCTTGCTCCCTTAAGCTTCACCTTAGCGCAGGTCCAGATTGCCTCATGAAGTCCCTGTTTTATGACCTCCCATCTCTTTTCCACATCTGTCAATGTTGTAATCCCCTTCAAGTGATCCTTGAGAATATTTCCCATGCCCACAAAGTCTGCCCCCCTGAAGTCCACAGCCAGTGTCCTAGATCTGTCCCCCCCCATGCTTATTTGAAACCAGACAGTATTGTGGTCACTCCCAGTCAGGGATCCTCTACAACCAGGTCCCTTACCAGAACCCCATCTGCCAGAACCATGTCCAAGACATGCCCCTCCCTTGTGGGCTCCATCACATGCTGTGTTAAGAACACATCCTGGAAGCCGTCCAGCAGCCTCTGCTCCTTGGCCACCTTAGAGGACATGGTTCCCCAGTTTGTATCTGGCATATTAAGGTCCCCCATCAACACCACTCCCTCCCCTCTTGGTCCACACTAGGCAATGCCGTTGTCCAGGAAACTATCCTCCAGAACATCACCCATCCTGGGGGGTCTATATACTACATCCAGCTTGACCTTATCTCCTGCTGGGGTTCGTAAGGTGACCCATAAGGCTTCCACGTTTTTCTCTGCCTCTTCTGCCCTAGCAATTTCTATGTCATCTCTAATGAACATAGCCACTCCACCCCCTCTGCCCTCCTTTCTAGCCTTCCTAAGCATAGTGTAACCCCTCTTGTTTAGGTCCCAGTAATATTTTTTTTTGGCTCACATTTCCTTGACCACCGCCACATCCACCCCTACCCTGAACAGCTTGGCCTGGAACTCTGGCAACTTGTTCCCCAAGATCCTGGCATTTACTAACACCACCCCCACCCATTATCCCTGATCCCCTGTGTCGAACCCCCCCAGGTTCCTTATACTTTCATCCTTCCTCTGCTCCTCCTGAAACCTCCTTCCCCAGTCTGTTCCCCCCCTCCCCTGGGTTTGAAGGCTACTCCTCATATAAGGAGAGGCTTCTGGTCAGCCCTTCTTGTCCCCCCCTCACAAGTTTAAACCCCACCTTTCTTGAATGTAGTCCACCACCCCCTGTTTAAAGACTTCCTTCCTTAATGGGGCAAGATGAAGCCTGTCCTTGGCATACAGTCTCTTATCCTCCCAAACTCCTTCCCAGTTCCCTAACACCTCCAACCCACTTTCTTCGCCCCACTTCCTGAGCCAGTCATTAACCTCTGTAATCTTCATTTTGTTCTCCACTGAGACCTTTGGTACTGGCAATATTTCTGAAAAGGAAATGTTGCATCCATTATCCTGACAGACTCTGGCAAGTTCTTGGAACCTTGCTTGGATTTCCAAAAATGCTATCTCCCTCTATATCGTTAGTCCCCAAATGCACCAGTAAATCTGGTTTCCCTCCACAATCCCTAACCAGTTCATACACCATGAACTTTGCTCTGTGCACCATTAGCCCAGAAATATTCATTACCTTCACCTTGCTATGGCATCCCCCTCATCCCTCCCAATGGATACCCCAGTCATCGAGTCTCCCAATAACAGAACCTTAACACCGCCATCATCTTTATGGTTACCTCCACTATGTGTTCTCAACCCCTTCCCCCCCTTATCCATGATCTCAATTCAATGGGAGTCTTCCTGCCTTATGAGAGACCCCCTTATCACCCTCCCCTTTCTGCCTCCCTTATTATTTTGCCCACTTAACTCAGACCCCCCAAAATAGGTGTCCCCTTTAACCCTCTCTTATCCGAGCCATTTATCCTGGCCCTGATCATTTCCCCTTCCCCCACACTGCCATCCTCCCCCCTTGTAATAGTATCCCTACCTCCAGAAGCCCTCTGTGGGTCCCCTTTTTCCTAGGGCCCCATCCTTGGTAAGGACCCCCCTCCTGAAGGGGGGGTCCTCCCCCACCTTCTTATCTTCCAGTTTCTCTTCAGTCATACTCTCTTCCCTCGTGTCTGCAATATGTTGCATCTCTCCCATCTGCTTAACATTTAAGTTTCCCCTTCTCCCTCTGGGACTATTTCTATCCTTTCCATTGCCGGCATGTGATGCCCTATGGGTATCTGACTCCCTCCTCCTGGCCTCTGTATCAGTTTCCTCATTTCCACCAACCCCTTCCTCCCCCTCTAGGTTGCTTAGTAGCTCAAATTTATTGTAACACTCTATGCCAGCCTCCATCAAGTGACCTGAGTTTCCCCTGACTGCCCCTCTAAACTGCCCCTCTTCCTCCCCTCTTGCCCTGTTCTCCTTAGGAGCTCCCTTCCCACAGTCTGCTCTTCTAGGCTTCCCCATAACAGCCCCTCCTGACTCTTCCCCTCCACTCTCTTTATATTCAGAACATTTACCCCATAAGTTTTCCCCTTAGCGTCAACATCCCTATCTAAGGGTCCTCTATCCCTAATATCCCCCCTCCTGCTTGCTGTAACGTAACCTCCTCTAATTTCTGAGCATTGCTCCAGCCTCCCCTCATCCTCTCCCGTCTGCCACCCATATCCACACCTCTTATCCTTGGACACACATCCCAACTCCCTCAGCTTACTCCTTAACCAATATACTTCACTCCTGATACAAGATAGCTGTCTACAGAGTGGGCAGCCTCCCTTTCTCCAGGCCAGATTGAGAATTATTGCCACCCCACCGCCTGTGCGGCCTACAACCCTTCTGAAGATGCTTGCCATGGTGGAATGAGGCCATCCTGTTTGTCCGTCTCTATTCATAATGGGCACATACCCTTTTTCACAGTCCCTTCCCCCTGGAATTCAATCTCTCTCTACTGACTGCAGTTGTTTATGAACCCAATTTCAACCCCACCAATAATGTTCCCAAGTCTCACAAACACTTACAGTCCAGTGTGTGTCCAGTCCCGCTAACAGTGTGTGCATGCAGACATCAGGTACCGTATGATGTCACAGGCCACCAGTTCCTGTTGCTTCAAGTTTCAGTCACAAACAGAAATGCACAGTCCTTCAACCCCAACCCCTAGTGGCTTTTCAGTATTTAAGAAAGCCTACAAAACAGGGTAGGTGGGAGGGCTCTACCACCACCAGGCAAACATCACATTTAAATTTTATTCTAATTATCACTGCCAAACAAGTGTTCCCACAACCAGCACACAAGCCCCAATAGTTACAATATCAAAGCCCAAGTAACAGTTCTAACTCAAAGTAGTAATTTTTAACACACAGAACTAATTTCAAGTACAAACTATTCAAATATTTCAGTTAAAACAGAAGGTAAATCAAACCTCTTTCCTGAACACCCTCCTTCTTCTGATAGCTGAAGTGCTAGCTCCACTTTCTTATAAGATTCAGCGTTTGCTTACCCTGGAATCCCAGGTGTTGGCTGTAGTTGGATACTGCTTTTACCATTGCAGGTTTCACTTTTTGCTTGCAGTTGAAGGTGTAAAAAATGGTGCTGCCCTATATTGTCTCATGTAATACATAGCACCTTGTCCAGGTCAGACATCTGTAGCTTGTCCAGTATGATGCAACTTATTGCCTCACTCTGACTTGTGAATTTAAGTAGGGAAAGAGAATAAAGTAACTTTGAAGGTATCTGCTACCAGCTAACAAGTAATTTATCTACCTAAGATTGCCTAACTGTGATACTATGCCTCATTTCCACTGGGGTTCTACTTCTACAGAGGGCAGCTTGATGACTGTCAATACCATTAGTACTGTGAGGGTTGAGTTGTGACTTGTCAGACAGAATATAGTACCAACTGAAGCATTCTTAGTCAGGCTACCTCCACTCCATACTCACAGATCTATGTGTTTGTGATGCTTTGTTCTGGGTTTGAGGCTTTAGAGTTCTCAAACTTGTCTCTTCACTCAAGCACTCTGTTCCTCATTCTAGTATATTTAAGTAGGAAAAAGTTTAGACATTTTTCTAGTCTTCTCCCCCCTCCAAACATACACACACACACACACACACATATGCACACACACACAGATTTACATGCCCATTGTCTTTTTGAGGCTTTTGGTTCTATTTGTGTTTACAGAAAAAAAACACAAATTGGAAATTGCCTAGTTTTACTTTTGTGCAGGTGTTTTGGTGGCAAGCTGTATGGATTTGAGAGAGTAATGTTATGTTTAGGTCTGAGTAGTGAGATGGCAATCAGAATGTAGCACCATGCTTTCTGTAGTTAGTTTACTCGCCCCCACACACACATTGATTTGCATACCCATGATGCTTTGTGCTGGGTTTAAGGATTTTGACTGCATGTGTGTTTATATGAACTATACAAACGGAAAAGTATATGCCTTCTTGTACTATTTATTCATCCTATATATTGTTATTCTTCTTTTTGATCAGCATTTAAATGACTTCACCTCTTTTCACTCGCTACAGTGATAATAACAAGATTTAAAATATGTCTGGTCCCAGGAAGCTGAAGCACCTGGAGCGTCCCATCTTACAGATTTCAGATTTTGATGATCTTGGAATCTCAAGTGTTGGCTGTAGTTAGAGACTGCATTTACCATTGACAGATTTCATCCCTTGCTTGAAGCTGAAGGTGTGCAAAAAGTGGTGCAGCTGTATGTTGCCTCAGGCAATAAGGTAAGGCAAGGCAAAGTTTATTTCTTCAGTGCCCATTCCCAGATGCTCTGGGCACCTTATATAAAATGATAAAAGGGAGTAAAAACATACAACAAATGCACACAAAACACAGTACACACTAAAACAGCCACAAGAGCAATAATTAATACAGATCAGTAGTCTTTATCTCATATTTAACTATTTCTGGGAATGCCAATGAAAAGAGATGGGTCTTAAGATGGTCCTTAAACATCTCGACTTAAGGGGCCTCCCTGATGGCTGGAGGAAGCAAATTCCACAGGATGGGGCCAACGATGTTAAAAGCCCTGTCACCAGCAGTTTTAAGTCTCATCCTGGGAATTGCCAGGAGGCCCGAAGAGGAGGAGCGGAGGGAGCAGACTGGGGCAACAGGTGTTAGGAGATCAGACAGATAGATAGCAAACATCTCTCATCAGGTCTGACATCAGCAGCCAGTCCAGAATGCTGCAACTTACCTTCTCACTCTGATATGTGCATTTAAATAGAAAAGACAATGCAAGTAGTGGAGTAGCCAAACTTAAAAAAACTGAAGGCCGGGGGGGGGGGGCAAGCCTAGGTTTAGACCTGAGAAAATTTGAATTATAAGCAAGTAAACTGCATCAGATCAGTTTTCATTGTTAATGTGAGAATATGTAGAAAGGGATATTTTGTTACTATCTAAGATGAGGCTCAGGCTTTTTAATGCAAAATACAGTTGCAAGAGCAGAATCTCCTGCACTAAATATCAATGTCCTTTCTTTCAAATTATGGTATAATTTACTAACATGATGCAAGTCAATCGCTCCCCTCTCTGAAACTTCTGTAGATAGAATGTAGATATAGTGGCAGTGTTTATACTGATGACTTCTGTTGTAAAACCAAAAAGTTATTATGGCAAAATAACTCAGTATTAACAGAAAATAGCAAGTCATTTTGCCTCAGGAAAAAAAAAGACATAAGCTGCAATTACAAAAGACTTATGTAACATATAATAAAGTTTAGCACTGACTCTTTCTGGAATGAAAATTAATATCAGAATATGAATTTCAGATGATGTAATACCTGAACAATTAAATTTAATATTTTAGTATTATTTTTTTTTACTAACACTCAAGTTTTTGGTTTTAAATTTGTCAGATAGTGTGTTTTAAACATAGATCAATTATAAATAGAATTAGTCTCCAGCTCCTGCTGCTGCACTGGCTCCTGACAGGAACCCAGTGACTACTGACTTACCAGGTCCTATTCACCACTGTTTAAAACTCAATGCCAAACTGCTAATATCTGTATAATGTGACCACTGCTGATATACCTATTTATTGAACTCAGACTGCTATGCTTCTGTCCTGTCACTATAACTGAGTTGTTGCGTTTCCTGTAAGCCGAACTAACGCTATATTTTGTTATGTATCTTTGTTATGTAAATTCCTGGGTCACCCCTGAAAAAGGGACCTCCTGGCTCAGTAGGCTTACCCGGTCACCAAAATTCAATAAATAAATAACTATACAAAAGCAGTTAATTCCATGTTATATCTGTACCAGAGTATCTGTAATGTATCAATAGTCTACTCCTCCATCTGACTGGCAAGAGGAGATGGCCTCAGTGCAGTGGACATAATAATGGTGTATCTTGTTTAATACATAACAATCTTAGATACATGCAACAGTTTATTAAACTTAGACCACTGTCAATGTTTCTTTTATAATGCATCTGTTAAACAGGACAGATTTACAAACTGGACACAACTACAGTATATAGTATATAGTTTAATTCATGTTTCATCATACTCTCACTCAATAATGTGTTGTGCAAGGGGATGTATTAGAGTAAAAGCCTCTTCAAAGTAGAAATTGTTTATTTGTTTATTTAAAATCTGGATAAGGCCATGGGCGAAAGACCCATTTACATGGGCAACCAGAACAATCAATCAATATAAATAATAACAATATTACTCAATAGACAAAATTACTATACAGTCAAACATCTGCAGGTAATGACATCTATGAGATGTTTCTTTAACACATTTTTAAAGACACGTAATGTAGTACAAGCACCAGTTATCACCAAAAGTAAAGTATTGTATACACACGGTAAAGAATATAATAATGATTTTTGTCCAAATGATGTTTTCATCATAGGAACTAAATTGTTAACTTATTGGTTAGCTATGTTGACTGTGTCTAATTCCTTCTTCAAACTTCAAAGAGTTATTCTTTAAACATGTCCATTTTTATTGGTTTTCATATTTTAACTGATTTTTCCAATCACTGCAGAGCAAAATTATACTGTGAGGTACAGATGTGACAGAACCCTCCTCGCAGTGCCAAGGGTTAGAACCAAGGTGGGGGGGTAAGTAGTTCGCCATCACAGCACCCACCCTATGGAACTCCCTGCCCCCTGGTGTTCAGGATGCTAACTCTACCCACACCTTCCACACAAGGCTGAAGGCTCATATGATGGTCATCTCCATATGCAACTGCTAAAGTGAGAGGCTCCTAAGTGGAAGCCCACCCCTCTCCCTCATATGGAAATAGCGACTATCACTGCACCCCATCTATATAGCACTGTACCCCATCTGTAGAACTTATCCAGGAAATGTTAACTGCTAAAAAGCTACTATGTCTTATCTCTTAAATGTAACTGCTGAAAAATTACTATGTATTATGTTCCTCGCTGTCTAGTGTAATGTACCTGTGCTGTATGCTACCCCATGTATTATTCCATGTAATTCCCCTGATCACCCCTGAAAAAGAGACCTTCGGGGCCCAGTGGGCTTGCCCGGTTATCAAAATTTAATAAATATATATATATATATATATATACCAGCAATTCTAAGAAGCAGTGGTAATGAATGTCACAATTTTAGAGCAAATGAAAAAAGAACAAAAAACTGTGTTGCTGCTGTCATCTATGATAAGTGTTGTACTGCAAAACATTATATTGCATGAAAGAACAAAAACAAAACATGTTTGTAAAAGGTTTCCTTTATCTGTGCAGTTAAGACTTAGCCACACAGTTTCCCAAAGTTAAACCACTGTTTCCAAGTTGCATCAAATTCCTGAGGAACCTTATTGATATCTATGTCCATGTTCTTATGGATATATATGAGAGCCAGAATACTTAGCCTTTCCTGACCCGTGGTGTTTCATAAATAAGTCTAAGCATGCAAAGTTCAGAGAAATGTCTTTCTGAACAACAGTTATGGGCATGGTTAGAAGAACCTTTAGTGCAGTATAAATGGCTAAATAAAGAGATGGGTCTGTTACAGCTAGTGTCTTTGCAATGCATGATGGTCTATCTTTCTGTAAGATGCCATTCCACCTTACTTTCCATCTTTCTAACTCTTTATTTAGATTTTCAAAAAAAGAATCACTTTCAGTCCAGCCAGGTATATCTTTCTGGAATGGACTCATCTGCATCTTCTTCGTTCAGTTTTTCAGCATTGACTGGCATCAGTTCTTGTGAAAGAAAGCATTCCTTAAGTTTTGGACTACCTAAACATTCCTGTAATTCTTTAATCAGATGATCTAGCAAAGGGAGGAATGGTGTTCTCCTCCAGTAAGTGCTTGAATCAGTTACTTCCACATTCTCACTATACTGCTGCTTAAATACTTGCTTAAGCATAGCAGGCTCAACACTTATCCCTTCTGCAATATTCATAGTCTTCTTGTACAGTTCTTCACATCATTGTTCATTTCCCCTTACTAGTTCCAATACAGTGATCAGAGATCCTCTTTCACCAAAACCCGTTAATAGATCAACGTGTACTCCTTGCAAGAAATCACTAAGTGGCCTTGTAAACTACAAGACACTCTCACAGACAACAAGGCCCACTATGAAGTCAAATTTGATTGTAGAGCAATCTCTGCTTTGTTCACGGTACTCAAGAGAGTCTACAATCACTGAAAACATCTGCAAGACACTTGCTAGTGAATCTCCCCTTGCTCCTCATCGGGTTTCATGGAGTTATACCAATTATTTTTTCTCATACTCCTGTTCACTGTACAGTAATTTAGCCTCTCAAAATAAACATTTTCGTATTTTGGTGAATATGTAAAGAAAAAAGAAAAGTTCTTGGACTGTGTCGATGATGTTTCACACTATTAGTAATTTGCAGCTGTGTACAATGGCAAAGTTTAATGCATGTGTGCTATAGTGAACATATCGGGCAAGTGCGTTCTGCTCTATAATCCTAGCTTGCACTCCAGATATTCTTCCTGACATGTTAGGTGCTCCATCATAATCCTGCCCTCTGATCTCATCAAAACTTAGGTAATGACTAGCTAGGAATTCAGATATTTGTGTTGCTATACAATCTGCTGTTTTCTTTGGTACATGAACAAAGCCAATACATTCTTCATGAGTTTGGTACATTCCAGAGGCTACACTGACAAAGCAAACACACAGTGAAAGTTGTTCTCTATTTGAAATATTAGTACATTCATCTGCTGCTGCTACTAGAGTAGATTTTAACCTTCTTACAGTCCTGCAAAATGCTGCTGAGGACTTGCCTCCCACAAATGTTAAACAGTTCATTTTGTATCTCAAGACTAATCTATTTTGCATTTATTGGACCATGTTCCAAGTGCTTTTTAAGCACTATATCTGTTTCTGCTCTGTAGTTTAGAAAAGCCATGATATTTCCATCTGTACTAGCATGACCATGCAAAAGTAGATGTTGTTTTACAAGCAGAATAATAAGCTCAACAATAGTTTTCAATATATATCCATTCCTTTTTACAGTCTCCTGATATGCTAATGAAATGCAGTTGATGACAAATACCTTGTGACCTTTAACAACATGTAAGAAGTTTTCTGCTTTCATAATATAGCACCATTATGATTTTAACCTGAATTAACATGCCTGACAACATGTACACTTTAATTTTTCCAGTCAGTCTCTGGTGTTTTGCAGAACAATGCATTAGATAGTTTACCAAAGAATCTGCAGTAAACAGTGTACTCCATCTTTCTCTTCTAAGTATCTCATCCAAGTATAGGTTTCTAACCAGTTTTTATTACATTTTCTATTTTTCTTGTCAATCACGTGGGAAGGAAATGCATAATCAAAAACAAGACGCTGCACCAGCATGTGGTCTAAAAGCTAGTGTAGAGGGAAGGTAAAATGAGGGAGATATATATGTGGGGAAATAGAAAAGGGGAGGCTCAGGAAGAAGAAGAAGTAATAAATGGCAAGATTAAGAGAGAAGCTGTGAAATAAAATGGTGATGATGGGAAAGATAAAGCAAAATAGGAGTGAACGAGCTAGAGAAGTCCCCAGTTGGGGACTAATTAACAGGGCATAGTAAGAAGGCTGAAAGGTGACAAATGTGGGGGAAGGAGGCAGAGATGGAGACTTATGGTGAAAATGAAAAAGAAATTAAATGTGTACAGATACAAACAGACTTTAGGGAACATAAGGGGTGGCTGAAAGATGTTAGTAGAGAATAAGTCTATCATTTAAACCAGAGGGCTGCTGGGAGCCAAGGCGAATGATCAGCTTGGCATCCATGTTTTTTCTATGGTCAGAATCCCAGAAGCCCTGCTGAAGGACACAAACAGAAAGGTCATTGACACTGTGGTCCCTGGAGATAAAGTGGGATACAAAGGGTTTAACTGAGTCACCATTCCGGACTGCCCTGTAATCAATTAATCAATCAATCAAAATCTTTATTTATCCAGGCGGGCACCATTGAGCAATGCTCATTTGCAAGGTGGACCTGGTCATGAATACATCAAAGTACAGTACAGATGCAGGTATACAAAAAGCAATAATATACAAGGAAGAAAAAGTACATACAGTATATACAGTACAGTACAAGGCTGAAATAAATAAAACAAACAGCATTATTTTACAGTTGAAGAAGTCATCAGATGTACAATCAACCATAGGCATACAGGGGTTATAAGAAGAGATCTTTTGAGTGAGGGAGCCGCAACTACACATAGAGGGGAAAGAGGCCGTGTATGGGGTGGCAGGTTAGAGAGGTAAAGAAGAGGAGGGGATATATTACTGATGACAGGGGGAAAAATTGAGCTAAAACCACAGAAAGTGATGATGGCTGTTGTGTAGTTGTTTATTATGATAATGAAGGAGGAGGATAGATAATTGAGACACTACTATGGATGGAGTGGGACTTTAGCCAGGCTGGAGTGGACAGGGAAGGGTGGGTGCAGCAGGAAGAGTTAATAGGGAAAGAGTGAGAGCCAGGGATAGAAACATGGTGAGCGTCAGGATGGAAAAGGGGAGTTGCAGCATTAGTGGGCTAGCGGTAAGGAAAACATTTGCAAGGTGCTTTCATGTAGTGATTGTAGAGCGCCTTGAAGATATTTAGGCTAACAGGGCAGCTCAGCTTTAAGTTCCTTTGTAAACCATTCCACAATGTGGGAAAAGAGAAGCTTAGAGCAGCTTTGCCAAAATGAGTTTTGACCCTTGGAACTTGGAGGGAAATTAGGGAATAGCTCCTTAGAGCATAGGTGCCTAACACACTCCTGGGAATACAGTCTGAGACATATGTTGGTCACCGCTCTGAAGGCCCATAGGGCAGCATTTCTATTCCTTCTATAGTGAAGGGAAGTCCAGCCTAATGATGAGTGAAGGAGCAGTGGTGTGTGGAAAGTGGAAGGCCAGTAATGAACCTGATAGCTCTGTGGTAGAGGGTGTCCAACTTAGCCAGTGCAGAGACAGTGCAGTGGCTGTAGAGCAGGTCCACATAATCTATTAAAGATAGAAAGGTAGCTTGAACCAGTTGAATTTTGGCCTCCTTTGTGAGCAGGTGGTTAATTCTGTAGAATAGTCCTGATCTTTGCCTTAGTTTCTTCTGTAGTTCTTCGAGATGGTCAGCGAAGGAAAGTTTATGATTGAGCCAAACTCCTAGATATTTGAATTTAGCTACATACTCTAGTGTTTCTCCAAGAACAGTGGTAATTTGTGGGATAGCTCCCTCCCAGCAGGAATTGCCGCATGCAAGGAGGGGGAGAAGAGCATGGCTTTTGTCTTTTTCGCATTGAGCAAAAGCTTTTTGTTTAAGAGCTGGTATTGTAGAAGGTTAAATTCAGCTTGGAGGTCTTCACAGGCTGCTTCTGGCATGGGACGACTCAAGTACAGTACAGTGTCGTCCGTGAATAAGTGGATGTTGACTTTTTTGATGGGGTCATTGATGTTCTTAATGTAGACTGCAAAGAGGAGGGAATCAAGGATAGAGCCCTGGGGCACGCCCCTCAGCATAGGTTTTAATGGAGAAAGATCACCTTCAGCTTTAACCTGCTGTTTCCGTTCTCTGAAACAGTCTGCAAACCAGCACATAGATTTATGGTCCAGGCCTAAGATGCTTAGGGAGGAAAGAAGCAGGCTGTGATCGACTGTGTCGAATGCCTTACTAAGATCCAAGAAAACAGCATAGATATGCTTCTTGTTGTCAAGGTCTAGGGCCAATCATTGGTCACCTTAGCTAGGGCTGTTTTGGTGCTGTGCTTTGCTCTGAATCCAGACTGAACCAGGTTTAATAGGCTTCTGGATTCTAAGTATACCCCTAGCTGGCCACACACTATTTTTTCTAGTAATTTAGATAGGATGGAGAGGAGGGAGATCGGTCTGTAATTATTTAGATCACAGGGGTCACCTGCTTTTAATAGAGGGAAGACATGGGCTATTTTTCATTGAGGGGGAGGCTACCCTGGGAGAGTGACATGTTGAATAGGTGGGTGATTGGCACAGCAAGCACATGGTAGGTACATTTCAGATAGTATGGCTCTATGAAGTCGGAGCCTGCTCCCTTCCTGGTGTCCAGTTGCAGCAGTAGGTCTTCCACCTCTTTTAGAGAGACAGACAGGAGGGAGAAGGCCTCCTCGGTAGAGGGGAACTTGTGGATTGGTGGGCCCTGAGCTGTGCTGAGGTCATTGGCAGAAGAATGCTAGCCCTGCCATTGCAAAATGGTTATTGAGGGCTTCCAATATCTCTGATTGGTTAGCGATAATGCTTCCACCGGACTTAATTTTTGTGGGAATGGAATTACCAGGTGCATGTCCAGACATGTCTTTTAATGTTTTCCAGAGCTTTGAAGGATTTCTTGAGGCAGAGGCTAGCTCCGAATGATAGTAGGTGGCCTTGGCTGCTCTGACCAACTTGGTGCACTTATTACATGCTCTCTTAAAAAGACACCAATCCGAGTTGTTCTTGCTTCTTCGGGCTTTTTTCCATAAAGTATCCCTTTCTAACAGGGAAGCTTTGAGCTCAGGAGAGAACCAATGGCAGGTGCTGCTCCTGACCCACACCTTAACCGAGGGTGCATGCTTATTTAAAGCCTCACTTAAAATATTGTAAAAATAGTATATGCCCTGTTAACTGTTTTGGCTAGGAAGAATTCCTGCCATCGTAGTGAATGTTTCAAGTCGTGGACGTAAGCAAACAAATCAAAGTTGCGTTTGCACCTCTTGATAGAGAACTTTGCCACAAACTGTGGGTTGTGCATGGATCTAATGGTAGCGATTATACAATGATCGCTAATGTCTGAGAAAAATGTTATGATATGACAGAACAGGTGTGGCTTGCTAACTAAAATTACATCTAAGAGGGAGCTGTTGTTAAGGTTCTTTTTATTTGGGTGAGTAGGCTCGCCAATGAGTTGCACCAGCCCTAGAGTGTCACAAAAGGATTTCAAGGGAGCTGATGCACTTGATAGCCAATCATAGTTCAGGTCACCAAGAATAACGGTTTCTAAGGAACTGAGCCCCAGTATGGAACTGAGGTGAGACAGGAGATGAGGCCCGGCAGAAGGGGGCCTGTAGCAGCCTATTACACAGAGTGCACTGGAAGGAGAAAGTTCGAGCATTAGGGTCAAGCACTCGAATTCTTTGGGTGAGGATGATGCGTCTATGCATGCGGCTGAGTATTTGTCCCTTACATAAATTGCCACCCCACCTCCTCTTGATTGCCTATCCGCTGGGAAGAGTAAATCATTTGGAATATTGATTTCATTGTCTGGGGTGGCTGGCCTAAGCCAGGTCTCAGTGATCACTAGGACGTCAGGTAGGGTGTGGCTCACCCAAGCCTGGATAAGGGTGAACTTTTTCGGCAAACTACAGGCATTAAGATGCATAAAAGACATTCCTTTGATACCTACCAGGTCTGATGGAGAAGCAATGGTGTCTAATGGTCCTGGGTTGAGTTCGACATTGCCTGAGCACAATAGTAAAAGAAGCAGGATTCTTTTCAAGGCAGCGAACTGTAATTTGTAAACACTATTTTTTGGGAGATAGGAGAGGTGGTGTTGATGGGTAGGCCTGTACCCACTCCTGATGTTATACTGGCCTAGTGTTGCAGCCACTAGTGTCCTGGCAGAAATTTGCCATGAGTAGGAAGTCTCAAGTCTGGATGGGGGAGTAATCTACAGAGGCAGCTCGGGAGATGTCCCACTCCCCGGCAGAGACAGCTGAGAAGCCCAATAGTCCAGAATGGCTAACTGAAAGGAACTGCTGGATGCAGGACAGGGAGAAGCGCAAGGGTCATTCCACTTTAGGGAAGGATGAGGGTTCCGAAGTAAAGCTAGTGACACACCGAGGAACCAGCTGTAATTTCCCATGGTAGATCTAAACACCACAACAGCCAGCAGTAAACACCACTAGAAGCATAGACCAATTGGTGATCGGGTGTCATAAGTTCAGAATCCTTTTGTTGGCTGAGAGGTGATTTTGGCACTGAACGTACCTGTGGAGCAACTCTTTGCAACTGAGCCAGTGAGGTGGTTCAAGGCTGCAATCTGGTGTGGTAAGATTGGTCTGTAGCTTTCGTTTCTGTTTATGGCCCTGCTCTACCAGTACAGAATGGGAGTGGGGGCAGACGTACAAATTTTGCAGCCGTAGTGGATGTGCATGGTTTGGCCTGAGAAACAGGCAGAAAAACCCCGGGGATGGTCCTCAGAAAGAGAAGTATCCCAGGTCCACTAGAGCAGAAGAGGAAGTAGAAAATATAATGTGTTTCCTCTTTAACAGAAAAGACAGCTGTTGTAGCCCTCTAGTGGCTATGTAGTATAATTTGCAAATGAGAAAGTAGACAGGTCTAATAATCTTAAGACTCTACAGTTTTACACTCAGAATTAATAATAAAAAGGATTAGGCTGTAGTTTTAGGATATTAAGGAGTGCATAAAAAGGTCAACTTAAAACTCTTCAGCCTTTCGCAGAGAATTAATTCTAATGAGGGATGTAATCACAGTGCATTCAGAGCAGGTAAATCACTTTAAACAATGGCAGTGTAACACTGAATGGCCTAAACTGGATTGATACAGTAGATGAGGAGAGAAACAGTGGGGGGTGAGGTGGCTTTCATGCCATTCTAGCTTTACAAAAAAGAACAATTTCTTTACAAAAAAAAAATGAAATTCTTGGTTTACAAAAAGGATAGTCTCCCAGGGTCAGCAGCACTGATAAATGTCTCTAATGAAGCAAGGTAAAATGGAGACCAGCAGAAAGAAGTCAGTGAGGCTGAGATCCTCCAATCAGAGTGCTGGTGCTGAAAATTCAGAATGTCCAAAGGTGCCAAATACCAACATACCTGAGGGATCATACAGCTTTTGGCTGTTTCTGTAGATTTCTGGGCCCTGCAACGAACCGGAGTTCAGAGGATCCTGGGCAGCAGTTTCAACGGGGAAGAAAGCCTCAGGGTCTGCTAATTTGTAGTAGCAGAATCGTGGATTGCTTCCCAGGACGGGCTTGAAGCTTTCCCTCTGGCAGCGAGGTGCAAGCCCCAGGAAGGCACGGCACATCTGAGGGGGTATACAGCTTTTGGCTGTTTCTGCAGATTTCTGGGCCCTGCAACGAACCAAAGTTCAGAGGATCCCAAGCGGCAGTTTCAACAGGGGAAGAAAGCCTCATGGTCTGCTAATTTGCAGTAGCAGAATTGTGGGTTGCTTCTCAGGACAGGCAATGTTCCCTGAAACAGTCAGCAAGGTGCCTACCAGTCTCTCTGATGTAAATAGCTGTACACTTCCTGGAAAGAATACAATATACCACATTATTGGAGGTGCATGAGAACTCCTTGGTGATGTGAAAAACACCTGTAAGCCCCCGAATTTCAGTCACACTGGAAACAAATTTGCAGGTGTAGTATCAAGTCCTATTGCAAGGTTTGGAACCTGGTAGGGAGGAACTGTTAGGAGTAGGCTGCTTTTAACCAGGCGATTCCACAGATTAGGTGGACGGTGGTAGGAGGCAATAGGTGGTTCTGTAAATGAAGTACCAATGTTAGGGTCAGTTTGCAAAATGGGAAAGTTACTGGTGATGATGCTATGAAGAGAAGGTGTGCTCTGATGGAAAGGAAGCACTAATGGAATTCATTGTTGTTCTTGTGTGACAGTATCCTTCCTGTAGGGGTCAAGATTATGGGGCATGTTACTGACCCGGGAGAGTGCTCTGTCCGCTGTGCTTTTAGGGTATCCCCTGTTGATAAAAAACTGTGCATTATTTGGGTCTGCTCAACAAAATCATCCTCTTCACTGCATAACCTGTGCAGTCTAAGACACTGTGAATAAGGCAGGCCATTCTTGACATGTTTAGGATGGAAGGAGCTGTGGAGGAGGAAACTGAGAGTCAGTGGGTTTGTAATGAACAGATGTCTTCAGACCAGTGTTCTGTACTGACAGTTGGATATCCAGAAAAGGCAGTGTAGAGGAGAATACTTCAACGGTGTATTAAAGGGAAGGATGGGCCGTGGTAAACTTGTCAAGGAAGACTTGGAGGGTCTGCCTGGAGCAGGAGATGGCCCTCACACAGTCATCTATGTAGCATTTGTAGAGTTCAGGCACAGTTCCTGTGAATGAGAGAAAAAAATGTTCTTCCACCCAACCCACAAACAGATTAGCAAAGCTGGGACCCATCTTAGGAAATGCATAGTTACTTGGGACAAGCCATTTCTCTTCAAGCAGTCTTAGCTGCTGCTCATCAAGTAATAACTCACCTAATGTCACCTAACGTTCCCATAACCAATCCATCAGGGACTGACCTGTGCTTCTGTCCACTTCTTTGTGATTGCTGTATATCAGCCTGTACAAAACTATGAACACCAGAGGGACAAGCTGAAGCTCTCAACTCGGTACTACTAGTGGGTAGGTCTGCTCTTTGAACATCAAGCAACAGATTTTCACTTGGAGATGGTATATCTCTCTTGCTTAATGCCCACAGTCCAGATGAAGATGAACGGGTGCTGCAAAACATTGAAATTAATATTTTAATAACGTTTTTGTCTAATCATAATTACTGTAAGATATCTGGTAAAGAATGGCATGCATCTTTATTGGCTGTAAAGAAGTCAAAGCCACTGTTTACCAGATAAATAACTGATGGTTTTGCTCTTCTTCCAATAACAAGGATGCTGGACACTCACATATTATAGTAGAATTGCATTTTATTTATTTGAAATATCAGAGTTACAACCTTTGAGCCAGACGGCTCATTTACAAAGGTACCTCATCATATGGAGGACAGAATAAAAACAGACAGGGTACAATTTACAAAGGAAGTAGCTGTCATGTATGGGTTAAAGACATTGTTTACAGACATTATATACAGTTTTGGATACAGATATTTACATAAACATAGCAGAAAAACATTGTTAATATGAGCGAGCATCTGTTACAGTATAGTCCATCATATTCATGGACCAGACATTGTTGTAAGAGGTTGCAGTCTATAATGGACTTTGTCAGAGGTTTGGGTCATTGTAGGCATGAGAGCACAAGTTAGTTGCAGTTACAGAAGTGGACATTGAGGAGGTGGCTGCAGAGAGCAACTTTAAAATGGGCAATCTTGGGTGTGCTAGTGATGGTGGCTGGAACTGCATTAAACCAAACAGGGGCCCTGTAGTGGAAGGATCTCTGGGCAAGGGAGGTTTTTACCCTGGGTACTGCCAGTATAGCTTTGTCCGAGTTGTGGGTGGAGATACAGGGGGTGGCAAGTTGGAGAGAGGTGGTGACCCCAGGAGAGGAGTGACCAAGCAGGATTTTCTTGGTCAGTAGGCAGGTCTGGTAGAGAAGTCTTTCACTGAGGTTGAGATGACTGGCAGAGGAATAGAGGGAGCAGGTGTGGGTGAGCCTAGGGGCACCAGTTAGGAGCCTGCATGCCTTGTTGAGGGAGTCCTGAATTTTTTGGAGTGCAGAATTATCTGCTGCCCCATACACAGGGAGCCCATAGTCCACTAGGGACAGTATTGAGGAAGTAATGGCAAGCCTAAGGGCATCAGGAGGGAGGCAGTCTCTGTGCTGGTAAAGGAGTCAAATCCGAGTGTTAGTGGTGGCTGCTAGGGTGTTTATGTGGACATGGAAGGTAAGGGCAGAGTTGAGGGAAAGTCCAAGATATTTGTGGATGAATACCTGTTCAAAGGGGTGCTGGGTGCTGGGGAGGATGACGAGAGGTGCACTTTTTTTGCTTTGTTTTGGTGGTGGGAGAAAATCATCAATTTGGTCTTTTTCAGGTTTATTACTAGTCTACAGTCCTTGAACCATGTTTCGGCCTGGAAGAAGGCATGTTGGAGGGAGTCCTGGAGGGGAGTGGGTTTATGATGCAAGGCATAGAGCACTGTATCATCTGCATACAGTAGTATTTTTGCAGAGCAGGCCTTTGGCAAGGAGTTTAGGTAGAGGGTGAAAAGAAGTGGACCCAGGCTAGAGCCCTGGGGCACCCCGGAGCGGACAGATAGAGTGTCGGATTGGGTCCCATTTATTTTGATGCATTGGGACCGGGTGGAGAGGTAACTGGCACACCATGCCAGGAGGCCTGTGGAGTAACCAAGTTGGTAGAGGGAGTCAAGAAGGAGAGGATGCCAAACCATGTTGAAGACCTTGGAAAGGTCTATGAACACAGCTCCAGCAATGTTACCGGAGTCTAGGGAGGAGTGTAGGAAGTTGGTGAATTCTAGGAGGGCTGTGGTAGTGCTATGGCCTAAACGGCAACCATGCTGCTCTGGGCATAGTATGCCATACTTGGCTAGGTATTCAGTGAGCTGAGTGGCAACCACTTTTTCTAAAGCTTTGGGGGGGGGAGAATGGAGATGGGTCGATAGTTATTGGGTGAGAATTTGTTACCACTTTTATGAATGGGGGTAATGAAGGCTGTCTTCCAGGCACAGGGCAATTGCCCCAGGCAGAGGGATTTGTTGAGTAGGTCCGTTAGAGGGACTAGGACTTCATCGAGGACTAGTCGAAGGAGCCTAGCGTCTAGGGGGTCATTGCTAGGGTTATTACTGTGTAGCACTTTTTGCAGGTATGGACAGGCTTCATGGGTGGATATTTTGCACAGGAGGAAATGAGAGCACTGCAGGGTTGGGTGTTGGGATTCGGGCACAGGGTCAAAGAAGCAATTGGGGAGAACAGTGCTGAGATCTGTGAAGGTGGTGTTTAGACAGTTTACTATGGTAAGTGGGTCAGTGGAAATGGTGCCATCTATGGAGAGCTGGGAGGGAGGTGGGGAGTGTGATTTCCCATTAAGTTCTTTGATATTACTCCAGAAGGTCCATGCAGACCCCCATGTGGTGGTGAGAGTAGATTGATAGTGGTCTGCTTTGGCCTTGTGGATGGCTCGAGTGCATCTATTGCGTGCGGCATTATAGGATTGTCTGTCAGCCAACCTGCCAGACTCCGTAGCTTTGTGCCAGAGACTGTCCCTTTCTCTCCGCTTTTGGAGTAGGAAGGGGGTAATTCATGGTGTATTTTGTCTTTTGGTGTGGTGTTTGGTGAGTGGAGCATAGAGGTCACAGGCCTAGGTGAAGGCCTGCGTAAACAGATCGAGTGCAATGTCAGTGCTGGGGGCTATATTCATGGGGGACCAGTCCATTTGGGCGAGTAGATGTTTACGTTTTTTTAACCCACCTGGGAAGGTGGTTTGGGCTATGGGTTTGGGTGTGGAGGAGGTCCATAGGAACAGGATGGGTGAGTGAGTGATTGCTTAGGGAGTCGGGAAGTACTTTTATATCCTGGATTTTGTGCGGGCGGTTAGAGATAATGATATCCAGGAGGGTGCTGGTACAAGTAGAAGGGTGAAGTCTAGTAGGCTGGGTAACTAATTGGACTATGTCGAGGGTAGAGAAGAAGTCCTTCATTGGTGCAGCCAAGGGACCAAGCCAGTTGACATTTAGGTCCCCTACTAGTGTCTGTTCAACATTGTGCAGGAGGGTGGAGTGGTAATCGGTGAGGCATGTGATGGCTGGCTTTTGGTTCTTAGGGGGTATGTAGCAGACTGTGAGGTATAGTGGACCCCTGGAAGGGTCCAGGGAGATTTTTAGGGTGAGGGTTTGTGCTCTGTTTTTGAGTTTGGGGGGGTGGGAGCACGTGGCCAATAATGTTATCTCTGATGTAGATCGCACAGCCGCCCCCATGTTTTCCCACCCTGTCATCCTGGTATAGTGTGTATATGGGGAGTGAGACAAAGGCGTCAGGAGTAGATTTAGAGAGCCAGGTCTCAACTAGTGCAGTGATGTCTGGTTGGTGTAGGGTGGCCCATCATTGGAGCACTGCAGATTTTTTTGGCAGGCTGAGTATGTTCAAAGAGGCAATGTGGAGTCCAGAGGACCTGGTAGGTGGACTGGTGGGGGCAGGACCTGGATTAGGGTGGATATTGCCAGACAGGAGTAGTAGAAAGGCCAAGGTTCTGACCATAGGGTGGCAGCTAGTTAACTTTTTGGGAGTACGTTGAGAGGAGGGGAGGGATGTAGTGGAGCAGGGGATGGGCAGGGTTTGGAGGGTTGGGAAGACACGGGGGGTGGAGCCAGGAGGAGCTGAGGTGGGTGGAGGGGTTGGGAGGGCAGCTAGGAGGTGGATGCAGGGGTCCAGGGTGCAATGACAAGATGGGGGGAGATGAGTAATTCCGGAGAGATGCGAAGGTGCAGTCCACAAAGGGCATGGGGTGAGGTCTGGCTGGTGGGAGGTGAACCCCAGAGTGGTTATGAAGATGATGCACATAAAGAAGTGAACAGAGATGGTGCCTAGGTAGCCTTGGAGGCAGAACAAAGTGGTTGGAGGGGGGGGGAGCGAAACAGCTGTAAGAGCTTTAAAACAAACCAAGAGAAATTAGCTTGACTTGTATGCTCAGTGGCACAGCTGCTGATTTTGGTAACAAAGGTACAGGGTTTGAGGCCTGCAGTGAGACAGAAGAAAATTATTTCAGCAGACTATGGAGACAGAGCTTTGAGAGCTTTAAAAACTGAGAGTGACAATCTGATTTGTAGGCCTAGTGGTAGAGCTGCTGACACTAGTGGCAACGGTACAGGGTTTGAGACCTGCAGTGGTACAGATGATAAGTGCTTTTTACCAAGTATGGAGACAAAAAGGCTTAACAGCTTTGAATCAGAGAGAAATATTGGCCTGATTCGTTGGCTTAGTGTAGAGCTGCTAACTTTGGAGTCAGGGATACAGGGTTTGAGACCTGTGGAAGACAGTAGTGAAACAATTGGAAAAAGGGAGTGCAGAAGGAGGGTGACTAGAGATTAGGAGAGAACACAGAGTGGTGAGAGGAGGCAGAAAAAAGGGACTAGGAGGGAACTGTAGTGACTACTAGTAGACAGGAACTGATATTAGCTGTAATAGGAAGTGGAGATGAGGGGAATGGATGGAGTGTACTAGCAAGGGCAGTGCAGCAACCCTTAATGGTTATAGAGTATAAGCTGCAAATGGGAAAGCGGACACTTACAAACTGGAAGGAAAGATCAGGTGACATGACCTGGTGCCTGCAGCAATAAATGTAGAGCCGAGCTTGCTTGGGTGGGTGTGGCAGTTGGTGTGCAGTGCCAATGGGGTAACACCCCTCCACAAGTAAGCTTGAAGGAGAGAGGCTCTTACTGCTCTCTGGAGTCCCCTGATGCAAGCACCTCTGCTGGGTAGTGTTCTGAGGGGAGAGGGGGGCTTCTGAGGCCTCTTATGGCTCTCTGGACACCTGACATGTTTGGATAAATGGGAGATGGGATTAATGCGAGTACAAGCACAGAAACATGCAAGACGATCACCTATTGCACTGTAGCACTTTATTTGTTTATCAATGTAAATGAAACAGATAAAACAACCACAGAAACAAAGCACCACAGCTGCAGTACATATTGCAAGTGATATTGTTTAAAGTTTATAGCACTCTAGCATATCGATTTAAACAATAAACGAAATTCAGAAAGGTAAAGGTCAGTGCCTCAGTATGAGGAAAGATGAGAGAAAACAGAGGAAAGCAACATAAAAAAAGGCCCACATCATGCTCGACTACCAAACACGCCACCTTTTCTCCATTCTCCAGCCACTCCACTATTCTGAGCTTCTGAGCAATGTTCAGTTTGGCCCATTTGCATTCAAACATTGTTGAGCTATGAGCTGTGAGCTCTGCTGCTGTACTGTAACTGCCACTACTAAGCGGGCTGTTAATCTTGTAAGCTCAACACGTAATTAGCTTGTAATGAGCCTGTAGTCAACCAGTGGGCAGCTGCTTGCAATTTACAGCTCTGTCAACAGACTGTCAATTACTGTACTTTATAAGCAGCAACAGCAATGTTTAAAAGAGGTGAAGGATGAGTTCAGGGGGCATAATCAAAGTCCGTTAGATAGGGAGTTCCGTATTAAGGGGGTTCGGATAAATGGGATTCTACTCTACTGTCTCCCACATACATTTTAAATATTTATGGCAGACATTTTAGTACAGGTAAAAAACATCCTACCTTGACAGCCTGTTTTACAAAAATTATAAAAACACCATCCCACTCCATCTGCAACCACTATATAAAATAAACATTTAACCCCTCTTCTCTTAGTTGTTTTATTTTTGCAATCATACCTATTGTAAACATCAACAAATATTCCAGTGTTGATTACTTATTTCCTCCTGCTACTGCTGCTTACTGCTGAAGATTTAATGGCAGAGATCAGCAGTAGGTAGGAACAGGTGTGCTATGATGGACCATGTCACCCCTGTCCTAAATTCTCTACACTGGCTGCCTGTGAGTGCACGCATCACCTTCAAGATAGGCTTGTTAACATACAAGGCCCGACATAGTTTGGGGCCTGACTACCTAAAAGAGCTCCTGATTCCATCCTCTCCTGTCCACCCCCCATGCTCCACTGAAGCAGACTTATTAGTTGTTCCACCTTCTTGTCTAAAAAGATCAGGAGATGGAGCCTTTGGGGGTGGTGGTGCCACTCCTTTGGAACTCTGTTCCTCACTATATCAAGGCTGCCAACTCGGTGGAGGCCTTTAAAGCCTCTTTTAAAACTTACCTTTTTGAAAAAGCTTTTAATTTGATCTGAATTATTTATGATGTTTTTTTTTTATTTTTATTGTTGTTTATCTTGGGGTCACACTTGACAGCAGCCTGGCCTACAACCAGCACATCAGCAATTTGGCTAGGACTGTCAACTACAAAATTGGTCTCTTCCACAGGCACAAGCACTGTCTCACCTCAGACGCTCTTAGACTAGCAATCAACAGCTCCGTCTTCTCTGTCATAGACTATGGTTTGGTCATCTATGGTGCTGCTAGTCCCACTGCCCTCTGTAGAATATTGGTAGCACTGAACAAGGCCTGCTGGCTGCTTACAGGAGTTGAGCGTCTCACCCATACCTGTGACCTCAATGCACAAATGGGCTGGCTCCTACTTAGTGGGAGGCTACACTACCAAACCTGCCTGCTGGCAAAAAAGGCGCTGCTAGGAATTCTCCCCATGGCACAGCAAACCTACTTCAGCCACACAGCAGCAACACACAATGGACAAGAAGTGCTAGCACTCACCTTTACCATGTCCCTCATCTTCGAATGATGCAGGGTCAGCACTCTTTTGCCTACAGAGCACCCCTCTGATTTAATGCCCTCAGCTAGGACATCTCCACTTAACCTACTCTGGGCCCCTTCAAGAGACTACTACGCCAGCAGCTTTCTGCATCCAGCACCTGTGACTGTTACCACTAGTCCCTCTGCCTCTGGTCTGTGTCCTACCTATACGCGGCTCCCACCATGGTATGCCCAGGCCATCTCTACCATCCCCTACCTCCACTTGGTGGCTCAAAACACTGCTTGGCCACCCGCCTCATGCATCCTCCCCTCACATCTCTCTTGACAAGGTCCATGACTGCAGCAACTCCACTTCCCACCCTACTCCCCCCTCCCATCATCTCTTAGCCCCCTCTTCCCTACCACCTACTTCTTCTCTCCACTAACTACTGCCTCAGCAAACTGATTCCAACCTTCTACTACCTGCAACTATCCTCTCCTATAACTTACTGTCAACGCAACCTTATGGGTGTATTATCTCTATAGTTTTTTTGTTAATTTAACCTGCTTGTATAATCCATTGTAATTATTGTAAATATTGTACATGTTTTGTACTCTACATTGCCTGAACCCTTGTAATGCTGTCTTCCCTCCTTTGGACGTGGAACCTTTGTAAAAAGAGCTCTCAGCTCAAAGCTATTTAATCCTAGATCCTAATAAATAAATAAATAAATGTAAAGTGCTCTGAGCCCTTAGATAGGGTGCTATATAAATAAAATTTGCCTTGCCTTGCCATAGATTAAAAACCCCATACACCAAACATAAGTTCCCCCTCTACCTTCTATACTCCAGTGAATAAAGTCTCAGTCTGTCCAATCTATCTTCATATTCCAGGGTCTTCACGACCACTGTAATTTTTATCGCTCTTCATTGGACCCTTCTAAGGCCTTAATTCCTGTCCTTGAGCAAGGTGCCCAAAACTGACTACAATAGTCCTGATGAGGTCTGACCAGTGATGTATATAATAGAATTATTACTTTGCTATCTTTACTATTTGTCTTCTAATGCAGTCCAGAATACTATGAAAAAAATTGCCATCAAGTTACAATGTTTCTTAAAGCTAAAGTCATCATTGATAGTAATTCCCAAATCATTTTCATCATGTGTTATAGTAAGTACTTTCCCTTTCAGTTCATACGTGGTTTTTACATTATTTTTGCCCAGATGCATTACTGAGCACTTCTCCACATTAAATTCCAATTTATGGTCATCCACCCATTTCTTTAAGTTAGATAATTCCCTCCTTAAGTTTTCTATTTCCTTACTATTATTGACTATTGATCCTATTTTAGTATCATCAGCAAATTTAGCAAGCCACACTTACTCAATGGTAGTCATGGAAGACACATAAATGTTTAATAAGCATGGACCCAATACTAACCTCTGTGGCACTCCACTTGTCACAGACTGCCACTCCAAATTTTCTCCCCTCAGTGAGGTCCTCTGCTCTCTATCAATCAACCAAGATTCAATCCAGTCAATCAATCTTCCATTCATCCCCATATTGACCAACTCCATTATCAAAACCTGATGTGATACTATATCAGACACCTTACCGTAATGGAGAAATATCACATCCATCTGAAAACCCTCATTCAAGACCCTACTTACTTTTTCAAAAAAACTCAAAAGATTTGTCTAACATAACCTGCCTTTGTAACACATATTTCAAGCTATTAACTTGAATGTCATTTTCAATTCCATCTTTCTCAGTCATTTCTATTTCTTTACCCAGGGCTGAAGTCAAACTAACCAACCTGTAGTTACTACAACATAAACTTGTTCCCTTTCTTATATAGTGGGATAACCGTTGTTTTCCTCCAACTAGTGACCAGTACTCCCTTATCTAATGAAGTCTGAAATATCCCAGTAACAGGTCCTGCCAACTCTTCTGTCAATTCCTTTAATATTCTTGGGTGCAAATAATCAGGACCAGGTGCTTTTTTGGGGTTTCATCCTTTTCAATCTCATTCTAGTATCTGCCTTCTCAATTTTTATCCTTTGATAATTCCTCTCCTGATATTTCGACATAGGCTTAGTATCCTTTGGCCCAAGTATTGTACAGAAGTAATTATTTAATAGCTGTGACATCTGTTTATTATCCACCACTCTGTTACCCTTTTCATTCAGGAGTGGTCCCACTTGTTGCAAAAAGCTTCTCTTTTGATTAATATAATCATAAAAAGATTTATGATTATCTTTGATGCTGTTTGCTATATGATTTCTAAATCCCTTTTTGCTCCCTTATATATTTTTTACATTCTTTTGTTTTATCCATATAGTTCCCCCATGCTGCTATAGTATTCACCAGTCTTGCCTTTCTATAGGCCCTCTTCCTCCTTGTAATCATCCTTTTGACTATTTTATTCAACCAGCCAGGTATCCCTCCTTTTTTGTTGTATTTTGGTTTCACAGGCACATACTTATCTTTAAGCTCCTATAATTTGAGCAGTAATTAATTCCACATCTCCTCTAGTGTTTTATGTTGGAATGATACCTCCCAGTCCCATGCTCTTTATTCTTCTCTTATGTTATCAAAAGCTGCCAGGTTAAAGCATTTAATTGTAGTCTTACCACTTGCCTTACAGCTTATTCCCACAATTTTAAACATTATAACATTATGGTCACTGCTCCTAGTGGTTCAAGTGTTCTACAGTCACAAATCCATTCCTCTAGGTTACTCAAAGACAGATCCAAAATGTGCTGTCCTCTTGTCCCTGTTTGGACATACTACTCCAGATCCAGTTTATTTATAAAGGGCTCTATTCACAAAGACTACATGCCATGTAAGTTGGGCATGTAGCCACTGCACAGATGCCCACACTCATTGCACCCCCTGCCCTATGCACAACAATGTTAAGCCCCCTCCTATGCACCCAATCCCCTGTGCGATCACGGAGCTCCGCTTGGGGGTGGGCCTGGGGGCGGTGTGGGGGGCGAGCCAGCACTCTGTGCATTTACAAACTTGCAGAGTGCTGTGCACAGGGGCTGCTGGCTCCACATCTGGAAGGCAGCCATAAACAACTGGGGCCAGGTACGTGCCCCATGGGGAAGCTGCCTCCGGATGCAGTAGACATGGTGGGGGGGCATCTGCTCTCCCAACAATGTTGCCCTTGCCGTCAGGGCACTTCAGGAGGATGGGGTCAGGTGGATGGGGTACCTCCCACATCAGCATGGTCAGTGCTCTGTGCACTGACCAACAACCTGGCACCCATTGCATGCAAGGGATCCACTGTGGGTCTCTGCCTGGGCAGCCGATTGGCTGCCCGCCTGCCTGGATCCACTGCTCTGCACCCACCTTCCCCCACAAACCTGCACACTGGGAAGGGGGTGGGCCATGTTTGGAAGCTGGACAGGGGCCTGTGTTCATGAATGTGGTCCTCACGCAGAAATCCTACAGGTGCAGAGTTGTGTACCCCGATACATGCCTCATGCATGTCTTTTTGTGCATAGGACCCAATACGCACAAAATCTTTCTCCAAGGATGTCCCTCCTTCCCTAGTGTTCCAGTTTATACTTGGCAAATTAAAATCACCAAGAAGCAGAATTCTTTCATCAAAACTTATGCTACTTAAGAAAAACCATATCCTGATATTCATTTCCATACTTAATGGGGTGGCCTATATATTAGTCCTAATAAAAATCTTATATCTTTTCTTGCCATAATTTTTAACCAGACTTGATCAAATTTAACATCCTCATCTTGCTTCATCAACTCAACTTCAATTCCATCTGTCACATATATTGCAACTCCCCCACCTCTCCTACCTTTCTTTATTTATCACATCTGTATTTCTCCTGTACCGCACGGCCCCCATCTGACTGACTCCCCCCAGCTCCATCACCCAGAATTACCAGGGCTTACCTTACACCCAATCTGGGAGCGGTGCCTGCGGAGAGTCAGTCACCATCCTGCTGTCGGTGTCTTTTTCCACTTTTCTCCCCTTATTTTTCTGAGGACCCCAGGAGAAGTATGCAGGAGTGTGGAGGCACGCATGCACCTTACAGCCCTGGTAATAGTCCTGCTCTGCCTGCCCCATTGGCCTATTGCTGGCATCCTTGCTTGCGCAGCCCCTCAGCCTCCACCAGGGGGTAGCCATGAGCAAGGGATGCCATCCCATCTCCCCAGAGAGGAGAGCTGCCTACATGGCTGCTTCATCTAGCTCCGCTCGCCTGCCCACCCCCCCGGTGCTGACCTCCGATGACTCCAGGCTCGTTCCCAAACCTGGGTCACCGGTGTGGCTTGAGGTGAGACATCCAGCACCTTAGCCCTCTGTGCCACCGGGCCGGCACTCTCCTACCTTTCTTATCCATACTATACAGTTTGTAGCCATGAATATCTCTTTCCCACAAATCCTCTTAATTCCACCAAGTTTCTGCGATAACACACAGCTGTTCTTCTTCTTTGTTTAACATGTACTCTAACTCACCTTTTTTTCTTAACCAGGCTCCTCACATTGGTTTAAAGTACATTCCAATCTTGTTCCATTCCTATCCTGTTTACTCTGACCCTTTTATTTGAATCTTTTTATTTGTTAGTTTCCAACCCCCATTCCCCTTTGCTATCAGTTTAAACATGTCTCAAGGAATCTGTTTATATTAGTACCCAGGATCCTTGAACCTTCTTTATTCAAATGTGGCCCATCCAAACCATACAGAGCCTTATTTCTCATAAAAGTATCCCAGTTTTGCTGGAATACGAACCCTTCTTTCACTCCACCTATGCAGCCATCTACTGAAGCATCTAATGTTCTGCATATTGCCACTGCCAGCTCTTGGTACAGGAAGAAGACTGGTTGCAATTACTTTACACCCTCTCTCGTTTAGCCTCTTCTCAACTTTCTCAAAGTCTTTCTCTATGTCAGTCTCCCTTCTCCTGCCCATGTCATTAATATAGTAGGTAGCACACTCGCCTCTGAGGCCGGGAGATCAGAGGGCTGTGGGTTCAGTTCCCACATCTGGCACTTGGGTTAATATCCCAGTACTGACACTGTAGTGCAGCATGAGAGGGGTGCTGCATTTCTGAGGTGCCGTCTTTCAGATGAGATGTTAAACCGAGGTCCCATCTGCCAGGATTGGTGGTAGTTCAGGTGGATGTCCCCCCCCCCCGTGTCCTGGCCAAATTTCCCTCATTCTCTAAAAATAACACCAACAGCTTAATCTGGTTCAAGGTCAGTTGGCATTCATCTGTATCCCCCTTCCCCAGGTCGTGCCTGAAAATAGGCAGGATTTGTCTAGTGCACTTACCCGGTCAACAAAAAGTAAAATAAAAAAAAAATAAAGAAATAATAATAAAAAAATATATATCAACATGCAGCACTGCTATTGAATTTGTGGTACCTTTCATTAATCCTTCAAGTTTATTTTTAATATCTCCAATTTTTGCACCTGGCAGACAGCTCACTATTGTAGTATCTTTTCTACCTTTACAAATTATTCTGTCCATAAATTTAATAATAGAGCCTCCTATAATCACAATGCCTCTTTGGTGTAAAGCATTTTTTGTTTCACTACTAGTTGCCATTATTTTGTCTATTGCTTGTTAGAAAATGGGCCTTTTATTTGGAGGCATCTGATTGGCTGGTACCCATTCCACAGGGGTACATTAAGTTTCAATAGATGCCCACCAAATAAAAAGTGCCAGCCTACAATGCCCCTTCACCAATTCTACTATTCCTGTGCCCACTATGCTTCCTAATTGGCTAGAATCATAATATGAAATTCGAAATTGCCACCATTTTTTTCTCTTGCTTAGCAAGAGATCCTGCACCCTCCCACTGCCCAATTTAGTGCCAGCTACCACATGAACCCGCACCACACCTCCTGGTACTCCGTCTGCCTACATGAAAAAAAAAAAACACAGGCGAAGCAATAAAAAAAAAAAAGCCGTTAGACCGATCAGCTTCTGACTGCGCTTTCTTCTCCTGTGTCCCGATCTCATCTGCAACTGCTCTGCCCCCCACATGTCCTTTCATCCCCTGTCATCACACAGTGGCTTAGAAAACGTTTTTGTTTTACTTGCCGGCTTGCCACTGCTGCTCTGTCTCTGTCTTTCCCACTCACAAACACATTCCCTTCTGCTGGGCTGCGTTCACTTTCCTTGCTTCAGTTACAACACGGATGTCGCGCGACCCCCGAAGACAAACTGAAGGCTTGGGCATCAGGACGGCGACAGCGCAGCACATTACCAGCCGTAAATATGCTGGTTGTTAACTTTTAAAAAGTATTCTTCATTTCTTTTGCGGGCTGTATTTTTAACCGGACTGGCGACCCCCGAAGACAAACTGAAGGCTTGGGCATCAGGACCAGCGACAGCGCAACACATTACCAACCCGTAAATATGCTGGCTGTTAACTTTTAAAAGTATTCTTCATTTCTTTTGGGCTGTATTTTTACCGGACTGGCAGGGCTTTGACATGCTCGGTCTTCTGAGTCCACTGAGGTTTTACGGACTGGCAGGGCTTTGACATGCTCGGTCTTCTGAATCCACTGGGGGACACATTTAAATAAAAGCACAGTACAATCAAACTGCATGTTTCTCACTCTTCAGAGGGGCCCAAAAACCAAAAAAACATCATTCTAATGCAGGCGGAGGAACTATTTTTTTTACAAAATGACTTTAAACTATTTTTTTATTAATTTTCTTTTTATTTAACTTATGTTTTTTACACTGCCCATTTTCTAGCTAATAATACCCTCGGTGGGCGGTATGGGCAATGCCGGACCTTCCAGGGGCTATAAGGCCCTCCGCCTGCGGCGTCCGGGCCTCATTACGCCCTGGGCGGTCCGGTATTGCCCAATACCGCCCACCCTCTCGGGTATTATTGCTTAAATATCAGACTCTCACAGTTGTGCCCCCTTTCCATTTATCCCCTCAAGTCTGTATCAGCTGACAACTCCTCCAGCTGCATTTCTCATGCATTACCCATTTCACTTTCTTGGAGAGTCATCCACATATTCCCAATGAATTTCTCTAATTTACGCAACCTCGTTTGAACATTTAGACACTCCTTCAAATCCCTATTTTCCTTCAAAAATGTTAAAATGTAGTTACACTTGTCATATATGTAGCTCGTAGTATCTTCTTCCTTCACGTACATCTTACAGCTTATGCACTGTTTAAGTTCCTCACCCATTCTGTTGCTTTTTATATTACTAGCAGTATTTCTGGGCCCGTTGTCCTGCCTGTCTGGCTGACATGGCAGACACTCACTTCTGACATGCCCACCTCCGCTTGCGCTCGGCTCCACTTGTACAGGTGCTGAGCTTCATGGGGAGAACCCCGGAAGTCACATGCTCCAGTGCAAATTAGCTGCTGGAAGTATTAAAATGCTTTGAAATCCTGTAAAACATGGCTTACAAGCCATTACCTAGCTGCTTCATACAGCTGCTCACTTCCAGTGTCCAGTGTAGAGCAAATTCCCAGCTACAGCCAATATGTTTATGGTGCATTCGGTAGTTCCCTAATGCAGGCTGGAACTTTACCTCCCACAAGCCCCTGCCTCCTGATCACTTTGCAACCCTTTGGCTTAGCACTGCAGGTTCTAAAGCTTCATTTCAGCAATCAACTTTTTTCATCCACACAGCAGGAATTTCAGTGATAGGGTACACTCCCACTCCCACAATAAAAGGAATGAGATTACAGTTTAATTAAGCAGGTAATGCTATGGCTTTCTTACCTGATGGTTTCCCTGACAATGTTGCTCTGCTGCCTAGTCACCACTCCTACTCCACACCGCTCGCAGAGGTGCCGAGCTATATGGGGAGAAACCTAGAAGTCATACCTCCCAGTGGAAATTAGCTGCCAGATGTGTTAAAATGCTTTAAAATACCATAAAACATGGCTCACAGGCTCAGTGTTGTACTTCCATTTCCCTTCTGATCCCTGCAAGATGACCTATTATAATTTTGCCCATCTAGCCACAGTCATCCCTCCCAAAGTCCAAAACCCTTGTCCTGGTACTGACCATCCCCCTACCGATATCCAAGTAGAACCACTCCACATGGTGGTTGCTACCTGTTAGTGGCTATTCCACTGTCACCTTCTGAACACGCCCTCAGCTATACAGGACCAGGTCCATGTTGTGATACATGTGTGGACCCAAAGCCCATATTAAGGTTGGGGGTCTGGTCAGTTCAGAAGGCAAAGTAGAGAAATAATAATTATTTTTTTTTATTCTTTAGTAACCGGGTAAGGCTCATTAGGTGCAAATGCCTGTTTTCAGGGTCGATCTGGGAGCACAGGGTGGTTAAATGACTTGCTCAGAGACACACGGGATGCAAGTGGAGGTTGCAAGAATCAGACTCAGGTCTGGTCTGCTGGATGTACCAAGCTTGTTCACACCTCATTCCTCTAACCTCTTGGCTATACTGCCAGCCCCAAATGTCCTGTCAAAAGATATAACCTCATTACCACAGCAAGTAACCCATTCTATAAAATGAGGAAAGTATTGCAAGCAATCTGACTGATAGTTAACCATATGATAGGAGTGTCTAACACATGGGTAAAAATCTATTCCAGACATCAGTACCTTACAACATCTACTATATCAGTACATCTGGTCTAGAACTTTCAGATTTTCAAAAGCAGGAACTTTTTCTCCTCAATACAGAACATACCCATTTTAATTGCACACTTCTTTCAGCTCAAAATCCACCCATGTGCCAAATAAACCATTTAACTGCAAAGCAAAAATGACTCACCAGCAGAATATAATAAACAACAGATCTGGGTATACAGAAATGCAAAATAGAGATACAGGTGGGCTGTAGTATTAATTTTGATTTATTTTTATAGCACACTGGTTGTCAGCTCCCCCCACCCACCCCACTCACTCATTCATCAACAATTTTGTTTTTTATTTCATCTGTTCATCTGATCACTATGGTCAGTTCCCAAAGGACATGAAATTTCCCAAGTAAACAGTGCTCTGGCCAGTCCTGCACTCCCCCAGCAGATCACATTATAGCAGTGTGCTGACGCACAGAGAAACCCCAATGGTGAAATCCCTCACACTGACAATTCTTGACAGGTTTCAAGAATGTCACTGTGAGGAACCTGAGAGCAAAAATTTGCCCTTTCACCACATTTGGCCCCCCTCTAAATCAACTTTGATTCAGAGTTGATAATCGTTATTGGGGGGGGGGCACAGCCCCCCACATGGCTGGTTCAGGGGCACAGCCTCCTGAGTGAAAGACAGCAATGTTGGACTGGTGAAAATTCGCCTGTCGACATTGGTGATGTCACTATGCTGAACCTCGACAGCAGTGTTGTCAATTTGGCATAGGTAAACCCATTATAGCAATCACAAAGTGCTGTGAGCACAACCCTAGAAATGTGTTTGAAGAGATACACTCAGAAATATGAGCAGCATTTAATTCAACTACCAGCTCTTTACTCTGGCTCAACATTCAGAATTGGTTTTGGGGGGTGCTGACATTCTGACAACTGCAGTCTGTACTGTTAAACACTACAGCTGTGAAGAACACAATAGGACAAGGTCCTAAGGCAAAAAATACCTAAGCTCCTAAGTGTGCAGTTGTGACACCAACACTTATAGCATGGGATCTCTTATTATTTATGTGTAAAGTGTGTGAGCAACATAATGACTTTGGATTGTCTGAAATGGACTGGCAAACACAAATTCAAATTCAGAAAAACAGAATCAGTATCCAATTACAATTTTGTCTGTATCTAAAACCTGTCCACACCCATTGTTGGAGCAAAACCAGTGGGGAAAATACTCTAAAGGATACAACAGCCATCACCATGGTCCTCATGCCAGTTGGGTTAGTTCCATAAATCCCTCTCTAAGTAAGTGACCAGGGAACATTGGGCATGCCAGCGAGGAGGACTACCAGCACCACATACTGTGTTATTCAGCCTTTCAGAAACTGTGTGTGATTAGTTAGCCACAATGACTATATGGTGAGCTTGGCAGTGACTCATGCTGCTGTGGGGGCAGCACAGGAGATTGGTGGGGGCTCTTATTTTGAGAAGGGATTAGGTAAACTTGTATGATGATGCTGGACCCAGAACCTCACCAGACCGAGACAAGACCCCCACCCCCAGTGCCTTCATTTCTACAATACACAGAAATAGCAGCCCTCACACCAGGTATGAAAATATGTAGGAGAAGTGGAAGGGTGGGGGAAGGGTAGAGGTCACAGATAGGTTTTTTCCTTTTTAAATTCTTTGGTAACCAGGTAAGGCTCACTTGAAACAAGTAGCTGTTTTCAGGGTCAATCCAGGAGCACTGGAGAGGTTAAGTGACTTGCTCAGTCACGCAGTATGCAAATGGTGGTTGTGGGAATTAAACCCAAGTCTGCTGAGTGTATCATGCTGATTCACAGCTGGTTAACCTTAGCTTTGCCAAGTGACATGTGTGGGAAATATGAAATATGAAAACATAGTGAAATCCAAAGAATGCAGGCACACCTAGTTTTAGTAATGGATTTGAGGACATTCAGCTGTGCAGTGCCCCACATGTTCACACATTGTGAAAGTTGGCATCTCTTACTTCAGTGGCAAAAGGATGACAGTTGTGCTTTGAGTGCTCTAGTTGAGCCAGACATAGCCTTACTTGTTTTACATTTGGATTTATAGAACATACAAAGTTTGCATATTACATCTGTAATAAACTATTTCCTAAATCATTACAGTAGAATTTCTTTTCTAAATCATTGGCATCTTGACTTCAATCTAGTTTTCCTTTTTTGCAGACTTGATTGGCTAGTAGTAAATCCAGTCCGCAGACTACTAGGTTGGAGCTAATTTGTGAAGAATTTCAAAAACAAAAACTACTATAATGCTTCAGAACAATGCAGCTAACTACAATTATTTCTCCTGAAGTGATTTTTTTAGAAAAACATAACACGTAAACATTACTGAGAAATGATAAAATATTGAATTCACAAATTTACATTACTTAGACATACATGAAGCAATTCAAGATGTGGTTGGACTTTTGGCTTTGTGGTTGTCATCTTTTTGGAGAAGCTGCCATGGTGTGGATTGCCTACAGCTGACAAAGGATGACAAGAGCCTGTCTGAAGAGCTTCCCAGATTCCTAACATCTGTACTGTGAGCGTCCCTCACAACCAGTCAGCTGGCCTGCTCAAGCATGTGTTCAAGGTCCAACTCCCTCATGGTCCCCTCACACACACACTCGGAAAATGACCAGTGACTCAGCAATAGCAGCATTCCAGGCAGCTGATGTGAAACAGCAAAACACAAAGATCAGTAGTGACTGACAGAATAGTATATAGTCAACAGACCAGATAAGCAAAAGTCTTGAAAGACTTAATTTTAACTGATATGCTGGCTGGCTCTGACAGCACACATTTACTCAGATGCAGAGATCAGAAAGCATTCGCATATGCCTTACAGAGAAATATAAATAAATGTATGGTTCTCTGTCTTGTCAGCTTTGAAAGGAAGTGGAGCCTGGCAAAGCTGAGGGTACTGATGGCTGCATGCAGAAAAACGCTATATGTTGACATTAATAATAAATAATATAAAAATGCTTGATCAGAAATCTGGTACTGGTTACAGAGTACTATATTAGTTCTCAGCAGATAAAGCAGCCTAGATGCCAATTATTCCAGAGCATTATCATGGGATTAAGTTACAGAGGCACCTGCCCTACAGGTAAACACCATCTCTGCTTCTCGTTGCCATTAACTCTGACAACACAACTTTGAATCATCAGCCACGATAGGAGCTCATCCTCTCCCCTGCACACCAACATCCAAATGTGGGTGTCTGGCCCAGTCTACTACACCCAGTGGGCTGGCGAGGCAGCTGCTTACAGACGAATACCTCTGTGATCAACACCTGAGCCACATACCACGTGATGCTAATCAAGTTTCAAATTTAGGGAGACTAACTCAGACAAAATAAGTAAGAGAGGAAATGTCTGCACAGCACAGAAGGTCTGTTGTACTTACACTGAGCCATAGTGTCAAGTGCTAGGATGCTCAGAAATTGGTACAGAAAGCCACTACCAGCTGAGTTATTCACCACTGCCAGGGTCCATCACCAGTTGCAGGCCTGTCCTGGGAGCTGTATAATTATCGAAGACAGTGAGCTTAATGCAAAAGAGGGGCTCGAAGCTCAGGGAGTGAGCACTCTGCTCTCCACCTCCAGTGCTGCTGCAAGCTGCAGTGGTGCAGAGTGTGATTCTTTTGGTAAGTCAGTCAGTTCAGCAGCAGCATTCCCCGGGACCATTTAATTCCTCTCGAGAGCGTGCCTTCCTTCTCTATCTGTCTTTGGGAGTGTGAATGAACTTAGGAGGACAGGTGAGCAGCACAGTGTTGCACATCCACTAAAACTTATCTGGGCTGTGAAGTCTCAGTCCGAATCAGTGAAAATCATTGCTTTGATATAGGACTCTCTCTGGTTAAAAATTGCGATTGGCACGTTACCCTTTACCTGTCTAATCTCCGGACTGTGTCTCCCAGTTAGGGTTGCTATATGTGATGATTTTCATGGAAATATTCCTGGTTTGGGGAGCTGTTGATATGTCTTGCAAAAAAAAAAGACCACAGAGGGTTTTCCTATGAAAACAGCAAATTAACATCCATAGTTCGAAACATGGATTGAGGACTCAAATGTTTCCTGCAGTCAAGAGTATTTTGCAATGCAAGCCTGTGGTTCCTGGGTACTGGGGGAATTTACATTGTTGAAACAAAGGTGACACCATCTGTATTACTTAGTACAAAATGTTTTAAATAGTAAATAAATAGTGAACAAACTTACAAAGTAGCCTGAAGTGCCTATGAGGATGCTACCACAGCAACTAAATTTTTCCATTGCTTTTGTAGTGTCCTCTTAGACACTTTGGGCTACTTTGTAAGTTTGTTCACTATTTAATTGCTATGTATTGCTTAATAAAACATTGTGTAGTAAGCAATACAGATGGTGCCACCTTTGTCTTGACAGTGTGTTTACGGTTGGTACGTCAGTAATGGAGCGACCATGTTTGCTACTGAGTTTTACTTCAAAGTCAGAGGTATATAGGGACCAAGAGATCATAGTGAGGCTCCCTAAATATTTAATTTAAACAAACACAGATGTTCTTTGTGATTATTTAGTGAAACTGCTTTCAGTTCACTAAAATGGTAGCTGCAAGCCTTTAATGGGGTGCACCAGCAGTGCAGTATAAGCCTGAAGGAGATGGCAGACTGCTCTTTAAATGCTAACAACTACCATATAACCGGCAAGTAATAGTTTGCCTCACATTACTATTTTGGATGCAGTGTTCCAGTTGAATATTGTGACACCTCCCTTACATCACGCTCCGATCACACAGTATCAGTCTAATCTGCTGGTTCGCCCCCCCCCCCAGTTAAACCAGATCTCACATCTCAAGGGGCTTTAAGTCCTTTGGGGCGAACAGATTTGTCTACTGACTATAAATGTCAATCCATGGAAAGAGCAGGAAGTACAAGATGTTATTTTCAATATTAAGCCCTTGCACTGCACCAAACAACTTTACACACTGAACCAAGCATGTAACCCTGAACTGGCAAATTATAGATGTTAATCTGCTTTTCTTTCCCTTAGAAAACATTTTGCAGTCAGATGTGTCTGAGCTGATCTTAAGACAGCAGGAGGAGTTCCTCATGCCCTTCATCATTAACATTAGCTCTGTCACTTTGCACACTGCTCTGCTGTTGATCTTTTTTTACCACTGTGAGTTGATTAAACAGTGATTTTTCTCTTTGCTATAAAAAATTATCTATGTAATTATTTGCAGACTGTACACAATATGAGATCTCTAAGCTGTCATAATTCAACTGAGATGTGCTGTCACTGTGCTCTTTGTGTCAGACAGCATGAACTGAATTTCTTTGTTTCACTCTCTTGATGATGACAGCATACAGTATATCTACTGTTTACAGATAAAATACCCTCCTTATTCCAATAAAAACATACCTATCATCCATGGTATATAGCCAGTCATCAGACACAGAGGTCATAAATTCACTTTGGAAAGCGCTGACATGCGCTATGCTGCACTGTAACAGTCAGGTACAAAGTATTATTTTTCTCAATCTACACTGTGCAGAAATTGAGTAAAATAAAAACAACTGGGTGACTTGACTGTGTGTCTTCGGGGTGGATGGGGTTGGGAAGTCTGAATGTAATTGCTGGGACTCTGGAGAGGGTTACAGTACAGCTAACAGACACGTGAAAGGGAACTATATGCTGCAAAAAAACTGAAGGCATGGGCCTATGTGCGATGGCCTGGCAATGCCCCTGACAAAGGCTTAGAGGACTCAGCTCCTAGATTACATAGGGAATAATGGATGGGTAGGTGGTTATAATGAGGATTTTACATCCCTGTGGGGTGGGATGCCACATAAACCTGGAGAGCGAGGGTCCAGGGGTTTGTTAAGGCATCCCACCCTGAGACTGTGCGTAAAATCCAAGTTTTATACACCTACCCATCTTTTACTTTGTATAATTGCTGGGGATAGTTTTTTTGCCAAAGCAATTATACAAAATAAATGTATCTGTGATCGGAGCTGAACTGAAGACCGTTGGGATTTGAGCGTGGTCTGTGGGTAGCTGGGGTTCTGCTGAAAAGCATTTCTTGCACTCCTTTTTTTTAACATTTTAATCGATAATACAGCTTTGTGCCCTTTTATTTATTTATTTTTCAAAAAAGAACTTACTGCGGAGTCAGGCGCTGAGTTCTATAGACTGTTGAGGAGCAGGATGGCAGGGAATGGCACAGCAGCGGAAGTTCACAGTTAGCGTGGTACTTCGCATGACTAGAGTAAGGTTTTCTCTTTTTTTTTTTAAGCAGTGTTGTTTAGAAGTGTGAAAATGAGGGTTCTTTTGGGGTAGAAACATGCCGATACCAAGTTTCGGATGCTAAATACCCAGCGTGGGAAGTGGCAGATGCAGAGAGGAAGGGAAAAGCCGGACCTGGCGCATGCCTAGTACAAGGGAAACCGGGTGCGTGAATGTCGTCATAACCGGCTGGTTATAATGACAGAATAATGACAGAATTATAACCCGGATTTCCTATGGGAAAAAACTGTAACCAGTTATTATAAGCAATTTATTTACACAAGTTATACTACTGTAGGTGTGATGCGACATGTCATTTCCATTCTGGTCCCACTTCTGCTTGTTGACTTTTCAAATGTTTAATGCTGTGAGGTGAGAGTAGTGAATTGCCAAACCTAATGTAGTATCAATTGAAATGTTAATTACCCAGTTTACCCTACACACACACACACACACACACACACACACACACACACCGTGACACTTTGTGCTGGATCTGAGGCTTTGGGCTGCATCTGTGTTTGCAGAAATCACACAAATTAGAGTATATCTGCTTTTCTTCTTTCTAATCAGCATTTAAATTATTTTACCATATTTCATTCAGTATGACAACGCACTGTGTATGGCCCCAGGAAGTTGAAGCACCAGTAACTAGCTATACTTATAGAATTCAGTTTTTGCTGACCTTGGAATCCCAGGTGTTGGCTGTAGTTAGACACTGCTCTTAAACCGCTAGATGTCATACCTTGCTTGAAGCTGAAGGTGTGCAAAAAGTGGTACAGCCCTCAGGTACTATGCAGCACTTGAGGGCTCACAAAGTAACTCACACTAGAACATTCAAATGCTGTTTGCTGGTGTCAATTTATTTAATCCACTCTCAACTGTAATACAGCTGGTTCACAGCAAAATGACAAATGTGTGCAAAAATAGCAGTAATACCAACAATGCCAAATAGTAAATATCACTCGTATCTGATCTAGCCCCAGTGTTTCAACCTTTCCCAGAGACTTCCTTCCAACTCATGTTTTCTGCAACAAGGTGAATTGCAGATCTTGACTGGGTTGTAACCAGTGGGCCTTGCAAAATATGAGGGGCAGAAACATACCAGTAGTGTTACGTGAACATGAGGCATTATTTAACATTGGAAGTATCATAACAGGTCAGTACCCACTCCTATGGCAAGCCGTTAGGGACATAATTCATAATCTCTGGCTGAATAGTAAAACACATACACTATATGGTGAAATACATACATCATATAGTGAAATATATACATTATATAGTGAAATACATACACAATGTAGTGAACCACATACAGTATCTACTGAAATATATACATCATATAGTGAAATACATGTACTCTATACTGAAATACATGTAATATATAGTGAAACACATATGCTATATAGTGAAATGCTTACATTGTATAGTGAAATACATACACTATCTACTGAAGTCCACATACTGAGTACTGAAAATCCACATACACTACATACTGAAACAAATGTACTATGTACTGAAACATACTGTATACACTACCTATTGAGATACCTACACTACAGACTGAAACAGCCACATAAGCTACTGTATCTACTGAAACAAATACTCTATAGATTGTAACACATACACTATATATTGAAAAAAATCTGCATACACAATATACTGAAACAAATACACTATATATTGAAATACATACACTATCTATTGAAATGCATACACTACACACTGGAAAAAAGCACATACAATATATACTGAAACAAATACACTATATATTGAAACATCTACTCTTTATATTGAAATACATACAGTATCTATTGAAATAAATACGCTATGCACTGAAAAATCTGTATACACTATATACTGAAACAAACACACTACATGGTGAAACACATACACTATGTATTGAAACACATGCACTGTAGGCTGAAAAATTCACATGCACTATATACTGAAACAAATAAACTATATACTGAAATGGATTATGTTCAAGGGAATCAACAAAGTCCAAGATGGTAGCATCTTTCAAAAAAAGAGGTGTGCAAGAACAAGGGGGCACAATTTGAAGATGGGGGGAGCAGCTAAGAGGTAATTTAAGGAAGTATTTTTCACAGAGAGGGTTGTGGATGCATGGAACGGCCTTCCGGAGGAGGTTGTGGAGTCAAAAACAGTGGTGGAATTCAAGCATGCATGGGACAGTCATAAGGCAATTCTAGGGGGTGGGGATAGGAAGAAGTAGGCTGTTGGTTAACTAGGATCTGCAGCTTATCCATAAGGTAAGGAAATGGACAGACTGGGTGGGCCAAGCAGTCCTTATCTGCCGTCAAATTCTATGTTTCTATGTACCCATCCCCTGCCCCTCCCCCCCCGAATGGCCTGCAGCTGAACTCCTTGCCTGCTGCATTCAGTTAACTGCTGGCTTGATGAGAGGATGTTTTTGAAACTGCAGAGCAGGTAAACAAAACAGGGCTATCTCTTATTCTACTTCTGTATGGGGTTTTACATCTTGTTTTGCTTGCACACCTTTAATCAAATTTCAGAACATTGTGATGTGACGAGACACTTTTAGAACTAATTTAAAATGCTCTAGTTTATTCTTTTAAATAAGTGCTGCCTTCATTTACTGTTAGACACTTTTGTATAGGAAGCTAATAACATACCACTCTCATACCATATAAACACAGGGAACTGCATGCATTTTTCTAAGTTAAAATTGTGATTAGATTTATGTGTAATAAATTACTGTGTTGGTCAAGCAACTTATCTGAGCTGAATGCTTGGGAAGTGTACTACAGGAGCTGTGAAATTGTAAGTCAAATGCTTTTGTAGTTTGTACTCTACTGAGTTAGTTTTGATTTAGTTTTTTTTTTTATTTGAATGTTTTGTTTAATAAAGGTTCTTGGTTAAGAAAAAGATACATATTGCAGCAATCGCTCAGGGCCCAATTCTCGTCAGAAGCTCAGCTGGCATATGCATAATTTGCACTTTCTGTTCTGAATAACTTCACTGTGATGCCTCACTGGTGGCTCTCACAGCTCCTAACCTCCCCATTACATATCTGCAGAGCATTGCAAGGTGAACAGAGCTTTGCCAGGCACTTGGTCTCCACTAATAAACCTGCCCTGGTCTAGCTTCATAGTGCATAATTATGCTGTTTATATGGTATGACTGTGTTATTGAGTCTGAGATTTCCAAACTGTGTTTTATTTCTTTTTCAAATGGGATGTTTATCTTCTAGGTCACCCACTGACCCCCTTGTGCACTGGCCCGTCAATCCGCATCACCCAAAATCACCAAGACTTAGCTGCTCTGAGAGCTCCCATAGCCTCCCCCCCCCGTGGTGGGGCCAGGAGGGAGAGGGCTATTCACAAGGATCCACATATTCAGGAGCAGAGCCTTGTTAGTAGTGCAAAGCATGTGGCAGGTTGGTGGATTATTTTGAAATTTGAGGTTTTCTACCTTTGGCTTATCAAGCATGCAATGATGCCAATCCAATTAAAGTCAAGTACTGCTTTGTGCCTGCCTGAGCCCTGCCAGTGTTTTTCATCTAGGTGGCTGTTAAAGAGCAGGGTGGTCAGACTCTCCCTCCTTGAGAGGAGAGCAGTCCCAGAGATGCTCAGTCATCTCTCCTGTCAGTTAACGTCTGTTTGACTCAGGTCCTCCCCTGAAACTGGGCCACTGGCATGGGAGGCAGTACAGTTACCACTAAGCCTAAACTAAACCACTAAACCAGACTGTATTTTTATAAGTAAATAAAAACAGCACTTGGATGAAAGAAGAAATTGTATTTTAGCTACAATTGTTATAAATATTTAAGACACATCACAATATTTTGAAACTGATTAAAGGTTTTCCTAGGAAAACAGCATAAAATAATACATAAAGATGTAGAATAAGATAATCCATTTTTGTTTACTTTCTGCATCTTAAGAGGCATCGGCAGGGGATTTTTAGTCAATTAGGGTCCCATTTTCAGAAGGTTGGTGGAATGATAAACATCTAAGCACTGTGCCATTTGGGAAAACAGCATGGTTGAACAGGTACCATATATTTAACAGCCCCAGATACTAACCTGATCATGTGCATGTGCATATGTACTACTAAAGCCTTGCAAATGAGGGATCCCCTCCAGCATACAGAGCACAGTGCTATATAAAGGTTTTGAAAGTGCTTAACAATTGAAATTGCAATACTGTTTACTGCTTCCAAAAATCCTGCCATCATTTGAGCACACAGTGGTACATATTGTCACCCTACCTCTGGTCACCATTATGATGCTCCCAAGTAGTATACCAAAATGATCCTTGGCATGTAAAGGTTCTACACCCCGATCACAGTTTAAATGGCTCCAGTCATTATAGTAAAATGATCCTTGGTGTCTAGTGCACCCCATCCAGGCATACTAAGCTGGGAGCTCATTTCTAGATGCATCCTGGGGGAAGGGGGACTTGTACAAGTGGGGCTTAGGTAGCACAAAAGTTCAAAATACATAACATACATGGAGCAGAGTGGTACACAACCACAAATTATATTGGGAATAATACATGCAAGGCATGAGAATTTGAGTGACAAGCAAACAATCAACAATGCATACACAACACAGTCAGGAGCCACAAACATATGCTGGCAATCAAATACAGAGCAGTTTAAATCAATGCTGGCTATAAACATTTACGCATAACTAGAGTGGAAGCATAAGGGCCAAATTATAGCTGTACCTAAACTGGAAACAAGTCATAGAAGAGCAAGAGGGAAAACTAGAGCAAGTGCAGGAGGGAGAGGTGAGATCTCTGAAGTGGTTTGAAAGAATCCATGGGAGGGAGATTGATGAATGGCTGGGGTGAGGGAGTTCCAGATTTTAGGGAAGCGGTGGCTGAACATGGCTTTGCTGATGGTTGTGGAAACTGAAGGGACTGTTAGGGTTTGAATATTTCAGCTTCTGATGGTATGGCTGTGGGGGGATGTCAGAGAGATAGGAGGGTAGGGAAACAAACCAGATTTGCCCACAAAGCTGGCACAGTGGGCATGGTTTCTGTCCACAAGAAAAGAAAAGGAGAGAGATTTGTATATAGAACAGTGGTGAGTCCAAGAAGGATAGTCGAGAGTGTAATGGCAGAATTGTTGAAGAGTGTGTCCAGTCTGCCAAGGGTGAGTGACTGGGGCTATGCTGTAGACCACATCACTATAGTCAGAGATTTGGAGGATCATTCTCTGGATAATAGCACAGTATGCTGGAGGTGGGATACAGTCACAGTTCCTGTAAAGTGCACCAAATTGGGGTGCAGCTTTTTGACTATAGCATCCACTTGTTCAGAAAAGTTTAGGTGCTGGTCTAGCCAGATACCAAGATAACTAAAGGTGGTAACATCCTCCACAGGGGAGCCATCCAGGGTATGGAAAGTAGGAAGGGGAGGAAGCCTAGAGAGCCTGTGCCTTGTGCAAAAGGACATGGAGACAGTCTTATTGGCACTGAGGAAGAGCTGATTTGTGCATGGTCAGGGCTTTACTTGATCAAAGTCCAGCTAGAGTCTGTGTGCCTGCTGTGAAGAGGACCATGTCATCTGTGTACATGTGAATTGATTCAGACAAGCATATGGAGGGGAGATCATTAAGGAAAATGGAGAAAAGTAGTGGGCCTAACACAGATCCTTGTGGGACCAAGTGGATACAGGCAGGGAGGAGAGAGGGGTTCCCAATTTTGACTGCTTGGGACCTACTCCTGTGGTAGGAGTGGAACAGTTGATGGCTAAGTCAGAGAGGCCTGCAGCCTGGAGTCTGGCTAATAATGGGGTGGTAGACAGGGTTGAATGCTTTGGCTAGATTGACAAAGATAGCAGAGTCTGTGATCCACACCATTATGGATGGATTTGGTGGGCCTGAGCAGGGAGATGATGGTGGTGGAGTGACTTTTGTGGAAGCCAGACTTGTATTGGGTGAAGAAGAAAGAGGAGTCCAGAAAGGGAGAGAGTTCTGACAAGATAATTTGTTCCTGTATTTTGGAAGGAGGAGAGAAATGAGTCTGTAGCTGTTAGTACCAGATGGGTCACCACCTTTTGGAGGAGGAGTAACAGTGACAGTCTTCCAGTCAGCAGGGATGGAGGAACACCAGAAAGAGAAGTTAGGGAGGTCAGCCAATGAGGAGGAGATTGCAGAAGCAGAGAGGTGGAGGAGCTTGCTATCCAGGCCATCTGGGCTCTTACCCTTGGAAGGATTAAAGGCCGGAAATGTATCGGTGATAAAGGATGGAGTTACTGGACAGAAAAAAAAAACAATAGGGGGAAGAAAGGAGATGGCAATCATGCAGGCTGGCAGGGGTGAGAGGGAGGTGAGGAAGGGGAGAGGGAGGAGAGGAGAGAGGAGGTACAGGCGATGAAAAGGAATTACATCTCTATGGTGATTAAGGAGAGGTTAGAGACAGGCGTGTCACTGACTCTGAGGACAGGCAAAGGAGTGGGAGAGGAGAAGAGATTGTGACAGCCTTCCAAAATTTAGACAGGTAACCAATGTTGGTACTGAAGTTAGATGTAAAATACTCACCTTTGGCAAGCTTATTGATGTGGTACAGGTGCTGAGGGGGTGGTCATACCTCTGGAAGCCATAAGGGAATGCATTACATTTATTTCTGACCAGGCCAAATCATGCACTTGCAAGTAAGCTATGAGCTCAGCCATGATCTAGGGGAGGTGAGGTACCTTTTCTCATGTCCTGCTCTGGGGGGCATGGCAGTCCCATATATCAAGGAATTTTGTTTTGAAATATGTTAGCATGGAGTCAGTGGAGCAGACCAATGAGATAGGGGACCAATCAGAGCGGCTTAGGTCACAGAGCAAGGGGGTGAGTTCCAGGGATTTGAAGGAAAATATAAGCAGTGTTTTGGTGGGGGTGAGGGGGCTTTAGTTGAATGAGAGGCGGCACAAGGTTGTGATTATGGTGTCAAATCAGAAGAGAGGGAAGTCAAGATTGGAATGCCACAGAGATCCATCCTGACTCTTGCTCTCTTCAATATGCTCATTAACAACATTTGAGAATGAATCTGGGTTTGTTTCTCTTTGAAGATTACACCAAGATCATGGGAGGGTAGAAAGTGATGGGGGAAGTAGGAAACTGCAGACTGACATGTAAAGATTAGAGAGGTGGCCTAAGGTTTGGCAGTTGAAATCCAATGCCAAAAAGTGCAAGGTGATTCACTTAGGGGACAAGAACCCCAGGACAGAGTACTGGATAGGAGGGGTAGAGCTAAACACTACAGCTGAGGAAAGGGACCTAACATTTATCATTAGTGACTCCCTTAAACAATCAAGCTAGTACAGTGAGGCATCTAGTAAGGCAAATAGGATACTAGGATGTGACAGAAGGGTTCTGATAGTAGAAGAAAAGAGGTTTACTGCCTCTTTATTGATCATTGGTGAGGCTGCACCTGGTATACTGTTCAGAGTTCTGAACTTCTGAAGACCTCACCTCAGAAAAGATAAGGACAAAGGGTGATCAGGATGATTCAGAGCTGACAGGACAGATCATATGAGGATCTGCTCAAGGCACTGAACATGTCTTCACTGGAGACCAGACAAGAGAGGAGTGATATGATAGAGATCTTCAAGTTCCTGTAAGGAATAAACAAGGTGAATGGAGAATAACTACTTAGCATAAGTAACAGTTCAAGGGCATGGAGGCACAAGTAGAAACTGATGGGAGGGAGGTTCAAGAAGGATATTGGAAAGTTTTATTTTCCAGAAATGGTGATGGAAATGTGGAATAGTCTGCCAACTGAGATGGCAGGCACCAAAACCATAAATGGTTTCAAGCATGGCTGTGACAAAGTGAAGGGTATAATGGTTACTCAGGCTGATAGTAGTAGGGAAGGGAACAAGGGAGTGGATAGTGAAGGCTAGTATCTGTGTATGGACAGTAGGTTCTGAGGTTTAATAGGGGAAATAGGGGCAGACATGATGTACCATTTTTTTCTCTGCCGTCTTCTGTTTCTGTGTTTCTATTTTTCCATGATCCCTGACATCCAGTAGCCCCACCTGCCAGTCACAAATCTGAGCCCCCTCCCAAAGCCATCCAGCCAGGTCCCTCCACCCCTTCCCCATTGGCTCCCCCATTTACCCAAGACTGCAGCCACTTCCCTGTGACTGTGATAGGTATAGCATCTTAGCTCATTACCTTGGCTGATCACTGTCTGAGTGAAAGGGAGTGAGTGCATGCCTACTGTAGAACATCTGTTTCTATAGTAGGTGTGTGCTCACGTCATGTCACTCAGAAAGTGGCCAGCTGAGGTGGTGAGCAGAGGGGCTGGACCTGTCACTGTTGCAGTGGGAGGGACTGGCAGCTGGGGTAATTTATGAGCCACCATGGGAAGAGGGGTGGAAGTACCTTAATGGGTGGAATTGGGAGGGGGCTCACACTTGCAATCAGGGTGATCTGGATGCCAGGGATCCTCTTAATATACTAATCAGGTGCATCTGAATGGTGATTGGGGGTGGGGAAATTCTAGATGCCAGGGATCATTTTATTACATATGGGGCATCTGAATTGTGATGAGGAGGTGGGGCTGGCACTGCTCTGTATAATTCCTCCATGCAGTCATGCACAGAGGCATTGTGCGGAAATGTTAGTTAGCCCATATGGGCCGGCAAATGTCCCACTAGCACCTTTCCTGCCCTATGGACTTAGCATGCTGAGACTTGAAAATGACCCATGGGGTAAAGGTGCTATCCTATTTGGGACATGCTTTCTCAATTTTTTCCTCTGAATCCCTGTCTTACTGAAGGCTGTGATAGTGCCTAATCATGCCATAGCAGGCTTTCCAATGGGAACCAGTGATGACTGTACAATGTGGTTCAATATTACGATGGGTGCAGAGGCAAGCCACAAAAAGAGGATGGTCCTACACTTTAGTAGGTTGGAGTTTAAAGAAATCGGAGACTTCTTCAGAAGCAGCCTAGCAGGGGAGGATTGTCAGAGAGGGGTAGAGGAACAGTGGAGAAATTAAGTAAAGGCATAGGGAAGGCAACCAGCATCTGCATGAAGGAAGTGAGCAAAAGCAGGAAAAAACAAGCATTTGTCAATGCTGAATGTTGTACTGCTGGCTTTGGCATTGGTAGTGCAGGAGTTAGAGAGATGCATAATAGGAATGGCAGTGAAATATGGAAGTGACGTCAACCCCACACCACCCTGCAGAGACTGACAGGCATTGAGGTATGCCTTTGGATTGTCGACCATAACGCTCATGCCATTTTGCCTCATCCTACCCTGCAGACTCTGACAAGTGTCACGTTGTGCCTTGGAGCCATCGGGTCTTATGCTCACCCCACTCCATAACAAAATACATTGAGATGGGTGCAGTATAGGAGAATGGGGTGAACTTTGGGGCCAAAAAGTCCAAGGCACACCTTGATGCCTGTCACTGGCTGCAGGGTAGGGTTGGGGTGGAATGGTGTGACCACTACAGCCGACAATCCAAAGTCAACCACTTGATACCGGTCAGTCTATACAGGGTGGGTTATTATGGTTAGGAGACCCCACCTCATGAAGGCATTTAGGACCTCTGCTCATGAAGAGTTGCACTGTGATTTTGTTAATATGTCCTGAACGTTGATTTCCCATAGCAACTGTGGCATTCTGCGTCAGATGTGAGGAAACACATTTTGGGTAGGATGTGAAAAATAACAGCTTTACTATTCATAAGGATGTGTGAAGAAATGGCAATATGGAAAATCTGGAGTGAAAATATTAAAAGTTCTCAAAGTTACAAGTGTGCATGGAAACTGCACAATGTGTGCTCATAACACAGTCACTTTGTGGAATTTGTTCTCCAAATTTTCAACATAGGCATTTTGGGAACCCATCTCATGAACAGTAACACTGTCATTTCATTAATCAGTCCCAAAAGGTGATTCTGTGCAGTGACCCTGAAATCACCTTTCAGGATCAAATAATGAAATGATAGTGACTGAGTTCATGAGGTGGGGTCCCAAGAACCTCATGTTGAAAATTTGGAGCCAAAAGTCATAAGAGTAGATTAGGTATCCACCTAAGTTGACCCCCCCACACCATTGATTTCATTGTATAGATTACCAGCACTTCTTCAGTTCGTGGTCTGTTTTGAAGAGTGCAGATGTGTTCCTGCTCAACCGAAGATCACTGGCGCTGGACTCTGGAAGTAAGTATGGGGTGGGGGTTGGGGTGGGGTTAGAAGGTGGGTGCAGATTGGGGAGGGGGCCTGATGGCAAACAACCATTTTCTTTGTTTCAGGTTATAATAAAAATAAAAGAAAGAACACCGAGGACCATTTTCCTTTTTTTTTTTACAGGTGTAAGGAAAATGTTGGGCAACTGGGGTGGGTTTCCAGTGTGTCCCATGAGTGTGTGGTGTGATGTTAGCCACACTGCCATGGGCAGGGGCAAATGCTTATGCAATTAGCTTTTGAACACAGAGGCACACTGGGGTGGGCTCCCAGTGTTCACACAATCTTGGGGGGTTAACTATGCCAACAGAAGGACTGGGCACCCCTAAAGTCAGCTTGCTGGGGATTATGAGAGGTGGACAGCAACAGCCTCAACCATGTTCACTGAAATGTTACACCAGGCAAGGCACATCCTGCAGTGATGGGGAGCACCCTCATTGCAGCGGCGAAATTGTTTCAAGTTGGTGGCACACTTTTGCAGTGCTGTCATAGACAGTGTGCTGTTTCATTTGTGCCACAGAGCCCAGCCCGAAAAAGCAGTGGTGCCTTTGGCCACAACACAACTGCACCTCCAAAACCTGCCACCACTATATGTTGTCTGTGCTGTGTGCACAAGACAACATAAAAAGGACCATTATGGTGCTGTAGGGAAGTTGCCATGAAGGTGTCTGAAGGACATCCCCAACCAGTCTGGTTAAGCAATTCCCTCACTGTTTTGAAGGGTAGGCTAGCCCACAATGGCACCCACAGCTGAGACCAAGGTGGAGGGCAGATCCTCAGTGATGCAGCACCAGGAAAGGGGAAAGAAAATCCCAGAGGAGGAGGAAGCTTCTCTTGGTGGGGACTCAGTTGCCAAGGAGTGAAATTAGGGAACTCAGCAGGAAGGATAGGGAGGTAAAGTGCATTTCAGAAGGCACTGCATGGTGGGATGAGAAGGTGGATCAATAGGATCACAAGGGTAATGGCAAGGAGGGAGGAACTGGATGTTATTGTCCACCTGGGGATGAATAACTTGGCAGGAGACAAAGTGGAAGTAGTTAGAATCCAAAAGGATTTTAGGAAGTTGGGGGAGTCTGAAGCAAGCAGAACACTTCAACGAGGCAGTGTAGTGCAGTGGTTTAAGGCTCTGAGCTGCAATCCTGGAGACCTGGGTTTGAATCCCACAGCTTCCATTTGCATACTGTGTGACCCTGAGCAAGTCACTTAACTTCCTTTTGCTCCCAGGTCACACCTGTAAACAAGCTTCAGCTTAGTGTGTCTCTCCTGGTAAAAAAAAACAAACACTCCATCTCCTTCTTGGAGGTGCCACCTGTCCATGGCAGGGGAAAGGCTAGGGCTCTCCACATCCAGTAATTCAACTCCTGGTTGAAGGAATGGCATGGGATGGAGGTTATGGCTTAATGAGGACTGGGGTCCCACCTGGATGAGCATAAAGCCTGTATAAGATAATGGCCTGCATCCATCAGGAAGGTGACCCGAGTAAAGTGTAGATAAGCTGATGATAAGCATTTAAAATGGCTGGAGGAGGAGTCAGGAAAGTCAGGCAACATAGTATCACCCCCCTGGGCACATGCAGGAAAATTAGTTGAAGTCTGGGACACTGAGAGCAGAAGCAGAGTGGGAAGCAGTGAATTCTAGGCCACATAAGAAAGACAACTGGGGAGAGGGGGATGAAGCAGAGATGGGAGGGGGAAGGAAGCAGGAGAGCAACAGCAAGAGAAGGAAGGGGCTAGGATGCAAAACATGGAAGGCATGGTAACAAATGCCCGCAGCATGGGAAATAAAATCCCAAACCTGGAGGTATTGATAGTAGAGGCAGACCTGGACATAGTAGCAATATCTGAGACATGGTACACTGTTTATCATGGGACATTAATGTACCAATTTATGCTCTGTTCAGGAGGGATGGAGGGTAAAAAAGGAGGGAGTGTGGCCCTGTATGACAGAGAGGCCTTAAAGGAGACAGAGGTGCAGGGTAGACAGGGGGAGGCTGAGGCACTGTGGGTCAGCTTTGAACCTGGCAAAGGCTCAGCAATATGAACAGGGGTGATCTTCAGGCCTTCAGCACAGGGGGAAGAAGTGAGAAGTGGACAGGAAACTTGCAGATGGAATACACAATATGGCAACAAAAGGTGAAGTCCTGCTGCTGGGGGATTTCAGTATGCCAGATGTGGATTAGTCCACCCAGGCAGCTACTTCAGCCAGAAGCAGAAGCATCCTGGATTCCCTACAGGGGGCAGGTCTAAGGCAGCTTGTGCTTGATCCAGATAAAAGGCCATTCTTGACCAGATACTGACCAATGGGGACAAAATGCAGATATCTGTGTGGAGGGACAGCTGGTATCCGGCAACCATCACATAGTGTAGTTTAGCATGGAACCCTGGACCCAGTCCAGTCACAAAAGGGCAAACATTTTCAATTTCAAGAAGGCAGACTTTACTGACATGGGGAGATACATCTCAATAGCCTTCTTTAGAAGCTTGTAAAAGGGTGGCATTCAGGAGGTATGCTGAAACACAGAAGAATGAGAATAGAGAAGTGTATCAGGTAAAACAGAGGGAAGCAGGTAAGGTAATGAAGGGATCAATGCCTCAGATACAAGAAAGCATAGCCAAAGGGTATCAAAAGAAGACCAGACTTTCTTCAGGTACATAAGCAAGGAGAAAAAGGCAAGGGGAGGGATTCTGAGGATAAGGAGGATGACAAAGGGAGACTGCACAGAGGGATTAGTAAAAGTATACATCCTGAACAGGCACTTCTACTGTTTCACAGTGGAGAGACGAGGGACAGTTCACCAAGTAGCAGCATGAACACTGTGGGGAAGTGGACACAAGTCCATTTCAAGGAAAGAGTATTATTGAAGGACTTCAAATTTTAGGGTGGGCAAGGCCATAGGACCAGATGGATACACCTAAGGGTATTAAAGGGAACTAGGCAGGGAGGTGCTTGCTATTCTACTCATGGCCTTATTCAGCAACTCACTGGAAACAGGAGTAGTTCCAGAGGACTAGAGGAGAGCAGACATAGTTCCATTTTGTGAGAGCATCAGCAGGGAGCAGGCTAGCAAATATGGCCTGGTCTGTCTTACTTGAGTCATGGAGAAATTAATGGAATCCATACTAAAAGAGAGACTGTTAGAGTATTTTGAATCCAATGGGCTGCAAGACCACAGGCAGCACAGATTCACAGGGGAAAGGTCATGCCAAATGAATCTGGTAGATTTCTTTTACTGGATGACCAGGGAGATAGATAAGAGGAGAGCAGTGGACAAGACTGATCCAGAGTTTAGCTAGGCCTTCAACACTGTGCCACAGAGGAGGCTGATAAAGAAACTGAATGGCCTAGGGGTGGGATCCAAAATGGTTAATTGGGTTCAGTGTACTTGTGCAACTGGTTTTGTGCATGTGTAGCATAGATAATCTTTGGCTGTTCACCTCTCTATCCATGGGATATACCACATTGTATGGGTATGAAGAGAAGGAACCCTAGAGGAGGGTTCCACTCCTTGAGGTGCCGCAGGAGTGATTCCCTTGGCTAATGGTACTTTAAGAAGAAGCCCATGGGAAAGAAAGGCATGCCACTGGAGAAGGAGGGTTGGATGGAGGGGCAAGGAAAAAATACTTGTGTGTGAGTGAGAAGAGCAGCCTTAAATGGGTTGAATGGGAATGTGTCCAGTTGCACTGCCCCTTAAACTACAGATTGACCAACCTTCCAATTAGTAGTAGCTAGTAAATGGATAAGAAACAGAGGGTGGTGGTTAACAGACACTCACTCTAATGATGGGAGAGTGATCGGTGGGTGCCACAAGGCTCAGTACCGGGACCAATCCCCTTCTGAGCATGAGGGACACTACAGAAGAACTGAAGGAAGGTATGCTTTTGCAGATGATATCAACATTTTGCAATAGGGTAAACACCCGGGAGTGGTGAAGAGAATGATCAGGGATCTTGTGAATTTTGAGGAGTGGTAAAAGCATGGCAGTTGGATTCAATGCCAAAAAGTGCAAAGTCATGCACCTAGGGCATAGAAACCCAAGAGCTGAGTATAGGATGGGGGGGTTATTGACAATCAATAAACAGGAAAGGGATCTTGGGTTTTTTATGTCTGAGGACCTCAAAGTGGCACTGTTGCAAAAGCAGTGAGTAGGGTTAGTGGGATGCTGGGATTGTGCAGGGAGGATATCTCCATCCAGAGGATGGAGGTGGTGTTGTCAGATCTCACCTGGAGTGCGATGTAATTTTGGAGAACAAACCTCAGAAAAAACGTAGATAGGGTGGAGGAAGTCCACAGGAGGGCAACTAAAATAGTGCAGGATTTACATGAGAAACCCTAAGAGGAGAGACAGAGGGATCTCAGCATGTACATCCTAGAAGACAGGAAAGAGAAAAGTGACATGATGCAGGCTTACAGGTATCTTACAGGAGTGAACAGGGTCTGGGGAGTCACTTTCAAATGTGAAAGAGCACCAGGACCAGGGGGGATATGCAATGAAGCTGAGGGGGTCGAGAGAGAGATGTGAAAAAATATGGGTAGATGCCTGGAACAGATTACCAGCTGAAATGATGGAGGGTAAAACAGTAGGGGACTTCAAGCATGTGCGGCACAGACATAGTGGTATATTAGAGAAGAGGTGGGAGGGTTGATGGAGATCAGACAGCATTTGAGAAGAAAAATAAGGCCGGAAATATCTAGGCAGACTTGGTAGGCCAAGTGGTCCTTTTCTGAAGACAATTCAGTGTTTCTATGTTAATGATCGCACACCTACTATAGACTATCATTAAGTTGGTGGCTGCTATGGATGTGAGTGGAGGGTCTGTGCTGGTCACCATATACCATAGGTTAAGGGGCAAGTGGGGGCAGTTGTAGTGGTACTGGGTGGGCTGGTCGGGGGGGTAGATATTATACTTATGGGGCAGGGGAATTACACAATGTCAAGGATATGGTATGGAAGAATTACAGCACTTGACTGACTACTAATTGGGACATGTGGGGAACCCTGGTCTGGATATCAGGCAAATGGTACCGAGAAATTACTGATCTTATCAAGTGTTTGATTGGGGCACAGTTGATCAGTGGTGGGGGGTCTGCTGTCTGCTGGACACATGGGACAGATGTTTTATTACACAGACATGCAATTTGGGGGGTGGGGCACTGGACACCGGGACAATTATGCCATGTACCAGTGGAAGGGCCAGGGCTAGTGGTAGCCTGACATGGCCAGGTGTTGGGAGTGTAGGAATGCATAGTCCATAACACCTAGTTTGGGGAACCAGTAACTAGTGTTGCACTAATGGATAGCTACACCTCCCCAACCCTCCCAGCATGCCAATGTGCAGGGTGTTGTCAGCTGCTTTACACAGGTGCACAAGGATGGATTAGGGCCACTTACAAATGGACTAGTGACTTGGTAACCAAGCAATCATATGACCCTGTGCAGTACTATCCTGCTTTAGAGGTGAACATTGGGATTAGCAAGTTGATAACCTGTCTAACACTCACAAAAAAGCTTGAATATTCTGCCTTAGGGAGTTTTAAAACCATTGTAACTCTGTTAAATGAACAAGGAAACACCCTGGAGTTGTGGTTGGTGACGGTGCACCTTGGCCCCATGCCCACTGCTGGATCCCACCCACCTGGGTCCCAATCCTCTGTGTGTCTCCTCTGCCTGGATGATACTGGATGTCTTGGGTGCCAGGAGTGGCAGCCCCACCCTATGGATAAGCCAGGGAGGTATCTCACCAGGCGGAGGTAGGCATTAGTGGAGCCTTGGGAGGGGACCCAGAGCGTGGGTGGGGGACAGGTTGGGTGGGAGAGAACTGGGGATGGCACCTAAGAGAGGACACATCTCCGGTGATCAGAGGAAAGGGTTGGTAAAAAAAAAAATATTCCCAAACAGCATTCCCCCTTTTGATTTGAACCCAAATCACCTTTTGATAATGCAGCCACCAAACTATCTGACTATCTAACTGCTGCAGGTATTACCAAACACAAATCCACTGGTATCAGTTCAAAAAAGACACCCTGAATTTCATCCCTGAATACCTAAATGCCAAGCGGCAGGCCTGAGGTGCAGCTGGTTGGCTGGCGCTGGCACACCAACCTGAACCAAACAACCCCCCAACATGTTTCCATTGATGTCTTTAAATCTTGAACTGGCTATCAGCGCCAGTGGACTTGAACACAGATAACTATATATATATATATTTATATATATGTATATATATATATATACACACACACATATATACATAATATTCCCCAGGTGCAGGGCAATTCCTGTCCTTACTCACAGCTGTGCTGTATTAGTCCTAGGATGGCACATATGACTGAAGTCCTGGGGAGGATAGATCAGTAGACGCAGAATCAGGCCTGACGCTTAACACTTGAAGGTGTGGAAGCTGCAGCTTGGATCTTCAGTGTGACCCAAGGTCTTGCAGCCCTGCCCCCCCGGCCCACAGAGGCCCACTGCAGGGCATCACACAAGACCCACCAGCCACAAGGGACCCAGACATGGGAACATGCCCACGGTCTGGCTCCTTCACAGGTCAGAGCACCCCAGCACCTGGGCACAAATCCACAATCTCTTGCCACCAGCAGCCCCACTTGATAGGATCAGCAAGCTCCCCACCTGGCACGTTTAGGATTGATTCTTCAGATCATTTCCATTCTTTCCTCAGTTAACTGCTACTCTGTGCAGTCAAGCAGTCTCAGCTACCTTTTCGAATATCAGGCTCTGGAGGCACTGTGCAGAGTCTGAAATTCCAGGGATTTAATACAACAGTCTCCCATCTTGCTGCATCTCAGGAGCAGACAGCAGGCATCCACCCAGACAGCACCCGCTCATCCCCCTGCCCCCACAGTCTTTCAACTCCAACACAGTGGCCAATCTTGTGCTCTGGCTCACACACAAGTTCAGCAACTCTTTTTCAAAAATACATCAAAAACGTCCCATTTCTCACCATGCAGGTGCTAGTCAACTCCAGACAGAAGAAGCTCTCTTGTCAGCTTCTTAAAACCTGGGTTCAAATCCAGTTTTCATGTCCATTTTCTACAATTCATTTTTTTTCTGCCAAAAAACAGCCCTTTAACCTTGTCTTTCCCTTTTCCTGTTGACATCTTGTCATTGCCAGGGTATGACAGAACCTTTTACACTTTTTCTTACTTCTCTCATCAAAAATCTTTGATCATCTGTATCTCACTGATGTGGTGCAGATAAAACTGAAGAGCCTTTCTCCCCATCCTCTTGACACAAATCCATTTTCTTTATCCTTTTTCTCAATCCATTTAACCTTTACTCTGAACAATTTCATCACTGTGGTGCAACTTCTCTGGCAGCAACAAAATACTGCAGATCTCCCTCTCTGCAGAGCTGCCCGCAAAATCCTCTCTTTTCTCTCTAGGTAGGGAAAGTCACAACCAGCTCTGGGGGACAGATGGCTGGCAGCCCCCCCTCACAGCCCCACAACCGCACCTTCTCCCTAGGGGCTGGAGACCCCTCCCTGTGGAAGGGCTCCATCAAACTGATCTTTGAAACCAAAGTTCTTCCCCCTTGGGAGCTTTCTGGCAGTTCCCCATTGGCAGGAGCTACTGTCAACCAAAATTAACATGTACGAGTTTCCCGTGACACATCACTGGTTGCTGAAAAAGGCACACAGACTGTCCCCAGTATCTCCCCCAAGAGTCTTCATTGAAGTTCTACTCTTTAGCAGCCTCTTCCCGCTGATGGTCCAATTAGCATTTTTAGTTATTTTCCAGCCAGTCGCTAACGCTGAAACTTATTTTCCCCAGCACCAGACAGACTGAGAAACATGTGTAGTATAACAGCAGCAGGAATGAGGAATACATTTTCTAGATCTACCTGAATTAGGTGAGTGGGGGACCATCAGACTACTAAATAATTATTTTTTTATTGTGTCCAGAACTGACAGTGTGTGTATGTGTGTGTGTGTGGGAGGGGGGTTGCTGGCAGGCTGCATGTGTGCAGTTAAAACATGATTCCCAGAATCATTTACTAGCACTAACCATGCACTGTGTTAGCACTTCAAGAAAGCATTTAATATACCTGTACACCTTATATGCATTAGAGTTACCCCCAGTTGTACGAGCACCTGGTTGCAATTAGTAATCCTGTACAAAAAAAAAAATGTGCCACATTAACAGGTTAGCACTGCACAGAAGAATGCTTTTTAAAGTAGTACCAGCCATGCTTATCACAATGCAGTGCTAATTCTGTTACAGTGGTATGTGGGCCCCATTTTCAGATAAGTGCTGTGCACTCCTAAGTGCTGCACCTGAGATAGCCCACAGCCACAAAAGGTGGTGGTAAATGGCACTCACTCCAGTGAGGAGAGAGTGATCAGTAGCGTGCCGGAGGGCTCAGTAATGGGACACGTCCTCTTCAGTGTCTTTATAAGTGGCATAACAGAAGAACTGGAAGGGAAAATGTGCCTTTTTGCAGATGAAACCACAATCTGTAATAACACTGATAGGGGCAGATGGAAAGAATGAGTGGGGACCTTAGAAAACTTAAAGAGTGCTATGGGAAATGGCAGCTCGGGTTCAAATCCAAAAAGTGCAGAATCAAGCATCTAGGGACTAGAAGTCTAGAGGCTGAGTATAAAATGTAGGAGCAGGTACTTATGGTCACTAAGGAAACCTTTTATACAGCACTGTGCTCTGTATGAAGGAGAGGATTGCTCATTTGCATGGCCATAGTAGTATATATGCACATGCACATGATCATGGTAGCATCAAGTGATGCTGAGTATGACACCGATCCAACCATGCTGTTCCCACAGTGTAATGTTTAGCTCTGCATGCTAACCTTCTGAAAATGGGGCCCTAATGGACTAAAATTCCTGGCCGATGCCTCTTAAGATGTAGAAGATAAACATAAAAAGGGTTATCTTATCTCTCTGTTTATGTATTGTTTTATCGAATTTTGCTTGCAAAACATTTATCTGATTTCAAAACATTGTGATGTGACTTAAAATGTTTATAACAGACTAGTTAAAATGCATTTTTTTTCTTCTTTTACCTATATACTGTCTTCATTTATTTATAAAAACATAGTCTGGTGGGCTGGCCTAGCAGCTTGGTGGTGATTGCACTGCCTCCCATGCCAATGGCCCAGTTTTGGGGGTGGACCTGGGTTGCACAGAGGTTAGCTGGGGGGAGATATGATTGAGCATCTTGGGGATTGTGCTGCTCTCAGCGAGGGGAAGGCTGACCACCCTGCTCTTCAACATCCACCTAGCTGAGGAGGGCTAGCAGGGCAGTGGAGCTGCATAAATGGGAGGGCTCAGGGAGGCAGGCACAAAGCAAGCCTGTGTCTTTATATGCAATTGCATCATTGCATGCTTGGCTGCCCAGGGGATGAAACCAAAGGTAGAAACCCCACAATGGCAGAATGATCCAACAACCTGATGCAGATTCTACACTGCTAACCAGGCTCTGCTCCTGTCTTAATATGTGTCTCCTTGTCAGTGGCCCAGGCCCTCCCCCTCCTGGCCCCAACACAGGGGATGTGTATGTGGGGGGGGGGAATCTCAGAGCAAGTATGTCCTGTGGATGGTAAGTGATTAGGCTGGACATGTCAGTGGGCAAATGGGTAGCAGGGTGACTAAGGAGATAAACATCTCTGTGGAAAAAAAAAAAATAAAACACAGTTTGAGAAGCTCAAACCCCAAAACAGACTGTGCATGCCTCCAGTGAGGCATCACAGTAAAGTTATTTAGTAAAACAATGAAAATTATATGCATATGCCAGCTAAACTCCTGATGAGAACTGAATACTGAGGGATTGCAGCAAAAATATATATTTTTGTTTCATAACCAAGAAATGTTTATTAAACAAAACATTAAAATAAAAACTTAATCAAAACATAGTCCATAGAGTACAAACTAGCAATGTTTTTGGCTTATACTTCCACAGCTCCCGAAGTGCTTCAGAAGCATTCAGCTCAGATAAGTTGCTGGACTAACACAGTAATTAATTACACATAAAACCCAATCATCAATTTAACTTGGAAAAATGCATGCAGCCCCCTATGTATACAGGTATGTTAGGAATATCCTGTATTAGCTTCTTATACAAATGTATTATCTAACAGTAAATGAAGGCAGCACTTATTTAAAAGAATAAACTAGGGCATTTTAAATTAGTTCTAAAAGTTTCTTGTCACATCACAATGTTCTGAAATTTTATTAAAGGTGTGCAAGCAAAACAAGATGTAAAACCCCATAAAAAGCAGATTAAGAGATAGCCCTGTTTTGTTTACCTGCTCTGCAGTTTCAAAAACATCCTGCCATCAAACCAGCAGCTAACTGAATGCAACAGGCAAGAAGTTCAGCTGCAGGCCATTTAAGGGGGTGGGGCAGGGGGATGGGTAGTTTCAGAACATAGTCCATTTCAGCATATAGTTTATTTGTTTCAGTATATAGTGTATGTGAATTTTTCAGTCTACAGCGTATGTGTTTCAATACATAGTGTGTGTGTTTCACCATGTAGTGTATTTGTTTCAGTATATAGTGTATGCAGATTTTTTAGTGCATAGTGCATTTATTTCAATAGATACTGTATGTATTTCAATATAAAGTGTAGATGTTTCAGTATAGAATGTATTTGTTTCAGTATATAGTGTATGCAGATTTTTTCAATATATAGCGTATTTGTTACAATCTATCGAGTATTTGTTGTAGTAGATAGTTTATGTGGATGTTTCAGTCTGTAGTGTATGTTTCAGTATATAGTACATTTGTTTCAGTATATAGTGTACGTGGATTTTCAGTACTCAGTATGTGGATTTCAGTAGATAGTGTATGTATTTAACTATACAATGTAAGCATTTCACTATATAGCATATGTGTTTCACTATATAATATATGTATTTCAGTATACAGTACATGTATTTCACTATATGATGTATATGTTTCAGTAGATACTGTATGTGGTTCACTACATTGTGTATGTATTTCACTATATAATGTATATATTTCACTATACGATGTATGTATTTCACTATATAGTGTATGTGTTTTACTATACAGCCAGAGATTATGAATTATGTCCCTAATGGCTTGCCATACACTCCAATGACTTTTCAACCTCAAATCAAATCAAATCTTTATTTATCCAGGCAAACACCATTGAGCATAGCTCATTTACGAGATGTACCTGGTTAGCACAGGAACACAGGATATACAACATATGAACAGTCACAACATAACACCTCAGCAATATTATACAATACAGACATACAATAGTTAAATGTAGTCATAAGTGGAGAACAGTTTGGAAACAGTGGTTCAATTCCTTCATGGTGTATAATGAGTCTAGTAACAGTAGCTGGAAGTACTAAAAAAGACAATTATTAGGTAATGGTATATTATATACAATGCCATAAGAAACAAGACAGACAGTGAGTTGAAAACAGAAAAAAAAAACACAGTGTAACAGGGTAGGGGAGGGTGTGGTAGGTGAGGCAAGATAGGGTACAGGCAGGGTGGTAAGGGATAGAAAAGGGACAGATGAAGCCTTGGAGAGAACACAGAACAGGAGGGCAGGGAGACAATTAGGTATTAGAGAAATATGAAAGAGAGGCCACAAGGTCAGGTGTAGTGGAGAGAACCACACCATCATGGTATGCTGTAAGTGCAGGGAAGTTTAAGATCGGGGGAAGCAGTTGCAAATTTCCTTGATCAAATGGTCATATAGTGTCTTGAAGGAGGATAGACTGACCAGGGTACTAAGCTTTAACAATATTTGTATTTTGTTGCATAGAGACAGCAGCACAAAGTTTATAGCCATTCTCCCAAAGCGTGTTTTTAGCTTAGGTACCTTTAAGGAAATAAAGGAGTAGCTTCTCAGTACATAGTTCTCAAGCTGGCATAGTGGAAGACAATCAGAGATATATAAGGGTAGTTTTCTGATAATAGCTCTGAACGTCCAGAGTACAGCATTTCTGTTTCTCCTGTACTGAAGGGAGGGCCACCCCACTGCAGCATAAAGGGCACAATGATGAGTGGAAAAAGGTAGGCCAGTAGTGAATCTCAGAGCCCTGTGATACAGAATTACAACATATCCAATTTAGCAAGATGAGAGACAGGGCAGTAACTATAAAGAAAGTCAGCATAATCGACCAAGGAGAGAAACGTTGTTTGTATCAGCCACCACTTAGCATTGCTAGTAAGGAAGTTATTAATCCTGAAAAAGAGTTCAAGCCTCTGCCTCAATTTCTTTAGCAGATCTTCGATATGGTATGTAAAGGAAAGTCTATTGTCGAGCCACACTCCCAAGTACTTGAATTTATTGACAAATTCTAAGTTTTCTCCCAGGATTGTTGTGATCTGTGGAATGGAGCCAGCACTGGCCAGGTTTGCAGCATGGAGAAGTGGAGAAAATAGCATTGCCTAAGTTTTTTTGGCATGTAAAAAGAGCTTTTTGTTTAGGAGTTGGCTCTGAAGTAGATTGAATTCAGATTGTAGGTATCCACAGGCAGCTTCTGATGAAGGATGACTTAGATAAAGAACCGTGTCATCTGTGAACAGATGGATATTGACCTTAGTTATGTTGGTGTCAATGTAGTTTATGTAAATTGCAAACAGTAGGGGACCAAGAATCGATCCCTGGGGGACCCCTCTTTGCAGAGGTTTAAGGGGAGAAGTTCACATTCTGCCTTGACTTGCTTCCACCAGTCAGAGAGGTAGTCAGCAAACCAATGCAAGGATAGTGAGTTCAGTCCTATCGCCCTCAGGGAGGAAAGGAGCAGGCCATAATTGACGGTGTCGAAAGCCTTACTTAAGTCTGAGAACAGTGCACAGATGAAGTTTTAATTCTCCAGGTCTTGCTGCCAATCATTGATCACTTTGACTAGGGCCGTAATGGTGCTATGCTGTGCTCTAAAGCCAGATAGCATTGGGTTTAGAAGATTCATAGTTTCTGCCTAGGTTCTCAACTGCTTGCTTACAATTTTTTCCAAAAGTTTGGACTGTATAGGGAGTAGAGAAATCGGTCTGTAGTTGTTAAGATCAGAGGGGTCCCCAAATTTAAACAGAGGGATAACATGAGTTGTTTTCCATAAGAGTGGGAGGATTCTGAGGGACAGTGAGAGACTGAATACTGTAGGTGGATAATTGGTACACCTAAAGCATGGTTGGCGACCTTTAGAAAGTATGGGTCTAGACAGTCAGCACCCGCACTTTTTTTGGAATCCAACTGTAAAAGAAGTTCTTCGACTTCTTTCAATGAAGTAGGCTGGAGAGAAAAGACTGAGTTGGTAAGAAGAGGTTCAGAGTTTTGCGCACCTAAATGGCAGCATAAAGAACATGTAGGGGAGTTGTCAAATGCCAGCCCTGCAGTGGCAAAGTGGTTGATAAATGCATCCAGGATCTCCATTTTGTCGCAGATGGTGGCACTGCCAGAGGTAATCTTTGCAGGTGGGGAGATCCCCCGAGGTAGTTTGATACTAACAGCAAATATTTTCTGACTAGCAAAATAAGAAAACAAAGAGCAGGGCTCAAACTTATCCATATTGTGGAATACATTTAGTGGTAATTTCATGAAGTGATAAATTAAATTTACAGCAGACACAATCCATCCAGAACATTGAAGGTTAAAAGTACATATAGCAAGTGGCTGAACACCAGACTAACACAATTTCATTTATGACGGAATGTAAGTATGCTTCGTCAAGAATAAATGAACAGGCCTTCACACTGGCTGACTGACTGGATCCATTTCCATCCACTACAAAACAGATGTGATAGCTATGTCAGACTAACCAAGGCTGACTTCTACATGGATTACTGGACAATTGATATAGCAGGCCCAATTCTCAAAGCCCCCAGCACAGTACAAGGGGCTTACTCCACAATGAATGTTGCAAAGTGCCCCTTGTGCTAAAAGATGCCCTAAGAGTGATTCTCAAAGGCAGCCTGCAAAGTCCTGCATCAACCACAGGCAGCCTGCACCAAATGGGGCTTATACCACACTTGCACCACAAAATGGGCTGCAGCATGATGGTATAACCACCTCCCACCAGCCCCCCTTGTTTAACTAGCAGGGCTGCTTCTCTCACCACATGGTGCCCAAGAGAGGGATGGGGTGTACACAAACAGTTTACAGTACATCTACTACTGCGCCTGCCATACACAGATAGGCAAACCAAGTGTGGCAACTACCTGGTTCACACCTGGTGGGACCATTTACCATGGCTATCAACCTAGGTCCCTGGGAGAAAACATTTGCTCACAATTATGTTAGGTTTGCACTTCTGCACAGGGGTGCCCAATTAAATCCAGACACAGTGGAAGCAATAACAGTACTGTCCAAACCATGTTGGTATTCTAGAGTGTAGCTTTTATTCACATAGACAGAAAATAATCACAAAGCAAAGATGGACCCCCACAGGGCTAATCCTTCTGGTAATGCAGATTACTGAGGTACATAGAAAACACACAGCAAACCCTCAGGTTATGACTTGAACAGTGAACACTCTGGTTCTGAATTAGGAGGTTGGTACACACAGCCAGTTACTGGTACACTTCCCCTGACTAGGCACACATGGCCAGTACTAGGAGACTTTTTCATATTTCATGAGTAATACTGGTGGCCCATACGACCACCAAAGAGCACATCTAGGCTCACAGAAAATCCAACCCACATCTGGGTAACTATTTCCACCAGGCACTGACCAAATGCACTGAATGAAAATTGAACTGGTGCCCAAACGGAACCCAGAGAGGTAAACTGGTTACTCGAGATGGGGGGGGCTCTCCCACCTTTTGCTTCCAAGTTTATACTGGGCCATTCATCTAGTTAATAACACCCTCACAGAAAATTTGTAGATGCTATCTTGAAATGTTTTTCACACTTAACATACTACATGACTAAAAGTTCTGTACTTGGACAGTCTCTCTCTCTCTCGAGACTCCATAGTAGGCAGACACTTTTAAAAACAGACACGACTGAAAATTCTGTACTTGGACAGTCTCTCTCTCTCTAGACTCCATAGTAAGCAAACACTTTTAAAACAGAAACAGTCTAGGTGACAGAGACCCTTTATCAGAGAAAATTCACCGAGGAATGCAGGTGCCTCCCTGGGCTGAACACAAAAGTACTCACAGAGTTTGAAGTTGTCACAGGCAGCTTCACTAGACAGACTGGGTGAGGGGATTGCCCCTGAAGCCTGAAGATCACCCCATCCCTCCTGGGATAGGGCAAAGGAAAACCCACTTGGAATGGTTTCCACCACTTCAATCTCTGTCTTGTATGTTCTTCTTCTTGGGCGAGAACAAACTACCCCAAATACAGTGGTAGCTCTCTGTCAGAGCTAAAACTGAGGAGCTGCTGCAGGCTGCTGCCTCCAGCAGGAACTCCACTCTACAGACTGAACAAACATTCCAAAGCTATTTTCCTTGCAGCTGGACAAGTGTGGCTTATGCAGCTGCGAGAGTTCCAAAGTGACATCATCACTCCAGCTCAGCTGAGACTGAAAAACAGTGTGTGACACTATGAAATCCTTTACCTGGCATTTCACACGCTGCCTATCCCTGCCTGCACTGGTTCTAACTGGGATTTTAGTAACCCCTGGGAATGAGGGGGTTAAAATTGTATCACTACGGAATACCAAAACTCAGAATCCCGACACCCAGGATCCCGAGCTCGACATCCCAACAGAGCATTTCCCAGATGGATCGGCATCCTGATGGTGGAAAGCCTGACTCCCAAACTTGTACTGACCCAGAGTTGTTTTTTAAGGGGGGGGGTGGGGGAAGGAGACCCCCACTCACCCATGAAAATCCCATAGTTGCGGTGTCAGGCTTTGCACTGTTGGGCTGGTGATCCATCAGGGAACTGCACTGTCTGGATGTTGGGCTCGGAATCCTGGGTGTTGGGATCCCGAGTGTCAGCACTCCATAATAGATCCAGCATGGCACTAGGGGGGCTTGTGACAGAACCCATCCGGGCCTGGGGTTTTCCCAGATGGTAACTGGTGGATCATTTTAAGAGTTTCTTCCACTGTAATGGGAAGGCCCAGTTCAATCATCACTGTCTCAGGTAGTTTGAACAAAGTGAGGGTGTCCAGGACAGCCCGGGTATTTTCTTTTGTGTCCAATGTATTTTTATCTTCTGAGTATAAATTCTGATAGCATTTTTGAAATTGTTGGGCTATATCTGCTGGTGTGATATATTTTTGCCCTGTTGGCCCATTCTCCTGGATGTAAGGTATGCCTTTACACCTGAGGCCTCTGCAAATGGAAAGTCAGTAGTCTTAATGCCCTACCGCCCACCTCGTGATATTTTTTATTAAAGAATCTTAGATAGCCTTCCGCTCTTTTGTTTTCAAAATCCTGTAAAGTATTTTTAGCTTTATTTAATTCTGTTTGTAGCTGTTTATCATGAAGATCTAGTTTATGGCATCCCTCCAGGTTGGTTATTTCCTGTAATAATCTGTTATGTGTCAATTGCGATAGTTTTTTGGGGGATGCAGCAAACTTATAACCTCTCCCCTAAGGACTGCCTTAAGCGTGTCCCATTTGAGGGAGGGTGAGTGTTCTGTGGATTGGTGAATCAATGAGAAATCTGCAATCAATTGCTTAACTTTTACTGAGAAAGGATTTGTTATTCAATAGAGAGACATTAAGTCTCCATAGTGTCTATTTATCCCGTGGTAATAAAGAAAGGTGAACAGAAATTGGTGAATGGTCTGATGAAGTAATATTATGTATATAACATTTGCAAATTGAATGTAAAGAGGTGGCATGGGTGAAAAATAAATCTATTCAGGAATACGACTGCTGTGCTGCTGAGTAGAAGGTAAAATCTTTAACCTTTGGGTGATGAGCTCTCCATATGTCTACTAATCCCATTTCCTTTGTTAAAGCATTCAGAGATTTAGTGGCTATCTGTGATGTGGATGTGGTTCCTGAGGATTTATCTCTCTGAGGATGAGGTGCCATATTAAAATCTCCTTCCAGGAGGAGCAGGCTCGATGGAAGGTCTGCTATATTTTTTTAAAATTAGCTTAAAGAAGTCCTCCTGGTTGGAGTTTGGGGCATATATATTAATTAAGTGAAGAAGTCTGCCTTGTGACTGCATTGAAACTCTAACATATCTGCCTTGCATACCCCCCTCTGATGATTCTATGCTTAAGTTTAGCCCTTTTCACTACAAAATTGCCACTCCTGTCCTTTTAGAGTGAGGATGTGATGCCGGCACCACATTGTCTACCCAGGCCCTTCTTAATTTCAGGTGCTCTGTTACAGACAAATGTATCTCTTGTAGCAGGATCACATCTCTCCGTAATTTGTTGAGCTCCTGCAGCAGCCTGGTTCGCTTAGTAGGGGAATTAACCCCCTTCATATTATAGGAGCATATTTATAAAGAAGCCATGGTTGGTATTTTGGAGGGGGTTGGAGTCTGTTTGAGATAAAGTTATCCTGTGGGTTGGGGCTTTTACCACAATTACCATTATTCAGTTGATCTTCCACCAATCCTAATGAGGGATTACCTGTGTCCAGCTCTGCCCTTTCCTGTCTAAACCACAGCATCTTTGGTGACAAGGACTCATTAAGTAAAAACGGTACCCCACATTGGGTGGTAAATATGACTATGATACATCTTAGTCAATAACAATTGTAATACAATAATAAAAAAAGAAAAGAGAAGTAACAAAGAAAATTAAACAGTTTGTCCTTTCCCTTCCTCTACCCTAAATACAAAAAGAAAGGGGAGAAAGAAAAGAACTCCAACTTAGTTCGATCAGAATCCACTTAGGATTCTCACTTTGGTTGCTTCCTAGGTGTAAATCCAGATCCCTCTGCAAAGAGGAGCCTGGGACCACTATAAGTGGTCAGTGTCTGAATAGACACTACTAGTCTCACTATGAAACTAAGAGCCTAGATGTAATCGTGCTCTAAATGTGATAAAGAAAAAAGAACGTCATCGAGAGTTAAGAGATCCACCATCTCTCCCTCACCCATCTTGTCCAAATACCTTAGCATTTTCATTGAGTCCCCCATTTGTGATTATCAACATGGGAGCTACTTAAGCTGCTTCCTTGCTGCCTAGTTCCCTGTGATTTTTCAATTAGTACCCATGATACCCCTTCAAGCTTACTCGGGGTAGTTCCTTAACAGGGCTTAATGTTTACTGTCCTCCTTGTGGTCTACTCAACCCCTCTGGGTAATTTAAAGTAAGTATGATTATAGAATGGAATAGATTCCCCATCATGTTTTTTATTTTACCCAGAACTTTAAGAAAAATTATTCCAATCTGGTCCCTTTCCGAGAGAGGGCTATTATAGGGTAATCCCCACCCCCCTCGCCTGAATTCCTGTTTGGTTGTGGGTACTCATGAGAGATTCATGCCTGGGATAATGCTCCATCTAGTGACCACAGTGTGTACGTTGTTTTATTTAGGTCTCTCAGAGGAAATAGGCATTCAACCCAGTCAAAACCCATTGGTGGCTTCTTGTTTTGCCTACCCCCCAAATGACTATCCCCCTTATATAAACTGAAATAGTTCTTTTATGGAGCTTAAAATGCAAGGGAAATAGGTAAACTATCCTCCATTACAGCAGATCAGGGGTTAAAATGGCCACCTGGGGAGAGAAAAAAATAGAAAAAACCACCAGAAAAATAAAGGAGACTTATCTGGGCAAGTTACAGCTTTAGTTGTCTGAGTCCTGCCCCATGTTCAAGTCTTTTCATCTTCATGTAGACAGTTGAACGAGAGGGTTCTGTTTGGATCCCATCACGTTGCTAGTATTGGCCTTCCTGCCATCTGCACACCGTACTATCCTCATGGCATCCTGGATTATAGCTTGCGGTAATGCTTCTCGGTGTGAGTGTTTCGTTACTCTCCCTGCTGCTTGCCATGTATTCTTCAACAGGTTCTGTTCCAGGAGCTCTAGTTCCATCCCAGGCAACCTTATTCCCCATTCTTTCAGTAGCGGCACTGCTTCTAGCAGGTTTGTGAAAGATTTGGCCCCTTCTTCCAAATGTAACCTTAGCTTCGAGGGCAATACCAGATGAGCTTTGACATTTTTCTTTTTCTCCCTGATTTCCTTTATAACTGAGCGCACATTGACACGTTCCACTTGCAGCACGGGGGAGAAATCTTGTTTGAAAAATATAGGTGTAGTTTGGTATTTGAGATCTTTAAGCCTCCACGCTGCCCTCAAAATCCATTCTTTTGTCTGAAATAATACCATTCGACCACCCAGGATCGGGGTCTAGCAGTTAGATTAGTGGGCTTCGGGATTAAGGATCTGTGTGCTCTGTCCATGGTCAAATCCATATCTGAAGGGATGGAGAGTACCGAGCGTAAAAGATGCTGCATAAAATTAATAGGCATGGGAAAACCTTCCTCCGCTCCCTCCGGTACTCCGTGCACCCGAAAATTATTTTGGCGAGAATGATTCTCAGTGTCCTCTAGCCTGGTGTGAGTTTCCTTGTCTCTTTGCAGCAGGTATAGTAAGACCCTATCCTCTGAGTCCTGGGCCTCTGACAGCTCAGTTAGTTTTGTGGTGTGATCCGCTACCTTGCAGTTGATGTTCCAAACATCTTGCCGTAGGTCCACAAGGGAGGATTCTATCTTTTGGACCGAGGTCAGTATTTTTTGTAGAGTGCGTTCAGATTTTCTCGATAAGCCAAGTCTTCATCCTCCATATCGATTTATGAGTCTGAGAGAGCATGGTCTCAGTGCAAACGAGTAGTGAAGGCCTCCATTTCTCCGTCCAACGTTAATTACTTCAGCTTTGTTTGAGAGGCAGTATTTTTTTGCTTTCTCGGTTTGTGGTTTTTAGCCAACATACCCTCTTGCTCTATAGTCATTTGTAGGTTCGATTTTGCTAAGATGTGGGGAGGATTTCACTTGATTAATTGGATGGATGCAGGAGCTCGTTGATTTAGGCTCTCATCAACTCGGTGACATCACCGAAAGTCCTGAAGTCTGTTATGTAATATTACAGCTGTCTTATGATTAAAAGTCTTCTTGATGGATGTTACAAATGATATCTTGGTTGAAAAGAGTTTGTCTTCCTAAAGTGGGTCTTCCATACCACCAGATCTCCCACTTTTGGAGTTCATTTTGGGGAATGTGTGTCCTTATGATGCAACTGGTAGTGAAGAAGTCCACTCTTATATGCAATTTCAATGTCATTAAGAAGGGAGTTAATTGTTGAAGGAACTGTAAAATGTCTGCCTCTGTCTCAATAATGCAGGGTACTTCATTGTCTGGGTTGAGTGTCTTTAAACAATGGTTAATGATGGTGGTGGCTATATTGTCTTTCAGGGGAAAATGTACGGATAGCCATAAAACTGGTCTACCACAATTAGAACATGTTTAAAACTTACCTTGGCTGTTGGTAATGGTCCTATAAAGTCCATATATAGTGTTTCCCAAATTTCAAAGGCAGGAACATGTAGCTGGATTCTTGTGTATACAAGGAATGCAATTGTCTACATAGGTTTGTGTGTCCTGGGTTTTGGTTGGCCACCACCAATTGTCAAGTAATGCCAATGTGTTATCCACAGAACCATGTAAGCCCCCTGCACCTAAATGTGCTTGCTCAAGTAAGACCCCCCCCCCATGTTAGTAGGAGGAATCTTTTTTTTATCCATCCATATCCCGTTGTCTTGGACCACAGGAGTTGTTACTTTCAGATAAGGTTCTGATCCAGGTGGAGACAATGATCCTGGCACTGGCAAAGTCTGCAGAGATTGACATCTTTATGATAGAAGCCTTCAAGCAGGGGTCTTGGCTGCACCATTCCATTCTCCTTGTGCACATCAAGGAGTTTGGCATGGTGGCAGGTCAGGACTGGATGACAGGCCACAGAGGTGGGCAGCTCTTTACAGCAAGCCTCCTTTGCTGATCTATCTGCCTCAGCATTTGCCTCAACATGTATACCCCTCCCTTTTACGTCACCTAATATGGAGTAACCTAAGGTGGGGAAGAAGTAAACAGTAGAAATAAAAAAAAAAAAATTAAAAGTAGAAATAGAAATGGAGAGTGAAGGCATTTTGCAGTAATTGTAGTCAGTACTGGTACTTCAGGTGGACTACCAAAAGTAGCAGTTGTCTTTGTAAGGACACAGACCTCCACTTCTTGTGCCAAAGATGCCACAACCAGGAGAAAAATCCTGGTTGCCCAAAACTATTTTGCCATTCTGGCATTTCCTTATTGCAATACTAATTCCTGCCTTGCTGTTGACTTGACACTTGTTGGTAGGAGCTATCAAAAGATTAAAAAATAAAACATTTTGGTGGATGAAGATTTACCCCAGCTATGGCAGGGACTTCCTTTTCAATTAGTACAGGTAAGTGGTTCTCTTATGAGCTGAATTCAAAGTGTAACAAAGCGTCACTTTACAGAGTTTCCCACAGATGCCACCTTTGGTCTACAGGTTTCCTGAACTTTCTGTATCTGTTTTCCTTTAGAGTACATTGGAGATAGGGCATGGAACTGGTACCATAATACACTCTGAGTGGTAACCAGGATTGAAAAACAGTCAGTGCCTGAGTAATACCCACCAGAATCTTTTCTTCAACTAGTTTGTAGGATTTGATGAGGGGTGGCAGTGATGAAAATGTCTTGAACAAAAATTTGATGGGGAAAATCAAAAGTATCTCTCTAAAGACTGTAAACACTCAAAGTGGACCAAGTCAAAATGTTCAGTGGGAAAAGGCAGATTATTTTAGAGTGTAAAAATATGTGCTGCTCATTTAGGCCGTTATGCATGAATGGAGCAGAGGTACATGCCTCTGCCTGTGGAGCTCCGTACCTGTAGACAGGTACACACCTGGTGGCATTCACAACTGCCAGCCATGTGTCTACAGCCCCAGCCCCTGGCATGCAGGTTCACACAGGGCAGACAGGGGCAGAGCTCTGGACCCAGGCAGGCATCCAATTGGATGCCCATCCCAGGTCCCACAGTGGATTCCTTATGCAGCAGGGCATGCATTGGCTGTGCACCCCTGTGGATGTTGGATGGCCAGCAGCTGTGGAGGAGTGAAGAGAACAGTGCTGCAGGTCATCCTGAGTAGTGGCACTGGTGGCAAGGTACAGATACGGGGATGGAGCTGTCAGTGCCCTGGGGGAAGGAGAGGCCACAGGTCACCAATGTGGGCTGGAGGTGCCGGGATCAGGGTGGGGGAGCATGGTCCACCAATGCAGGCACTGGGGGCTGGGTTGAGGGTGTGTTTGCACCAGGGATACATCTCTCAGTCCCCATATGGCATACATGGCACCAAGACTGGCATACTGGGCTAAGTTAGCCCATCACCTGTTGGTGTCTGGAGGACAGCATCTCTGTGTTTGCCAGGGTGAGGTGCTGCCACACAACAATGGAGACAGGGTAGGGGTGGGAAGATTGTTCTGTGCACATGGGTCAGGTGTACAGTACTGCTTGGGGGGCTACCAGTCTGTTGCAGGGGTCCAGTGTCAGCAGGGCAGGGTGCCTACTGAGGCTACAGCAGGATCCACCCTGGCATAGTCTTCACCCTGCTATGCATCCCTGTGGGTTGCACTATGTACATTTGTGAATAGTGCATACTAGCGGCACACCCCAAGCATGCCTTGTGCCCACCCCAGCACATTGCTCTCCACATGTCTGGGGGATCAGGTGTGTAACCATTGCATACCCCGATGGTGCATGCCATGTGGGCCCCACTCTGTGGCATTCCCGTGCATGGTCCCTACGTGCCCGGTTTCTGCGGGCACATTGGGATTGTGCATAGGGGTCAAGGTGCATACCAACAGCAGCACAAATTGAAGGGGGGTAGTACTCAGAACACTACTAAATTATTTTTGGAATGGCTGGACCCTTTCTCAGTATTTTCCTTGCAATTCCACTGAAAGCTATCCAGTTTAACTTCCAGGGTGTCGAAACTGTTCATGTGCCACACTGCCACAGGTTCAACTGTCTCAGTATGAGTATTCTGCTTTATATTTTGTAGGTATAGAAGACACCTGGCGTGTACTGGCATAGCTCAAGTGGATTTTATTACTGATGTATACTCTATCAATGAACTAGGTAAGAGTACATATTCGCAAATCTCATATCAGAAAGATTTAGCAAAAACATATGACAAAAAAGCTATTATTTATCTATTCAGCAAAAGCAATATCTCAAAATTGCTATTTCCTATGACCGGTAATCTTATGACCTATAACCCTGACTTCTAATATAAGTGACAAAAGCAAACTAACCTAACTAAACTATAAAGCAGCATTCATATTATAAAGCAGCAGTCATATTATAAAGCAGCACTCCTATTATAAAACAGTTATCCCCTAATCCAGTAGTCTCATGGACATCTAGTCCTGACTACTAAAGTGTTGCATGAGAGACTTTCAATTCATGAAGCCAAGAGCTGAGTCTTACCCCTCGGTGGCCCTTGACAGCAGTCTGCAACCAGTGCCCGCTAACACTAATAACCAGCAGCCATCTCCACATGAGTCTGCTTGTACTGTACTCTTGACTGTGAAAAGTCTGGGGGTTTTATATTCTTGGGCCATCTAAAAAATAGTACTAACTCATATAAAATTTTGCAAGGAAAAAATGTAATATGAATCACATGATTGTTGAACCATCAAGTGACACTGATCCTGATAAGAATTGGTAGGGAAAAACATAGTAGGGATCACATGATTGTTGAATCATCAGTAGGTACTGACTCAGATAAAAATTGGTAGGTATAGGTGAAGATGTAAGTAACACATTCATGACTAATAAATGGCACAAGGAAAACAAGCATTTGTCAATGCTGAATGTTGACTGCATTGGTCCATTGAGTTCACTCACTGCCCCTCTATCACTCGCTCGTTCTGTTTCTCCCAGTGCTGCAGTTTCTCCCGGTGCTGCAGGCTGCTGTTTTGTACTGGGCTCCTGCCTGCATTGGCACCCTTTTCTGTCCACAAAGAAATCCGCAGCTGTCCCGATAGAGCTCCATTGAGATCGCTCACTCCGCCTGTGTCACTCACTCATTCTGTTTCTCCTGGCACTGCAGGCTGGCCTTTTGTACTGGGCTCCTGCCTGTGTTGGTGTTTTTTTCTGCCCATAAAGAAATCTGCAGTAGTCCCGACACGTCCGTTGAGGTTGCTCAGTCCCCTCTGTCACTCACTTGTTCTGTTTCTGCCGGCGCTGCAGGCTGGCCTTTGTACTGGCCTTTGTACTGGGCCCCTGCCTCTGCTACCTTTTTCTGCCTACAAAGAAATCCACAGCAGTCACAACAGAGCTCCATTGAGCCTGATCACACCCTCTCTCACTTGCTCATTCCGCTTCTACCACTGCTGCAGGCTGCCCTTTGTACTGGGCCCCTGGGTGCATTGCTGCCTTTTTCTGCCCACAAAGAAATCCACAGCAGTCCCAATAGAGCTTTGCTGAGCTCACTCACTCCCCCTCCCTCAGTGGCTCGTTCTGTGACTCCTGCTGCTGCAGGCTGCCCTTTTGTACTGGGCTCCTACCTGCGTTGGTGGCTTTTTCAACCCACAAATAAATCTACAGCAGTCACGACACAGCTCTTTTGAGCTCACTCACTCCCTCTCCCTCAGTGGCTCGTTCTGTGTCTCCTGCTGCTGCTGGCTGGCCTTTTGTACTTGTCTCCTGCCTGCATTGCCGCCTTTTTCTGCCCACAAAGAAATCCGCAGCAGTCACAATACAGCTCCATTGAAGTCGCTCACTCCCCTTGTCTGACTTGATCATTCTGTTTCTCCTGGTGCTGCAGGCTGTCCTTTTGTACGGGGCTCCTGCCTCTGTTGGTGCCTTTTTCTGCCCACAAAGAAATCTGCAGCAGTCCTGACAGAGCTCCGTTGAGCTTGCTCACTCCCCCTCTCTCACTCGCTCGTTCTGTTTCTGCCAGCGCTGCAGGCTGCCCTTTTGTACTGGGCACCTGCCTGCATTTGCACCTTTTTCTGCCTAGAAAGAAATCCACAGCTGTCCCGACAGAGCTCCGTTGAGGTCGCTCACTCCCCTTGTGTCACTCACTTATTCTGTTTGTCCTGGCACTGCAGGCTGTCCTTTTGTACTAGGCTTCTGCCTCTGTTGGCACCTTCTTCCTGCCCACAAAGAAATCTGCAGCAGCCCCAACAGAGATCCGTTGAGCTCGCTCACTCCCCCCTCTCACTCGCTCATTCCGTTTCTGCCAGCGCTATGGACTGCCATTTTGTATTGGGCTCTTGCCTGCATTGCCGCCTTCTTCTACCCACAAAGAAATCTGCAGCAGTCACGATACAGCTCCATTGAGCTCACTCACTCCTCATCTCTCACTAGCTCATCCCATTTCTGCCGGTGCTGCAGGCTGGCCTCTTGTACTGGACCCCTGCATGCACTGCTGCCTTTTTCTGCCTACACAGAAAGCTGCAGGAGTCATGATAGACCTCCATTGAGTTTGCTCACTCCCCTTCTCTCACTAGCTCATCCCATTTCTGCCGGCGCTGCAGCCTGCCATTTTGTACGGAGCTCCTACCTGCATTTCTGCCCTTTTCTGCCCACAAAGAACTCAGCAGAAGTCCTGATAGAGCTCTGCTGAGCTTGCTCACTCCCCTCTCTCTGTCAGTCTCTCATTCTGTTTCTCCCAGTGCTGCAGGCTGCCCTCTTGCACTGGGCCCCTGTGTGCATTGCTGCCTTTTTCTACCCACAAAGAAATCCACAGCTGTCCCAACACAGCTCTGTTGAGCTCACTCACTCCCCCTCTCTCACTTGCTCATTGTGTTTCTCCTGGTGCTGCAGGCTGGCCTTTTGTACTGGGTTTCTGCCTGCATTGGCACCTTTTCTGCCCACAAAGAAATCTGCAGCTGTCCCGACAGAGCTCTGTTGAGGTCATTCACTCCCCCTGTCTCATGCACTCATTCTGTTTCTCCTGGCACTGTAGGCTGCCCTTTTGTACTGGGCTTCTGCCTCTTTTGGCACCTTTTTCTGACCACAAAGAAATCTGCAGCAGTCCTGAAAGAGCTCCATTGAGCTCACTCACTCCCCCTCCCTCACTCGCTCATTCTGAGTCTCCCATTGCTGCAGCCTGCCCTTTTGTACTGGGCTCCTGATTGCGCTCTGGGCATTTTCTGCTCACAAATAAATCTGCAGCAGTCCTGACACAGCTCCGTTGAGCTCACTCACTCCCCTTCTCTCACTCGCTCATTGTGTTGCTCCCAGTGCTGCAGGCTGGCCTTTTGTACTGGGTTCCTGCCTGCATTGGCACGTTTTTCTGCCCACAAAGAAATCCGCTGTTGTCCCAACAGAGCTCTGTTGAGGTCGTTCACTCCCCCTGTCACATGCACTCATTCTGTTTCTCCTGGCACTGTAGGCTGTCCTTTTGTACTGGGCTCCTGCCTCTTTTGGCACCTTTTTCTGCCCACAAAGAAATCTGCAGCAGTCCTGACAGAGCTCCATTGAGCTCACTCACTCACTCCCCCTCTCTCACTCGTTCATTCTGTTTCTCCCACCGCTGCAGGCTGCCCTTTTGTACTGGGCCCCTGTGTGCATTGCTGCCTTTTTCTACCCACAAAGAAATCCGCAGCAGTCCCAACAGAGCTCCGTTGAGCTCGCTCACTCCTCCTCCCTCTCTCACTCATTCTGTGTCTCCCACTGCTGGAGCCTGCCCTTTGTACTGGCTCGCCTCTGCTGCTGCAGCCTTCCCTTTTGTACTGGGCTCCTGCTTGCACTCTGGGCTTTTTCTGCTCACAAAGAAATCTGCAACAGTCCTGACACAGCTCTGTTGAGCTCACTCACTCCCCCTCTCTCACTCACTTGTTGTGTTTCTCCCAGCGCTGCAGGCTGGCCTTTTGTACTGGGTTCCTGCCTGTGTTTGCACCTTTTTCTGCCCACAAAGAAATCTGCAGCAGTCCTGACAGAACTCCATTGAGCTCGCTCACCCATCCCCCCTCTCTCACTTGTTCATTCTGTTTCTCCCGCCGCTGCAGGCTGCCCTTTTGTACTGGGCCCCTGCATGCATTGCTGCCTTTTTCTGCCCACAGAGAAATCTGCAGCAGTCTCAACAGAACTCCAGTGAGCTCACACACTCCCCCTCTCTCACTCACTCAATCTGTGTCTCCCGCTGCTGCAGGCTGCCCTTTTGTACTGGGTTCCTGCCTGCATTGTTGGCTTTTTCTGCCCACAAAGAGCTTTGCAGCAGTCCTGACACAGCTCACTTGAGGTCGCTCACTCCCCCTCTGTCACTCGCTCATTCGTTTCTGCCAGCACTGCAGGCTGGCCTTTTGTACTAGGCTCCTGCCTGTGTTGCTGCCATTTCCTGCCCACAAAGAAATCCACAGCAGTCACTATAGAACTCCATTGAACTTGCTCACTCCCCCCTCTCTCACTTGCTCATTCTGTTTCTTCCTGCGCTGCAGGCTGGCTTTTTGTACTGGGCTCCTGGTTGTGTTGCCACCTTTTTCTGCCCACAAAGAAATCCGCAGCAGTCACAATAGAGCTCCATTGAGGTCGCTCAGTCCCCCTGTCTCACTCACTCATTCTGTTTCTCCTGGCACTGCAGGCTGCCCTTTTGTACTGGGCTCCTGCCTCTGTTGGCTCCTTTTTCTGCCCACAAAGAAATCTGCAGCAGTCCCAACATAGCTCCTTTGAGCTCATTCACTCCCCCTCTCTCAGTTGCTCGTCCCATTTCTGCCACCGCTCCAGGCTGCCCTTTTGTACTGGGCTCCTGCCTGTGTTTCCACCTTCTTCTGCGCACAAAGAAATCTGCAGCACTCATGATAGAGCTCCGTTGAGCTCGCTCACTGTCCCGCTCTCACTCGCTCTTTGTGTTTCTCCCACTGCTACAGACTGGCCTTTGTACTGGGCCCCTCGCGGCATTGCTGCCTTTTTTCGCCCACAAAAATCTGTAGCAGTCCTGACACAACCCGTTATGCTGCTCACTCCCCTCTCTCACTCACTCACTCATTGTGTTTCTCCTGGAGCTGCAGGCTGCCCTTTTGTACTGGGCACCTGCCTGCATTGGCACCTTTTTCTGACCACAAAGAAATCTGCAGCTGTCTCAACAGAGCTCCTTTGAGCTCATTCGCTCCCCCTCTCTCAGTTGCTCTTCCCATTTCTACCATCACTCCAGGCTGCCCTTTTGTATTGGGCTCCTGCCTGTGTTGCCGCCTTCTTCTGTGCATAAAGAAATCTGCAGCACTCATGATAGAGCTCCACTGACCTTACTTACTGATCCCTCTCTCACTCGCTCCATTCCATTTCTGCCAGCGCTGCAGCCTGCCCTTTTGTACTGGGCTTCTGCCTGTATTGCTGCCCTTTTCTGCCCACAAAGAAATATGCAGCAGTCACGATAGAGCTTCGTTGAGTTAGCTCACTCCCCCTCTCTCTTAGTCGCTCATTCTGTTTCTCCCGCTGCTGCAGGCTGCCTTTTTGTACTGGGCCCCTGCGTGCGTTGCTGCCTTTTTCTTCCCACAAAGAGATCTGCAGCAGTCCCAACAGAGCTCCGTTGAGCTCACTGACTCATAGATACATAGATACATAGACAGTGTCGGCAGATAAGGGCCTATGGCCCACCCAGTCTGCCCATTTGAGCTTGTAAGTTCAGTTTGTTTTCCTAGAAGTCTGTTTCCCCCCTTACCCCTGACCTCTAGAATTCCTTTATGTCTATCCCATGCATTCTTAAATCCCGTGATTGTTTCAGTCCCCACCACTTCCTCTGGCAGGGTGTTCCACTTGTCCACCACCCGTTCTGTGAAGAAATTCTTTCTCATGTTTCCTCTGAATCGTCCTCCCTCCAACTTCATCCCATGCCCTCTAGTCCTGGAACATCTTTTTCACTTAAAAATAGTGTTTTCCTGCACTCTGTTTCTCCCTGTAAGATACTTGTATGTCTCTAGCATATCCCCTCTCTCCCTCCTCTCCTCCAGGGACTCCCTCTCCCTCACTCACTCATTCTGTGTCTCCTGGTGCTGCAGGCTGCCCTTTTGTATTGGGCACCTGCCTGCGTTGGTGCCTTATCCTACCCACAATGAAATCTGCAGCAGTCCTAACAGAGCTCAGTTGAGCTTGGTCACTCCCCCCCACTAGCTCAATCCCAAATTGTCCCAAACAATGATTTCCTACAGCCACTGCGGTAGTCTGGCCCAAAGTGTGAAAACACATTTTGGCCAGGATGTGAAAAATGACAGCTGCACTTTTCATAAGGAGGTGTGGAAAAATGCCACTGTTGACAATGTGGTATGAATATATTACTAATTTGTGAAGTTACAAGGGTGCATGGCAACTGCACAACGCATGCTCATAACAGTCATTTTATGGAATTTCATCACACAATTTTCAACATTGCCATTTTAGGACCTCTGCTTATGAACAGTGACAGTGTGATTTTCTTAATGTGTCCCAAACACTGATTTCCCACAGGGACCGTGCTATTTTGTGCCAGAAGAGCGAAAACACATTTCGGCCAGGATGTGAAAAATGACAGCTGCACTGTTGATAAGGAGGTGTGTAAAAATGGCAATGTTCAAAATCTGCAGTGAAAATATTGCAAAGTTGTGAAGGTACAAGCATATGTGGAAATTGCGCAACACACACTTGTAGCACTCTCATTTTAGGGACTTTCATTACTAAATTTTCAACATAGCCATTTTAGGGCCTCTCCTAATGAACAGTGTCACTGTCATTTTCATAATGTGTCCCGAAGATGGATTTCCCTCAGCGACCATGCTATCCTGTGCCGGAAGTGCGAAACACATTTTGGCCAGGATGTGAAGAATGACAGCTGTACTGTTCATAAGGCGGTGCAGAACAATGGCAATGTTGAAAATCTGGAGTGCATGGGCTGGCCCAGTGGTGCTGAGGTTTGAGGCACTGGACGCCACACCTCGCTCCATGCTGGCAACCCGGGTTCAAGAATGGACTCTGGTCGCCGGTCATTGGCAGGGATGGAGATGGATTGAGCACCCATAGGCTGCTCTCCCTCTGTGGGGAAGGGGGTTTCAGTGGCCAGTGCATTGGTGCCCCTAACAGAGGCTGGGGGGACACTGCACTGACACTGTAAATGGGGGTGAGTTGGGGCACGGCACCGGGAGGGAGTGCGTGCAAACGCGTGCACGCTCCCCCCTTGGCGTCATTGTACACCCCACTCATGTATGCACTAGAGGAGGAAAATGGTGACTGATCGTGGTGGCTTGATGGCCATCCTCAGGATGCTCAACCTCGGAAGCACTGCTGCGATGCTGGATCCTGTGTCAGTAGGAGTAAGGGGAACTCTCTGCCACCCGGCCGTGGGGGTATTTGGCAGCGGGGGCTCCATTGGGAGCTGTAGTGGACAGAATGTGCAGATTTGGAGCCACAAAGTAAAAAGTACTAAGAAAAAAAAGAAAATCTGGAGTGAAAATATTATAAATTCGCGAACTTACGAGCGTGTGTGCAAACTGCACAATGCACACTCGTAGCACAGTCATTTTATGGAGTATCAGCACCAAATTTTCAACATAGACATTTTAGGACCTCTGCTCATGAACAGTGTCACTGTCATTTTCATAATCTGTCCAAAACACTGATTTCCCACAGTGACCACGCTATTCTGCGCCAGAAGTGCGAAAGCACATTTTGGCCATGATGTGAAAAATGACAACTATACTGTTCACAAGGAGGTGTGGGAAAATGCCAATTTGAAAATCTGGTGGAAAATATTGCAAATTCGTGAGTTACAAGCATGCGAGTAACCGCGCAACGACGCTGGTAAAATAGTCATTATTTGATTTTTTCCACTGAATTTAAATATAGGCTTTTGAGAGCCTGCTCATGAACACTGGCTCTGTCATTTCATTAATCGGTCCCAAAAGGTGATTCCACACAGTGACCACGAAATCACCTTTCGGGACCGATTAACGCCATGACAGTGCCAGAATTTATGAGGAGGGGTCCCAAAAACCCCATGTTGAAAATGTGATGCCAAAATTCCAAAAAATGCCCGAGATATGCATCAAAGTGGAAAAAAAAAAATATTTATTCTATTATACAGCTTACCAGCATTTCCTCAGTTCGTGGTCGGCTTTGAAGAGTGCAGATGTGTTCCCGGTCCACCGAAGATCATCGCACTGAGCTCCAGAGGTAAGTATGGGGTGAGGGGTGTGTGGGGGCAGGGTGCACAGTGGGTGGGTGTGGGTTGTGGAAGGGGGCAGGGAGATGGCGAGAGACCGTTTTTTATTTACAGGGACAAAAACAAACAAACATTGGGGGACCATTTTTCCCTTTCAGGGAATGTGACACACTGGGGTGGGCTCCCAGCATGCCAAAAGACTCTTTTGAGAGGGCAGATGCAGCCAACTAGGGATTGGGCACCCCCATCGGCACACAACAAAAGGGGGGACACATCATGCTGACGGGGATTGGGCAACCGCTCCGGCACACAAGAAATGGGATATGTTGACAGGGACTGAGCACCCCCATTGGCAAACACAGAAGCAGGAGGAGACATAAGCCAAGGGCAATTGGGCACCCCCGCTCGACACACAGAAAACTGGGGGGACATGCTGACAGGGACTGGGATCCCCATCAGCAACAGCCCTGCAATGAGGGGTCACTTCCTCATTGCAGCGGATGACACTGCAATGATGAGGCAGCCCCTGATTGCAGCGGCTAAAACGTTAGAAAGTTGTGGCATGCTGGCTGAACTAGTGTCAGTAGTGGTGTGCCATGGCATTGGGGAAAGGTGGCCAAGCCTCTAAAGGCTGTGGGGGCATTGGCCACAACAATGCCATGCCTCCACACCCTGATTTTTGCAAAAGCTGCCGTAAAATGTTTCTTGTGCTTGTGCACAATCAACATAATAACAACTTCATGATTGCTAAAAGTTGGTAGACAAGTAGGAAATTGTGAGAGGTAAAAATGTAAATGACTAATTTTTGACTGCTAACAGATGGGAGGTGAGTAGGAACTTGTGAGAGGTCAAAAGGTGAATACTATTGTTTGGCTGCTAAGAGATGAATAAACATGATAAAATTGCTAGTTGTGGTTTGTACATAATAAAAATTGCTACTAGCAGTAAACTAAATTTCCTGTAGCTACTGTAGGTTACAATTTATATATTTTTTTTATATATTTTTCTAACTTGCCTGTAATTTCCCATTTAACTTATTCTTGTAAATGCTTGGCCTGGCTGAGCTTTCACTCAAAACCCACATCCATCTTTGAGTGGTGCGTGCTAATGCCTGGCTTGACTGAGCTTTCGCTGAAACCCAGATCCTTGGGAAAGACTTCCCTGGTATCATCTTGATTCATAACTTCATTGTTTTTTTAGATTTTGATCTCAAGTTTCCAAACTAATCTTTGTACACCCCACCTCCTGAACCTCACAGCCATTGTTTTTCAAGTCCTGTCTGAAATGTCATTTTCTTATCTTTCTTCAAAACAATATTTTTTGTGGGATTTGAAAACGACAGCTGTCACTTTCATGAGGTGGGGTGAAAAAGATCATGTTGAAAATTTAAAGATCAAAATCTCAAAAAAACCCAAAGTTAGGGCACATGAAGTTAGGCACAGCTCCTTCAGGTCATGTGTGTCTTGGTTCATGAAGGCCTTGCACAAAATGAGTTAAGCTGTACTGGTCCTGAACAAAGCAATTTATGATCTACAGGCCCTGCACAGAACAAATTAAGACTTCTCTCCTGATTTGTGCTGAGCCCAAAGGGCCCTTCATGTCCTGCTTTTTGCAATGCCAAATGGGCTCTGTGCAATGCAAGTTAAATAAGGCTTACCTCCCAAAGGGCCCAGCATGAAGCAACTTTAGACTTATCTCCTATTTTAACAGGTTTGCACCAAGTTGTCTCATGCATGCATCCAGAAAGGTACTATGGCTATTTAGAAAAACAAAGTGGAAATTCTTGGCAAAAAACAATGTTAAAGGGACACTGTCAGCTTTTGGGCTATACTTTCTAGTCCTATTTCATAAGATGCCTTCAGCTATCAGTATGTCTTGTCATAGCATACAGTATATAGTCACAGAATATCAGAAACTAATGATTTAGTGAGGTTTTTATTAATATGTAAGTATTATGGTCATCCTGCCCATATTTCTAGCTGCATGATGCAAAGTGCATTCACATTACCAAATGGTGCAGAAGTGCTAGTGTAAACTCATGCGTGAACAAGTTTAGCAACTTATAAGCAGTATCAGTTCAAGGTGTTTACTGTATAGTAGACTGTGAGCTGGACTTAAGAAAGCAAATCATTTTTAAAAAACAAGTGGCATAACATAGTTTAATCATGGTTTGCAAATGAAAGCTGTGCCTCCGAGCATACGCCTTGAAATCAATGCCAAATGTGCAATCCACATCCCAATCCTGAAGGGCCCTGTGTAATACAAGTTTAAACTTGGGTCCTGTTTCATGTAGTATAGCATAGTGATTAAAGGCAGTGAGCTGCAAACCTGGAGACCTGGGTTTGAATCCCATCAGTCCCCACTTGCATACTGTGTGAACCCGAGCAAGCCACTTAACTACCTTGTGTGCACAGGTTGCACTTGGAAACAAGCTCTGGCTTTGTGTGCCTTTCCTGGTTTAACAATTTTCCCTTTAACTTTAATGCATGAAACAAGATAGAAGCCAGGTTCTGTTAGCACAGGTTACAATCACACAGGAGCGTGGTGCACATATATTATGGAACACATACTGTACCAACAGAGGAGAGAAAGAAGTAAGTGCCTCAGTTGGGACTTGAACCCAGAACATCAGGAATACCATTCTGATTGCACTACCAGCTGCACCACTGAGACAAATGGAAACTGGGCTGTCCCTGAGCACATTACTCTTTCTCTAATGCACAACATAGTGGCTACACAAATAATTACTTATTACAATCACACAGGAGTGCGGTGAGCATATATTATGGAACACATACAATGAGACTTCTTTCTCTCCTCTGTTCATATGTGTTCTGTTTAGCACAGGGCCTGAAGGTCCTTGTGCATCTTGATTTCTGAACTTGCACGATGCAAACTAGGACTCACATGAAGAAACTTAGGGTTCAGCTCTTGCTTCACAAATGCTGTTTTCCAAAGGGACCTGTGCATTTTCTGCTTTGAATATGGAGTGAAGGGCCCCATGTGAAGTAAGTTATGATGCACATGCTGCTTTGCATGTAGCAAGTTAAGATTAAGGTCATGTTTCATACAGGGCCCAAAGGAACCTGGTTGAAGCAAGTTAGGAGCCAGGTCCTGCTTCACACAGGGCCCAAAGTGCTGCATAAGGTAAGTTACAACTCTAGTTTTCAAAAGTGATATTGACATGGTTCATGCAGAGCCCTTTGGAATTGGGATCTGGATTGTTGTTTGGCATTCAGTTCAATGGAGTTCATGAGGGTGGTGAATGGGGTGGAGGGAGTTAGGGTTCAGAAAATCCCTAACTTCAGATTTCCCTACTTTTGATGTATCAAAACCCCTAAATGACACATTAAAAAAAAAAAAAATAATATATATATATATATATATATATATATATATTAGAGGCAAACAAACTCTGTTTAATGCATCAGCTAGGGTTGTTCCACAGTGACAAAAGCGAGGAAATTTGATGTTAGGGTTGAAACCCCTTTGCACCCCTCAGCCCACCTCCCAACTGGAATCAGGTGCACATTCGAGAGTCATCGGCCCTAAGTGTTACCCCATCACATGTGGAAAGAAGCTGAAGAATAGGAGAATGGGGTGAAAGTTAGGACCGATGACCCCAATGCACACCCTGATTCCAGTTGGGGGGGGTGGGCTGAAGGGGTGCAAAGGAGGTTTCAACCCTAACATCGAATTTCCTTGCTTTTGTCACTGTGGAACAACCCTAACTGATGCATTAAACTGAGTTTTTTCACCTCTAATTTCCCTTCTTTTTGAGAACGATAATGAGAAATAGTGAATGTAATGCAGCAGCGGGAGCGCGGGGGTGATGTCTTGTCACATTGTAACATTGTGCCCACAAACGCAAATCATAATGCGCATGGTGATGCAAAGTGAAACAGAAAGTGGAACAGTTCTGTAGACAGAAATGTTAAAAACAATGGAAACATAATCGCAAATGAAAACGCAAAGGGTAATGCACAAGGTGGCGTAAACGTGAACGCTAAGTGAAACGGGTACAGAACCGCAAGCAGAAATGGTAATGGTAAGAGTAATGTAAGCGCACAGGCTGGTTTTCCCTAAAATCTGTATAGAGAAAGACAGTGAGTAGAAAGAATGTATGCAAAATAATGACTCTCGGAACACAAAAATCAGTAGTTGTAATAGTAAATTGCTTATATCTCAGTAACCGTATGACATAGAAAAAAAATTTAAAAGTCATATGTATTATCACTTTCCTGGCTAGCTGTATACATAGCCTCCATATAATTTTTTGACAAAAACTCTGTTGTCTCGCACCATTTTCGAGATACGGGCCCTCAAAGGCGTGGCGAACGCCATAATGTTATCCTATGGGAAAAAAACAGAAGTTCGGACTGCCATAACTTTATGATCAATTTAATATTTTTTCACTAAATCTTCAAAAGACACATCAGGGACCCTGGCTGCATGTTCCCTGAAGATTTTGAGCAGCAAACCGTCGGCACCAGGGTGCTACCGTGAGAATTCCAGAAAGCGTAAACGACGCAGCAGATCACACTTAATAACTCCGGAGCCCTGTATCTGACCAGTACAAAACATGGCAGATCCTAAGGCACATGGGTCTTGATTGTGTATTCCAAATTTCAGGCAAATCCATCAAACGGTTGCAAAGTTATTAAGGTGCAAAATTTGGGGTTTAACATATAAATGGCTCCTCAACCCTAACTATGGTAGCACTACTGTGCTACCATAATATGTGTATTTTTGCCATATACAGTATGCATGCAGTACAAACAAGCCCACACCACACATGTAAGTAGTTTAAAGTCTAGGAAGTTTTCTTAGAAAGCTAGTGGAGACAAAACAGGCAGGCAGGAAAATAATACAATACAAATTTTAAGAAGTAGTCAATTGTAACTTTTTATTTCTGAGGTATTTTTCTTTTTTCGATTGCTCATTAGAAAATCTTCTATGTGATAATATTGTGCTGGATGAGTGGAACAGCTCTTAACCTGGCAGACAACATATGTATCTCAATCCGCCCTCAATACCTCATGAAGAATTGTGATCTCACTGAAATCAACATCCTACAGTAGGTGACTGACCTGACAGCTACTGAGTGGCTGTTCCTGAGCAGCAATCATGTCACAATCACTGAGGTCACAAAGCTGAATATGTAGTTGGGGGTGGGAGGATAGAGATAGATATGCCAGCTGCCAGGCAGAGTACTACTTCACACATGACACCTACTAACATCATGTAAACAATCTTCTTATTAACCAAAAGGAAAAGAAAAAGTACCGCAGATATAAAAGACAATGGTTGACTGCTTTTAAAAACAAATATCAGTTTTAGGCAGTAGATTACCTCTTTAACTATGAGAACTGCATTTGTTACTTAGGAAACGAGTTAATGGGCAACATTAGGATGGGTGGGGAAGGTAGGAGGGGGACCTTTGCTTGGCATAGACCAACTAAAGTGATAACCAGTTTGACCCAGTCTGATGATCAAATGGCTCTGCTAAATAAACAGTATTCAAATGTTTTAATGACAAATCCTAGAGAAATGTTCTTGTTGTCTTGATGTAAAGAAGACAACTGTTTTGAGGATTTGTTTTGTACATACTGTCAATGAACAATCCATGCTCATTCTGTGTTGCTGGTACAGAACTAATCAGGATGTAACCCAGTTTGTAGTTAATTTCCTTCCTCAGCATTTTTTTATTACATGAGGGCATATACTTGTGCTAATAATTATTCTACAAAATACCTAACACAGAAACTGTTGGATGTATCTCAAAGTTTTAACAAAAACAACTCCAGCAGATAAGATGGTTATATTAGAATGTAATAATGTCAGAATTACTATAATAGTCCTTACATCTTGAGTCTAAAAAAAACATTCAAAAAAAACATTGGAGTCTTGAACCGTTATACATTATACTAAATATAACCCATGCTTACAAAAGTCTGCATTTATTAGGACTCTGGAATTCCTTAATCATTGACTCCCACGGGTTCTAACAGGTTATTTCTTTGGCATGGCAACAATTTTCTACTTCTTTTTTCCAAAACAGGAACCATCTAATTTAGTGTCATTAGACGAAAAGCCACACCATCATCACTCAGCGATTTGATTAGCAGTTGACTTCCTGATGAGTTTATTTATCACCAGTGTTGACAAAACAGAGCAAGCTGCATTCTTTCCATATGATCCCCATGTGTGTGTATATATACAATGTTTCTTTTTTTCACTGCTTTACACAGTAATGCAGGGCTTCTAGATCAGTATAACCCTTTCCTCTGTAAGTTCAGGGCAAATTTCATGTGTGGTTCCTGCCTATAACCAATGCAAGTCTATGGGACCAATTTCCATGTAGACTGCACAATTTTTCTGTAAAATACAGGAAGCCCTGTAGATCTGGGACGACTGCATAATGCTGAACAGCATGTATTATGAAATGTGTATGCCAAGACTCAATAAATCCAGTACCAGTTTGAGTGAAATTATGACTCAGCTGTCAGCTTCTGAAAAATCACTGTAGATCTGGCGTGCATTCAGTGTCTCTATAGTTACTAAAATGTGTTTTACATATGGTACACATGTAAAATATTTTCTCTCACAGTGTGGTCTGCAACAGCCACACATTCTTGAAGGAAGAGTGCTGAACATCCTATCCCTCATCCCTTATAAGTAGCTTTATACTAACTTAGGATTGTTTCAGTGGGGGGTATAAAAGTGGTCTTTCCCTCTAAATGGCTATTACAGACATATCCTTATTTTTTATCATAAACATTTAGTAGCACCCAAAACAGCAGCCAGAAAGTATTATGAAATTTTAAGAGTAGACGGTACTTACATGTTAACTGAGAAATATTTTTTCTAGTTACTTTTATCAGTTAGATGATTTTCTACCTAATAGAAATAGGTGTGATGCATAGAGCAGCTTGTACCCGGAAGCAGACATGTCTGGGTCTATTCCCCTTCATACTGTACCTTGTCAGCATTGTTACCTCACAAATTGTGACAACATAAGTGACCAGAAGGTCAGTAGCTTATTTTGGTAGGTCATGATATCATGATCAGTGAGGTCACAATTCTGATGAGGTATGACAGGGAACAGGAATTGATTCTGTATGTCAGCCTCCAGGTAAAGTACTGTTCTACACAGCACATCTAGTACTGCCTGGCAAAATAGCTTCTAAGTTACAGAGGGGAAGGGAAAAATACTTCAGATTCTATATAAAAAGTTACAGCTGACAAGGTTTAAAAGTGAATATTTATTTAGGTAGTGTACTAGCTCTTTTTGTTATGAATCCATATGCCCCAGTTCTATTTAACTCTCAGGTGTCAGTCTGTACACTCATGACTGCCGACTGGTGAGCAGTTAAAGTACTGTAGTTGTGCTGTCAGGCCATCCACATATCGAGTGGCTTTTTCTGAGTCTTCTCAATGTTAAGAGGGATTTTTGTTGTACAGAAAAATGCATCTTGAAGCTTCATAGGCTAGGAAAGGGCATATTTGCCCCTCTGAAAACAAGCATTTTTCAATGCCGAATGTTGATTGCGTTGGTCCGTTGAGCTCGCTCACTGCCCCTCTGTCACTTTCTCATTCTGCATCTCCCAGTGCTGCAGGCTGCTGTTTTGTTCTGGGCTCCTGCCTGCATAGGCACCCTTTTCTGTCCACAGAGAAATCTGCAGTTGTCCAGACAGAGCTCTGTTGAGGTGGCTCACTCACCCTCTCTCACTAGCTCATTCCGTTTCTCCTGGTGCTGAAGGCTGCCCTTTTGTACTGGGCTCCTGCCTCTGTTGGCACCTTTTTCTGACCACAAAGAAATCTGCAGCAGTCCCGACACAGCTCCATTGACCTCACTCACTCCCCCTCTCTCACTCACTTCTTCCATTTCTGCCGGCGCCGCAGGCAGCCTTTTTGTTCAGGGCTCCTACCTGCATTGCCACCCTTTTCTGCCCACAAAGAAATCCACAGCAGTCACAATAGAGCTCCATTGAGCTCACTCACTCCCCTTCCCTCATTCACTCATTCTGTGTCTCCCGGTGCTGCAGGCTGCCCTTTTGTACTGGGCTGCTGCCTGCGTTGGTGCCTTTTCCAGCCCACAAAGAAATCCGCAGCAGTCCTGACAGAGCTCAGTTGAGCTCAGTCACTCCCCCCCAACTCGCTCAATCTTAATCTGTTCCAAACACTGATTTCCAACAGCTACTGTGGTATTCTGCACCAGTAGTGTGAAAACAGATTTCAGCCAGGATGTGAAAAATGACAGCTGTACTGTTCATAAGAGGTGTGGAAAGTGTTGAAAATGTGGCGTGAAAATATTACTAATTTGCAAAGTTACAAGGGTGAGTGGAAACTGCACAACACATGCTCATAACACAGTCATTTTATGGAGTTTCATCACAAAATTTTGAACATAGGCATTTTAGGACCTCTGCTCATGAACGGTGTCAGTGTGATTTTTTTAATGTGTCCCAAACACTGATTTCCCACAATGACTGCGCTATTGTGCACCAGAAGAGCGAAAACACAAGCCAGGATATGAAAAATGACAGCTGCACTGTTCATAAGGAGGTGTGGAAAAATGGCAATGTTGAAAATCTGGAGTGAAAATATTGCAAAGTTGCAAAGGCACGAGCGTACGTGGAAACTGTGCAACGCACGTTCATAGCACACTCATTTTATGGACTTTTGTCACCAAATTTTTAACATAGGCATTTTAGGACCTCTGCTAATGAATGGTATCACTGTCATTTTCATAATGTGTCCCGAACCTGGATTTCCCACAGTGACCGCACTATTCTGTGCCGGAACTACGAAAACACATTTCATCCAGGATGTGAAAAATGACTGCTGTACTGTTCATAAGGAGGTGCAGAACAGTAGCAATGTTGAAAATCTGGAGTGAAAATATTATAAATTTGCGAACGTATGAGTGCTCGTGCAAACTGCTTAACGCACGCTGGTAAAACAGTAATTTTTTTGATTTTTTCCACCAAATTTGCAACATAGACTTTTTGAGAGCCCACCTCATGAACACTGGCTCTGTCATTTCATTAATCAGTCCTGAAAGGTGTTTTCATGCAGTGACCACAAAATCATCTTTGGGGACCAATTAACGCCATGACAGTGCCAGAATTCATGAGGAGGGGTCCCAAAAACCCCATGTTGAATATTTGGTGCCAAAATTCCAAAAAATGGCTGAGATATGCATCAAAGTTGAAAAAACCCTATTTATTCCATTATACAGCTTACCGGCATTTCCTCAGTTCGCTGGTGGCTTTGAAGAGTGCAGACGTGTTCCCAGTCCACGAAGATCATCACACCAGACTCCAGAGGTAAGTATGGGGGTGAGGGGTGGGGAGGCAGGGTGCGAGGGTGGGCATGGGTTGTGGGGGGGGTTGCGAGACTGCGATGGGACCATTTGCTTTTTTTACAGGTTAAAAAAAAACATTGTGGGACCATTTTTTTTTAACAGGGGCATGTGGCACTTTGGCTTGGGCTTCCAGCATGCCAATGGACTCTTTTTTGGGGGGGCAGCTGTAGCTGATGGGAGATTGGGCACCCCCATTGGCACATAATAAAAAGTGGGGGTTACATTATGCCAACGGGGATTGGGCACCCTTATCAGCACACAACAAAAATGGGGGGTGCCATAATGCCAAAGGAGATTATGCACCCCCATCGGCACACAACAAAAGTGGAGGGGAGGTGTTACATAATGCTGACAGGGAGTGGGCTCCCCTGTCAGCAACATCACTTGACACTAAAGCCTACAGGGATTGGGGCCCCCGTCGGCAAATAAACATGGTGGGTGAGGCACATGCTGCCAAGGGGATTGGGCACTCCCTCGGTAGGGGGGTGCTTAATATGGTTTGTGAACATGGCAGCAAGCCACTGCCATGTTCACAAACAATATTACTGTACCAGTGTTCCACTCTGCAATGACAGGTCGCTCCCTCATTGCAGCGACTGGCTGATGCTGCAATGACGAGGTGGCCCCTGATTGCAGTGGTTGAAATTTTCCAAGGTGGTGCAATGCTGGCTGAACAGTGTCAGCAGCAGCATGCCACAGCATTGGGGAAAGCAGGCCAAGCCTTTAAAGGCTGTAGGGACATTGGCCACTACAGTGCCACGCCTCCACAACCTGCTTCTGGAAAGCTGCCACAATATGTTTCTTGCACATGCGTGCAATCAACATAAAAAGGATATTTCTAACAGAGTCAAATTTCTGGCATCAATGCTGAAGTTCAGGGCTGAGATACGAAACAGGGGCACATGCGAATTGTTATACTTGAGAGACTCTGGTCTCAAGTTATGTGTAGTATTAGATCTCAGTCTTAAAATCTCAACAGCTTAAGCATATTGGCACCACATGGTCAGCAGCAGCTATGATGAGGAATCAGATCCAATGGGCAATGCGCATACTCTATTTTCAGGGATGAGTCCAAGATCAAAACCTGAGATGCACAAACCAGTGATACAAAAAGTGTCTCTGCCCTCCACGCTCTGGTAGCCTGACTACTTTTAAATTTCAGCAATATGATCCATTGTCTAGGTTACCCCATTAAAATTTTAGGGATGCATTGTTCCTTGAAAGATTACTCACCTTTTTTTTATTTAGAGTGCTGAGTCTGACTCTATCTGTTTTATGGGCTCAGTCTGTTGAAGTCCCGCGGTGTGATTTGTCACCACTGATGTCACCGTGAAGAGACATTACTCTATTAAAGAAACATGCACGCTATCAAAATGAACTTTTGAATTGGCCTGCAGAAATGCTGTATAGAGACAGTGCCGGAAACAAATGTGTCTCTCTACCTTGTCAGTATGTGCCGCCACCATCATTCTCACTAATGAATCAGTCACTGACTGACAATGGCAGCCAGAAGCCCAGGATGTTCTTCCAAATTTTGAAATAAAGAAAAAAAAATGTTAATTACAATTTCAAAAAAAGAAGTTTGTACATATAACTGAAAAAATGTTAAAATAATCTTAAGGCTCAAACATTAACTCTTGAGTTCAGGTTATGCATTATGAGTTCCTGCACACATAATTGGATGACATGGTAGGCACGTTAGCAGTGTTTTGTGCTACTGATTACACTTCAGAAACAGTACCTCTGTTACAGTAGGGAACAGATGATGCCTTCTTCTAATCTAGGTTTTGTATTGACTTCAACCATTTATGGCTGCAATCAATAAATCAATGCAATAAAAATCAGCCTAGAGAAAAGTCACAACAGTCTTTGCCCAATGCAATGAAAACCATTGTACTTTACATAGAAACTTAACCTGCAGTATCCACTTCAATATGTACATTCATAAATGCAGAGCTCCAACTGACCACACATTGCATTTTTGAAATTTCAATTTTCATTTCTACAATTTAGAGCCCATCTTAGTAGCCTATCCAATATGTCTGTTAGTTAACAGGTTTTGTATTTTATAGAAGGCTCCAATTGTCTGGTGTATTTGTTAAGTTATGGCATTCAGATGGTCGTCTTAGCTCAGACTAGATTCTAGGAAAATACACAGATTTTTTAAATAAATGATTGCTTCAAGTGAGGTTCTGCCTTTTGTTGTGACTTGCAAAGGTTTGCTAGGCTTGCTAATCCTTTCTTTAGAGTTGAACAGCACTTCCTTCATTTTTTTAATTCTCTAGGACCAACTTTTTAGATTCAAACCATGCTTCTATCATAGCAAAGTCATATCCCAATGTCGTGCTCATATCAATGAATTTAATCCATGATATGACACAGGATCATCTGCACACATACTAATTTTTGATTGGCTGCTTATGGTGAACAAGTGAATGTTGGAGACTGTGAGTGACAGGAGTCTGAGGACAGATGCTTGTGGTACTCCATTACTGAGCAGCCAGGACATTGTGCTGTGGCTGTCATGTTGAACCACCTATGTACATGGATCTAGATAATCCTGGAACCATATCATCATGGGTGTACCAATGTTGAATTCCCTAAGTTTTTACAGCAACAGTGTTCTAAATGGTCAAACTTTTTTTAAGGTCTACAAAGGCTGCTTCGGTCAGGTACCCCAAGCCCATGTGATGGCACAGGTCATTTGTGAACCTTATCAAGGCTGTTGAGGGGCTATGCATTTTACTAATCCTATGTTGGCAGTGGGCATGGAGACCACTGGCAGAGATGTATTCCATCTGTTTGTATAATATTTTGTCATGTATTTGTGCCAGACAGGAGAGTACTGAAATTGGCCTGTAGTTTTCTGATATATGTGCAGAGCTTTCCCTAGATAGAGGGACCATATAGACTTTCTGCCAAAGATTTGGGACAAGACCTGTTGCAGAAGAGTGGTAAAAATTTGTTGTGACTATTGTGACTGATCACACATTATATTTTTTGAAACTTCAGTTTTTCATTCCAGAATATGAAACACATCTTAGTAGCCTATCCAATATGTGTGTACATGTGCATTTGCACGTGTGCGCATGTGCATGTCTGGCTTGTGGGGTGTGCATGTCTGTCTGAGGCTATGTGTGTGTGTGTCTGTCAGAGGGTGTGTGCATATCTCAGCATGGCTCAGTTGGTAGAACATCCACCTCTGGGCCAGAAGTTCTTGGGTTTTAGTTCTGCACTGAGATTGGGATCATATCATAAGCACTGGCACGCAAGTGCAATATGAAGGAGATGCTGTACTATCAGAGTGCACCTTTCTTCAGAGGAGACATTAAACTGAGGCCGTGGCTGCCGTTTCTGGTGATTGTTCAGATGGATGCTAAAGAACCCATGACTGGTGACCTAGTGCCATGGTGTGACCCTGAAAAGACATCTGGGGAATTATTTTTAAAGGTGGCCAGCTATTATTTTTTTGAGAATGCCTGAAAATAAAATGAAGATGTTTAACTGATAAGAAAATTGTCTGCCTACTGAGTGGTATTTGAACAACTTTGTGCAATGTGCTATGGATCGAAGTCTGGTTTCAGACCCCAGGAAGGCATTTAAAAGTAGAGTGAACATTCATTTTAGACATTGGGAGGTGAACATTTGGATATGGCTTCCCAAGTTTCCACCACTCACTAAACATACCACCAACAGCTTAATCTGGTTTCAACTGATTTGCATCTGTATTGCCCCCCCCCCACCCAGAATAAGGCCATAAATAGGCAGAACTTGCTAGCCCTGCTTTCCTGATCAACAAAAACTAAAAAACATAAATTTGTGGGTTTGCACATGCTTTTTGAGAGTGTGCTCCTTTTGTGTTGAAATGCACTTGTGTTTGTCTGAGTTTGTGCTCTTGTCTGTCTGGGGGTGTGGGTATGTCTAAGGGTGTGCTTGTATCTGAGGATGTGTGCATCTGTTTGTACAAAGTTGAGTGATTGTTTTTCTCTGTTCAAGAGAGGCATTGCTTGCATTCTCTTCTCTCCTATTAAAAGACGAGCAGACATAGTAAAGGGTACATTACAAAAAAAGAAACATGGTGCTTCCAAACTGCTTTTATTAGTTGCTCAGGTAATTGTATGTAGAACAACATTTCTAAAATAACATTTTACACCAATCCTTCTACCCTATGTGAGCAGTTACATGTGTCAGGATGGGTATAATAGTGACATTTACATATGTGTCAGCTAAACTTAAACTTGTGCATTCAATTCAGGCACCCAAGTACTGCATGCATTTCATGATTAGGGCTGTACCTTTGTCATGGAAATCATGGAAGTCATGGATACAATTATGTTTCCTATTAGGGACACTGTCACTCCCCTTAGGCCTCAAAGTGTCCCTTGTTTGAAAAATGCATTTTATGATTGTTCACATTCTGTAGAGAATACTGATATAGCTCGGGATTTGATTCTGATTCTTTTTTCTTTTAAAAAGTGAAAAACAAACTACCCACAATACTGGTGTTACCACACAAAAACATGTTTGTTTACATTCCTTGATCAACTCCAACTGTATCTTTTCTGGACTTAGGAACACCCCAAACACAGTCCAGTCACTAATAGTGCAGTAGGAGCAGAATGGACTATTGCATAATGAGCGACTGCACTGTTTGGAGGTGTTTCTAATGATCAGGAAGTATGCTGTAAGAGCAGATCAAGGATTTGAAACAAAACAAGGTTGGGTATAATGAGGTTTGTCTTGTTAAAAAGGCAGACACAGGTTTCCTAGTGCCCCCTTTCCCCTGTTTCTCCCCCCCATCCCTTATTCACAGGAGAGGGGGAAAAGGGATGAAAGCAAGAGAGGGGAGTGTCTGGGAAGACAGGTGGGGGAAGGAGCAGGACTGAGATGGACCAGATAGGGTAATGACAGCACAAGATGGGCAGGGCAACAAGGAGAGAAGGGAAAGGAGGTCTGGTCGAGAGGAAAAAGGGGATGATCCAAATTAAGGGTACTTAAGGGGCTGCACAGAGGGTCTCGACCTCTTTTACTGCTACTTACAGTTTGTTTTTTTTAATCTTCCCTCCCACTCACCCTTATTTATAGATATTGGAAATATAACAGGACTGAAGGTGGATAACAGGTTATGAGGGATTCCAAGAAATAAGAAGGAACCCCTGTTAAGAGAAGGTCAGCCAAGGTGGATGGCTGAGAGATGTGGGAGAAAATAAATCAGGAGGGTCACAAAGGGTGGGGAAGTAAGGGAATTAAGAATAACAAATAGCCACAGTAAGAGGAGAAAGCTGTCTTGGCTTACACTGTTACTCCAGAGAAAAGAGATGTCACTTCAGGTCCACACCTGGGAGGAAGAAGGAACACAAGAAAGGGAAATGAAAATAATGTGGATTTACAGATGGAAATTATGTAAATAGGATTAAGAAAGAGAGTAATTAAGAAATGGAATAGTTATTAAGAATGTAAGAAATATTGTTGGTTGTATGGAACTAATGCAACAATTAAATTAATTGCCGATCTGAGCACCTACAATGTCAGTTGTTTGTGTCTTCCTTGGGATGGGGGAAATCTGGGACAACTATTCATTAGGATGCATTTCAGTTCTGCAAAACAAGGAGGCAGATAAAACAACCAGCAACATCAATGAATTTCAGAGAAGGTAAGCAATCATAAAATTTGAGTTTTAAACTAGAAATAATATGATGCAAAAAAGGATGACAGTGTCCCTTTAAAACCCCATGGTGTTTTGACTTTTGCTGTTTCAAGCCTATGATTACATGCATCACCTTTGTGATACTCTGCACCCAGTCAGGTCCCACTATTGAGCTCCGTAATACATCCACACCAGTCTTCCAGGTGACAGCACAATGTACTGCTACCTGCCAATGTGCCAACCCCAAACTGACATCTTTTAAAACATTTAAATATTTGCTGATGTCTTATATACAAATACGTCAAAGCAGAGGTAATTACCTAACACCAGATGAATCTGTGACTTTATGTGACTTGCTATGATGTCTACGACTTCTGTCATTTTGACCATAACAATACTGTGATTCTCTCCAAAAGTTACTAAGACAAAAGCACTGCTGTACTCAGTATAATGCACAACCTGTATTGTGTAAGCAGACAATACTGTACTGCATGCTGCACATTTATGGGACACTCTCATGCTGAGAGTTTGTTGCTTGTCCCGCATTCCCCCTTCTTTCCCCCACAAAAGACAGACCACCTGTATGTTGCTGTGCTCAGATTGGCAATCAATTTATTATACATATTATAATTTAATTTCCACTTCTCATTGTCATTATTAATGTCTTTTTACAATTTTATTTGTATTGCATCCAAAACTCGAACTCTGATCCTCTCTCTCTCTCTTTTCTCTTCTCGCTTCCCCAGGTGAAAACCTGGGTGCCTTCTTCTTCTTTTTTCTGGTAGATAACGGTGAGAACTGAGACCACTTTTTGTCCTTCAGTTTCTTCTTCTTCTTCTTCTCATCATATTTCTTTTTCCTCCCCCCCCCTCCTTTCCCCCTCCCTTTTCCCACTGCCATCCACCTCTTGCAGTCCACCATTGTCCAACCGGACTTCCTCTGTCATCCACCTCTGACAGTCCAAGTTAATCCCTTTTTCATTAATCCCTTTCCCCCTCTCTATTGTCGGGTGGGTGGGTGGTAACAAAACTTCAGCAAAAGTGGCTGAACCAGCTCTGTGCTGACCGTTTTGTACCCCCTTTAGCCCCTCCCCTTCCTGTAGCATGTCCATTGCCCTGGCTCCCAGTCCTTCCCCCTACCTTCCTCCCTCCCTCCTGAGCAAACCACTTACAACAGCCTAAGGGGGGGAAGGGTGCACTAGGACAACATGGTTTGCCCCTTAAAGGGCAAACTCCATTGTCATGAGGAAAAGACAAGTGACTTTTTTAAACACACCCAAGAAGTGCAATTGTACAATAATAATGTACCCTGCAGTGTCTTATCCTTCTAATAAAATGGTTCTCTCCCACAATCCTGTATTAAAAAGCAAACTGAGCTTTAGTCTGATCGACTGTTAGAGATGATGACTCAAAAAACATTATGGCAACATCTCTTATTCTGTCCATGGCTGTGAATATAGTACCTTTATTCTATAGCTAACATACTGTACCATTGTAACTGAGATGGATTTTTTCATGCATACAAACAGTTACACAAATTCCATTTTGCACAGTATATAATGTTAGTACAATGGGTACCACACTGATACAGTCATTCACAAGGTATTATTAAAATAGCGTAAACAAGTAAAGATCCTGGCAAGTACTGTACCAGAGTTCATTTTTGCTCAATCATGCAAGTTAAAACTTAAAACTTAAAACTATTGTATTGTGCTGCCTGTGATGTTATTCACTTTGCACATTTCTTTATATTCAACATGAAACTCTTAGTGGCACCAGGTAACTCAATCAGGCATTGCAACCTATTGTTTAATATGTGGATGACCACCATGTACAAGGGGAAATTATATATTTAAGCAAGATTGTGGAAACACCAGAGAATGCCACTGAGGATCACTGGTTAGAGATTAATGGGCTGCTTTTAGTAACACCAACATTTTTTACTGCATGTTTACAAAATGCCCTTTTCTCCTACTACAGTTTATGCTCCAAGAAGGCAGCATACTTCATGCAGCAGCTTAATCGAGAATTACAGTATTAATTGATGATAGTGGGCATGGGCCATTTGGGAATAGAACAGAGAATAATTTGGTTTTATAAATTTTTTCATTAGTCCTTTTTCTCCTTCTTGGCTGATTTCCCTCCTTTCCAAGCCCCATAGCCCTATCACTTTGTATCTCCTGAATTAAAAATTCCAGATTCCTCCATGGCTTCCTCCAAATGGTAGAGTGGTGCAGATCTTAACTGAGCCCACTGGACAGGATGTACAGGCGCCACGTGTAGGTCACTGGTAAGGAGCTTGTGAAGGCTCAGAGAATCATCCTGCTGACCAAGGTGATTTTTCCCTTTTCGTCCCTTCCCCATGGTGCAGAGGAGCTGGTGTGTAATGACAACAGTGACCAAGCAGCGCATGCTTTCATACACAGCATGCAGACTGTCTTCTTTGTCTTTACTCCCTGTGTGAGGTACCAGCAATCTGACCTCCAGCCACTGCTAGGGGCCAGGCTAACACCAGGTGTTGCTCCCACCCCATCCAAGAGATGCTTGATCTTCCTCCCTCCAGCTGACCTCCAGCCACTGTTAGGGACCAGGCTAACACCAGGTGTTGCTCCCACCCCATTCTAGAGATGTTTGATCCTCCTCCCTCCAGCTAACCCCAGCCACTGCTAGGGCCAGGCTAACATCAGGTGTTGCTCCCACCCCATCCCCGAGATGCTTGATCCTCCTTCCTCCAACTGGTCCCTCAGCAACCTGTGCTTGTTCCTGAAAGGAGGTAAGGCATTCAATGCCTCAGCCCTCCACACCACCACAGGTCAGCAATATCATTTGACTTTAAAAGATACCTTGCATGCACACTGTATTCAAAGTGCTTAACAAAGTAAAGAGCAAAATAGCAGTCGCTAAGTGCAGTAATATCACACACAACTACAATGCATTAGAACCTGTGTTATTAATAGGAATTGTTGACCAGAACACTGTGCATAGTTTCCATCTCCTTTGAAAAGTGTCATTGGATATTTATCTTCCTTTATTCATCATACACTATGAGAGTTGCCCCAACACGTCATTTCGAGGATATAACATTCCTCTTCATCAGGGTGAACAGCGTACTCAAACAGTTCTGACATTTTTTGCCTCAGAAATCTTTGCCTTGATTCATTTCAGTGGATGATGCCTTCTTGATATCAGTTTCATGTTTCCTGCTGGTCTAGACCATTTTTGGCACATGTATGCAACATTAAAGAACACACCTAACTGGATCCTCTTTCTTGCTATTCCATTAATGAAACCAACAGTTAAAACTATCACTATACTATTCAAGAATGAAAGTGTTAGTTTAACCAATATTCTATTTTGGCTTAAGCAACACTGTACCATACTAAGCCCTCCTGATCCAGTTATGAATTTCAAGTTTATTTAGACTGGTGGCTGAAAAATAAAAGTCAAGCTCTTTTATTCTGACACTGCTATTCACCATTTGCCTAACTGTTTCTATTTGGGTCAGAATAGAGCTATACTGTTCTATCCTGCCTAGCCAAAGACTTGTTTTAAGTGTGTCTCTCCCTCTCATCAGAATAGCTCCTGTGATGAGCTAAAATGTAACATCTGTCTTGAACTTGGACATAACAGTACTCATTGCACTAATCGCATGAGCTCTTACTTGTGCGATAAGTCAAGAAATTCATATAAAGAATGCCCATGAGCTGCGCATAATAATGACACCCAAATGGATTCAGCTGAACAAGAGTTTTATTTCAACAAGGCACAAAGGGATGGTCCTCAGTGGAATGCTACTATCCCCTTCACTGTTCCCCAACAAGGAACTGCACTTGATATACAATTTTCTCCACCCCCTGTACCTCTAGCAGACAATACAACCTTGTCAAATATCCCAGACGGGAACACAGCTAGCAATGCTCCAGAAAATTTGGTCTGTTCTTTGGAACAAGATATGCATCCAGCTTCAGAGATTTCAAAACTACTTCCTGCCCCATCATCTTGTACTTTAGCAATTACTACTGATCCCATTCCTGTGGAAGGTACTGTGTCAGGTCCTCAACCCCATCCTATCAGATCTTCAATCATAAACCTTTCTCATACTATGCTGCCCCATCTGCTTCTGTATTGGAGTCCTCCCAGAGACTCACATGGTCAAGGAGATCAAAGGTCAACCCCAGCTTCCTGCATCTGAGAAAGAAGATATCTCTTTACAAAATAAATATGAGATTTTGTGTAAAAGAAAGGACTGGGGAGAGACTGAGGAGGATTCAGATGGATCCTCCATACTTTCTTCTCAACAAGATCCTTTATCTGAGGCAGAAGATGGCACCCATAATTGTGACACTTCAAAGAAGGAGAAATCAAAGATGTAAGGGAAGGGAAAAGGCAGCATAATGTTGGGACTTAGTTTTCTCTTTCATTTCTCTAGTTTTGCCAAATGGTAGGAAGTAGCTCCTGAATTCACTGTTGGTTCTTTAAACACCGACAGTTTAAAAAATCCTAAACAGATGTTAGTTGCTATCTCTCTTCTCCAAAGTTTATCTCATGATATTGTTTTTGTTCAGGATACTAGGCTGAATACTCCCACAGGTGTCCATAATTTTCAAAAATTTCGGATTTCAGGTCCCACCTTTTGGTCCATGGGAGAAGACAGGTGCTCTGATGTGGGCATTTTATTTTCTACTGCCCCTCTGTCTCTTTATCCCAGTTGCTAGATATTGTTCGGGGGAGAGCTGTCTTACTTGATGTTACATTATCTGGTTTGAAGCTTTGATTAATTAACATATATGCTCCTCAATCAAAGGAGGATAGAGTATCTTTATTTAAACTACTTCTCCATGTCTGTTTACAACGGTTATCCTGGGAGGTGACTTCAGCTGTGAACTTTCCTCTCTGACAGGGAGGTAAGACCACTAAGTTGTTTTGTGACTCTAGTCTTTGATACAAACTACTAGTTTGCTTGATACTACACAGGAGTCTGGTGGTCAGAAGGTACATACTTTTACAGAGGCAATCTTTCCACTCGAATAGATTATATTTTGTGTTCTCTATGGTTGTTGTGTACTGCATGACGTGTGATACCTGTGGAACTCACAGATAAAAGGTTAGTGAAGTTACCTTTGGAAGGACTACAAATGAAACGCTTGGTCCTGGTTTCTGGAGACTTAGGGCTCGATTCTCAAAACTGGAGCAAGCTGCACCAATGGTGGCTTTTGTCGATTGTCAGTATGCCAGGGACCCTGTGCCCAATTCTCTATTGCAGGGTCTAGGCACCTAAGTCCCACAGTCAGGCAAAGGTGGCAGTACGCTGAAAGAGATGGCACACCTGAGAGGTTTGCCATAAGTTATGAGGTTGGCATGTGGCACTCTTAGATGGTCAGCAATAATGTAGGAGAATGTAAAACATCCGACAATTATGGGATTATATGTAATGTAACCATCAACGACAAAATAACTAATTCAAGAAAACAAAATGACAGTATTTGCAGATGTTTTGGATATTGCCTAATTGTAACTAACATGCAATGTCCGAATCATCAGTGACTTCTGTCATGTGGTCCCCTTGAAGATTAGTTATAATATATTTGTGCTGCTACATATAAAACAGTTCCCTGCTGGCTAGCGGTCACCTTCCTCCAATCTCCGACGTCCCCTGCATGCGTAATACATCCCTTCCCTGGTTTCTAGCAGACTCCTGTCCCTATCAATGATCCCTGGTAGCATATGACATGTAGTACATTCCTTAGTGGCTAGCAGTTCCTCCCCTCCATCTCTGAGTGCCCCATCCAACAACACCCAACAGTCTCTGGTGTCTTAGGGGACCCCCCACCCTGGTAGGTAGTGCCCCTCTACCTTGCTCCTCCCATCCCATCTAGGAGCCAGCAACTGGCATAGTCCCTCACTCTCCACCATGGCCAGCCACTGAATGAGCTGTCAAGCAGGACATACAATATAATCAGCTATTACAGTACACACTGCTTGACAGCTCAGTCAGCAACTGGCTGTAGTGGAGAGTGGAGTGCTGTGCTTGTCACTGGCTCTGGGATAAGATGGGGGAGCAGGGTGGAGAGGTACTGCCTACCGCTATGAGGGGTTCACCTAGACACCAGGGACTGTTGGGTATTGTTGCACGGGGTGCTTGGGGATGGTGAGGGGGGACAGTATACCAGGGAATGCATTATATGTCACATGCCATCAGGGATCATTGATAGGCAGGGGGGCCCACTAGACACCATGGAGGAGATGTATATTTCACATTTTATGGGGCTTGAGGGCAGACCACTGGATACCAGGGAGTTCTTTATTTACATATACAGGGTTCATTAGGGGAAAGGACTGCTACCACCAGGGAACTGTTTTATTTTATTCACCTATGGATCAGGATTGGGGAGGGGTGAACATGGCACATGTTTCTTCCTCCCAGGGAGGGCTCCATGGGTGGTGCAAGTTCACTAACCCCCCCCCCGAGGACACACTTCTAAGTTCCCTTAGACCAGCCCTGGCTGGTCTAATGGTACTTAGAAGTGTACCCTCTGGAAGTGTTTAAAGAACCCCAAATTAGGGATATAGCAGCTTGCACCTGCCACAAGCCCCTAGCACCCTGTTGCACCCAACTTTTTGGTGTAGACCTGGTGCAGGACTGGTGTGGCACACTGGGTGCCAGGGGGCCTTTGAGAATTGTGAAAACCGCATGTTTTGATGCAAGATGCCCCTTGTAGCATTGCTGTGTGATGCAGGCAACTTGCATCAAAATCTGGCTTTTGAGAATTGGGCCTTTAATATCTCCCTATTACAAGACAAACATATTCAGGATAAGCTGCTGCATTTGGTAGAGACAAAAAAAATCCACATTAGTATTGTATGATACCCTGATGGAATGGTGGGAAGATTTGAAAGCAGAATTAACATCCTGCTTTAAAGCCTAGTCTCAGAAATTCTCAGATAACAGGCAATTAAAGTATCAGTCCCTGACAGAACAGTTTCAAAAACTACTGGATAGCAGCTATCACAGGTCAGGATCCCTCTGCACAAATCTCTAATATTAAATCTGACATGATGTCCCTCCAGTATCAGAGGTTATCATCTCTCCTTATGGAACAAAAATATAATACCAAAGGCACTAAATTTCAGACTAATCCTTTTAATGATTGTAAAACATGTACTGTTGATCGAACCTATTTATGTCTTTGGAATTCTGAGAATATTCTCTGAACTGATACCCAAGAACAACTGATCTTTTTTGAACAACATGTAAAGCAGGTTTCTGATACTCCTGCACCTAATCCCCCAGAAGGTCAAAAATTTCTGAATGATCTCCAGATTCCCACCATACCATTGGATCTAGTCACACAGCTAGAATCAGAGGTAACACCAGAGGAAGTTTCTGCAGCAATCCAGTCCTTGACTAATAATTCTGCTCCTGGGTTGGATGGGCTGTATAGAGTTATACAGACTAATTTGTTATTCTGTTAAGCATGAACTAGCACAGTTTTTTTTTTTTACTTTATGTTTAGTTCTAGTATAATTGGTCCAAGCCTTATGAAAGGAGTTTTGCTCTTGATATATAAAAAAGGTGATAGGGCTAATATAACCAACTGGCAACCTCTGAGCCTTTTGAACATGGATCTTAATATACTAAATACAATTTTGGTCTCCAGACTGTCTTGTGTTGCTCCCTCTTAATAGATCCTGCTCAGTCTTGTAGTGTTCCCCATTGAAGTTTATAGGACAATATCCTAAGAGGTAATGGAAATCAAATGACTAGACTCTTATTATCTTTAGACCAGGAAAATGCCTTTGTAGTGTTTCTCATTACTTCTTTTTTGGTGTTATGTACTTAATGGTTTTCCAGAAAAATGTTTGAGATTTATACAGTTATTGTATAAGACAGTTAAGATTTCTCCAGCCTTACATGACTGGCATTGGAATTTAATTCAGATCAAAGGGGTGTCCATCAGGGTTGTCTGCTGAGTCCTGTCCTCTGTCTTCTTTCTTGATCCTCTCATTCATAAGATTCTCTCATCCCTTCAGATTCCATGCATGGTTGACCCCACTGGGTCAGTATTTACTTCCATCTTAGTGTATGCTGATGCCATTTGTTTGTTAGTCCCAGATTTATGTTCTCTACCTCAGTTTGTCCAGATATTAAAATCATTCTTGATAGTGTCTGGTGCAAAAATTAATTTAGAGAAATGCAGAGGTATTGCCTTGGATTCCTTAAGAGAGGCTTCTCCAACTACAGTTCTGAATGTCCCAATAGTTCAGGAATCAATCAGAATTTTGAGAATTCTTTTTGGGCATACAGATCTTTGCTGCCTTAATTGGGGAAAAAATTAACACTTGCAGAAAGAAAAGTTTCTCAATGGAAGAGATGATCCATGTCCAGGCCAAGAGAGTATTTCTGATCAAAACATTTTTGATTCCACATTTCTTGTACATCAGCTTTGCCTTCCCCTACCTAAAGTGTTGGAGACTAATTCTTTTTAGACTTCTTTAGGAAGTCAGTTAAATCCCATGACCCCTAAGAACGGCAGGGTTGGGATGATTAAAAAACAGTTAACAAATGTTATGCTATATTAGGTCATATTCATAAGCATATTAAAAGTAAAAAAAACAGAGGTTATCTTGCCTCTTTACTCAAGCCTTGTCCGACCTCATTTGGAGTACTGTGCTCCCTTCTGTGCCCCTACATCAGTTGGTGGGTTGAACTTGGTTGAAAAAGTTCAGCGCAAGGTCACAAGATGGATTAATAACTTGTCAGATAAAAGCTATGAAGTCAGATTAAAAATGCTGAATTTGTATTCCTTAGAGTATAGATTGTTAAGAGGAGACCTCATTTACAGTATATATATATATATATATATATATATATATATATATATATATATCTAAAGCATTACAAAATGATTTATTACTAGATACCATTTGTCTTTAAAGACAATTACCTAAGAATAACACTAGGTCACATAAGGTTAAGTTACACTGTACTTTTGTAAAACTTCAAGACGACAAAGGTTTTTAGTCAAAGACTACCTCCCACATGGAATTCTTTACCCAGCTGTGTTGTAATGAGTGACAATGTAGAACAGTTTAAAAAACAGCTAGATCATTATATGGATGATAAAAGTATGATTTCCATTATTAAGATAATGGTGGCGAGTTCACAATGGGCTTCTGCCTCTTGAACTCGTATTTCCACTATGAAACTATAATATTGGAGATAGTCCACCCTCTGTGGTGACAAAACAGCTATTGGACCCATGAATACCCTGTAAAATGAAGGATATGTTGTGGCTTTGTACACATGGTAAATTACAGGTAAAAGATAATAAACACAAAAAGAAAACTGGCAGATTTTGCCTCCAAGATAACTGTACTTGGGTAGAAGAATCAATGCATCATTTATTTTTTCCTGTCCATATATATAATTTCATTCTAGCAGGGCCTTAAAGTTTGGCATACCCCAGAATTTGCAACTATGACTTATAATATCCTAATTTATTGTTCTTTTCCACATTATTTGAATAAATGGCATTACAGCACTTTATGTGTAATAATGGCTTATGTGAAGTGATGTATCTGGCACTTGAGATGTGCCTTTTGTTTAATCAAAACTATTCCTTGCATCTCTTGATTTTCCAAATCACCCAGGAATTATATAAAATATATATACAAGAAAGAGATACATTACCACAGCCTATTTTGTGGTCTTTATGGAAAAATGTAACCTGGCTTTAATTTTCCTTCATAAGCTGTAAGATTTGTTTTCTTTAATACATAAGAAGGGAGCACCATGTTATGAACATTTACTGGTAAGCTTTTTTAATACCACCAATATTTGATTGTTTTTCTTTTGCCTTTTTAGAACATACGAACATACAAAATTTGCCAGCAGATAAAGGCCTACAGGTCTATCAAGTCTGCTCGAATGTGCAGCTAGCACCTCTTATTCTGCAGCTGCTCCTCATTGACCCTCCCCCTTGTCCTGTCCCATCCCCTTTTCTTATGTAGTTGTGTTTGTTATACATAAAACTGATTTTGGTCTTTTATATAACCCTGTTTTAGTTCTTGTATATTCTTTCTTATCAATAAAAATTCCTCTACTCTTGCTAGGGGCGTTATTGCTAGAGACCCATGAAATTCTTTTCATTTTTATAACTTTTCTTTTATTTTTCTGAATTTCTTGTTATTTCTTTTATTCATTAAACATTTTGTTTTATTTCTTGTTATCATACTTACACTACTAAACTACCTCAAAATGACCTTATACACACTAGAAATCACATTCCTAGTATACTACATTGTATTAAGCAGCATTATGCTGTGGTCTTGCAAGGTTTTTTGACTAAAACAACTCTGCTGTTGCTTCCTTGTGGACCATCTCATTGGTAACAACGGAGTCTAAACAACAACTGCTGCAAGCATTTATTTAGATTTTGCCCACCAAAAAGCAGTTTTTTCACATTATTTATGTGTTTTTTTCATTTTATTCCTTTTATATGCTGAATTTCTTGCTATTTCTTGTTATACTTTGAATTTCTTGTTATACCTTGAATTTCTTGTTATTTCTTTTTATCCCTGAATTTCTTGTTATTTCTTGCAATTTCTTATTTAAGAAAAACACGGGTCAACAAGATGGCTGACTTGGGTGATGAAGGAGGAGAAGGGAGGGATCATGTTTGTGTGGTCTTGATGGAGATAAAAACTTCAATGGAAATGGTAACAGAAATATTGTCCATTTTAGCCAAGACTCAAACTTCTCAACTGACTTCAGTCTGCAGGCTATACCTAAGAAAGCAGCTGCATAATGCAGACAGTTAGCAAATATAGACAAAACTCTGGTTTTGAAAGGCACAGAGATTCCGGCAGAAAAGAGGCTGCCAGTTAATATTGTGCAGCAGAGAGCACTTTTGTTAGGCTTCTTGCTGAGCAAGCCCAGGAGGAAGTTAAATTGACAGCCCTGTCAGGGCGGGTGGTATCAGCTGTTTCAAATTTATCAGCTAAGCAGCTGACACAGCATAAGTTGAGAGCAGCAGAGCAAAATGGAGGTGGAACCAGCTCTGTAGTACAAGCTGGACTGAGTGGGTCTTTTTGAGTGGGAAGACAAACTGCACAAACAATTGATACTGGGACTTGGTCAGTGGAGATGGCATTGCAAGCTGCTGGTTGGATACATGCTGGGAATGGTGTGTCATGGTTCCCGAGTTTGGTACCAGTGACAGCTGAAATTATAGTCTCCACAGTGCTGGTACATCAACCCCAGGCTAAAGAACATTTTCAGACAAGCACAACTATGTTTTTTGTAGAAGTGAATAAAAAAAATGGATTTTTGGTGTGGAGCAAGGTGCAATGGAAGGTGGGAAGTCCCTGCAGCCTGGTGGCAGCACCTGCCTGGTTGTTTCGGTGGCTCCTGTTTCCTCGGCAGCATTGCAGGTCCCAGCAGAACTGAAACAACAACCTCAGTTGTCAGAGGTACAAAAGGTGCAAAAAGCACACAGTGATAATGCTTTTAGCGTGCCAGCAGAAATGGAAGATTCAGATTTATGCAATAAGACACAATGGGGTGTTGGTGGTACTACTGTTGGTGGTACTAGGTTTTCCCCATGGTCAGGGGTGTAGCGAGGCATGAGGCGAAGTTGAGTTTCTTCAGCACCCTGACCGTGGGGAAACTACAACTAACATCCACAGAGTGCCTTATTGCTTATATAAATGCGCCTATAGGCAACTGTTAGGAAACGAACACTAAAAGATTTCAAAGCCACAAAAATATAATAAAATGTTGCTAAATAATGTAAAATAGTCCACCACAGATGTTTTTCATCTGTCAGTCATCTGTCTTTCTTCACATTCAATACATTGTGTGATTGTTTACCATGAAATAGAAGACTTCAAAGCTCTGCATTATTCCAGTGGTAGAATTTTCAACCCCTCCCCCCCACACAGAATGATAACATGAAACACATGAAGTCAAAACTCTTTAGAGTTCCACTGGCATATACACACACACACACACACACACACACACACACACCTCTCAAGTGGAGCCAGAACCTCAGTTTTATCTGTTGCACGGTAGGAAGCAAGGAGTTCTCTGGCAAACTGGCAGGGATAGGAAGGGATTTTTCATGGTCATCAAAGAAACACCAGCAATGGAAACTCTGACTAGTACTTGCTTTTAAAAATTTGTGTAAGGAGGGGTTCTAGAGCAAAATAACATTAAATAATTTACTTACTGTATTTAATTTAATGGTCTTTCATTTTAGGGCCTACTGTAGTTGAAGTTTTGTATGTATGAGTAAAGGTTGCAGCCATGTTTGTGATGGAAATTAAGAAGTACAGTAAGTGGCTTATGAATTCTGTGAGTTGGTCTAGTTGGCAGGGATTTGTTTGCAGCTATCTGTGGTGCTCTCTTACTGCCATGGCTAGAACCAAGTCTCAGCCAATCAAGAGACAGGGATTTCATTGCCCATTTTATATTACTTGGGAACAACTGATACTGTTGATATTATAAACACCCCAGCAAAAGTTTTGAATTCTAAGCAAGTTGAAGGTGGGGATACTCAGATACAGGGAAGGCAGGATATTAGTCAAAATGTACCTGGTTCTTCTGGAATGCAAGAACTTATACATTCTAACAATAATAGTGGGAATCCAAAAGAAGTTGCTACAAATCATCTCTGGGTGGGTGCTGTTGAGAGGGTTGGCAAGCCCCACATAAACAAGGTCAAAAAGAGCAGCCCTCATGGACATCCAAACACACATGGAATCAAGGCAGATGTTCCAAAATAATTTATTAATGTAGGAGTGAGCTGTAAGCCTTAGCCCCAATAATAGTGCAACTGTGCATCAGTCTAAAGTGCACCTTTTACCCCTCGAAATCCTACACTACCTTCTGTATCAGCTTTGGCCATGAATTCTACTTCTCAGCAACCAAATGTTTTGAAACTTTTTTCCAACAAAGACAGAGCTAGCGCCCTGCTGAAATGTGGTATGGCTACACTTTGTGAGAGCCCTTGAAAATCCACCGAATAGGCTTTATTTATAAGACCTTTGCTCAGGGACTCCATGCACTTTGCAGCTTCTGAACTGTATGCTGTTATATGTGCACCAGGAGGATATTTATGACATCAGTTTCAAACAAGTAAAATCTTTAGATCTTTTTAGACTCAGAATATTAATTTTAGGGACACATGACCATGGTCATCATTTTAGCTATTCCTTAAAAAACCTGCTGTAAAGATCGTGACTATATTATTCAGGAATGAAAGAGTCTATGTCACTGACATTTCCTTCTAGTTACATCCAAAATGTGATATTTTGGATGCCCCATCTCCCATTTTGGACACTTAAAAGTGTGGACTGTGGGATGGACATTTAAGGTGAAATTAAAATATATTCCAAATAGATTATGTCATTTTCCAAACAGTTTTTATTTGGGAAAATATACAGGTGTATGTTTTTATCAGGGGCAGCCTTGCTCATGTTATAAATTAAGTTATTGGACTCATTTTAGTAGCTTTTGTGAATACCAAAGATGTGGTCTTTGTTTAGAGTACAGACAACTTGGTCCATCATGTCCAATCCCTTTGTGTTTCAACCTTTGTACAAAAATTGGTGATTCTAATAGAAATTTTCCTTGGGCTTCCCATAATGGGGGTGGGAGGATGGTTTTAATCAAAACTACTTCATATGGAAGCACAGCAGTTTAAACCAACTAGGCAGTCCAGAGATATGACAGTGGGATTTGCAACTGCACCAAATGCTTCCACTATGATAGATACTCAGGTAGTGTCAAAATCCTCTGAACCAGTTACACCACCAAGCTCTGTTCAAAGTAATACTATGGGAGTCAGAGGCTTCACAGGTAGAAGAAGAGACTGATCTCCAGATGGTGGTTGTAGAGAAAGATCCTCACCAAGACATGAAGGCTATGATCTCTAGGATGGTATTGGAGAGTCCGATATGCTGCCCCTCCCATAGCATGCCCTATTGCATCAGAATTTCTACAGTCATTCCCCCACCTCTGTCGAGGAACAAGATATGTTGCAACTGGTACCTGGTAAACAAAGGGGTCATAACAACAAACTCCAAACTGCTAATACCACAAGAATACCTGTTTCAAATAAATTTGTGGTATTGAGGGGCAATAAAATGTGGGGAGACATGGAGGAAGCGGTATCCTCGGTAACCTCACAAATGGATCCATCCTCGGATGTGGAAGATCCACAAATGGAGGCACTGGTGCACAAAAAAAATAAAGGGACAAACAAGGTAACAATCTGTGAAACGCAGAAGCCATTTTAAGACATGAAGTGTTTTTTCTATAATTTTCTTATCATGAGTCATCTTACTGTTGTGACTTTAAGTGTGAATAGCTTGAGCTTACAACAGAAATGTGTCACCACTGTGATTACCCTGAGCCAACTGCATGCTGATATTTTTCTGGTGCAAGATACTCAGCTCAAAACTCAGTATGAAGTTAAAAGAGCTACTTCATTATAGACAAATTGGGGATACATTTTGGTTCCTGGAGAGGAGACTTGTGATGGGGTGGGTATACTATTTAAAGGGCAGGACTGGAATATAAGTAAATTAGTGGATGTTCACCCAGGGAGGACTTTAGTGTTGGATGTTTCAAAACCAGGCCTTCATTATAGAATAATATGTATAACCTCCCACTCTCCTTCGCTCCTCACCAGAGCTACTTCTCACCCCACACCCCCTTGCGAATGAAGTCTGTCTTTGGCTGACTATCACCCTTACCGACAAAGTCATTTCTAGCTGCCTCCTGACTGCAGTCCTTGATATGGTTCATATCATTTTAGCCCACTTGATGTATGTTTCTGTTTATTTTTTAGCTTTTCACCTGTTTGATTGTATTCCATTTAACAGTCTGCGAAACATCAATGCATCCTTTGTGTTTACAGTTTTTTTGTATATTTAAGGTGTTTGTATTGTGTTTTTGGTTGAATGATGTGGAGGAACCTATGTAAAAGAGTCTTTAGGCTCATAGGTACTTGTAATCCAAGACTTTAAATAACATAGATACATAGAAACATAGACTTTGATGGCAGATAAAGACCGCTTGGTCCACCTAGTCTACCCATTTCCCTACCTAACGGATAAGCTGCAGATCCTAGTTAACCAACAGCCTACTTCCTCCTACCCCCCACTAGAATTGCCTTATGTCTGTCCCATACATTCTTGAATTCCCCCACTGTTTTTGACTCTACGACCTCCTCAGGAAGGCTGTTCTATGTATCCACAACCTCTCTGTGAAGAAATATTCTCACATTACCTCTGAGCCATCCCCTCTATCTTCAAATTGTGTCCCCTTGTTTTTGCACATCTCTTTTCTGAAATATGCTACCCTCTTGGACTTTGTTGATTCCTTGAGGTATTTGAAAGTTTCTATCATGTCCCCCTCCCTACTTTCTCGAGGCTATACATCTTTAGTTCCTTTAGTCTTTCTTTATATGTCTTCTGATGCAGACCCTGCATCATTTTGTTGGCCTCCTCTGGACAGCTCCACCCTGTCTATGTCTTTGATGGAGATGGGATCTCCAGAACTGTACACAGTACTCCAGATGTGGTCTGCTAACTGTCTGTACAGAGGGCCAACAATGTCCTGTTTTCTACTGGTGATGCCTCTCCCTATGCATCCCAGTATCCCCAGCCCTCCTCACTGCCTTCTCACACTGCTGGCCCACCTTTAGGTCATCTGATATGACTACCCCCAGGTCCCTTTCCATTTTTGTTGTTGTCAGTATCTCACCCCCTCTGTGTACTCTTCCCCTGGGTTTTGATTCCCAGGTGCATTATTTTGCACTTCTTTGCATTGAATCTAAGCTCCCATACATTTGACCATTCCTCCAACCTTTCCAAGTCCCTTTTCATCCTTTCCACCCCACCTTGTGTATCAACCCTGTTGCAGATCTTTGTGTCATCCGCAAAGAGAGACATACTTTCCCCTTCTAGTCCCTCTGCAATATCACTTATAAAGACATTAAAAAGTACCAGCCCCAGTACTGAACCCTGCAGTACCCCACTAGAAACCCTCCTTTCTTCACTGCGTACTCCATTTACTATTACCCGCTGTGTCCTGTTGTCCAACCAGTGTTTTACCCAGGCTACCAACCTAGGACCCACTCCCAGGCTGGCTAATTTGTTTGTTAATCTTTTGTGTGGGACTGTGTCAAATGCCTTGCTAAAGTCTAGGTAGGCCATGTCCACAGCCCCTCCCTGGTCTACTGCTTTGGTCACCCAGTCAAAGAAATCAATTAGATTTGTCTGACATGACCTTCCCTGTGAATCCATGCTGCCTTGGGTCCTGTGCCCCACTGGCCTCTAGGTACTCAACAATTCTTGCCTTCAGAAGTGATTCCATCATTTTCCCTACCACTGAGGTCAAACTGACAGGTCTGTAGTTTCCTGCCTCTGTCTTGCTCCCACTTTTGTGAAGGGGAATCACATCCACCCTCCTCCAGTCCTCAGGTATCACCCCATACTCCCATGATTTATTAAAAAGGGTAGTCCGTGGTATTACTAGTTCTTCCCTTAGTTCTTTTAAAATTCTAGGGTGAATCCCATCAGGCCCCATTGCTTTATCCACCTTCAGTTTTAAGAGTTCTTTCAGAACCCTTTCTTCTGTGAAAGGACTAATATCAACCCCCCCATCCAGAGTGCTTCTATTGACCGGATTAGGTATTTCCCCCTGCTTTTCCATTATGAATACTGAGCAGAAGTATTCGTTCAGTATCCCTGCTTTTTCACTGTCACTCTCTGTCCAACCACCTTCCTCTTTGTTCAGCCTCAGTATCCCTGCCTTAGTCTTTCTTTGCTCCCTAATGTACCTATAAAAGGTTTTATCCCCCTTCTTAACCGAGTTGGCTATCTTTTCCTCGGTTTGGGCCTTTGCTATTCTGATTGCCTTACCCGCTTCCTTCTGCTTTAACTGGTACAGTTCTCTGTCCTTCTCCTTCTGTGTTTCCTGAATGCTATCTTTTTTTCCCTTACCTTCCTCACCTCTTCTTTTGAGAACCATAGTGTTGTTTTCTTTTGTTTTGATTTGTTTATTTGCTTCACACAAAGACTTGTTGCCTCTGTGATGGCGGTTTTGATGTCTTCCCATTGTTGCTCCTCCCCACTTTCTTGCCTGTTTGCTAGTGCTTTTCTGAGGCAATCTCCCATTTTGTCAAAATCAGCCCTCCTGAAGTCCAGTACCTTCACTTTTGTGTGGCTTGATTCTACAGCTAAGCTTATCATGAACCACACTGTTTAGTGGTCGCTTGTTCCCAGATGGCTACCCACTTCAAGATCAGAGATCCTCTCTCCATCCCCATTTGAGAGTACCAGGTCTAAGATTGCTATCTCATGAGTGAGTTCCAAAACTAGCTGTCTGAGGTGTGCCCCCTGTAGGGCATCAAGAATGGCCCTGCTCTTGGATGTGGCTGCAACAAAGGTCCACCAGTCAACATCTGGCATATTCAGGTCCCCCATCAGCAATATCTCCCCTTTCTCTGCCATCCCAAGGATGCCTTCTATCATTTCCTTGTCCATTTCCTCCCCCTGAGATGGGGGTCTGTATACAACCCCTGTGCGGATTGTGGAGCCATTGCCAGAGTTTTGATATGTTCACAGCATGCCAACATAGAGTGGATAGGTGGGAATTGTGGGTTTTAAAAGACATAGATAGGAAGTATTTTGCAGATAAACAGACTGTACTAATGATGGCAGAGCAGTATGTAATAGATATGTGGAGTAGTACACTGACATTATTTCAGAATTTCCTTGGGAAAGATTGCAAATTCCCACAATCCCAGATTGCCTTAAAAATCTTTACATATTCTTATTAGTTTAGATGGGGTAGTAATAGCAATAAAATATTTACAGAATAATAAAGCCCCTGGAGGAGATGATCTGCCAGTGGAATTCTATAAATGTTTTATAACACTTCTGGGGCATGTTTTAATGGATCTGTATAATGACATTCTGACTAACCAAGCTCTACCAATCTCAATGGCTACAGCACAGTTAATTTTTTTTGTATAAAAGGTGGGAAAACTGACTTATACCACTGGAGGCCGATAAGCCTTCTTAAATGTAGACTGTAAAATATTATCCAAAATTCTGGCTAAATGACTTGAGAAAATAGCTTCCTACACTATGTGATTTCATCACATCAGTCTTGTTCTGTTCCTGGCAGATTTATGCATGATAACAAAAAGCATTTGAAAGGAAATATGGGAAAGTTGGATGGGTTTGTGGCATCAATAGATCAAGAAAAGCTTTAGATAAATTAGCTCAGGAGTTTCTTTCTACCATTCCTTGGACATATAACATTCCTATGCAATTTATAGGATGGCTAAAAATATTGTGTAACACAACTAAGGTAAGTCCACTAAAAAATGGTTGGCAAGGGACTATTGAAAGTGTGTATAGGGGAGTTAGACAGGGATGTCCCCTCAGTCCCTTACTTTACATATTTGGGATAGATCCACTATTGCATCTAACAGAAATAAAGTGGACCTGGATGGCATAACTTACAAAGGTAGTAGACAGACTTTGAAGGTGTTAGTTTATGCTAATAATGTTGCTAATTTTTAAAAGATTTATTGACCAGCTTTCAGTTAGGAAGTGTTTTGGATATATTTTTATCTACCTCTGGTTCTGCTATATATCTAGGGGCTATAGCTTTTGTAAATTGGAATAAATGTAGTACAGATGCCTTAGAACAAGTTCAGAGGTGAACAGCTGGAAACTGTCTAAAAAGAAAAATAAAGTCTTTCTTGATTCCTAAATTTCTGTATATAAGTTATGTTTACCCACATCCACTTTCAGTAGAAATGAGATTGTATAGCCTCTTTTTATGTTTTGGGGGCAGCAAATTGAATCCAATTAAAAGAAGGGTTACTTATCTTAGTATAGCAGAGGGTGGGTTGGTTATGATTTTATCCAATTGCTTTTTGTTTGTGGTTTACTTTTGTTCTACAATATACAGAAGGTAACAGGTAATGAGGATACATTATAGATATCTTCAGTATATGAATGGCTGGAACCCACATTACAAAATTGGAAAAGAGGTAAACTAAGTCTCCCTAGAGTGCAAGGTTCAGTACTAATTTGTCCAAGATATGTGCAGTCAATTTTCTTGAAACTATGGCAAAGTCATATAACTCCAGGGCAAGTGGGAGCTTTAGCCTTAAAACAGTTATATGTTGCTATTCAGTCTTCTGCTTTCTTGGAAACTCCAATAATCCCAGAAATGTCTGGATGGCCAGAAATACAGAGAGTTAAAACACCTTACTAATCAGAGAGTGCCACCACAGATGTGGGATGTTCTGTGGCTAAAGGATAGGTATACAGGCAGACTAGATGGGCCTGGCAGTCCTTATCAGCGTTCTGTGTTTCTATGTAAGTGTGCATGGTAGATTGGGGTTAAAAAATAACGCTAAACACATAAGTGTAGAAGAACTGAATTGTCCAAGACAATGATATTCCACAGTTTTAGAAACTCAACATCATTTATTCTTTCCTGTCCATATGCACAAGGATTTGGGGACTCATTCGGAGCTTACAGTAAACTACCAGCTCTATATAATACTGCATGCCAGGATTTAGTATTGGGCATTTTTTTCTCCCAGTTGGTCACATTTTAATACATCTTCATTGGTAGTTTTTTTTTTTTTGCAATTATTAAATGTTATTTGTGGCTATCTAGATGTGCTTTTTTGCTACATCAGAAACAAATTTCTTATTCAAAAATGATTCCTTGTATAAGATGAGCTTTATATAAAGTATATCATGAAGATTCAAAGACAGATTGTAAGCAGAAATTAGATACACCCTAGAAGCAATTCCCAGTGCATTTGATATCATTGTAAGTAGATAAAAGGTTCATGATCTGATGTGGTGAAAAAACAGAATGAAGTGGAATTGTTGCTCATAAGGATTTTTTTACTTTATCTTTGTTATAATATAAGCAGATTGTAAGGCATTTAGAGGATGTTTTATTCTAATGTTGGCAATTATTTTGTCTGTATTTAAATATTTCTTTGTATTTTGTCATACAGTTTTGATTCTTTCCAATAAAAATTCCCCTGCTCTTCTTGCAGAGGCCAAGAAGCTGCCTGTGGGAGAGGCATGGCAGAACCTGGAGAGAGGAGAGGAGAGGAGAAGAGAGAGGTATTGCAGCCTGGGTGGAGAAGTCTGTTTCCCCCTCTACCCTGATTAGCATGGAGGCAGAGAGCATAGTTTTGAGACTGGAGGGCTTGAAGGAAAATAGCCCTGCCAAGCCAGCAGCTGGTGAAGAAATAATCAGGCGTGGTGGTCAGCATGATGAGAAAAGAGTACCGGACCACATAAAAGATGAAACAGAATGTGCAATAGAGATGTCCATAAGCAGGTTAGATAATGCACTAAAGAAAAAATGATCATATTTGTGAAACCTGCTAGCGCAGGCAGAACCTCAATGTAATGCTGAAAAAAGCAAAATTAAAACAGCACAGTAGCAAAATGGGTTCAGTGCTGGAACGGCCAAGAGAACTTACAGCAGTTGGCAAGTCAGGTGGAAAAAAAAAACAAAGAGAACCACTGACGCAACTGAGTGCTGATGTGGTGAAACTGACTAGCTATCAGCTACAGCAGGGAAAATGCACCCAAGCTCCAGTACTACAGAGAATGCAGTATACAGCAGCACTGGCACTATGAACTTTAACTTTGGGACAGGGTTTAAAGCTTTTGAAGGAAATAGTATCACCCCACTCACACACCGAAAAAGCAATCCAGTGAAAAAAATAAAGCAAACAGAAAAATGGAGATTACAGAGAACATATTCAGACCCTCTGTTTACAACTTGGTCAGTAGAAAATATTCTGCTAAGTGCTGGATGGGTTAAAAAATCAGATGGAACTGGGACGGAATGGAAACTATTCAGAAAGCTTGCTCCCTGCAGGTCAGTGTATGCCTAAGGCAGGCAATAGGAGAGAAGGGGGTAAAGAACAATCAACATAAGGTCAGATACAAGCATTGACAATGACTCTCAAAATACAGTATTGCACTTGACTAAAGAGTTGGAGGGAGCGGTAGCTCCAACTCCTAATAACAGATCCTTTGAACCTATTTTGTAGCAAAGCTATATTTTTGATAAAGGCAATATGGATATAGCGCCACAGGCCTCCAAAGCGAACCCTTTCCAGGTCACCCCTGATATGGGAAACACTGAGCCTCTGATTGAAGATGTGCAGGATACTAACCATATAGGATTACTGCAACTTGAAAACTGACATGAGGGATATAAGTCCTCAGTGCCTGAAGAAATAGGAGACACAGCACAAACAGTGCCAGAACAAAATAACCAGGATAATCCCCCTTCCCAGTAACAAACTCTGGAAACATAGGTGCAAAGAAACCAACCTGGGACAGTCAACCTAATACAAGACTATTGTTAGATTTTTTTTAATGCCCTAAACCTGCAAAGAGAAGGAATGTGGTGCAGTTAAAATGCCATAGAGGACTGTCAAAACTTTCCTGATAGAGTATAGGTGGCACAAACACTACTTAAGGACAACATGCATTATTCTGCTTACAAAATTTATGTATTGATACACACTGCTGGCGATACAATATTCAGTGTCAGCTTTAAAATGCCTGGAGGTCTCGAATGATTTGGAGAAAGTATAATGAGCTCAAATCTCACCCGCTTTGGACACCGTTTGTGGTGATTCCTCATACCAAACTAAGCTTTAAAAAAAAAACCACAATATTCTTTAAGAATACAGTGGTGGGGTTCACAAATGCATGGGACAGGTACAAAGGAATTATAGTGGAAATAAAGGGGGGAGGGAGAAAGAGCTGTAGAGCAAGTACAGTCTGCAGTAATAATGTAGGTAGGGAAAAATGGGCAGACAGGGTGGGTTAAGTGGTCCATATCTGCTGTCAAATTCTAGTTTTCTGTGTTTTATGGGTAAATACCTTACCTGACCAATCAGGTTACAGGATTTCTTAAGTCCATTGTACAACTGTATCCAATTTCTATGTAAAATCAATGACAGTGGTAAGGATACCCGAAATGGGCTAGGCTAAATGTAGCCTCCTCTGAGCTTAATGTCAGAGGTGGTGGAAGAAATATCTTCCAGTTATTTTTCAAACAGTTTTTGCCATAGGAGAAGAATGAGATAAATATTTCAGCATGAGGCCTCAAAGAGTAAAAATCCAAGCAGATCTTGTGTAATGAGGAGGCAGTGTGATCTAATGGTTAGAGCATCAGCTTGGGAACCAGAAGACTGTGGTTCAAACCCCACCAGAGTGAAATACTCCATCTGTGTCCTTAGGCAAGCTACTTAACCTCCCAGTGCTCCAGTCCATCCAGCTGTAGAAATGGTTAGAAGCAGGACCCTACTTGAAATGAGATGTTGCATTTCAGTTGGGCTATTCTGGTAAAAATTATAAAAAATTGGAAAGTAATAAGAAACAATCAAATTCTGCAGAGTTAGTACAAAAGATGCTCAACAGCAACTGCATTCTCAATTTATGATACAATGTGTGAGATTATTTCAGCACTGAATATTTTAAATACAAAACTGAATATAATAATACAGGGAAGTGCTTCCTCCTCTCAGAGGTAAGGATTGGTTTCAGACCTGAAATAGTCAATATTAGGCTGGGCCCCTAACCATCTTATTAGTTGTGAAACACTGCTGTGCTGTTCCTATGGTACCTGCTCTTCATGGCTTGCAGATGTAACTACTTGTAATGCATATTTCACAGCTAGGCAAGCACTGCGGTAAAACCATCAGATGCCTCTTGAATATATTTATTTCTGGCCTTCTATGAACTCTCTATCAGCATTACAATATCTATAAAAAAAAAAACAGGAGGTCAAAGAATCTTCCTTTGCCACAGTTGCCTCAGTGGAGTTATTCTTATAAGACACAGAGGTGCTGTGCCCTGTTTCCAGCAGTGCCTTCATGAAGTACAGCTCTGCACAGGCACATTTCAGGAACTGGGAATTTACACCATTTCTAGGCTTACACTCCCAGTGAAACCTGCGCCAGAGTGCTTCGATTCTCAGAGCACAACTAACATTCCTGATAATATCTGGTGTTCAGTTAGAATTAGTTTACTGTATGCTTGGCAATCAGAAGCATGTTCCTTAGTGGGGAATTTTTTAAACAGTACACTCCTGAGATTCATTAACTGCAGAAAATTTACATTCCTTTGGATTGCTGCAATGCAGTTTTTGCATATTACGAGATACTGTACTTAGGGATTACACAGGACTCTGCACATAATACATGACCAGTGTGTCCCTATTCATCCAAAATGAAATTCTTGCAAAGGGGAGTTGAGGTGAGTGAGTGAGTGTCAGAGGGAGAAAGTTATCCTTAGATTAACTGTTACATTTATTATTAGGTACAAAACATATGTTTAAATAAAAATCTACATTTTATAACCATCATCAGGAAGCAAGTTTAAGCTCAAACTACATAAACACTCAGGTTGTTCAGTTGCACTCATGAACTGGATCTGTAGCTGCCTTTGTCCTAGCTGCAGAGTTTTGTTGGGCTTGACTGGATGGCTCAGTAGATTGGTATGGAGTTAAGGAGCCTTTCATCTCTTCACTCACTGGTTCAAATCTGGTCCATGTCGGTAGTGACCAAAACACACTATGCTCTGATTGCTGTTCAATGGCATATGCCCAATGGTTTGTGTTGGTTCTTAGTACAGTTCCTAGTGAACATGCATCCATATCACAAAAAGCTCCATCACATCTGGCAGTAATTGGGACCCTTGCTTACAATCACACATGAGAGGTCAAGGACCGAATGGGCATTGATTCTGAACTACCATCTCACTTACAGTATGTGGTGGTCTCTCCATGACAGGGTTGAGATTTGTTGACAGGGCCATGCAAGGAAGCTTGCACTGCACTCCCCCCATACCTTACCTCTCATGTGGATCAACAAAGGGCTTCGGTCGCTAGTGCTGTAAATCCAGCACCTTTCACAACCACCAAAAATTTTATGAAAAAAAGATATTGGTTGCATTCCTGAAATGTGAGACATCTTCTGGCAGCCTTTCATCTTGAAGTGAATTTAAAAATGCTTATATTGAACCTAGTATATGCACTAAAGGTGCCAGACTGACAACACTAAAACAAAATACTCAAGACAGGTATATTTAGCAACAGCAATACAGTCTTCCTCACACACTACCTACCATCATGCCTAAGACTTGACATGAAGGGAACATAGTAAGAGGTCCATTTTGACCCATACCATCCAGTCCATGACCTTTAAACCAAACTGTCAACAATTGTGTCAATTACTGCAAAGTATGATGGAATTTTTTATGACATAAATGCCTGCCATACAAAACTTGATTTGAAATAGTTCAACTCATTTTACCCAGGCTACTGGTTGATCTTAAACTACCAAACATGCAGTATACTTGTCAAAGAGGACAAGAGGAAAGTTGACATGAGTGTAGAGGTCCAAAGCTATGCACAGAACCCCTTACAGCACTAGAGTGCTGGCATTATGGGGCCGGCCAATCAAGGCACCAAATGTGGGATTCGCCACCTCCTTTTTGCAGTCCACCCCAAGGAGTAGGAATCCTTAAGTAGGGGGTTGTGGGGGGCACAGCCACAAAAAAAAGTGATTGGCAACATTGCTGATTGGGGCCCTAACTGCCTAGCACCAGAACACTGGCACGTTCTGAGGGTGGAACTGCACAGAACCAATTACAATGGAAAGGATACTCAAAAGGCTCTTAGCCCTGAAAGCAAACAAATCTCCAGGGCTGGACAGGCTGCACCCTAGGGTGTTGAGGGAAAGGTTGCAGGTACTTGCTTCCCCTAGCAAACCTATTCAACTGCTCCCTGTAGTCTGGCATAGCACCTGCGGACTGGAGAACAGTGGAAGTGGTACCCATATAGAAGAGTGGGCCAGGGATTTATTTATTTAGTTTTTGTTGACTGAGTAAGTATACTAGACAAATTCTTGCCTATTTTCAGGCATGACCCGGTGGAGGGGGATACAGATGAATGTCAACTGACCTTAAACCAGATTAAGCTGTTTGTGGTATTTTGAGTGAATGGGAGGAAATTTGGCCAGGGCACCAGGGAAATTCCCCTACTTTGTCAGGTGAGGGTGCTGTTGGCCAGCCTGATGGAGGATCTAGAACTTGAGGAGTTGGTGGAGGAGATGCAGGCTGGGTGCCATTCCTCTGGCCCAGCCATGAAAAATAAGGAGGACTGTGTGGAGAGGGTGAGGTCTGCTTCATGAGCAGATGACATGGAGGAATTAGAAGAGATGGCTGCATCTGTGGGAGATGATTTGGAGGATTTACCTGGAAAGATTCCCAGTGCCACGGTGAATGATATAACATAACAGAAGCCCAGCTGCAGAAGGAATTGGAAGAATAGCAGACAGTGTTGTTCACTTTGCTAGCGGAGAATGAGAAGTGCTATGCTAGATGAAGAAAAGCATTGCAAAAGGCTCCTGAATTGCAAATACTCAGAGACGACTTGAAGCAGGCAGGGCCTAATTCACCTATGGAATGGAGGCATCAGGGTCAGGGAGTTACATGGACCCACCTAGGGGAGGACAACGCCAGACCACAAACAGCGCAGGAAATCATCAGAGCAGTGTTCCACATGGAGGATGTTCCCCAGGAAAATGCCTGGTCACCAGGGAAAGCATTGAAGGAGGCTGGCAGCAGACCACCAAGGAAGAATGCTTGCCAGATTCAAATCTGGATTTTCTGGCATTGCAACTGGATGATTCAAGGCCATAATGGTAGACTGGCCTGCAGCTATGGAGGAGGATGATGAATGGAGATTGAGCACCAGGACTGATAGTGCCTCAGAGCAAGAGGCTGAAGTCCCACAGGTACCAAAATCCATTATACAAAATGGTGGTGGGGGGGACTGAGACAGAAGTCACAAAGCAGAAAGATACAGCTGGGGAAAAGGAATCAATGAATCCAGGAGATTCAGAAAGTGGGGGAGCAGGACAGCCACAGCAGGAGGGGTCACGGGGGAATCACAGCTCCAACAAAGAGACTCCCGGGAGGGTACCTTACAAAGAGAACACACACACGATTCTGGGACTGTACGGGAATGGGGTCAGGACCTAGGGGCTCACCAGGGTCACAATCTCAGGCACCTCTCCCCAAGGGCATCACGCCCAAGATATTCAGATTTTTATTAACACAGAGCCGCTCAGTGGCACATGCAGTAAGGCTGAAGTAGAGAGGGGATCTGGAGGCAACTCCAGACAAATGCTATGTAGGGTGCACATTATTGAAAGATTCCATGTGTTTTATGGCATCGGAAGTGTATGCCTTGATAAATACATCAGGCGAAGACACCTTCAACATTAGCTTCCATTCCTCCCATTTGCTGGAGTGGTTTTTGATTAAATATGGACAATTGAAATTTCCCCTAGCATGGTATCCTTTTGTTTGCATCCTTCTCTCAAAACCCACCATCAAACAAATAACCACTATGTTGCAAAATGAAGGGATGCATGTAAATAATGTTGTGCATTGGCTACAGCACCATTGTGAGGTCTTGAGTGCACCAGAAGTGGTTCTGGACAGAGAAAACTTTAGGACTGGGGCTTGGACTATTACAGTAAAATTAAGGTAAACAAATGAGGAGTTACCCACATACCCAATAGTTTTTGGGGGTCAAGATAGGGGATGTGTTACTATGTGGGACAGCCAAAGGCATGCCATAAGTGTGGGGCAAAATTTATTTGGGCAGTGTTTGCGATAAGCTATGATGTGGCATATGCAATGAACTAGAACACATTAGTCACCAGTGCGCCAACATGGCGAAATGTAACCTATGCAATGAATCGGGCATGTCTTTCAGGGATGCCCTTGGCAGACTACAATGGCTCAACCCAGTTGACCCAGATAAGTTGATCAAAAAGCCCAAACAAAGGAAAAGCCTCAGAAGGTAATGCGACTACGTTACCCGGAACCATGTCCAGCACCCACCCCAGCTAGTCGCATCTACACCACGGGCAAGGAACTACAGCCCAACATACTTCCCTTCACCCAGTTGCAGGGTCACACATAGGTCAGAATCTCTGACTCAGACAGAGATGGAGCAAGATACCTCGGCGGAGGCCACTGTTTCAGACACCATGGCCACTGCACAAACAGAAGTACCTTCTACTTCTGAAAGGGAGGAGGAGGAGAGACCACCCACTTCCCCCCTTGGAAAGTGCCTTTTCCTAAAGGACGAAGCTCGAGGATATGTAAAGGGGTATGTTCATGAAAATGTTGTACCAAATTGTGACATGAGGAGTTAATTTTCAAATGCAGAGTAGATAATTTTTTTCTAGCATTTTAACATGCCATAACCCTACAGTGAAAAATGCACTGTGTTGCAAGATAACTGACTTTAAAATAACCAAGAAAAATAAGTTTCAGTCTTCTGAATGTACCAGTGGACACCAACCTTGTGTTCTGAATGTACCAGTGGACACCAACCTTGTGCTCTGAATGTACCAGTGGACACCAACTTTGTGTTCTGAATGTACCAGCGGACACCAACCTTGTGTTCTGAATGTACCAGTGGACACCAACCTTGTGTTCTGAATGTATAGCAGACACCAACTTTGTATTCTGAATGTATAGTGGACACCAAACATGCATTGTCAATGTGGCAAAGACCAGCAAACAACAATGTAGGTCATACAAGTTTACTAGTTGTGATCTATGTTGTCAAGAATTACATTTTCATGCACTGAAGCGCACTGAAATAAGAAAAAAACATCAATAAGATGTGAAAATAAAAAAGTAATAAAAAAAATTGTGCATAGCAAATGATCATATTGTCCAACACTTTAAATGCTGTCAATTCCAGCAATTCTTGAGCTTTTCATATTTTGTGGCAATAGTTTACTGTTCATCCTGTGCAATTGCAGAGCTTCCATTTCCTGACAGATGTACAGGTCCATGGAAAAGTCTCTGCTGTCTCACCACATCAGTGTCCTGCTGTTGTGGCCATGTGAGACACCGATTTGCATGCTGGTCCTGAATTTGATAGTGAACGACGCTGCAGTTCATTAAATGCAAGCACTTGCCAGATAAAAACTGCTTGGAATAGTAGACTGCATAACATTTTCCAGCTGTATCTTGTCTGGGATTAATTTTTTTTTAGCAGGTAGACAGTCAGCAAGCACGCTAGGGACAGAAGAGTGGAGAAGGCCATTGCTGAAGTTTCATGAGTAGAAGAATTGTTCATTGCTTCAATGCCTGAAACAGCAATCAGGACGGTTGTTGAAGTGCTAGTAACAGCAGTGGAGGGGCTGTCAGTAGAGTGGCAGGAGCAAAGGAGAGGTCAGTCACTGGGGTCTGTCAGTAGAGTGGCAAGAGCAGAGGAGGGGTCAGTCATTGGAGTGCTGGAAACAGTGGGAGTGTCCATATCTGAAGTGCTGTGTTCATGAGCATTCTTTTTTGTGCACCAAGTTGTAGAGGAGTCTGTCACTGGCATTGCTGGACAGAGTCATTCCTGAGTTGAAGCATTTGAGCTGTCTGAGAAGTACTGGTGCTGCAGTGTTTCAGTATGAACCTCTTTGAAGTCCACTGATTCACATGCTCCATGTTCACACATGGGCCATTATCATTTTGCACTTGTGGCAGACACAAGGCAGTGCTCTGGTGGCAACCACACCACCCTCCACAGATCTTATGCTCTGGACGTGTCTTGTTCCAGGAAAAGCTATAACATCCAGTCATTTTGGCCTTCTTATGGATTTGTCAGGCGCCCAGAAAAATTTTGTCTTGGAATGCCTACACCCATCACTTGGAGGCTTTCTGGTCAGATTATCACAGCATTATGTGAACATCTCTTCTGCTGCTGAAATGATAGTGATTCGTGATTTCACGGACCTGGTTGCTGACCATTTCACCACACCACTCTCTCCATCAGATGGGTGCTTACCATGGTGTGATCCAAAAATGGCATATTTAACTGAAAATCCATACTCTGACAGAGCCTATGAAATTCCATAGAAGGACCATTTTGATTTGTACTGACTGGCACAACCATCTGTGAAATGTACTTCCTTCATAATGTTTATGTGGTGAGTGTTAATGATGTGTTCACTGGCCATCTTAACAAAATGTCAAACAGCATGGTGGTAATGTGTGAGGTCATTTGAGATGAATACCAGGTATTCTGTGACAAGGTCATTACAATGTGAGCACCTGTAATATGTAACTATCTGGTGCACTGTAGCCCGCTCATGATGCCAGTGGCAGGACTGGATCTCATCCTGCTACTTGCAGGCATAGTTTTTGGCAAAGTCCAGCACCATGATGACTCAGCCTTGTGGTAGACTTGTCTTGAGTAATGTGAATTGCATTATTTTCCACAATGGCACATGTAGCTGGTGACTGAGAAACTGTAGGCCTTCAAATAAGTTGTTGTAATGTGGTGTTCTGGCTGACCAATACTTTTCGGGATGTTTTCATGTTAATGCCATCATTTATTTTCTTCACTGTGATGGTTTCCCACTGGTATCATCTCAACATTTCTACATCATGTTGATTCAATAGAGCCTCTGCATGTTTTTCAGTTGCCTTCACTGCACAGGCCCCACATACCTTCTCCAGACAGTCTTTTCTAAAAAACATGGAACCTTCATTTGCACACATTGTCAGTTCCACGGTTTTGTAAATATTGGTGACTTTGCACTCCAGCAGTTTGTAAAAATCTGCCATGTGGTTTAATGATCGCAGTTTTAATGTGGCATTTTCACAGTACTTGTCTGGCAAGTTTTATATGCTTGGGGCACAAACCGTTGAACTTGATGGCACTGATATGACACTCTGGGTGTTGCTTCAGAAATTCTGCATGTAGTAAATGAAGGAGTTTTGATAGGAACACTTTTACACATTGACTTCTTTTAAGAACGCCTTCTTGTACGGCAGAGGGGTTGGCTGACTATTCAAAAAGCTTTTATTTTGTAATTTTCTGAGGCAGTACAGAATTGTGTATGCTTTTACATGCTTCTGTTCACTACGAGATGCATTCATGAGTGTTGTCCAGCTAATTCCAAGGGTTGTGCTTGCGTACATACTGTAGCATCTTGTGTTTTTTTCAGCACCAAAACTGCTCTGACCCATTCTCGTTGCTGTTGTCTATTCTTCACGTTTTTCTTCATGACATCCATAATGTTTGCCTCCAAATTGTGACATCATTTTATGTTTAGTCCTCTTCTTGACACTGCTGCCTGCTTTGCAGGTGAACTTGATATTATCGCTTATCACTTTATTGTTGATGCAAACCATGCAGGTGATTTAGGCAGTCCTGCTTGAGTCCTTTGAATTGCCTTTCGGTTGGCAGCATCTGATCGGTGTCCCCAACTGGAGCTGGATCATTGAAATGTGCTTGCACTGCTACTGTTGTGGCTGTGTTTATTTGTTTCACGGTGGAGGAAAGGAAAAAACAAAGAAATTGCCCATGACTTACTTCACAGTAGATAAAGCAACAGAACAGAATGTGGATAATTACTTCATAGCAGAGGAAAGGAAGAAACAAAGAGATTGCCCATCAGTTGCTTCACAGCAGATGAAATGGTAGAACAGAAAGTGGACAATTACTTCACAGTGGGGACAAGAAAGAAAGAAAGAGATCACCCAACAGTTACTTCACAGCGCATAATGACAGAATGCAGAAGGTGGACAATTACATCACAGCTGGTGGAAGACGATCACCCATCAGTTGGTACACAACACAGTGTGATGAATGTAAGGAGAATGGTGCACTGCAACAGCAGCTAAATTCCACTATAACTATCATTTGTATCCCACCACCACCATCACACATGGTCTTAAAGTGAATTTCTGACTAATAAGGTATTGGGCTTCATGGCCCAATACCTTACAACTGTCCGCTCACCCCTGCAAAAAATTTAAATTTAAAGTTCATAGTTTTAGCAAGGAAGGGATAATAACTGGCACCAAACACTTGGTCAGCCGATCCCTTCCAGCTTCCTAATACCCCATTCTGTCCCAACTCCACCCCATGCACTCTAAAACTGTGACTTGTGGCCAGGGAGAATGTGGGGCAGCTTCATACAAGTCTATAGGGCTATTTTAAAGCCATTTTTAGTAATTTTAACAGTCCAAGAGGAAAATTAAAGTTGTCATTTAACTAGTAGGGTCCCTACTAGTTAAGTGACTATTTTAATTTTCCTCAAGTACTCTTAAAAATTACTAAAACCGGCTTTAAAAATAGCCCCCATAGACTTTTATGGGGCTGGCCCCTGTGTTCTCTGTGGCCACACATCACAGTTTCGAAGAGTGCAGCGGTGGAGTTGGGGTGGAGCGGGGGCACCAGGAAGCTGGAAGGGATCAGCTGGCTGAGGGTTCAGTGCCAGTTACAATCCCTTCCCATGCTAAAATTTCTAACTTTAAAATTAAACTTTTTGCAGGGGTGAGCTCAGGATGATATAAGGTATTGGGCTATGAAGCCCAATACCTTATATCAGAAACTTCCTTTAAAATGGCTGCAGACTGAGTGCCTAACAAAAGAGGACTGCATTCAGCATATAGCCATGTTAAGACCATGCAGGGCATATTAGGAAGCACATTTCAGCAAAACATTGAGAAACATTTTAAGAACAATGCACTTCCCCAATCTGAGCCCCAAAGTACCTGGTCATCCCCCACCCCATTCCCACAACTACATGGTCTGAACATGGCTGAGGGTTGAGAAGCAAACAATGGCCTGCTCAGCACCCAGCCATGTGGAGACGTGCGTGTGGTGGTAACACAAAAGCAGATGGACATCATGACCCAGCACCACAGAAATGGACACAGCAGGCAAACCATTTCACAGAAATCATTTAGTAGCAGACAGGCAATACTTTGCACTTCCTCCTATCCCCCAAATGACCACAGACTGCAAGGTCTCAAAATGGCTGAAGGTTGAGCAACAAACAATGGCCTACGCAGCATCCAGCCATGTGGAGATCATGTAGTAGGTGGTTACACAAAAGAAGATGGATGTCAGGTCCAAGCACCACAGAAATGGACACAACAGGCAAACCATTTCACAGAAAAACATTTAGTAGCAGTCAAACAATACTTTGCACTCCCCAACCCCCAAATAATCACAGACCACAAGGTGTCAAAATGACAGAAGGTTGAGCAGAAACAATGGCCTGCTCAGCATCCAGCTATGTGGAGACCATGGGTGGGTGGTTACACAAAATTCTGTCAAATGTGATTAAGCTGAGGGAATTCTGGGATGCATAGGGAGAGGCATCACCAGTAGAAAACAGGAGGTTGTTATTCCTCTGTACAGACAGCTGGTGAGACCCCATCTGGAGTACTGTGTGCAGTTCTGGAGACCCGTCTCTGCAAGGACATAGACAGGGTGGAGGCAGTCAAGAGGAGGACATCAACAATGGTGCAGGGTCTGCACCATAATCTATATGAGGAGAGACTAAAAAAGCTTAATATGTATATCCTAGAGGAAAGGAGGGAGGGGGGGACATGATAGAGACCTTTAAGTACCTCAAGGGAATCAACAATGTCCAAGAGGGTAGTATATTTCCGAAAAAGAGATGTGCAAGAACAAGAGGGTACAATTTGAAGATGGTGGGGAAGGCTCAGAAGTAATGAGTGAAGAAGTATTTTTTCACAGAGAGGGTGGTGGATGCATGGAACGGCCTTCCTGAGGAGGTTGTGGGATCAATAAAAGTGGAGGAATTCAAGAATGCATGGGACAGACATAAAGAAATTCTGGTGAGGGGCAGGAGGAAGTAGACTGTTGGTTAACTAGGATCTGCAGCTTATCCAATAGGTAGGGAAATGGGCAGACTGGGTGGGCCAGGCGATCCTTATCTGCCATCAAAGTCTATGTTTCTATGTTAAGCATCAGCACAGCAAAGCATGGATTAAAAAAATACAATGGACATTACAAAACATCATGGAGACTATTATTACCCATTGACAATGTGGAATGCAACAGAAACAGCATTTATGGAGCAGCCCAAACAATACTTTGCTCCACCCCAACAACCACAGATTGCATAGTCTCAACATGGCCTGCTCAGCATCCAGCCATGCAGAGACCATACAGTGGGTGGTTTTAAAAATTGTATACAACAAACCATGGATTTAAACAAGCATTTTGGTAGCAGGAAGGCCGAACATAAGTACTAAATCACCCTCCAGCCACAGAAACAAACATTAACAGGCAGCAAACAGTAAATAAAACACACTGCTGAAGTCAAAATAAGCTGCACAATGATCCCCTGTCCCTAAACTGGCAGGTCTGGTCAGAACCTCTACCTTTTGGTGCTCTGAGTGCACTTTGGATGACTGGGGCTCTTCCTCATTCTGAATGCACAACAGCTGCTCCAGGTGGACACCAACACTTTCTGCTGTACAAAAAACAGCAAGAAAGGGGGTAAGCACTTATGTGCAGCCGATTTTACACTTCCCACTGGCCACCTATATCACAGGGAAAACTGGAATCTCGAAAGAATCAGGCAACCACTTGGGGGGAGGGGGGCATTCTGAATGTACCTAATAGAAGCATGGACACCATTGGTTGGAAGGGTTGAAAAAGATGACCTGACTCAAATGATAAAGAGCAGGCAAGATGTACTACCTGGCAATATACAGGGCAGCACTGGTAACACACAGGAGCATTAAAAAAGGAATGTGCATGTCATAAAGTACTTGATCAGATATTGTTCTGAATGTACTAGCTGAGGACACCAACTAGTACATTCAGAACACTTTCTGAGGTGCTTCAAACTATAAAAATAATTGGTAAAACAAATATAGGTAGGGTAAAAGAACTACAGGACAGCATCTGGACTGTTGAAAGCATACCTTATTTAAACAGAAAATGGCAGAATTGACAGAAACATACAGCTGAATCCTACAGACTTTCCATGTCACAATTTAGGACCAATAAAACAGCAGGAAAATTGGGTTGACAACAACAACAAAAAATTCCAGGCAGCTGAGGACCACAATTTTATTATATGTATCTCTACATATACAAAGCTTTTCCTCACTTTATGTCACACTCTTAACATTTCCATTCCATTGGTAAAAGATTTTTATGAACATAGTCAAAGCTAATTCTGTAGAAATAGAAGCGACAAATGCATTTGATGCACTATCAAAAACAAGTAGTGGTGGATCAGACTTGGGGGATTTGGATTCAGATGCTTCTTCCTCATCCGCTGTCTCACAAAAACTGAAGGAAATCAGGAAAGGAGGGAAAAAAAGAGAAGAAAAGAAAATAACAATTGAATGTGGTCTTTTTCAGTATAATTATATGTTTTTCTATTGCTACTTTAAACGTACACAGTATAATGAATGGGGTTAGACATCAGGCTGTCTTTTCTCTTTGGTATGAATTACAGATTGATGTACTTTTTGTACAATAAACATGGTTTAAAACAAATGAGCATATGTTACAGGCCAGGAGAGAATGGGTCTGGGGACCTTCCTACTGGTCGTTTGGGGAGGAGGTCGCAGATGGGGTGGGTATTCTATTTTCAGGGATAGATTTCATTTTTCAGAACTTGGTTGAGATTATACCTGGGAGAGTGCTGCTTTTGGATGACATATGGCAGGGACAACCCTGTGGTTTATAGGGGTATACGCACCCCAGAGTAAAGCAGAGAGGGTGGAAATGCTGAAGGTAATTCAACCATTCTTGGCAACATCAAGAGAAACTTATATGTCAGGGGACTTTAATTGCAACTTGGAGGTAGCAGTATGCAAGATGTCAAGGAAAAAAAGTGTATTGTGACTCTGTGGCCTTAAGAAATTGTATCAATACAGCTGAATTGGTGGATTGTAGTAGGGTGGTCAATGCCCCAATCACTTTTACATATGTAAGAAGTAGGTATACATCAAAAATATATTTACAGATTCAGCATGCCAAAATAGTACCCGTGGAATTTTCAGATCATGTAATGTCACAGGGGAGGTATCCAGGTACACAGGCTGGAAGACAATGATTCAGAGGTGGAAAATAAATACTGAAAGTATACAGACTCCAGAGGTACAAAAATGCATATTGGATGTTATCATAGCTAGGGTATCGGTGATGGTTTTGTATACCAACCTATTGAGTTGGTGGATACAAACAAAGGCGGATATCACCAGTTGGCTGCAGGCTCACAGGAAGCATAAAGCCAACAACAGGAGGTTAAGAAATCTTTCACTTAGGAATCATTTATATAATTTACTGACTAATACCTTTTGTACAGAGGAAGATTTTTCAGACCAGACTGCAAAAATTAAGAATGAAATGAAATCATTACAGTATGATAGGGCTGCAACCTTGCAAGCAGAACTTAGCCATGGCACAAAACAAGCGATTTTCTCTGACCCATGCCAAGCTTGTAAGTAGAGACGGAATAAGGCCACTTTTACTGCTTTACAGGATGAGGACAGGACCCTTTGAACAGATGCTAAGAGGATAATGGGTATCGTAGATAGGCAGATAGCACAGTTGGCTGGCCCCATAGATTTGAATGAGAAAAACATGATAGATTACCCTGACACAGGCTCAGATTTCTGGGCTGGAAGTTGACATCACAGAGTAAGGAGATAGTTTCTACTATCAAAAAATTAAAATTGGGCACCTCCCCGGGGGAAGATGGGATCCCAAATGAATTTTACAAAACCTTTCCCGAAATCATGGCAAAAATTATCGTTAAAGTGTGCAGGTTTCTACCCTTATTACAGGGTTTACCTTACAACTTTACAAGGGGTCTGGTAATCTACTTATGTAAGGCAGGGAATACATCAAAAATAGATAACTGGAGACCAATTTGCATGTTAAACTCAGACTTTAAAATTCTGATGTTCCTACTCCAGTCTAGATTGAAGCAGGTAGCCCCGATACTTATTCATCCCAGATAAACTTGTGCCTTTATGGAAAGACATATTCAAACAAACTTATGCCTTTGAGAGACATTATATATTTTTGTGAAAACCATGGATAGAGGGATATCTTTTATCCCGGATCAGAGCAAGGCTTTTGACAAGGTAAGTCATCAATTCACGTTGCAGGTTTTAAGGAAATATGGTTTACCTTCAGCATTTCTTCGGTGGATTGAACTACTGTATGAGAGTGCAGTCATATCCTCAGTTTTATCATCAAAAGGAGGGCCACAATTTAAGGTATGTAAGGGAGTGCAACAAGGGTGCCCCCTGAGTCCCCTGTTGTATGTCTTTGTTCTAGATCCTGTGCTTTGGAGACTATTGTCTAGAAGGGGTATAAATGAGATTTCGAGTGGATGGGAAGGGGACGAGGTAAAAGCTTTGGCTTATGTGGATGAAGTGTGTGTGTGTTCGCAGACAGTCTTGATAGTGTGAAGGCTACTCTCCATGAAATGCCAAGGTATGGACAGGTCTCGGGGACAAGTTTGAATCTCCACAAAAGTAGAGGTTATTATTTAGGCCCACGGTCTGGGCGAAGGGGCAGAGTGGAAGGAATAGACATATCTGAGGAGCCTATAAAAATTTTGGAAATACAGTAAGGAGGAGGTAGAAGCACAGCTCAAAACTGGGAAGCAGTTTTACAGACTGGGGAATAAAAAGTTAACAGATGGAAAACCTGGAAAATGTCAAAACTGAAACAAGTGCATGTGATAAAACAGTTTTTATTGCCTCTTTTTTAATTATTTATTTATTTATTGAAATGTTTCACCAGGAGGGCACACTGAACAACAAGTTGCTCATCTCACGGTGCAAGCTTGGGGGCAGGATAACATAGGGTTGTGAAGGATGATCAGTTACAATAGTATGTGGGTAGCACAAACAATACAACATTTTAAGATTGTACAACAGTTGGAATGCAAGGTATTGTACAATAAACAGTAATGGAACATTGGGTAAATTACAATACATGTCCAAAATCATACAACAGAACATATAAACGTACACAACAGTAATAATGTGATAGAACCATTTATAGTGCATGAGTGTACCAGGAGCAGGTTCCAGGTAGTATGCAAGTGCTGTTGGAGTAAAAAGGATGGGGTTAGGTTGTGCACATTGGTGACCCAGAAGGGCAGGTGGAGAAGAGAGGGGGAGAGGCAAGAACTGAATATGAGGAGAAGGGGTAGCCATTTCCTGATTTCCCTCTTCAGGATGTTGAGAACCCTGCCAGGGGGTGTCATGGTAGGAAGGCAGAAACTGGGGATAGGTATTAAGGTGGGTTAAAGCAGGAACAGCTGAGGGAAAGGTAATTGTCTAGGGCAGAGGTAAGGGAGTAGTATTTTTATATGCTAGTGTGGTGTTTCCTCTACCCATAATTTTGGAGATCAGAATTTACAGAGTTTTTTATCCGATGTTTTGGGGGAGATGACTAAATCCCATAAAAAAGGAAATTACATATTTGCCCAAACCTAGAGGGGGGTGGGTATGATTATTGCTATAGTTTTTTTCACACAGTTTTTTGGATACATAATTTAAAACTGGCACTAGTGATGAAAGCGTGAGTTTCTAGGAAATGGTTGTGGAACTCTTTCCAGGACGTCTTATCTCGATGGACCAATCTCCAGATTAGGTTGGCTGGGACCAGCATGATAGCCCTTTGTTTAAAGTCACTTTTTAAAATTGCTCAAATGGAATATTACAAAGGCAATGATAATTCAAAACTCAAGGAAAGAGTTGTATGAGAAAGTTCTACAGACTCTTGGTCTGGAGGAACCAACGCTTAAACACTGTATGCTTGGAAATAACACCTTGGTATATAAACAACGGACAAATTTTTGAGTACCGGTAAAAATGAGGGATACACAATGGTTAAGTGTACATGGTAAACTTAACGCAAGGGAACCGTAGCACAAGGTGATTGAGGAGAGGAAATGTCTATGTTCAGAGTGTCAGGACGAGGTGGAAACACAGGAATGCTTCTTATTGGAATGTTCTTATGTTCAAGGTTTATGGGAGTTCTTAGCACACAGGTAGAAGATGCCATGATGGATCACACTCACACATGGTGAACTTATTTTAGGACACTTCCCAAACTTGAGCAGTGCTTATGATCCAGGAACCTTAACAGTATCTTTCGCCATTTTGAAATATGTGTTATGGCAAAGTAGATGTCAATTTATATTTCAGCAGAAACTCATGGCTTATGAGGTATTCAATAATATCTGTGAAGGCCATTGACTAGAATATATGGGGAGGTTAAGGACACCCTAGAGCACGTAATGGTGTGGTGGAAGGGTTTCACTTTTATGAAAAAAATATGCTTAGGTGGGGGAAGAAGGTATAATGGGGTGAGTATTTGGGGTGGGATTTTGGGGCATCTACTATTACAGTCTGGATGGGATAAAAGTGTGGGTGTGTAGTATGAATTGTTCTTCTTATTGTTTGAATTTAGATTTTTATGTATTGTTATGTATTTTTTCAATAAAAACTCCCTTACTCTTTTTGAGACGTGCCAAAAGATCTTTAACATCCATGTGAACTACCACCAGAACAAGCAGATGGGACCTCGGTTTTCACATCTCATCCAAAAGACGGCACCTCCAGAGTGCAGGCCAGTTATCTTGACATTAATAATTGATAAACTGATGAAAACTATACCAAAGGAATGGCTGCTAGAGTTTCTGAAACAAACTGGCTACAAGGAAACAGAAAGCACAATCTGTGGCACGTAGATCCTGTCAAACAAATTAGATAGATTTTTTTTGATTGAGTAATGAGGGTTGTAGATAGGAGCCAGACAGTGAGTAGACATACTGGGTTGGATTTTTGAAAGGTGACGCAAGGCTTGCATCAAGTCTTGCATCAGACTCTTGCATCATTACAACTGGGCATTGCCAATGCTGCAACTGCACCTGAGTTTACCATCTTGGGAGCAGTTGCAACAGTTGACCCTCTTTACAGCAGCTTGCGGTAGAGTTCAACAGCAAGCTGCATGTCAGAGGTCCCTGAGAATGATGCATACTAAAACCACAAATAGTTGGTCTAGCAAGGGTCAATTTGCCACAAGGGATGAAAATTCCCTCTAGAGTGCCACAAGCTAGTGCATCACATATTTGACACACCTGGGGCTTGTGGCAAATTGGATGCTCTGAAAATCCTGCCCCTGTATCTGGACTTTAGCAAAGACTTTGATTTGGTTCCCCAAAAGAGGTTAATCATGAAGCTGGGGACACTAGGCATGGGAGACATAATAACTAGGTGGGTGGGGAACTGGCTAGGAGGGAGAACACAGAGGGTGATGGTTACTAGGGAATATTCAGGCATGAGAGGTCACTAGTGGGGTCCCCCAGGGACTAGTGCTTGATCCAGTAAATTTTAATATCTTTATGAGTGATCTTAGAGCTGACAACAAGGGTAAAATCAGTCTGTTTACAGACAATACCAAAGCTTTGTTTATTTAAAATTAGTAACTGGGAGAGACACACTGAGCCAAGGCTTGTTTTACAGGTGTGACAAGGAGAAGGGGAACAACACAAGAACAGTAATACAATAACCTTAACAAGGCAGATTGAAAAAAAAATTGATAAATAAGTTTGTACAACAGTATATAAATACATAAATTTGATTAGAACTGAGAAAAAAGTGCATTCACATCTCAATAACATACAGTATGTCTAATAAGTGCAGTAATAACAGTGGTAGCAATACATGGCATTCCAAGATGACATTAATGACAGGAGGGGGCCTTTAGGACAAGCTTATGCCTTACATTGTGAAGGAGGGAGGAAACAGAGGTAAAGGGGAGATGTAACGAGGAGCAAGGTAACAGGGACACAGCTGAGAGCCATACATGAATGGATGTGACTCAGTAGGAGAGGTTTCAGGAGGAAAGGTAACAGGAACAGATGGGGTGGGATTAGAGTTTTAACTGGTGACTGAGAAAGCCAGGGAAGGAGGAGAGGTGGAGGGAGGAGTGGAGTTGGGTCCAGAGTTAGGGAAGGTAATGGGAGAGGCAGATTGTCCAGTGTAGGAGAGGGTGTGAAGAGTAGTGAAAGTGCAATGATTGTATGGAATGGAGGGAGCGGGGTTGGGGGGTGGGAGAGGAGCGGTAAGAGAGAAGGGTACCAAATCAGTATTTGGTTATGATGGAAGTATAGTGAGCCTGGTGATGGGAGGCAAAGGAAGGATGGATAAGGAGGAATACAGGGACAATGCTGAGTGCAAGGAGGGGAGTTTGTGGCAAAACAGCAGAAGGTGTTACAGAGGGTATCCAGTCTGACAAAGGAACTGCAGAGGGTGGTGCCATAGACCACATCTGCGTAGTCAAAGACAGGGAGCACTATTTTGGTGACAAGCTCCCTGTGGCCCTGCAGAAAAAAGTAGTCTTTACTCTAGTACAGAGCATCGAGTTTTGAACAGATTGTTGCATGGATTACATCAATGTGGGCAGAGAAGTCGAGCTTACTGTCAAGTCACACATCAAGGTATTTGAAGGCCTGAACTGCTTCAAGGGGGGTGCCATTCAATGTGGTGAATGCTGGGGGAGGAGATCATAGGTATTGCTGGTTTTTGGCTGGTGCCAAAGGTCATGGACACTGTATTATTAGTGTTGACCCAGAGTTGGTTGGATTGGAAGCAGAGCAGAATGCTGCTGAAGTCCTGCTGGAGCAGAGCTTTTGCAGCTGTGGAGGCTGGATTGGAGTTCAAGATGACTGTGCCACCAACATACATGTGAATATGTGACTTGATGCAGGCAGAGGGGAGGCAATTCAGAACTATGGAGAAGAGGATTGGGCCCAGGATGGAGCCTCTGCGACCACAGCCTGGATGTGTAGTGGGGTGACAGGATGCCTCCATCCTGTGCTGATTTTTGATGGCCTGTGAAGTAGGAATGGAATCAATCAACCATGGTAGCTGAAAGGTCAGCAGAGCTCAGCTTATCCAGGAGAGTGGTGGGACACAGAGTCAAAGGCTTTGACCAGATCAATGACAACTGTGACCATTATGTGCACCTGATCCATCCTGGAGAAGATAAAACTGGTGACACAAAGTAGGGAGGAGTTGGTGGAATGGTACTTCCAGAAACCAGAGTGGAAGGGTGAAAGAAAAGTAGAGGATGAAAGGAAATCAAGGAGCCTGGGATGGACCAGTTTCTCTTGCAGCTTAGAGAGGGAGGGGAGGAGTGAGATGGTATAGAAGTCATCAGGTGAAGAGGGGTCACTCCCTTTATGAAATGGGATAACTTTGGCCAACTTCCAGGATTAAGAAACAGTGCACAGGGAGTAAGAAAGGTTGGGAAGGTGAGTAAAAGGAGCTTCAGTGGCAGGAATGGAGAGGTGGAGGATTGTGAGGTCCAAACAGTCATGGCTGGACTTAGGTTGAAGGAGAAGAGGGCAAGCAGGGTTTCCTGAATGATGATGGGGAATGGAAACCAAGGGAAGGTAGGAAGGGAAACAAGAGGGAAGGAAAGGAGCTAGGATGGGGAGAAAAAGATGATGCATGTTGTTAAGAACTCTTTGAAGTGAGTAGCAACAGGGTAGGGTCAGACACAGGTGAACCATTAACCTGAGGATTGGGGAGCAAACTGGGCAAGAGGATCAAAAAGAGTGGATAGCCTTCTAGATTCTAACTGGGAGTTAAGGTTTTTCTGGAGGTTGACCTTGAAATAGAGCAATTTCATGGCTTGGACAGCCTCTGTGACAGTTGGTTCTCAGAGCCCTGTAGGAGATGATGTCAGGAGAGGAGTGGTAACTTTTAGCATTTCCAGGCAAGATCACGGGACTTGCACAGGTCAATTATTTTGGCGGTAATCCAGGGATGGTGGGACGTTTTGAATCTGGATTTCCTGAGGGAGGCGTGCTTGTCCCAGACAGTTGAGAAAATGGAATGGAATACGACAATGGCCTTGTCAATATCAGAGGCAGAAAGGATGGCTGACCACTCAGTTGCAGTGAGGTATTTCAGTAGAGCACTGATGTTTAGTGACAGGAGAGACTTGGACCAGATGTACTTTGGAAAGAGGGTGAACGCTGGATTTTTGTGACACAGAATGTCATTGTTTGGTCTCTAAATGAATCCAGCAATATACCTGCTGCAACAATGTGGTGAGGGCAGGAGGTTAGAACCCAGTTCAAAATGGTATGGTTGGTGAAATGGTGATTGAGCTGAGTGGATTCTAAATAATCAGGGATAGATTAAGGGATTCAATCCTGTAAATGTTGGAGGTTATACATATTAAGCTCCTTAAGTCTCTCTTGATATGTCTTCTGGTGCAGACCCTGCACCATTTCAGTTGCCCTTCTCTAGACTGCCTCCATCCTGTCTATGTCTTTACAGAGACTCGGTGTCCAGAACTGCACGCAGTACTCCAGATGGGGTCTCACCAGCTGTCTGTACAGAGGGATAACAACTTCCTGTTTTCTAGTGATGCCTCTCTCTATGCATCCCAGTATCCCCCCAGCCCTCCTTACTCCCCTCTCACATTGTTTGCTCACCTTTAGGTCATCTGATATGACTACCCCCAGGTCCCTTTCCATTTTTGTTGTTGTTACTATCTCACCCCCTATTGTGTACTCTTCCCCTGGGTTTTTGTTTCCCAGGTGCATTACTTGCACTTCTTAGCATTGAATCTAAGCTGCCATACATTTGACCATTCCTCCAACCTTGCCAAGTCCCTTCTCATCCTTTCCACCCCACCTTGTGTATCAACTCTGTTGTAGATCTTTGTGTCATCTGCAAAGAAACATACTTTTCCTTCCAGTCCCTCTGCAATGTCTTTTATAAGGACATTAAAGAGGACTGGTCCTAGTACTGAACCCTGCAGCACCCCACTAGTAACCCCCTTTTTCAGAGTGTACTCCATTTACTATTACCCTCTGTGTCCTGTTCTCCAGCCAGTTCTTTACACAGGCTACCACCCTCAGGCTGGCCAACCTGTATATTAAACTTTTGTGTGGGAATGTGTCAAATGCCTTACTAAAGTCTAGGTAGGCCATGTCCACAGCCCCTCCCTGATCTACTACTTTGGTCACTCAGTCAAAGAAATCTATTAGATTTATCTGACATGACCTTCTCACTGTGAATCCATGCTGCCTTGGGTCCTGTGCTCCTCTGGCCCCTAAGTACTCAACAATTCTTTCCTTCAGAAGTGATTCCATCATTTTCCCAATCACTGAAGGTTAAAGTAACAGGTCAGTAGTTTCCCGCTTCTGCCCTGCTTCCACTTTTGTGAAGGGGAATAACATCTGCCCTCCTCCAGTCCTCAGGTACCACCCCATCCTCCCATGATTTATTAAAGAGGGTAGTCAGTGGTGTCACTAGTACTACCCTTAGTTCTTTTAGAATTCTGGGATGCATCCCATCAGGCCCCATTGCTTTGTCCACCTTCAGTTTTAAGAGTTCCTTCTTCTGTGAAAGGGCTGGTATCAACCCCCATATCCGACGTGTTTCTATTGTTTGATTTAGGTACCTCCCCCCTCTTCATTTGTGAATACTGAGCAAAAATATTTGTTTAGTATCTCAGCCTTTTCACAGTCACCCTCTGCCCACCCCCTCCCCTTTATTAAGCCTCACTATCCCTCCCTTGGTCTTTCTTCACTTCCTGATGTACCTATAAAAAGTTTTATCCCCCTTCTTAACTGAGTTGGCTATATTTTCCTCGGTTTGGGCCTTTGCTGTTCTGACTGCGTTTCCTTTTGCTTTAACTGATACAATTCTCGATCCTGCTCCTTCTGTGATTCCTTATACTTCCTGAATGCTCTCTTTTTCTCCCTAACCTTCCCTGCCACCTCCTTTGAGAACCATAGTGGTTTCTTACATCATTTTGCTTTGTTTATTTGCTTCACACAAAGGCTTGTTGCCTCTGTGATGGCAGTTTTGATTATTCCCCATTGTTCTTTCAACCGTCCTTCCTGCCCATTTGCTAGTGCATTCCTTAGGCACTCACCCACCTTGGCAAAGTCAGCCCTCCTGAAGTACAGTACCTTTGCCTTTGTATGGCTTGACTCTACTATTGTGTTTATCGTGAACCATACTGTTCGATAGTTACTAGTTCCCAGATGGCTACCCACTTAAATCAGTGATCCTCTCGCCATCTCCATTTGAGAGTACCAGGTCTAAGATTGCTCTCTCTTGAGTGGGTTCCGATACCAGTTGTCTAAGACATGCCCCCTGTAGTGCATCTAGAATGACCTCACTCTTAGAAGTGGCTGCTGCAAATGCACTCCAGTTAACATCTGGCATATTCAGATTCCCATTAGCAACAGCTCCCCTTTTTCTGCCATTCTAAGGATACTTTCTATTATTTCCTCTTCCATATCCTCCCCTGAGATGGGGGTCTGTATACAACCCTGTGCAAATTGTGATGCCATTACCTGTCTCCAAATTGACCCACAGTGCTTCCTCTCCTCCTGTTTACCCTTTTGTTCTGTTGCTTTGATTCCCTCTTGTATAGAGAGCTACTCCTCCTCCTCCTATTTTACCACCGTCCCTCCTGTAGATAGTGTATCCTGGTATGTTTACACCCCAGTCATGGTTCTGTGTGTACCATGTTTCTGTGACTACCACAATATCCAGATGTTCCTCCTCCATCAAGGCCACTAATTCAGGAAGCTTGTTACCCAGACTATGGGCACTGGTACTCATTGTTCTCTATTTTTTAATGACTTTACCTCTTGTAGCACCATCCCTGTCCTCACTGACTTTGCTTTCTCCATTTACCCCAGTCCTGCTCCCTACTGACCTTTCTACCTTGGTCTTTACCTCAATTAGTACCCTGTTTTGTAGGGGGAGGCTGGGAATTCCCTGCTGCTTATCAGTGCGTCCCCCCTTGACTAGTTTCAAAATTTGCCAATGAAGCATTTAAACTGATCGCCCAGAAGACTTGTTTCCTTCCTGGACAGATGCTGACCATCCTGCCAGTATAGGCTGGTATCCCTCCAGGTGGAACCCAGTCTCCAATGAAGTCAAACCCTTGTGCTCTGCACCATTTTGTCAACCATTCATTGAATCGCATGAAGTACCCTCTCCTCACCCTTGCCATAGACAGGCAGCACCTCTGAGAAGGATACCATGTATGCTACTTGCCTTAGGCCCCTCCCCAACTCCACAAACTCCTCCTGCACTGCTCTAATCTCATGTTGAGTCAAGTCATTCATCCCTAGGTGGACAATGATGTCCAGCTCAGTCTCCCGCACAGCTGTTCTCGTGATCCTGAGGATGTGTTTCCTGTCCCTCCAAGCCATGGTGCGAGGCAGGCATCTTACTTCAGTTTTCCCTGATCCCCCAGTTCTATCCCCCAAATAATTGAGTCCCCCACCAGGAGCTGCTTCCTTTTCCTGTGGTGTCCTCTGCCTCCTTCTTGTGGGGCTCCCTTGTGACAGTTGTCTGCAACATCCTTCAACTTCTCTGTGGGTGCATCCATAGGGGCACTATGCTCCATCAGAATGGTGTATGGATTGTGGAGTGGTACAACTGACTGGGTGTGCCTCTGTTCCACCACCCTCACCTTCCCTGAGCCCACTGTAGTCCAACTTCTGTGTTTTCTTGGCAATCTCTGAGGTAGTGGTGGTGGCCCTGGTGCTCCCTGGGTGGGGGAGTTTCCCTTACTACTGTCCAGTGTGGCCCAAAGATGGGCAACCTCCTCCCTCAGGGCAGAGAGTTGCCTGCAAACAGGGCAGCATCTCAGCCTCCAGAAAGACTCCTGGAAGACTGCTGCCCCACAGCCAGTACATTGCATTACTTCCCACATGTCTATCTACCTTCCTGTTTATCCTGTATAAGTTTTTTTTCCAGTTATTGTTTTGTTTTTATATATATATATACATATATATATATATATATATATATATATATATATATATAATGTGTACACTTATATTGTCAGTGCAGTATGCTGGAAAGGATATGACAGTGGTATGCCCCCCCCTCTTGAAGAAATAATGTCAGAACCCCTGGTATAAAGGAAATTGTACGGGGTGGGTGGGGAGAGTGGAAGGGATAGGGCCCAAACTGCCCTCTCCAAAATAATCAGCTAAAGCTCTGACCCACCACTACGATGAGTGTTGACCTTCCTGTCAGCAAGACGACCTATACAATTTAATAGAAGAAATACCCTGCTATACAAACAGAAAAAAAAAGAAATAGTTGAGTCAAACACAAGTAAACCCTCCCAGATTGGTGATTTGTGCTCTGAAAGCAATCAGCCCCAAAACAAGTCAGCTGTTCACAAGGAAACACAGTAAACAATTATTTAAAATAATTTGATGCAGACTGTCACAGAATACCAAAAGACAGTCCAGTTACCCACAAGGGAAAATCAAATATGCAGTTATTTTTACCCTTCTGAAGTTACTCACAAGATAAGCAGTTTGCAAACCCTTTCCTGATTTAAAAACTAAAATAATTAAACACAAAGCAATACCAATGTACGAATATAAAGTAAGAAACACCTCCCTCAGATTTAAGCAAGAGTGAGATTTGTTGCAGATTTCTAGTCCAATATAGTATCTTCCATGCAGCTCTCAGTTGTTTCAAAGCACACCCTGTTACAACTTCAAGAAGATGTGCTTCTGTCTTAAACTGTAACATCACCAGTAGTTTTCAGTGACACACCAGTAGTTTATAGAAATCTAATCAATTCTGGAAGACTCCACCCAGAACAATTGGCTATGATGCAGGCCTCCTGACTCAGTACAACACTTTGTGAAGACAATTTCCACCTGAGGTGCTGTCTGATTCAAATAACAAACTACAGTCTTTGCTATTAGAAGTAATCAGTCACCACCATGAGTAAATTATTTAAAAATATTTTGATGCAAACTGTCACAGAATACTAGTAGGCAGTCCAGAAAATCAAATATGCAGTTATTTCAACCCTTCTGAAGTTACTCACAAGATAAGCAGTTTTGCAACTCCCCTTTCCAATTTAAAAACTAAAATAATTAAACACAAAGCAACACCAATGTAAGAATGTAAAGCAAGGAACACCTTCCTCAGATTTAAGCAAGAGTGAGATTTGTTGCAGATTTCCAGTCCACTATAGTATTTCCTATGCAGCTTTCAGTTGTTTCAAAGCACAAACAGTTACAACTTCAAGAAGTTGGGCTTCTGTCTGAAACTGTAACATACCAGTAGTTTATAGTAATCTGATCAATTCTGGAAGACTCCACCCAGAACAATTGGCTATGATGCAGGCCTCCCTGACTTAGTGCAACACTTTGTGAAGACAATTTCCCCCACCTGAGGCTCTGTTCTGATTCAAATAACAAACTGCAGCCTTTTGCTATTAGAAGTAATCGCCACCACCACCAGTAAATTATTTAAAAATATTTTGATGCAACCTGTCACAGAATACTAGTAGACAGTCCAGTTAAGCACAAGTGAAAATCAAATATGCAGTTATTTCAACCCTTCTGAAGTTACTCACAAGATAAGCAGTTTTGCAAACCCCCATCCTGATTTAAAAACTAAAATAAAAGTGGGTAGGAGAGCAGGAGAGTGGCGGAGAGGGGAAGGGATGGCACAGTGAAGAAACTACATGTTGAGGGAGAGGGAGGGAAAGAGGCCAGGATGAATAGGGAGGGGGGATAGCAGGGGCGTAGGGAGAGGGTGGGAAGAGTGAAGGGGAGGAAAAGGAGGGAGACAGAATTGGATGGGGTAGGACGAGGGGTAGGAGAAGAAGGGCAAATGGAGAAGGCAGAGGACTGCTAAGGTCATTGTGGTCAGGAGGAGGGGGACAAATGCAAGCAGCAGACAGTAACCACAGAAAAGTGCTTAATAACAGCACATGATAGCAGGCTTATTTAGTTAGCAACAAATGAGACTGACAATGGGACAGGTACTGCAGAGTAGGCAAAACAGTCGCTAATTAGTGTGGCATTCAGCTTTATAAACAACTGAATAGCAGTAGGTTGCTGTCAGTAAGTGGGTATATAAGGGTGACCCAGATAGAAACATAGACTTTGATGGCAGATAAGGACGCTTGGCCCCACCAGTCCGCTCATTCCTACCTATTGGATAAGTTGCAGATCCTAGTTAACCAACAGCCTACTTCCTCCTATTCCCACCAGAATTTCATTATGTCTGTCCCATGCATTCTTGAATTCCCTCACTGTTTTCACCCATGACCTCCTCAGGAAGGCTGTTCCATGTGTTCACACCCTCTCTGTGAAAAAATACTTTCCACATTGCCCTGAACCGTCCCTCCTCTATCTTCAGATTGTGTCCCCTTGTTCATGCATATCTCTTTTCTGAAAGTTGCTGCCTCTTGGACTTTGTTGATTCCTTTAGATAATTGAAGTTTCTATCATGTCTCCCCTCTCTCTCCTTTCCTCAAGGGTATACATGTTAGCTCCTTTAGTCTTTCTTAGTATGGCTTCTGTTGCACCACTTGCACCATTTTAGTTGCTCTTCTCTGGACTGCCTCCATCCTGTCTATGTCCTTGTGGAGATGGGGTCTCCAGAACTGCACACTGTAGTCCAGATGGGGTCTCACCAACTGTCTGAATAGAGGGATAACAACTTCCTTTTTTCTACTGGTGATACCTCTCCCTATACATCCCAGTATCCCCCCAGCCATCTTTACTGCCTTCTACATTGCTTGCTTACCTTTAGGTCATCTGATATGACTACGCTCAGGTCCCTTTTCATTTTTATTGTTGTTAATACCCCTCTCCATTGTGTACTCTTCTCCTGGGTTTTTGTTTCTGAGCTGCATTACTTTGCACTTCTTTGCATTGAATCTAAACTGCCATACTTTTGACCATTCCTCCAACCTTGCCAAGTCCCTTCTCATCCTTTCCACCCCCCCTTGTATATCAACCCTGTTGCAGATCTTTGTGTCGTCTGCAAAAAGACATACTTTTCCTTCCAGTCCCTCTGCAATGTCACTTATAAAGACATTAAAAAGGACCGGACCCAGTACTGAACCCTGCGTACCCCACTAGTAACACCCTTTTCTTCAGAGCATATTCCATTTACTAGTACCCTCGATCTCCTGTTATCCAGCCAATTTTTTACCAAGGCTACCACCCTGGGACCCACTCCCAGGCTGGCTAATTTGTTTATTAATCTTTTGCATGGGACTGTGTCAAATGCCTTGCAAAAGCCTAGGTAGGCAATGTCCACAGCCCTGCCCTGGTCTACTACTTTGGTCACCCAGTCAAAGAAATCTATTAGATTCATCTGACATGACCTTCCCGCTGTGAATCAATGCTGCCTTGGGTCCTATGCCCCCTGGCCTCTAGGTACTCAATTATTCTTTCTTTCAGAAGTGATTCCATCATTTTCCCTACCACTGAGGTTAAGCTAACAGGTCTGTAGTTTCCTGCCTCTTCTTTGCTCCCATGTTTGTGAAAGGGAATCACATCCACCCTCCTCCAGTCCTTAGGTACCACACCGTCCTCCCATGATTTGTTAAAAAGGGTAGTCAGTGGTGTCACTAGTTCTCGCCTTAGTTCTTTTAGAATTCTGGAGTAAATCCAATTAGGCCCCATTGCTTTGTCCACCTTCAGTTTTAGTAGTTCTTTCAGAACCCTTTCTTCTGTGAAAGGACTGGTAGAGTGCTTCTATTGATTGGATTAGGTACCTCCCCCCATCTCTTTTGTGAATACTGAGCAGAAGTATTCATTCAGTATCCCTGCTTTTCCACTGTCCTCTCTACCCACTCAACCTCCCTTTATTAAACCTCACTATCCTTCCCTTGGTCTTTTGTTGCTCCCTAATGTACCTATAAAAGGTTTTATCCCCCTTCTTAACCAGGTTGGCTATCTTTCTTTGGTTTGGGCCTTTACTATTCTGACTGCCTTTCCCACTTCCTTCTTCTTTAACTAGTACAGTTCTCTCTTCTGCCCCTTCTGTGTTTCCTTATACAGTACTTCCTGAATGCTGTCTTTTTCTCCCTAACCTTCCCTGCCACCTCTTTTGAGAACCATAGTGCTTTTTTCTTTCATTTTGATTTGTTTATTTGCTTCACACAAAGGCTTGTTGCCTCTGTGATGGCAGTTCTGATGTTTCCCCATTGTTCCTCCACCACTCCTTCTTGCCTGTTTGCTAGTGCTTTTCTGAGGCACTCTCCCATTTTGAAAAAGTCAGCCCTCCTAAAGTCCAGTACCTTCACTTTTGTATGGCTTGACTCTGCGGCTGTGTTTATCATGAACCACATTGTTTGGTGGTCACTTGTTCCCAGATGGCTACCCACTTCTAGATCTGAGATCCTATCTCTGTCCCCATTTGAGAGTACCAGGTCTAACACTGCTCCCTCCTGAGTGGGTTCCAACACTAGCTGCTTGAGGCGTGCCCCCTGTAGGGCATCAAGAAAGACCCCGATCTTGGATGTGGCTGCAGCAAAGGTGCTCCAGTTAACATCTGGCATATTCAGGGCTCCCATCAACAATATATCCCCTTTTTCTGTCATCCTAAGGATGCTTTCTATCATTTCTTTGTCCATTTCCTCCCCCTAAGAAGGGGGTCTGTATACAACCCCCATGTGGATTGTGGTGCCATTTCCAGTCTCCAGGGTGACCCACAGTGCCTCCTCTCCTCCCTGTTTACCCTTTAGCTCCATTGCTTTGATCCCTTCCCTTACATAGACAGCTACTCCTCATTCTCTTTTACCCTCCCTGTCCCTCCTGTAGATTGTGTACCCTGGTATGTTGACATCCCAATCATGGTTCTCTGTGTACCATGTTACTGTGGCTGCCATGATATCCAGGCATCCCTCTTCCATCAAGGCCACCAGTTCAGGGAGCTTGTTACCTAAACTATGGGCATTGGTACTCATTACTCTCAATTTTTTGATGGCCTTACCACTTTTTGTCCTATCCCTGTCCTTACTGCCTTTGCCTTTTTCTCCATTTACCCCTGTCCTTCTCCCTAGTGACTTCTTTATCTTGGTGTTTACCTCACTAACTACCCTGATTTTTTGGGGGGGCTAGGATCTCCCTGATGCTTTTCAGTGCCCCCCCTTGGCTAGTTTAAATGCTTGCCTACGAAGCATTTAAACCTATCACCTAGGATCACGGTTCCCGCCCTGGACAGATGCAGACCATCACACCATTATAGGCTGGCATCCCTCCAGGTGGACCCCCAGTCCCCAATGAAGCCAAAACCCTGAGCTCTGCACCAGGTTTTCAACCATTGATTGAGTTCCATGGTGCAGAGCACCCTAGCCTCACCCATGCCATAGACAGGCAGCACCTCTGAGAAGGTTACCCAACATGTTACTTGTCTGAGGCCATTCCCAACTCCACAAACTCCTCCTGCACTGATCTGATCCTTTTCCCAGCCAGGTCATTTGTTTCTAGGTTGACAATGACATCCAGCTTCCTCCCCTGTGCAGCTGCTTCCGCAAGTCTGAGAATTCGCTCCCTGTCCCCCCAAGTCATGACACCAGGCAGACACCTTGCCTCCCTCTCCCCTTCCCCCAGTTCTACCCTCCTAACAATGAAGTCCCCCTTAGGAGTTGTTTTCTTCTCCTGTGGGGTCCCATGCAACCCTCCTGGGGGTCTCCTTTGTGGAGGTTCCCAGCATCCTCCTTGGTCTCCACTGTGGGTGCCTCCATAGAGGAACCACACTCTGCCAGAACAGTGTATGAATTGTGGAGAAGTACAACTGGAGGGAAGTGCATCTATTCCACCACCCTCACCCTCCCTGAGCCCAATGTGATCCAGCAGCTCCTCTTTCTTGGCAACCTCTGAGGCAGTGACGGTGGCCCTGGTGTTCCCTGGGTGGGAGAGGAGGTCTCCTGAATCCTGGCCAACTCAGCCTGGAGATGAGCAACCTCCTCCCTCAGCCCAGAGAGGTGCCTGCAGGTGGGATAACACTGCATCCTCCAGAATGTTTCCCAGAAGAATGCCGCTCCACAGCCACTGCACTGCACCACTCCCATCATGTCTTATTTGTGGCCCCTCAACTGTTGTTTTGTATAGTTACTCTTTCCTCTCTCTGTTTATTATTTTTTTTATTTTATATTTTTTTCTCTATATTTTTCTACTGTCTCAGTGCTCTTAAAGCTGCTGCTCTCCCCATTCTGGGACAGGAAGTTCCTGTATTCCTCAGTACTCTCCTTCTTACTTACTTAGTCAGAGTCAGACCTCCAGCAGCTGGGTGGAAAGTGGAGAGCTACTCTTTTCCTTCTAGGATTGTGAGTCTTTTATGCCTCTGTGATCAATCTGTTCCTGCTCCAAAACAGGAAGTGCATGTTGACAATCAACCTCCTGTGCCTTTAAAAGTAGAACTGGCTGAGGGTGGGGGGGTGGAGGGGAAGGAAGGAGGGCTATATAGTCCCAGTAGAGTAGTAACGTTCTTGCAGCACCTCTTTCCTTTTGCTGTTCTCTGCCAAAAACTATCTAGGGCAGATTTAAATGCAAACACCTGGCTTCCTGCTGCCTAAGCCTCGCCCACTAATTCACAGTTCCCTTCTTCGCCTACCTAACTGCACAGATAACAATTCACTTCACCCAACTCAGACAAACACACTAACTCTTGTTTTTCTTTTGTTTGTTTTTGTTTTTTTTTGTTACCCTAAATTGAAGGTCCTAGTAGTATAGTTCTAGTTCTTAAGTCCCAGTGGAGTAGTAAAGTTCTTACCTTTGCTGATGGGGTAATGACAAATGAGCAAATACAATGCAGCGGTAAATTAGGTGATGTACAACAAGGCAGTGCAAGAAAATTAAACAATTTAAAGTATGTAAATTAAAAACAGCTGGTGGCTATGACAAAAGCAGGTTGCAGAGGTGATCCAGATATGGAGCAACCACAAAAGCAGATTTTGATACTGCAAGGGTTAGACTGGGCAGTGACAGGCTATGGTTTGTGGCTAAAGAAAAGGCAGGAGGCAACATGGTAACAGTAGGTATGAGTGTTGAGTGATCCAGATAGGGAGCAACTACAAATAAGTAAAATCTGTACCAGAGGAGAATAAGGCAAGGCAAATTTTATTTAAAAGATGCTCAGTCCTTGGGTCTCTAGGCGCCGTACACAAAAAAACAGAAAAAATAAACAACATACCAATAGATAAAATAGTGTTAAATATACAGCTATGATAGAGTAAGATAGAGACTAACTAAAAATAAAAATAAAAAAATAAAAATGCAAGCCTGGGACAAAAGTTGTTTCATCAAAATATCACTATCCAGGCAGTATTAAAAAGACAAGGTCAGGGAAAGCTTGATTAAATAATTAGGCAATATACACAAGTGATGCAAACAGTCCAGCATTAGATGACTGAGGAATCAGAAAGTAGGGATGACTCAGCTAGATCCGAAACATACAGAGGTCACCCTCCAGCTGCAGCTGCATTAGGTCAAACAAGTACAAGAAAAAGCAAAAGACCTTGCAGCCCGCCCCAAGTCAGCAGATAAGAAGACTCAAAGTACTAGAGTATAAAGCCCAATGTAGTTTATTAACACATCTATTTAGGCACACTCATAAATAATAGGTGATCAAAATTACATACAGCCACCCCCAGAAAACAGCCCGATGGCATTTCGCTCCTTTCACAGGAGCTTTGTCCAGAGTTCAGCAAGGGAGTAACCGTGAGACAATAGTTAATAATTACAGTATTTAGGAGGGTCCCTACAGCAGCAGAGCCAGCCAAGCAGTTCAAATTTACTGTGAAGGATGTAGTATGGGCAGCTGACAGCTAATCCAGGCTGATTCCAAGCAGACTTTGTAGACTGGAATTTGCGCTCAGTCCTTAGTGTGAGGCCACAGCACAGAGGGTCACTCGGGTATGAGTGTATTTTAGGTGAGGAGATGTGGAGCAGGGAAACAGGTGTCTTCCCAGGATTGGCGCAGCTTGTGGCAGGAGGCATGGCTTCAGGATAGCCACCTGCTGATTGGTGACAAGCCGACTGAAGCAGCTGGCAAGAGAAGGTATCTGGTTCTGATTCAGAGTGGGATGCTGTGGTGGATAGAAGCATGAAGCAGGCAGGACTCAGGTAGACAGAAGCCCTACAGGTCCCTGAGAGGCTTGGCTTACTGAATTATAGCAGCAATGTGGCTCCAAGAGGTAGCACTGAATGTAAGAGCAGCAGAATGTGGATTCGGGGGAGCTGGACATAAGGTGTCTTCCCAAGATTGGCACAACTTTCTGCAGAAGGCACAGTTTCAGAATATCTGACCACTGATTGGTGAGCAGGACAAGCTGGCGGGAGTATATAGCGAGGGAAGGCATCTGGTCCTGATTCAGCACAGGATGCTACAGCGGTGACTTTGTAGGAGATTGAACAGTGTGAAATGAATCCTAGACATGATAGAGGACAAGAACAGACTTGAAAGGTGGTCCTGAATCTGACAGCTGGGCTTTAATGCCAAAATGTGCAAGGTCATGCACGTGGGTATCAAAAACCCCAGGGTAGAATACAGGTTGGGGGTGCAGCAGTCAAAGTGACAGAGGAGGAAAGGAATCGGGGAGTAACAATTTTCAGCAACCTTAAAACATCTGCGCAGTGCTGTACAGCTGTGGATAAGGCAAACAGTTGTTGAGATGTATAGGCAGAGGATTCAGCAGTAGGGGGAAGATATCTTCTTTCTCATGTACTGAACCCTGATAAGACCTCACCTGGAGTACTGTGTGCAGTTTTGGAACCCTTTCATTGGTGATGGGCATCAACCGTTTGGAATCTGGGCAGAGGAGGGTGACCAAAATGATACAGGGCCAACAGGGGAAGATGTATGAACAGATACTAGAGAGTCTTAATATATACCCACAAGACAAGAAGGGAGTGGGTAGACATGACTGAAACATTTTGATACCAACCATGAAGGGTTTAAATAAGGTGGACTCCAGTAAATTGCTCAGGATCAGGAGTAATGAGACCACTAAGCAACAAATTGGGGGGAAGCAGAATTAGAGGGGTTGCTGTGAAGCATTAGATTAAGAAATGATGGTGGATGGGTGGAATAAGCTTCTAGAGATGCTTTTCAACACACAAACTGTGGAGGGCTTTTAGAAAGTGAGGGATAGGCATTGAGGGCTGATTAGGGTAGCAAGGCGGGGGGGGCTTATGAACATGCAGCTCTAGACGGTGTGAACATCTGCACTGGGAAGACTAGATAGACAACACAGCCTGCTTCTGTTGACATGTTTCTTTGTTTTTAAGAGCCATTAGACAGTTCTCACAAACAAGAGAGTTTTAAAGAGCTACTGATGCCTTAAAAAAACTTTGAAAAACATAATAATTAGGTACAATTCTGCCTCCATTCCATATATATTCTAAAGATTCCTCCTTCCTAGTGTTTATTACTAAGAACATTTGCATGAATACATGATCTTTATCCCTCAGGGTTCATCTGCCTCTATAGCTGACTCCCTACTTCAAGTCATAATCCTCTGTTGTGACATCACACTCTGTTGCCATGGGAGTAACTGTGATGTCACAAGCAGTACATTATGGCCTCAGGTAGGGAGGCAACAACAGGAATAGTTTAACTTTTCAGGAGCAAAGATCCTGTTTTCATGTAAATGACCTCAATAATAAATAAGGGGGATGACAAATGCAGAACTAATGTGATATACAAGCTGGAATGTGTCAAAATATTATGTTTTGTTAAAGGTCTCCTGAAGGTGTCAGCTGCTCTCTAAGTTATACATAAGTCAGATGAGTTGTATACAGACAGATGCATCTTTAAATCATTGCTAGTCTCTGTTACTCTGCCACTATAGATGTTGTGCAGTTTTAATTCACAGGCAAAATTGTAGTGAAGTTTTTCTATTTAATAGAAAATTTGCATTGGTAACTTCACCTCTAACTTCTCCCTGGGGTATACCACGGTGAAGTTGGGTTAATGCATCTTGCAACTTCACCTATAACTTCTTCTTTGGGTACACCAAGGCGAAGTTGGGTCGAAATGAAGCAGCTGATATGCAAAAGTTTCAAGGTCAGCAGTCCCTGCCCCCCACTCTGCTGCCTGAAGACTCTGTGCCCCCAGTGCCACCACCACAAGCTGCCTCCACTCATCCATCTCAGTCTGGAGTAATTCTAACACTTTTGATCTGCCTCTGATCTAGTTACACTCTTCACTGTCAATGTGACATGCTGGCAAATAACCCAGAGTGTTGTTACCACTGCTATTGTGCTTAGCATATTTTTTCCCCCTGACCACAGTCAAATACTACCTAGGTACCTTTGCCCAGTTCCATGTGATATGGGCAAATACACAGGGGCAAAGGAAAGACGGCAATGAAAAAAGAGTGAGGCTGCAAAGCGCGGCCCTGAATAAATAGTGATCACAGAAAGGGCAACAACACTGTGTTGCATTTCTGAGGGGTGCTCCCCTCCGCACCGCCCTTTCTTTTTTTAAACTTTAAGTTTATTACACAGATCAGTATTTCATTCCATGTTACAGCAATGATTTGTGAGACCCAGCATAATTGTACATTGTCATTCACTCATGCTTAACAACATTTTCTTCTGTCACTCTGTTCAAGATTGAAATAAATTATTACAAGGTGCCTGTCCCCAACTTTGGGACCATGTGTTTAACTCTTCAAACTGCAAAATCTTGAAAACTGGCTGTATTCATATCACCATATCTCTATGTGTACTATCCAAAACACTTCAGTGAAGTTTCTATAGTTTACTCGGTTAGTAAGTGATCCAGAACAGGAGTACCCTCCAGTTCCTTTATGAGGTGGTAGAATGGGAACCATCTAGAATTGAATCTTTCTACCTTTAGATGTACTCTGGCTGAGATTCCCACCATTGTTTTGATTTTGTGACAATTTTGAAGCCAGTCCTGCCTACTGGGGGTAGTGATCTGCAGCCACCTTTGAGTGATGGCTTTCAGTGCTACTGCAATAAGGATGTTGTATAGGTATTTTTTTACCTGGGCCTCTGATTACTCTAGGCAATAGCCCTAATACCACATTTACACCCTCTAAAGGAGAAATTATTGCTAAACAATTTTCCACCCATTTGGCTACGTCTGTCCAAATGTTTTCTATATGCTGACATTGCCAGAAAATATGTGTGGGTGTTCCTTTTACCTGACATCCTCTCCAACGCTTCTCTGATCTTGTTTGATTATAGTGGCATGTTGTGTCTGGGGTCAGGAAAAAACCTAGCTGCTGCCTTCCACCAAAACTCTCTCTCCAGCTCCCTGATAATGTTGTTTTATGCAATGACCTCCAAATTTGTAGCCATTGCCCAGGCAATAGGTTGTGGCCAATCTCTTCCTCCCATTCTGCCTGGATCACCTCAACCTCCTGGACTCCTGTATTTGAGTTGTGTGGTATATAGATTAGAGACTATGTGCTTCCTTTCTTTCAGCTGTGTTAGTGCATGCAGTTGTTCTACCAATGTGTGCTGCATTACCCATATGCTTTCTGCAATGCCCCTGTCTTAGAGGAAAGTTTTAATATGAAAAAATTGGAACATGTCAGATTGTTGTAGACCAAATTCATGCTGTAGTTGCTCAAAGGATTTAAGTGTTTGTTCATGATACATCTGCGGGATATACACCAAACCCTTCACTGCTCATCTCCCAAAGGTGGCGTCTAGTGCAGCTGGGACAAATCTTTTGATTTTCCATATAGAGATCCACTGGTACTGAACTTCCATGATTGTTAATTTCTGTTTAGTCTGCAGCCATGCCTTAAAGGTGTGTTTTGTCCACTTATTTGACAGTAAGCTTAGATCCTGCATTTTACTTGCAGTCCAAATTAAGCTAACCATCTTTCCTTGTCATCTACCTCCTCCATCTGTTTCCAGCTGGGTTCCAAATATCTATTGCTAATGTCTAGATGGTCTCCCAGTTGAGCAGCTGCGTAGTATTGTTAAAAGTTGGGTATCCCATATCCCCTACCTTCCTTACTCCTCATTAGGGTCGCCCATTTCATCCTTGATTTATGCCCTGACCAGATGAACCTCCTAAGGACCCCTGTCAGTTCTTTACATTCACTTCTTGCAATGGGGATAGGTAGTACTTGATATAAAAATAGGAATCAAGGCAGCATACTCATTTTTATTGTTTCCACCCTGTTTGTGAAGGATAATGGCAGGACTTGCCACCTTTTGATGTCTGCAAACACCTCAGCCTTCAATTTCCCATATATTTTTTGTAGAGATCTTTTAGGTCTTTGGGTATATAAACCCCTAGGTATATAAATGTGTTCATTTGCTATTTGCCAGGTAGAAGCTCCTTTACTGTAACTCATTTGATACCATATCCCCTGTTGTGATAATTTCAGTTTTTGGCATGTTTAGCCTGGATCCTGCTAGATTGCTGTATGCAGTTAGGATGTTCAGCAGTGGACACAGGGATTGATGTGGATCTGTCAGGTACATTATCATGTCATCAGCATACATTAAAATTTGATTTTCCACCCCTCCCCCCATTCGTACCCCCTGGATCTCCACACTCTCTCTAATCAGCTCTGCTAAGGGTTCCATACTGATAGCAAAGAGGAGCGGGGACAGAGGTCATTCCCTACCTGGTGCCTCTTTGTATATTTACTTTACCTGACAGTGTACATTTACCCTGATCCGTGCCCATAGCCAACCATATATTGCCCCTATTGACTTGACAAAATCTCTCGAAACCCCATCTACTTCATTGTTTGTTTCAGAAATGTCCAGTTCAGTCTATCGAAGGCTTTTTCTGTGTCAGTTAGGATGGCTAACTGTGCTTCTTGGTTTCCTCTGCCTACTTCAAGGTATATTTAACATTCTTCTTATGTTATCTTTTAAATCTCTGTATGGAATAAAGCCAGTCTGATCTGGGTCAATAAGGGTGGATATTATATTTTGAATTCTATTAGCTAATATCTTAGAGCATATTTTAAAGTCCTGGTTCATCAATGAAATAGGTTGGTACAATTCACATTTTATCAGGTCTTTTCAGGTTTATGAATGACAAAAATAACAGCCTTATGCCATGTATGGGGAATTTTCTTCTCTTCCTGACAAAATCTAAAGATGTTGCCTAGCATAGGGCCAAAGAGCCACTAAGTGCTTTATAAAGGTCTGAACTGAAGCCATCTGGTTGCGGGGCCTTACTGGAGGGCAGGTCCTTAATTGTAGTCATTATCTGTACTGTACTTATTGGGACATCTAGCTGTTCTGCCTCCTCCTCCGATAGTGTTGGGAGGTGTAACTGCCTTAGCCATGCTACTATGTCAAATTTAACTTTCTGAGGGTCTTTGTCCTTGGTGTATAACAAGGAATAAAAGTTTTCAAACTGTTTTGCTATCTCATTGAGGTCTGTCACCATTTCTCTTTTACTATTTAGTTTTTTAACGCACAGGATTGTTCTGTCTGTTGTTGTTTTTTTTTAAGTCTGAATGCTAACAATGCTGCTGCCTTACCCCCTACCTCACAGTATTTGTGTGTGGTATATCTAATGTGGTCTTCTAGTTTATAATTCAGCAAGTCCTGTATTTCCTGTTTAACTTTGTTATTTATTTTTCTTTATATATTAAGGTTTTGGATTTTTTATTTGAACTAGGATGGTTTTCTTGGGGTTTTGTTTATGCCTGTCTTCTAGTTGCTTTCATTAGTGCTCTAATGCCTTATGTTTTTCCTGTCTTTTTTTCCCCAGGAAGCCCTGCTGATGTTACAGCCTCTCAATACCGCCTTCAGTGCATCCCACACTGCTGGTGTCTCTACTTCCCCATTTCATTATGCTGTCTAAATTGATTAATCTCTTCTGCTATGGTTTATTTGAATGTTTTGTTGTTCAATAAAGATGCATTAAAATGCCATTGTGTGTGTTTTTTTGTCTGATTTATTATTATGTCTACTGTCACTGGGGCATGGTCTGATAAGCTGATTGTGTTTATCCCCCTTTCTATATATAAAAAACTCTGGGGGGACAAAACTTGAGGAAGGGGAGAAAGCCATAGGTCACCATTTCATCAATTGCTGTTGTTTCCAGTTGTGCTTTTTAACTCACTGTTTTGCCATCGCCATTATTGAAGTCACAATTTTGCAATCACTCATATCTCTGGATATCCCTGTGCCCAATGTGCTGTAATACGTAGAAATGGACTACCAGCTATTTGGTCACTGGTACACATATCCATACTGGGAACCTATTATTCAGATCAGGCTCAGTGCCACCATACCACCAGCAGTCAAAGGGACACCAGCAAGCTCCGCCTTGTCTACTGTTCTTGAGCAAGAGATTTTGTTACCTCTAAGACTGATCCTGTAGTTGCCACAAGGGACCCACATGGGTACTGGGGCCAGAGGACCCATCTCATGGCAAATCACTGTGCTGAGTGGGAGGAAAAGCAGAGGGAAGTGGAGGTGGTGAAGGTGGCAGCTCATGTGTGCCAGCAGTGGTTCATGAAGGGTGTAAAAGAAGTTCTCTTGTCATGGTGCGGTGGTGGGCACACCATGTCAAAGTGGCAGCACCCTGTGTTGAAGTTCAAGTTCCTCCTGAACCAGCAGGACCTGCATTGCTACCATTTTTTTCTTTTTCTTTTTTTTTTTACACAAACAATACACAGCAGGGATTTCAAGGACTAAGGGGACACACGCAAGATGCAATAACCCAGGTAATTATAATGATGTTACTGTGTACACAAAAAAACACTAACGTCAATCAATAAAAAAAAAATCAATATAATCAAACTACAGTGACAAAAATAATTCAGTAGAACACACCTAACTGTTCTAGAGAACTAAAATTACAAACCAAATAAAAGAGAAAAAAAGTCACACAAAACACTGACTACAACAGCACTAGTACTGCTAAGACAGGAGAGGCTGCCTAACCTGCCCTTTTCTTGCTTGAAGTTGCTGCAACTAAGCCCCCCCCACAGCACTGCCTCACTACACAATACAGAAAATGAAATTACAGCTTTAACTAAAGCACAAAATACTACAAATAATTGGTGATCTAGAGGCACAAGGCACGGTAAATATTTAATAGAGTGATTTGTTTAAAAACAACTGTGTGTTTTTAATGTTATCCAAAGGTTTTTAGACACAAAGGTACAGAACACACTTAACACCAAGTGTATCTTCCTCACATTGCACTGATTTCAACCTATGCAGGATAATACAGCTCATTGCAGCACCATGTGATCTCCAATCCCATGGATCCTTGCAAATGTCTTCTTAGAGCCAATATTTGCAGGCGGAGTTCACAATTTTGCCATTTGTGAAGCTCTTGTTTAATTTGCCTTAAAGGAGAACTTCACAAATTTGGTAAAATTCACAAATTTCTCCATGGAGTGAAGTTTTCTAACTTTGCCCACCTCTATCTACCACATAGTTGTTGTCTAGAGCACAGCAACATAGATGAGACACCTCATCATGTGTATTCAAACATTTGGTCTAGGAAGAGCAAACAATAGCATTTTGCACAAAGCAAAGACCCCAGTTTTTGAGTTTTTGTTTTTACATTTCAAATTACAGTGCCAGTCAGTGACATGATATAGAAAATCAAGGTATATCATGACAGATTACAAGAACTCTCCAATCATTTCAATTAGATTTCCGAGATATTTCTTAATATATCTGGATGTAAACTGCATCTTCTCAATGGCTACTGCTATATATTTCCTAAATAAGTATTTAAAGGATAACTATAGTCAAAATTTGCAAAACAACTACAACAACAACAAAATAGTTGTGCAGTGTTGTGATTTGTGTGCATAGTCCTAGTGTGTCCTTTCCTTAGCTTGCTGTTGAAATCTTTTTTTTTGTCTATTAGTTTTATGCCTCCTAAGGATCTCCATGTTTTTATTTATTAATTGACCCCCCCCACAATGTCTTCTGTTCCATGTAACAGCAATATATTGAAGATTATTCATTTACTGAGTGATAGCTTTGTCTTGTCTATAGCAACAATCTGATGTTAGGAGCCTGCTGTTCTGATATCAACAAAATAAATATTTCTAACGCAGTGTTTTTGTTTTCTAGGTATGTGTCTAGGTCTAGCCAGCAGGAGTAAATGTTTTGCTTTTAAAGCTTTTCATTCCATCAGGCTACATACAGTCATAACAAAGTACACAAATCACTCCTGGTCATCCATTCCACAATTAGTGAAGACTCTATTTCATTAAAGAGAAAGTCCCCTTCACCTGTTTTCTGTATACCTGTGTAGTTTGTAGGCATGAACAAGAACGCCTTCTCTTGCATCCTTCTCATTTCATCCAAATTGAAATATGAATGAGGTTGTTTCACTTTGTTTTGCTCTGGTGTGAAAACCTGTTTGTCTCCATTGCAAAGGTCATGACCCCACTCATGCAAGGCATCAAGAGGGTTGATGTGTACCTGCACAAGCTAGCAGAAATGAAACTCTAATTCAGTTCTGTTACATGTCTTCTGAAACCCCTGTACTCTCTAAAAGCAGTTTATTTCTAACTCAGATCCACTTGAAACTATAGAAAACAGCAAGACACTAAGGGCCAGATATTCAAAACTTTGCCACTGGACTAAGATAACACTGCCTGGTTGGCAAACATAGCCCAGAGCACAAAGCAAGCTATATTCAAAAGGAATAGCCTGGGGCAAAGAGCCTCTAAATATAGCATGGGAAAGAGGCAGTACAAACTGGGCTGGGAGTGCAGGGCAACCGTAGCCCTGGAATATGACAGCATTGAATATAGGAACCAGGAAGTGCAAAGCAGAACAGCAACACAATGCATAGTGATGTGAGGGTATGTAGAGAGAATTATGCGGCCAATGTGTGTGCCAATAAATGTGTGGATCCAGTACAGCTGCAGGCAGCAGCAGATGTGAATGAACAGATCAAAACTGTAAAATATTCCCCGAACTGTTAGCGCCGCACTAACACGTTAGTGTGGCTTTAGCACGGAGCTAAGTGGTTTGCCCAGTGCAAACACATTGCCCGGTGCTAAACTTTGCCATATTCAAAACTGACATGCAAATGAGTCTACTTAGATAGCCTCTGGGCAAACAGCCACATTAGCATCTCATCATGCCCTGATTTGCATGCACTTTGCCCAGCGTTACTGCAGGGTCCCACAGTTCCACCTGTAGGTCAAGTCAGGCAGTGCATGATGATAGCTGCAGGCTACATGGGAACAGTACAGCATACCATAGCATATCGTACCCCAGGGGACAACACAGCATAGGCACGGGTGGTGGTGGTGCTGCATGCAACCATCACACTGTTGGTCATGCTACAGTGCACAGCAGACACTACAGTAGTAAGGGGGCTGGTAGTGTGAGGGATACATCAATGCGTATGGTATGTAGGGCAGTGATGACCACTGCACTGTACACAGTGACAGACCCAGCTTGCAGGTAATTACTGACAGTGGACAGTACTATTATGCTGTTGTGTGAGCCACAGATGCTACACCTGTGGCATGGGATGCACACAGTGTCATGTACATGGCCGGCTATGTGTGCTGTGACATCTGTAAAGTTGTGTGGTAGGTGGCTGGGGGAGCATATAAGATCTGACAGGCACACAGGTAGTGGCGCAGTCCCACTACTGGCCCATGTGCACTGAGTGATGTGTCCCAGCCTTGTGGCCACACCTGGGCTGTGGTGAGCTCTGGCCACTCTTACACCCTCCCTCACTGGCCACCATGCCTGCAGTGCTGCATGTGTGTGCTGGCATCTGTTAGGTACCACAGACGTATGGTCTGCAGGTGTGTGCTATATGGCCACACTATCATGCTGTCCCACGTGGGTCAGATCACCCCTTACTGTCTGTGCTTGGCTAGGACTGGTAGCAGCTGCTGGCATCATGGTGGTGCCATCAGTGAGCAGCATGTTTCCTCCATGTCTGGCATTTTCTAAGTGTCATACTCCTATGTCAGGGTCGCGCAAGCCATGCAAATCCCACACAAACACTGCACACTGCACCAATGATGTGAAAAGCTGTTTGCCTAAGGTTAAGACCAGCTTTTCCTGGGTGGTAAATGGTATCACGCTAAGAGTCATGCTATGTCATGCTAAACACCTTAGCATGGCGCTAGTCACTGAATATCTTATATTGCCTTTATTCATGTTCACTATGCCCCTTGCATATCATTATGCTTTGCCTGGTGCTAATGCTGTTTGCGCGTGCTAGTTGTTCTTTTGAATATGGCAGACCCACACTAATCCCGTGCAAACTGTTTGCGAACCGCGCAAAGCTTTGAATATCTGGCCCTAACTGTACTATGTTTTGAAAAGTTTCATGGCCAGCATAAGACAAGAACATAGGGACTGCAGAGGACAGCAACCACTCTAATGCAGTATAATTACTTCAGGCTTGAGCACTAAAACATCATAAAGTTCCAGGATGCCTTACATGAGTCAGGTCATGACCTTTATAATGGAGGCAAGCAGGTTTTCATATCAGGGCAGAACAGAGTGAAATAACTTCACTGATATTTAAATTAAGATGAAATTAAGAGGATGCAAGGTATGGAATCATTGTTCATGCCTACAAACTACACAGGTATACAGACAATAGGGTTAGGGGACTTCCTCTTTAAAGAATAGCCTACTGAATTTTCCATCATGTATTTGCTACAGTGTGAATGTAACCTTTATTAATATTCACTGGATAAGGAGAAGCACTTAAAGTCAAAGCTCTACTGCCATACAAATGACACTAAACCAGCACTTGCTGAATCAATGGTCACACATTCATCACTGTCACATGAGACAGGAGGCATTGTAGGAAAACAAAAGGCAATAAAAAAAATTGAAACATAGAGATCCCCATGGGGCCATAAAACTAGTAGAAAACTTTAGGGGAAAAAATTCCTTACAGTAAGCAAAGGAAATGACACACTAGGACTACATTCACAAATTAAAACACTCAGCACCACATTTTTTTTTGTAAATTTTGACTGTAGTTTCCTTTCATGAAATACATAATGAACACACTATGATCAGTTGAAATGATGTTAATTAAGGCTTATTGAGCAGTGATAAGCATTTTTCTCAGTTAAATATTTTATTGTTTTCATTATAATACATATACACACAGCCACAAACATGATTTGCAAGACCACACTACTAAACTTACACAAGTCAGAACAATGTGCCACTCCAAGCATATGTCTAACTTATATAAAACTAGAGCACAAACATTTTTCTTGAATGTACCAGCATATTGCTAACTTGAAAGTAATATACAAGTATAGAGGACAAAAAAAAGGACCACAATGGGGCCTGCATCTGTTATGCAGTCAGAGAGCATAGTATAAAAGGAGATGAATAGAGGCACCTACTTTAGTCATTCCAGCCACTCACAACCATAGGGAGGTATCACCACATATGAGACAAGACTTCATGAAACACAGTAGCTACACCTTCTCGTGGTCATTTCCAAGACTGCACCTGGAGGAATGGCACCACAGAGTAAACAAAGTCATATAGATATATTAAGCTACTACTACTATGTGGCCTTGCTACTGTGTTAGTGAAACATGGAAGCACAGTCTGTATATAAGAAAGAAGGAGGTCCCTGGTTGAATCATTGGAGTTAAATAACATAACAACATCACAATAAACAACCACAGACCCTCCTTGATAACTACTAATACCCACTGAGCAAAACAGTACAACTTTGTGGGTAAACTATGTACAACTAATATAATTTCAGACAGAGCCTAAGGAAGTATAATCACTGATAACATTGTCATTATAGGAGAAAGGTCAAATAAGTACAATATACACAGTCGAGTAAGAGCATGGGAGGTATCAAAAAGGGAAATAAAACATAGATCAGCTGATACCAGCCCTGGCTTACAAATAAGCCATAAAGGGGGCCCAACAGAGAAAAAAGGAACCCATCTTCTCAGTAAGTATGTGTGTGCGTCTATCCAGTTCATATATGGAAGGAAGTGCTGATATAATGTCATTGATACCTGGCATAATAGTACTTTTCCAATTCTGTAGGATTGCCCATTTCAGTTGCATACTGAGCAGCATTAGCCATCTAAATTCCTGATATTTAAGATGCGGAGTTTCAGATCTCAGGCCCAGCAGCAGGAGGAGAGCTGCATTGGCTGGGATTAGACTACGTAGGATCAGGTTAGCTTCATATACCACCTTCTCCCATTTATTTAATTTATTTATTTATGAGTATTCGGAAAACCTTTGAGTGTGAGCTCTTTTACAAAGGCTCCACATCAGAGTGGACAAATATTACAAAACATAAATACAGTAGTTACAGATTTCGGAACAAGTTCTGTTACAAAGGTTCCATGTCAGGAAGAACATGGATCCATAGACCATAAATCCGAGGGCAATGCCAAAGAATATGGTACAAGTCCCCCCCAGGCTGGAGACATCTCCAACATGTATCATGTACAAGGACTTTCATTTTCTTTAGCACCACTGGTGTCCTATACCATGAGTGCAGTATTTTATTATGTATGAGTCTGCTGCGGGTGTCTTTGTGAATCTTATATCCAGCTTGCCAACACTGTTTCCATTGTGTCTCGGAAATTTGTATTTGAAGGGCCTTTTCCCATTTAGATTTAGATGTTCTGTTAGAGGAGGGTAAATTGTCCCTTACTGCTGCATACATAGTGGCAGCGACCTTGTTGGGTAGGAAGAGCCACCCCTTTAAATGAGGAGTAAGGTCTGTAAGTGCATTTCTCTGCCGTAGAAGGGGCTTAAGAGTGTCATGAATTTGTAAATATTTCCAAAAATCTGATTTGACCATGTTCCATCTAGACTGCAAGTTCTGATAGGTATCTACCACTAGGGAGTTAGGCGCCAATATGTCCTGAATAAATATAATCCCTTTCTCCTGCCAAAGAGGCCAAGCCACCATTTTGCCCCCGGTGGTAAGGTTAGGGTTACCCCATAAGGGCATATACAGAATGGGAAGGGACGGGAGTTTTAGTTTTTTGTGTAGCAGCCTCCAATATCTAATTGAGGAGCCTATAGTGGGATGAGATAAAGACTCATGGTGAGAGGAGAACCAGAGGAAAGAGGCTGCTACAGGGCTACTACAGAGAATCTACTCAAGTTCTAGCCACTGAGGAGATTCAATATTATGAGGATGGAACCAATTTAAAGTTTGTGCACATTGAAAAGCCAGTTTATAACCTTTGATCCAGGGGAGGCCCCAACCCCCTCTGTGCTAGTGGGCCCTGACCTGGTTTCTATTAAAGCAGGGTCTATCAGAGCCCCAAAGGAAGGAACCAATCATCACATCTATTTTTCGAAGCCAATGAGATGGGAGAGATGGGGGATATGTGTTAGCAAATAAAATATTTTAGGGGCAAGGGTCATCTTAAAGGCCACTATCTTGCCTGCCATAGTCAAATGAAGCCTATTTATATGATCAAGCTCAAGTTTACATTTAATCAGCAAGGGGCCTAGGTTGTTATCCCACCACTTTGCAAGGTTATCCCTAACTTTAATACCCAGGTATGTGATAACATGTTGAGACCATTTTAAACCATAATGAACCAAGAATTGGGGTTGACACTGAGAGTTAAGGGAAGTATTTCTGTTTTGGATTGATTAACCTTCAGTCCTGAAATGGTAGAAAAGTGGTCTAGAAGGGCTAATAGTTGGGGTATGGATTCCTTAACGTCCCCCAGTGTTACTAGTAAGTTGTCAGCATACAGCAAGGTGGAAATTTGTGCCTGCCCCAGACCGATGCCTTTTATACGGGGGTTCTGTCTGATTGCAGCTGCCAAAGGTTCGATTGCAAGGACAAGCAGAAGAGGGGAGAGAGGGCATCCCTACCTTGTGCCTCTGTTTAGTTGGAAGGGTTCAGATAGTACAGAATTGGTGAGGATTTTAACTAGGGGAAATGTATATATGGAAGAAACAGCTGCTCTGAAATGGGGCCCAAAGCCCAGGTGTTGTAAAACTTTCTGCAAATAATCCCATTCTACGGAATCAAACGCTTTTTCAAAGTTGATGGCCAAGGCAGCTGCGGGCACTGATGATTCCTGACTAGCCACGTGAATGAGATTAATAAGTGTTGTAATGTGGTCGGCACTATATCTGCCTTTTACAAAACCTGACATGGATGTATCAAGGAGGATAAGATAGGGGCCAATCTATTGGCTAGCACTCTAGCATAGATCTTGCTGTCTGAGTTTATCAGGGATATAGGGTGATAGCTAGCTGCCTCCTTGGGAGGTTTATCTTTTGGAAGAACTGTGATAATTGCCTCCCTGAGGGTGAGGGCAATATACCCTTTTCTTGGTCTCTTAAATACCTGGCACAACAAAGAGGATATCAGAGGGACATCAACTATAGAAAATCTACAGGAAACCCATCACTTTCAGGTGACTTCCCTTTCTTTAGGGCCATCAGGGCAGACACTATCTCCACATGTGTCAGAGGCTCTTCGAGGTGGCACTCTGTGCTGGGGATAGCTTCGAAGACTAATACATTGTAAGAATGCTGTCATGTCCAGACAAGGCTCTGCGCTGGTTGACAGATATAGTTGGGAATAGAATGCAGTCATTATATCATTCACCTCCTGAGGATTGGTTTTCACTATCCCTGAGACTGGATCTTTCAGCCCCCCTATATATCTATTCCCTTGTTGTCTCCGCAGTTGGTAGGGCAGAATTTTCCCACTCCCCCCCCCCAATAAGAGTGCTTTATCCTGATGAGCACCAAATCAACCTTTCTAGATAGAAGTTCATTTATCCTAGTTCTTATAGCAAGGACCCGTTGTCCACAAATTGACTGAGAAGATGGGTGTGATTGAGCCTTTAGAGTCTTTTCAGCATTGAGCAAGTATCCTTCCAGTTGAGTCAGTTCCCCTTCTCTAGTTTTCCTCCTATGTGAGGCATACCCTATGATCTTACCCTGCATAGTCGCTTTGTAAGCTTCCCAGGTGTTTTGGACAGAGGTGTCTTCTATAGGGTTTTCCTGAAGAAAGTTTATGGTTTCTGATTTGGCCCATTTACAAAATCAGAGTCCCATAGAAGAAGTGGGTCAGTCTCCAGGTAGATGACGTGGGGCAGGAAGGCCCAAGATATAATCAGTTGTACTGGAGCATGGTCTGAAATTACCATGGGAAGAAAAGCAGATTCAAGACCTGATGTGTAAGGGTTTGGGAAATAAGCCAGAAGTCCAGCCTGCTATATGTGCCATACCCCAGAGTGATAGGAATAGTCCCGAACTGTAGGGTGCACTAAACACCATATGTCTACCAGATGGTACTCAGAGCTAAGGTGAAGAGGCCCTGCACCCCTCAGGTATCGTTTCCTTACCTTGATCACTTCTGTCTAACACAGGGACTAAGGTGAGATTAAATCCCCCAAATATAATAGGTGTGTCAGTCTCTACCATTGACTCTAATTTGGTGTTCAGATCCAGAAAAAAAATTGGTCTTCCAGATTTGGGGCATAGATATTTACCGCTAGGAGGTGGCTGTTAGGGGTGTCCAGCAAGGCTGATTACCCATCTTCCTGGGAGTCCACTTTTCCTCTTAACACAGACCATGGAAGTGGCTTGTGAAACAGGATTGCCATGCCTCTTTTTTCAGTGGCAGCACAAGAGTGCAGTTCTAAGCCCACCAGTCTCTGATTAAGTATTTGCAATCTTGCTGAGTAAGATTTGTTTCTTGCAAAAAGGCAACTTGGATTTTAAGTCTTTTTAAATGGGAAAACACCTGTTTCCTTTTGGAAGGGGAGTTTAAGCCATGCACATTCCAGGTTATAAAGGAGATGTCACCCATTAGGTAGTCTATAATAAAACATTTTGGGGGTAAGGGTAAGGATAAAGTCCACTGATCAGAGAAAGGCACTGACATAACTGACAGTTCTTACTGACCTGGACTGCTGTGAAATAAGCAATAGCCAAGAGTTTCTAGTGACATACTTCTCTGATACAGTATATTCAAGAGAGTTATATACATATTCTGAACACTGACGAACAATAACGTTTGAATCATAAAGAAAAAAGAACACAAATTATTTACAAACATTGCGCTACCTTGTGCAGTGGTGTATAATGGTATCCCAGGCTGAGGGGTCATACTCCTCCCAGGCCGTACCACTTCACCTGTAATGAGGGTGGTGAGACTATAAACTGAGATGGAGTGCACTGCCCCATGTGAGCGTTCTCGCCCCGGGGGATCCTTATGAATGGATATAAGTGGAATACTATTGATAAACCTACACACTATTACTGTAGCAGTAGTCTAGTCTATTGACAATACAGGTATAATTCTGTGGTCCTATGTTTCTCTGCAGACACCAATGAGAGTGGGCATTGCTCATCACAGCATGTTATATACCTAGTTTCCCCTCTAGATTTAAAAGAATGAAAGATAACAATACTGAGAAAGTGCTTAGTACCCATTGCATTAAGTCAGAGTATCAACTTTACAGAAAACCTATATTCATGTACTGCCATACCTCCCTAACTGATGGCACTCATCTTTGAACCTCCCTAAAGACCGTATTCTCCAGGACCTATCCCAGAGAGGAGAAAGTGAGTTTAACTTCTCGATCCCCCTCCCCAATTCGGGATATCTGGATATCCTGACATCCAAAAATAGCAGAAACGTGATCGAGAATGAGTATTTGCATCCCAGAATCCTACGCAAGATACAAGACTATGCCATGTAGGATGAGGAAGTAATTATTATTTTTTTTTTTTATTTTAGTCTTTGGTAACCAGGTAAGGCCCACTAGGCACAAGTGCCTGTTTTCAGGGGTGACCTGGGAGCACTAGGCGGTTAAGTGACTTGCTCAGAGTCACACAGTATGCAAGTGTAGGTTGTGAGAATCAAACTCAGGTCTGGTCTGCTGGATGTATCAAGCGCATTCACACCTCATTCCTCTAACCTCTAGGCTATACTGCCAGCTAGAATTAACCCAGCAATTAACATCAATTTGAAACGGATATACCCACAACATGGACCAATCTCCTCCCTCAACCTTTATCAAGCCAAGCAGATCAGATATAAGATTAGGGGCACTTACCTATAGTGATCCTGTACTTCCAGCACCTGCATTATTTCAGTGTCTGAAGGAGACTGGTGATGCGACTTCAAAACATTGCATAGTTCTGAACCAGTAACGCATCAGTAGTTGTCTGTAAGCTTCAGGGAGGAAGCACTGGGTGTAAGTTCGGCTGGAGCATTTTCACGAGAAGAGAATTCAATTTTAGTGGCCTCCTGCACCATCTCCTCTTCCGGATATGCAGGAAAGTCATCCTGAGTAGCGGTGCAAGCAATGGATATCTGTTAGGTGAGAAGAACTAGAAGTGAGATTCATATTCAGTGAGAGACACGAAGGTCCAACTGCCGTACCAGAGGCGTTCCAGATCAGATCTTGGGATGATCTCTCTTGTAGTGTTTCTCGGTTTGCTGTCGCTTCTGTGATCTGGCTGGTAAGGGTGAACTCTGGCCCTGAAACTGGAAGCCATAAGGCCAAGTTTTCTGTAGTGAAGGCACCATCTAGCGTTACATTCTCTTTTTGGAGTCCTACAGATATAGCAGTCTCCTTTTGGGCCCCTTCCCCGCTAGTACGAGGTGGCCAGTTATTATTTAGATATTCCATAAGACTATTCGGGGTGGCAAAGGAGATGTAGGTTCCATTCACTTCCAGGAGCAAGGTCGCTGGATATGTAAGTGAAAATTTAAATTCCCAGCTCATGCAGTTTACGCCGAGCTTCCAAGTATTCTTTCGGACGAGCCACCAGATCTCGAGAATAGTCCTGAAAGACGAGGATTTTGTGCCCTTGCCAAGAAAGAGCTCCAAGCTCTCAGGCCCGAGATACAATCCACTCCTTGTCTGCAAAGTTTAAGATGTGTAACATAATTGGCCTAGGCCTGTCACCTGGTTTCATCTTTGGAGCTAGGGTTCTATGCGCACGTTCGATTGTAAAGCCGGGAGGGAGCTCATGTTTCAGGAGATCTGGAAAAGTGTTGTATAGAAATTCAATAAGATTCCCCTGCTCTGCATCTTCGGGGAAACCTAAGAGTCACAAATTATTATGTCGGCTCCGGTTCTCCATATCATCCACTTTAGATTGTAGCATGAGAATTGTCCTCTCCTGTTCCCACACTGTCGAGAAGAGATCTTCCAGGGCTGTAGTGTTCTCCTTCGTTTTTTTCTCGGTCTGGTCTAGCCCAGCTTCGAGTCTATTAATGTCCAGCGTAGTGTTGTTTGAGGCTAGTGTAACCTCAGCCATTTGTTTCAATAGCGTGGTAAACATGTCCTGGGTTTGCTGAGTACTGGAGCCTGAGGCCTTCCCAGGGCCGCTGTGTCTCGACATGCTGAAGCAATTTATAAGCTGATCGCCCCACATAGGAGAGTTCAAAAAAGAAATCCGTGTTAGACTCGACTTCCTGAATGCCTCCCGTTACCCATTTTGCTGCTGTAGAATAAAATTTGTAATGAAAAGCTGTGTTTTATACTGAAAATTAGCCCGAGTTAGAGAGCGCTCACATTAGGCAGCCATCTCGTTAGGAGCCAAGCCACGCCCCCTCAGTAATAAGCATTTAACAAGTTGTAACTTATTTTTAATCATATATTTGCAAATGTGATATATTACATTTTGACTGTCAATGCACTGCCAGAGTCACCTTCAGTCCTCTGAATCATAAAGTTGCTGGATCACCTCACTGGATAAGAAATCCTATTTAATTTTTACTTGTTATTTGCATGCTTCTGCCAGATCGTTAACTACAGACTGTTTGCCTACATTTGAAATTTTGAGGTATGCAAGTAGCTGGAGCAAGTACACAATTCCTTGATCTTGCACACCCCATCAAAAATCCTTCATCTCTCCCTCATGGGGATACTAAGGTCCAGGAAGCAGTGCATCAAACTCGAGTCTCCAACATGCAGAGGACTTTGTTCCTTGGTCTCGAGCAGCACCTTACCTTTCTCATGTTGGCCTCTGGTAACCACTAGCAGGGTCCTGGAAAGATTTTCATTAGCCAGTTTTTTTTTCTTTTCTGAGGAGTGATTTGATAAGCTTGATTGATAATCCATTGGGTCTTGCATCTTGAGACTCTCTGGTATCCCCTAAAGGTAGAAACTTTCTTATCTGGTATAATTCTCAAGGTGTTCTAGGTGGTATCTTTTTTTTTTTTTTTTGCAATTGTTTAACCAGGAGAGACACACTAAGCTGAAAGCTTGTTTTATAGAGTGCGACATGGGAGCACAGGGAGATTAGGGACTTGCTCAGGGTCACACAGTATGCAAGTGGGGGCTGTGGGATTCAAACCCAGATCTCCAGATTTGCAGCTCAGAGCCTTAAACCACTGCGCTATACTGCCTCCCTTCTGAGAGTTGTGTTTTCTTTTAACAGCCCTGTGACTTTTGTCATAGTTTTAGAAAAAGCTATTTTATTAGAGAAGGCTAAGTGAATTGTTAAATTGAATCCTCTAGAACCAACATTTGATCTAAATGAAGAAATAGATTAGGTAAAACTATTTTGAATATAAATAAAAGAAGGGAAAAAATTAAAAGAGATAAAATACAAGGGTAGAGGAAAAGTTACATTTTACCAACCATATGGATGGAAGAGAGAATAGTATGTATTAGTTTGAGAATTAAAACATGACTGTAATGAACTGGAATAGGTTCACGCTACTCCAGAGCCACTTGTTAGTAAAACATAACGCTAATATAAGGTTGGAGAATTTTAAAGACAGATATGTGATCATGTGAACAAAAGATGTAATTTCAGATGTAACAACATTGGGAAGGAAGAAATATGGGAACCTAATTAGGATGGCAGTAGAGTCTGTGGTGTTCTCAGCAAAGTAAATGGTTCTCATAGCAACCATGAACACTGAGTGAAATTAGAGTGTAGTGAGAGGTGGTGTAAGTTTCAGTGCATATTGCTGTTTAGACTGTGTGAAAACTGTTTGGAGCTGTGACAGTGTGATATAACCCCTGCACAGTGTACTGTTTAACTACTTTTACAACCTAAATCCACTATTTGATATGTATTGGCTGGGAACTTGTGCAATTCGGGCAAGCAATAGATATTTGCTTGGACTGATAAACTGTTTACTTGCCTCCCTAGAAACAAGCAGAAGGTCTTGGGACAGGTAATTCTTGACAGCTCTAGGAACTACATTGTCGCTAATTCAAGGACAATTGTGTGGTGCTAATATTTATTGAGTCAGGCACATAGCCTTCAAATTTTACATAGGGGTCATTATCCTCTGTATTTTAAACATTTTAGTGAAGTTTTTTAGTTTTGGTCATGTGCTGTAGTCGAAGACTAAGCACAAGTGACTTCCATTACTAGGCTCAAACCTCCCCTCACTGCGTAGAGGTGGGCACAGGTGGGCAAGGATGCACAGAGATGCACGCAGAGACATGCATGTGTTACATGTCTAGCATGTCAGGTGGGTCAGAAGGGACAGAGAGCCAGGTACTCAGCTCTTTCTTATTCAGTTTTGTGTGTCTTGGTTTAAAACACCAAGCTAGATTAGTAGCTACATTGCAACTTCATCGCCTACCATACCGACTAGCTTGGAAAGGGTCTTAGTGTTAAGATACTTATGTCTCCTTGCTGACAGCCTTGTCTTCTGCCTGAAATAAAATGGGAAAAAAAACATTTCCAAGGGGTACCAGCATTGTTGTATTTTTCTTAGTCAGATAGGCTCCTTATCCAAGGTGTGCATCAGCCACATATTGTGGTAGTTAGACTCAACATATTTCTGTCAAAACACCCCCCCCAAAAAAAAAGTCCCTGCTCCCTGGGATTAGAGGTTTTACTCCTTGGGCTAAGCCAAATTATTGTATACTCTATAAAATACTCATCAGTGATTCTATTATAAGATATACTTATTCTATAGTATGTGGGCAGGACAAAATGAATACAATGGTCTTCTGCTATCCTGGTGCTAAAATAAAAGATTTGACAGATAGGCTAGACAACATACTTGCTAGGGCAGGAACAAATCAGATTGTGGCCATTGGATCTATGTGATAATGGCGGTGCATACGATCGTGATATACCGTAGGGCTCATCTTTTTATAGCTGAAAAAAAATATTTAAATGTACTCCCTGGCGCACAGCAAAATGGTGCCAGAGAGTTTGGTTTTCTGCTTTATATGGGGGGCTGCACCTCCTACTCCGCCTCTACTTCAGGATTCTCAACTCAAGGGGGGTGCATGTGGGTGAAGTGCAAATGCGGAAAAAATAAAATTTCAGGCCCGTCGCAACAAAAAGTACCTGCGCCCAGACCCAAACCCAGCACCATTCCCGCTGCAGCCCTGAACCCACCCACCATGCCACGGAAGCAGCTCGACAGTGCACCATGGCACCACCCCCTACAACCCCTCCGTCCCCTCCCACCCCACACTTGGCATGCTCGATCTTCCCCAGCAGGCCATTTCCCTACCCAGAGCCCTTGTCTATATGACAATAGATCCCTGTTAAAAACAAGTATCAGTTTGGGGTGCCACATTACTTAGGGCATGATTGGGCAGCCCGACTTTTCAAAATTGTCAGCTGCCATTTTTTTCTCTCAGTAAGTGAGTCCTACAGTAGTGGCCAATCTCCCCCTGTACACACTGGCAAGATGTAAACAAAACAGTTACAATTCAGTACAGTTGCTGGAAGAATACATGTTGCCTGCAAAATCACAAGCTCAGCTGAGCGAGACAGAGAGGGCTAGCTCCAGTAGCGGTAATGTGTGTAAAATCAGCAGTAGTTTCTTGTTTTCCAGACAACATATGCTCTCCCTCTTACTTTTGGTCTCTCATTCACTTGAGTCATTTGTTAACCAAGGGAGTGTCTGGTATAAGTTAAATAAACAGTAGCCACACATTAAAAAAAAATGAAGGTAGAAAAAAAGGAACTCATCAGTCTGATCAGCTTCACCTGACCAGTGATGGACAGTCCTGTTTTCAAATGAGTGGCACATGCCTTTCCACAGCAGCTCAGAAGTGCTGCTTGCCAAGCTGCTTTCCATACACTAGCTACCTCCCAGAAAGAAATACATCTATCCACTGTTTCCCAACAGCAATGCATCTCTTTCCTTCTCACCTACTTCCCACTGCTGAGACTGGTCCCCATCTTCAGTCCACAGCTTACTGGGATCAGCATGAATCAGGAGCTCCAGAGATGGAAAGAAGAACAGGGTTTGTGTCATACACAGTAGTGGGCCCAAAGACAGCATTCTTTCTCTGTCTCTGTTTCCCAAAATGCTATGTGTGTGTGGTGGGAGGGGGGATGGGGGGTTAACCCTTACAACCATCTCAAAGGCACAAGTACAGAGGCTCCAGTGGCACAAAAGTCCCCACATAAAAAAAAGAGACATTCCAATGCAGGCGAAGGAACTATTTTATGACAAAACGTATTTTAAACTAATTTTTTATTAAAACTTTTTATTCAACTTTTTTTTACAGTGCCCATTTTCTAAGCACAATAATACCCTCCAGGGTGGGTGGTATTGTGCTATACCAGACTTTCCAGGGGCTATAAGGCCCTCTGCCTACAGCATTGGGCCTCATTATGCCCCTGGGCAGTCCAGTATAGCTCAATACCGCCCACCCTGTTGGGTATTATTGCTTAAATATTATCTCCCTAAGGTCCCAATTTTTAAAAGGTTAGCTTCAAGCAAGCTGGGTTTGTGCTGCATTAACCTGGAATAGCACCAGCTGTTAGGGGCATGCCCATATTCAAAGGACACATATGCGGGATGCACTCCTAACAGCACCGTTGCACGAAATATTGTGCTGCATCTATGCAAATGAGGGTTCCCTCATGCATATGCAGTACAGCATAATATTGAAAGTTTTCAGAAGCGCTAAATGGCTGCCAGCAGTGGTGCTGTTTAATGCTTCTGAAACCCAGCCCGTAACAGTGTACAGACCAATCTACTTACTGTCAAGGACTGGGTACTTTGGTGGTTCAGCAGTCCTTCCCCTGCCCTAGTCTCCATTCACAAGGCTAAAGAAAAACTCATTGGTAGTGCAGTGTCCCTCCCCTGCCCTGACCCCCATTCACAAAGATAATAAAAAAATAATTGGTTGTGCAGGGTCCTTCCCCTGCTCCAATCTCCTAGTGCAGTTTCCCTCCACTGTCCCAGTCTCCGTTTACAAAATAATGAAAAACTCATTTGTAGTGCAATGTCCTCCCTGTCCCCATCTCTGTTCACAAAGATAATTAAACAATCATTGTTAGTGCAGTGTCCTCCTTTCCCCAATCCCTGTTCACAAAGATAATAAAAACTCATTGGTAGTGCAGTGTCCCTCCCCTGCCCTGATCCCCATACACAAAGATTAAAGAAAAATGATTGATAGTTCAGTGTCCCTCCCCAGCCCTGATCCTTGTCCCCATAGAGGTGACTAGTATCACTGGTGTTCCAGTGTTCCCCCATTCCACAATCGCCACCCCATTCCAAACAAGAAAATCCCCAGTGTTCCAGTGGTCCCTCTCCCCTCTACTGTCCACTGATTGCAGTCCCCATTGTAAAACATCACACTTCCTGGTGGTCCCTCCCCCTCCTTCATTCTCTGATTTCTGTCCAATGAACACAACAAGATCATGGTAGTCTTGTGACCCCCACCCCGGTAGGTAATGACCCACCTCTCCACTCCTCCGAACCTGACCTGCACAGGTGACTGGCACAGCCCTACTCACACCACCATGACCAGTTGCAGACTTAACTGTCAGTGAGTGTGTACAGCAGACATATGTGCTCATTGGATGACCAGTCAACCAATGAGCACATAATCACTGTACGTAACTTAGTGACAGTTCAGTCGGTGCCTGACCATAGCAGCATGAGGAGAGCTGTGCCAGTTGCTGGAGTGGGTTGAATTATGGGAGTGGGGAGGTGGGTCTCTACCTATGGCCCAGATCACTCAGACAGTGCTCACATGCAGATGAGCCCATAACGGGAATGCAAATGGTCCCTTAGCACCGTGCATGCTCAATGGGTTCATTTGCATGCTTGGTCTGAAAATCGCCCATGGGGTCCGTGACGCTAACCAGTGTGCACCACGATTTACCCCTATGGGTGGTATTCAGCCTGGCCCTCTGGTAGTACTGCACCACACATGGTGACCCCCTTGCTGTATGCCATGCTACCAGGATCCGATATTCAAACAGATAGCATGGTCAGTTCAGATCACACTGTCTGCTTGAATATGGTTATAGCTGGCTGGCCTTATTTTTCACGTGTAAGCGAGCTGTTGCGCAAGAGCCAGCTGGCTGTAAAATGGGGCCTTAACAGAAACTCGGTGGTAATCTGAGCTCACTTGGGACACTGAAATCCCAGAATACACTCTATTTAGGTGGGATAGATTACAGAAAAGAGGAGGGGACATAGAACATCCACAAGCAATCAATATAACTGACAAAATGAAAACTTTGAGAAGCACAACTGAGACTATTTAGATTCAAATAAAAATTCTATGGACAAAACTGTTTCTGTTGGGACATGCTATGGACGACCAAACTCCAGTGACATTGATAATTTTGAAATTCTTGATGAGATACTGAGCACTTGTGAATTAGGAGAGATTGTTTTATTGGGCGATTTTAATTTTCCTGACATTGACTGGGTTAAAACTGAAGGTAAGCAAAAATTCTCAAAAGGATTTGTAGATATTATTAAACAATGTTCTCTCAGACAACTTGTCCAGCATTCCACATGGGAAAATAACATCCTTGATATAATTTTAGTATCAGAAAATATAGTGACCTCTTTGTGTGCAATACAGGCCCCATTGGGAAACAGCGATCATTCTATCTTTAAAAGAATCTTTAGGATTCTTTTGACCACCAATAAATCAAAAGGATGGATGGAAATATATTTACCCAGGGCAAACAAATATAACATCATAAGTGAGCTAAAAAATCAATTGGCAACATCTTCTGGGTAACTTGAATGGGAAGGTGCCTGGTTGAAATTCAAATCAATAATACAGAATGTATGTTGTAAACCAGACCAACCTGCAATCAGATTTTAATATACTGCAGGCCTGGTTTGCCTCCTCAGGTCTTGTCCTAAATGAAAAGAAGACCCAAACTATGTTAATTGGCTCATATGCACTAAGAATGGTTTACAAAATGATAAACTATGTATAAAAACTGAAAATGGTATCTGTTTGGCGCAAGTTATGGCCTACAAGCACCTAGTGGTGCTTGTAGACCACAAGCTATCTTTTGAACAACATTTAAATATGTTAATTAAAAAAGTCCATTCCAGAGTAGGTGCACTCAGAAGAATAGTAAATTGCTTGGGTATTAAGGATAGACAGGTTATAGTAAATCAGTTAATAATTCCACTAATTGATTATGGAAGTCATGTTTATTCAAGTTCTAATAAAACAATGCTTCATAAGCTTGATACATGTTATAATAGATTAATAAGGTTTGTATTAAGATGTAAAATAGATACCCATCACTGTCATATGTATATTAAGCTAAATTGAGTCTCCCTAGAGATTAGGAGACAGCGAATCAGGTCAAATCTTTTTTATAAAATCTATAAAACCAGACATCCTATTGGTCTGGCAGAGAGATTAATCAGCCCCACCCATCAGTTTAATTTATGAAAGAGTGGCGCTAGAGACCTGATAGTCCCTAAATATAAAAACAGATTTGTAACCCTGACTTTCCAGTATAGAGCTGCTACTGCCTGGAATGGTCTTTCACTGCCATTGAAAATTCAGGAGTTGACTATAGCTAAATTTAATCTTGCTATAAAGCAAGAAATATGTTTTCATTGTATATGTAATAGTTGAATTGAATTGCCCGTAGATTTAATGTGCCATGATATAAAATTGCTGTTTTGTATTTAAGTAACTCAATTGTATTGTTAAACGTGTAGTTTCTTATTGTTTGTTTTAATTGTAACTTGTATTCTGACATCTAAACAGGTGCACCTTGTAAAGAGGGTTATTTTAACCCTAATGGTGTTTAAAGTTGCTTTCATATCCTGAATAAATAAATTTTATTACTACTACTACTACTAAACACATTCCTAGTGTTAAAACATACAACTCTAAGGAGATTTAACCAAGTGGTTAACCAAAGGCTTTAAAAAACGAATACAAAAGAAGCATAAGGCAGTTAAAGAGCAACTCCAATTATAATAAAAAGTTTAAAAATATTAGATTTACATCAATTGTATTTTTTCTTCCCTGCTGTTGATCTACTAAATATTGTGGATAATGCAGCAATCATTTCACTGAGTTGTTCAAAATGTTCTAACTCTCCCCTGCTAACCACACAGTTGTTGTTTGTTACATTACAGTAAGTTATCATGGTGAGCACTATGATGTCATAAACAAAGGCACTGTGAGGTTAAGAGGGAGAAGCAATATTTTCAGATGTTTTCTATATAAATTTTTAGATGGATGACCAAGATGTGCTGTAAATCATAGAAAGGAACGTTGGAAATGAAAACATGTATCCTCTAGTAAATTGTAACTGCTGAAACATCTTATTTAGGAAAGTGCAGAGTTGCTGTTTAAGAACTTTGAATCAACTGGTACCACTAATGCCTGGCAAAAAAGTATAAATCATTAACCAGATTATGTAAAAACAATATAAGGAGGAAAAAAAAAGAAAATAGAGACAAGTTTAGCAGCAACTGCAAACAAAGCAAATAGTAAGCAATTTTATGGATATATAAATTCCATGAAAAAGATTCAGCATCTATAGACCCTTTGAAAAACAGGGATAATAATATCACATCACCACTGGAGATGCCCAGAGAATTTAACAATACTTTACTTCTGTCTTCACAAAAAGAATAAAAAACAGTATATACAAACAAATATTGACCATAAGATCAGTGAAGGGTGGATCTCTAACAATGGAATCATGGAGAAAATTAAGAACCTGAAAGAAGGTAGTCCCCCAGGTCCTGACAGAATAACTGGCAAAATGTTAATATAACCCCTCAACCTTGCCTTTTTAGCAAAACGACAGGTGGCATGCTGTTGAAGCTGACAGCAGTACCTGGTGGGGACTGGGTTCTGGAGGATGAGGTTACTCGGCACGGGGGACCTAGGTTTGGCTACTCTAAACAGGGGCACCCAAGTAAATCCAAACACAGGAAGCAATAACTGTAATGTCCAGAACCAGGAATGGGATTCTTCAGTGTGGCTTTTATTCACATCCAAGCTGAACAAACAAAGCATAGACGGATCCCCACGAGGCTACATTTCCTGGTAATGCAGATTAGAGACTACAGAACACTTTTTCGCCATTTCCAGCACTCAGGCTCTAAACCCACCAGGCACACAGCCCGGACTTGCACGCAGCTTTGGGTACACAGCCCGACTTGTACACTACTTGGGTTTTCCCCACTGGCCTGGCTCCCCTGCCGGCCACTTGATCCATGGTCCATTTGAGGAATTAACCAATTATCCTGTTATGGCTCCCCAAACCACACTAGAGTCTTTGACTCCTAGAGAAAATTTTCCTTACAATCCGATGTCTGGGTACTTCCCTCATCACTGGCCAAGTACCTGAGGCAAAGTAGAAATCCACAGAAGAAATCCGTAGAGGTGGGCCTGGTCATTAAAGATAGGGGGCCACCCACCTCCAGCTCCCACAGTCCATACCCGGCCATTTCTCTGGAAACTGAACAATTCCTTTACTGAACTTTCAAATGTAGATTCTGGATAGACGTCTGTCACATCTCCTCTACATATCATCAACATTCCAACAAGCTCTGGACTTGAACCTACTTTTAATTTGCTTAGCCCATTACTCTAGGCTTCCCAATATTTAATAGTTCAATCCCCACATTGTCACACAAGTCCCAGGGTGAAAAACATAGGCCCTTTTAGCAAGAGCAGACACTCACCCTCACGTTGCAGGTGCCCCACAGGCGACTCACAAATCTTCTTATTCTCCCAAATAAACACTGGAACACATAGGCAGCTTTTCCTTCACAAGCCTAGGGGGTTGCTCTAGGCACCTGCAGGAAACTTTCGACCCCGCCGAAGGGGGGGGCATTGAGACCTAAAACAGTCTCCACCACTTCAGTTATCTTCTGTGTCTCTCTTTAAGGTGGAGACACACACCCTTCTAATTAAAAGTAGCCCTCTGTCAGGTCTGAGGCTCCTAGAGCCTCTCACTGAGCTGCTTTCTCAGCAAGCTCCCAACTTCACACACACTCACTGAAGACTGAACAAGACTCACTTCAAAATCTTGCAACGTTCTAACTAACTCCCTCTGCTGCAGATTCCAATGTGGCTCATGCAGCTGTGATAATTCTATTGGTGATGTCATTCCTCAATCTCAGCTGAGACTGAGAACAGAGTGAGACAGTGTGAAACCCATTTAACTGGAGTTTCTCAAGCTGCCTTCCCTACCTACCACTAGGTCTTACTGGGATTCTAGTAACCCCGGGTAACAAGGGGGTTACATTAAAACTATTGGGGGAACATGTCCTAGACCCACTTAGACTTATATTTATTAAATCTATTAAAGAATGTGTGGTGCCTGAAGATTGGAGGGTAGCAAATGTTGTCCCAGTTTATAATAAGGACTTAAAATGTGGGATGAATTACAGACCTATAAGTCTAACATCCATCCCGTGTAAAACATTAGAATCTCTCATCAAGGAGGAAAAACTTGATTTTTGGAATAATTCAACTAATAAAGATGGCCAACAACATAGCTTCAAGAAATCTAGATCACGTGTTACAAATCTTGTGTCTTTTTATGAGAACGTTGGTAGAGAGTTCGATAATCTCAAACTTGTTGATGCGATCTGTCTCGACTTTAAGAGGGCGTTCAATTCCCCACAGTGCTATCACAGAAAAACTGTATACTGCAGGTCTAAACAGACAATTAATTAACTGGATAGAGGCACGGTGGGACAATAGATCCCAAAGAGTGTTGATTAATGGGTTCTTGTCCTCATGTAGTGTAGTCTCTACCAGGTCAATGTGTCATAAACTTAATCATGCATGACATAACCTCGTAACAGGAATCAAGCGTAGCGAAGAGTGAGAGGGTGCAAAACTGTGAAAGGGGTGTATGTATGGTAGTGCGCCTCTCACTCTTCCCAGGCAGAGGATAAGAGCTCTGCTGGGACGGGGGCTGGAAGCAGCTGCCGTGGCTTGACGGGATGAGCCACTGGCAGAAAGGAGGAAAGGCAGTGCGTTTGGGATCGGGTTTCGATTCCCAGTCCGAGATGCATGGATTTTTTTAAGTGTTTCACACTTTGTTCATATTTCACTGTTACCCCCCCAGAGTTAGTTATATAAGGTAGGGGGTTCGGGGGCACAGCCCCCTGTAATGGGGTGTGCAGGAGCGGACTCCCCCACAAAACAAAGAGATGTCACTGGCAAAATATTGTGCTGTATTGGCAGCATGGTATATTGCTGCAGCATAATGTCTTGTGAAATTATGACCCCATGCCAGTAGAGTCACAAGTTGGGTTCCACAGGGCTCTATGTTGGGCCTCATTTAATTTAATATTTTTATTTCAGACCTGGCTACAGGAATTACCAAGTGGTGTTCAAAATACACAGATGATGCTAAATATGGAGACATATGTAATAAAAATGAAAACATAACAATGATCCAACAAAGATTTAAATAAAATAAATGATTGGGCTTCTTCCTGGGATCGTTTTAATAAAGATAAATGTGTACTAGTACATTTTGGAAGAAATAATCCCCAACATTGTTATACATTCAATGACACCCTTCAATCAACAGCAATACAAAAAGACCTTGGGATTTTAATAGACAATAACTTCACTTTGATGCACAATGTAATAACATCATGGGAAAAGCGAATCACAAATTAGTGGGACATTAAACATTCCATCACATCTAGGGACAGCAACATTTTAATGCCACTCTATAGAGCATATATTCACCCCATTATGGATTTTTTGTCAGAACTTTGGACCTTATAAATGTACTCAAATTAAGAAAATAGAAAGTGCAGAGATGTATGACGAAAACATTTAAAGGAATCAGGCACTTAGAATACAAAAAACATCTAGACAATTTAAAATTATCATCCCTGGAGACTAGAAGGGTAAGTGGAGATCTGATGTTTGCATATAACAGATTGCAGGATCCTAAATTGTCATTTTCTCTTAATATGGATTTTAAACCTGATCATTAGGAAACCAGGAAACACCCACCCCGCTTAAAAGGAGAAAGAGTTCAAACTGAAAACAACAAAGTACTGTTGTGTTTTTCACAGAGGGTGGTGGAAGTGTAGAGTAGCCTTCCAATAATTATAATAAGTGACAGCAAAGAAATACTTAAAAACAGATTGGACAAATATCTGACCTTAAAACCGAACATCTTGTGCTACCACTGGTATAGTGGGAGGGCAGTTTACTTGGGCTTATAGCCTTTATCTGCTCTACAGTTCTAGTAACCTCTAGTATACCGGAGGAGAAACAGAACATCTGAGAGTTATTTGCATATGAGGTATCACTGTTCTGACAACCACTAATGTTAATGTTTGCTATCTTATGACAGGTCAGTCAGGTAGGGGAATTCGCCCCTTCCATGGGTGAATACGATGCCTCGGCATCATAACATCTACACATAACTGCATGTGATGTTGTCCCCAGCATGTTCAATTCTGTGCGAGTGCTTAAAAGGAAGAAGGCACTCATTTTTCTGTGCTGCCCACCATTGAACAAAAATGCCACAAGTAAAATAAGAGTGCAGTATGCAAGGAAAGAAAAAGGGGTAAAAGATTATAAATAGCATTTGCAGAGAAGAGAGTGGGAGATATACATGTGTATTTACTTTTCAGGAATGCATGAAATAAAAGGAAAAAAAATTGATACATTTAAAAGGAAAGACCTCTTATTTAAAAGGTAGGACAAGCAAGAGCGTATAATACAATGAAACAGTTTGGAAAATGTTTTTAAATTATGAGATAAATGAAAGTGTACTGTATCATTGTATTTGGGAAACCAACCAGGAAAGTGAAAAATGAATTGAACAAAGAAATAGAAATATATATATATATATATATATATATATATATATATGGAGAATCCTATGATATGAGGTATTGTTTGATGATCAAATCAGTTTCATTTTTAATTTTTGTATGAATTAGAGATAGATGACTGGCAGGAGTGTAAATATGTTTATTGTTCACAGTGGTCAGTCCAAAAAGATTACTGAGTAATGTGCAGAAAAGAGCATTGATATAAATATGCACAAGGTGAATATTTATCTGTGTATATTAATGGATCTAATTTCTTAATATATTATTTTATGATTTAACATATCTAATACTGATATGAACTTTATTGTACATACTGTACATTAACACAGGCCTTAACTGATTTTTCCTGATGAAGCTGTGTGGTTGCACAGCAAAACATTCATACTAAGGTTCATACTAAGGTAATTAGGTAGCAAGAGAGCCGTGAGGCCCCAAAACACTACCAAATACTAATAGTAACAAAGTAAAGAACTAGCCTGAATATACCTGTCTAACCTATTTTTGAATGTAGTCTTCAAACTACTTGAAATAATTTCTATAGGAAGGGAATTCCAAGGTTTAATAATGTGAATGGTAAAGAAGAATTTCCTGGGCATTAGATGAAAACCCTTACATTTCAACTGAAGTGGATGACCTCTGAGATTAAAAATGTCATCCTTAAATGACAATCCAAGATTGTTAATCTAGTAAGGATCTTTCGTAATATCAAACAAAAACAGTAAATCACCTCTTAATCGCCTTATAGAAAGTGACATTAGATTTAATTTAACTAATCTAGATTCATAAGTGTCAAGATGTAAATCATTGATCTGTTTTGTAAAATTCCTCTGGACTTTCTCGAGATGCAATATATCATATTTCCTAAAGGGGGACCATAGAGAAGAAGAAAAATCCAAATGTGGCCTAACATAAGCTCTATATAGAGGCATCAATACACTCTTGTCCCTTGATATAATGTTTCTTAGGATGGACCAGATAACCCTATTGGCTTTTGAGATGACGGCATTTATTTGAAAATCGGGCCAAAGATCATCAGTAATTAACACACCCAAATCTTTCTCTATTTTGGTTGAGTTCATCACTTTATTATCTAACATATATGAATGACAGTGATTAAACACCCCAAAGTACATAACCTTGCATTTATCATGATTGAATATCATGCCCCACTGATTAATCCATTTGGTAATACTATTTAAGTCAGTTTTGATTTGTTCAATTTGCTCATGACTAGAACACAGTCCTCCAATTTTGATGTCATCAGCATATTTTAGGATATTAGAAAAAACAGTTCTTTGTAATATCCAAAATAAATATCTGAAAAAGAGTGGGTCCCAAACCAGAGCCCTGGGACACACCACTAGTAATTCTACCCAATTCTGACAGATGTCCATTAATCAAAACCCGCTGGGTTCTACCACTCAACCAATTTTGACATTGAAAAAGTTTTTCACCTTATGAGAGAATAAAAAATAATTTGAAATACATTATAACAATGGTGAACAGTGTTTATAGCAAGACTACATTATAGGAATATATCAACTTCCCTTTCTTATCCAGTTCTTGTCCCAAGTGCTCCCTGTTGTCCAGTGGCAACCCCTTTCCTCACACCATCCCATGACAAAAATTCCCTGGTGTCCAGGGTCCCCTTTCTTACCCCACACCCATACCAATCATATCCTGGGGCCCAATAATCAAAACGTTGCCTGGGTGCATGGATAGGAAATACTGAAAAGCCCAGTTAGCATGGGCAAACTTGGTTTGCACCCAGGCAACAGTCAGAGAGAGGAGCAATGGAAAAGAAGGGGTGAAGACTTGAATATTGGCACTGTCCAATATTCAGAGTGGGCCCTATGCACTAATGGGCAGAAGTTACATGCAAAAAGTGTGTAATCCACCCATGCAGCTCCACACCTGTGGACAGGTGTGCACCGGCTCCTAATCAAGAACGGCCACTACCTGTCTGTGGCTCCACTGCCCCCCAGTGTGCAGTTCCATGCAGGGTAGGCACTAGCAGATTTGTGGACCAGCCAGGCATCCAATAGGATGCCTGGTCTGGGTTCTGGAATGGATCCCTTGCATCCGATGGCACTGATCTGGGTGCGCGAATAGCAAATGCAGGCACCCAAACCCATGTGGTATGGCCTCCTTGGCTATCGGACTCACTACCCAAGCCCACATGGCATTGCAGGCCCCTGCTGCTCACCCACACCACCACCAGCAGTACTCTTGCCCAGATGCCCATATGCCAGCCCCCCTACACATGTGTGCCCCGACCCATAATGTACAGACAACACTCACCCCAAAAACATTTGTTCCCATGACACCACAGGCATGAAGCAGACACCCCCGGAACATGTGAGCACCAGCCCTGTATGGGCATTACAGATCCCCCAACACATGGCCATGTCCCCATAGGGTATATGCTTACCCCACCCACAGACACACACACACACACACACGGATGCCTATCCCCTATGTGTACATGCATCCTGGACCCCCCATGAACTGGTAGTCCCCAGCCCCAGTATGTCACAGGTAATCCCCCAAACTCCCCACACCCCAGCATACTCATTGGTGGCCAGTGTCCCCCTCACTCCCCCATGGCACTGACATCCCCCCCACACCTGTCAGTTGGTGCTGCAGGCATGCAAAGTCAGTTGCCCCAGCCCTTCTTATCTGCCTAGTGGGCTGGGGTAGCACAAAGCATCCCTTCCTGGTCCTGAAGCACCTGGTGGCTGGAGTCCATGGGATCACACAGTGGGTTACAGCAGGGTCCCAGCTGCCATAACCTACGCCGATCTCTGCAGCCATGTGGCCAGTACTACATGGTTTAGTGCATGCCATGTAGTGCTGGCATGCCCCCTGACTGCTTCCAGCACATTGCAGTCCACTCAGCTGAGGGAGTGGCCATGCACCTGCCTTGTGCCCCATTTGTGAATGCTGTGCAGGGCCACAGAACCCTGTTTCACATCATTCGGGCATATCAATGCCAACAAGCCTGGTTAATGCGGCATATTAACATCATGCATAGGGCCCAGTATGTGCACTGTGCAAGGCCATTTTGCATGGCCTCCTTGCACAGAGCACATACTGCTGATCCAAACCCCAACTTATTCCAGTGCAACCCTAGTGGTTGGCAGAGAAAATGCAGCAGCTCCCATGACCACCAACACAGGAGTCCCTGGCATTTAGTGGCACCCCCCTGCTGATTGCCAGCCTGAGAAACAATATTGATGTTCTCTGGTGTATAGTGGTCCCCCCTCACTGATCATCAACCCAAATAAAACTACAGATTTTCCCTGATGTCTAGTGGTCCCACCTTTTGCCGATCGCCAGCCCAAGAATAAATATAGATTTTCCCTGGTGTCTAGTGCTCCCCCTTCACTGATTGCTGGCCTGAGAAACAATGTAGATTTTCCCTGGTGTCTAGTGGTTACCCACCCTGACCCATTGCTTGCCCAATATTAACTATAGATTTTCCTGGGTAGTCTAGCAGTCCCCCATCCCTGTTTCTGATCTCTCCCTGCAATAACTGGAATGTTTCCCTGGTGGTCTAGCAGATCCCCCTCCCTATCCCTGAATCCATCTTTGCACTACATTGAAGGTGCCCGTGGTGGTCTAGTGGCCCCCTTCCTATCCCCAATTACCCATGTAATATGAGATATATTCCCTGGTGTCTAGTGGACCACTCATGCACCCCAGCAGGCAGTGCCCCACCATCCCACTCCCCTCATCCCATCCCAGAGCCGGCAACCAGCATGGCCCTGCACTCTCCACCATGGCCAACCACCAACTGAACTGTCAATGAGCACCTACTGTGGTGGTAGTTCACTAGACACCAGGGAAATATATCTATCTTGTATTACATGGGCATATCAGGGATAGGGAGAAGGTCAATTAGACCACCAGCGATCCCTTCTGTGTATTACAAGGAAGGATCGAGGATAGGGAAGGGGTACTGCTAGACCACCAGGGAATAATTACAGTTATTGCAGGGAGAGATTGGAGATAGAGAGGAGGCGCTACTAGACACCAGGGGAAATTTATAGTTTTTATCAGGTCTGCAATCGGTGAGGGGGGAACCACTAGACACCAGGAAAAATCTATATTGTTCATCAAGCCAGCGATCGGTGAGGTGGGGTAATACTAGACACTAGAGAAACATTACTAGTAAACTTTGGGGATGGCAGTCAGTGTGGGGGGCCACTAACACCAGGGATAGCTCTCTAGGACCAGGCTAATGGGTGGTAGCATTGTACTAAATCACCTGGGCTACAGATACAAATGAGCCCACAATAGGCATGCAAATGGCCCCTTAGTGCCTTGCATGCCCAATGGGCTCATTTGTATGTTTCCATTTGAAAATAGGAAATTTAACACTGGCACAAGCCAATCTGATGCCCTGTGTTGGGAGCCATGTCTTACTAGCACTAAGTGGCTTAGCTTTGGGCCACCCTGTAGTCAGTGGAATAGGGCTGTTGCATTATTCCACTGAAATATAGCATTTTTGGGCACCCAGGCAAGGGCAAGGTGCAGCACAAATATTTGCACTCCACTTTGCCCAGTTTCGAATATCAGGCCCCTGGAGTCTAGTGGTCACCTCATCCCTCATCCCATCCCCGTGCCAAGCAATCCCTGGCACCCAGTGGTACCCCCATTTATGCTTTCTCTCCTCTCTCCCAGGGGTAACTGGCAAAGTGCTCAGCTCACCGTGGCTGGTCACCATTTGATTAAAATTAGTGTTGAACAACTATTATGTAAAGAAAGGTTTAACTCTAATTGTTTTAAAACTTCATTTATTAAAGAGCTACTGATGCCTCAAAGAAAATTTTGAAAAGCATAATAATTAGGTACTTGCATTCCATATACGTTCTATGTATTTCTCTTCCCCATTACTTATTACTGAGTAAATTTGAATGACTATATGATCTTTACCCTTTAGAGTTCCCTTAGAGTGCATCTGCCTCTGTAGTTTACTCCCTACTTCAAGTCATAATCCTCTGTTGTGACATCACAATGTGTTGCTGTGAGAGTAACTGTGATGTCACAAGCAGTGCATTATGACCTTAGGTAGGGAGAAAACAACAGAGATAGATGAACTCTTCAGGAACAAAGATTTTGTTTTAATGCAGATTATCTCAGTAATAACCAATGGGGAGGAGGAATACAGAAGTAACATGAAACACAAGCTGAACTGTGTCTAAATATTGTGGTTTGTTAAAGTTGTCCTGAAGGTGTCAGCTGCTCTTTAAACCTCATTGGCACAAGTAGCACACCTGTTATACAGGCAAACATTTTGAAAGATGTGTCTTACACAGTTCTTAACATGTGACATGTCATTGTTTCTGGATCACATAATGCTCTGGTTATACACTATGTCCCTCTATGGGATGTACACCTTTTTTTGGTTTACTTAGTATATTTGGACAAAGAAGGCATATGCCCATTGTGATTGTTCCCCACACGAGTGGGACTTAATTCGTTCTTAATGATCTCTCAACCAGCAATCTATTCTGACTTTGAATGTATTGAAGGACTTTGAGTCATGATATAATTTAGAAGACAATTCCAGACTTTTGCTGCTTTAATTGGGAAAAAGGAATCCCTTTTGACAGTAGTTGCCCATTTGACAACCAGTTGTTGTTGGTGGAGTCTAGCTACATGCCATCTATTTGAATACTCCAGTCCATATTATTCCATTAAACACTGTGACTGGAGTATTTTGTAAGTAAGGAGGAGGTCACCTCTGTACTTCCAGGTTTCAAGTGAAAATAAGCCAGTTTCCATGAGTCTAGTTTGATACTCCATATTTGATAGTCTAGGCACTAATTTTGTAGCTCTTCTCTGGATCCTCTCCACCAGATTAATGTCCTTCCTGTGATAAGGGCTCCAAAAGGGTGAGCTGTAATCAAGGAATGGTCTAACATATGCTCGATATATAGGGATTATACATTCTTCTGTTCTGGTCACAAAGGACCAGTTTATTTGTTTTAACAAGTTATTAGCCACCCAAGTTACTTTAACACAGTGGGCGGATGCCGTTAGTTTATCATTGATCATAATACCCAGGTCCCTTTCACATCTGGATACTTTAAGTAAGCCTTTTAAATAGTACCTGCTTTTTCCATTTTTATTCCGTAAGTGCAAGACTGAGCACTTATCAACATAAACTCCATTTCATTTTGTTTTTGCACATAATTCAATTTCTTGTAGATTGTAAACAAGTGATGAAATTCTGTCAGCTTTGCTCTTCCCCCGAGTTTAGTGTCATCAGTGAACTTGGATAGCACATTATTACCACTGATTTTCATGTCGCTTATAAATACACTGAACACAGTTGGACCCAGGACAGAACCCTGTGGTACACCACTGCTAACCATTCCACTTTCGGACAGAGCACCATTTATTCTGACCCTCTGAGGTCTGTTCGAGAGCCACTGGTTAATCCAGTTGATCAGACATGTTTAAAAGCCATGATTGTAAAGTTTTTTTTATTAGAATGTGGTGTGACAATCAAAGGTTCGGCTGTAGTCTAGTAGAATAACATCCATAGGTATGCCCAAGTCTAGTCCTTTACTAATATCATTATAAAACAAGATTAGGTTAGTAGTACAGGAATAACTGGTTTTGAAGCCATGTTGTGAATTATCCATTAGTCCCAATGTTACACGTTCCTTTTCCAAGTATGATTTTATAATCTGCTCCATTAATGTACAGATGATAGAGGTTAAGCTTATGGGACGGTAGTTTTGAACTGAAGCTTTACTTCCCTTTTTATATATAGGATCACTGTTGCCAACAACCAGTCCGATGGAATGCTGTTTTCAACCAACGATTTATTAAATATGATAGAAAGTGGAAGTGAGATTGTAGGTGCTGTCCAATGAGAAACATCAGATGTATATTATCAGGACCAGGACTGGTATTTTTTTTGATTGTACCTAAAACCTTTAAGACTTCTTCAGGGGAGATAATGTACATGTTATTTGCATTTACTCCATATGATGCAGACTTTTTAACTGCTATTTTTTTAGAAAAGACAGAACAAAAATACGAATTGAAGAGGTTTTCTGACTCCCTATCTGATTCTTTTACTTTACCGTCATGCAATAGTGGACCGACTTTTCCATTTGTTCCTTTTTTACCATTTATGTAGAAGTATAGAGCCTTCTTGTCATCATTTGAATGCAGTCTTAAATTCAACCTTTTGTTTGGCTTGTATAATTGATTTTTTTAGTTTTGATTGTGCAGTTTTATAAAGTTGGTGTTATCTTCACAAGGATTTTCTTGAGGTTTTTAAACAGTTTTTCTTTCACTTTGATGATTTTTTTATCAAATGATTAAACCAAATGGGAACCTTGCTTTTTTTATTGTATTTTTTTTGTCTGGAACATATTCCTTTTCTAACTGAAGAATTGTATCTTTTAATTTTAACCAAGCTTGGTCAGCAGTAACATTTTTGAAACAAGTTGCCCAATTTTTTAATTTTACCAAAGTAAGCTTTATGACAGTTTTTATGGACTGTGTAATTTTTGCCAACAGTGTTTTCCAAAGCAATTTCAAAATGCACTGTGTTATGGTTGCTGTTACCCAAGGGGGGTTTATTTCTATGTCTTTGATCCTGTCCTCAGTTTTAGTCAGGACCATATCTATGACATTATTACCTCTCGTTGGACTGATAACTAAGTGTTTTAGACAATGGCTAAGCATTTCTTCTACAAAGATGATTTCTTGTTCACTGCCTCCTTTAATTTTAAACCAATCAATTTTGGGTAGATTGTAATCCCCTAATATGATAACATCTCCATTTAAGGACTTTTCAGTAATTTCTTTAATCATTGTATTAGTGTACTGCAAATCTGCAGAAGGTGGTCGGTAACAATTCCTTACTGCAAGTTTTGATTGGCCCCATATATTAATTTGGACCCAGATGCTTTCAGTTTTGTTATTACTATTTATTTCAAATGAAGATAAGTTATTGTGTACAAAAAGACAAACTCCCCCACCATTTCTTCCTTCTCTATTTTTCTGATAAAGCTTATAGTTTGGGAGTTCTTTATACCAGGCAGTAGAATCATTCCACCAGGTTTCCGTGACAGCAATTATACCATAATTATGTATCAATGTCTAATTTCAAGGTCTGACATTTTATTGTTGTTCAGGCTTCTAGCATTTAACATCAGTACATTGCACTGGTTTGCATTAGTGCGTTGAGTGCCAGTCATTACAGAGGAATTAACATTCCTCCTCTCCCCCACCACCTAGTTTAAATGATTGTTTATGACTTTCTGGAATGCTTTACCAAGTAATGCACTGCCCCATCTGCTCAGGTGCAGGCCACCCCAGCAAAACAAAGAGTTTCTGTCCACAAAATTCTCCCAGGGAGTAATGCACATGATGTTTTGTCTTACACTTCACTTCCTCAACCATTCATTTGTTTCCTTAATGCGTAGTGTTTTTTCATACGATGCTCTGGGGACAGGTAACATTTCTGAAAAACATACAGTGCTTCCAAGTTCAACCAAGATGTTATTTAATGCCACAAAATCCTTTTTTAATAAATCAATATCAGCATCACTAATATCATTCGTTCCAGCATGTATGATGACTAACGGATTATTGCCAGCATCCTTCAGTATGTTTTTAATCATACTCGAAATATTTCTAACTCTAGCACCTCTAAAACTGAAACAGGTTCTTGTCTTATCTGCATTACAAACTGCTCTAAATGCTTTATCATAGGGTCCCCCAGCACATATACCTGTCTTGATTCTCCATTTACTCCTGGATTGGTGTCCTTATTTTGGACAACCTCCTCAGTGTTACAGCAAAAGAACTGTTCATCATGTTTTCTCTCATGTTTAAGTTTATGGGCTGTGCCCTTGATATAGTTTGAGACCTTTTGCCTGTTCCCCATTTTTTTGTCAGTAATGTTAATTTTTGTAGGTTGCCTAAAGGCAGAATTAATCTGGTTAAGAAATCCCCCTGATGATTCTGGGATGCTGGTGCTATCCTGATTTGGGCTTAATGATGTCACTGGGGTATTCACACTAGGTGGAACACTTGCCTGGTCCCCACTATTCACAGTACTGCCTTCTGTGGCCTTATGTTCTGTACTTGGCACTTCTTCAGTGATCATAAGTGGTGAGAAGCTACAGTATTTCTAGCAGGGATTTTGAATCGTTCTGCTTTTCTTCCTTTTTTACATGCCCTTGATGTCGATACTATAGCCCATTCTGTGTCAGATTTGACCTCTTCATCTACCTCCTTATCATGTTTCCTAGTTCTGACTTCATTTATACTATGTGCTCTATTGCTAGAAAGGGTAGGGTTAGCAGAATGTGAGTCATCAGTGGTACTTATTAAGTTAGCCTGCTCTGAATCCAGTGTGCTTGGGATGTCAATTAAATCATTAACAGTTGCTATAACTTCAGACTCACCAACCTAGGTTACTGAATCTGTAGTTAGACTTTTTAACCTTTTTGCCATTGCAGTTTGACTATTTCTAGTTCAATAAGTCTGGTATAAAAACAATTCAATTCATGAGTAAGTTCAATGTTAGAGGTGCATTTATCGCATGTGAATGCACAGTTTCCTGCTGGTTTAGGAGGAATTGGCTGATACAGCTGACAAAGTGAGCACTTTATTCCCAGATCCCCATCTAATGTAAGAATAATATTTAAATAATATTTACCTCTTGAGCTGGTGTAACATCTGATAAAGGTGAGTGGCTCGCCATTGTTATGCCAGTGTAGGCTTGTTGGCCTTGTTTAAACTTTTTAACCTCTACCAATGTTAGTACAGCAATTTCTGCAAAATAATCTATAAGTTTGACTCACCCTGTCACCTTTTCTTCAATGGAATCCAGGACCACCAGTTTTTACTATGGCCCTTATACCCACTGAACCTGCCTGACGCACTGAGCCATGTGCACCTCGCTCACAGCGGGGCTGGTTATAAGTCTAGCAGTGACCCAGAAGTCCTCCCCCTGGGGTCAACTCTAAAATAATCACCCTTACTTCAAGTGGTTAAAACTGTGCAAACACTTCTCATATGAGGCTCCTACATGTTTAAAACATTCGAACTTGCCTCTTCAAATAAAAACAGAGCTTTTTTGCTTACTCTGATAGCTCTCTTTTAGCAGCAGGACTACCAGAGTCTCCTCCAGCTTCCTGGTAAGGCTCAAATGCACATAAGCGTCAATGCAGGAGACTCTTTTTTTAAAAATACAGATTTACAGGGCACACTAAAGTGTAATCACCCATCACAGAATTAAGAGCTGCTGCCATGAAGTGAATGTCAGCATTATTATAATCTTTTTAACCAAGTCTGCATGATGCATAAAAATGGCAATAAAGAAACTGAAGGCTTTAAGACAGGGTTAAAGGTTTACATTACATCTATTGACGGCTTTAAGGCAGGGTTAAAGGTTTACATTTTGGAATGCTGTCAGTGTTGCTGCTATCGCTGAACCCTTATCTATCCACAGTACTCAGAGTATGGTTTGCAATGTATATGCTAAACATGTACCTAAGACTAGTTGGATTTGTCTACCATTGCCTATAACCCAGTGGTGTAGCTAGATATTTCCATGTTGTACACACTCCATCCAACTGCTGCCCCTTTTTAAGAAGAAATGTACACGTGTTCTCCAAGTGCTGCCTTCTCAATACTAAACAAATTAGAGTGTTGTTAGATTACTGATCTTTCCTCTACACAGTTTATACACATATCTATGTCCCAAACAAACAATGTTTATACAGACACAGAAACTACTGTACCCAGTGATTTACACTAACGCAACTTCTGATAAGAATGACAATGGTAGTAAAAAGGAATATGGTTTTGGACATGTCCTAAAAAACACTGTACCCACACGTGTACAGTGAGTATGCCTGCCTACACTCTTGCTATAACCTGTTGTGGTTGTGTAACTGATGTATGTAACTAACTTCCCTGTGCATTGCATGTCATGGACAAAAGAAGGCTATAAATCAAAATGGATGAAGGCCTTAGAAACCTATCTTACAGATATAAAAATGATCCCTCTATGGAATGATTATAACAAGAAAATAAGCATCTCCCCTCAATTCAGAGGTACACTAAAGAAGAAATTATTCAAGAACTCAAGAAACTCTGATATTTGCATGATAAAAGAGCAAAAGCACTCAGAATGGTTCAAGCAGAATAAAATGGGACACTGCATGGAGGAATACCTGTCCTTGCCCATTTCTCCAACAGATAGAAAGCTAATTACCTGAGCTAGGTTTGAGATTCTCACCTCAAGATACGCATATTACAATACTATTTTTCCAAATGCTGTGAATCTAAGTAATCAGCAGTGTAGATGCAATAAAGGGCACAAAGAAACGCTTGCACATATAATAAATATTTGCCCTTTATATTCAAAGCCCAGAGATAAATTTCTCTTAAACTTTCATGAAACATATGCGGATAGCAATTACAATAAAATATTTATTTTACTACACCCTAGGTTTGTACAGGATGCTTTGATGATATTCAAATTAATTTCTTCGACCAAAATTAAAAAAAAAGATTTCAGATCAGTAAAACCATAAAAATCTTAGCAGGACAATTTCTGAACCTCTCTTTCTCTTTAAAAAACAAAACAAAACAAAAATTAATGAATTAAAAATGTATGACTACATATCTATGTTGGGCATACACAACTTTGGCTATTAAGTTATTTCTGGTCTTAAAGTATTGTAATATCATACATGTTCATTCCTTTTGAGAAATTAGATATAAGTGGTGTTTTGTTGTGTGCTTTCATGTTTATATTAATGTGGATTTTAATGATTTTAATTGTTATAAGTTTGACTGCTAATAACAGCAAAGCTGAACAATAAACCTTTAACCTTACCTGTATGTCATTTTCGTGACTTCACAGCTGTCCTGTTTCTGTATTGTGTAATTTTACATGACATGAAATGCCTGTTTGCACTGAGTGTAACTAAATCTGGATCATCCCTGAAAAAGGGACCTCTGGTCTCAGTGGGCTCACTGGGTTATCAAAATGCCATAAATAAATAAATAAGAAATTATTACAATCTGTGTGGGAACATTTCATTTACAGCATTGTACAGTTGACTCCCATGGAATTATAGTATCTAACATTTTACTCTTCTGTTAGGTACAGTGTGAGAAGAGTATCTAGGGCCAAGCTGAACAGACTAGGAGTGTCCTGTATGTTGCGTAAACCTACATGGTGGCATACCAGACCCTTGGTGGTAGTGGTGGGGGAGGCCAAGTGGGGGAGGGGATGCAGAAGGTGGACAGGCATTGAAGTGAATTATAACCAAGGGGCCCATCTACTCTTTGTTAGGGTTGTAGGTGGGTTGTGGTCAGGGCTTTCTTTGTTTAAAGTGCGACACTTCTACTTAAAGACTTCATGGGACAAAAAATGGGTCTGTATTCATGACATGCAGGTGCCAACTATTCCATTGGGAGGAGCATACTTCTGTGGGATCATTTGGGATGCACATCTTGTAGCTTGTCTTTTGTCTATGAATAGCTTTCAATAAAACCTTTACTTGTTTATTTACATTTGTGTCTTTTCATTGTTTTATGTCTAGCACAGGATGTCTGACTTGGTAAGGCTTAAGATGTTTACGACTTCTTGAAGCTCTTTTTAGTTCTTTTCCTACACTAAAACTCCATAACTGAGAACAGGTAAATGAGAGAAACCAAGTCTTTTGGGCTATCTGTGAGGTTATCCATAAATCTAGTACTCGTATATTACCTATAGATTAATTGGTGCAGCCTTCATGCTCTAGAGTGCTACCAGTTAGTCCAGTACTTGACTCCCATTAATTTTCTCTTGGTACTGCATAAGAAAAATGGCATCCCCCTTGCATTCTTTCATAGTTCTGAGCATTGTCGTAACAAACTCCATTTGTTGACTTTAATTGTATACTTTTATCCAATCCAACCTGCTGGGGCAAGTATCAGTGAGCTATTTCTGAGTAATGGCTTTAGCTGCTTTGGAGACCAGAATATTATAAAGATAGCTGTGCTCCACTTGATAAATCACCTCAATATGTTTAACAAGCACTTAAAGGGGGTTACTGTTCAGGGCCTTATGGGTGGGAAAATGCCAGAGATGTCTCCTGCCAACTAGTTCAACAAGGGGGTTACTTTTGGATGGATTAGAATATGTAGTAGGGTTCCCCCCTTGGTTCACACCCCTCCAGAATCTATTATTTATTTTATGTGAATTGTGATGACCAGGTAGGCCTACAGTCTCTTTTTCAGGGGTGACCCAGAATTAGTTACAAGCAGTAGATGAAAAAATATACAACATTTACAGACACATATCAAATAATATACATACAGGTACAAAGGTATTAGTTCCATACATTAGGTGATTAAGTTGCAAAATATTTACAGCAAGTAATGATTCAACCATGGTACACCAAGGAGCAAAAGGTCATCAGATTGGAGCTAGATTAAGTTGCACATGTCTACAGAAAAGAAGCAGGTAATAATACATGTAAGGTACACCAATGGAGCAATAGGTCATTGGCTACAGTTACAGGCAGCTGCCACCCAGGACAGGGCTTTGAGCCTCTTTTTGAACTGTGTCAGGGTGGGGAAGTTAAGAATCTCATAAGGTAGAGAGTGCCACAGAGTGGGGGCTAGGAAGGAGAAGGATCTCCTTCCAACTGCATAGCATACCTTGGTGATGTCCAGCAATGGCTGGCTGAAGATCTCACGGGCCTTGCATGTTGTTTATGCTGGATTATACCAGCAAGACTGGGGAGAGGAGTGAGTTTTAGTAGTTTAAAAGTTAGATAGTATAGGGGATAATTCAGCCTAGCCTCAAGAGAAGACTAACCCAGTATTGCAAGCATTACACTGTGGTGGTCTATGGAGTGGGTATCAGCTACAAAATGCCCAATTCTGTGATAAAGAGTCTTTAGTCTGGATAGTACAGATTCAAGGGCAGACTATAATACTGGGGCTCCATAGAAGAGGATAGGCAGGAGGGTGCTGCTAGCAATTGCTATGTGAGCAGCTCTAGAGAGGTAGGGAATAAGCCTGTAAAGGAGGCTGAGCTTCTGATGCAGTGTATTTTGTCCAAGGCATGTGCATGGGGTTCAAAGGTCATGGTTTAGTCCAACACAACACCCTGATATTTAAATAACTGTACCACTTCAAGACAGACACCATTGATGGTGGATAACTAAAAAGGTGTTGTCTCTCAGGGCCTAAATTCTTGTGACCAAGGAACATGGCGTTGCCTGTTTTAGCATTTGGGACAATTTTGCTTATCAGGAACCAATTTTTGAGAATGTGGAAGTCATTTTCCAGGTGGTTGTTAATCCGGTTTATGCCAGCAATGGATCTATATAAAGATAGCATCATCTGTATACAGCTGTACTGTGGCACCACCACAGTTAAGATGAAAATCATCTATGAATAAGGAGAAGAGGAGGGGGCCAAAGATAGAGCCTTGGGGTACCCCATCTATTATCAGCCTATGAGCAGAGGTGCAACCCTGCCACTTTTATCTCTGTTTCCACCCAGACAGACAGTTTTTGAAACTGAGATAGGAGTTTTCATCCAGGCCTGTGCCCCTTAATTTGGGTAGTAATAGGTCATGACTGACCAGGTCAAATGCCTTTGTTGGGTCAACAAAGATCACTCCCATAACCATACCTAAGTTTATGGCATTGAGAATATCTGAGGTTTTGCATACCAGGGCTGTGTTGGTACCATGGTTTTTGCAAAAACCATGCTGGACATTAGTCATAAAGTGACTGTGCTCAGGGACAGCTTGCAGTTGGTCATACAGTAGTCTCTCCTGGATTTTAGCAACTGCAAAGAAAAGAGATTGGTCTGTAGTTCTCAATCATGTCTTTTTGGCCCGCTTTGTGGATAGGAACCACAAAAAGCAACTTTCCACTTCTCAGGGACAGTGCCCAAAAGGAGGGGTGGCAATTATGGGTGCAGCAATTTTAAGGAAATTAGGTTCCACTGAATCAAAACCAGAGGAGCCTTCAACTTTTATGCCTTTGAGATGCTTGAGAACTTCCTTCCTGGTTACTAATTTAAGGTGGAACCTAGGTTGGGGTGCCAGGTTGGGTGGCCGATAAGGAGGTAGGGGGCTAACAGAGCTTTCCCATAAGGGGTATTAAACCAATCTAAGTCTGTGAAGAAGTTATTAAACCTAGAGGCAATGGATAGTGGGGCAGAGAGGACTAGCCCGTTAGTGGACATTTCTCTGGAGGAAATATTGGACCTGCCCTTGAGTAAAAGTTTATTTGGGACCAACAATTCTTTAAGATTTGACAGATATTTAATCTGTAGGGACTTGAGGTATGTTTTTTTGGCACTTTTCAGATTATGTATGCAGGCATTCCTAAGGTGTCTATAGGGGTACCAGTCAGAAGATTGGCCAGATATCTTATATTTTCCCAGGCCTTATCCCTAAGTCATATGGCTTTCCAGTGGTCACTGTTGATCCATGTGGGATGGAGAACTTTGGCCCTGCATCATTTGATGGGGGCACGTTGGTTGACAACACTGTTGAAGTTATTTATAAAGTAGTCAAGGGCCTGGTCAATGTCAATGAGGTCTTTCATTGGTCTCCAGTCTATCACTCTTAGGCTGTTGAGAAAAGCAGCTTCATCAAAGTGAGGCAGGTCTCTGGCTTTGATAAATTGGGTGGGGGGATTAGGAAGGTGGTAAGGTTATTTTTCCATATACAGAACACAGGTGAGTGATCACCAAGGGAATCAGGAAGGATCCCAGCAGCTTTAATTCTGTCAACTCTATTTACAAAGACCCAGTCCAGGAACCTATGGTTCCCTGATTTTCTGTTTAATCTGGTGGATTTCTCTATTAACTGGACAAGGTGGGCATCTGCAAGAGTAGACTGGCACCCTCTCTGGTTTGGGCCAAGCCAATTTAGATTAAGGTCACCGCACACAATTGGCCCAATTTTCAAAGAGTCCTTAGAATGATGCAAGTTGTGTTGCTCTAAGGACTGCAGAAAACTCTGGGTGCACCAGGGACCCTGTGCCCAATTCTATAAAAATCAGGGATCAAGCACCAAACTCCTGGGTTTGCTGCACCAAACAGTTGATGCACCAGCAGGAATTGCTGAAGGGATCTAACCCCCACTTGGCACAACACTAGAGGTGGGGGAGTGAAGCTGCTGGACAGGAGGGGGCCGGGTGCAGCAGAGACATTGGAGGTGGCATAGGGGGAATCATGGGGACAGCTGGGCACCAGCGGAAGTGATGTGGCAACTGGTAGGGTGCATTTACATTGTGCAGTAATTATATGTACAGTAGACATATCTTCCCTGGTGGTCTAATGGACCCCCTGACCCCCAATCTCCCCCAAATATATTGGTATAACATCCCTGGTTGTCTACCAGACCACCAATCCCTGATCTCCCCAGAGTATATTGATATAACATCCCTGGTTGTCTATCGGACCCCCTGATCCCCAATCTCCCCAAAGTAAATTGATATAACATCCCTGGAGTCCTACCAGACTCATCAATCCCAAATCTCCCCAAGTATATTGATACAACATCCCTTGTGGTTTAGCAGACCCTTCCTTCTCCCCAAATACATTGATATAACATCGCTGGTGGTCTAGCAGATCCCCCCAATCCCCATCTCCCACAAAACCATTTAGAAAAACAGTCCCTGGTGGTCTAGGTGACCCCCACCCTCCCCATCCCAGCAGCCAGTACCCCACCACTCTGCTCACCCATCCCTTCCATGAGGCTACAACTGGAACAGCCCTCCACTCACCACCATGACCACAGACTGCTCTGTCTTGGAGTGTGTACTGTATATAGTACATGCTCACTGACTGACAGCTAATCAATGACCACGCACTGTATTCAGTATGTGCTCCTTGGCAGATCAGTCTATGGCCGTTCCTTGTGGTGAGCAGAGGGCTGTGCCAGTCACAGCCTCATGGAAGGGACTGGGGGAGTGGGATGTGGGGCAGTGCCTGCCGGGGTGGGGAGAGTGGAGGGTCCACTAGACCACCAGAGACTGTTACCTAAATTGTTTTTGGGGAGATAGGGGATCAGGGTGGTCTGCTAGACCACCAGGCATGTTATATCAATATACTTGGGGGAGATCGGGGATTGGGGGATCCATTAGACCATCAGGGATGTTATAGCAATATACGTGGGGGAGGTCAGGGATTGGGGGGGGTCTATTAGACTAGCAGGGAAGATATGTTTACGTACATATAATTACAGCACAATGCAAAAGCACCCTGCTGGGTGCCACATCACTGCAGTTGATGTCCAGCTGTCACCCTGAAACCCCAATGCCACCTCTCATGCCCCTACTGTATGCAGCTACTCATTGTGTGCTCCCTTCCACTGGCGCAAGCCACTTAGATCACCTCCTGGCAGGTCCAATTGGTGCTCCTTTCTGCCTACATGGCAGGGCTTTCAAAATACCAAAAAAGGGTATGCTGCAGCCCTGCCATAGTGCAAGCCCCCTTGCGACCTGATGCACCAGTTTGTTAGATGCAATCCTGGTGCAAGGGGGATTTGGTGCAGCTTCGTCTGGATTTGATGCAGGCTGTGATAGAAAATCACGTTTGACACAAGTTGTGACACAAGTCACCTCTTGCGTCAAACTGTTTTGATGCAAGTCCCTTGTGTCGTTCCAAGCCCTTTGAAAATCAGGCCCTAATGATTTCACTGTGGGATAGATCAGTGAGACATGTAGTGAGGTGTAAGGGAGGTTAAATTTGAGATGCGCTGTTTGAGAGGTTATAATACATCCAATATCACAAGACGTTACCATGCCCAGAGTAATGGGTACAAATATTGACTCACCTGGGGAGTCCCTTAAGGTTGTGATATCTATTTCTGTGGGAGAAAGGGCAGAGCAGATGTAGAGGAGGACAGAGTACATTGAAACAAGGGCTACACTGGGTGAGAGTATTCTAAAGACTCTAGCAACTAGTTTCCACCTGTGTCCCTTAAATATTTTTGTTATGTTAATGTGAACTCTGCCTACGACTTCTCTACAGTCATCCAAGCATCTTGTTCCCACTTCTGTTGCACCTCTGTTTAATTATGTGGGGGGAAATCCCAGCATAAATTAAATAAATACTTGAAATATGTCCTTTGATATGGTGTTTTGTGGCCAGATACTCTACCATCTCCAGCCACAGGTGTGTTCAATTGCCTTATAGTGTATGGTCAGCCTTTGTTTCAGATAGATTTCTGTGTAGCTAAAAAACTCGTTCTGCTGTAGTAATGATACCCATACTACAGCAGAATGACTTTTTATTCTGCTGCACTATAGACGGCACAGAACACAGCTGATCATGAGCAGCAGATTCATAGTAAAAGTGCTGAAATGAGGTACCTGAGTAACTGACAGACTGCTTCCCCAGAAATAAAATAAAAATGTTACCCAAAACACACACATGAATGGTGAAGTGGGCAAAAAAGGAATACCTCCAATGTTTGCGCAATGACCTCTCAGACATCTCATGAACTTTGCCATACGTTACTTGTGCTTACTGTTAGAAGATATTGTTTGTGATGTAAACTTGAAATGTTGTTCGAAATGCTGTCAGTAAACAAGATAAACTGTAGAAAACCTTGCTGTTTTGTTTTTGCTCCCTACACAATACAAAATTGTGTGTGGGAGGCCCCATACACAAAAAGGCTATTTTTCTACCTTGTGGTTACCATGATGACTGAGGGACCTCTCAAGCTTCGCTCTCAAGGTCCTCATTCTCAAAACCACTCAATGCAAGAATAGTCTTGTTGTGTATGGGATTCCATACAGTTAAGCAATAAACTATGACAGGGTGTGGGTTATGCTGGGATTTACTGACACCTGCCGTGAGTTGGTCACGAGACCGCAGGCCGAGTGACTAAATCATGCCAGGCGTGGGTAAATCCCTGCATAATCCACACCCTGGAGTGGTTTATTGGGATTATACAATGTCCCCACATGTGTACAAATTCTACATTTTATAGAGAAACATTTTATTTATGTTTAAATACGTAGAGATGCTGTACATATTCTCACCCTGCAAAACATAGTCCCACAATTGTTTTAAGTTTCTGTAACACTTACCTTTTTATTATGCTATTTAACAGTATTTTAGATCTTTTAAACTGTATTTCATTGTGAATAGGGTAATTTAAATTATTTTTAACATTAAAAATTAAACTATACGGTTAATAAAAAAACTTTTTATTGCAACTTTAAAAATGAGTAGAAAGGTGATTTTCTAAGAATTTTATTGTAACATGAATGATTGCTTCCAACATTTAAAACTGAAGAGAGAAATGTCAAATAAACTGTTGTTTATTGCAACTGTTCCTTAGGTCGTGTAATGTTTCTTTAAATTTGGTTTCTGTTGCTGCTGCTTAGATTGTGTCATCTTGCTGGAACACAGACTTCCTTGGGCAAGTGCTTCTGGTGTGTGAATCTGTGGAGAAAAGAAAATACTAGTTTAATGTCTGTAGGGCTGCTTTTAGAAAAAGATCTACCTGATCACAGAGTTATTCAGTTTACCCTTCTGTGCAGTCAACATTGTCATCGGAGCATCTTGCTCTAAAAGAGATTGTCTTTCGGTGCTGGCCACTCCAGTGGGAATCCGTGGAAGGGAAAGAAGATGAGACATTTACTTTCTGTGTCTGCGACTGTGTGTTTCAGTTTGGATTCGGCATGTGGGTGGACGAGGCTTACCATGGAGAACGGTAAACATCTACAGTGCCATAATTTATTAAGTTTCCCATGCTTTGACTGCACAATGCGGCTCTTATTTGGGATTGGCTGATGTTGTTTGCTCTTGCTCCTGTATTATTTCCAGGCGGTCAAATCCTGTTTTCCGGCACCGATCGAGCAGGATGTTTCTTGTGGATTTTTTTCATCTGTAGACTGCAACGGTGTGCAGATCGTATTTTTGATCACATTTGCTGCAGTATGGCAATGTGGACTCCTTGGAATGTGGATGTTTTCTTGTGCTGCAGAAGAGAGTTTCTGTTTGGAGATTTGCTGTGCTTGTGTTTGAACATGGAAATGCAGCTTGCTTGGGGGAAGGAGATGGGCTCTCAGAACTCATGGTGGATGGCGCGCTACGTTTTCTTTTTTGAAGAGTCTGTTCATTTGGTAGGAGCTGTTTCTCATGATATTATTGATCCCCATTGTTTGAATCGGCCATGCTTGGTTTCCAATAGGACCGCAGTGAAGATTCATTCTTATAGCCTGTTATGGCCATTATTTGCCTTGCTTCCAACCCAGCATCATTAAGGTGGGTAACAACCATGGCATGCAAGGAATGGTTCATGTATGTTGTGGCCAGGTGTGCTTGTTTGCATATTCTTGCTAGCATGCCTCCAAGAGAATTTATACCCATCGGCTTGATAGTGTACCGCATTTGCATTTTGTCTAACAGCTCCTGGGACAGTAATTTTGTGTGACAGAAGAGGAAGGGAGGATTAGGAGGCAGTTTAGATACATAATTAAGGTACTGTAGCTTGCAACAGGGCATGTAGCCCCTGTTGAGCTGCCTTGTGGGATCATTATGCATTTTGTGATTCTTTGTCTCCTCATTAAAATATTTTGTTAGGTATCTCTGGCCATTTTCAATGGTTTTGACTACAAAAGATTGTACTGTTAAACTTCTGACTCCTTCATTCCCCCTCCTGGCAAAATGAAGCTGGCTATCCAGCCAAACATTTCTCACTAAACCACTGGCTGTCTTTGGGGATACTGCAGAGGGGTTTCGTAGGGTTGTGAGTTCTTGGATTGTTAAGGGTGGATGGTGCATTGTCTTGTCCTTACCCTCTCTATGGTACCTTTTAGCTACTCCCTTAAAGACATTGCTTGCACTGCTAAAAACAGGGTCTGTCAATAAGTTAATTGAGTGACTCAAGGGGGGGCATTCAAATGTCTATTCAGTCCAGACCTTAAGCTGACAAAATTGCTAAGGACATACTCGTTGCCCTCTGTGTTTCGGAAGGAGCTGTAGTAATTTCTTAATGTGGTATTCAGCTCTGCTACTGGTATAGTTTTTAAATCTACTGTATGACAACGTTTATTTGCCTGCGCCAGTCTGTAAAAACAATAATGGCCCATTTTGTTTGTTTTAGTGTCATTTCTTTGTTTCTTTCTGTGTCTAACCTCAGCATGTCCTGGTCTGTTACATCTACATGATATTTTGTCTCTGCAGTACTGTGATTGGTGTGGTCGTGTATGTTGGTGTCCGCCTTGGAGGAGGAGTTGTTTTGTTGGGAGGCAGTAGCTGTTTGATCTAGGTTGGAAGCAACTGCTGTTTCAATGTGTTCTGAGGGCCCCTGCAAACTATGGACAATGATGTGAGGAGCGCTTACTGTCCCAAAAGCTTCAGGTATGTTTTTTATTATTTGGAGCTTGATCTCATTACTGTCAGTCTCCATTTCAGTTCGGGACTGGAAAATTAGTTCTAATTCAGTCTGCTTGACTAGATTGCAACTGGTATCCATTTTACTTTGTTTTTTACTGTTGTTTGACAGAGACCTCTGTGACAGACAAGATGGTGGCTCTACTGACCGTTTTCACTCGATTGGACTAATACAGCTCGTGGTGTTAGACATGTGCGGTTAGCTGGCACCTCTTACCATGGGTAATGCTAGGATTTACCTTGGCATGGAGGTGCCAGCTAGCCAATAGGGGTTGCAATATTTCCCAAGCCATTGCATAATATTATATATATTCTATTATGTCAGGTCAACTAATGCCTCTACTGCAGGCATTGAGAAAAATTCAATTGAGGAGCTTGGAGCTGCTAGAATGATTTGACCCAACCCTGCTCTAGTAATCGGCTCAATCTGATTAACCTAGATCTGTCCTATCTTGGGAACACTGGGTTCTGTGATTACTAAGGCGAAGTCAGAACTCCACCTTATTGAGGTGTAACTATTGACATTGTTATTCAGTTTGCTTGCCATCATTTCTGCTAGCCAGCATTTCAACATGGTGTGGTTCCACGGACTGCTAATAGTGTTCACTTGTGGTTTCATTAAGGTAAGAAATGGTACTGTCCCTAAATGTAGCTGTGGACATTGTACCTGTTCCATACTAACCCATCCTGTCCATTCCTCCTCTGCTTGTGTTGAAGGTATGTCTAATATTCGAGACAGGCACAATATTCTGGGCATGAATAAATGTGAACAAAGCCTTTTTGGATTTTGAGGACCTCCAAGTGCCTCCCCAGGTGATTCGTTTAGGACACCGATGCTCTGCCCTGGGCAGGGAAATTGAAGGATGGCCTAAGGTGACAGGTCTTCTGATTTATAAAGCATCTGTTGGGGGCATCTGCAGTAGGCAATGCACCTCAAGACCCTTATTTTTCTATGAGCAGTGTGGTGTAGTGAGACCCAAGAAACTGCAAGTCAGACACTATTCAACAGTTTCAACACTTTATTTTTAAAGTGCAACAAACAAGGTATCATTTACACAATTTGATGTTTGCAATATCGTAGCTGTAACTTCATATTTTGCTAACTACTTTCATTGGCAAGTCTTTGGTTTGACTGGACAAGGGGAAGGCACCCAAGAGAATGATGTCAGTCTGTAGCATGTGCTGAACATCAACTGCCTTGATCCAGCCTTGTGCAATATGTCCTGTGAAGGCAAATCTTACTATCAGTCACTGCTTTTTATTTAAGAACCTCTGGGGATGTGTGGACCTCACAGGTGGAGTATGTGTCCCAATCTCCTGTCTAGCTTGACTTCCTGGGGTGTCTTCTGCCCCAGTGTGGCTTCTTGATCTGATTGCAATGTAGATGCTTGGTGTAAAAGATGGTCCTTTTCCTGGGTTGGACTCATCAGACTCATTAGGTGAGCTCCCATCTACAATCTGTGAAGGAGCACCCACAGGCAGTCTCTTTCTCTAAGTGGTGTATGGCATCTTGGATGTCAGTTGGCATATTTCATGGTCACTCTGATGCTCTTCATTTTGCTACCTATCATGCTATGGTTCTATGTGATTTGGGTGACTCAAAAAGAGACAGCCCAAAATAGTCGAACATAAAACAGCGAGGCCACAAACAGCAGTGGGTACAACTCAGTGATCACCAAAACAGAGACAAAAATGTAAAGGGGCTTTGCCCCCAAACCCCCTTACTAAATTAAACAATTCTGAGAGGGAAGAAACTTGGGGAGGGAAAAGCCATAGGCTGTCATTTTGGTGATCAAGACGCCAGGCCCTTGCTGCTTGTGGCCACGCTGTTTTGTGTTGTCCTATTTTGGGTTCACTCTTTTTGAGTCACCCAAACCATGGGATACCTCATGCTATAGGATGCAAATGCTATTCTGGTTCAGTGACTTATGTGGGATATGAGTTGATGTCTCTCCTTTGGGAGAAACTTGTAGAACTGTTGAAAAAATTAAAAAGGGAGTTGAGTGTACAACCTTGACTGCTTCGGGGAGGGACAGATAGGTTCATACTTACGCTGGTTACAGTACTTTCCTGTCACATTGCCATGGTGAAGTTTTTGATTTCCAGGCTGGCTGCATGTTTCTTAATGGCTTTTCCCATGACAAAGCCATTTACCTGTGAGCCATCTGTCTCAGTGAATATGAGCACATTATGGCCAGTTGCTGTCTTCAGTCCAGGGAACAGCCACCTCAGATGCATTGCATGGAACTGAAGTAGCCCACTGTCTATGACCAGTTTGGTGGGGCCATGCGATGCAACATTTTTGTGAAGTAAAACAGTTATGACAGAGCTGCCCTCCCCATCAACAACCAGTTTCTCTGCAACCTGCAGGACACTGAGGGATACATTTTAGATGGTGGTGGGGAACTGTGCATTATGGAGGACCAAGCTGAAGCCGAGGTGATTTCTTGCCTGGCAGTACTGCTGGTGGCTAAGTTTTTTTTAGTTCTGGGTAAATGACAGTCTTCTTGGAAGCAGGCAAGTCTTTGTATTGAGAGGCTGTCCCCGGAAGCATCTGACATCATGAGTCCCATAGCTAGGTCACATGGTGCCTTGTCATGACAGAGGTAAAGAGCCCTAATCTCCAAAAAAATATTACTGTAATGAGGGTGGCAAGCACACTCTGTTGGGTCCTGCTGTAACTGTGGCGATCTATGAAATTCAGGAAGTAAAGGAGTCTGCTTATGTAACACTTAATTGTGCCTGGATTGAGGCCTGAGGCTTTGACCTCCGGAATCCAAGTGTCACTTATGAAAGCCCTGGAACCCATCAGGAGCATGAGTGAAAGGACTATGCCATTTGCCTTCCATAGATGGGACAGCTGCTGCTGCTGCCGCTCAGCAGTTGCTACAACTTTTTCCTATATTCCTTCCTTTAAGGTCTGAAGTCAAAGATCACGGAAACTTAGCAGCTTAAGACCTTCAGCATTTGGCGCCTTAAGCTGGCTGGGCTGTTCAGCAGGTGATGTGTCCAGTAATGGAGAACAGTTTGCCTGGCATTGTTTTACATTTTGTTGGACTATAAAGCTGGTAAGAGTGCACTTTTGCATCTTCTGCAAAAGCTGATTTAGATCCTGTCCAATGACAAAACAGTTTGGTTGCTGGCATTCATGAATATGCTTGCCTAGTGGAGATAGGGTAATGAGCAGTCACTTCTGGTAGTATCATGCCATCACCTGTGTCATACAGTTTCTTCCCAGAGGGGTCTTGATATATGCATTACATGCTTCCCACAACATGTGGAGGTATGCCAGGGTCTCATTCTCTTGCATAGTGTTACCACAAAGGCATCTGTAAGAAAAGGGTCATGATGAATATTAGTAGAGCCAGACAGCAAGCATTAAGCATGACTTTTTAATTAAATTACCCCACTGACTAGGGGAGACTCGGGCAGTGAGAGGATTAACACAGCCTCAACTGCCTGTGTTTGCTGATTAGGGGACCTGCCAGCAGGATTATGGTGTCAAGGAGTGGTGGTGCTTATAGAGGAAAACTTGCATCACACAGCAAGGTAGGGCAGGGTAAGGTGTACAGTAAAAAAAACTTACCTTTTGAGGTTACCTGTTCACATGGTACCTACTGCTTACTTTCCAATTCGATTCTGACTGTGTAATAAGGAAAGATTTTGGTTTTTAGATATCCTCATGTATTAGCGTGACACCAGAACCTAATAACCATGACACCAGAACCTAATAACTTGTAGATGCAGTGGCCGTGAACCCTGTTGTTAGCTGTGGAGCTTCAGACTGTCTGTGTGTACAATGGAGACATTCTTGGACATTACATTAGATATGTTCCACTAGAATGGTGAGTAGGGCTGGATGAAATTCATTTTATGTCAGTGAAATTCTGGCAAAATTCCTATTTCACTTCCACAAAATTCTGCAAACCTATTGTGAAAATTTCACAAAATGTTACCAAATTTGAGATTCCAGTAATTTCCATCTAGTTTAAATAGTATGTGTTCACATTGCACCAGCTTTGGTGTGATGACTTGGCCAATGTCCATCCAGTAGTGTACAGAGTTTAAGATCTCTGTCTTTAAAGATGACTGAGTTATATGCCTCCAAACATTCAGAATATTTAAAATGATATTTCACAATTATGTTAACTAACAGTATGTGTCCAAAGTGCACCAAATTTGGTATGGTAAATTTATCAAGGACCATACAAAAGTGTGCCAAGTTTTAGATCTCTATCATTAAAGGTGACTGAGTTATAAGCCTCCAACCTTTCAGAACTTTTAAAATTACATTTTGCAGTTATGTAAACTGCACAATGTTTGGCCCCCATACTTTAAAGCAAGGGAACAGAATATCACCAGTTTTGCTAGGTTCATTTACCCTAAACATTAGGCTTTGAGGCCACCCTCATGGCTCTACCATGCTGACGGCCCAGGGTTGGAATCAAGCCTGGGAAGTCATGTTGGCTGGCAAGCCATGGCCGAGACAGCTGTCACTCTATAGTTCATCTTGATTGGAAGTGCAAAACTGACAGAGGAACCGCCCATCAAGGGAGATGGGATGGAGAAATGTTGGAGAGAAATCCAGTAACCAACTGAACAATGGCTGTATTCAGCCTGATCAGGCTATATCCCTGTGAACAGGGTATATCTCTGACAGAAAAGCTGCTAGCCAAGAGAAAAGGCAATATGGAAAAAACAGAGCCTGTGTGCATGTGTGTGTGTGTGTGTGTGTATGTGTGTGTGTGCATGCACATGTGTGTGTGTGTGTGTGTGTGTGTGTGTGTGTGTCAACTCTCTAATCTTTTGCTCAAAAGCTGGTCAGGTTACAAGTAGACAAAGATTCCAAAATAACATCAGTAATTAAAGGTGGATTTTTTTTCCCAATTGTTTAACCAGGTGAGACACACTAAGCTGAAAGCTTGTTCACAGGTGCAACCTGGCAGCACAGGGAAGTAAAGTGACTTGCTCAGGGTCACACAGTATGTAAGTGGGGGCTGTGGGATTCAAACCCAGGTCTCCAGATTTGCAGCTCAGAGCATTAAACCACTGTGCTATACTGTTTCCCAATTTCATGAGCTTCTGTGAAATTACAGAATATTGTGAAACTTTTGTCAAAGCCATGTCCATACATTTTGCCCAGATGTACACTTGACTTTCCATTGTAGAGGAAGGTAAAGGCAGAGTAAAGTGTCAGTAAGGTAATATTCAAAGGAGGCTTCATAGTAAAAGTATTGTGGTGCAAGTGTCAGGTCACTATCTTGAGTGATGAACCATGAAGAATAGTGATGGACATCACTGTGCATTAACCTGAATTCCTGAAGTATGCCAGATAATCACTAGAACTCACTGACTTAATGACTTGAGGAAGCACGTGCAAGTGCGGCATTGTTTCTCTATATGCTACCTGTTAGAGCTGTGCGAAATATAAAATTCTACCTGCAGAAAACCCACAGAATGACTATTTAGATTCTGCAGAATACCATGAAATGTTCATGAACATTCCACAGAATTTTGCACAATTTTGAATTTCAGTTATTTCACTATAATTTTAATGGCACGCATCCAAATAACAACAAGTTTGGAACATAAACAGTACCCCATAGCTTACAAGAGTGTACTAAATGTCAGAGTTGTAGATTGAATGGGGCAGAGTTATGGGTGGCTAAACATTTAATAAAAATTTCATTTTCAGTTATTTTGAGATCATTTTAAAATTTCTTATCCAAATTTCTACACAATATCAGGGTTTAGAGAAGCACTTAGAATGTGTATATGCACCATGTTTTAAGTCTCAGGTTTCAATAGGAGTTGAGTTATAGGTAGCCAAACATTTTGCCAAAATTTGGATGTTTGTAATTTTAGTATATATTTTTTTTAAATTGAATGTACTTTATTCATTTTATACCATTACAGTACATGTTAACAGGCATACAGCTTTCCAACAGTACTTACAATTGTACACTGGCATGAGCCATTAACAAGGTATATGTAACACTTTAAACACTCTACCATAAGTTAAATATTTGGAGAACAACCTAATCCACCCATGCCTTCCAATCAGTGGGAAACTAACCCCCCACATCACCCCCCTCCCAAATTAACCCCCCTCCCATCCCTCCAGAGCCAGATTCACCTTCCCCAATGGTGCATTTTTCGACTACTAGGTAACAGCACAATCCCCTTTATTTAAAATACCCGAATTAAAGGGCTACTCCATATGGGCAACTCTAGATTAAAGGACTCAGATGTCACCTTATGGAGTGGCTATGTAGTGTGTTGTTATTTACCTAGGCATTCTAATCTTCTAACTTGATTTTCTAAACAGCAGGGGGAAAGGACCAGAGCGTGAGAAGTTTCTCCCATCTGGCTTTGTACAGGGAGAGGTTACTATGTAGGCTCGCAATTGCCTTTTCTAATCTTAACTTATGTAGGAGTTCCTTTACCATTCAAGATAAGAAATCACATGTTGGTCCTTCCAATAGCGAAGGACCGGCCTTTTAACCAACAAAGAAATAATGGCCATATGGTACCTCCTCTCCTTGAAGGGGACAGTGGTGTAATCCCCTACTATACAAACCTGAGGTGAAAAGTATTCCTGCAACCCTAACAGTGGGTTAGCCCTTTCCAGAATAGTTTTCCAGAGCCCAACTACCTTGGGGCAATCCCATAATATGTGGAGTAATGTCCCTGGTTCCTGTTCACACCTGAAACATGCTTGATTTTGCCTCTTACCCATACCATACAGTTTGGTTGGAGTATAATAAATATTATGCAAAATATAAAACCGTGTTAGTCTTAGTTGGTCATTGGCAATATATAAATAAACACATTCCCAGATTTTGTCCCATGAAAAATTAACGTGGGAAATATTTTAGCATAATTTTGATAGTATTCATTGAAATGTTACAAAAATTAAACAGACATACAGCTTATCACTACATTTGTATATGCACATAGTTTCAGATTTCTAGCCTTAAATGGGACTAAGTTATAGCCTGCCAAACATGTTGTCAAAATTTAAATTTCAGTAAGTTCCCTCTCATTTTAAAACTACATATCCAAATTTAACCAGAGTTGAAACATTTAAAAAACTGTACCACATGGACATTTCTGAAAATGTTCATATTTTCAGCTTTAAATGGGACTGAATTAAAAGTAATCAAACTTTCACAACATTTAAAAATTTAATTTTGCAAAATGTAAACTACAAATTTATAAATCCCTGAAACTTTAAAACTAGAGAATCCAATACCAATAAATTTTGCAGGTTCATAAACCTTACAAGGAGTCTGTGTGTGCCAATTTTATTAACTGCTTCCTGTGAGAAATTGCAAAATAATACATGTACCTAAATTCAAATCCCATGAGTCTTTGTGAAAATTGTTTAATTTCATGAAAACTTCCATAAAACTGGAATTTTCTAATTTAACTCAGCCTTATCTAAGAGATTCTAATTAAAGGATAAGGTATAAGAGGCAGGTAGTGCAGGGGGACACCAGGTTCTGGAGTTACTGTAGATGCACAGTTTTATCAAGAAATGGACAGCTGAGCTGAATAGCACAACAGTGGTAGACCCCCAGTTTGAGCAAGAAAGCATAGAGTGTCAACAATTCCAACCTGAATGCAGGATATTTAAGGATCACATCCACTAAATTTGTGATCTGGTGAGCCTGGCATACATGCAAGTCTAGGTCTGTAGAGGTACTCAAAAAAATGCAGTGCGGGGAAGACAATGTCTTTGGCAGCAGGAAGAAAGAATTCTGGCTATTCCAACAGTGTAGATCGACAGAAAAAGGATTAGGTGACTCACGTTTTAAGGGAGTTTGTCACTGTAAAGAACAAAGAGGATATCAGTGGGATCAGTAGTACTACTGAGTCAATCTGGCTATGGCAAAAGAAAAGGGGGGGATAGTCACCCAGAGATGAACAGCAGGACCCTCAAAAAGCTCAGCCCAACTTATCAAATGAAGTAGTGACAAATGCATTGTTAATGTCAAATTCCACAAAAAAAAATTCTGTATGCTTCATCTACAGTATATGCTATCATAAATATGTGAGAAAATGTCACTAATCATTTTTTTTCTGCAAAATTCAAACTGCTTAACCAATTTATACAGTTGTGCCAGATACCAGGATACACTGACTATGGATATGCATGTCAAATGTTTACTCTGTGCATGCAAGAGCACAGAAGTTACAAACATCCACATTTTTGATAGTTCTCACAAAGTTTTGAAAATATTTACAAAGTAAAGTTTTGAGCCCCCATAAGTTAAAAATCTCTTATCTAATTCTGTCCCTATTTAGATCATTCTATAAGTATCACAAAAAGGTTATCCATACTAATTTAAACATGTCTAGCTCCAAAGGTGCCTGAGTTTTATGCAGATGAAATTTTTTCATTAAAAATTTCCTGAAAAAAATAAAATTATAGATTTTGAGCACATATAATTTTGTGACGATGCATCATAGTGTCATGAAATCTGATACATTGTTAGAACACCTTTCATCAAGAAATCATGCCAAATTTAATATCCCTGATGCAATAGATGGTTAAGGTATATGCAGATAAAAATGTTCATGAAATTTCACACAAACAATAAAATGACAACGTTCGACCAGAACCAAAAGTCTCTTGGGTTTTGGGAGCCCCGGACAGCTCCTGATTGGCTGAAACAACTGCCCCTTCTCAAAATTAATATGTAACAGGCTCCCTCAATGCCTGATTCGTCCTGTAAAAGGATGCAAAGAATTTTCCCAGGTTTTTTCCTCCATAAGTCTCTTGCACAGTCCCAGAAACCTTGGTACAAATCCTGGCTTTTGGATTGGTTATGCTGTGGTCAAAGGCTGCAGATATAGCTGCTGGCAAACACAGTTCAATAGGCAGTCCATACATGTCCCAACTTTAAAGCTTTGGTGCAGCCAGTATAAACACTTTCATTTAACCATAACCCCACTGTCTTGTAGACATCTTTCTCCCTATTATCCGGCTGCAGAATTTAACATTTACAGTTAATCACCAGCCTGTCACTAGAGCCAATTCACACTGTCCCCAGGTGCTAGGCAGGCTCAGTCATTGATATTTATCCTTTGCTTATTAATATTCATGAGGCTGGATCATTAACACTGTTAGGCACTCCTATGAACAAAATCTCTTGTGGCTCCTGTCTGTCTCATCTGTGTCTCCAGCCCCCGTACTGCTAAATTTGGGGACCGGAACCACTGAAGAGGCATTTGTTCCACTACAGCAGTGGCAGAGAAACAGAAATGCACCAGCGCACATGTGTGGGCCTCCAGCTAGCACCGAAGTGCAGAAACAGAGTGGTGGCTAGGCCACTTGCTCCTAGGGCCCCACCTCCACTAAAACACATGCAGGGGCTGGATGGAGAATTCAGAGACAATCAGGACTCAGACCAGGTGCAGGGGCAGGACCAGGGGATCAAGGGGAATGGGATGCACTGGGTGCCCCCTGAGGAGCAAATTAAGGTAAGCCCCCACAGGAGGGTTACAACATCATATCATATCATCTGCCTTACTATATTACCTCACCCAATTGATCTACTGTACAGGTGGTCTGTTATCATCCTATCCCACCCTTCAAGCTCATGTTGTCCCCCAAAGGGGCTATGCATCCCCTTGCCTTGCCCCAACCATGTTTAAACCCTTTAAGAGTAGCTGCCCACCACATACACCAGCAGTTTGTGCCATAGTTTCTTCACCCTCTCAGTGAAGTGGAACCTCTTCACATTTTCTTGAACTTGCCCCCACCAATCCCCAGTCATGCCCCACTAGTAGCTGTATCTCTATTTCTTTAAAATAGGTCTTCACTGTTCACCTTCTGTATACCACTGTGAAACGTATATTTCAGTCATGTCTCCCCAGTCATGCCTGGCCTTCAGCCAAGCCTCATAGGATCTGCCCTGCTAGTCTTGGATCCTCTTGGTGACCCTTCACAGAACTGACTACAATCTGTACATATCTTTCCTCAGGTGAGCACTCCAGAACTGTGCACAGTTCTCCAGGTGAGGCCTCACCAGGGGTCTGTACAGTTGCAGAATCACCTGACTTCTCCTACTGTGAAAATCCATCCTTATGCACCCCAACATCCTCAGTAGCTTGTTATATGATCTGTTGAACTAACTCATTTGCTTGAGGGAGTCACTAACTATGACCCCCTTATTCCTCTCCTCCATTGTGGTGGTCAGTCTAACTCCTGATATCCAGTATTCTGTGCATGGATGCTGTCTCCCTAACTGCACTATTTTGCACTCCTTGGCATTGAATCTCAATTTCCAGACTTACAGCCATCTCTCTAGTTTCTGTAGATCCTTCTTGAGCTGTCATACCCCTTCCTCGTGGCCTACACTGAGACAAAAAAAAACAACACAATACAATGCAGCACAACACAACAAAGCATAAAAGCTACAGAGACATGCAGAATACAAGGAGGGGCAGAGGCACTGTGGGTTACCCTAGAGACAGGGAATGGAACTGCTATCCTCACTGGTGTAATCTACAGACCTCCATCATGAGGGAGGGGAGACAGATAAGATACTGTTGGATGCCACCCAAAAAGATGGCAACCAGGGGGGAGGTGCTGCTGGTGGGGGACTTCAATCTGCTGGATGTGGATTGGAGCATCCCAGCTGCAGCTTCAGCTAGGAGCAGGGACATCCTTGACTCCCTGTAGGGGGCATTCATCAGGCAACTAGTAAGAGACTGCACTCTTGAGGGAGCAATATTGGACCTTGTACTCACCAGTGGGGACAATATTGCAGATGTGATGGTAGGTGGCCACCTGGGGACCAGTATTCACCATACGGTGTGGTTCAATATAAGTACAGTACCAGAACTGAACCACACAAAGGAAAGGGTCCTAGACTTTAAGAGGGCCAACTTTACAAAGATAGGGGAATGTCTCTGGGATTCCCTGGCAGGTTGGGGGACAAGGATGGAGGATGGAGTGCAGCTACAGTGGGAAAAACTAAAAGGGGCCATAGGGAAGGCAATGAACTTCTGTATCAGGCAAGTAAGCAAAATCAAGAGGAAAAAGAGACAGCTATGATTCTTAAAATAGGAGGCTGGGAAGGTAAGGGCAAAAAGTTAGCATTCAGGAGGTATAAGGAGACACAGAGGGAGGAGGATAATGAGGTGTATCAGGAGAAGCAGAGGAAGGCAGGGAAAGCAGTCAGGAGTGCAAAGGTGCAAGCGGAGGAGAAAATAGCAAAGGCAGTAAAGAAGGGGAAGACATTTTTCAGGTATATAAGTGAAAGGAGAAAAACCAAGGGAGGGATTGTAAGACTAAAGAGGGAAGGGTAGGAGTGTGTGGAGGGGGACCAGGAAAAAGCAGACATCCTGAACAAATATTTTTATTCAGTGTTCATGGAGGAATGGGAAGGTGAGGGACCACAGATAAGTGACAGGAGCATCGAACGAACGGAGGTGGACACTAGTCTATTCACAGATGAGAGAGTCCTGAAGGAATTCGCAAATCTGAATGTGGACAAGGCAATGGGGCCAGATGGATACATCCAAGGGTATTGAAGGAGTTCAGAGAAGTGCTGGTTGCTCCTCTGACGGTCCTGTTCAACCACTCTCTTGGGACGGGTGTGGCCCCAGAGGACTGGAGGAGAGCAGATGTAGTCCCACTTCACAAAAGTGCCAGCAGGGAAGAAGCTGGCAATTACAGGCCAGTCAGCTGGACTTTAGTGGTGGCGAAATTGATGGAATCACTGCTGAAGGAAAGGTTTGTGGAATATCTTGAAACCAGTGGCCTACAGGATCTAAGGTAGCTTGGATTCACTGGAGGGAAGTCATGTCAAACAAATCTGATAGATTTATTTGACTGGCTGACCAGGGAAGTAGATCAAGGTGGAGCAGTGGATGTGGCCTACTTAGAGTTCAGTAAGACCTTCGACACAGTTCCACATAGGAGACTAGTAAACAAACTGGGCAGCCTGGGAGTGGGTCCAAAAGTGGTAAACTGGGCAAGGAATTGGTTGGGAGATAGGCATCAGATGGTGGTGGTAAATGGAGTTCACTATGAGGGACAGAGGGTGACCAGCAGGATTCCACAAGGAACAGTACTTGGATCGGTCCTCTTTAATGTCTTTATTACTGACATTACACATAGAAACATAGACTTTGATGGCAGATAAGGACCACTTGGCCAACCTAGTCTGCCCATTTCCCTACTTACAGGATAAGCTGCAGATCCTAGTTAACCAACAGTCTATTTCTTCCTACCCCCCACAAGAATTGCCTTATGTCTGTCCCATGCATTCTTGAATTCTCCCACAGTTTTAGACCCATAACCTCCTCAGGAAGGCTGTTCCATGTGTCTGCCACCCTCTGTAAAAAATACTTACTCACATTGCCCTTGAGTCATCCCCCCTCTATCTTCCAATTGTGTCCTCTTGTTCTTGAACATCTCTTTTTCTGAAAGATGCTACGCTCTTGGACTTTGTTGATTCCACTGAGGTACTTAAAAGTTTCTATCATGTCCCCCCTCTCCCTCCTTTCCTCAATGGTATACATATTAAGCTCCTTTAGTCTCTCCTTGTTTGGCTTCTCTTGCAGACCCTGCACCATTTCAGTTGCACTCCTCTGGACTGCCTCCATCCTGTCTATGTTCTTGTGGAGATGGGGTCTCCAGAACTGGATGCAGTACTCCAGATGGGGTCTCACCAACTGTCTGTACAGAGGGATAACAACTTCCTGTTTTTTGCTGATGATGCCTCTTCCTATACATCCATATCCCCCAGCCCTCCCTACTGCCTTCCACATTGCTTGATGATCTTAAGGTCATCTGATATGATAACCCCAGGTCCCTTTCCATTTTGTTGTTACTACCTCCCCATTGTGTAATCTTGCCCTGGGTTTTTGCTTCCCAGGTGCATTATTTTGCACGTCTTTGCATTGAATCTAAGCTGCCATACGTCTGACTGTTCCAACCTTGCCAAGTCCCTTCTCATCCTTTCCATGCCTCCTTGTGTATCAACCCTGTTGCAGATCTTTGTGTCATCTGCAAAGAGGCATACTTTTCCTTCCAGTCCCTCTGCAACGTCACTTATAAAGACATTAAAAAGGACTGTACCCAGTACTGAACCCTGTGGTACCCCACTAGTAAGCCCTCTTTCTTCAGTGTAGACTCCATTTACAATTACCTTCTGTGTCCTGTTGTCCAGCCAATGTTTTACCCAGGCTACCACACCGGGACCCACTCCAAGGCTGGTTAATTTGATTATTAATCTTTTGCATGGGACTGTGTCAAATGCCTTGCTAAAGTCTAGGTAGGTCATGTCCACAGCCCCTCCCTGGTCTACTACTTTGGTCACCCAGTCAAATAAATCAATTAGATTCATCTGACATGCCCTTCCCACTGTGAACCCATGCTGCCTTGGGTCCTGTGCCCCATAGCCTCCAGGTACTCAACAATTCTTTCCTTCAGAAGTGATTCCATCACTTTCCCTACCACAGAGGTCAAACTAACAGGTCTGTAGTCTCCTGCCTCTGTCTTGCTCCCAGGTTTGTGAAGGGGAATCTCATCTGCCTTCCTCCAGTCCTCAGGTACCACACATCCTCCCATGATTTGTTAAAAAGGGTAGTCAGTGGTGTCACTAGTTCTCCCCTTCATTTTTTTAGAATTCTGGGGTGAATTCCATCAAGCCCCATTGCTTTGTCCACCTTCAGTTTTAGGAATTTTTTCAGAACCCTTTCTTCTGTGAAAGGACTGGGATCGACCTCCCCTATCCAGAGTGCTTCTGTTAATTGGATTAGGCACCTCCCCCTCCTCCTCTTTTGTGAATACTGAGCAGAAGATTTGTTCAGTATCCCTGCCTTTTCACTGTCCCTCTCTGCCCACCCACTGTCCATTCTATTCAGCCTCACAATCCCTCCCTTTGTCTTTCTACGCTTCCTGATGTACCTATAAAAAGTTTTATCCCTCTTCTTAACCGAGTTGGCTATCTTTTCCTCAGTTTGGGCCTTTGCTAGTCTGACTTACCTCCCTGCTTCCTTCTGCCTTAACTGGTACAGTTCTCTGTCCTGCTCCTTCTGTGTTTCCTTATACTTCCTAAATGCTATCTTTTTCTCCCTAAACTTCCCTGCCACCTCTTTTGAGAACCATATGCAGAGGGGCTAGAAGGGAAGGTATGCCTTTTTACAGATGACACTAAGATCTGCAGCAGGGTAGAAACTCCAGGGGGCTGGAAAAATGAAAAGGGATGTAAGAAAGCTTGAGGAGTGGTCAAGAGTGTGGCAACTAAGTTTCAGTGCGAAGAAGTGCAGAATCATGTACTTAGGGCATAGAAACCTGGGGCAGACTAAGATGGGGGAAGTGGTACTGATGTCCACCAAATAGGAACGAGGCCAGGATTAATCATAGCTGATGACCTAAAGGTGGTCAAACAGTGTGACAAGGCTGTAGGAAGAGCAAGTGGGATGTTAGGGTACATAGGGAGGAGCAATACCACCAGAAAGAGGGAGATGGTGAAACCACTGTAAAAATATTTGATGAAACCTCACCTAGGGTACTGAGTCCAGTTCTGGAGACCACATCTCGAGAAAGGACATAGACACAGTAGAGGTGATCCTGAGGAGGGCAAGTAAATGGTTCAGGTTCCGCACCAGAGACCCTATGAGGAGAGATTAAAGGACCTCAATATGTATCTCTGTCCTCTCCCCTCTGTCTAAGGCGTTGGAAGAAATTGTTTCAGACCAACTAGTCTCACACCTAAACAAATATAACCTGATGTGTAAACAACAACACAGCTTTAGGAAACTACATAGCACCAGAACAGCCCTTACTGAGTACACCAATCACCTGCATAATGCCCTTGACAAAGGGCACCTAGTTGGTGCCACATACATAGACTTGACAAAAGCCTTCAACCTCATCAACCACCCTCTACTGTTGGACAAGCACTCCACCCTGGGCCTCTCCTCTGAAATCACAGCTTGGTTTCAGTGTTACCTCACTGGGTGGTCACAGAGAGTAAGGATTGATGGAGTGCTGTCTAACGCTAAGTGTGTCACCATTGGGGTCCCCCAGGGGTCTATACTAGTCACACTCCTCTTCAGCCTATTCATTAACAGACTCACAGAAGCCTGCCCCCATTCAAAGATGTTACTTTAAGCAGACAATGTGGTGATTTTTAATAGTAGCTCACAGCTTGTGGATCTTTCTAGTGGCCTACAATTAAGCTTTAAGTCTGTGGAGGACTGGTTTGAGAACAATAAATGTGTCTTAAACTATAAAAAGACAAAGTCAATGCTGTTTGCTGGGCATCACAATAAGAAAAAAGTCACTCCCTTGGTTGTCCAAAGTTCATTTGGTACTACCCATGAACAGGTTGAATCATTTAAGTATGTAGGCATCACCCTGGATGACACCCTCTCATATACCGTACCACTCCTGTTGATAACATTGCAGATCTGGCCAACAGAAAACTAGGTGCGCTCCTCTGACAATATTTAAATCTTACTGCAGAAGCTAGATACCTGGCAGTCTCAAGTATGGTCCTCCCCCTCATTGACTACAGTCTACCAATCTGTGGCGCTACCTGTGAATCAGTCCTAGGAAGGGTAGAAATGGTCATTAACAAAGCCTGTCAGTTCACAAGTGGAGCTGATAGACTTACACTTGCTCCTTGTATGCGCTTACCAACTGGTTCCCCTTGCAGGATAGTCTGAAATACCAGTCCTGTCTGCTGGTTAAAAAAGCCCTCTTGGGCCTCACCCCTTCTGCAATTGGTGACCTCTTCCACCCAATCAACAACTACTCCAGAAGGGGTATGTCCAGATATGCCCTGCAATTCCCTTTTCGAAAAACTAGCCAGGGTAGATGTACTGTACATCTGCTATCCAAGCCACAAGGTGGTTTAATGATCTCTCTGAATCCCTAGTGGACATCTCCAAAATCACACCTTTTAAGAATTCCCTAAGAATTGAACTTGCTTTGAAATCTGCTTGCTATTGTTTTATAGGTAGCACCCTATATGACTGCCTATTATTGAGCGACTCAATATGAGCGACTCAATAATAGCACTTGAATCTAGAGCGAGCTGTGAAACAAGGAGTTATATCCTGTAGAGCAAGTGTAACAGGGAGCTACACTTGCTGAAGCAGGATGTAACATGATAGTTGGGCTGGCACTGCTGAGCTGGCCATGTAGCATGGCAGTATGTGCTACTAACCCTGAAGTCAGTGACACGGGTTCGGATCCAGCGCCTGGAGAGGAAATAATTTTTTTTAAATCTTTGTGATTTCCCCTAAGTCCACGCCCCCCCCATGGAGTTGATAATCTTTATTTTAGGGGCTGTGGGGGTCTTACCCCCAACAGATGGGGTGCAGGGGGCATGGCCCCCCCCACATAAAAATACATATATTGTCTTTGTTTTTGTGTGGATTCAGCGACTATCGTTATTTGTGATGGCCGCTCTGGCATCTGTCGCCCTTTCTCAGTTGGGTGCTTTTCGACTCACTCTTAGTGGTCGGCGCTTATTAGGAATCGTCTTTATCACATAAAACTGTTTAATATGACCAAACACCTCTCTGTATAATGTTGTGGCTTGGCTACTACTGAACTCTGCACTGCTATACCTTGTTTCCAACCTTAAAATCTATACTTGACCTTGCTCCTCTTGAGCTGTTGAAATCTTGTAGTATATACCGTACGTATTCTAAGTTATCTATTTGCTACTGATGTGGCTCCTGTGTATCTATGTTATGTATACCTGTTTTGTCACTGAGGTGGAACCTTTGGAAAACAGCACATGTGCTCAAAGGTGTTATCAGAATTTCAAATACATTAATGTACAGCCTGCAGGAAAGGAGGGAAAGGGGAGATATGATAGAGGCTTTCTAATATCTCACGGGTATAAACAAGGTACAAGAGGGAAGTATTTTCCAAAAAAAAAGATGCTCAAAAACAAGGGGGCATGATATGAAGCTGGAGGGGGGTAGATTCAGGGGAAATATGAGGAAGTACTTCTGCCCAGAAAGAGTGGTGAAGGCCTGGAACAGCCTTCTAGCAGAGGTGGTGGGGTAAAAACTGCAGCAGAATTCAAGAACGCATGGGATAGACATAAGGGAACTTTAGTCATTAAGGAAGGAAGGGCCAAGTCAGAGAGCAAGTAGGGTCTACTGTGTTACAGTAGGTAGGGAAAATGGGCAGACTAGGTAGGCTAATTGGTCCTTATCTGCTGTCAAATTCTATATTTCTATGCATGTTTCTATTGCCTGTTAAAAAACTTTCTAGTGATAACTTCTTGGAGCTTATCAAATACTATGGCTTCTCTGTCTCTCATGGCGTGCAGATCAGATTCTGCAGTGTGAGTGAAGCCGCACATTCTGCCTTTTATGAAAGTTTCCCTCAGCTAACATCAGAACTAATCATAGTGAGCTGACATCATCAGCTTGTGATGTCATCACGTCACTCGCTTCTGATGCTGACACCTGATGTTTACTTTGTAACCAATGTATTTTATAACTTTTTTCAAACACAATGGTTATTGTTTTAGTTTAAATGTTTATAGTTTCATACAAAAAGTTAAAGATTAATGAACTTACAGGACTCTGATGCCTCATCAATGCTGGTGCCCCTGGATGCAGAGAAAGCTTTCCATAGGGTCACCTGGGATTATTTGTTTGATTTGTTACCCAAGTTTCATATCCCACCCACCTCTGTCCATTGGGTTCAGGTGTTATACTTCCGTCCCTCGGTCCATATCCTTTGTAATGGGGTATTATCTGACCCCTTCCAGTTGTGTCAAGACACTAGGAAAGGCTATCCTCTCTCCCCTTTCCTTTTCAGTCTATTTCTTGAACCGCTGCTATGGAAGATCAAGATCTCTCCCCTGGTGAAAAGTATTTCTGGAGGACGTTTCCAATACAAGCTTTCCGTTTATGTGGACGATATCCTGCTACATCTCACCTCCCCTGTCTCATCTCTATCTGCTGCCTTGGACACTATCTCAGAATTTGGTGCATTCTCTAATTATAAATTAAATCTGGCTAAGATGGAGGTGATGCCACTCAATGGTGTTACTTTGAGGTCTGAAGTGGAGCATTAAGGGCTGGTCTGGATTAGCAATAAACTTAAATATTTGAGCACATACATCAGTACTATCCCTTCTAAATGGAAGCAATACAATCTTGATGCTGCAGTTCATACTGTTCACACTGATGTGCAACACTGGAATCTTTTGCCTCTTTCCCTATGGGGCCACATTAGCATAATTAAAATAAAGGTTCTTCCCCGTCTTCTTTATCTGCTATATATGTACAATCATGTTTTGCCAAAATCCTGATTCTTGCAACTTGACAGGATAATTTCCTCATTTCGGTGGTGTGGTAAGACCCCCTGAAGGGCTCTCCCTAAACTGATGTGATCTAAAGAACGTGGGGGACTTCAGGTGCCCAATTTCTTCCTATACTATCTCTCTATTCATTGTTCCCAGTTTTCTCGCTGGACACAACATCATTCAGACGCTGACTCCTCTAATTACCAGCCTGTTTGGTCAGAGACCGAACACACTTTCTGCTCTTCTCATGATTTGGATACTCTCTCTCTCTGTTATATATTTCCCTTAAAAAACTTCCCAGTTCCTTACATGACTCCCCGATAGAGGCATCTGTACATGCTCATTTATAATTTTGTACCCTTCTTAAGGTGCAACCCCACAAAGATATCTCCCAACCTCTTGTTGGCAACCCGAATTTTTGGATTGCGGGGCATATTCTTACAGCTTCTTTTTGGCCTTACGGCGAAGTAGACAGGGTATCAGGCTGAGTAGTTGATCAGAAACTTGTTACTTTTCAAGAAGTTAGACTTCGGTCTCAGTTGCCCTCTTCTACTTGTTTGACTCTCCCATATGCTTATGTCTCACTTCAGGTCTGGGCTCTGGGAGGACTCATACCAGACTTATGTCCTCCCCATGTTCTCCTCAGCCCCTAATTCACTTGTCATTTCATTTTACTATAAACAGCTCTCAAAGTTCCTTGCACAGGCAGAAGACACAGCTTGTTATTACTGGGACGAGACACTACCTCCCTCCAGCTCCCCATGTAATTGGACACATATTTGGAAGCGTCTATATAGATTCATCAAATGGGATAGGTATCATCTCCTTCAATTTCAGGTTCTCCATAATCTTTATTTCACTCCAGATAAACTTCATAAAATGGGAAACTGCCTTTGAATACTTACATCAGATGTACTAAAGAACCCGGTACCTTATTACATGTCCTTTGGGCTTGTGAAAAGGTTGCCCCTTTCTGGTGCATGATTCAGTCCCGCCTGGATTGCCTTCTTGGTCTCTCTGAAGCCTTCCTCCGAGAGGTGTGTCTGTTGGGGGATTATGGCGATAGCTTGGTTAGCAATAAAAGGTACCATATGTCTTACATCCCTTTGTGCAAAAAAGTGATATTGAGACACTAGCTTGATCAAACTATCCCTTCCAATACAGAGTGGTTCAAGGAGATACTGTTTGCCCTACAAGCTGAACTGATCATTGCTTAGTTTGCCCATAGAACCTCTACCTATAGGATGGTTTGGGAACCCTTAGATACTCTGCTAACCACATAACTTTTCCCTTTCTCCCTTCCTTCCTCTTGTGACATCGACTTTCTCTGTTTGGATTAGGGAAAAGAAGTGCCTCTGGTTATTGTGGCTCATGTGCCTGGACAATGTTCTGTTCTCTTGGTGCCCTGGTAAGTGTATGTGTGTTTCACTACTGATGGTCTTCCAGTGGCGGGGTGGGGAGGGAGGGACTTTGTAGCCACAGGGCAAGGCTATTTTGACTATTACTATGTGGTCTTGTGGCTTCATTACTGTTATATATTCTTGGGTTCCAAATTTTTCTGCTTTTCATGTTGCTCTGCACTTTGACAATGTTAAGGCATTGCGGTGGGGGGGGTTATGTGTTGTGTTGCAATTGTTCTTTTAATTGTTGTGTCTTAATGTTATTCTCTCTGAAAATTTAATACATCACACTAAATTTGAAAAAAAAGATTAGTGGACTTGAGGGCAGTCTGTCTCTTGGAGTGAACCTAAAGAGTCTCCATACTGGGGGCATGTGACATTATGATGTTGCTGACATCTCACTTACATGCTGAATATTCAAAGTAGCTCTGTCTCTCAAATATACTTTCTTAAGAAGAAAAGGAGACAGACAACACATATTCTCTACAGAGAGGCATACTGAATTACTCAGTTTCAGTCCACAGACCTAAAATGTGAACTCACTGCAGAGACAGACAGGACTCCATTATTTAATTAACCTGTTATATCTGTGGACAAATAAGAAAACACTGCTTGAATATGAAGGTGCATTCTGAGGTATTAATTTTGTCAGTCACTTGTTTTCAAGTTGTGCCATTATTTGGTAAGCTCCAAGAAGCTATCACTAGAATGTTTTTTAACAGGCACTAATTCTGAAGTACTTCAAAGTTAAACTGTTAATATATATAGGACCGTAGATAGTCAGGAAGCCAGATGAGGCTTGAATTTAAAAGCATATGAGGTAAAGCCTTTTTATCTTCTGATGCTAACCAGGAAGTGAACATGATGAAATTGTGAATGTGTATTCTCAGCCACAACAAGCTCCATATATAGAGTATTAAGACTTAGATGATAAATAAACTATATTCTTATAATTTAGAACAGAATGGCACAATAAAGGTGCTTTTGGTAAATAAATAAATTAATTAAATAGTGGTACAATAACATGGCAATGCATACATTTAAAAGCCTTAATACGTTGAATTTAGAGAGTGAGTGTGCATAAACACATGCATTGATATTTAGTATTTATTTGAACAGTGAATTAAAAAAATGCTGTACAGCAGGGACTCAAAGAATGGTAACTTGCTAGCATCCACCCACACATGGATGCTAACTAGAAGTGGGAAACTATCAAGTTAGGGCTCGCAGAGGCCACTAGCTCTTGTACAATGACACAAAGCAAAAAGGCTACTGTAGGTCCAAGAAACCAAGTTAGTTAAGCAGGGAGGTGCTGGAAAAGGTGAGGGTAAAAAGAGCAGCCTTCAGAAGATTCAAGGGATCCAATTGGGGGAGGATAGGGAGGAGTACCTGAAGAAATCAAGAGAAGTGACCAGAGCAGTTAGGGCAGCCAAGGCTTAGAGAGAGCTTAGGCTGGCACAAGGTATATAGGGAGGGGAAAAGGATTTCTTCAAGTACCTAAGGGAGAGAAGGAATTGCAAAGACCAGATTGTAAGGATCAGAAAAGATGGGGGTGGGTGGAGAAGGGGGCCGACCAGGTGGAAGTGCTCAATGAATACTTCTGTTCTGTGTTTACTAGGGAAAAGGATGCGTCACTGCCACAGGGGATGGGGGGGTAGGCATGGGGGGGTGGGCATAACAGATGAGGATATCTCAGCAACCAGGCTACTGGAAGGCCTAAGGCCCCTGTGGGTGGATAAGGCACTTGACCCAGATGGTATACACACCTGAGTACTGAAGGAGTTGGTGGAGGTCCTGGCAGAGCCAATAGCAGACTTATTCAATACCTCTCTTGGAACTGGGTGCACAACCCAGGACTGCAGGATGGCACATGTGTTGCTCCTCCAGAAAAGTGGACCCAAGGATGAACCAGGCAACTATAGACCAGTCAGCCTTACATCCATTGTGGGGAAGCTAATGGAGACGATCCTTAAGGAAAGGTTAGTAACCTTTCTAGAATGTACTTGTCTCCAGGATGGAAGGCAACATGGGTTTGTCTCTGGCAGTTCCTGTCAGACCAACCTGGTTGACTTTTATGACTGGGTGACTTGGGCACTCGATGGGGGCAATGTGGTGGATGTCCTGTATCTGAATTTCAGCAAGGGCTTCAATTTGGTGCCACATGGGAGGCTCATTAGCAAATTGGGATACCAGTAAGCAGGGGCAAAAATGGTGGAATGGGTTAAGAACTGGCTGCAGGCCAGCAGCAGAATCTAGTGGCGGGAGGGGAACTCTCATCTCCAAAAGCCATAGCTAGTGGAGTTCTATAGGGCTCGGTACCGGGCCCTGTGTTGTTTTGACATTTTCATCACAGACATCTCACATGGCATTAAGAACAATATTAGTCTTTTTGTGGATGATACAAAGATCGTTGCAGTGGTAGATGATACAGAAGGGTGGCAGGAGCTACAGGATGATCTGGCTAAACTTGAGTACTGGTCAGAAACATGACAGCTGGGGTTCAAAGCAAAGATGTGCAAAGTCATGCACTTGTTGTCAGCTGGTGGTGAGGAATGGCTAGCCACTACATAGCAGGAGAAGGATCTTGGGGTGATAATAACAGGGCAAATGAACCACTAAGCACAGTGCAGAAAAGCAGCATTACTTTCACTACAGAAGTTGATTTGTTCTATGTCACTTTATTGTGTACTTTAAATGTAGCATTGTAACAGTAAAGTTCTAGGAAAGCTTTTAATGTTTCACTTCACAACATAAAATTACATATAAATCAACTTCTGTAGTGAAAGTGACAGCACTTCATCTGACCTCATTATGCATTTCTGTCTTGCCAGATGACACAGCCTGACATATGAGCACCTTATTATAAAATGATGCAATTCCCCTCCATGAAAACAAATCACTTGAAGACATTGAAAACCTTATCTGAGCTATGTCCCATAAGTCTGGACCTGACCGATCCTATTTTTCCTCAGTTGCACTGCCAACAGCAGATATCAGGAGACTGGTAATGGAAGTAAATAAGTTGTATAAAATACACATGCTTTGTGCTCCGTTTTCCTTTTTTTTTTAAATATCTGAATTAGAATGAGCATTGGCTAACTGAGCTGTTGTGCCCCAGATTAATTTACTGCTCCGAGAATGTGTGCTGTGCCCTAGATCCATTTGAGGAGTTTACTCACTTTTCAGCAGCGCTTCGCTATTTCCTCAGCTGCCTGAATGAACTTATCTTCATTCACCAATACAGCTTCTGATCATGGTAATAAAAAAAATAAAGTGCTGTGTTCCAGATCCTTCTGAGAAAGTGTCAGTGCATAGAATGCCTGTGCTCCGGGTTATTTTTTTAAAACTGGAATAGAATGAGAGTTGCAGTCAGAGTTTCTGTTGCTGGAATGGAATGGAATGAAGTGGGTTTCAAGCAAGGTGCTGTGTAGCAGCCCACCTACAAATGATGTCACTTGCATTTGAGCCTTACAGCGGTTGGCAAATGCAAGAAAACCATACTGGTAGTGGGTGGCATGAGGCTTGTAGTCAGAATAAGGAAAACAGTCTGTAAAACACAAAGATAAGAGCTACCCTAATCAATCGTGACTCTTAAGTGTCAGAATCCACAGACATAGACAGACAGCATCAGAGGCTCTTTAGTCAGTCATCCTGTTTCAGCATCATCAAAACGGTTTTACTTTTAATTCACCTTCCAGCTTTTCCTGCTTGTGGTTGCATTTTGCCTATAATTTTAACATTCATACTGTGGTAGTCATCCTAATCTTCCTTAAAGCAGTTTCAAGCAAGGTACCATATAAGATGATGTGTTACATTATTGTATAGTACCTAGTCAGCACAATAAGATAACTCTTCAGGTAATGTGGAACTTTGAATGTCGTAAGGGGCAATATTGGGTTGTAGTACCTTAATGTGGTTAATTTTTCGGTGATAAAGTAGAAGATTAGGATGGCTATCACTGTTTTAAGTACCTTGTCGTTCAGTTCACGCTCAGTCACATCAGCCATTCCTTTTAGCCATCATCATTCAACCACTCACAGTCATATCCGTCATTTCTTCAGCAGTTATCATTCAGTCAGTCTATTTCTGCATACATGCCATAAGACTCTATGAACACATTAATATATATTCCCAGAATCTTGTCCTTAGGGTTTCCCTGTGGGTAGACATGCTCACTTGCTCTCCTTGAAGTCTGCATCTTGATAGTGAGTCCCTCATCTTGGGTAGGGGTACTTCTCTGTAGGCTGCTTGTCTCCTGTGGCATCTTCCAGCAGTTCCACTGAGTGGTAATATCCAGCACTTCAAGGGAAGCTTTTGCCATGCAAACCCATGGTTGACAGCACCTCTTAGTGTAGTATTTAAGACTCCAGATGCCAGAGGGTGGAGCCATAAGTCTGCTGGGGTTCCTTTAGCTGTACAGACCACATCAACAATACCTCTGAAACTTATTCTCCAGGTGGCATCCTAAGGTCCACCTAGTTTCATTCCATAGCCCTTTCCTTTACTTTCCAGTCAAGGTCAGCCCTCATCATGATCTTCAAGCTAGGTGCTACCCTTTCAGCAGTCACTACACCAGTCCTGTTGCCAGCTGGGGTTCATCTGTTCATCCCATTTCGAATCCACTTTTTGTTGTGCAACCTTTAAAAATCCCATGCGGTGCATGTATCTTTAAGAAATTGCCTGAGTCGGCATTTCTGAGTCTGCCCGAATTTCTCAAGTGACAGGTGACCCCCCCACCACATGTTAATCATAGGGTGGAAATGCTTTTGTCAACAGGGAGCCAGTTATGAAGTGATTCCCCCTCCCTGAATCTGCCATTCAGCTCCCGAAGTGGTCAGAACCCTTGCAGCCGAGCTAACTTTTCTTTTGTGCTGCTTCTTCATCTGGCCAATAAGAAGCAAGACTGAGGCATGCAATGCAAGAGAAACATGGCAATAATGCACTGCAGTGCAGTTCCTCATCTGTACTGCACCACTGTCTGCCCCAGAATAACGCGTCGATGCGAGGCAATGGAAGCTGAAGGCACCTCCACATTCAGCAAAAAAACCAAAAAAACTGTCCAGCTCCATGACACAAAGTTGGTCTGATGATCACCAATTTCTTTATTCAGTAAGGTATTGCTCTGGAGAGTCTGGGACATGATGGGCTGTTCTTGGAGCCAAAGGAGCGAGAGGTCACACAAGTGGCCTGCATAAAATTGAAGTTCTGTTATTAGCTGGCCTGCTTACATAAAAAAAATGGCAAAAAGTAGACACACTAAAAAAAAAAAAATGACATCATTCTGTGACCATTTTCTTTTGTTTGCTCAGACTGTCAGTCCTCCTCCAGTTTCTTACTAGAAAGGATGAACAACTCCTGACAGTTAATTTCAAGAAGTTGATCTCAGCAATGAAAGATGATTGAAAAAACTTTTAATGACAGGCATGTGGCTTAATCATACTGAATCTTTTCAACCCTCTGTGCAGCAAATTGTCTGCTTTTATGTGGCCAGTATTGTTGTGTACAGATAATTTTACAAAACATTATGCTTTTGCTGATAATGTGTGTGAAGAAGTATAGATAATGTAGCCCCTATTGGTAACAGGACATTTACAATGTTGGGAATGTCCACTGTGTACAGTCATGTACGTCATGACTGACTGTGTCCAGCTCTCTCTGCCTATGTAGCACACTGGCTCGCTGTATGTTGAAACAATTCTCATGATTTAACACTGCTTTTTTATTAATCTAGACTGAGTACTAATTTAGAACTCTGCCTAGATTAATAAAAAAGCAGTGTTAAACCATGTGTTATAAAGTTTGTCAAATACACTGTTTGGCAGTTTTCCCATTATCCATGTAAAATGAAACCATATTTGGGTCTTATATTACAAGTAATGTGTGGCATCTGCTGAAAGCAATCAAGCTTTGTCCATAGTCTGTAGTCCAGCAATTTGCAGCTCAGGCTGAGCTACCACAGTGTGGTCACTGATTATAGATAATATCATACTGCCTTCTTCTATAATCAGTGACCACACTGATCATAATAGTTTTCAGAAAGTGCACCCACTAGTGAACCAGGGGATGGTTTATTGTGTAACATTTTGGCAAGTGACAGTAAAATCCCAGGGCTCTGTCCTCTAAGGTACATATTCAGAGTTAATAAGGGGCATGTCATGTGTGAATAATATGCCTCTGGGATGTATTATTCACACAACGACATGCCCCTTATTAACCCTCACTGCAGAGGGGCCCGAGGGAGGGGTACATGAGCTGTCACCCGAGGGAGGGGTAAATGAGCTGCATTTCTGAAAAGTGCCCATGTGTTGTGCGATGAAGCAACACCCCAACCCCCACCCCACCAATTGGGAGCATGGAGTCTGTCAGCAACAGGCAGTTTAAATCATGACAGCATGTCAGCTGGCAAGATTCTTGCCAGCTGTCATGATTTCAATAATAATTGCTGTGTGTCAAAGTTCTTTTGTATGCAAAAAAACACTTGAAGCCTTTCTATTTCATTAATGAATCTGTTAGACAAGGTACAGGAGGAGGAGGGTTGAAGGATATGGGCAGTTGGTATTTGCTCTGTTGGCATACTCATATATATATATATATATATATATTATATATTTTTTACCACCTCCTCATTAGTACCTTCATGAAAACTGTACCGTATCGATTGAATCGGGACTGGCATATCTGGGTGTGAAGTTGAGCGAGTACTGCTGATCTATGTAATCTTTTCCTATCTGATGTGTGTGTGAAGCTGGTTGGTTTTCACCTATACCCCTTCAGACATGTATCTATGTGGGTCATTGACCCAGCTACTGTGTATAAAAACTAAGAGTCAAAGGAAAAAAATGTTTTCATCTGAGCCCAGATTCATAAAATGACAGTCTAAAACCATGTCCGGGTAGAAGGAAAGATGGGTCAAAAATGTATGTGTTGTGAATTGTCCCAATTCCCCATGTGGCCTGCATAATAATGGATAGGATGAGGACTTTACTGGGAAAACAGATGCTGCCGAGTGGAATGGGATGCAGTATACATTCAGAAAAGGCTTTGTGGGGGGGGGGAGCTCATTGTGGGGCTGCCACACATTGTCACCCCCCCACCCTCATATTAATGCCAACTATATTTGAGAAATATTCATTTGGTCAATGGTACTGAATCGAGAACTATGATAGAGTAATAGAATTATTTTTTTTTAAGCAAGTGGGGTAACCAGTATACTGAGTGGGGGGGAGGGGTAGACATTGGGGTGAGTCAGAGATGGTAATTTTACATTTGGTATGCCACCTATAGCACTGTAAAGTTACCTTTTCCCTCACTCCCAGACATGTCTGCCACATTGGTGACCTGGGTGGGGGGTAACAAGTGGGGGGCCCAGTACTGAACCGAGAATTGTGAGTAATTTGTTGATTATTTTCATAACAAGTGGGGTGCCCAGTATACCATGTTTGGTGTTTGTGTGGGCAGGCTTAATTGGGGGTGGAGAAGTGAACTGCAATTGAATTGTGGAAGTAATATGATCTGTCAATGGTATAGCCAAGTTTAGCAAATAGTGCACTGTTAAGACAAGTTTCCTTTAACCCTCGCTTCCTGACAGACCCATCACATTTGTGACCTGGGAAGGGGTGTTTGCAAGTGGTGTGCACCCGGTACTGAACTGAGAACAGTGACAGTGTAATAGGATGATTTTTTTTTTAACAAGGGGGGTGTCCGGTATACCGAGTGAGGGAAGGGGGTAGACATTGAGGGTGAGTCAAAGATGGTAATTTTACATTTGGGATGCCATGTGTGGCACTGTAAAATTACCTTTTCCCTCACTCCCAGCCATGTCTGCCACATTGGTGACCTGGGCGGGGGAGTAACAAGTGGGGTGCCCAGTACTGAATGGAGAATTGTGAGTAATTTGTTGATTATTTTAATAACAAGTGTGGTGCCCGGTATACCGTGTTTTGTGTTTGTGTGGGCAGGCTTAATTGGGGGTGGAGAAGTGAACTGTGATTGAATTAAGAAAGTAATATGATTTATCAATGGTATAGCCAAGTTTAGCAAATAGTGCACTGTTAAGACAAGTTTTCTTTTCCCCTTGCTTCCTGACAGGCCCATCACATTTGTGACCTGGGAAGGGGTGTTTGCAAGTGGTGTGCATCTGGTACTGAACTGAGAACTGTGACAGTGTAATAGGATGATTTCTTTTTTTAAACAAGTGGGGTGTCCAGTATACTGAGTGGGGGCAGGGGGTAGCCATTGGGGGCGAGTCAGAGATGGTTATTTTACATTTGGGATGCCATGTATGGCACTGTAAAGTAACTTTTTCCCTCACTCCCAGACATGTCTGTCACATTGGTGACCTGGGGGGGTAACAAGTGGGGTGCCTGGTACTGAACCGAGAATTGTGAAAGAGTAATAGGATGATTTTTTTCTAAACAAGTGGGGTGTCCGGTATACCAAGTGAGGGGAGGAGGTAGACATTGGGGGTGAGTCAGAGATGGTAATTTTATATTTGGGATGCCATGTGTGGCACTGTAAAGTTACCTTTTCCCTCACTCCCAGACACGTCTGCCACATTGGTGACCTGGGTGGGAGGGTGGGTGTAACAAATGGGGTGTCCAGTACTGAACTGAGAATTGTGAGTAATTTGTTGATTATTTTAATAACAAGTGGGGCGTCCAGTATACCGTGTTTGGTGTTTGTGTGGGTAGGCTAAATTGGGGGTGGAGAAGTGAACTGCGATTAAATTATGGAAGTAATATGATCTATCAGTGGTATAGCCAAGTTTAGCAAATAGTGCACTGTTAAGACAAGTTTCCTTTTCCCTCGCTTCCTGACAGGCCAATCACATTGGTGACCTGGGAAGGGGTATTTGCAAGTGGTGTGCACCCGGTACTGAACTGAGAACTGTGACAGAGTAATAGGATGACTTTTTTTTTTAAACAAGTGGAATGCCTGGTATACCGAGGGAAGGGGGTAGACATTGGGGGTGGGTCGGAGATGATAATTTTACATTTGGGATGCCATGTATGGCACTGTAAAGCTACCTTTTCCCTTACTCCCAGACATGTCTGCCACATTGGTGACCTGGGTGGGAGGGGGGTGTAACAAGTGGGTGCCCGGTACTGAACTGGGAATTGTTTGAACAGCAACCCAAAAATTGTTTGCTCACAAAACAATACTGGCCCAGTAGTTGTACATTATATGCAATGCCAACATTTTTTTTAAAAAGGCATGCCACTTATAAATCAGAGCTTAATGTGCAGTTATGTGAATGTGAAAAAAAAATTACTCTATGAGGACATCATTTGAATCTTGCATACCGGAGACCAGTTCAGAAGTGGAATACCACACCACCACAGATTTCAAGAATCACAGAGGTACATTTTGTCTTCACTTGTTTATCTTTATAAATTAGTACATGCATATTCAGCATAATTTTGTTAGTGCATGTTCTGTTGATGGTTAATTGGTTACATAATGTGGGGTGTGTGAGAGTTACTAGCTTAACTTGTACAAATTATCAGGAAGACTTGTAAGAAAACACCGTTGGTTAATTTTGCAGCATAGAAATCAAAAGTATGTACCTTTCCTTCTGTGATAATTGTTTTGTATGTGGCTACCTGAGCTTGGCTATCTGATGGGCCATTGTGACTGATCTCGGAGGAGTGCACTGCCATCCCACTGCGCTCCCTCTGCTCCGCCACTGAGGGCCTACTAGCAGTTCTGCTGACTATGCTGAAGACCTCGGGTGACAGTGTGCTTCAGGTGACTGGCCTGCTCCAGTGGAAGTCGATAACCAGATCACTACGTGTTCTCCATCAGTTGATTCGTTTGACAGGGGTCTGGAAAAGTATATTTTTCTAGTGAAGCTGCATGCCATCTTAACTAATGCTGATTTTAAATGTTGCTTATTTATATGTGGTTAATTTAACAATCTAAATTATATAAAAAGTTTTTCATTTCATAGTAGCCCTGAACTTTTGGATCCCAGAGCCCCTAGGCTTGTGTGACAGTGAGCTAAAATTTGATTTCACATACTTCACTATTTATGTTTATGCAGGGAATTATTGCAAAAAAGTATGTGTTGCAATCAGTACGATTATGGTGGCATTAATCTCTAACTATTTTTGGTACACGAAAAAAAAGGAGCCATGAAGAATCGGTATCATCACCATCCTATGACAGCATCAGCCACAATTCAGAAGCAACAAGAAGTCACATCAACACAGACGATGAAGAAGTTATCTGTCTCAAACCACAAAATGAACAAACATGTCCATCCATATAGAAGATGAGATGACATCAACCCATCATGAGGATGAAGAAACCCACAGCGCTACACTTCCAAGGTATGCAGACCAACCAACCGTCTCCAGCCATACTGAAGATGAAGGAACTGTGACTGAAGTTTAAGATGACTGCAGATCATTGTGTCCAAAAGACCCTGAACCATTGGCAAAGGAACATTCTCCATGTTCCAAGAAACAGCCAGGAACCACCACTTTCCTCTCCCAACTGAGTAAGTGAAATACTATTGTTTCATATTTGAAAAGATAAAGTGATGTATGTTATACATATACAACTTGCCTCACTTAGCAACAAGTATGTGGACATATAATAACTTGTTATATGTCCACATACTTTTCGCTCAGACTGATTTACCAGCGTGTTTGGCACATCTGTACAATTCATATTTACTTGACGAGACCACAATAGCATTTGCTCCTTTCCATTCCAGTACCTCTAATAAAGTTGATGTGTGCCTCCATATTGCCCAGTGTGTGCAGTAGAGAGAGTTTGTCAGTTACATCGAACCTAGGTGTGATACAACCTGGTGTGATACAATTTATAAACTCTCACTGCTGCACACACTGGGCAATATGGAGGCACAAATTAACTTCAGCATGTTCTCTTCAAAAATCAAAATGAAGTACAAAAATGTCAGTAACATGCAAGCAATAATACTCACCAGGGTGGGCGGTATTGGTCTATACCCACCTGCCCAGGGGCTTAATGAGGCCCAATGCCGGGTCTTATAGCCCCTGGAAGGGCAGGTGTAGCCCATACCACCCTATAATACCACCGTAGTCCTGGATGGTATTATTGTGCTTAGAAAATGTTTTTTCATTTTTTTATAATGATTTCATTAGGAAAAAAGATGGTAAACTATTAATAAAAATGAACAAAAACAGCAGCTTCTGTAAAACAGTCTCTTTATTGGTTGAATTGCCAGAAAAGGGGGCTGCTGTTTATTAAATGACAGTGTCTCTGTTTAGTAATGGATGTTTTTCAGCCCCAAGACTTTACTTATAGTACTCGCTAGGCATTTATTTGTTTTTCCATGTCTACCCTGTCCGGGCTCATATCCAGCATTTAAAGACCAAGCTCCTCCAGCTTCTCCACATCTGATCTTTCCTGCAGCCCCTGGATAATCTTGGTTGCCCTTCTCTGTGCCCTTTCCAGCCTATCCTGTCACTCTGCAAATGTGGCCTACAGAATTGAAATCCATACATCAGCTGTGGTCTGACCAATGGTTTTTATAGTGGAATGATCATCTCCCTCCTCCTACCTATAAAACTCCTCCCAATGCATGGCAACACTCTTGTTGCTCAACCAGCTGCTTGTTCACACTGACTCCTAACATTTAATGTGCCAGAGTTCCAAATTCCCACTTCATGTTATTGTTATGTGACCTGCAGTGTTTCAACCACCCACCCCCAAGGCAGCAAGTAGTACTTGGGTGAAATAATTTTATTACTGTAACATGGTCCCTCTATGCCTATCCCAGCCTCTCTTAAAGCTGCCCACTGTCTTCAACGAGATGACATATTCTGGCAGTGCATTCCAAGTGCCTGCCACCCTCTCTGTGAAGAAGTGCTTCCTTACCTCCCTCCCTCCTAAACCTCCCACCCTCCAACCTAAGAGTGCGCCCCCAAGAGTTATGGTTACCACACAGCTTAAAAAGATTCTCAGTATAAACCTTATGTATACCCTTCAATTCTCTTCAAGTACCTGAAGGTCTCCACCCAGGTAGTACTCTGTCCTGAGATGCTGCAACCCCCCCCCAAGTAGTTTAAATTAATTGCAATGGTTATATATTCCCCATTTTGTCCCTGAGTACCATCAAACCCTCCCTACTGAAGTGTAGCCTGTCTAGTGAAAAGAGTGCTTTGTTTGACCAGGTCTCCTTTTAGTCCCCAGTACAGATAAACATCTTCGCTGAGAAGGCCAGCAAACATTCTTCCTCCCTGCTGATCTTCCATAACTCTCTGAACCTAATTTACACTAAATCCACGTCATCCCCAGCTAGGTCTTTCATTCCCATATGCATAACTAAATTAGGTTTTCCTCCAACCTCCCTTACTATTTCCCTTATTCTTCGGTCCAGCTTCCCCGCTGTCACTCCTGTTGTACAAACCACCCTTCTGCTTGCGTATACTTGTTATATGTGTTGTGTTGTCCCTACACATTGTCTATTACAGTAAGTGTGAATTAGAAGACACTCTCTTCAACTGTATCTACTAACAGAACTGACACGGTGGCAGTAGGATAAATCACTATACAATTTCCAGCTTGATTGCTGTGTGGTGTATGGTAACTGAGCTCTACGGAATCTGAATTATCTCATATCACATATCACACATCACAATGAGGTGTTGAGTTTCATAAATTGTTTACTGACCAACAATATAATTGTATTATAGTGGTTAGTGAGGTGTTGAATTTCATAATTTTTTTTTCTGACCAACATCTTCAATAATATAAAGTGGTTAGTGAAGTTTACTACATATGTAATACTTTGTATTTTATATTATTCTGATTAAACTCTGAGGCTACATACATTATAAATTTTATGTGGTATATCTGAAAGTGGACTAGATCTTTTTTAGACCCTGCTGTGTTACCAAGTGGAGTTTCTTGGTCCTTGCTATGTCTCATTGGCGTATTGGGTACTTTACATCTTCATGTTACACTATCATTAGGTGTACTTTCTCTTCTTTCTGGATTACGATTCAAATTCAAAAGGATATTCATAAATGCTTCCTGCTTCTGCTCCATGCACCTTTCTGACTTGTACAGTATATCATTCTCCTTATCTGTTTAGCATCAAATGATGTTGTGTTATATATGCTCTTTTCTGGCATACCAGGTCCTGTAGGTGTCAGAATCATCTCTTCTATAGGTGATTCACTGATACACCGTTTATATTGTGGTGTTTCCATGGAAGGAAAATTAACTCCAAACTCCCACAACTGGATCCAGACTATGTGCTATTCCTAAATGTCTGTGTCCCTCACAGATAATTTTGCATCAAGTACACCCCATTAGTGTATAGCATGACAAACAGCAGTTTAGAATATTAGTGGTTATGTGTAATCTGTAATTGGTCATTCTTGCTATTGTTAAACTCACACAAACTGCAAAATATTAATTCAGCCTTATGTTTAGGTGCCACTCCTGTGATGACACACCCACTATTTTTCCCATTTGGGTAGTACCCGGGCAAAGGTCCCTTGCCAACTGCAGTATCTAACAGCTGCCAAGAATATGGAATGCTACACTGGGCTGCCCTGGAGGCCAGCTTGAATGTGAGACTCTATAACTGCAAGCAATGAGTCTGACACTTGGGTTGTTGAGCCAAAAGTAGAAATTTACTGAAACTGTGGGGAATAAAATGGTAATCATAGCAACAAATGGTACAGTTTAAATAGAGGCAAAAATAAAAATTCATACACACAAGTTAGAATTAATGTATACTGTATATCCATACAGGGCACCTACACCACAATCAGCTTGAGACCACCTCTAGAGACTGCAGACACTTACCACCCAGCAGCCCTCCAGATATCACACTTTCCCATCATAAGCACCCTCCTAGGCCTTAATCATGAGCTTTATTCACTGTAGAACTAATGAAACTGGTGACAACTGTGTCTACCTCCGAGCAGTTAGTACTCTGACCACATCTGCCAGATACCCTTCCTTGGCTGGTATCCAATTACTGTGTAAACTCTATATAAAACTAGTGATTCAGTAATTACTGCACAATTCCTGCCACCAGTAAGTCCACTGACCCCTTCTGCCATAAACTGACACATTGAAAGTCGTGTGCTCCTGCAGTCTCCATTGGGGAAGCACCATCTTGCCTGAGAAGAGCAGCCTGGGGCCGATCATTCAATCATGTAGCGAAATGTATTTGCTTGCCACCTTGGTAAGGCAAAAATGATACTTTCCACTTGCAGAAACTAAGCAGAAAAGTAAACACACTTGGACAAAGTTTCACTGAGATAAGGTTCAACATCTAAAGCATTTCTACCAAATATTTTGGTAATAACCACTATTGAGAAACATATTTTTGGATAAGTAGTAAGTGTGCCTACGTTAGTAAGTAGTTGTAAGGATTGTATCCACCGATGAATATAGATTTTTTGTTAGCTTATAACCTAACAATCAATAGTAATTGGGTTATATTTTTGTCTTTTCTTGCCAGGCACCAGTGACTCACCTTTAGTAGCTGACATCAGAACATTCATTAATGCAACAATGTGTGTATCAGAAATTGAGACAGTAATAACAACACTATCCAATTAGTAGAAATACTATTTATTGAGGAATCACTTTAAACCAAGCAGTCACTTCTTGTATCCATCAACTTTCATACATGGCTGTAACCAGGGATTTAATGGTGGAAAGTGGCTGAAGATATACAACTGGCTAGTGTACAGTCCAAAATTGGATGGAGTGTTTTGCCTGCCATGTGCACTGCTTGTACATAAACATGACAATAAGGGAGTTCTAGCAAACAAACCATTTACAATATGGACAAAAATATCCGACATCTTAAGTGGACATGCCCTTAAGCCATATCATAGACTTGCATTACAGGCAGCTGACTCATTCAAAATGCAAATGGAGAAGCCAGAAACCAATATTCCAGTAATTATGGATCATCAAAGACAATAAAACATTGCGCAAATTCGACATATACTGAGACTAATAGCTAAAGCAGTCCTATACTGTGGAAGACAGTGCATTGCCTTGAGGGGTAGCCATGAAAGGCTATCAGACTGTGGTAATCATGGAAACTTCCTAGCACTGCTGCAGCTTCTTAGAGAATCTGATACCATCCTGAATCAGCATATTGAAACCTGGCAGAAAAAACAAATTGAAAATAGGCTCAGTCAAGTACGTTACATGTCACCTATGTAACAGAATGAGGTGATTGAAGTGATTGGTATACACATCATTCAGAAGCAAATCCTTAGTGAAATTCAGGAAGCACAGTACTTTTCAATGTTGGCTAATGAGGTTACAAGTCATAACCATTAACAGATGCCATTAGTGATAAGGTTTGTTGACAGTAACAACATCAGAGAGGAATTCATTGAATTTGTTGAACTTTAGGTTACAACCGGCCTCACCATTGCTAATGAAATGATACATGTCACTGAGAAGTCTGGACTGAACTTAAAGAATGTTAGAAGGCAGGGATATGATGGTGCCACAGTGATGTCAAGGCTCAGATTAAACACCATTCACCTTTAGCAACCTATGTCCACTGCAGCAAACATTGCCCAAACCTTGTGATTGTTCACTCTTGCAAAATTCCAGCAGTATACAATACATTGGATAAGATGAGAGAAATATGCATGTTTTTCAACTACAGCCCAAAGAGAGAAGAATTACTAAAGTGCATTATCATCAAACATGTAGAAGGAGAGAAATCTCCGAAGCGATTATTGGATTTGTGCCAAACAAGATGGGCCGAACGTGATGAAGCATTTAGACATTTCTACCAGGCATTCATTTACATGGTGACTGCAATGGAAGTAATACCATATGGCCATCATTCAGAAATGTATGCTGAATTATTTAGCAGAAGCAACTGGGACCCAAAGACAAAGACGGATGCATGTGCAGTTCTTCATGTTCTTACCACCTTTGACTTTATCATTACCTCGACAACAGTATATTCAACATTGTCACATCCGCATGGCATTTCTGTGAAACTTTGGAGTACCACAAATTACATTATCAATGCCTATTCAATGGTATCTGAAGTGAAGCAGACATATGCTGCTCTTCGAGAAGATGTGAATGCAGCTTTCAACAAAATATACGCACAAAGAATCAGACTAGCAGAAAAGGTAGGAGTGGAACCTTATAGACCAAGACTAGCTGTGAGACAGCAGCACAGACCTAATGTGCCAGCTGAGACAACCGAAGAGTACTATTTGTGAAACTGGGCTATACCACTGATAGATCATACTGCTTCTGAACTAGAATCATAGTTCACTGGTAATTGCCTTTTTACAATATTACATAAAATTAAAGAACATTTTTAAATGATTGTCCTATCTGATGGATTCTTTTCTCCTAATTGCAGGTTTATCCATTACAGCCAGTAAGATTATGCATGTGGTCCCTTCTGTCCTGTGCTCTCCAAGAGCAGAACTGCCAAATATAGATAAACTTGGTAATGCCTACAATGATGATCTACCTTCTCCAGAACTGTTACAAGAAGAACTTTTCCATTGGAAAGTCAGCTGTTGTAACAGATATACCACTGTTAAGGACATGCCAAATACTGTTGCACAGAGCATCAAAATTTGTGACCGTGATATGTTTCCAAACATTTCTGCACTACTGAAGATGTTTGTAACTTTACCAGTTACTTCTTGTGAATGTGAAAAAAGTGTTAGTACCCTGAGGAGATTAAGTACTTATCTTCATGCAACGATGGGAGAGCAATGACTAAGTGCTCTTGCTCTCATGCACATTAACTGTGATTTACATGTGGACATTGACATGGCCATAGACTTGTTTGCAAAAATGCGCCCACGTAGAATGCAAATTTCATCTGTGTTATAGGTACAGCATCTATTTTATACATTCCAGTGACAGTCAAAATAATGACTGAAGTGGACTATAATACATTTTCAGTCCCGTTTCAGTAAAGCTTGTACCAAGTTTTGAATCTGTGGCTTTTCACTTAACTGTGGCAATGATTGTGACACTGAATGTTTTGAAAGACATGCAGTACAGCAAGTAACGGACACCATCAAAACAGCAGACACTAAGTTCATGTCTGCTGTTTTTATTGGTGTCAGTCACTACTATGCTATATGTCTTTCAAAACACTCAGTACTCTCACAATCATTGTAACTTTTAAGTTATTCATGAATTGATGTCAAGATTTGGTCTGGGGGGGGAGGGGGCTATGGAACCTGAGCATGATGGATGCCAGAACATAGAGCTCAGAGACCTAACAGGTTAAATAACTTAAGAAAGGACATAAAATTGGTCAAAATGCTTCTCTCAATCACAACCACACTATAGACAATATACAGACAGGCCTGGATATTCAAAGAGGTTGTGTTTGTGCAACTGCGGAGATGCGCCATAGAGTGATATTCAGTGGGAGCAACTGTGCAGTGCAAGTAGCAGTGAGCCAATGCACAATAGAAATGTATGCATGTGCAAGGGCAGGGGGCAGACCCATGAATGTGCAGCACAGTGCGATATTCAACCCCGACCAATGGCGCAAGCGAGGAGCAACTGTCAGTTGTGTGGAGCAGACTTGAGCCTATAAAAACAGGGAGCAATTAAGAGGAGGGCACTTGCACCAGAGGGGAGCAGGGCAGTGGGAGACAGACAGGCCATCTGAGAGAGGAAGAGGAAGACAGGGAGAGAAAGAGAAAGAGAAAGAGAAAGAGAAAGAGAAAGAGAAAGAGAAAGAGAGAGAGACAGAGAGAGAATGAGAGCGAGAGAGAGTGAGAGAGTGTGTGTGAGAGAGAGAGAGTGTGAGAGGAAGTGTGACAGACAGGGTGCCCACTGAGGGAGTGAGAGAGAGTGGGTGCCAAACAGAGCCACCAGACCCAAGGGGAGTGACACAGGCACCCACAGGGGTGGGTGACAGAGCTGGCAGGCACAACCCAGCCAGGGTACACAGGAAGGGGCCCTGTCAAATGACAGGCACTGCCCCACAGAGCTGGGGGGCCAGTGGAGCTGGATGCCCAGGGGATGACAGGAAAACAGGGTCCATGGCCAGTGCAGCATTTCAGATGGAGGCCATAATGAGGGGTGTGAGGAGGCAGGAGGTAGAGCAATGTGGCCGTGGAAGGGCCCATTGGTGGTGTGCCTGGAACAGGCAGTACCAGCCCCGCATCAGCTTTGAGACCCATGCAGACACAGAGATCGTGGGCAGTATCACCTCAACTGGGCAATTCTGAGGCAGCTGTTTGAGCAGTGCAGTGAGGAGATGCAGGCACCCACTAGACAGATCCATGCCCTGACAGTGGAGACAAAGTTAACAGCTGTCATGCGCCTGCTCACTATGGGCACCTTCCAGAGACCAACAGGGGACACCACAGGCATAACCCAGTTGACCACGTCATGGCTCCTCACACAGTTCCTCAATGCCCTGCTGCCACATGCTGTAGAACACATCCACTTCCTCAGCACATGGGTGGAGTGTATAGCAACCATGCAGGAGTTCCACAGTGTGGCACGTATGCCTGGCATTATAGGGGCCATCGACTGCACCCATTGGAGCATCTGCATGCCACCTGGCATGGAGGGGATAGCCTACATCAATAGAAAGGGCTACCCCAGCATCAACTACCAGGTGGTATGCGATGCCAGGGGGTGCATAACCAATGTCTGTGCCACACATCCTGAGGGCAGCACATGATGCCTTCATCTGGCACAGCTCAGAACTGTACCACAGGTTCGAGAGTAGGGACACCCCCACAGGTCACCTAGTGGGTAAGTATGGTGAGACCATGGGCAGCCGGGTACAGCAGGGCATGGAAGGGGTGGCCAGGGCAGGGGGACTGCTGTGTGCATCCGGGAGGGGCATGGGGCACAGAGATGGGGTCACCAGGCTAACCATCTCTCCCTCTCATACCACACAGGTGACAGTGGCTACCCACTCAGTCCCTGGCTGCTCACCTTCTACCAGCGCCCGTCATCCCCAGTGGAACAGCAGTACAATGAGGCACACACTAGCATGTGGAACATCATTGAGCGTATATTTGGGATGCTGAAGGCACGGTTCCATTGCCTGGACAGGTCCGGCGGTGCCCTACAATACAGCCCCTCAAAGGCCTGTGGTCTATTCCTGGCCTGCTGCATGCTGCACAACATGGCCATTGACCGTGGGATAGCTGAAGAGAGGAACAGCAGTGGGGACAACGTGGGCGATGGGCTGGGTGGTGGTGGGCAGCCCCCTCTCTGGGTGGAGAGATCCCCAGCTCATGCGGATGGCACAACACCATTGGGATACAATAGCACAGGAGCATTACAGTGCACGCAGGTAGGTGGACAAACATCCATGTACAGAACTGACACAGTGGCAAGACACACAGCCATGTGTGGGCATGGCCATGGGCATGCACACACAGGCATGTGGCAGGGGCAGGGCAGTGCCACATGTCCACAAGTAACACCACATAGAACTGCACAACAACAAACACACACACTCACACACTCACACACACACGCACACCCTCCCACACAGTGGCACCCGCAGGCATGAGACTGGGCACTAGCAGCATGCGCTAGGTGCACTATGGGGGTTATTGTACCCAATGCGCCATGTGCCCTATGGTGCTGGGGCACTATTGGGCCTATGGCACTTGGGTGCTATTGGGCCTATGGCACTCGGGCGCCATAGGCCCAATAGCACCTGAGCACCATAGGCCTAATAGAACCTGAGTGACATAGGCCCAATAGCGCCCAAGTGCCATAGGGCCCATGGTGCTCAAGCGCTATCAGGTCTATGGTTCCTGGGTGCTATTGGGCACATGGGGCATGGTGCCTTCATGGCCCTATTGTGCACCATGAGTCATGGGCCCCTATAGCACTCACACGCACATTGTGCATACTGACCCCTGCCCTGCCCTATGCCCTCTTTGGACCCCTGCCCCATGTGCCAATGTGGCCACACCCATGCCACGCATCTCCAGAGATGTGTGATTGCCGCATGCATCACATCTCCATATGAGGCGTGCATCTTGAGCACGTTGTGCACGTGCGCTACTTGGTGCCATTTTGTCCTGTAACTTTGATGTGGCACCATGCCACATCGCACAGTACCTCAGTTGCATAACTGGAGCCAGGATCAGCTGGTCTACCTGGTGGCCCACCTGAAGCCCCATGCTGCCAGCCTGTTTGGCCAGCAGCCCCTACAGAGACCCAGGATGGAGGTGTGGTAGGCCATTGCAGATGGGCTGGTCCAGACCACTGGTGTGCAGCACACCTGGGAGCAGTGCCACCACCGGTATGGGGACTTGGTCAGGATGGACCTGGAGAGGCTGAGGTCACTACAGACACACATCCGGAGGGATCTGTGCCACGGCCAGGTGAGTGGGCTCTGTGTCTGTGCACAACCACTGTTCCATGGGGCTGGCTGGGCTGCATGCTATGCTGGGGGGGCCTGTCATTGGGTGCCCTGTGTCATGGCACTGCCAGTCACTGGGTGCACTGCGCCACTGCCCTGGTGCCTTGACCGGCCGGAGTGCACTCTGTGCTTGGGGGTTGGGGGCAGTGGGCTCATGCTGTGGCTGTGTTCTGATGTGTGCCTGTCTGTGTTCCCGTCCTAGGACTTGAAGACCTGGTGGGTCCAGCAGGCCCTGCAGGCCCATCGACTGCTGGTGTGGGACCAAGCAGGTGTGCAGTGGAGGGACCAGTGCATGCAGTGCCACAGCAGACAGGTAGGCACTGTGCATTCCCACATTGTTGTGCAGTGTGGGCAGCAGGGGTGGGGGTACGACCTTGGTCTCCTGTGCCTTGTGCCATGGCAGCTGTGTTCAGCACACAGTGCAGTGTGTGTGGCACCATGGGGCAGCCATTGCATGTGTGTGGCAGCTGTTGGTGGGCTGGGTGTGTGTCTGACTAACCCTAGTGCCACTGCAGTTCCACTGCAGCACCATGCCACCCATCTGCCGCTGTGATTGTTGGGTGGCCCTTGGGTGGCAGGTTCCAGCACTGTACACTGCCATGACTTGCTGGGTTGACAGCAGGCATAGGCCCACCCACTGCAGTTGGCCAGTGTGCCACTCCAGGGGCATGTGTTCCCACTGTCCGTTGTGCCCTGGGGGAGCTAGGGTGCTATGGACATGCACTGATCACCTGTCCCTTCCTCTGCCATAGGTGTCCAGAGGGGTTCCCGCCTGCCTTTGTACTGCCGTCTGCTATGGCATATTATCTTCAGTATGTCACACACAATGGAAATTGTGGATCAGACCAGGAGGATCCTGCTACAGACCGGCACAGGGGGAGGCACCAGGTGCCGGCAGGACATGGCCAGCCATGATGTTCTCCAGCCCTCTTCCTTGCCTCTGCCCTCCCTTCCCCTACCTTCCTCCATCCACCTGTACAGACCTTGTCCCCTGACTCCTTCCCTCCCTCACCTACCCTCCCTCTTGTTTATGAGTGTTTGTACAGCTGTTTTTCTATTGTTCAATTACATTTGTTACTTGTTTACCCTTCTGTGTCCGTGTCTGCTTTGCAGCTGGTGAGTGAGTCCATGCTGCAGTGGTGTGGTGGGTGGCTGTGTGGTGCGCCTGTGTCATTGTGTGGAGAAAGCATGGTGGTGGCATGTCCCTCGGTCAGTGGCCGTGCCTTGGAGTGGCCTTGGGCTGGCTGTTCAGTCTGTGTGGCATGTGTATGGTGGGTGCTGTGTGCCAGGGTGTGGTTTGCTGTTGTCCGGGTGGCTGTGTGCCATCCAGTGGTTGGTGGACTAGGTTGCTCACCCCTGGATGTCAGTGCAAACTGTGCCCTGCATCCTCCATGAGGGGGGACGACTGCATGCCTGCACTCCATGTGCAGTGGTCACCTGTGTGCTGGCTGTGTGTTCCTGGCCTGGTGCCTCTGCCTCCCCGCAATGTCCTCCCCCTTCCCCATTGCCTGGCTCCCTGCTGTGCCTGTGGCTGTTCCTGCTGTGCCTTGGAGCATCATTCTGTGCCCCTTGCACATCCCTGGATGTGCTATGGTGCATTTCTGGTTACTCCCTGGCACACCTCTCACTGCGCCATGTCACAGTGACTGCGATATTCAGCCATGTTGCGCTGATACATGTTTCAGTGCACAACCATTGAATATCACAGTCACTGCAACATTGCACAGTTGAGTTGCACTGCATCAGGGTTGCACCTGCCTTTGGCACATTTCTGAATATCCAGACCACACTGTATGGTAGCATATCAGTTGAAATTTGAAATTGCAGCTGAGACTACATGAGCATGGCTGTATATAGCATAATTTTAAGAAGACGGCCCATTGTGCAGCTGCCATCAAAACTGTCATGTGCTTTGCACTACTTCGGCAGCATAACTTGTTATGTAATAAATGAGACTGTATCACTGACAGTGCTAGAGGTTTTAATTCATAGGTCAACTTGGTCCCATTGTTGTTAAAAAAATGTTGGGTCAAAATGAAAAGTAACTGGGTCAAAACCTAATTAGAAGTACAAATTTCACCAGTACAGAAGCTAAAACTTGTCAGGTAAAATACTTTCATATTCAGTTTTCTGTCTTTTGGCTATTGTTACAAAACTAGGGTCACCACCATTGACCCACTGTCAAGTAAAAAGTGAGTCATTTCAGAGAAGGTTTCAACTTTTTCCCTTAATGCCCTATCTAGCGCTGACCCTGCTCTCATTGGCCCAGATATTCAGAAATGCACCAAAGATCAGCGCAAGTCCAGTGCAGCACAAATCCAATGCTCCATGGTGCAACTGGAGCCATATTCAGAGATTGCACAGGCTGAACTGCGCCAGCGCAACCTGGCTGAGTATGGCAGAGTTGCACCATGGTGCAAACAGAGTTGTGCCATGGTGCAAGCAAAGATGCTCCAGTGCAACTGTGGGAGCAGAGCAACAGGGCAACAGAGGGGGGCACTGCACAGAGAACAGACTCAGGGACAGAGCCATGGAAGCACAGTGACATGCCATAGGAGGCCTCTACCAGCAGGGCACGCAAGCACCCAGACACATGACCCCAGAACACAACAGTGGCACAGATAGCAGGTGACAGGAGGTGCCAATGGCCAATGGAGGGCCACCAAGGGAGCCCCCCCTCAGGCCACTGGCCGTACCCCCCAGACCATAGCAGGCCACACCCAGGACCATACAGCTAAGCACACACATGCCACACAGGCACACAGGAAGCCCACACAGTAGGCGCTGAACATGCTGGGTGGCAGGTAGCATGGCAGACCACATGGGACAGGCTGCACAACACTAAGCAGGGGACCCAACACCATGTGCAGACAGTACCTGAACAATGACCATGGCTGTTTGCCACCACCACACACACAGACAACTGCCACATACCCCTGACAGCCACCCCATGGGCACCCAAAGGAACAGCCACCCACCCAGGTGATGGACACCACCACAGTGGGACACACCACAGCACACAGCAGTGAACCACAGATGCACAACACATGCCCCTGCTCATGCACACCACACAGACAGACACTGGGCCACTGCAGCATGGCTCCTCATGCCACCTGCAAAGCAGACACAGACACAGGCAGGTAAGTCAGAAAAATATATTTTGAAGCAAACTACTTACATAAAAGCAGTGGCTGGGAAAGGGTAGGGACAGCTAGGAAAGGGGACAGGGAACAGGGACTTTACAGTGGGAGGGGGGACTGTAGGGGAAGGTACATCAGGGGATACAGGGGAAAACAGGGGCAAAACTAATGGCGGCCCCATCCAGCCACCCTGGCAAGCTGACGCTCCCTCCTCTCAGCCTGCATCATCCTCCTGATCTGCACCACCACCTCCAGGGTAGATAAAGCCACAAGCAGTGTCTGGCGCATCAGTCAGCTCAACATTGCCCTTGGCGGTCTTTGCTGCCAGACACCTATAACAAGGGGCAGGACAGGTGATCAGTGCAATGGCCCAAGGAACCATGTCAACCCGCAGTGCACAATGGACTGTGGGAACACACACCCCTGGAGGGCCCGTAATGGCCACCCTCAGGGGGGTGGGCCAAAGCAAGCCAGCAACTCGGTGTACTATGACATGGCACAGAGGTGGTTCCTGCTGCACACTGGCCACATGACTGTGCAATGACAGTCACATGGGACAGTGCAATGGCAGCACCATAGCAACAACAGTGGCAGCTGGGTGCATGCCCATCCCACCAACAGCTGACACACATGTCCAATGGACGTGCCACAGTGGCATGCACCATGCAGAGTGCGACACACACAGCTGCCATGGCACATGGTACAGGCAGCCATGTCCACACCCACTCCCCCCACCACTCCCCCATGTACATTGCGAAGGACTATGATAGTGCTTACCTCCCCCTGTGGCCCTGCTGGTGCCGGGCCAGTGCTGTCATGGCGCGCTGCTCCCTGCTGCACTGCTGCAGCCCTGGCCCGCCGTTGGTTCTCTGGTCTTGGGAATGGAATGGAATGAAGACAGGTGCACATCAGTAACTGACCACAGCAACTGCCCCCCCAACCCCTGTGCACAGGGCGGACCTCTGCCTGACACGTCCTGCATGCCTGCATGGCCACATTGCAAGGCAAGTGGAAGCTAGCAATGCCATTCCATGATGCACACAACGACAGTGTACCCCTCTGCAAGGCATGCCAGGTAGCCAAGCCAACAGCACAGTACAGCACCAGGGCAGACACGCAACATGGGATGACTTACCTGGCTGTGGCACAGCTCCACACCTGGAGCATGTCTGTAGCCTCCTCAACCTCTCTGGGTCCCACCGCATGAGGTCCCCATAGTGGTGGTGGCATTGCTTGCCTGTTCTGGGCATCCCATCCTGTGTTCCAGGCTGGCAGCTATCTCTTGCTACACAGTGTCCCTGGCCTACTGCAGGGACACCTTCCCAAAGAGCTGGGGTGCATGGGGTTCCACACAGGCCACAAAGTTGGCCAACTCCACCTGTGATCAGTTCTGGACCTGTCTGCATCTTCCCTGCACCATGTTCACTACAGCAAATTTGGCAGCAAAAATGGCGGGAGGAGGCACACATGTCCACAACATGCACCTGATGCAAGATGTGCAGGAGCATGCGCAGTGCCCACCCATTGCACAGTGCTGGAGATGCATGGAGTGGGCATGGCTAAGCAGGATCACAGGGTCAGAGGTCTGATCCAGGGTTCGGGGGTTGTCAACCATTGTGCATGTGTGTGATAGGGCACGGTGCCCCTTCCGCAACCATGCGCGTAGCTGGCCATGTGCAGCATGCATAATGCCATTACATCACACTGTCCATGCATGGTTCATGATTGACACCATGTTACTGTGATGTGCATATGCACTGCAGGCCTGTGCACCTCGCATGCATGTGCATTGCGCCACCGCAATTTGCTCCGTCGCAAGCTTATTGCGCACGGTGCAATATCTTGATATTCAGACACCACATGCAAATGGGCTCATCAGCCAATTCATGGCACAGTGGGTGCATTAGCATCTCATTACTGTTGCGCCCAACTTCATTTGCATGCGTTGTGCCTTATAAGCACCAGGGAACAGCACAGGCCATGGACCGCTATTGCAACCTTGATAGGTAAGTTGTGCATGCCGCTGCAGCTTACTGGGGGCAGACAGCACTGCAGGGAGGGATGGACCGGGGAGATGCTGTCACTGACACACTGTGCTGTCCATGTCCACAGGCAGCAACATGTCGGCACACAAGGAGGGTGAGGAGTGGGGGCCTGCATGGAAGTGCATGCCCAACTTCACAAAGGCCAAGACTGATGCCCTGTTTGAGGCCTACCTGGACAGGGAGCCCCTGTTGAGTGGTGCCATGGGAACACCACAGGCCAGGGCTGGTGCATGGGAGATGGTGGCAACCTATGTGAACCAGCACAGCAGCCACCAGCAGTCGGCACAGGAGTGCTGAAAGAAGGTGGGAACAGGCAAGCGGTGGATTAAGGAGAAGGTGGCAGCCATCCGGGTGTCCCGTACTGCCACTGGAGGAGAGCCTGCAGATGCACCCACACTAACTCCACAGGAGGAGTTGGTGGCAGCCACCATGAACTGCACCACGGTGGAGGATGTGCCTGGAGGAGGATTCCAGATGGGTGGCAGCCCATCACTGCATGGCATGTATGTCAGACATGCACAGCTGGTGGTACAGAGGCTGTGTACATGGGCATGCTGGTGTGCATGCAGCCGGCATGCATGCCATGTGCATGTATGCACACCCACATGCATGCCATGTTGCAGGACACATCCAGCAGCAGTGTATGGAGGGGCACATGTGGGCATTGCATCACTGATATGTCATTTGTCTCTTGCAGCAACAGCACGCCTCCATGCAGATGATGGGGTGCCAGCAGCGGCAGCAACAGTGGATGCCAGTACGGCCCCGGAAGACCAACCGTCCACATCCACTGGCATCCAGGGACCTGACAGGCTGCAGCTTAGCACCACAGTGCAGGCAGATGTCCTGGATCTGGGGTCGGACAAGGCCCTGGATGTGATCCAGCGGGATGCTAGCCTTGGTGTCCTGTGTGTGGAGACACAGATTGGGGCAGGGTCCGATTCCGTTGAGGACTACTCTCAGCTCCTGGACAGCACGGGTGACATTGTGGGTGTGTCGCCCCTGCTGGCATCTGACACAGGCACCTCACCCAGCACTCTGCCAGTGGTGGAACAGCTGCCTGCTACAGATGTGCCCTGCAGTGGTGGGGTGCAGCTGCACAGGTGCAGGGTGGCATACAGTGGCCAGATGGGTGACGGCAGCAGGCTGCGGGTGCCACCGGGCAGCCGGACACAGGGTCCACTGCCAGTGCACCTGCTGTGCCCATTCCCCCTGCAGGCCCCACTGTGCAGCATCCACTGGAGAGGGGGCTGTACAGTGTGGCCAGTCACCACAAGAGCATCGGCATCCCACCCGGGAGCCCCAGGATGCCAACCGTCTGGCTGAGCACACCCAGCTGCTATGGGTATCTGTTCAGCAGCAAGTGCAGCTTGCTGCTGGGGTGCAGGCACTGCATGCAGAGGTGCGCCAGTTGGCTGAGCAGTAGGAAAGGGGCATTCCGTAGATCCTGGTGGGGATGCAATGCATGCAGAAGGCCACGACTGCATCTTTGGATCACATTGCCAGTGTGATCATAGATGGCTTTGCATTGCTGGCTGCCACAAGGCATGGTTGTGCATAGGTGACCCCTCCACAGTGTGCTGTCCACCCCACGGAACCTGGTGTCAGGTGACCCCAACACAGTCGATGCTGGGCTCTGATGTAGGCATCCCAGGCACACCTGGGGCTAGCCTGTTTGGGTGCCTGCACACTCCCATGAGGACATGGTCACCATCCTGCGGTTCCACCCCTGGGGGCTGTTGGAGCACCCCCAGCTGATGCACAGCCTGTGGCTGCTGATCAGCCACAGTGTGGCTGCTCCCATGACCGTGGTGGCCATGGTACCATGCCACAGCCCTGATCCGCTGGCCGCCCTGACCGCAGTCTGCAGCTGCTGCCCTGTGTGCACATGGGTGGTGTGTGTGTGCCTATCACTGGTGTCGCACCTGTGTGTCGCGCCACATGCTGCCTGTATGTGTGTGCTTGCCTGCCCACTGGACCATGTGGTGTGGGCTTGATGAGGGCAGTCTGGCACTGGTTGCACCTGTGCACTAGTGCAATGTATCTGATCCACGCCACATACCAATGCCTGGGGGGGGTGTGTGTGTGTGTGTGTTGCTGTGTGTGGTTGTGTGCCACTGACTCCCCTACCCCTGCATCATTCCTCTGTGTGTGCATGCCCATTGCCATGCACACCCCTGCATGTGTGCTGTACCTGTTTGTGTGGCCCATGCTTGTGTACCACACCAGCTACCTGTGTGCACCATAGTGCTCCTGTGCGATGGTGTCCCAGTGGCATCGCACCTGCTGGAGCAGCTGGGGGTCCCTCCACCCAGGGGGTGGCTGTCCTCCATCCTCCAGCCCATTGCCTCCATTTTCCCCACTACTGTCACCCTCATTAGCCTCGACAACTATCCCACAGTCAATAGCCATGTTGTGCAGTATACAGTAGGCCAGGAATAGGCCACAGGCTTTCAAGGGGCTGTACTGTAGGGCACCGCCTAACCTGTCTAGCAATGGAACCATGCCTTCAGCATGTCAAAGACCCGCTTGATGATGTTGCATGTGCTGGCATGTGCCTCGTTGTACCGTTCCTCTGCTGGGGATGCCGGACACCGGTAGGGGGTGAGCAGCCAGGGCCTCAGTGGGTATGCACTATCACCTGTGTGGAGATTGCCCTGGTTAGCCCTCTGCTATTCTGTGCTGTGCCCCTTGCCTGTCACTGGTGCCCACGCCACCATGCACACCCTGCTCACCCCCATCCCCAGGTCTGCTCTGCCCATCACCCCTTGCCCATTCCATACTGACCCACTAGGTGGCCCATGGGGATGTCCCCATGTTCAAACCTGTGGCACAGTGCAGAGTTCTGCCAGATGAACACGTCGTGTGCACTCCCAAGGTGTATGGCACAGACACTGGTGATTGCCCCGTGGCATTGCATGCCACCTGACAGTTGACACCCCGGCTCCCCTTCCTGTTGATGTATGCAACACCCTCGGCACCAGGTGGCATGCAGATGTCCATGTGGGTGCAGTCACTGGCCCCTATCATGCCAGGCATGCGTGCCACCCTGTGGAAGTCCTGCATGGTTGCTGTGCACTCTGCCTGTGTGCTGGGGAAATGGATATATTCTGAAACATGTGGCAGCAGTGCATTGAGGAACTATGTGAGGAGGTGGGATGTGGCCAACTGGGTTATGTCTGTGGTGTCCCCTGTTGGTCTTTGGAAGGTGCCCATGATGAGCAAGCACATGATGGCAGTCACCTTCATCTCCATAGACATGGCGTGGCTCCATCTGGTGGGTGCCTGCATTTCCTTACTGCACAGCTCACAGAGCTGCCTCAGAATGGCCCTGTTCAGATGGTACCAGCCCACGAGCTCCATGTCACTGTAATTCTCAAAGGTGATTCAGGCACGGTACCACCTGTGTTGGGCATACCACTGATGGGCCCTTCCTTGTCCATGTTGCTGTTCCTCCTGCCCCCTCACACCCCTCATTATGGCCTCTATCATGAAGGGTGCACTGTCCATGGCCCTTGCTGTCCACTGTCCCCCTGGGCAGTCAGCTGCTGGCTGTGTGACACCCTGGCACATGGTATGTGTGTGTGTGTCTCTCTCTGTCTGCCCCTCTCTCCCTCTCCCAGGCTACCTCTCTGTCCCTGCCCCTCTGTGTGTGGCCTTTGTCTGTCTGTTTGTGTCTCTGTCTGTCTATCTCTGTCTCTCCCTCTCACCCCTGGCACAAGTGCTGTCTGTGTGTTTGTGCCCTGTATTTATAGGAACAAGTTTGCTTGGAACAATTTCGATTTACTCCACACTTGCACCATGGTTTCACAGTTGAACATGTCACTGTGCTGGATATTCATGGGAATGCCCCCTGCACTTGTACCTGCATTCATTATAGTTGCCCATTGGCACAATGGATTTTGCACTGTGCACTGACTCCCACTGAATATGGCTCCTTGGCACAAGCCAACGCTTGCGCTGGTGCAACTCAGTTGCGCCATGTGCAACTGCTCTGAATATCTGGGCAATTATGTATAAGTCAGAAAAACACAGTATTCATAGTATCACATTGATGTTATTTAAAGGGGACAGGAATTGATTACTTATGTGCAGCTGTTTGAAATGTCTCTATTTTCATAAATTATATTCATACCTCTAAAGTTTTCCTATTTAACTAAGCCTGAAGAAAAGCTGAATCTGTCAGTTGTGTTTTGCATTGTTTTCTTTGTATAGACAACATTCTGTGCAGTTCCTTTCATTGAACCAGGAATTTTGGAGTTTTGACTATGTCTCTTCATGGTTTCAGAACCTTGGGAACTGTACTGATAAGTTCATGCTCACATTTCTGAACCATGAAGTGACATAGTCAAAACTCCAGATTCTTGGTTCCATGAAAGGAACTGCACAGAATGTTGTCCATACAAGGAAAACAATACAAAACACAACTGACAGCTTCAGCTTTTATTCAGCCACAGTTAAATAGAGATTATTTTGAGGTATGAATATAATTTATGAAAATAGAGACATTTCAAACAGCTATACACAAATAATCAATTCCTGTCCCCTTTAAAACACTTGTGGTCAACTGCTATACATAACTTTGAAATTGGCTTTCAAGATGTTATTACCTACTTTAACAGTTAAAGAAAGTAATAGTGTAGATGTGTCAGTAATGTCACAGTTAAAGAAAATAAGTTTAGATGCAGACAGTAAAGGAGTATGTACACAATCTGGTGGGAATGTTAAGGAGTGGGTGGAAAAGGGGAATATTGACAGTGTTGTGGCATTCCAGAGCAAAAACGTCACAGACACAACAAGGCAAGGTTCTAACTTTGATGTCACTTGTAATTTTCACCTTCAGTAATCTGGAATGGTTTTAATTATTGATTAGCACAGTCATTGCTGTTGGCTATTACTTAATGCTAATATTGCAAGTACCACAATAAAGCAGGTAGTGTGGTTGGTATAATGCAATGGCTTTCACCTGCCGCTTAACATGTCAGAGGTAGCGATTCCATTATGTATAGTGCTCTATATGCGCATACTTCTTGCCTTGCAGTAGTAGTTGTGCATAACCGTAACATGCATCCTGATGTTTTAATTTATCATTCCTTACTACTTTGACATGCAGTGGTACTGTCTGAGAGACAGTTATGTGATCAAATGTCCCTGTATTGGGGGGGGGGGGTAAATGGACATTGGTTAGCATCCCAGTGCAAAGTTACCTTCTATGCCAAAGACCCAGCATACAAACTGGGTGCTACTATTGATGTCACATTAACTATCTGTGTAGTTTAGAAGCTGAAGTGTTTAATGTCACCATAAACAGTTGTGACTAGGTTTAATAATGTTTGGTAAGCACAGTAATTACAATTGGGCAATTCTTGATTATACTAGTGCAAGAAGCACACTAAAGCAGATACACTGTAAATGAATCCACCTGCCACTTGACTTGACAGAGGCAGAGATTCCATTACATGTGTTGTGATGTTTGCATGCTTCTTGGCTTGCAGTACTACCACTGTATAACCATATCAAAGAGGATAATAGATGATCTTCGAGAAACATGTAGCACAATTCAGAAGTGATAGAATACAATAATATTTTCAGAATCTGGTGTGCATGTTCATGAGTGGGTAAAAGCACAACTAGTTCATGATGTGGCATCCCAGTACAAAGTTAACTTACAGACCCAGTGTTCATTGTTGTATGACACAATAATGAGCACTGTGTCTGTAAGTCAACTTTTCACTCTGGTAGATTGGGACATTTTACAGCACATGTTTTTTTGACCCATCCTTTCTTCTACCTGGACATGGTTTTAACGAAGAACTGCAATGTAACCTTTAAGTCATTTTCTCCAGTAGCAGCTGTTTTAAGTACTAGTTCTATTTCTGTTATTTCCTCTATACAGACCTTTCAGTGCTCACAGTGGGTATTTACGATTTGCACTTTAAGTGCCGTTTGGAACTCTATGATGTATTTTATGTCCCTCTGAGCCATATAGTTCTGAAATAGAACATGGATGCATTGTGCCAACAATGGAAGAGCTGAGCAAGGGACATAAACTACATTACACATTTTTAAAATAGTTCTTATTACTTCAATTTGAATCAGAAACACCCACTAACATATCAAAAAGCACATATAAATTGAACAATAACCGAATTTACACCACTGTGTAATAATAGGCTTTTAGATGAGGTATTAGACATACAGGCTCAGCAAGAATAGTACTCCTTTAAACTGCTGTTGTTTACAAATATGGACTCAGCTGGACAATATGACCCATTAGATTTTTGTCATATGGCCATTACTTGTTAAACCCAGTGGTTCGCTGTCCCACATCGATAAATCCCTAAAATGAACCCTGCTGGTCTAATGCAACAAGGTAGTAATTTTGATCTCACTTCTAAGTTGTGTAGCTTTTAAGATATTGAGTCTGAATTGTATCTGTGCTGTGGAACAGACAGAAATGTATACTGATTACAATAACAAATTATTTAATATCAACCACAACGGTTTCTCAATAAAAAACCTCTGAGAACTGAAAGTTTGGTATATTGTCTTCATTATTTCAGGTATTTATGCAACTCAGTGTTGCAGTGATCATGGATGTAATCCTAATTAAAATAGGTTCATCAGTTAGTCTTTTATTGCTGTCAGAGACCTGTCCAATTAGACAGGTAAGCACTTCATGAATGTCATTAGATCACATTTAGAATCTGCATGTGGGTAACACCATAATAAAATAATAATTCTGTTACTATTTGGTTAAGGTGATACCACATGGATATTAAGTTGCATGAAAAGGATGGCAAGTGACATCCACTGTTGCCATGGGGCAGCACTGCAGATTCTAAATAAGTAACAACTGATATATATAGTGCTTTACGATAGACAAATATGGGTCATTACATTTTGAAAACACTGCTGATTGCCTTTGCCATGGACACTGAACATCCAGTATGACTGACTGCTGCTGTGATGGCTTCTGATTCTGGTGTGGCATAAGGAGTTTCATCTCTGGTCACACCACAAGCAGATGCCATTGGGCACAGCATCAAGATATGGAGCATTGAGTCTCAGTGTTGGCTGGGTATTGGGCTATCAGCTTCTTGAATTACTGTGATACTGCAAATGTTTTTAACCCACAGTCATACAGCAATATTTTAAAAAAGGGAGTGGAGGGGGGGATCATATGTACGTTATGTACATAACCAACAAAATAGACCACCCATAATCCATAGCTTCTAGGAGCACAGCAGCCGCAAGGCCCATGCCCTTAAACCAAGCTTACACCACATGTGAGGTTACCCAAGGTCAAACAGAACTTATGTAGATAAATCATTTATCTGACAGCTCACCATTGTATATCCCTTATGTACAGAATGATAGTATGCGTTCACCCTGCAGCCAGACATATCAATTTAGAGCAAGTGGGATAGGGGAAGAGTTCAGATACAAGTTATTTACAGTAGTTTCAAAATAAGCCTGAAAACTCATCACAGAGCATTTAGATCCCCTGGGCTTCTGGGAACCTAGCAGCATCCAGACCCTGGCTTTTTCTTTGAAACTTACGTGCTACTAAAAAAGGAACACAGATTGGAAAAATCATGGTGAGGGCCTAGCAGCACCTAGACCCCTATTATCTGGCCAACATGATGAATACATACTTCTATTCTGTATGTTAGGTTAGCAAAATGCTGACATTCATGGCATGTCAAGCAAGCAGGTAACAGCTGCAGACTTTTTATATAACACAAGACTGTTTTCAACATGCAGCCAGACACCTAATAAGTGTATAACAAGGGGGTGGAGAGAGATAGCATATGAGTTATTTAGCTTCAAAATAAGCCACAAAAGGCATCTAAGAGCATTCAGAACCCCTGGGCTTCTAGACCCTGACTTTTTTTACGAAGTCACAGACTCCAAAAAAAAGAACCCTTCCCCCCCCTTGGAAAAATCCTGGCAACAGCCCTGCTACACTCCTCGTTCCACACATTGAGGCTGGGCTTCAATGGTGGAAAAACTTCCTTTAACTGCTGATATCCACTTGTAGCAGACCCAAAACATTATTCAGTTGAGAGGCAGCATAAGTTATCCTTCCAAAACTTCCCCAAATTTGAATTCAAAATTAGGAAGATAAAGCTGTGGTAATAATAATAATTACCCGTGCTGGGAGGGATGGTGGGTGAGGCCATGGAGCTCCAGAAACTTCCTTCACAGGGTCTTTTTTCCTCTCCTGAGTGCCAACGGTCTTCATTTAGTTTATGTATTTAAATGTAGTGTTTATCTTAGTAGTTGGATTTCTGATATAACTTGGGGTTGGACAGTGGCTCAGTTTTATCATCCTACAACTGCAATTCTCTCTCTCCTTCTGAAAGCCAGGCCTGCTATTAATTGTCACCAACTATACTACAGAATATACTGCATTAAGGAGAATAGAAGCAAAGTAGGCATGAGCACATGATTACTCCATCACATTCTAGTGATAGCTTAGTGTTCCTCTATTCAAAGTATGTCTATAAAGTCTAGTTTTGAATTTTAATTTGTCTTGGCTTATAATGACCTCATTGAGTAGTGATTCCAAGGGTTTACCACTCCCCAAGTAAAAATGTTTTTACTTTTTGTAAGTCTAAGATGCTTAGCCATGATTTGAAGTGGAAGACTTCTCATGGTCTCATAATGTGATTTAAATTCAGTATTTAATTTTGGGGTCTTTTTATAATGTAATGCATTAGAAGAAAATGTCCACAAATACAGCATAAAACCAGAGGTGTTAGTTCAAGTTTAGTTAATCGTGTATTGTAAGGTTTGTCTTTTAGCTCTTGAATAATTTTTGCATCTCTTCTTTGTACTTTTCCAATTTGGCTTATGTAATGGTTTTAATATGGACACCAGAACTGTATCACACAGCCAAGGTGCAGCCTGAGGTATGCACAATATAGTAGTAGCAGAAATATTACACTTTTGTCTCAGGATTCACTGTTATGTTTTATGGCACCCCAAATAGTATCTGTGCATGCTATAACTTCACTGGTTTGTTCAGTATGGTCCATTTTTGGTGTTATTACTCCAAAGTCACATTTAGACTATGTACAGTGAGGTATTTAATGCATAATTTATGGTTATAACATACATTATTTTTCTCTGAGTGCATTTTGTAGCATTTATCTAAGTTAAAGACCATTTCCATCTATGGGTCCAATCTGAAATTTTATTTAGGTCATCATGTATTACTAAACATCTGTCTACAGAATCATAGGGTCCCCCATGCTTTTTATTGTCTGCATACTTGATGTCCCAGCTAAGCAGATCCTTTGATAAATCTGAAATGAATATTTGAAAAATCACTGGCCCCAATACTGATCCTTGTGGAACTTCACTTCTGACATCAATGCTACATGAGTGAGGACTGCTTATTATGACCCTTTGTGTTCCTCCAGTTAGCAGATTAGATATCCATTGGATGAGGGCTGTATTGATGTTTACTTTTGCCATTTCCTTGATAATGGCTCAGTGTAGCACCAAATCAATTGAGAAATATTATATCACATGGAGTTTTTTGCTTTATTGTTTTGATTATTTTTAATAAAAACACAGCACCTTTGTTGCCAATGATCTGCCATTTTTGAAACCACGTTGTTCACTGTCATTTTCTGGTAAGTGCGTGTTACTATGATCTTTCATTATACCTTCCAGAATTTTGCAGAGTATTGAGGTAAGGCTTATCGGTCTATAGTTTTGGTGGAGATGTTTGTCACCTTTTTTAAATAAAGAGCATCTGCTTTTTTCCAATCATAAGGCATGTCACTAGAGTTGATTTATTTTTTAAATAGATATTGTAGTGGCAGGGCGATATATTCAGACATAAGTTTTAAAATTTTGGACCTGGGGAGGAATTTGTTTTCAGTTTCACTATTCTTGCTTTAATACATTCTACACTAATGGAGAGTTTATCATTGTTTGGTAGGTATTCCATGGTATAATTTTTGTTTTTGGTACAGTGCAGAAGTAATTATCTATTTCATTAGCCATAGCAACTGGATCTGTAATAATTTTGTTATTGTTGTCAATGATTGGTCCAATTTATTTGTCCTGGCCCTTGAGAAAGTTTATATAACAAAACAGAGTACTTGTTTTTGGTTTTATTTGCATTTTTTGCTAGATTAATCTCCATGTCTTTTTTTTAGCTTTTTTAATAGTTTGTTTACATTGTTTTAATACATTTTTATGTTGATTGCGTGCATGCACAAGAAACATATTGCTGCAGTTTTCTCCACAAGCAGGTTGTGGAGGTACGGCACTGTTGTGGCCAATGCCCTCACAGCCTTTAAAGGCTTATCTAGTATCCCCCAATGCTGTGGCACACTGTTGCTGCTGATACTAGTTCAGCCAGTGTGCCACCAAGTTGTAAAAATTTAGCCGCTGTAATCAGGGGCTGCCTCATCATTGCAGCATAAGCCATTCACTGCAATGAGGGAGTGGGATCTTGACACACTGATATTGTTTGTGAACATGGCAGTGGCTTGCTGCCATGTTCACAAACAATATTAACCTCCCTCTATGTTTATTTGCCGATGGGAGCTCCAATCCCCATCGGATTCACTGCCCCAATGTTTATGTTGCTGACGGGAACCACTCCCCATCAGCATTATGTAAACACCCACTTATATTGTCTGCCGAAAGTTCCCAACCCCTGGTACACAAAATCCCCTTTACATGTGCTGACGTAAGTTTTAACTCACAGCTACAGCTTGCCCCCAAAGAAAGATTCTGGTGGCACACTGGGGCCCATCCCAGCATGCCACATGGCCCAATAAAATAAAAAATGGTCCTGCAATGTCTTTTTTTTTTTAACCTGTAAAGAAACTGTCTCCCGTGGTCTCCCTGCCCCCTCCCACAACCTGCACCCACCACTGCACCCTGCCTCCCCACCCCCACCCCATACTTACTTCTGGAGCTCAGCGATGATCTTGATGGACCGGGAACACGTCTGCACTCTTCAAAGCCGACCGCAAACTGCGGAAATGCGGGTAAGCTGTATAATGGAATAAATGGTTTTTTTCCAGCTTTAATGCATACTTCAGTAATTTTTTGGAATTTTGGCACCAAATTTTCAACATGGGGATTTGGGACCCCTCCTCATGAATTCTGGAACTGTCATGGCGTTAATCTGCCCCAAAAGGTGATTTCGTGGTCACTGCATGAAATCACCTTTCAGGGCTGATTAATGAAATGACAGTGCAAGTGTTCATGAGGTGGGCTCTCAAAAAGCCTATGTTACAAATTTGGTGTAAAAAAACCAAAAAATGACTGTTCCACGAGCGTGCATTGCCTAGTTGCTATGCATGCTCGTAACTTCGTGAATTTGCAATATTTTCACACCGGATTTTCAATATTGGCATTTTTTCACACCTCCTTGTGAACAGTACAGCTGTCATTGTTCACATCTTGGCTGAAATGTGTTTTCGCAGTTCTGGTGCAGAATAGCGCGGTCACTATGGGAAATTAGTGTTTGGGACTGACTAAGAAAATGACAGTGACACTGTTCATGAGCAGAGGTCCTAAAATGCCTATATTGAAAATTTGGTGATGATGCTCCATAAAATGACTGTGTTACGAGCGTGCATTCTGCAGTTTGCATGCACGCTCGTAACTTCACGAATTTGTAATATTTTCACTTCAGATTTTCAACATTGCCATTTTCCCACACCTACTTATGAACAGTACAGCTGCCATTTTTCCCATCCTGGCTGAAGTGTGTTTTCGCACTTCCAGTGCAGAATAGAGTGGTCACTGTGGGAAATCACCGTTCGGGACAGATTAAGAAAATAACAGTGATACTGTTCATGAGCAGAGGTCCTAAAATGCCTGTGTTGAAAATTTGGTGATGATAGCCCATCAAATGACTGTGTTACAAGTGTACATTGCGCACTTTTCACGCACCCTTGTAACTTCGCAGATTTGTAATATTGTCATGCCAGATTTTCAACAGTGGCATTTTTTCACACCTCCTTATGAGCAGTACAGCTGTCATTTTTCACATCCTGATCAAAATGTGCTTTCACAGTTCCAGCACAGAATAACGCGGTCGCTGTGGGAAATCAGCGTTTGGGACAGATTAAGAAAATGACAGTGGCGCTGTTCATAAGCAGAGGTCCTAAAATCCCTATGTTGAAAATTTGGTGATGAAACTCCATGACATGACTGTGTTACAAGCGTGCATTGAACTGTTTCCACGCACCCTTTTAATTTTGCAAATTTGTAATATTTTCACGCCACATTTTCAATGGTGGCATTTTTGTACACCTCCTTATGAACAGTACAGCTGTCATTTTTCACATCCTGGCTAAAATATGTTTTTGCACTCCTGCTGGAGAATAGCACGGTCGCTGTGGGAAATCACTGTTTGGGACAGATTAAGATTGAGTGAGTGAGAAGGGGGAGTGACCGAGCCCAACTGAGCTCTGTCGGGACTGCTGCAGATTTGTTTGTGGGTAGAAAAAGGCCCCAAAGCAAGAGCCCAGTTCAAAAGGGCAGCCTGCAGCACTGGGAGAAACAGAATGAGAGAGCAAGTGAGGGAGGGGGAGGGGGAGTGAGCAAAATCACCTGAGTGCTGTCAGAACTGCTGCATATTTCTTTGTGGGCAGAAAAAGGCATCAACGCAGGCAGGAGCCCAGTGCAAAAGGCCAGCCTGCAGCGGTGGGAGAAACAGTACGCGGGAGTGAGACAGGAGGACTGAGCGAGCTCAATGGAGCTCTATCAAGACTGCTGCAGATTTCTTTGTGGGCAGAAAAAGACACCAATGCACGCAGGGGCCCCACACAAAAGGGCAGCTTGCAGCGCCAGGACAAACAGAATGAGCGCGTGAGAAAGAGAGACTGAGCAACCTCAACTGAGCTCTGTTGGGACTGCTGCAGATTTCTTTGTGGACTGACAAAGGTGCCAATGCAGCCAGGAGTCCCATACAAAAGCACAGCCCTCAGCACCAAGAGAAACAGAACACGTGAGTGACAGAGTGGTAGTGCACGTGCTCAATGGAGCACTATTGTGACTGCTGCAGATTTCTTTGTGGGCAGAAAAAGGCAGAAATGCAGGCAGGAGCCCAGTACAAAAGGCCAGCATTCAGCAACAGCAGAAACTGAATGAGTGAGTGAGAGAGGGGGGGAGTGAGTGAGCTCAATGGAGCTGTGTCAGGACTGCTTCAGATTTCTTTGTGGCCAGAAAAAGCCGCCAATGCAGGCAGGAGCCCAGTACAAAAGGGCAGCCTGCAGCGGTGGGAGACACAGAATGAGTGAGTGAGTGAGGGAGGGGGAGAGAGTGAGCTCAACAGAGCTCTGTTGGGACTGCTGCAGATTTGTTTGTGGGCAGAAAAGGGCAAAATGCAAGCAGGGGCCCAGTACAAAAGGGCAGCCTGCAGCGGCGGGAGACACAGAATGAGTGAGTGAGGAAGGGGGAGAGAGTGAGCTCAATGGAGCTCTATTGTAACTGCTGCAAATTTCTTTGTGGGCAGAAGAAGGCGGCAATGCAGGCAGGAGCCCAGTAGAAAAGGGCAGCCTGCAGCACCGGCAGAAACGGAATGAGTGAGTGAGAGAAGGGGAGTGAACGAGCTCAACGGAACTTTGTCGGGACTGCTGCAGATTTCTTTGTGGGCAGAAAAAGATGCCAACAGAGGCAGGAGCCCAGTACAAAAGGGCAGCCTGCAACACCAGGAGAAACAGAATAAGTGAGTGAAACAGGGGGAGAGAACAACCTCAACGGAGCTCTGTCAGGATGGCTGTGTATTTCTTTGTGGGCAGAAAAAGGTGTTAATGTAGGCAGGAGCCCAGTACAAAAGGACAGCCTGCAGTGCCGGGAAAAACACGATGAGTGAGTGAGACAGGGGGAGTGAGCAAGCTCAACGGAGCTCTATCATGACTGCTGTGGATTTCTTTGTGGGCAGAAAAAGCCACCAACAGAGGCAGGAGCCCAGTACAAAAGGTCAGCCTGCAGCGCCAGGAGAAACAGAATGAGCGAGTGAGAGAGGGGGAATGAGCAACCTCAACAGAGCTCTGTCGGGACAGCTGCAGATTTCTTAGTGGGCAGAAAAAGCTGCCAACGCAGGCAGGAGTCCAGTACAAAAGAGCAGCCAGCAGCACAGGGAGAAATAGACTGAGTGAGTGACAGGGGGCAGTGAGCGAGCTCAACAGACCAATGCAATCAACATTCGGCATTGACAAATGCTTGTTGTAAACAGCCAGTATATCTTCTTTATGATTAATATGATACAGTTTGTACCATTTATTACTTTTGTAATGGCTTTTTAACCCTCCTTGTTAACTATTTTGGCGTTATTCCTCCATCATTATATTTTCTGATTTTTAGGAATATGTTTTAATTTGTTGTTAGTTATTGTGTCGTTGATGATCATCCAAATTCCATTTACTGTTTGTTATTGAGCTTATTTTTCCAATCAATGTTTCTTAGGTCTCTGTTAATTCTGTCCTGGCTAGCCTTGTTATATTAACACATTTAGTTGTTCTTTGAATATTTAAATGTTCTGATAGAATTTTAAAGTGTATAGCGTTATGGTCACCATTGCTTAGCAGAGCCTCCGCTGTATACAGTATTTATTGCAATTGATAGTTTCTGTACACAGTTTGAGGTCAAATAAACTGTTATCCCTTCTTGGTTTGTTTACTTGTTGCATTAGTTGCAGTTGCTCAGTAAGGTTTACTAGGTTTTTTTCCCATGGAAGTGGCTGCAGTTTTTTCACCAAGTTTATATCTCCTACGTTCACGTTACCCATAAAGATGAAGTCTCCTAAGTCACAAGTATTTTCAATTTCGTTAAATATTTGTAAGGATATTTCAAGTGAGCAGTCAGGTGGTCAGTAGCAGTGACTGAATATAAAAGGTTTTTTTTGACACATCAGTGATTTTTACCAATATGGTTTCTGTATTGTGATTGGACAGTTTACATGTTGCTGTTAAGTCTGCTGCCTTCAGCCCTTCAAAGAAACACAGAGGTGTGCCACCTCCTTTTTTGTTTATTCTATCTACTATAGGGTGGAATAAGTTGTTGACTGTAATGCCCCCTCCAATTGCTGAGTATTCCACCAAGTCACTGGAATTGCTAATATATCTGGTTGTTTATCAAGAAAAAGGGCATGTAGTTCCTCTATTTTGCTTTGCAGACTAAAGACATTAATCAGAATGCTGCTTAAACCTGACTTGATTGTGACTGTACTTGATTTAGTGGTCAAACACTTTGAGCATTATCTCTATTTCTCCCAAGTCTGTCAGTTTAAATTAGTTTTCTCAAACATTTCTAAAAGCAGTTTTCCCAGAGCTAGTGCTCCTTTTTTATTAAGGTGGAGGCCTTTTTCAGAGTATGGATTTTTATTGTTTTTAAATTGTTCCCAACCATTGATAAACTCTATTCCTTACTTCTTACACCAATTAACTAACCTGGGGCCTGATACTTAAAAGATTGGGTGCAAATCTGAGTTTGCCCTTGCAAACTGGGTTTTGCGTGGATGTGCAATATTGAAAAGCCCAGTTAGTGTGGTCAAACAGGGTTTGTGCCTGGGCAAGATTCAGAGGGGGCACAATGTAAATTAAGGGCAGGGACCTAAATATTGATGCAGTCAATATTAAGATATCTTGCGTAAGCAAGGCCATTTTCAGTCCTTGCATGGCACACATACCGATTGAAACCCTTGCTTACTCATTCACAACCCTAACAGTTAGTGGAAGAAGTCGGCACCCTAACCCAACACAGTAGTCCTGGTGTCTCATGGTCCCCAACCCCCGCCAATCACTGTCCTGATGTAGAATATCATAATTCCCTGGTCCCTCCCCCCACCAATCACCATCTCTATGTAGAGTATCATAAGCCCCTGGTGGCTAGTGATCCCTCTCCCCCACCGATTGCCATCCTGATGTAGTCTGGTAAAGTCCCCTGGTGCTAGTGCCCCCTCCACCAATCACAGCCCGATGCTTAATATAAAGCATTCCCTGGTATCCAGTGGTCCCTCCCCCCACCCAATGTATCACTGTAATGTTTTGTGGGGTCCAGTGGCCCCCCTCATCCCAATCCCCTCTCAATACCAATGCACCATTCCCTGGTGATCTAATGATCCCCTTCTCTGTCCCTGGTCTGCCTGTAAAATACAACAGATATCTTTCTCTGGTGTCTAGTGGACCCCACCCTGACAAGTAGTGCACCACCCCCATCCCAAACCCAAGCTGGTGACCGGCACTGCCTTCTGCTTACCACCACGGCCAGCCACCGACTGAGCTGTCAATGAGCGTGTACTGTAAATAGTATCCATTCATTGACTGACTGTCAATCAATGAGTGTGCACCGTATACAGTACTCACTTATTGACAGCTCAGTAGGCAACTGGCCATGGTGGAGAGCAGAGGGCTGTGCTGGTCACTGGCTCAGGATCAGGATGGGTGGGAGCAGGATGGTGGGGCACTACTTGCCTGGGTGGGGAGTCCACTATACACTATGGAAAAGTATCTATTGTATTTTACAGGCAGATTGGGGATAGGGAGTGGATACTGCTAGATCACCAGGGAATGGTGCATCTGTTATTGACAGGGGATTGGGATGGGGGAACCACTGGACTCCAGGAAACATTACAGTGATACATTGGTGGGTGTCTGGGGGAGGACCACTGAACATGAGAGAATGATTTATATTAAGCTTTGTGCCAGCGAATGGCAGGGGAACACCACTAGCACCATGAAACTTTAACAGAGTACATCAGGATGGTGATCGGTGGGAGAAGGGACAAGTAGCTACCAGGAAATTATGATACTCTTCATCGTGATGGTGATCGGTGGGGGAAGGGACCACTAGCCACCAGGAACTTATGATACTCTACATCGGGAGGGCAATCAGTGGGGGGGAACCACTAGCCATCAGTGATTTAGAATACTCTACTTTGGGATGGCGATCAGTGGGGGAGGAGGGACCACTAGTAACCAGGGACTTATGATACTGTACATCAGGCTGGCAATTGGCAGGTGGAGGAACCACTAGCCACCAGAGAATTATGAATCTCTACTTTGGGACAGTGATCAGCGAGGGGGAGACCACTGGACACCAGGGAATATCTTTATTTTATATCAGGCTGGTAACCAGTGGGGGGAGCACTAGCACCAGGAATAGCTCTTTGGGACTGGGTTATTGGGGGGCACTAAATCACTTGTGCTACCCATGCAAATGAGCCCATAATGGGCATGCAAATGTCTCCTTAGTGCCTTGCATGCCCAATGGGCTTGTTTGCATGGGGCTATTTGACTATAGACAATGTATTTTATTTATTTATTAATGGCATCAAAATCACAAACCTTTGAGTCAGAGACTCTTTTACAAAGGCTCCACATCTGAGTAGTACAATGAATGAGATACAGCTAAGGAGCAGACTTACAGTGAGAAACAAAATTCCTATACAAGGTAATAGCTGAGATAGTCACAATAATTTTACAATAATTTTCAAAATTCCTATACAGAGTGATAGCTATGGTAGTCACAAAACTTTTCAGCATCAGACAATAGCTATGATGTAACATAACAATACAGACAGGGAAAAATAGAGGGATTATATACAGGCCATGGTAGGGAGGCAAGACCATATGGGGCACTGTAGGCAGGACAATTGTCCCTTGTCAAGGGGTGGATAGCAGCCATACCTTTAGGCATATGACCTATGGATGAGAGGGGGGTACAGTAGCTAAGGGCAGTCACAGCTGTGGGAGATGAAAATATGGAGCCAGAGTAATGACTTGAAAAGCCCAAGCCTGCTTTCAGAGGAGATGGTAGCAGGGAGGGAGTTAAACTAGGATGGGGCTCAATATAGGCAGGACCTCTGGGTCAGGGTGGTCCTGACTCTGGGAACATGCAGAGAGGGTTTTGAGGAGCTACTGGTGGACATAGTAAAGGGAGAGGGTCAGATAAGCATGGATAGGCTGGGGGGGAGACCCACTAAAATGTTATCAGCAAAGAGGCAGGTCTGATACAGCAGTCTCTCCTCAAAATTGAGTATGTTTGCCAAAGAGTAGAGTGCAGGTGTGGGTAGGCTTGGAACTACCTGTGAGGAGGGAGCAGGCTTTGTTGAGGGACATTTTGATTCTATGGATGACAGTGTTATCTGCAGCCCCATAAACCAAGAGTCTATAGTCGACAAGGAAAAGGACAGAGGATGTAATGGCAAGCCTAAGGGCTTTGGGGGGGAGGCAGTCCCTGTGACAGTACAGTAGGCTGATACGAGAATTAACAGTGAAGCAAAGGGTATGGATGTGGTTGTGGAATGATATGGCAGGGTTGAAGGTTATACCAAGGTATTTGAAGGAATTTACTTGTTCGAGGAGGAGGAGGTTATTGGCCAAAACTAGAAGAGGGAAATCTTTGTATCTGCTCCGAGTGTGGGAGAAGAGCACGATCTTCATCTTTTGTGATTGAGCACAAGTCTGTGGTTGATAGGCCAGGTTTCAGCCTGGATAAAGAAGTTCTGGAGGACATTTTGTAGGGAGTTTGTGCCAGGATGGGCAGAGAAAAGGACTGCGTCATCAGCATAAAGGAGTACTCTTTACAGGCGGGCTTTGGGGAGAGCGTTAAGGTAAAGACTAAATAGTACTGGCCCCAGGACTGAGCCATGGGGTACCCCAGAGAGGACTGGGTGGCAACCAGAGAGGGTGCCATTAATTTTAATGCACTGTGAGTAGGATGAGAGGTAGTTGGTGAACCAGGCATTTACACCCTGGGAGAAACCTAGTTGGGATAGAGTGGACAGTAGGAGGGGGTGGTTGACGGTGTCAAAAGTTTTTGACAGGTCTAAGAATACCATGCTGGCTAGGTGCCCATTGTTGAGAGCAGAGTGTATGAAGCAGGAGAGTTCAATTAGGGCAGTGGTGGTGCTGTGGCCTTGGTGGAACCCATGCTGCTCCCTGCAGAGGAGGTTGTAAGTGGTGAGGTAGTCAGAGATCTGGTCTGAGACTATCTTTTCCAAAGCTTTTGAGGATGGGGGATGGAGATTGGTCTGTAGTTCCCTGGGGAAGTGCGGTCACCACTCTTGTGAATGGGGGTAATGGCTGCGGTTTTCCAGGTGGAGGGGAACTGACTGAGGCAGAGGGAGCAGTTTAGAAGGTTAGTAATAAGGGAGATCACTATGTCAAGGACCAGACGCAGCAGTTTGAGGTCCAGTGACTCATTACTGTGACTGGAGCCATTTACTGCTTTGAAGAGGTAGGGCTTGGCTTCTTGCATTGAGGGTGCCTGGAAATAGAAGGGTGGGTGAGGAAGGGAGGGGGTGGGGACAGGAACAGGATCAAAAATGTTTGGGGGGAGTACTGAGCTGAGATCAGAAAAGGTGGAGTTGAGGGTGTCAGCAATGCATTGCGGATCAGTGGAAATGGAACCATTGATGTTGAGCTGGGATTTAGGGGGGATAAGGGTTTTTCATTGAGTTCCTTGATGTTGTCCCAGAATTTGAGGACTGAGCCCCAGGAGGAGGAGAAGGATGACCTGTAGTAATCAGCTTTTGCTTTATGGATGGCCCAGGTGCAACTATTTAGAGCAGCCTGATAGGCTTGCATATAAGTGGGCTTACCTGAGTCAAGGGCTCTATGCCAGAGGTTGTTCCTGTGGCGCATTTGGTTGAGTAAGGATTGGGTGACTCAGGGGGTGTCAGGGTCTTTGACAACAAGTTTGGTAAGAGGAGCAAATATGTCACAGGCCAAATTGAAGGAGTGGATAAAATAACTGAGGGCAGTGTTGATGTCAGAAGCTAGGTTAATTGATGTCCAGTCCCAGCAAGCTAGGTGGTCTTTAAGATGACCCAGCTTGCCAGGTCTGAGGCATCACCAGAAGATATTTCTGGGGTCGGCTTCTGTACCTTGCAAGACCAGGAGAAGATTACAGGGGAGTGGTCACTCAGTGTGTTGGGTAGCACTGTGGTGTCAGAGATTTTATGGGGTCGATTAGACAGAACAATATCCAGTAGAGTGGCGAAGCCATTAGTTGGATTGGTCCGGGTTGGGTGGGTGACCATTTGGGTGAGATCTAGGGCAGCAATAGTGACTTTGGATTGGGCAGCAGAGCTAGAGAGCCAATTGATGTTAAAGTCACCCAGTGTTATTTGCTCAGTTTTAAGTGGGAGTTGGGAGAAGTGATCGAGTAAGAATTGGAGGGTGAGTTTCTGGTGATGCAGGGGAATGTAGGCAGTGGTGATAATCAATGGGGCCCTGGAGGTGACAGGGAAGACTTTGAGTGAGAGGACTTGAGCATCATACACCAGTTGGGAGGGAGAGGTGCCCTTAAAGTGATTCACAAAGGTAAATGGCACAACCACCCCCACACTTCCCGACTCTATCTTCCCTGAAAACAGTGCATCTGGGAACAGCGATGAAGGAGTCAGGGGTGGACATTGAGAGCCACATCTCAACAACTGCCAAGACATCAGGTTGATGCTGTGCCATCCAGCCTTGGAGTCCGGCCAAGTTTTTTAGAAGAATCCAGCCTTGGAGTCCGGCCAACTTTTTTAGAAGAATGCAGATGTTCATTGTGGCGATACGAAGCCTGGCTGCCAGAGGGGAGGGGAGTGGTGGGGGCTGGCAATTGGGGGGTTCCTGGGTTAGGGTGTATGTTACCTGACAACAGGAGGAGGAGGGAGTGCCAGGGATAGCCTATGAAGGAAGGGGATAGAGGTGTAGGTGGATGTTTGTACTGGGGGGAAGATAGGGATGGAAGGGTGCAGAGGATGGGAATAGCCATGAAAATGGGAGGCAAGGGGGAGTCCATAAAAGGGGTAATCAAGAGTGGAGAGCATACTGAGTAGGGTGCAGACGCGGGGAAGTGGTAAGAGTTATGGGAGGCAATATGGCGCAGTGGGTTAAGGCTCTGAGCTGCAAATCTGGAGACCTGAGTTTGAATCCCACAGCCCCCTAGGTGCATGCTGTGTGACCCTGAGCAAGTCACTTAACTTCCTTGTGCTCCCAGGTTGCACCTGCGAACAAGCTTTCAGCTTAGTGTGTCTCACCTGGTAAAATAATTGGTAAAAAAAAAAAAAAAGAGGGGGTGTGGCACAGGTATAAAGAGGGGCCAGGGTGAAGGTGGTCAGAGTGGGATGATAACTGGAAAGAGGCAACAGGAGGGCCAGTGGGGCAGGAAGGATTAGGAGAACTAGTGCAAGAGGGGCAAGTGATCAGTGGGAGGGGAGGATGGTCATGTCAAGGAGTGCAAGTGTGGGGTCAGTGAAGTCTACAAGGGGGAGAGAGAGGTCACAAGTGGGGAGGCAGTCCAGTTGGTGCAGTGGAAGGGCCACGGACTATGACACTGAGGGTGCAGGGTTCGAATCCTGGGGGGGATTTGACTGGGTAGGAAAAGAGGTAGAAAATGTGGAGTGCGAGCCTGAAAAGAGGGGAGGATCAAGGCAAGAAGGTCGAAGGGGGGTGAGAAAGGATGTGGAGAGGGGAAAAATAGTGAATCCTAGTGTAAAGGAAGTGAAAGAAAGAAAGGGGGTGAGGTAGGGGAGCAGTAGGGTGGAAGGTAGGAGAAGCAGCAGGCAGGCCAGAGAGAGGCTATGTGTTAAGTACAGTACTACAAGCTAGTGGCCGGTTGATATAATCTGCAAAGGGAGAATCAGACACTTAGAGAAAACCTGAAGGAGTCACATGACTGGGGAGGTCCTTAAATTAAGATGTGCCCCTGGGTGGGAGGGTGGCTGGGATAGTCAATGCATATCATCGATGGGCTAACACCCCTCAACAAGCTGGCTAAGCACGGGAGGCTTAGCAGTTACCTTTAGGGCTCCTTCAGTTCATGCTGTCCCCCCCGCTGTGCTGGCGTCTGTGTGTGTAAAGGGGATGGGGTCCTGGGGCCTTTGTAGGGAAGAAGAACAAAGGCTGTAATTAGTATGCAGAGGGAAGGGAGTTCAGGGCAGAGACCTGAGTCTGGTAGCCCAATGCACATGTGTGAACTGGGGGAGCAGGAAAAAGCTGAGAGGGCTGTATAAAGAGAAACAATGGAACCCAGGGAGACTGCCTAAGGATGCCACAACCATGAGTTGGGCCTCAGAAAAATCTGCAGAGTACTCAGGTACTAAATTCACTTGTACAAAAATGTAGAGCTAGTGATTAATACATCAAAATACTCTTAGCAGGCAGGAATTAAAGCAGTTGCTATGCAAGTAAAAACAAGGCAAGTGAAAACAAGGCAATGAGAGTAAATAAGCTAAAACAGTGATGTACTACAGACTGACAGTTGCTCAGGACTAGCAGCAGCCAAAACAACAATTAAAGTGCACAGAGTGCAGGTAAAAAAAAGGTCCCAGAGATGGCAGGATATAATTAAAGTTCCTCAGATGCACAGGCAAATGTTCCATCGGGTAATGGGGAAGAAAGGCCAGGCCAAAAACAATCTGTTGCTGTCGGCAGTCAAAAAAGGCTGAAAACACCCCTCAACAAGCAGGCTAAGAAGGGGAGGCTTAGCAGTTACCTTTAGGGCTCCTCTGGTCCACACTGTCCCCCTGCTGTTCTGGCGTCCTCTATTGCTAGCCTTGCTTGTAAAGCAGAAAGCAGCTAACTAAAAGAAACTACATTTTCTTATTAATTTAACACACATCTCAGCAGGAGTCAGGGTCTGTTGAGATTAAGCAGACAGATACTTTATTAGAACTAGAAGGGGTCTTATTTAGGGTTAAAAAGAAAGAAAGTCAGTGTGTGTTCTGTGCTGTGAATGGTACTGTATCAACTTACTTTGCTAAACCAAGTAGGAAAGAGAGCTTAATTGAGGGTGTGGCTTAGACACTATAAAAGCAGGTGACTCAAATTACAACTTCCTGTTGCTAGCCTTGCTTGTAGAACAGAAAGCAGCTAACTAAAAGAAGCTACATTTTCTTATTAATTTAACACATATCTCAGCAGGAGTCAGGGTCTGTTGAGATTAAGCAGACAGATACTTTATTAGAAGTAGAAGGGGTCTTATTTAGGGTTAAAAAAGAAAGAAAAGAAAGAAAGTCAGTGTGTGTTCTGTGCTGTGTAGGGTACTGTATCAACTTACTTTGCTAAACCAGTAGGAGGAGAGAGAGCTTAATTGGCTGTGTGGCTTAGACACTATAAAAGCAGGTTACTCAAATTACAACTTCCTGTTGCTAGCCTTTTTTCTTACTAATTGCCCTCCATCCCACCCACTCTAATCCAGTTCTACTTTTATAGCCACTGGATTTGACTGTCAACAGGAACTTCCTGTTTGGCAGTAGGAAGGGAAGGATCATAGAGAAAGATTGGTTTTGTCAACCCTGTGTGGTAAAATTTGCTTGTAACTGACTCTTCATTGAATAGCAGAGCATTGTGGGAACCTGGAGGACTAGCAATAGGCTAGTATACCTCCTACCCCAAAACAACATCTCTCTGTTAAAAGCACTGTTGCCTGGTGGTTCTCTTGCCCTTTTAAGAGCTTGTAAACCTTCAACTCACAGAATATTGCTGAATTTAAGTAAATATTGTTATTTTTATTTCGCACTGAAACTAGAAGTGAACGGACACTTGCTTCCGGTTTTTCAGCTTAAAACCTGCCCCTCTAGTGAGCGGGGCGAGTGTGAGCGGGACCGCGTGCAGAGACGCATGCAGAGACACGCGCGTGTGCTCATGTCTGCTGTGTCCGCTGGGCACGCTGAAACTGCTGGCATTAGACAAACTTGGATAAGATAATTTTAGCATATCATCTACTTAGTAAATATACTCCTTTAATAATGGAAAAAGAACTTAGTAAGTGCACGCAATGTTTGATGTATAGTGACGGAAAGTATGGGAGCGAGTATATATGTGCTAATTGCCATCTGATTACTACTCTCGAAGCAGAGATAGCGTTTCTGCTTAATATTAAACTAGTTTCTACTGATATTAGGGAACTGAAAAGTTTACATTGATCTTATGGATGAAAAACTTCATTCTAATGAACAATTTCCTTCACATTTAGGTAGCATTTCTATGTCTCCTGATGAGGAGACCATTGTAATGACTAGTACTAGTATACCTGTTGCCTCTGCCCCTATTATAAGGTGAATGATTATCTGCCCTCTTCTCATGATAATGATGACTGGACCATTGTCACAAAGTCTCTTAAGAAAAGGAGGGGTGGTCAAATACACAATAGTGCCCCTATTGAAACCTCATAACAGGTTTGAGCAATTGACTGTATCAAATAATGAAGTGCTACATGATTTATCCTGTGCATCACCCTCTGTTGATAATAATGGTTTAAAAACACTTTTCAATCAGGAGTTAATGCCCATGAATATTTGTCCTAGTAAGTCTCAAGCTACCAAATTAATACATATTAAGTTAGTCACTCCAGAGTGTGTTAAACAATCACCTGTTTCTGATTCTTGTACCCCTACTGTCTCAAAACAAGTGTTAGTCCTTGGAGATTCAATCATTAAGCACATTGACAGGGCGGTATGCAATAGTGACAAGAGCAACCACACTTGTTCTAGCTTCCATGTGGCCAGGGTATCTGACATTACCTCCATGATGCCTAAAATTTTACAAAATGTGGGGGAAAATCCACTGGTTATCATACATGCCAGTGTTAATGATATAAACAACACTCCATTTAATCAGTTACAACAGGACTATGTGGCATTATGTAACCTGTTACTTGATAGGGGATGCTGTGTATGTATATCTGAAATTCTACTTGTTCCGAGAGCAACATCTACCATGATGCAGAAAATCAAAGCCCTAAATGAATGGCTGAGAAAGTGGTATTTTAAGCAGGATATATCCTGTGTACCCACTAGGAATCATTTTCAGATCGTTCTTCCTTGTTTTGCTGGACGGTTTACATCTCAGTCGTAGGGGTAGTACACTTATGGGGAAAAGTATCACTAAAATCATAAATCATTGTTTAAACTAAAAACAATGGGGGAGGATGGGTCTATTCCCAAGTCTCTGAATACTTACCAAAATATTATTACAACTAAATGTAAATTCCTAGCTTTGAATGCAAGATCTTTAAACCAACTCAAATTAGCAGAACTGGAAGCCAAATGTAAAACTTTAAATATAGGTGTGGTGGGAGTAACTGAAACTTGGTGGGACATATCCTCAATTTGGTCCAGAGAAATTCCAGGTTATAAGTTATATCATAAAAATAGATTAGATAAGCAAGGCGGTGGAGTTTGTATGTACATACAAAATGATATTCCTTCTCTTGAAGTGTGTTCACCCTTTCCTTTGGAAAGTATATGGGTTAAAATCTTATTGAAGGAGCAGTCCTATATAACTATTGGTAACATCTATTGATCTCCATCTGCAAATTCAGATTACACAACTGATATGTTTAAAGAAATTACACATTTTTCAGAATCTCAAGATACTGTAATATTTGGTGACTTTAACCTCCCTCATGTTAACTGGGACTCATTCTCAGGACAGTCCTATGCCAAGAAAGGACTAATAGATGTGGTAGCTAGTACTGGATTACAACAACTTGTTACTGAACCCACTCGTGGTCCTAATATTTTGGATATATTATTTACTAACATAGAGCAACAAATTATCAATTTACAAATTTGGGATCCACTTGGGACCAGTGATCATTCATCTATTCATTTTTGAAATTCAACAGTTTAAAACTGCACAAAGGAAGTTATACTGTACAAAAAATTATAATAAAGCAAATTTTTCTAAAATCAATGAATACTTACAAAACATAAACTGGGAATCTAATCATAATTGTACAACACAACAAGCTTGGGACTTTTTTAAAAACATTGTACATTATTTGGAAAATACCTTTATTCTATCTAAGAGTAAATTCAATAATAAAGGAAAAATTCCCCCTTGGTTCAACAAGACAATTAAAAATCAGATTAACATAAAAATTAACATTTTAGGAAACTTAAGAATAGTTCTGTTCCATTGAAAACTACTCTTTTACATAATACAGACTATCTGTGAAAAACGGAAAAAAAAATCTATTAAATTGGCAAAAAATGAGCTAGAATTTAAACTAGCTCACACAAAAGACTGTCACAAATCTCTTTTCTCCTATATAAATAGTAAAAAAGGTGTATCAAGGACCATTGGTCCCATTATAACCAATGGCTCTTCTCTATCTGATATAGAAACCTCAAATCTCTTTAATAAGTACTTTTGTTCTGTCTTCTCTCAAAAATCACCTATTAGTACATTTAAAGTTCATCATGTAGATTATCATAGAATCTATCCAACTGACATTATACAGGCTATCAAAAAACTAAAAAAAAAATACTAGTCAGGGCCCAGACGGTATTCATCCATGGTTTCTGATCAAAACCTCTATAAATATTTCTATACCTTTGTCAATTATCTTCAATAAATCCTTAAAAGAAAGCATTGTACCAAATGATTGGCATTCAGCAATAGTTACTCCCATATTTAAAAAAGGCAATAGAGGTTCTGTGCAAAATTATCATCCAATTAGACTGACCTCAGTGGCTGGTAAATTAATGGAACGAGTAATGAAGTCTCTAGTAGATCAAGATTGTAAAAAAATAGGAATTTATGATTCAAATCAGCATGCGTTTACTCCCAAGTATTCCAGCACCATCAATCTGATATCTTTTTACAATAATATAAGTACTGTACTAGATGTGGGTATCCCTACTGATGTAATTCTTTTGGACTTTAGTAGAGCTTCCAATAAAGTCTCACATGAAAAACTCATTACTAAAATGCACAGTCTAGGTTTGTCACCTGATATTGTCAACTGGGCGTTAAACTGATTGACAAATCATTCTCAGAGAGTCAGAATTAATGATATCTTGTCTGACTGGGTAGTGTGACAAGTGGTGTATCACAGGGGTCGGTCTTGAGACTAACATTGTTTAATCTCTTTATCAGTGATTTACAAACAGGGCCAAATAACTTCATGGTTAAATTTGCAGACGATACTAAATTGGGGGGCAAGGTTAACAATCAAGAAAATATTTCTGTATTAAAGAAGGATTTGGAAAATTAACACTTTGGGCAAATGAAAATCATATGCAGTTTAATCAAGACAAATGTTTAGTGCATTTCGTGTAAATAATCCAAAACGATATATTATATAAACGGACTACCACTTCACTCATCAAATTGTGAAAAAGATTTAGGGATATATGTTAATAATAAACTTACATCAAATGATCTCTGTGTTAGAACTGCTTGCATGACCAATAGACTTTTGAGGCAAATAAAATGCACTTTTGTTAATCGCACTGAACAATGCCTTATTCCATTGTATAGGGCATACATTAGACCGTATCTAGTCTATGGCTCCCCTTTCTGGAATCTGAACCAAAAAAAAGACATAGCAATTCTTGAACAGGTTCAAAGGAGAGTAACTAGAATGATTCCAAGATTAACAAACTTGGATTATCAGAACAGATTAAAAGCTACTGGTCTCTTCTCTCTTCAAACTAGAAGATTAAGAGGTGATATGCTTATGGCTTTTTAATTTAATAAATTCACCAGATCTAATGGGAAAATGTGGACTAACACTCTTCAGAAGGAGACATGTTCTGAGACTGCATAATAAACAGTTTGAAGTAAAAACTTATAAAACCAGCAAAAGGGGAAACTTTTTTCCAATAAGAGCATCCATTGTATGGAACACCTTGCCACAAGAATTGGTAGAGGCAACTAGTGCTACTGTCTTTAAATGAATTAGATGTTTGGTTGAGGGATAATAGATAACTAATGTCCCACATAGTGTGGGGGAACAGTCTCAATGGGCTCTGGCCTTCTTCTGTTCTTTCATACCAAGTAATACCAAGTAATAAGTAAGTGTGTAAAGGGGATGGGGTCCTGGGGCCTTTAGGGCTCCTCCAGTCCATGCTGTCTCCCCCCCCGTTGTGCTGTGCTGCACAGCCACAAGCCATTATGATGCTATATTTTGGGAGTCATGTCTGCCCAGCACTAAGTGGCTTAGCACTGGGCCACAATGGCCTCATATTCAGTGGAATAGGGTTGATGTACTTTTCCACGGAATATATCATTTTTGGGCACCCTGGCAAGGGCAAGGCACAGGGCAAATATTTGCCCTCCACTTTTCTCAGTTTTGAACATTGGGCCCCTCGATGTTTATATGGTCAACAGTATGATTTTCTTCACTGCAAGCCTTTGGGACAGGGAGTATTTCTGATATGGCAATGTAGCAGCCCTTATTTTTTATCTTTTTACCTTACTCAAGTGTAGCAACTATCCAACTCATGGATTTTACTTCCATCATTCGTTCCAGCATGGCTAATGAATGACCAATATTTTTTATGTGCTGTGACCTGTTAGCTTACCTATTCTGGAGTTTATGTAAAGAGGGTTGCCCAATTAAGGGGGCAGACCCCATTGTCCCATGGCTCAGCCATGAAGAGTGGAAAGCTCAGGATAGGGGGAGGAGGGAGGGGAAGGGGATGAGCTAGGAGAGGGAATGAGGTCAGGAAAGGGAGCGGTCCTGATGAGGTCATGAAGGGGTGGGCAATGGTGAGCTTGAGAACAATGAGGTGGCAACCCACAGTTCGCCAAGGGAGTCAGGAGGCAGGAAAAAAAGGGGCAGCTAAAAGGGGCTGCACACCAAGGGGAGCTTACAGATTTGCTCAAGATTTTCCCACCCTCCCACCTGAAAGAAGGAGCAGAAGGCACTGTGGTAGGTGGAGCACAGTGGCAGGCTGCATAGGACTGCCGAAGGTGGATGGCAGGAAAGAAAGGAAAAGGGGAGGAGGAAAGGAGAGAAAGGGGAAAAAATGAAAACACTAAAAGGACACGGGTTTGATAAGCAAGAGACAGGGGTACGGTGTGTATACTTGTACCCCTTTCACAACATAAGAGGAAGAGGCTGGGCCCCCCCCATGATGTATGTCTGGGGGTAGAAGAAAGAAGAAAGTGATAGAGTGTATGAATTGAACAAGAATGTAATGTCCATAATGCATATAAATATTATTGTGAAGAGATTGTAAATGGAAATTGTGGAAATGTACCAGGTTGTGACCAGAATTATTGTAAACTATGAGATCTTTGAATTTAGTAAAATAATTGCCAAGCTGAGCAACCACTCACAACTATGGTCTGTGTCTTCATTGGCAGGGTTCTGGGAACAATGAATCCTGGCCCAGGGAGGCAAGTAACTTGTGTTTATTTTATCTGTTTTACAAATCATGCTATCAGAGTATCTCACTATTGAGACACCTACAACAAATTTCCTTTTGACAGAGGTTATAGATAGAGTTCATTTGTCTCCATTGATGGCATATTCAGGGAGAAAAGTGGGCTGTCTCTGTTTGCACGTGAAGTATCACTTGAACTGATTCTTTCAGCTCTTCTCCCTTTTGCTCTTTCTGCTGTATTCTACAAATACAGCTGCCATCTTCACTTTTTTTGATTCTCCACTCCCCCCGTTGTGGGTTGCTTTCTAGAAAGTTTGTGTTGTCTACCTCTTCAGTGTCCTCCCTGTTTCTTTTTTATTATCTTTGTGTGGAGTTTTAAGTGGATTTTATTCAGCTAGAGTATGAATGAAATATTTTTTATTGATTTAGTGGACTCTGTGAAGCTTACTTTTAATATTTTAACTTTTGTTAGAACCAGACACTTTAAGTTTGTAAAAATGTCACTCATCTTGCACGTTGATGTTCAAGTATACATATGCACCATGAACATTTTACAATTCAGCCTTCTTTGCATAGCAACTCTAGGCTATCACCTGTAGGATCCATGACATTATCTGTGTATATATAAACATTTTTAAAGGATTTCAAAATGCCTATCAAAAAGAGATCAGTCCAAGAGAGTGGACTGCCTTCCTCACCTCATCTGTGGATGCAGACAGACACGCTTGCCACTGCTTGAATGTCACCTCCACGTGCATGCACTGATGCTCATTGAGTGCCTAGCTTTTAACCTAGTGGACCACAAGTTATGCAGGTCAGTACTTCTAGTTTTGCACCTGAAATAAAGTGTACTTTTTGACGTTGAAAATACCCTTTAAACACTCTTCTTAGTAGTTAATTGTTATATGGGTATATAGTCCCTAGAAGGTAGCACTGTTTGCTACAGTGCACCTTATATTTTCAGATAATCTGGCAGGTCCTCCTTGGCCCAGACTGCACATGCAGCCACAAAGACTGAGAGAAAGTTAGAGTTGGTGGCATAGTGGAATGATTTTGCTGGATTTAAAATAGCTAGGTCAACACAGACAGAGTTAAAAAGAGTGATGGGCTGCCCTGCCACAATATCTTCTGCTTCTTCAAGGACACTCACATATCATCTAGGTTTTAACCTGGCAGACCAGAAGTTCCATGAGTCGGTAATTCTAGTTTTGCACCTGAAATAAACTGTACTTTTTGTGGTTGAAAATCCACCCTAAACACCCTTCTTAGTAGTCATTAGTTGTTTTATGGGTATATAACCCCATAGACGGTAACACTGTTTGCTACAATGCACCTTACATTTTTGACTACAGGTCCTCCTCAGCCCAGAGTGTAGCTGCAGTCAGAGAGAGAGAGAGAGAGAGAGAGAGAGAGAGAGAGAGAGAGAGAGAGAGAGAGAGAGAGAGAGAGAGAGAGAGAGAGAGAGAGTTGAGTGGCACAGGGAATAATTTTGTTGGCTTCAAAATAGGGCAACAGAGAGTTAAAAAGAATGACAGGCTGCCCTGCCACAATATCTCATACTCTCTTGCTATCAACTGTCCATGTCATTACACCATGCAGTCTGCATTTGCAGCTCCTGCTTTGCATTTCTTCTGGGCTTCTTCCTCAGGTTTCTTTAGCCTAAAAGAATTATGCCCTTTGGCACTTTAAGGGGTGTATCCCTCCTCAGGAGTATTCTTCTGCCTTCATGGTTCCCCAACAGAGTAGCAGTCCCACAAGGGACATACAGTGCAAATGATTAAGGCATTTACATATAAGTCAAGCAACTTTACCATGCAACTAGCCACCTATCAACAATGTCATTTGTTTTAATTTAGTTCATTATTGTTGGCCGGTAAAGGAGGGGAAAGAAATTTTGCCTATTTTCAGCCTCGCCTAAAGGGTGGGAATATAAATGGAAATCAAGTGAAATTGAACCAGATTTAAGCTGTTGGTGGTATTTTTCAGTGAATGGGGGAAATTTGTTCATGACACTGGGAAAATTCCACTAGTCTTTCTGAGAAATGCCATGGGATCATTAACATCCACCTGAACAGGCAGATGGGATCTTGGCTTAATATCTCACTGGAAAGACACCACCTCAGGAGTACAGCATCCCCCGCATGCTGCACCTTAGTGTCAGTATTGGGTTTTACCCTGAGTTCTGGTGTGGGGCTAGAACCCACAATCTTCCAATCTGCCAGTCGCAGAGGTGAATGTGCAACCTGCTGGGCCACTCCCACAGGACCTTACAAGCATTACTCCATTACTCCACACTTTGATTGTATATGCCCATTGAATTTAAAGGCTATGTCTGCAGCTCAATGGGTGAAGCAACCAGCCAGGCTTTCCTGGGCTATTTAAAATAGCTTCCTCCAGCCTAATTCAGAAGTTCTGTTTCTTTGTTCCCACCATCCTCCCCTGCTCTTCCTCCAGAGGCTCACAGCTTTCCTTCAGCTCCTTTCTAAGGTACCTTTAGCCTAAGAAATTATGATGCCACAGCACCTCTGGGGTGAAACCCTCCTCAAAAGAGTTCATTTGTCCTCACGGTTCCCCAACAGAGAGGTAGTGCCACAGGGCACAAGGAGTGTGAAAGGCCAAAGTTTTCACATACAGCAGTGCGTAATGGCTAGTTCTAACTGCACAAAGGATGCATATTTAGTATGTATAGAGAAGTGTGTAGATTCCCTCTGATGTGGTAAAATTGTATGCTTTGTACACCAATTGTATGTAATTTATTGCATGTATTTTTATGTCTAGATTTTACATAAATAACAGGACCATCTTGTAAATGGGAATTTGGTCCCAATTGTGTGATTTTTTCCATCTTTCCCGTCTAAAAAGAAAAGTTTTGCTACTACAGTCAAACAGTTCAGTCATATTGTACCCCTAGCCTACTGACTATTAACAATGTTGCACAAGCGTTACTGCACACTTTGGTTGCATACACACATTAAACAAATGGATAACATTGTCATTGTTATTAAATATATTAACTGTAATGTTTATATGTTATTGTTTATTTTTTTTTCTTATTTTTGGTCCATCTATGTTCTGCCTTGTCACTCTTACTCTGGGACATAATTGAAATAGGAACTATCATCTTATTTTACAATCCGCTTTGAAGTCCAAGTAGCACCAAAAAAAAAGGAAAAACACATGGGGCTTTTTCAGTTACTGCCAACCTTAGGCATGCAGGGTGTTGTCACTGTTCTGTGCACTTCCCAACTTGTTGTCAGGATCAGGAGGGACAAGCTTTTGCAGTCAAAGTGTGCAAAAGAAAATGGTGTGCAGATACCTTGTACTTAATATTCAGCTGAATATTCTATTTGGGGTCCCAAATATTCGGTATTTGCATTCAGTGTTTGGTATAGGGTGGGGGTGGTAACAAGGCGTCCTAATTAGACTGCTTGGCATCACTACTGATGTTTCTGCCCCACCCCCTTCTTCACAATCATTTGCACCCAGTGGCTCTCGCACTTGCTCCTTGTGATCAGCTGTGATTTACAGCAGCTAACAGAGTAACCTGAGGGCATGGAGGGAGGGGGTGACTGAAGCTAGCCTGGATATTTGGCCCTAGCCAACCCCCAATCAAGGGCTGGGCTCATGGAGTAAAATAGCTGTTTTTTTATCATTGGAGGTAGCTGGGCTTAGGTGGGGGTATCATAAAGATGTTGACAGCTCCTGGCGAGGTGCCAGGAGATTACTCTCACATTTCTGAGCTCTATGGGGCTCCAGGGAAGGGATAGATAAGTGGGAAAAGTTTGGAATTGGGAGGGTGGATGGCCAGGAGACTAGCCCTGGCCTCACAGGAAGGAGGAAGCCTTTTTTGATATTAATTCCCATATTCCCTTGGCCAAATACAAACAGAGAAAACTAGTTATTATTTTGGACAGATATTTGGGAAGCCTTATATCTGTGGTATTTGGGAATTAATATTCTTTACTCTCACAGCCCTATTACTAAACATAAAACAGAGATTTTCACAGTTTTCATGCTACAGTTGTAGTACTTTGCAAATAGTTTTATGAGTGGAGACATTGCAAAGTTTTCTTTTGCTAGTGAAGGTGTAGTAAAGTCATTAACTACACCAATCAGGAAGTTCTTGTGAAGTGACACCACTTTACTAAATTTGGGGCATAGTACACTTTGCAAAACTATTTGAGGCTATTTGCTGGTAAAGTAAGTGCTACATATAGAGACCTTCAAGTTCCTGAAAGGAATGAACAAAGTAAATTGCAAGGAACTATTTCGCATACATATTTGATCAAGAACATGGGGGCATGAGTGGAAACTAATGGGGGAAGGTTCAAGAGGAAAGAGAGAGAGGGAGTTTTTTTTTTACAGAAAGGTTGATGGAGCCAATGAACAAGCTGCAGGCCAATGTGGTGGGTGCCAAACTATCAATGGTTTCAAACAAAGCTGGGACAGAGTGAAGGGCTTAGTGGTTGCTCAGGGTGGTAGTGGTAGGGCGGGGAGCATGGGAGGGGGATAGTGTGGCTTAGAACCCTGTATGGACAATAGGTCCTGAGTTTGTTAGAGTTTTATGGGCTGACTGGATGGACCAATGGTCTTTTTCTACCATCATTTTATATATTTCTATGTTTCTGTATTGTAAAGGGTGTAGAGCTGACTGGTCACATGATGTGTAAAAGGCTGATCATGTGGCTACATTGCTGAAGTACAGGGTTCTTACCATGTGACTCCTCCCCCCCACACACACACATACACTCACAGTGTGCAATCCTAGACTGTTAGGGGAAATAGTAGAATGAGTCTTCATTTTCCTGTGAAGAAGTTCAGGCAGAAAGAGTTAGAAATATTGGACTTAGTACATCTATTTTTCTCATAGTTTATATTTAGAATGATGCTAGACATGATTGGAATGAGATGGGATAAAGTTGCTTATCGATGATATTTGTGTAGTAGTAATACTGTACTTTCTTTCAGTGCTCCGAGCTGTGTTTGAAAGTATGCTGTGTTTCAAAAAGTGTTTTAGCCCACGTTTAACAAATACTGGCCCCTAAGCGTGAATGGGTGCAAGTTATGCACAAAACGTGAATAATTTGTCCATGCAGGTCCATACCTGTGGACAGGTGTGCACCAGCCAGTATTCACTAATGGCTGCCACCTGTCTGTGGCCTGCCCCCAAGGCACATAGATCTGAGCAGGGCAGGCACAGGCAGAGCCACAGACCATGCTGGGCATCCAATTGGATGCCCAGAATGGGTCCCACAGTGGGTCCCTTTAGCAAAACAGTGTGGGTCTGGGTGTGTGAACAGCCACTGCAAGCACCCAGACCAGTACAGCTATGCCCCCGTGCACAGACGTGGAATCCCCCCACCCTGCCCACCGGCCACACTGCTGTACCCCAGCTCTGTAGTGACACTGACAGTTCCACCACCCCACACACAACCGTGCCCCCATCCAGTAGTGCAGGATGGATGCCCCCCAATCTATGGTGGTCCACACTGCAGGATGACCAATGCAGTCCCCAACACAAGGGATCCCCTACCCCATCAGTGCCAGCCCACCCTGGTTCCAGAAACCCCAGCCACCTGCCAAACCCAACCAGTGGCCCAGCACCACCCAGTGTGCAATGACAGTGCCCCCAGCACAACACCTCCCTCACCATTGTCCCTTACCCTCCCATCAGTGCCATGGCTCCGATGGCTGGCGGCACAGCCCTTTGCACACCCCATTGGCCACCAGCCAGCTAAGTGATGCTGGGAACACAAACCCTTTTTTGTGTTCCCAGCATCACTCAGATGTCCGGCGGCTGAGGAGGTGTGCAGAGGGCTGTGCCACTGGCCATCAGGAGCTGCAGCACCAATGGGAGGGTAAGTGGACAGAGGGTGGTGGGGTGGCGGTGCCGTGGGAGGACACTGGCCATTGCCCACTGGTGTGGGAGCTGGGCTACTGGGTTGGGGGTTAGGCATGTGTGGCCAGTCCGGGTACTACTGAGGGGGGTCAGCATGTGTACCACATTCAGGACCGGGCATACATGGGGGAGCATGTGCAGCATGGGGATGGGATGGGCATGTGTTAGGAGGAGGGTGCATGGCACTACAGGATCAGAGCTGGCCCATAAGGGAGGGGGTCAGGGAGTGGTGCTGCTATTATGGACCTGGCTCCTCCTTGCCTGGGCAGTTGGCTCATTAGCTGCCCCAGCCCCCACCAGCACCCTAGTGAGCTGGGGCATCACGTGGCTCAGTTTCCTTGTCCTGCCATGACTGGCGGGACATGTCAGAGGGGGCATGCAGTGCATTACAGCAGGGTTCTGACTGCTGTAACCTACTCCAATCTGTGTGCCCATGCAAAGTGCACTACACATCTTGGTGCATGGTGCATAGTGCTGGCACACCCCCTGCCTGTTCCTCAGCTTGTTGCTGTCCACGCGGCTGTGGGGTGGGCACATAGTCAACTTGCACCAAGATTGTGAATGCCACATGTGGTCCACAGGACCCGACTCTGTGACATTCAGATGTAGCAATGCCAATGTGCCTAGTATATGTGACGTGTTGGGATCTTGCCTAGGGCATACTGACTGGCCACTCTCAGTGCTGGTAGATTTGATTGGAAGTGAAGTGTACTGAGGATGTGGTGGTGGGGGAGTCTATAATTACTGTATTTTCCAAGATGATGAAGGTACATAAGGAATACCACAGGGGTAGACCTCCACTGTTTCCAAAAGTTATACTTGTCTGACAACTAAAAACAACATATTCATGCTGAAAGATTGGCAGGTACAGCAGCCCATGGAAATAGTCATCTATCTGGATTTAAAAAATGATGCCTGTCTGATGTGAAAAATCACTAAATAGCATATTTAATATTGGCTTCATGAGGTGTACAGAATGTATAACAGCCCACAGGGCTGGCCACCAGTGTTTCCAAAAATTGTGCACATTTGACAAGTTTAGTTTTGCTGGCAGACTGGCAGATACAGCAGCCCATGGAGTTGATTGCCTGTGTTTTCAAAATGTATGCCTATCTGAAATGCGGTAGGTCACCCGTGTTTTAAAAAATAATGTCTGTCTGACATGTAAGGAGAAGACTTGGAGTGACAGAAGCTAAGTGCACTCGAGTAGGCCCTTGAGGAGAAGATGAGAAGGAAGAAGAGGTGGAGATGAAAGAGGAAGAAGAAGAAAAGAGAAGGAGAAAGAGGAGGAGAAGGAGGAAGAAGAGAAGGAGATGGAGGCTTGCAGTGACTGAAGCTAGGCACACTGGAGTAGGCCCCTGAGGAGCAGAGGACTGCAGTGCTCTTCAGTATTTTTATAATATGGTTTGGCCAACTGATTCATCAATGTCAACATCATAATCATTATGTTTCTTTCATCATCATCAGTTTGGACCCACCTCACCATCTTCGATTTTTAAATTTGAATTGGACAGGGTTTAAGGCAAGACTTTGGAGAATTGGCCCACTGCCTCAGCTGCACAACAGAACCGGTGCTGCCACAGTCCTACACAAATGGAAAATATTTGTTTTTCTGTATTAAAATTATTTACAAAAATGGGTGCTACCTCAGCTGCACAACAGGACTGTTGCTGTCTTAGTCATAGACAAATAGAACATATTTATTTTTTATAATAGTTATTTGCAAACAGATGGGTGCTACTGTACCTCAGCTGCATAATAGAACAGTTGTTTTCACAGTCCTGTACAAATGGAAAATATTTAGTTTTCTATAGCACATTTATTTGCAAAAAAAGGTGCTGCCGCAGCTGTACAACAGGGCCCGGATAGTCAAAGGGGTTACGCATGGTGCAACAGAGTTCAACAGTGCAACCCCGCATTGCACCATGGCAGGATATTGAAAAGACTGCCCAGTGCAGCACAAGTCCTGATGTGCCAGGGTACAATGTAATCGTATACGGTGCAGATGCAGGGGAGTGTGCCCATGCATATGCGGCACATCCCAATATTCAGCCTGGGATGTGCAGCGCATATGCTGGTGCAACCCTGCATTGCGCCGCATTGGGGGGCTCAGAGTTGAGCCCATGGAAAGTGGGAACAAATTCTGGCCACCCACAGGTGGGCTGCTGTATTACACAGCTCAACACAGCAGCCGCCAGCCGTGGGTGGCCACCTTCCCACCCAGAACACCATCCACAAGCACCCACATCTCCCTGGTGATCGGGTGGCACCCCCTCCCTCCCAAGCACCAGTAAATGGCAAATGAATCAACCTCTGGTGGTCTAGTGGACCCCTTCCCTCCTGATTGCCAGTAATTGTAAAAAGAATCATTTTCTAGTAGTCTAGTGGACCCCCCTCCCTCCCAATTGCCAGTAATTGTAGAAAGAATCATTCCCTGGTAGTCCAGTGGCATCCCCCACCCTCCGCTGTCCCCGATTCCTGGTGATCCACCATATTAATAGTCCCTGGTAGTCCAGTGGTACCCCCCCTCGCCCGTTGCCACGTTCATGGTAAAACCCCATAATACAATTCCCTGGTGATCCATTGGCACCCCCCCTCCAACCCACACAGACCACCTTGCCCACCCCACTCCCCGCCATTGGCGGGCAGCTGCAACCTGCCCACATACTGCCCGGCCGCCTGCAGAATGACAGGTACAGTATGGGCTTGCAGGGCATACTGTACTAGACAGTCCCAAATATGTGAATGACTTCAGTATTGTTAACACTTAATTGTATTGTCTTCCCTGTTGTTGTACCTGAATCCCCCCTCCTCCCTCTCCGTGTTCCATAAGGCATTCTGTATTTGCCCCTGAATTGAAGGTCTCCATTCCAGCCCCTATCATTGTAAACCCCCTGTCTTTTCTCTGCCCTTTCCTTTAGTTCCCCTTCTGGTAGTTTGTCTGTGAACCTTGCCAGTCTCAGACTCCTGCATATTTGGCCATGTTGTATTCCTGGCATTCTTGGCAATGTGGGGTACATGGGGTGAATCTATGTAGATCCTCCTACAGTACTTTGCTGGTCCGGGGGGGGGGTTGTGGTTGCACTACTTCCTGAGCCTCTCTCTCTGAGTAACCACCACTACTGATGTGGTCCCCTGTACATCCTTTTTCCTTGCTCTGCTGTCTCTTATATTGAGATGGTCCCCCATTTGTTGTTGTTATCGGGCCACTAAAAAAGGGGATTGTGTATATGTTTGTGTTGAACATCCCTCACTGGGACCATTCCCTTCATCACTTTGTTCCTCACTATCTGAACCAGACGTGCTAGTGTAATAGTCTGTCTCCCCTCTTTTCTTTTTTAAAATAGACTGGACCCCACCTTGTCTGGTACTCCAGTCAAAAATGGTTCCCTTTTCATAGTCACGATGATCCCTTTCAAATTTTGTTTGTCTAATTCTATGTATCTTGTCATCCTGTTTTTTTAGTGCAGTATGGAGTTTAGTTTTAAAATTCTCGTATTCCAGATGAGTGGAGAATTTATTAAACACTTCTTCATGTTGAATTACCTCATTTTTGAGTTCATTCTCTCTTACTGCTCCATATTTCAAAATAATTTTAATCAAACCTGCTGCTGATTCTAAAAGGTGCACTTGCCAGTCACGCACAAAGTCTACAATATCCAATCCGAAGTTTGGCTGTTTTACCAAACGTAAACCTCTGGGAACACGATAGACTTGAAGATAGGCCTGCATTGTAACCTGTTGCCAATAAAGCCTTCTTATTTTTAAACTGGTTTGTTCTAGCTGTACATATGCCACTTTAACACTCGTAGTCACATCAGTTACCTCATTTGCATGTCCCCTGCTAAATATCACGGATGCTGCGCCTAGCATACCTGGATATGCTCTGGCACATCACTGTGCTCCCTATCTGTGGCTTGCGCCAGCACAGTGCCACTGCACCATGCGCAGTATGTGTGCTGTCCATGCCATATTCAATGGTGCTGCACCATGGCGAATCCCCACTAAATATCACCTGGGCCTGGCCCCGGTGCATCACAGTTGTGCAGCACCAAGGCTTGCACCACTATCTGGCGCAGTCTGAATATTTGGGCCCAGGACTATTACTGTCACAATCCTACACAAAAAATAACTGTTTTCTTACACAGCAAAAACATGAGGAGACAACCAAAGCAGTGAACAAGCTCATAACCAAAACATCTCTCTCTCTCTCTCTCTCTTTCTTTCTCTCTCTATACATATATAAAAAGTACTGTATATAGTATATATGTAAAAGTTAATCCACTACAGGGTGTGAAGTCATGCTCTGATATATATATGCCTTGGTGTGTGTTGTAAGGCATGAGGCTGCAGGCCAAGTGCATTCAACCACCCATGGCATGCATATATTAGAGGATGACCACATATCCTGCAATGGATTATCTGTCCTATAAAATGGCTAAAATTGTTTTAGGGGGAAAGAAAGAAGTACAGTCATCTGGTTATTGTGAGATGATGCACGGCCATGTGGTGTGTTTTGTCCAATCAGGAGACAGAATTTACTGATTTTTCTCAACCATTTTATAAATATATATTAGGGTTGCATTGGTGTTTCATAAAAAAGGGCCATTTTCAGAACCTGTATCTGAGCCATGTTAGACCCTAGGGCTGTGCATTCTGGTATGCAACTTATCAGTCCTAGGGTCTCTTAAAGCTCCTAATTTCATGAGGATCAGTTTGGTGATATTACAGACTGAAAGTACATGTTTTGTTTAATTTGCTACTTCAGTTTTTGTTCAAATTTTCTAAAAAAACACAAGGACACCCATATTCAAAGGGGGCCAGATGTGTGCTGCAACTAGTTGCACTGCCCAAAAGGTTGTGCTGGAGCAACTGGGTTGGGCAGTGCAAAAGGGGGGCATTCAACAGTGTGTCCGGTGCAGCCTGGGGATGAGTTGAATATACCAATGGAGAATGTGCAGCACATCCCAGCTGCACTGCACCCCCAAAGGCAATATTTAGCCAGGAGCCCATGGCCCTCCTGCATACCCATTATACGAACATACAAATGTGCCAGCAGAAACAGACCACCCAGTCTATCTAAGTCTGCTCGAGTGTGCAGCTAGCACCCCTAGTTTGAAGTTGCCCCACCCTCTCCCCTTTGTCATCCCACTGCCACCCTCACCTTTCCCACTCTCACTCTCCTCTGTTCCCTGTCTCATGCCCTTTTGAAGCTGTTCACAGAATTACATGATACCACCCATTCTGGTATGGCATTCCATTTTGTTACCACCCTCTCTGTGAAATACTGTCTCCTCATTCCCTTCCTAAATCTTCCCCCTCTATTCTTAGCCCATGTCCCTTGGTGACCCTCCCCCTCCTTAACTTAAAGACCCCATCTGCCCCATCTCTATTGCTTCCCCTCAGATACTTGAATGTCTCTATCATGTCCCCCCGTCCCTTCTATCCTCCAGGGTGTACATATTCAGGTCTCCCAGCCTGCTGTCATAGTCGTTCCCCTCCATTCCACATATCATCTTTGTTGCCCTCCTCTGCACCCGCTCCAGTAACCTGATATCATGCTTTAGGTATGGCCTCCCAAACTGCACACAATACTCTAAGTGCGGCCTTACCAGTGACCTGTAGAGGGGCAAGATCACCTCTCTTCGTCTGGACAAAAACCTCTTTGCTATCCACCCCAGCATTTTGTTTGCTTTTTCAGATTCTCTCCTGCACTGGGCAGTGTTGTTCATGGTCCCTGTTATCATTATCCCTCGGTCCTTTTCCCTCTCAGTGATCACCAGCTTAACCTCTCCCAGTCAGCATTCTCTCCTTGGGTTCTTCACCCCAAAGTACATAACATACTAACATACTAATTGCCAGCAGCTTAGTCCTTATGGTCTATCGAGTCTGCTTGAACCTCAGATCCCTAGTTGGGTACCGAGGCCCTGTAGTGATAGTATAATATGTTGATTATTGTTACTCCATTTTGTATGCTATTTCATGTAATGTATGTCATTTTATACTGCATTTTGTATTGTGTGACTCCATTTTACATGCTGCTTCATTTAATTGGTGTTTTGCTCTTTAGATAGCCTCATTATTATGTTTTGCTTCAGACAGTGTATTTTGCTGACTTGAAGGTTGCATATTATCAGGCAACCTGTTTTTGTAGTTTTGTTTAAACTTCTGCTTAGCTCATAGTGTTCTAGGCACCCGGCCAGTGTTTGGAGCACAGTGACCTAGCAGGTGTAGGGAATTCTGAGCAGTCCTTATGGTGTGAATTTGCAGCATCCTGGGAGCCCGCCAGCTTCTAGAATGTGGCAAACAACACTATGAAGGCTGCACGGTTATTTTAGCATAGAATAAGATATAAATGTAGCTTTCTCAATGCCTGCTGGAAGCCTCATCTGCAGGGTGGACGATCAGCTGTGGAACTTTCTCCGGTTCAAGACTCCCCCAGGCTGTGAGATGATTAGGAGCTTCCCAGCTACTGGAAAAGGCTTGGCTGTAGCATAGAATCGGTGATGTATCATGTTTTGCTTAATTGAAGTATATATTAATGCTGATAGTAATATTGCTAATGAATGAATGCTAAAGTGTAATCATTAATGCTGATAGTGACATTGCTGCTAAATGAAGTGTAATTATCTTTTGCTTGCAATAAATTGTGCTGATGTGTGAATGCCAAGTGTGATTATTCCTTTGTGACTCTTCGATTAGGCAAGACAATTTTGGCAAAGTCGTGGGATTCATAAAGGAAAGTACACACTAAGGTGAAGTGAAAATGTTTAAAAGGAAAGAGTCTAATGTTGCATGTGCACAAGTGGAAATTCCTGGTTGGGAAAACCAACCTTATGCTGATTTAGCCACTGAGTGGTCATGTTGTGCAGGGTTGAGTGAACACTGGGAATCCTGTTTAAAGGATTCTGAGCCTGCAGATGTTGTTACATGTATGAAAAGAGTGCCTGTAAAGGGAAAAAGAATGCTGCCTTAGCACAGGGGTGGATTTTATTGTCTGCCTATAGGAAGATGCATGAAAAGGCAGTGGGACTTCTTAGTGAAAAGGCAGAGTTGGAATGAAAGGTTTGTGATTTGGAAAGTAAAGCTGTGATGTTACAATGTCAAAATCATTTGCTGAGTGATAAATTGATACCTATCGGACAGTTGCAGAAAATGCAGCTGCCCGAGTGGCACAGTACAAGTATAAAAAGAGGAGGGGCAGAGTTAGTAGGAAAAAGGTAAGCCTAGCATAGCTAGGCAGGAGCCCACTGGGATCCTGAAACATGGGATGGAGATATTTGGTTTTCTACAGATGAGGAAAGGTCAGCCTCCAGATAAAGAAGAAAAGGCTGAGGGACGTGAAGGTTCCAATATTGCATGCACAGCCAGTGTCTAGAAGACATACTGAAGTGTTGGATCAGGGAAATCCTAGGAATCGAGATGTAGTGGAGGATTTTTCTCAACAGGAGGTATCAGACCTCCTGGAGTGGTACACCTGGGGAGAGTTTGTTGAGATGGCTGGTGAGGTTGTATGACACAAGGGTGGATGGAGTAAGCTTAGATGAAACTGATGCCCTAGGTTTCTGTCACTAAGCTATGACCCTGTGGTGAAGGAGGCATTTCGGACCCTCCAATACAGGGGCAGGGCTATGCCACGATGCTGGACATGGTGGCTATGGCTTGCAAACACAAGTATCCGACGGTGAGTGACTGGCCGGAGGATAGTAAACCATGGTTTACCTTAAAGGACTGTATACAAAACATTAAAATGAAATGATGAAAGTTGCGGTCTCCACAGAAGACCATGCTGATTTAATGAGTGTTGTTGTGCCAGTGTCTGTACGTAATAAGATTATCAAACTGCACCACCTGCATATAAGGCAGTAATGATGACTTTGTTGATTAATCAGATGGGGAAAACAGTAGGTGTAGTGCTAGAGGCATTACGGCAGTTAGGGGAACTGGGAGATTGGGGCCCAAAGGGGTCTAGTTTATATGATTCTTCAGGACAGGATAAACAGCGGTCCAATCCTGAGGGTCGAGTTTCTAGGAGAGATATGTTCCTGGCTCTCTTAAAGGATGGGGTGGCAAGGGAAAACATTGATGGGATCAGTACCCCTGATATGTGGGAAATGTACAAAAAGAGGGGATTGAACACTAAGAAGCGAGTAAATAAGCAGATCAATTCAAAGTTAAAGACAGATGTACATGTCTCTTCAGGGGAGTCTGTAAGTCCAACTGCTCCCCCGGCAGAGTTTGATGATGAAAGTATGTCCCGGGGTGGGGGGCTCCCACTCAGGGATCCATTGAGTCACCCCGACCGGAGCAGGAATATGCAGATCTGTATCCTAGTGATTTGTACCCAGTTAGGGAGTTGCAGCAACTGAAAACCTAAAATATGACTGAAATGAAGGCCAAGCCAGTAGAAGGGTGGGCTAGAGGGATTTTAGACCTCATGTAGAATTGGAAATTAATTGAAAAGTGGCTCACCCCAAAAGTACGAGCTTTAATTGACACTGGGGTGGAGGCCTCATTAATTTATGGGAACCCAGCAAAACACAAAGGTCAGCGAGTGGTAATTACAGGATTAGGAGGTAAACAAATTGAGGCAGTGCAGACCATTTTGGAACTGAAAATAGGTCAGCTGCCCCGGAGAAAATATTGTGTAATGATTTTTCCGATTCCGGAATACATTATAGGAATAGACATACTAAAGGGGATGACGTTGCAATTGTCTGATGGACAATATCAATTTGGAGTAAAACCCTACATTTCAGCAAGACCAGTAGTAGTGGGAAGGTGCAGATGCCTCCAGTAGCCATTCCACCTACAAAAATTATCTGTATGAAACAGTATAGAATACCAGGAGGGCATGAGGAGATAACTGCCACTATTAAAGATCTATTAGAGGCAGGAGTGCTTAAACCCACAACAACAGCCTGGAACAATCCTGTGGCCGGTCAAGAAAAGTGCGGGTCATGGCGGATGACAATAGATTATAGGAATTGAACAAGTACACCCTTCATTGACAGCTGCCGTTCCAGACACTGTCACCCTGATAGAGCAAATACAAAGGCACAAAGGGGTATGGTATGCAGTTATTGATTTAGCTAATGCATTCTTTACTATCCGATTGAGGAAAAGTTTTGGGACCAGTTTGCCTTCACATGGCAGGGGAGGCAATATGCTTTCACTAGATTACCTCAGGGATATGTACATAGCTCACTCATCTGCCACCGGATGGTGGCAGAACACTGATGAGTTAAGCTGCCAGATGGCATGCAGATTTCTCATTACATTGATGATATCTTGATCCAGGGGCTGATCAAGATAAAGTACAGCAGTTACTAGATGAGACCATTGATCATATGAGGAAGAAAGGATGGAAATTAATCCAGACAAGTACAGGGTCCTTCCCAAACAGTAAAATTTTGGGAATTCAATGGAACAGGGGCATAGAGAATATTGCCCAAGGCATGACAGAAAATACTGGACTTTTCGACTCCACAAGACAAAACTGAAACACAAAGATTTGTGGGTTTGTTTGGATTTTGGTGACAGCATATACCCCATTTAGGGCAAATACTAGCTCCCCTTATTAAAGTGACCAGAAAGAAATACGAGTTTGAATGGGGGGATGAGCAACAAAAAGCATTTGATAAGGCTAAGGAAGCAGTGCAGCAAGCCTTAGACCTTGGGCCCTGCAGGAGGGGAGGTAGAATTAAATGTGTCTGTAACTGGGCAGTATGCAAACTGGAGTTTGTGGCAGAAGCAAGGGAGACAGAAAGTGCCACTAGGTTTTGAATAGGAAACCCCAGAGGTAGGTAGCAGATACTCACCTTTTGAGAGACAACTACTAGCATGCTACTGGGCTCTGATAGAGACAGAACAAATGACAGTGGGTCATGAGGTAGCATTGAGACAGAGATACCCATTATGCAATGGGTAAAAGCTCCCCTAGAACTCACAAAATAGGACATGCTCAGAAACTAGCATTATCAAATGGAAATGGTATATTCAGGATCGAGCAAAGGTAGGAATTGGGGAATAGCAGCCTCCATGAGAAGGTAGCTGAAATTCCTCTAGAGGGAGAACAGGTTGAGGGAAAAATGCCTGAAATTCAAGAATCACCTGTGAAATGGGCAAGCCTTTTGATGAGCTGCCCGTTTCTGACCGAGCACATGTATGGTTTACAGACGGCTCAGCCAAATATATGGGAAATAGGAGATACTGGAAAGCAGTAGCTTATTGTCCACACACTGAAAAGTTTTGGTAACATCAGGAGAAGGAAAAGCAGTCAATATGCTGAGTTGTATGCAGTATATCAGGCTTTGAGACAAGAAAACCCAGGTACATGTCATATTTATACTGATTCATGGTCTGTAGCCAATGGTTTAACAACCTGGCTGCCCACTTGGGCTAAGGATGAGTGGAAAATTTATTCGAAAGAAATATGGGGAAAAGAACTGTGGCAGGAAATATGGACTATGGTGCAAAATACTCAGACCACTGTATTTCATGTTGATGCTCATTGTGCTTCAGATACACTAGAACGATGGTATAATTCTATTGCAGATGAAAAAGCTAAGATTCTTCCAGTGGATATTGAAGAAACTCAAAGTCAGCAGTTATCAGGGCTGGCAAAATGGGCACATCAAAAATGTGGACATTTGGGAGAGAAAGCCACTTATAGGTGGGCATATAGTAGGGTGTACCCTAACATTGATTTGGTTAAAACTGTTATTGCTCAGTGTCCTATATGCCAACATGGGCAACAAAGACCAATCCCTCATATTGTGAAAGGACAATTGGGGAGGGAAAATTACCGGACAAATTTGCAGATTGATTACATTGGACCTCTACCCTTAGTGGAGGATGTCGATATGCTTGCACAGTTGTAGATACATATTCAGGGTATTTATTGGCATACCCTTGTAAACAAGCTACACAGAAAAACACCATTAAGGCAATTAACTTAATTATGTTGTACTATGGAATACCCTTGCAGATACAAAGTGACAATGGTTCTCATTTTAGGGGGAAAATGGTACAAGCTTATGCTCAAGCCCATAACATGCAGTGGGTATTTCACATCCCTTATTACCCGCAGGCAGCAGGGTTAATTGAGAGAATGAATGGATTGCTGAAAGAACAGTTTAGAAAATTGGGGGAGAGCCTATGAAAATGGAAAGAGAATTTGCATGAAGCATTACAGATTTTAAATAATAGACCAATTGGAGAATCTGAGACCCCTTAATGTGAATGATAACCCTAATTTGCAAGTGCAGGCTTACTCAACTACAGAAACAGTGTTATATTGGGAAATTACACCAGGAGCTCTGTCTCTTGCAGGGCAACCCAGAAGCTGCTGGACTTGATTTACATGCACTTCAAGAATACAGAATAAACAGCAGAAACATTCAAGTGATAGAAACTGGTATTGGAATACAAATTCCACCAAGACATTTTGGTTGGATAGCACCTAAATCAGAACTAGCCCTCAAGGAATACAAATTTTGGGAGGGTGATTGATTGTGATTACCAAGGAGAAGTGAAAGTAATTTTGTTGAATAGTAGAGAACAAAATCTGTTAATTCAACAGTATGACAGAGTGGCTCAATTGTTAATTATTCCAGTTAACAAAGTGACCCCTATAAGGGACAAGCCCCACACTCTTAACAGCAAGGGGGATAAAGGTTTTAGATCTACAGGAGGTTTTAACAATGAAGCAAAATATGGGTTACAAACCCAAATGGCCCTCCTGAACCAACTGAGGTGATAGCCACTGGACGAGACAACACAGTGTTAATTATCAGGTCAGGGAAAGAGAGAGAGATGGGAATATGTACCAGCGAACACATGTTATCTTCGAGAATAATCAGTCTGTGTATTTTCTAGGTTCTTCAATGGATTCTAAAAGGAATAACACTCTCTCTCATGGTCCATTCGGTAAAGCCTATTACCCCAGGTGGAAGAATATTGAAGCTTGACGACCCACTTGTACAATGGGGTTGGAAATCTTCCACCAGTTTACGGGTGCAAGACAACTTTACTTGCCCTGAAAACCAAGGATGTCCTATAGTGAACATTACTTTTCACCAGATGTGAACATTTGAAACCAGTTGAGACAATGGCAGGACGATTATATGTCCAACCTATGCAGGACACAAATTGGATTAAATTACAGAACCAGACTGCTATTAGATGCTGCAACTTACCGAATAGTTGCATGGTGACTGTACAACATAGACTTGATTGCTGCATGAATCAAACAGACATTTTCAATGCAAGTATTACTTTGATTGACATAGACACGTTATTCTGCATGAATGCTACTGCAATAACTAATAGAACTACATGGGCAGATCACATTACAGTGTTGAAAAATCATCCTGTAATTAGCAATGATAGTATAGTTAAGGTTCCATCCACATGTAGAAAATGCAAATATAAAAGAGCTTGGTATGATACGCTATTAGGTGGAGCAGGGGCAGGCATGGGAATTTTAAATAGTGTTGATATAGAAACACTGACTAACAGGCTTCAGGCAGTAGGAATTGATGTATTTAGCTTAATTAACTTACAAGCTCAATGGATGCCAACTGTTTTCTTACCCCAAAGATTAACTTTGAATTATGATTTTGAGTTCTTGCAGTTATTTAATGCTTCACAGGTATGGGGAATGGGAGTAGCAGAAAATATTTCGCGATTTATTGATTAGACAGAATGCACAATGGGACATATGTATTCTATACTGCAAAGAAATAAGGCCCAGAGTGATTTAATGAGTAATAATGAATATGTGTGGAGGACCGTGTTCAAATCATGGATTCCTAGTAATCATTGGATTGTAATGTCATCCACCACAGTAAAATGCACAGATACCTATTGTTCAGGGCAATTGGTACATTATAATGTTAGTGACCCTGAAATAATGTGTAAATATGTAATATTACCTGTAATTTTTGGTCCCCATTATTTGATCCTGAGTTTTGGTTACCACATTTTAACGGAGATTATATAGATAGTCAGAACACCACCCATGACTTAAGTCTGTGTTCAAAAACAGCTGATGGAATACTATGTGGACAGCATTCCAGACTTTATGAACCTTGTTTACTGGAGCATTCGATAAATTTGTGTCAATGGACAATTTTACCCATAACCTTTACCATGTTTACAGAAATAGGACCCCAGTATGTTTGTATAGTAACTAATCAGGAGAATACTGTTAGGATGTATAACTTCGTCCCTTTTCAGGTTGTTTAAGAAATGTGACTCATTTGTGGTGGGAAAATACTACTTACACCTTTGTCCCTGATAATGAGCAGAAGCTTATTTTGTATTGGCAGCCCAATATTTTAGATCAATCAAGATTGAGTATCTCATTAAATAAAATTAAACAGATAATTCAGGAAACAGATGTAATGCAGGCTCATTTGGCAATAAGAAATAAATCATTAGTGCAAAGTCAGGTGCAAACTACGATAGTTAAAAATAAAATGATTGATTTAAGTTCCAAGATTCAACAAGAGACTACTCATTATTGGTGGGATATTTTACAGGATGGTCTCCATCAGCTACAAAGTGTTAAATATTCTGATACATCCTATCATAATCATTGCTGTAGTGACAATTATCTTGCTTATTTGGACTTGTTACTTATCATGTTATATTCAGTAATTTTGCTATGGTACCAATATCATACAAATCTGTTCACAATAATCAAAGGACGAATGTAGTGATAGTATAATATGTTGATTATTGTTACTCCATTTTGTATGCTATTTCTTGTAATGTATGTCATTTTATACTCCATTTTGTATTGTGTGACTCCATTTTACATGCTGCTTCATTTAATTGGTGTTTTGCTCTTTAGATAGCCTCATTATTATGTTTTGCTTCAGACAGTGTATTTTGCTGACTTGAAGGTTGACATTATCAGGCAACCTGTTTTTGTAGTTTTGTTTAAACTTCTGCTTAGCTCATAGTGTTCTAGGCACCTGGCCAGTGTTTGGAGCACAGTGACCTAGCAGGTGTAGGGAATTCTGAGCAGTCCTTATGGTGTGAATTTGCAGCATCCTGGGAGCCCGGCTGCTTCTAGAATATGGCAAAACAACACTATGAAGGCTGCACGTTATTTTAGCATAGAATAAGATATAAATGTAGCTTTCTCAATGCCTGGTTGGAAGCCTCATCTGCAGGGTGGACGATCGCTGTGGAACTTTCTCCGGTTCAAGACTCCTGGCCAGGCTGTGAGATGATTAGGGCTTCCCCAGCTACTGGGAAAGGCTTGGCTGTAGCATAGAATCGGTGATGTATCATGTTTTGCTTAATTGAAGTATATATTAATGCTGATAGTAATATTGCTAATGAATGAATGCTAAAGTGTAATCATTAATGCTGATAGTGACATTGCTGCTAAATGAAGTGTAATTATCTTTTGCTTGCAATAAATTGTGCTGATGTGTGAATGCCAAGTGTGATTATTCCTTTGTGACTCTTCGATTAGGCAAGACAGGCCCCCCCCTTGTGTTCCAGAAACCCCTATCATCCATCCCCACCCCCCTGGGCCAGGCCATTATCTGATACATCCACTTTCTGTGTCTTTCCCACCCTCTCTTGAAGCCCTCCACTGTGGATCTCTGAATCAGCTTGCTAGGCAACACGTTCCAAGGATCCACCACCCTCTCAGTGAAAAACCTCCTCCTCTTCCCTCTCACTCTTCCACCTTCCAACTTCAAACCATGCCTTCTGGTGATACCTCCCTGCTTTAGTCTAAAGATCCCCTCCGTGTTTACCCTATTTATTCCCTTGAGGTACCTGAAGACTTCAATCATGTCCCCCCATCTCTCCTCTCCCCCAATGAAAGCAGGCAGAGCTCCTCAAGTCTGTCCTCATATGTCAAATCCCTAGTCCTCATATCATCTTAGTTGCCTTCTCTGTACCCTCTCCAGGAGCTGTATGTCCCTCTTCAAGTGTGGTCTCCAGTACTGTACACAGTACTCAAGGTGTGTCTAACCAATCCATTGTACAGTGGCAGAATCACTTCCCTGCTGAAGTGATCCCCTCCGATGCAGCCCAACATCCTGTTTGCTTTGCTAGCCGCTCCTGCACTGCTCAGAGTTATTCATACATGCATCTACCATGACCCCTAGGTCTTTTACCCTGTTGAGGCCTCCAGCGCCTCTCCTCCCAGGGTGTACCTGTGTTTAGGGTTTCCCCACCCAAATGTAACACCTTGCACTTGGTGATATTGAAATTTAATTTCCATGTGTGAGCCCACCTTTCCATGGTGTCCAGGTCCCATTGCAGGGCCAACCTCCCCTCTTCCCCCTCAACTACTGCTCTCATCTTGGAGCCATCAGCAAAGAGATTCTTTTCACACCATATACCCTCCCTGATGTCCGAAATGTATGCATTAAACAGGATTGGACCCAGGACTGAGCCCTGCGGTACCCCACTACCAACCTCTCTAGGGTTCTAGAGCTCCCCACCAACCACTACTCTCTGAGTGAGTCTAGCTAGCCAGTTTTCAATCCATCGGACCATCAAAGGGCCTACTCCCAACCCCGTCAGTTTCTCCACCAGACCATTGTGGGGGACAGAGTCGAACGCCTTGCTGAAGTCCAAGAATAATACATCCACAGGCTTTCCCCTGTCCAGTTCTGATGTTACCCATTCATAGAACTCCACAAGACTGGTTTGACATGATCTACCTGGCACAAACCCATGTTGCCGACTATCCAGACCTCCCACCACCTCCAAGTACACCCCCAATCGTTCCTTTAGTATACTCTCCATTAATTTTCCCACCACCGAGGTCAAACTGATGGGTCTATAGTTACCTGGTACTTCCCTTGACCCCCCTTTATGGATTGGCACCATATGCGCCTCTCGCCAATCACTAGGTACCCTCCCTGTCTCAAGTGACCTGTTGAAGAGCTCCTCCAGGGGTGCAGCCAGTATGTCCACCAATTCCCATAGTACTCTCGGATGAATGCCATCCAGCCCAGGAGATTTATCTTTCTTTAGGCCCTTAAGGGCTAACCACACCCTTTTGGTGAATATAGCATCACCTGTCCCCTCCACTTTACTGGCCTTTTTATCCTTATCCTGATGTGACACCCCAAGGCACCTCTCCCTCCCTCTTGCCCCATTTCTGCTGCTCCCCTGATCCCACTCACTACTGTTTCTATCCCATTGTGCCTTGCTTTGTAGATATCCCATCCCCTTTCCTAGTGAACACAGAGGTGAAGTACTCAATTAATACCTCTGCCTGGTCCCTCACCTCTTCCACCCACCCTCCTTCTGATCTCAACCTGCCGAGATGGCCCTTAGTTTTTCTCCCTCCCCAATGTACCGGAAGAACCCCTTTTCCCCCTCCCCATTTTCCCTGTGCCAGCCACTGCTCTTTACTGGACTTTGCCCCCTGCACCATCCGGGTGACTTTTCTAGATGCAAGATGGTACATTTCCTTTTCCCTGTCCCCTCTCGTTGTTTTATATTTTTTGTAGGCAGCCTTCTTTTCTCTGACCACTACCTGAACCTCACTGGACCACCAGCATGGTTTATGTGACCTTGCTCCCTTACGCTTCACCTTAGTGCAGGTCCTGACTGCCTCATGAAGTCCCCGTTGTTGTAATCCCCTTCAAATGATCCTTGAGAATATGTCCCATGCCCACAAAGTCTGCCCCCTGAAGTCCACTGCCAGTGTCCTAGATCCCCCCTCCCCCATGCTTATTTGAAACCAGACAGTGTTGTGGTCGCTCCCAGTCAGGGGATCCTCTACAACCAGGTCCCTTACCAGGTCGCCATCCACCAGAACCACGTCCAGGACATGCCCCTCCCTTGTGGGCTCCATCATGTGTTGTTTTAAGAACACATCCTGGAAGCCATCCAGCAGCCTCTGTTCCTTGGCCACCTTAGAGGACATGGTTCCCCAGTTTGTACCTGGCATAGTAAGGTCCTCTATCAACACCACTCCCACCCCTTTTGGTCCACACTGGGCAATGGTGTTGTCCAGTAAACCATCCTCCAGAACATCACCCATCCAGGGGGACCTATATACTACACCCAGCTTGACCTTACCTCCTGCTGGGGTTCGTAAGGTGACCCATAAGACCTCCATGTTTCCCTCTGCCTCTTCTACCCTAGCAATTTCTATGTCATCTCTAATGAACATAGCCACTGCACCCCCTCTACCCTCCTTTCTATCCTTCCTAAGCATAGTGTACCATCGCACGTTTAGGTACCAGTCATGGTTTTTGTTGGCCCACATTTCTGTGACCGCCACCACATCCACCCCCCCTAACAGCATGGCTTGGAACTCTGGCAACTTGTTTTCCAAGCTCCTGGCATTTACTAACACCACCCCCCACCCCTTATCCCTGATCCCCTTTGTCGAACCCCACCCAGGTTCCTTATACTTCCATCCACCCTCTGCTCCTCCTCCCCAAGTCTGTTTCCCCCTCCCCCCTTGGGTTTGAAGGCTACTCCCCTCATCTGGAGGAGAGGGCTTCTGGTCAGCCCCTCCCCTATCCCTCCTCCCTCTCAAGCTTAAACCCCACGTTTCTTAAATGTAGTCAACCACCTTACACTTCTTTGCATTGAACCCCAGCTACCACCTCTCTGACCACTCCTCTGTCTTGCTTAGGTCACCCTACAGCTGCTTCCATCCCTCCTCTCCATCCACCACTGCTCTGATTTTGGTGTCGTCTGTGAACAGACTTATCTTGCTCACACACCCCGTGTGCAATGTCTGATATGAAAAGCCCAAACAATACTTGCCCCAACATAGAGACTTGTGGCACCCCATTCATCACTGACCTTGGAGTTGAGAGCTCCCCTCTAACCACCACCCATTGCAGCCTCCCACTCAGCCAGCTTGTAATCCAGTACATCATTTTTGCCCCTACCCCTACACCAGTTAGCTTCCCCCCAAGCCACCCATGAGGTACCGAATTGAAGGCCTTGCTGAAATCCAAGTAAAGAACATCCACCGCATATCCCTTATCCAGCTCACCTGTCACCCAGTCATAATATTTTATCAGGTTGGTTTGACAAGACTTCCCTGAAATGAACCCATGCTGCCTCACATCCTGGAGGCCATTGTCCTCCAGGTATGACACCAGTCTTTCCTTTAGTATTGCTCCATGAGTTTGCACACTATGGAGTTGAGACTTACCGGGCGATAATTACCCGGTTCATCTCTTGGTCCATTTTTGTGTAATGGTACTACATGTGCCATCCTCCAGTCCAGTGGCACACGTCCCAACTCCAGTGAGGTGCTGTAGAGATCCTCCAGCGGTTCTGCCAACACCTCCACCATCTCCCTTAGCATCCTGGGGTGAATACTATATGGCCCTGGTGCCTTGTCTACCTTCAGTGCCCTCAGCTCCTCTAGGACTCTACTTGCCTCAATGTTTCCATCTGTTACCTCCTCTCCCCCTGTCCCCACCCTCCCAGCCCATGGTGGTAGCGGTCCCCTTGTCTTATTTATTTATTTATTTATTTATTTATTTATTTATTTATTTTATAGATCGGATTTACAAACCTTTGAGTCAGAGACTCATTTACAAAGGTACCTCATCGCAGGGAGGGGGGACAAACATATTTGTGAGGCAAGACATTGGTTAACAATACAGGTGAAATACAAAGGTGTATACAGCAAGGCAATTGCAGTGACAAAAACAGGTGAGATACAGCAGAGGGGAGACAAAAAACAAAATAATACAAAACAAGAAAAAATAACAATACAAGACTGATTAGTAACCCAGTGGCACCCGAAGGGTACTGTGCATGGCGTGCAGACAACGGAAACCAATTCTAAGTAGGCTAGAATGTATGTAGGACTAGCGGGTAGATGGGTTCAGAGGGTGCTCTAGGAAAGCACTATTATGGACAAGTACAGCTCTGATTGTCAGTGAGGTATTTGAGTAGTGCTATTTTGAAGGGGCTGATTTTGGGGATGTTTGTGATGTGCGTGGGGAGGGAGTTATACCAAGTGGGTGCTCTGTGGTGAAAGGACCTTTGGTTGAGTGAGGTCCTAGCCCTAGGCACCTGGAAGGTGGCTTTGGTGGCATTACAGGTGAGTACCGGGTGGGAGGCCTGTTGAAGGGGTGTAGTGACACCTGGGGGGCAAAGCCCAAGTAGAGCCTTCTTTGCCAATATACAGGTGTGGTATTGCAGCCGTTCATCAAAGGTGAGTATGTTAGAGGCAGAGTAGAGTAGGCATGTGTGAATTCTGCTGTGGGCATCAGTCAGGAGCCTACAGGCTTTGCTGATAGAGGTCTGGACTTTGGTGAGGGCAGTGGGGTCAGCTGCAGCATAGGTAGGGAGTCCATAATCCACCAAGGACAGAATGGATGAAGTGATAGCAAGTCTTAGGGCAAACTCAGGAAGGCAGCCTTTATGGCAGTAGAGGAGACCAATCTGGACATTCATGGCCGATGACAAAGCGTTAAGATGGGTGTGGAAGGTGAATGCCAAGTCAAAGGTGATGCCCAGGTATTTGTATGTTGATACCTGTTCAAGGAGGTGGAGTGTGCTGGGGGTGATGTGAAGGGGAGCATTTCTGGAGTTACTTTGGCTGTGTGCAAAAATCATAGATTTCATTTTTTTAAGGTTCAGAACCAGACAGTGATCGAGGAACCATTTTTCAGCTTGGCTGAAGGTGAGTTGCAGTGAGCTCTGGAGTGTGAGTGGGTCGGGGTGTGAGGCAACGAGGACTGCGTCATTGGCGTATAGAAGCATTTTGCCTGTGAAGGAGCTAGGGAGGGTGTTTAGAAAGAGACTAAATAGGGTGGGGCTCAGGATGGAGGCTTGAGGTACCCCGGAGAGTACTGGTAGGGTTGTCAATAGGATACCATTTAATTTGACCTGTTGGGATCTATTCTGGAGGTAGCTGGAGAACCAGTCCAGGGGGCCTGATGAAAATCCCAGCAGATAAAGAGAGTCAAGCATTAGTGGGTGACACACAGTGTCAAAGGCCTTAGATAGGTCGATGAACACTGCCCCGGTGATCTCCCCAGTATCAAGTGCAGAGTGTATATGGTGGGAGAACTCCAAAAGGGCTGTAGAGGTGCTTTAACCAGGGCAGAAACCACGTTGCTCTGGGCATAGTATGTTGTATTTAGATAGGTAATCCATGAGTTGGGTGGATACTATCTTCTCCAGGGCTTTGGGGGAAGGGGGATGGAGATGGGTTTGTAATTGTTTGGTAGTGTTCAGTCTCCATTTTTATGGATAGCAGTAATTTCAGCCAGTTTCCATGCACTTGGGAATTGGCCACGGCATACGGATCGGTTGAGGAGATCCGTGAGGGGAGCTAACATGACATCCAGTGTTAGGCGGAGTATCCTGGAGTCAAGGAGATCTCCGCTAGGGTTGTGGGAGGAGAGAGCTTTTAGGAGAAGTTTGATGTCATGGGGGGAGATTGTCATGAAGAGGAATGAGGACCGGGAGGTAGCAGGGTGGTTGGATGTAAGGAGGAAGTCAAAGAAATGGGCAGAAAGAACCGCACTTAGGTCAGAAAATGTTGTGTTGAGGCAGTCTGCATTACGTGGTTGGTCAGTATTAATAGTGCCGTTAATAACCATCTGGGGGGAGTGGGTATTACCATTAAGCTCTTTTATGTTATCCCAGAAAGCTCGGGCAGAGCCCCAGGATGAGGTCAAGGCGGTTTGGTAATAGCTGGCCTTTGCTTGTCTAATGGCCCAGGTGCATTGGTTGCGAGCAGCTTTATAGGCTTGTCTGTCTGCTGTCCTGCTGGACTCAACCACAATGTGCCATAGGTTATCTCGTTGCTTCAGTTGCTGGACCAAAGAGGGGGAAATCCAGGCAACATTTTGCCTCTTGGGGTGAGATTTGGTGATGGGGCAAAGATGTCACAGGCCTTACAGAAGGCACTGGTGAGGAAGGCTAGGGCTGTATCTATATCCGTTGCGAGGGAGATTGGGGACCAGTCGAGCTGGGCAAGGTGCTGCTTTAGCTTATTAAGGCCCCCGGGGCGGAAGCGGTGATGGGGGGTGGTATTGTATGCAAGACTGAGTGTGAGGGAGGACCAGAAACAGAGAATTGGAGAGTGGTCACTTACAGAGTCTGCTAGGACATTAACAGACTTGATTTTGTGTGGTCGGTTACAGAGTACTATGTCTAGGAGGGAGCTGGTCCCCCTAGTTTGGTTAAATCTTGTGGGCCGAGTGACCAGTTGGGATAGATCAAGGGCTGTGAAGTTGTTCTTAATGTGTCCTGAAGTGGGGCTGAGCCAGTTGATATTGAGGTCTCCTAGAGCGACTGTTCAGCCTGTGTGGCAGGGTGGGAGATAATCTGTGAGAGAGTGAATAGCCAGACTTTGTGCCCGTAGGGGTATATAGGTGGTTGTGAGTTAAAGCGGGCCATGACCAGGGTGCGGGGTGATTTTCAGGGTGATGGCTTGTGCCCCGTGGTCAAGCTCAGGGGTAGGTAGTGCATGACCAAGGAGGGAGTCACGCCAGTAGGTGGCACACCCGCCACCATGCTTGCCCACCCAATCTTCTCTGAATAGAGTGAAGCCGGGGAGGGAGACAACAGAGTCTGGAGTAGATTGGGAGAGCCAAGTTTCTACTATCGCAAGAATGTTGGGTGTGTGTTGTGATACCTAGCACTGGAGCGCTGCAGTTTTCCTTGGGAGACTGCAGATATTCATAGAGGCAATGCGGAGGCCATGTCCAGTGGGGGGGTGGTGGTGTTGTAGTGGGTCCCGGCCAAGAGTTAGGGTGGACATTCCCAGAGAGCATGAGGAGTAGGGCAATAAGATGTAGGGAAAGACTGCGTCGGTTGTGGTAATGTTGCTTGTGCAGATGCAAGCATCTCGGGGGGGTAGTGCAGGGGATGGGAAGTGAGTTGAGGGCAGGTGTGGCTAGGGTAGAGAGGGACCACCTACCACAGTGTGCAGGGGATAGGGGGTGGGAGTTAGTGGTGGGTGAGGTGGGGCGGTGGAGTGATCCAGCATGTGAGGTATGTTAGTGGGGAATGGTAATAAGATGGTCGAGCTATGAGTAATGGGGTGATGTGCCTGATGAGGCTGGGATTCTGGCAGGTGTCCATTTATAGATGAGCTGTAGAGATTCTCTGCAGTGGGTGGGGATAGTATCATGAGGAGTGAAGCAATTGTCCAGAGTACTATTAGAGGCATGGTTGTGTATGGGAATGTAGGAAGGGAGATAGAGTTTGTATGCAGGATCCCCCTAGTGTTGAGGAAATATAACCTGCAGGTGGAAAAGTGGGCTGATTGGTTCTGCACCACACGTGACTAACAGTATAAAACTGAGAGCCGACCAAGGGTGGTGGTGGGGGCGGTGGGGAGCCGGCGTGCAGCACCAGTGGGGCCAAACAACATGCTTTGCTCTAAAGCCTGGTGCTGCTCCTGAACCTTAATGCGATCCCCTTTAGGCGAATGCGTACCTATGCAGTCCGGGGGGTGGGGGGTGATTCCTCAGCTCACGGTCCTGGGGAGGAGGTTCTTCAGCCTCCTCGTGACCCGCAGTGGTGCCGAAATTCCCTGTACAAACCCCTGGAAATGAGGAGAGAGGGGAGATTATAAACGATATCCAGAGGCGTAGGCTACGGTAAGAACACATGGGTCTTCCATGAACGCTGAGCAGAAGTATTCATTCAGTGCTTCTGCCTGCTCCTCACCCTTTTTCGTCCACTCCCCACCCTTTTATTCTCACTATTGTCTCCTTGCACTTCCTTTTCTCCCTGATGTATCTGAAATAGTCTTCCCCCCAGTTAATTCCCTGCACTAATCTCAGCTCCCTCTGGGCCTTGGCTTCTCTCACTTTTCTGGTCACCTCCCTGGACCATCTTGCATACTCCTCCCTGTCCACATCCTTCCCTGTCCTTCTATACCTCTGGTGCACCTCTTGTTTTGCTCTCACCACCTCCACTACCTCGCTGTTCAACCAGCATGGTCTTCTTGCTCTGCTACTCTTACTCTGTGTCTTGGTACAGGCTTCTGTTGCCTCTGTACTCCCCCATTTAATAATATCCCATTTCTGCTCTGCATCCATCTCCTGCTTTATGCCCTCTAGCTTCTCTTTCAGTACTTCCTGCATCCTTCCAAAGTCTGCCCCCCTGAAGTTTACCACCTGATTAACTGATTTCTCTGATTCCCCACACATCATGATATTAAACCACACCATTTGGTGATCGCTGTCAGCTAGTGGGTCCTCCACCTTTATTTCCCTTACTGCCTCCCCATTCAACAACACCAGATCTAAAGTGTTCTTTAGCCTAGTAAGTACACTAACCAACTGTCAGTAGACCCTCCTGGATCACATCCAGGAACACTTGCTCCCTAGCGCTGGAGGTGACCGGACTGCTGCAGTCAACCCCCGGCAAGTTATAGGCTCATTTGCATGGCTGTGCCTGGCAGCATGCACTGGGCAGCCCCCACCCAGCTCCAAACACCATCCAGTACATTATACACCCCTGAACTCTGACCACTATAGAAATCACCCCCGAGCCATGCTTGTTGCAGAAAGTACCCCCGATCCCCATGTGATATAGATATCATCCCTGATCCCGTTCTGATAGGGACATAACCCCCAATTCAGTTTTGATAGAGTAATAATCCCTGATCCCAGTTCATTAAAGGAATATACCCACTCCAGGTCTGATATTGAATATACCCCCTGAGCCAGTTTCTAGTTATAATAGTCCCCGATCCACTGTCCACTATACAACACCACTGATCCCATCCAAGGTCTGCAACAACCCCCCACTCAGCACCTATGCCCCATACCCATAACATAGGCACCCCCCCATTAGTTCCATAGTGTAGCACCCCACACCCCATCACAACTGGACTGTGACCCCATGCCCCCCAACCCCAACTGGAGTCAGCAACTGGCTCAGCCTTCTGCACACCACCATGGCCAGCTGTTGACTGAACTGTCACTGCACTGTACTGTACTGTACATAGTATGTGTTTGACCAATGAGCGCATACTATGTTCAGTACAGTGCAGTGACAGTTCAGTCGGTGGCTGGCCGTGGTGGTGTGCAGAGGGCTGAACCAGTCACCAGCTCCAGTTGGGTTGGGGGGGGAGCAGGGTTGAGGGGTCCTATCCTGATGGTCATGGCATTTCATGTGTACCTGTAAATGTCTGTAACATCCTAAATCAAATGAGGGAAATTCAAGAATTTGCAACTAAAAACAAAACACAATAACAACTTTTTTCTGAGTCTCGGTTAAATGCAAGTATAGATGATTCAAATTTAGTAATACATGGATATAATTTTCTTTAGCACCAACAGGGCTAAATGGTGGGGAGGAGGAATAATAATTTATCAAAAGGACTCACCGACTAAAGGGAATAAATCTGGAGATCTAGTCCAACTGTTGTGAATATACCACAATTGAATTACAGTTTATGTTCAGTAAACCAGTATTACTATGAGGGTGTTACAGACCACCCAAAACAACCTCTTTAAAAATAGTTCAACTAACAGAAGTTCTAATTCCATATGCAGACTCCCATGAACTCTTGCGCATGAGAGATTTCAATACGGATTGGCAACTTTCTGAAAAATCTGAGTACTTGTAAAATGTATCAGTGGAGTTGGTACTAATGCAACTACTGAACCAACACAAATTAATGATAAGAAGGTAAAAGAAGCCTCAAGTTTGGATTTAATTTTTACAAATTAACCACATAATTATCAAGATGGGAGAGTATTACTGGACTTATTATGTGTCTGTAATACAATATTTTGTACCAGCAGTAAAGGGAAATCAAATGGGCCAACAAATATGTTCATTATAGGTTCTTTATCAAATTTGATTTTTTTTTAATTTATAAGCAATTTGGAAGGTGGTCAATGGAGCACATTAAAACCAATACCTCACCTAGATCTAGCTTTGGATTTTTCTATAACAGAGCCAAAAAACGTGTATAACAAAAACCTACCAGTAAAAACAAAGAGAGTTAAGAACAACAATGTGACTTGCTACACTCCCTTTCTGGTAGACTTGTGCCAGACTTGTGCCAGATAAAAATAAAAAATGGAAGATGGCTTAGAATTCAAAAATACTTAGGGACTGGGTAAGTTACAGAGAAGCTAGAACCAAATATATACATGAAGTGAGAACTGCAAAGGAAAAATGTTTTAAAAAGAAAGTTGGAGGAGTGTGGCCAGCAAGTGACAAGATAGGACACTCTCAGCAGGAGCTCCAGATCCAACCGCAATTAAATGCAATTAAAATAACAGTCAACATCAGTGCCAACTGAAAATCACTGCATTGGAGAGAGTATTTCCTACCAAATCAAACAATACTAAATTTGTTCAGCTTCCAGGATGGAAAAACTTCGACAAACTGCACAGAATGAGAGTAGTAAAGGCAAACAGGTGGAGCCTCTAGAGCAGACAGGGATGGGCAGTGTGAGCCATGAGGAAAAAGGTGGGGGAGAGCCATCCAGTTCTGCACCTCTGCAAGCAATAAGAGATCTGGACAGGAAAGTGGAAGGTCTCTATAATAAGATCTCACATTGGACAATAAATTAGCGCAGGTATCAGAGACGGCAGAAAAGGCCACAGAGATGGCAAATAATTCAGTGACTGCAGTGTCAGCAGTAATTGTAGAAAATAAACTACTTTGACTCATATTAGAACATTTGGAGAATGGAGCAAGATTTGGCTAACATTTGGCCTTTGGGAGTGCAAGAGGAAATGGAAGGAGAGAATTCACTTGCTTTCACCACTCAACTACTTAGGCAATGTCTGGGCATGGCAATGGTGGAACATCTGCTTAAGTCTTTCTCAATCCTAATGGTTGCTCAGTCCTGCTCACTCCCTCCCCTCCATGGCCAACCCCCGATGACCCGAGCTCACTCAAGAACCTGGGTCACCGGCGTGGTGTGAGATGTGATGTCTAGTGCCTTAACCCTCCGCACCACTGGGCCAGCATAACAGACTGAGTCTCATCAGGTCAGAACTATTCTGATAATATCAGCAGGTCAGCACATCAAGGACCTTATTCTCAATAAAGTTCAGAAAAATGTACAGCTACAAATGCCTGATGGCAGGTTTATATATCTTTTTCTAGATATTAGCTATGCCACGAGGCAGTCCAGAAAAGTTTTGAGTTAGTGAGAGCACACCTTAAAGCTTAAGGAGTCAGCCATGCTCTTCAGTTTCTGATCAGTTTGTGAATTACCTATGAAGGAAGAACATACTCGTATATTGATCCCTCAAGAAGTGGGTAAGAGACTTTAGGCTATTAAATTGGACTTTGCCTGGCAAGCTCAGGATGAGCTTTTATGGGAACTGAGAAAGGGACTGAATGAGTGTGTAATGTACCCTAATGTTTAACTATCAGTGAGGCCTGTGGCCTCGTGACCAAACCACAACAGGCATGAGTAAATCCCAGCATAACCCACACTCTGTTGTGGTTTATTGCTTAAGAATTACATATTCAGTTAAAAGTGTATATGGTTAACACCTCATCATTCATCTGATTGTTTGATCACTAAGAAGAAAACAGTTTCCTTGAGAACAGCAGGATAACCTGAATTAGTAATACCAAGATTTAAAACTTTGCAAGCTATATACAGTATATATTTTTTTCCTCATTTTGCCGCTTACTTTTGGAATTGTCTACCCACAGACTTTAAAGTAATTAGAGGGAGGAAACTACCAGTGCATTCTCTCACGAAATGGTTTAGAGGTACTCTACCCCTTTATGTTATCTGCTGTGCAGAAGCAAAGGATTAACACAAAAGAGGAAACTACCAGTGCATTATCTCACAAAATGGTGCAAGGGTACTGTAACCTTTTATGTTATCTGCTGTGCAGAAGCAAAGAATTAACATAAACTGTATATATATGTATAGCTGCACAATAATATTGTGGGGGCTCTGTGTTACTGAGTTCCTTCAATGGATGGGGAAGCTGGATTACAGGCAGCAGCCTGTTCCATGGATGTCTGAGTGGCATAGAGAGGGACAGGGACATCCTCAGGGTTACAGGAAGTGTTCCAGAACCTGGAAGAACTACAGGTCAGCATGCAGCAACAGGTTACAGGCAGAAAAAAAAATAACACTCTCCCAACAGTACTGCATGCAAGTCACTCAACAAGGTTAGGGCAGGGTACAGAAATAAAAAAAAAAAACTTTTTTTCTGATCTCTACCAAATACTATCAAGTCCCTGGACCCTTACATGACCAACAAAGGCAAACATTCATTCACCCCATTGGAATGGACCAGCTACCCCGGTTCACCACAATATATCCAAGGCACACTGCCTTAAGGGTAGCTGGTCCATTCCACTGGGGTGTCAAACAGATGAGGCATACTGATGAGTCCTGGTAGGACGAAACACGTGTCTATGTCTTCTGTTAGCACCCTTGCAAACTGTTGTGAGAGGCCTTTGGCACCATGCAATTCTGCTTAAAGTTGGACCAGCATAACATTCTGTGGTGATTTGCATATGCAGCCCATGATGCTTTGCATTGTGGGGGCATGTGTGATTTTGTATTTTCTTGAAACTTGGCTTCCCAGCCAAATGCCCTTTTGGGTAACCCTTGCCTCAGTGTTTGCGCACAGAGGTTCTTTGTCTTTTAAATAGTTTTTTATTTTAATGGGTTCACCACAATATATCCAAGGCACACTGCCTTAAGGGTAGCTGGTCCATTCCACTGGGGTGTCAAACAGGCGAGGCATACTGATGAGTCCTGGTAGGAACAACACGGTCTATGTCTTCTGTTAGCACCCTTTGCAAACTGTGTGAGAGGCCTTTGGCACCATGCAATTCTGCTTAAAGTTGGACCAGCATAACATTCTGTGGTGATTTGCATATGCAGGCCCATGATGCTTTGCATTGTGGGGGGCATGTGTGATTTTGTATTTTCTTGAAACTTGGCTTCCCAGCCAAATGCCCTTTGGGGTAATCCTTGCCTCAGCATGCAGATGTTGCAGCAGAGTACTCCACAGTATAAAAAGAAACATTTTTTGTTAGTCAGAGAGAGAGAGAGAGACAGAGGGAGAGACCAATGAATTCAACAGCAGATAACAGCAGAGTGCAGACGTAGATCCACAGTAAAAAAACAAAACAAAACATTTTTCGTTAGTCAGAAAGACAGAGAAAGAGTAGAGAGAGAGAGAGAGACAAATGGATTCAACAGCAGACAACAGCAGAATGCAGACAACAGCAGAGTGCAGACGTTTTCTTAGTTTTAGAAAAAGTAAAGGGAACAGGAAAGAGATTTTAGAGTACTACAAAAAGCATGGCCTGCAATCTGCAGTGCCATGAGGCAGGCACAGTTCTCATGACATTATCCAACAACAATAATAGGTTAGATATTAGTTTCAGTCTGTTTTTCTTGCAAAATTAATAAAAAAGTAAAAAAAAGAAGTTAATGTACAGCATCCAACAACTTAATCATTCTTTTCCTTTTTGAAAATTATTTTTTTGTAAAACCAAAAATGTAAAAAAATATTAAGAAGGGGAGCGGATAGGACAGGGCAGGAGTACTCTATCTGAAGGTCATAGTGTTTCATTAATTTTGAGGGGGCTTATAGTGCCATACAGATTGTGAAGGGGGCTGTCACCCACGTCCCAGACTCTGTGTTGCCCATCTCTGCCTGAACTACTAGGTCATAGTGCCATACCAGTTTTGAAGGGGGGAGGGGGTGTCACATCTCAGACTCTGTGTTGCTATGTCTCTGCCTGAATAGGTTAGGTATAGGTTAGCCATTAATTGAAATCAGTCTGTTTTTCTTGCAAAATCACGCAATTGAAAAAAGTGTAAATATCACTAGTGTACAGCATCCAACAACTTAATATTTTTCTTTTTGAAAAGTATTTTTGTAAAACAAAGAAAAATCAAGAGAGTAAGAATTAATACAGGGAGCAGACAGAACAGGAGGACTGAGGTGCAGATCTGGATGGCTCTTCCCCACCTGTTTCATCATGGCTCACACTGCCCATCCCTGTCTGCTCTAGAGAGCCTGATTTCTGGGAATGCTTGGGACTCCAAGCAAGGACCACAATAAAAGTTAATCGGGGACATCAGTCCCAATTAAAGGGGCACTCCTACAAAAGTAGACAGAGAGAACATTGGTTTTCCCAGAGGGTGGTGAAGAAGTAGAGTGCACTGCCATTTGATGTGGTATCCTGTAGTAGCATGAAGCAGTTTAAAAACTCAATAGACAGATACCATGGTGCTTTATTCTATAAGCCTTGAGCATTAACAAGTGCTGGCCTGAGATGGTTAATGCTAATCCTATGAATCCTAAGACTCTGTCTGAAGGTCATAGTGCCTCATTAATTTTGAGGGTGCTTATAGTGACATACAGAATAGATGTTGAAGGGGAAGTGTCACCCACATCTCAGACTCTGTATTGCCCATCCCTGTGCTTCCCTGAAAGGTCATATTGCCATAGACTCTGTATCATGCATCTTAGTGCTTGAACTACTACAGTTAAACCCACTTAAGTGAATATCGGTTAAGCGTATATTTTGGTTAAATGACTATTATTATTTGGTCCCTTTTTCTTTTGCTATACTTTCCAGCTTAAACGAACCTGTTAAATAGATTAGGAATCCTGCTTAAATGGATTACAAAATTTGACTAGAGTACTGCCTTCTTTCAGCTGTCAGGCTAGTTTCATCATTTGGTAGAGCACTTAATTGCTTCTAACAATGGTACAATCCACAACCCAGTAACGGCTACTAGACTTAACTACACCAGGTGTTAATGGTGCTGCTAGAGCCTGTTAAAGCATCATCCACACTGTTTAACCCCCTCATACAAAGTCAACTCACAATCACCTCTGGCAAATAATGATGAGTAACGTGGAGCCCAACAGTCCTCAGCAGAGAAACAAAGAGCTCACCTTAATTCAGAAAGTTGAGGCACTGAAAATGCTGTCTGAGCCTGGAATGACAGTCTGCGGTGGCATGGCACTGGGGTGTCCCACAACCTCAGAATTGCCTTCTACAGAGAAACAAACATCGAATCCTGCTGGAGTTTGAAGGGAATAGCAACCTCAACAGGAAAAGAAAGAGGGGGGATTTCAGACTGCACTATGAGCTGGAAGATGTCTATACAAAGTTGTGCACCTTAAAAAAAAGACAGCTCACTATAACAGAGATGATAGCCACAAATTACCCACCAGCATAAGCATCTGCTTTTTTTAGTTATTAAATGTTTTTAAACAGTAATTTTGCCCCTAAATTAAATGTTTTGAATGTACTGTACTGTATTAAACAGTGTTTTACATTTGTATGTGTATTTGATGATTTGATGATTTTACATAGTAAAAGCCGTAACGCTACATCGGGCTACTGTGTGTTACTTTTGAAACTAAAACCAATGCAGCAAGTCAGTATTTTGTTTTAGTGAATAGCCCAGTTAACTGCATAAATTCAGTCTGTCCGAGGGGTATGCACTTAAGTGGGTTACACCGTACTATGTCATGGTGCCTCATGTATTTTGAGAGGGGGGGAGTGTCACGTCTCAGACTCTGTGTCACCCACCTCTACATTTGAACTAATACTACTAATTAAGTAATTAAGTTGAACCCTCAAAAATTGGATTCAGAATCAGAGTCTGTTATGGAAATGGAACATTTGACCAACACCAGTAGTATGGCTGAAATTGGTACACATAACAATAATAATATTTCCCAAAGAGAAACTCAGAAAAAAGGAAATTCACTGCTGAAGATATAATTAATACAACTGATAAAAATGAAGCAGCACAAACAGAAAAACTTTAAGCAACACAACCAGAAAAAGAAAAGAATGTTGGTGAATCCCCTGACCAACGTAGTGCAGCACTAAAAGTAAGATAAAAGTAAAACACAAAAACAGGTAACCAAAACAGTTAGACCTAGAAAGTCAATGATTAAGGAAAAGGATCTATCTAGTATCACTAGACATGGCACTCCATGATATGCTACTCATTCACATCCAGCTCCTTCATCAGGAAGCAGTGCCTCTGATGAAGGTATTGTAAACATACAAGAACAGGATCACGATCATGACAATGTATCACAGTTATGTTTTTCCAAAGGTGATGACTCAGCATGTGATACCGATGAGGTAAAGGATGCTACCTGGGTTCCTGAACCCAAAACCAAAAAAAAATACAAACACATACAGCAAGCACCACTGCCAGCCATAGCCAGTAGTGGGAAAAAGCATCAACAGCAATCATGGTAGATCTTCTGGGGACAGCCACGGTGTGCATAAATTGGAGTCAGAAATAATAGCCAGCACAATTGCTGCTGTTCTGGCATGATGACAAAATGTTCCACCTCAGTTGTGAGGAGCTTTTTTCAAAACTAGTCCAAAAAATTAATGTTTTGCTGTCTGTACCTTTTATCATTGGGAAGTTAGCAGGGGGAAGTGAGGGACCAGTTCAGGACAACATCATCAAAAAAGCATTTGCAGACCACGTCCAACCATTCGGCTGAGGAGCAGTCCTGAGTAAGTGAAAAATATCGATGATGAAAATAATCCTACAGATAATAGTGATGGTAAAGGGACCAAGAGACAGGGCAGAAAAAAAAACATGCTCGACTTCACTGAAAGAAAAAGTGTTTGGACAAGCTACAGCTTCACCACTGCAATCCCATGGTTTTTGTCCCCCTGCACAAACTGAACAGCAGACCATCACTACCATGCTTGAACAAAAAACTGACTACAGTAGATCACATCAAGCAACATAAAAAAATAATCAGTTAATAGCTGAATTTATTGCCAAGGACCTGCAACCATTTTCTGTAGTGGAGAACGATGGTTTTAGAGCCCTTTCAAAATATTTTGCTCCATGCTACAACACACCAGGCTGTAAATAGGCTGACAGTATAGACTAGTGATTAGAGTAACAAGCTGTGAATGAGCTACTTACATCCAGCAGAACTGGGTTTGATTCCCTCACCCTCTACTTGCATACTGTGTGATTCTGAGCAAGTCACTTAACCACCCATTTGCTCCCAGGTTGCCCCTGAAAATGTGCACTTGTGCCTAGTGGGCCTTACCCAGTTGCCAAAGAATAAAATAAAAAAAAATATTTTGCAACTGTTGCTGTTTCCAAAATGTATGAAAGTATGCAACATAAAATAAAATTGGCTCTTAACGAGTGTGAATGTGGTGCTGTGAACCTGACCACAGACATGTGGATGAGTTCTCAAACCACTGAATGTATGTGCATCACAGCACATTGCATCTTCAAACACTACCACAAGCAGCACTGTTCAGGAAGAAAGACAAAGAATGACAGTTCTTTGTGTTAGCAAGTTTAGTAAGCATCACACTGCTGACAATATTTTGGAAGAGTTGTGTGACAAAATTCCTGAGTGGTTAGAGCCCCTGGGACTCATTACTGAATTTGTGGTTTCAGACAATGGCGTCAATATTATTAATGCATTCAAATGAGGTGGTTATACTCACATTTCATGCTTTGCACACTCATTAAATCTGTTAATACGAGCTTCCCTTTCCAGTGACAACAATATAGTAACACTAGTGGGAGCAGCAAAGAAAATCTGTGGCCATTTTAGTCACTCTGTAAAATCATGTGGTGTGTTGGCTGACCTCCAGAAAAAAGTGACTTGCCAATACGGCAGCTAAAACTAGATGGAATGCAACATTTTACATGAGTGAGAGACTTCTTGCACAAAAGAAGGTAGTCCATGACTATACCATGGAGCACAATGTAACAAACAGTATTGTGCTGAATTAATTCCAGTGGGGCCACATAAAACATCTTAAATTGCTCCTGACTCCTTTTGAGGAAGCAACTCAACAGATTAGCAAAGAGAATGCTACTCTAAACCAGGTTATTCCTTTCATAAATTTATTGATCAAGGAACTCAGGAAGCTGTGTACAGGTTTTGAACAAAAAGGAGATAAATCTGATGTATTACTTATGGACTGAGTGATACAGCAGTTCCAGAATTGCAGAAGACTTAATAATAATATGATGACAGACAAAAATGTTGTTTTTTCTACTCATCTTGACCCTCAGTTTAAGTTGCAACAGATGTCTTCTTCAGATCTCGGTGACTCTTATCTTGAATACAAAATCATGCTGATTTCAACAGTTGCACAGGAAAGGCAAGGAACTGTAGTTGACAATGCAAGTGAATGATGTGATGTGGATGCGGTATCTGATGATGCAACATCTATTGGTGCTGACAGTAATAATTTTCACTTTGTGCCACCATGTACTTCTTCATCAACATTGGATAGTCCTGCACAAAGTCCTCTTTCATGGCCCAAGGCATTTCATTCTGAAAAGCACACAGATGACACTTACACTTTTTGGTCATAACTCATGTTGTTCTCCATGTACATGCTGCTACTGGGAGACATCATTAGGTGGTACAATCTGGGGTTTCACTGCTATGCGGACAATACCCAGTTGTACCTGTCTTGTGCCCCAGGTGACCTCCCCACCTCAGGCATGCTTAGCCAGTGTTTGGCTGAGATCAACAACTGAATGTCTGCAAACTGGCTATGTTTCAACCCCAGCAAGGTGGAGGTTATAGTGATTGGGACGGGTCATGGAGGTCTCTCCACTGACAGCAGGGTGCTCGCTCCAGTAGTTGATAAGTGCCCCTTGTTAGTAGTTAATGTGGTTAGGGACCTTGGCATTTTTCTCAATGACCCACTTACCCTTGAACAGCAGGTGTCATTGGTTGTTAGATCTGGGTTTTTTCATCTCCTGAATATCACCAGGATCCAGACGTTTTTGATGCCTGTTGATCTGGTTACAGTCATCAATGCCTTTGTCGCCAACAGGCTATATTATTGTAATACTGTTTACCTAGGGCTGTCTGGAGGATTGATGCATCAACTGTAGCTACTGCAGAATGTCACAGCCAGGATGTTGATGGGTGCCTCAATGAGGGATCGTGTCACTCCTGTTTTGCGTGCTCTGCATTGGCTGCCTGTAAATTTGTGCATCACCTTCAAGATATGCTTGTTAAGTCAAGTCCCTATGTGATTCAGGACCTGACTACCTAAAAAAGCTCCTGGTTCTGTATTGGCCTATCCACGCCCTACACTCGGATGAGGTTGGTTTGCTTGTTGTACTCTCCTTTCGCTTTAAGAGATCAGGTGATAGCGTATTTGGTACAGCTGCACCATCTTTGTGGAATTCTCTTCCACTCTACATTCATGCAGCTAGCTTAGTTAAGGCCTTTAAAGCCTCTTTAAAAACATTTTTGTTTGAGAATGCCTTTAGTTTTATTTGAACATATTTGATTTTAATTTTGGGGATGTTCTTACTGTAAAGTGCTCTGAACCCCTGTGTAGGGCACTATATAAATAAAATTTGCCTTGCCTTGCCTAAGGCTTACTTGTTGCCCTCCCACTAGTGTTTACTGTGCGTGTATATTTAGCATGGTTCAAAATATTGTGTCTGATAGCCGCACAAGGCTTACTCCTGAAGCTGTACAGTGCTTTACATTCCTAAAAGTCAATCTCAACAAATTATCTTACCAGTTCAGTGACAGTGGCAGGAACATAAAAGTGACAAAGATGTTGAACAGCTGCAACAGGTGTCTCATAATAAGGGTGTTTCCTTGGTGGTGTTTAAAGATGATGGTAATGATATTTAATTTAATGATTTATTTCTTTGAATTCAGATGTCAAAGATCAGCAACCATAACAGAAAGAAGTAAAAACATTTCTTCCTTGTGAGGTCATGGTGCATATTAAATGTACTGTCATGTGTGTTTTTCACATTCAATTAGGAATGGAGGTGGAATTTAATTTGTTTATTCAGCAAGTTAAAAATTCCAACAGGCAATGAATTGCTGGATATCTGGGGTGGAGGGTGACACCAAGGGGAGAACACAAAGAAAAAATCTATGTGAATGGCTGCTGTGAGTGCCAGCACCCCCCAGTCCTTGGGTTCTGCACCATGTGTATCCCTGCCAGCTTAATGATGAGGGGAGTGGTGATGGGACTGGGGACTCATGGCAGGAGTAGTTGGCAGTTGGGGCCAAATGACTCTATAAAAAAATACATTTTTATACCATAGTTGACTGTACATGGCTGCCATGAGTGCCGGCCCCATTGGTCCACAGGTTGCACACCATGCAGATCCCTGCTGGCTTGATGATGGGGAGAGTAGTCATGAGGCTGGGGACTGGCAGGTGGGCCTCATTGGCAGGAATAGGTGGTGATTGGGGCCAAACAGCTCAATTAAAAACAATATATACCATAGTTGACTGCAATTGTTAGTTGTGGAAGCTTGTAGGATACAGTATATCCAAAAACTGCAATGCTGGGGGGGGGGAGGGGGCAAGATCAACCAGATAAAAAGTAAGTTACAAAACACAAGTGATAACAAATATTTGGCCAGTCAGGCAGGAGTGTGTGGGATGGTTTGAGGCCCATGATGCTTGCTTCACCAAGTAGGCAAGCAAAATAATTACAAATAAAACAAAAAAGAAACATCTCAAGTCTAAAGGGTGGGGCCTCATCACACATCCTGCTCATGCTGCCTGTCTTCCACCAAAAAGCTTGCCAAACTCAGTGAAGGTCTACACTTTGCTGTTGTCTTTCTGCTGTTGAATTCATTGGTCTCTCTCTCTGTCTCTCTCTGTCTCTTTTTCTGACTGACATTTGACACAATGCCTCCTTTCACTGCAAAGTCCCAAATGAGCTGCATACACTGGGCTGGATTCACAAATGTTCTTGGGACTAAGTTCCACACAGCAACTACAGTTGTGGACCAAAATCTCAGCAGCTGCAGAGATTGCTATTCACATACGCATCAGCTGCAGATGATGTTATGGCTGGTCCCACCAGCAGTAACATTTTCCACAGCTGCAGGGATTTCAACAGCAACACCACCCACAAGCAGCTGTAAATCATGGAGCCTGTTGTAAACTGGCTCCACTTTTGAGAATACTATAGCTGCAGGAGAAACTGTAGTTCTGCAAGTGTCAACCCACTTGCACCAAGTTTTTCCTGCAACTGCAGGATTTTCAAGTGTTTTCTAAATTCAGCATACTGTTTCCTATGTTGAAACAACACACAGTTATAGTCACAATATATTTTAAGTTAAATTTAATTTTTTTAACAGAGGGATCTACAATAATATTATTGATGCATTTCTCATACTCAAATAGACTAAAAAACAGGTCTGCAATTCATTAGTGTAAATCAGAGCAAAACATAGTAAATCAGAACCTTTTGGAAATAAATCGGAGCGGAATCAGAACCGGGTTACAGCCGACCTGCCCATCCTAAACTGAAATAAAATCAGAACAAATAAAATGAAATGGGAATTACAAGGACAACACTGATAAAAGTGGTGCAAAGTTAAATCCAGAATGAACAGAAAACTGAGAAAAAGCAGCTGAAAAAGAAATATCTATTTTCCTGCCAACCACATCAAAGGAGCTGCTGAAATTAAAAGTGTGTCTGAATGGGAAAAGGGATCGACTGACATTAGCCAGTTACACAACTCATTGCAAGTGTTGCATGCTGTGGGACTGAGAAGTGAAAGTTCAAAGACAGAAGATCTAATAAAGGGTAAGAAACAACAACCAGTATTGGAGACAATTTCTCCTTTTTTACCTTCATCTCATACAAGTTGGAGACAATTTCACCTTTTTTACCCTCATCTCATACAAGTTCAGAAACTGCAAATATAGGTATGGATGAAAAAATGGGAATAAGAGAACTGTAACTAAAAATGAGCAGGTTGTTGGTAAGAGACACAAAAGCTGAAAATCAAAAGTTTGGACAAACTGATGATAAAACCACCTCAGCTTTAAAAGAGTCCAATGCACAAAACATGCTCAATATACTATTAACTGACTCACAAAATAAAAATTATACATGTGATAATGATAAAAACTCAGATGAAGAGTATGGAAAGGGAGCGTTCATTCCTAAATGAGCGGAGAGTCATTTTGAGAAGACTTTGAATATAAAACTGGAGGACGACTCTTGCATTCAAAACTGAGCCCAGAAACAGCATGATTCACATTTATAGGATATGAAAAGTAAACTGTGTGATTTTGAATCAAGAATGACAAACAAAAATATCAGGAGTGCCAAAAAACAACAAAAAAACAGGATGATGAAACACCCCTACACATAACACTCCAAAATATTTTTTTCCACATATATGGGAGAAACTGACAATTTATTTTTGGTTTTTGCAGTAGACCAGGCCCACATATCTCTGAGAAGGAGAACAGAAGCTGATAAACCCCCAATTGTTATCACTGTCAAATTTACAAAAAGCATGAAAAAGACTAGTTAATGAAAGAAATCTATGAAAGGCAGAGCAGCAAGAGGGCTACAAGGTACTTCGCTCCGTCCTGCAGCTCAGGAAAGGTCTGTTCTTATTTTAAAGATAATTTCTGCCTGTTTATGGCATTTGCTAGTAAATGATTCTTTACTAAGCAGGACATAACTTTTGTAAAACTTACCTCAGACTTATAACATTTCGGTATAAGAAAAGCAGTTGGCATTCTGAGCTGGACTGATTGCATTTTGCATGCGATTTTTTTAAGTGGACTTCTAAGAAGACTTAAGATTGGTCTTGGGACCCGATGCTCGAGAGGAAAGGAGGATGGCTGGGATCATGATGGCACTTTAAGTGCTGATAAGACTACCTTGCATTTTGAAAAGATATGATAGTGTTGCCTTGGGATTGGGGGTTGCCATTGGTTGGTCTAATTACTCCAAAGTTACTGCGCTCAAAGGAGCATTTCTCCCTGTTTGATTTGACAGGGTTGTATGCTGCCACAGCCTGAAAAGGGAGGCTGATGAAGACAGCTCTGAGATTATAGAAAAATGTTGACTTTTTCCTAGAGAAAAGGATCATTAAAGTTGGCAGACCTTCAGAGGGAAGACAGATGGAAAAAAATAATGGATTGATTAATGGACTCCAGGAGCAGAGAGATCAGTATAAGTGCCTACAAAAAAACTGTCAGTAACTCTATGGCCAGTAAAAGTGAATACGAATGGTAACAGCCAAGTGCAATCTGTTGTGAGTGACTAGAAAACAAATTTCTGCCCAGAGGTAAAATACCTTTTTTTTTACTTAACAGTGTTATACACATGTGCTGTTTAAGGAGAAATTGCTTATTATAACTACAAAAATGTTAACTTTGAAACCCCTGAACTCTTGAAAATTTGGAAGCAGAGGAGCTCAGATTTTGTCTTGGGCAAATTCAAATTTGTGGTGTGGACAAATATTAGCTTTTTTTTTACACATGTGTATATCATTTTCATTAACGTATAGGATATTTGTCTTATTTGCACTAAGAAATTATTATTTCAGTATTTATTATTGATCCATTTAAGTTAGTTCTCAACTGGTACAGGGGTATATTTATTCCAATTACATTTGATACACCTTAAGTAATAATGAGTCATGCTTCTAAACAGCTTGAACTTACTTTACATTTTTACGTCTTATTTTATGTATGTTTGTTTTGTGTGGATTCTGTTAGGTTTTACAGGTAGTAAGGCAGACCTTCCTTCATATTTATTAACTTAAAAAGATACTCTCCTGTAGATCATTTTAAATCCCCAAATATTTCTCCATGGGGAATTTTATTTTTAAATATAGTACAGGCATCAGAAGTTTATTGGAGGTCAAATTGGTAATTGGGGGACTAATTGGGAGCTTTACCTTTGTATGAATTGGGGGTTTGTTTAATTTAATTCCCTGATAGGAATGATTGATACATAATGGTGACTCCTTTGGTTAAGTGCCATGTATACAGGGAGATCCCAGAGTGAATTGTCTTTTTTTTATAAACTCTTTAAAATAACTTTTTCAATTGAAACAGTATATTGGGTCATATTTATAAATAATACCAAGTTCAGGAATATCTTAGCTTGTAGTTTGCTTGCAAATTTCAGTCTGTTAACAAAGAAACACTGATAGTACATCTCATTCCCAGGTTGAATTTTCATGGTCTCAGGTAAGGAATAGATATAATTTTTGACGAGTCATACAGTTCATGATGTGCTAGCACAAACCAGGACAGGACCATACAACAGTTAGCACCTGGTTAACAGCCAAACATCAGATTAAGTTTCCTAATTAACCTTCTGGTGCAAAAAGACTCAATTGGCTTATTGTGTCCTAAAAGGAATGCTTTCCCTTTTTAGAGGGCTCTAGTATGTAGGTCTGATTTGTTATTATTAGTAAGGGTACAGGAGGCACATTTCTTGAAGTTCTAGTTAACCTAACAGCTGATGGCTTTATTTGGTGGAGCCCTCAAGTAGTGCAAGAAATATTATGTCTGAGACCCTTTCCAAAGAGAATCAGAAAAGTTGTTTATTACCTGGGAGTGATGATTTTTTATTTTTATGTATTTATTTATTTATTTAGTTTTTGTTGACTGGGTAAGTGTACTAGACAAATCCTGCCTATTTTCAGGCACGACCTGGGGGAGGAGAATACAGATGAATGCCAACTGACCTTGAACCAGATTAAGCTGTTGGTGGTAATTTTAGTGAGGGAAATTTGGCCAGGACACTGGGGAACTTCCCCTACTGTTTGCCAGTAGGGGGACCCTTTGAGCCATCGAAGGATGGCTGCCTCAGTTGAGGCGCTGCTGTTGGATGGGAAGGATGTGTTGCCATCTGAGGAGAACGTATCCTCTACAGCTTCGATGCAGTCTCCAATGGATGTTTCCTCAGCTCATGTGGAGCCTGAGCAGTTTCAGGCTTCAATTCCTTTGCCTGCTTTGCCTGCCCTACCTCGTATGGAAGCCATTGCTTTACCTGGAACTGATTCTCCCTTCTCGAAGGATGTCTCTTCTAATCAGGAGCTACATCATCTTTTACAACTAGAAGAACAACGCCACCAAGAAAAGAAGAAAGATCTTTATCTTCATTTTCACTCTCGAGAAACATCCTCTACTGCTCCAGTTTCGGAGCGCTCTGTTGTTACAACGCGGTCGGTCGTCATGGAGATGACCCACAGTGAGGCACCGGCTACAAAAGAAATCATTTTTCACTGCGCTGGACAGGATCAAGCGACCGCTACGGTGTTTTCGTTTTCTGCTGGCCAGAACTCTACTCGACAGGACAGAGTAGTTAAACAGGGGAGCCCAAGTAAGCTACGTTGGGCGGACACCCCTGTGTGTGAAGGAGACACTTGGATGGTTGAGAACTCACTCCAAGCAGCTGGCTGGGTGCACTATCCGGACACAGGTTCCTGGATTTCTAGCCTCACGCCTATCAAGATTGCAGGAGTTCACCTTGTCTCTACACCTCACCCTCTTGTAGAACCTGAGAGTACTGTTTCAGAACCTCAGGCTACTGTCTCATCTGCTGGGTTCCTTCAACATGGTTCCCCTGCACCTAAACCTGGTTCTCCTACACCTACTCCTGGTACAACTATACTCAATCCTGATTGAGCTTCTCCTCTCCTTTGTTCTGATCTTCAATGTTCTCCACTCCACCTATCCTCAGATTTTGCTTTCTCAACGAACCCAGAATTTCAACCAGGGGGAATTACAGGGGCTCGTACTCAGCCTTGTGAAGAGGAGGCCACAGCCCTCAGCGATGATTCAGTGTATTCTGATATCTATTCCTGCAGAACTCAGGAATACTACTAAGGGTTCTCCTAAGGTGGCCTTCCAGCCCCCTCTGGTTGCCCCTCCTAAACTTTATGCGTCCTTTTTTTCTAACTCTGTCTCCTCTGCTAAACGTCATAATGCAGTTCGTATTATTTATAAAGGGGGTTTGGATTTATTTCCGGATAGGATTTATGTGGGTCATCAGTTATTGAGACGAAGTTTGCATTTTCAAGTTGCAGAACTGTATGCACTTATTCATGTGTCTGGAGAATCCATATTTGATGTTAGTTTTAAATTAAATAGTGGTCTTGAAAAATTTTGGGCTTGTTATCAGCAAGCAAAAACTACCCCTTTGTGGGCCCCTTTGAGGTTTTCCTCTTGCCAGACCTACTCATAAAACCATTACAGTTCTCTTCCGTAATGAAGGGGTCAAGGCCACTGACCTACCGTACTGGTTGAAACAGCGTTGTACTGTGTCCAGCCATCCCGAAGCTATCTTCGATTCCGAAGGGATTAATGGACAGGTGGTTGGAAAATCCATGTTCTACTGCATACTGATGATGGGACTCCTCGTCATCTTCCAAATAGTTTTTTTTTTGGGTAGAGAACGAGGGGTTTTGTTTTACCCGGGACAGCCTGGGACCTGCTATAAATGTGGCCATTCTGGACACATTAGTAGTACTTGTGACCAGCTGAAATGTTCCCTATGCCACAAGACTGGTCATCTCAGTAAACAATGTTCAAACTTAGTCCGGTGTAACCTTTGTGGGGAAGAAGGACATGTTTACATGACTTGTCCAAAGGCAGCTCATAAGACGTCCCTTTCTGCAGACAGGGATGAGTAACGTCTTTTGATTTCGCTGGCCCAATGGAAGGTGGCTAGACCAATGGGTTCACAGTTAGTCACGGATATACCTACTATGATGTTGTCTGTTACCTCGATCCCTGACCCCCCCCAAGGTTAGTGAGCAAGGTCCTGTGGCTGAGACTCTTAGCTCCTCTTCCTCTCCCTTGGCTGTCCTTCCTGTTAATCCCCTTGATTTCTCTTCTGACTCTATGTCTATTAAGAATCCTGCACTTCTGTCTGACTCTATGCCCCCCCCATACTAGAAGAACCTCCTGCCCAGAGAACCTCTACTCGGAAAAGGTCTATTGGACCTTTACCCACCCCTAAAATGTCTAAAACCTCATTTCATGATGTTTCCAATAGATTTTTGGTTCTCTTAACTGCTGATCACTCTGACACAGATTCGGTTTGTTCTTCTGCTGATTCCGTTATGCCTAAGGACACTGCTGAGTCTGTCCTGACGGATGATGGGGATACTTTTACCCAACCCTCCTGTCACAAAGGTAAATCTCAGAAAAAAAAATATTGAGTTCCTTTCTTTCTTTAAATGCCCTTTTCCCCTCCATTCCTCCGTTTAACGACCAACATCAATAGTATTAAAAATAAACTTAGACAGACTGTGGTGTTCTCCTTTCTACAGTATTTTTCTTCTGGTATCTTTCTTTTACAAGATACTAGGCTTCACTCCATTTTTGAACTTTCTCTTTCCACTAAAGAATGGATTACAGGGATTTCGTATTGGTCCATCGGCCCTGAATGTTGCACAGGGGTTGGTTTCCTTTTCCATCATATTGCACCAACAGTAGTACGAGTATTGGACCTTGTCCCGGGTAGGGTTTTGCTTGTAGACTTCATTTTGAGTGCCATTTTTTTTAGACTTATTAACACTTATGCTCCACAGACTAAAGCTGATTGTACGCCCCTTTTTCAGCAAATCAGTCCCTTTTTGCATATAGCTTATTTTGTGATATGGGGAGGGGATTTTAATTGTGGTTTAAGTCAGGGTGATAGAGGTTCGGCCACCAAAACGAAAAAAATATTTGGTGATATGGCTGCTCTGAAAAAAGTTGTGAGTGAGGCACATCTTAAAGATGCTGTTTTGTCTCATACTGGTGTTCGGGAGCGTATATTTTTTAGAGGTTCTTTATCTACCCGTATTGATTTTTTCTTTTTGTCTCTTTCTTTGCCAGTTCAGTCTGTCTCCGTTGACCCAACTCCTTACTCAGACCACCGTCTGGTATTGATTTCCTTGGGAGCCACTGCCCCCCCAAAGGCCCAGGATATTGGAAGTTAAATTCTATGATTTTGCAGGAATCAGGCCTCTTTCACCTAATTTCCAGTTTTTTGGATTGTAGGAAATCATTATATCCTTTATATGATGACCCTATTGTCTGGTGGTTAGAAACAAAATCGGACCTCCGTTCCCTTCTAATCTCTCGTGGTAGATATTCTCAGAAAGGTTCCTACTTTTCATACTTAAAAAAATGCAAACAACTCCAACATTTGTATTCTCTTGCACAACTTACTAAATATGATTTCTCAGCTCAGATTGCTCATTTTCAAGAGAAAATGAAACAATATCATTTGTCTCAGTCCACAGATATAGAATCCCAGCAACAACATGAAATACAAGGCCCTTTTTTTCATACTTGCCCCCTGCTAAGCCGACAGGGAGTAGTAGGGTCTAAAACTATCTCGGCTCTTTATGACAGTCAGGGTGTGGTTCATGAAGATCAGCATAGTATTGTGTGCATTGCATCTGACTATGCTGCTTCTTTATTTTCTGTGACCTGTGTAAGTCAAACAGATTTTCTTTCTTTTTTTCATGTGATTCAGGTTCCACATGCCCCACAAACACAGCTTCTAGGTCTAGTAGCTCCTATTACCAAGCAGAAAGTTGCTACTGCTATACAATCTTTGTCTAAAGGAAAGACCTCTGGTTTAGACGGCCTTACCTCTGATCTTTATCATTTTTTAAAAGGTGAACTGTTAGATGAACTAACTTCAGTTTATAATGCTATTTTACAGGCATGATCTGTACCTTTTGAGATGTCTACTGGTGCTCTTATTTTTCTCTTTAAGGACAAAGGTGACAAACTAGATGTATCAAATTGGTGACCTATTAACCTTTTAAATACTGATTTTAAAATTCTTTCCAAATTATTGAATGTGAGGTTGTTAACAGTAGCAAAATTCTTGATTTCTCCAGCTCAGTCTTGTACTGCGCCGGGAAACTCAATCACAGACCAACTACTTTTATTGCGAGACATATTCTCTCATGATTCCATTTCCCCTTCAGCTGTATTTGTTCTTTCCCTAGACCAATGGCAAGCTTTCGATAAGGTAGCACGTGTCTTTTTATGGCAAGTATTACAACATTATTGTATCCCCACTACTTTTATATCTTGGCTTCAAGCCCTTTACCGAACTACAACAGTCCGTCCTTGCATTAATGGATTTTTAGGCCCTCATGTTCCCATAAAAACTGGGGTTCGGCAAGGGTGTCCTATTAGCCCTCTCTTATATTTTTTTTTAGTATAGCTCCGTTATTAGGACTTCTACATTCCTCTTCTGACATTGACCCTATTAAATTGTCATCCTTTGCCATTCCTATAGGGCTTTGGCTTATGCAGACGATATAGTTCTTTTAGTGGGGAATGATTCCTCTGCAGCTAAAGCCTTATCTATTTGTAACACTTATAGTACAATCTCAGGTACTAGTTTGAATTTATTGAAGTGTATTGGGAAGCCTCTGAGAGGTCAATTAGCCCCTCAGAGTCACGTAGCTGGTCTACCGTGTACATCAGGCCCTTTAAAAATATTAGGTATAGAGTTTGGGTCACCTCAAATGGATGTGAACAACTGGGATAACAAATTGTTAATTGGATCCCGTATGGTTCAGAATTGGAATAAGACAAAAATGAGCTATAGTAAAAGAGTTTATATGATACGTACCTATTTGGTGCCTCTTTTTTTATTTCTTAGTTCTGTTTTTCCTATTCCTAAGTCACAGGAAGTTAAAATTTATTGTTTGTTTTTTCAGTCTTTCTGGGGTAGTTGCTTAAACCCTATCAAGAGGAATGTTTTATATTTACCTTGTCAACAAGGTGGACAGCATATGATTAACCCAGTTCTTTTTTTTTCTGTCAATTTTTGTATGCTAATTTCAGACCTTTATTTCATTCCCCAGATAAATATTGGTGTGATCTCTTTGTTTCCTCCATTTCCCCTTGGTTTGCAGCATGGGACGTAGGAACTTTGCATTGTATTGATAAGGGTGCTCAATCTCCTCTGTATTTATGAGATGTTTTTAAGTTAAAAGCCTGGGGGATCACAAGTAGACAAGTGATTTCCCTCTCAAAAAAACAGCTATATGCCTTTGTTTTGGAGACTCATTTTGGTATTTTGGAGGTCTTTCCTAAATGTCCAGTAATACATCATGATGCCTTACTTCTTTTTTTTAAATGAACCTCGTATCCCTGATAACTTTAAAGATCATCATTGGCTAAATTGTCATGAGAGATTGAATGTTAAGGCTAATCAAAAGCATAAGAGGGTGGAAGAACGTATTTGTTCTAGACCAGGATGCATTGCTCAGCCTGAAACTCTGCTGCATTTATATAGTACTTGTTCTTATGTTCTTGATTTTTGGAAATTCCTTTATGATAAGTCTGATTTATCCTTTTTTTTTTATATCTTACATATCCAGCTCTTTTATACAGTAATTATCCCAGTAAATGGACTACCTGGGATAAGAGTATGCTGTTTGTTATTTTTTTCTATTATTAAATGGTTTATTTGGCACTCCAGGTGCCTGTTTACGCTTCAACAGGAACTTTCATACTATGAACTATATGGTAATATTTTTAAGTCTATACAAGATGTTTATTTCTCTGAATCTAAGACTCTCACAAAGATCTGCTTGTTGGCCCTCTGGAGGAACTTACCTTGGATTACTGACAATGACTTTCCAATCACGTAATGATGATATTTGATTTTGTTCCTCCAATTCTTTTTTCTTATTGTTTAATTTTCATCTGCTTTTCCTGTGCTCTGCCTGTATTTTTTTATACTGTCAATTGTTTTGTTTTGATATGTATGATTTCCTTAATAAAGTCTTCTCCTACAGTTTGGTAGGGGGAACTGCTGTTCAGTTTTTGCAGGTCGGCAGTTGGCATCAGGCTGGCGAGTGAGCAGGATGCGTCTGAACTGCTGGCAGAAGTTTTATCCTCAACTCTGGTAAGCGCTGTATGTAGGGATGTTGCTGTTTGTGCATTGAGCTTTCCAAAAGATTTTCTGGATGTGGTTCCAGTAGCGGAGATGCCATTACCTAGTGAAAGTGTGCTTTCGCACAGTGCTGAACCTATTTTGCAAACAGCTGCTTGTGAAGAGCAAATTGCGGTTGCAATACAGCAAACTACAGACTGAGAAAATTATTTGCCTCATATGGAGATTCAGAGTGATTCAGGACACTTCTTGACAGCTTCTGCAGCTGGACCTGACATTCTGCATGTTGCACCTCAGCAGAATTTGGCTGACGTTGGCGTGACTGTTTCGGAAAGAATGCGGAAGTCTTTTCATCTCTCACCGACCAAGGTTCTACTGTCTACGGCTGACTGGTATAAAGAGACTGCTTTACAACAGGTGGGCTGGATGCAGACTGAAACAGGGAATTGGATTCCTGACCCAAACTGGGTCTCTTTTTCTCAAGGTGAGCAGTTTTTTCATAAGTCTACTAACTCTGCTGAACATACTGGCAAGTCTATTCTCCCTGACCCCCAGCTCATTCTGATTCACAATCTCCGGATAAGGCACGTACTGTTTTAAATATTGCAGTTTTTCCTGAGGAACCAACTAATGATGATACTACCCCTCCTTCCCCAAACCATGATAAAAGATGAACTGGCCCTAGGTATTCTGATTTTTTTAAGATTAACAAAGTGGAACAGGCTCCTAGGTGGAATGCAGTTCGGCTTCGTTATCGTGGAGGGTTACAAGAACATCCTGACAGACATTTTGTAGCCAGAACCTTGCTGATGGACTCTATGTCTTTTGTGGCTTTGGACATTTATGCTTTGATTAATGTTCATGGTGAAGATACTTTTGACATCAGTTTTTGAACATTTTCCAGCCTGGACATCTTTTGGAAAAAATATGAGGCCTTTAAGAATTTGCCCTCATGGACTCCTTTTTGGGCTAGACCCCTTACCAAACCTCTGTATAAAAATGTTAATATATTGTTCAGAAAGGAATGTGGGTGATGTCTTCTTCTGGTTGAAAAAAATGCCAAGTTTTGGGTTTATCTGATGCTATTATTGATGCAGGGAGGATCTGGACAGGGACTTGGTGTTTTAAACTTCACATGCTTGGTTCTGATGTTATGCATATTCCTAAAAGTTTTTGTGGGGAAAGGATAGAGGGGTTGTTTTCTATCCAGGGCAGCCAAGGGCCTGCTACAAGTGTGGTAGTCCTCGGCACCTTAGTAGTACCTTTGATAGGGTGCTTTGTGTGTTGTGTGGGGATTACGATCATGATAGTTCAGTTTGTAGAAACCTTTTTAAGTGTAATCTCTGTGATGAAACGGGCCACACATACCATCAGTGCCCTTGGGTGGCTCAGAACAGACAGAAAGGCCTGAACCAGGAGGACCTGGTTAATAATGCTCAAGAACATCTTCGGCCTACAAGGCCAGAACAGAACCCTCAGGCAGAACCAAGTACAGAACCCCCACAGCCTTCCTCAGATTCTACCACTACAGAGCCGGCTGTGAACATTCTTTCCCAGATTACTCCTGTAGTCTCTGATGAGACCCCCAGTACCTTCATAGCCAGACAGAAGAAATTTTCCATGCCCCCCCAGATTGCGAGTGGTTTCTCCTTCGCTAAAAGGGTTACGAGATCTTCAAGTAGGCCTAAGGGCCCTAGTCCTCCTTTACCTACTTTGAATTCTTTTCAAACCCTTCAAGATATGGAGGGGGACTCTGAATCAGATATTTCCTCTGTGTCTGGTGTTGTATCTGATATGGAGTTTGAAGATGCCTCTAATCTTCCAGTTAAAGAAACAAAAAAAAAAGACTGGTAGAAAGAGGAAAAAGGATAAGATACTGGGCTGAGATTTTTTTCTTTTTCTGGTTTCCTTTTCCACTTTTCTACTTATATTTTATGACAGCTTTATGACTGGTTACCTTTAATACCTGTAGCATTAAAAATTTTAAGAAACGGGTTGCACTTTTTGGTTTCTTTAAACATTTTTCTTTTGATATTCTTTTTTTGCACGAAACCAGATTTTCTTCCCTCTTTGATGTTTCACAGGCTAAATCTCTTTGGCCCTGGGGCCCATCTTTCTGGTCCTTTGGAGAAGATGCTGCTGATGGTATGGTGTTCTTTTCCGTTCCCCCCATGTACAAGTCCAGAGATTGGTGGACATTATACCTGGTAGAGGCTTGATATTAGACTGTCTCTATCAGAGTTTTTTTTGTGTCTCAATAATACTTATGCTCCCCAGACTAAAAATCTAAGAATACAGTTATTTGATAGTATTAAACCTTATTTTTGTACAACAAAAATAATACTTTGGGGAGAAGATATGAATTGTAGTTTGGATGTTAAAATTAGGGACTCTATACAACAGAAAGTTTATTGTGACTCTCATGGTTTGCATCATATTTTGACTACGGCTAATGTTTATGATGTATATAGGACATTTCACTCTGATGTGGGTTTACTTATAGGAGGAGTGCTTATTCCATACATATTGATTATTTTTTTATGTCAAAAAATGTGACTGCTAGTAACTGTAAATTAACGTATAATGAATTTTCTGAACATCTTATTTTTCAATGTGATATTCATATGCTTTCTGTTCCTCCTTGTTTTCCTTCTGTTCTTAGAGTTGGAAGCTCAATTCTTCCATCTTGGATTAGCAGGATATTGCACAATGAATTTCTCTTCTATTTCAGTATAGGACATCTGTTATTGATTTCTATGATAGTTGGTTGTTATGGTGGCAAGATACCAAGGTAGATTTGAAACATCTATTTATTTCTTTAGGTAGAAAAAAAGGAAATATGGAGTATCTGAGTTATCTGACTCTTAGAGACCAGTTTTATAAATTGATGTCCCTACCTAATGCTTCAGATACTAGAATTAAGTCCCAGATTGATGAATTAAAGTGCCAAATGCAAAATTATCAATATAATAGAGCATCTTCTTTATTTGCTAAATTTAAATTTGGAACAGTTTCCCAACCATTTTCAGATCCTTTTGAGGCCTGTAAATTTAAATTGAAGCATAAAGTCATGACTGATCTTTATGATTCGGATGGGGTCCTCAGAAAATCAGATGCTGAAATGCTAGACATTATCTCTCAGTTGGTGCAACATACCCTAGGGAAGGGGTCTGAACACAAAACCAGTTGGGAATCTTTGGTGTCTTATAATATTCTTACTCTACCTTTGGTCATTGCTAGAGAAATAGAAGGTCCTATTTTATTATCTGAAATTCAACAGGCCATATTGACTCTTCGACCAGGAGTTTCTCCAGGAGAAGATGATCTGACGAATGAATTTTACCATTTTTTTGTATCTTTTTTGGCAGAAATTTTGCTAGAGGTATTTAATTACTGTACATGTTGTTGGAAGATTCTTCTTTGCAAACTTTTACAACTGCTATTATTATTTATTTACACAAAAAGGATGATAAAAAAATATTCAGAACTGGAGACCTATTAGTCTATTAAATACGGATTACAAAATATTATCCCAAATTTTATGTAAAAGACTGCAGAAAGCAGCAGTCTATTTGGTACATCCTACCCAATCATGTTCTATCCCTCATCGCAATATTCAACAAAATTTGAGGTTTTTAAGGGGTATTTGTGAATTTAGTGCACAAAGGAAATTACAAGGTTTTGTAATTTTGCTTGATCAATGTATAGCCTTTGACAATGTGTCTCACAATTTTTTATTCTGGGTTCTACTAGAATATGGTATTCCTTCATGTTTGATTAATTGGATTAAGTTGTTTTATACAAATTCTGTAGCTGTCCCTTCCCTTCATGGTTGAATGGGGTTCCCTGTAGATATTAAATGGGGAGTTAGGCAGGGATGCCCTCTCGGCCCTTTGTTGTATACTTTCTGTCTAGACCCTCTCATACGAGAAATATTGCATGATCATACCATTGTTGGTCTCTCACCTAACTCAGCTCTTGAGTTGCAGAAAATATCTGCTTATGCGGATGATATCTGTCTTTTTGTCGGGGATGTAAAGTCAGGGGAAGCTGCATTATGTATCTTTGAAAACTTTATGGCTTTAACAGGAGAAGATATTAATTATCAAAAAAGTACTGCAATTTTGTTGGGGACCAATATGGGTATACCTGTCTCACATATTGGACAAATCTTGGTATCTCCTCAACCTGTTAAAATCTTAGGTGTCTATTTTGGTGATGAGGATCTCGCTGCTATAAACTGGGAAGATAAACTTAAGATAGGTGAAGCCCAGGTAGCACAATGGAAATCTTGCTCTAGGGGCAAAAAGAAAAGGGCATGCTAGTTAAAAAATGTCTTCTTCCCATTTTTTTATATATTTCACACATATACCCAATTCCGCTGGTTTTTGAGAATCATTTATTTAGTTGTTTTTTTCAATTGATTTGGGGGAGCCGATTAAATCATATTAAAAGGGAGTTTACATATCTTCCTATCAACAAGGGAGGTTTGGGCATGATTGATCCATTCATTTTTTTCATTCTTTTTTTCTTTTTTCTTCCTTTGGTTCAGTAGGAAGGTCCTGAGGTTTGTGGGACTCTTGGACTGATGCCCTTTTTCTTTCTTATTTGGATCATTGGATTAATCCTTTAACTCAGCTATGTGCTCCTAATTATGTTCCAGAATTTGCTAAATCATCTTTAAAAAAATTACAGATGTGGAAACTTTGGAAATCTGATATTTTGTCTTTAAGTAGGAAAACATTATACGCTAAGATTATGGAACAAAATCATGCCTCACAAGTAGATATTCCTAGATGCCTTCCTACTAAAGTAAAAAATGCATTACTCATATTAACAGACAGAAGAATATCAGTTCATATGTGGGATGTACAGTGGTTGAGTGTGCATGGGAAATTGGGGGTAAAAGGGAATTGGAAGCACAAACCGCTTGCTGAGACACAATGTTTGAGGCCTGATTGTGGGGGACAGGAGGAAACTTGAGAGCATTTCTATATTTCTTGTTTTTTTGCTATTCAATTTTGGTCAGCTTTGGCTGCTCGATGGCAGTGGGGTCCTGTTGCACATATTTCTTATGAACGTTTGGTTTTAGGGGAATATACAGGATTTTTTACAAAATATCACCCTAGTACTTTGAATGTGATGCTTGCAAGAAGTATTTCATGTGGCAAGTCCAGTGTAAATTTTCTTTGCAACTTATTAATACTCCTAATTTAATTATTTTGAAACAAATTGAAGCAGCTTTGAAACAATTGAAACAGAAAGACAATGCACCATTTGATAGGGGGAAATTTTCTATGCTTTGGCAACATATCCATTGGTTATCTTGATTTCATTTTACTGATTGTTACTGGTGATATTTTTATTTTCTTAAGTGAGCCTTGAATGTCTATATTTTTCTTCTTTTTTTGCTTAATTTCTTGGTTTCATGTTTTTGTACACTTGTGTTTTATTTGTGATTAATTTTTTGCTTCCTTTTATGGCTCCAAACTGATGTAATTTTTTTTCTCCTAATAATAATTCCCCTACTCTTTTTCGATAAGTGCCATGGGATCTTTAACATCCACCTGAACTACCACCAATCCAGGCAGATGGAACCTCAGTTTAACGTCTCATTCAAAAGGCGGCACCTCAGAAGTGCAGCACCCCTCTCATGCTGCACTACAGTGTCAGTACTGGGATATTAACCCAAGTGCCAGATGTGGGAACTAAACCCACAGCCCTCTGATCTCCTAGCCTCAGAGGCGAGTGTGCTACCTACTGAATCACTGACACTGCTAATTTACTGGGAACATCTTTTGGATGCTGGCTTTTTTCTTTATCATAGGTCATAGGTATCATAGATAATTTCAGAGCAAAGAAGACTTACGGCCATTGTGCTCGCTGTTAACTCTAATTATGGTAACTCCCTATTTTGTTTGCTATGCAATGCTTGTCCAGTTTCCTCTTTAACTCAAATATTGTCTTACTAATGACTACCTCTTCAGGTAAGTTATTGCACACTGGAATGACTCTAACACTAAACCAGTGTCTTCTTTTTGTGGTCTTAAAATTTTGCCCCTTAAGTTGCCATGAATGTGTCCTAGTGTCATATCACTGTTCCCTTAATGTAAGTCCCAATTTATCCCTTAGACTTGTATTTTTAAGTGCATTATACACCATACACATGTCCCTCTCAATCTCTATACTCCAATGTGAACATCCTCAAGTCCTCCAATCTGTCCTCATAGTCCAGGTCCCTAACATCAGCTACCAACCTGTTAGCCCTCTTCTGAACCCTCCAATCTCTTTACATACAACCTGTAAACCAGGTGACCAGAACTGTGCACAATACTCCAACTGCATGACTCACCAGTGCTCCAAAGAGAGGCACAATTACTTCCTCTTCCTACTCTTTATATGTTTCTTGATGTTGATAAGAATACCACTAGCGGACTTTATAACCTGGCTACAATGCTGGTGGAACTTGAGATCGCTTGTCACTTTAACACCCAAATCTCTTTCCTCCACTACTTTACCCAATATATGTCCATTTAAAAAGTAATCAGCCTTTTTATTTTTTTCCCAAAGTGCATCACTACACATTTGTCGGTGTTAAAGGATAAGTTTTTTCCCTAGCCCAACTTTCCATTTTGAATAAGGCTTTTTGCAACTTTGTTACATCCTCACCTTTTCTGATAGTAATGCCAATTCTAGTGTCATCTGAAAATTTGGTTTCCCAAACATCCCCTCCTCCAGACAATTAGTGTATATAAATATTAAACAAGCAGGGCCCCAGAACAGATCCTTGGGGGACTCCACTCTCCACTCCCAACCAATCAGAGTAAATTCCTTTAAACAAACCCTGCTTTCTCTCACTCAACCATGCCTTTACCCAGGTTGAATGTACCCCGGTATTTTATGTTCTATCAAAGCATCAATCAATTCACCATGTGGGACTTTTATCAAATGCCTTTGAAAAATCCAAGAACACCACATCCACAGAGATACTCATCATCCAAGGCCCCACCATGTGCTCATAAACCCAGGAGATTAGTTTGACATGATAACCTTTAAACCATGTTGTGCATCATCACAATCCCTTACTGATTTCTGAAACTCTACTATTTGATCCTTCATAATAGTTTCTAATATTTTCCCCAGGACAGCAGTCAAACTCACAGGTCTATAGTTACTCACCTCCTGTCTAGATCCCTTTTTATAGATAGGGACCACATTTGCCTTACGCCATACCTCAGTCACCTCCCCATTATCCAAAGATTTTTGAAACAATGCTGTTATAGGTTCTGCCAATTCTGTTGCCAATTCCCTAAGAACTCTAGGATGGATTCCATCTGGTCCTTGAGATTTATTCAGGTCCAGGTGCTTTAGTCTACCCTCAATATCTTTTTTATTTAGAACAATTTTATAATCAATATTAGTCAGATGGTCTCTGTTATTTTTTGACTTACTATTAAATACTGATGAAAAATAAGTATTAAAAAGCCCTGCCATAGTTTGGCAATCCTCAACTAATTCACCATCCTGGTCCTTAATGGGCCCCACCGTAGTTTTACTTCCCTTTTTATTATTGATATAAGTGTAAAAAGATTTATGATTATCTTTCACTCTTGTCACCAAATTTAGCTCATGTTTTCGAATTGCCTGTTTAATAGCTCTTTTAGTTTCTTTTAATAATTTTTTATACATGGCCCAATTTGTTGCACACTCACTTTTTCTGGCTTTTATATAAGCTCTTTTTTTCTTTTTGATCAAATTTTAAATTTTTGGAGATAGCCACAAGGGAATTTTACCCAAAGCATTCTATTTGTTTCTTAATGGGACATACCTATCTATTAAGCCAATATTTTTTTTCTCCAAGCTATCCCAGTTTTCCACTAACGATCTATTTTCAAAATCCTTTTTCCATCCCCAGTCCAGGAGTTCCATTCTCATATAATTAAATTTAGCTTTATTAAAATTTTGAACCATGGTTAAGCCAGAAGTATGTGAAAAAAAACCCACTCAATTCAAAATTTATCACACAGTGATCACTTGAACTGAATGGTGAAGAAGTACAACAATTCTTAATTTGGTCTCCCAAATTACTTAGCACAAGGTCTAATGTTTTTTCCCCTCTTGTGTTACTCCCTACATACTGATCAAAACCAGCTAATAAGAAAGAATCCAGATACCTTAGCTCATAGGATGTGTCCCCTGTTTGCTTTGACCAATTGATACCGGGAAGGTTAAAGTCACCTAAAAGTATAATATTTTCTGTAATTTCTAAGGAGTCCAAAAATTCTAGCACTGCCTCATCATCTTGGGTGGAAATTGAAGAAGGTTGATTTATTACCCCAATTTTGATATTAGGGCCCTTAGATGGCAATATCCTAATCCACAAATGCTCAATGCCTGGTATTTTTGGAACTTCAATAGCTACTGATTTTATTTTGTTGGATACATATAGTGATACACCACCACCCTTTTTACCCTCTCTATTCATATGATATAAATCATATCCCTGTATATGATGGTCCCAGGTGTCAGTGGATGACCACCAAGTCTCAGTTATAGCACATATCTGGACAGTGTCAGTATTTAACAAACAGACTAATTCCTCAAATTTGTTTGTAGGGCTCCTAGCATTGAGATAGAGGCATTTCCAGTCCTGAGATACTCTAGTGTTCCCAGGTAGTTTGGGTTTTTTTTCAGATGTCCTTGAAGTTTGATGGATGCCCCTACCCCTTAGTACTTAGTTTAAATAGTTATAAACTTGTTTCTGTATTTCCTTAGCTAGTATTCTAGAACCGTGTTTGTTTAAATGTAGCCCATCCTTCCCGAATAAACCTAGGTCCCTGAAGGTGTCCCAGTGTTGGATGAAAAAAAAACCTTCCCTATGGCACCACCTTTTTAACCACCCATTTAGCTGTCTAATGTCCCTATGTTTGCTTACCCCTCTCGAGGTATGGGCAGGATCTCTGCTATCAAACTACGGGATCCATGTACCCTCAGGGTTTCTCCGACAGCCTCAAAGTCCCTTTGAATTTCCAATAGTGCCCTTTTTCCAACATCATTTGTACCTATATGCAATACCATGACTGGATTTAGAGTATTTTCCAATAATCCTGGTAACATTTTACAAACATCCCCTGTACCTGCTCCTGGTAGGGTACTAACAGTTGTTGACTCATTCCTACCTTGACATAATATTCTATCGACGTTTCTAATCATGGAGTCACCAATAACCAAAAGTTCTTTTTTTAATATATGATTTCCTTGTACCCCCTGCTTATTGTACCCTACCATGTCCACATGACCTTCCCTACAGTCACTAGTATTTGGATCCACTTTAACAGTTTTGTCTTGGTCTACTACTGTACTAAGAATACTATATTTATTTTGAAGATCAATCTGCCCATAACCACCAATATTCCTCCTTCCCTTTTCACTACCCTTTTCCACTCTACACCAATCATCATTTTCCTTAGAGTCCAAACAGTTTTTTGCTTCCAAAATTAAATCATCTTCTCTCTCAGTGTTTACAGCCCCTACTAGCTGAACATGATCTTGTTGTTCAACACAGTCATCTAGAGCTGAATCAATGAATTTTTCTAGTGAAGATATCTCAATTTGGAGTTTTATTCTATTTTGCAATGATTCAATTTCTTGTTTCATAATTTCAATTAGGATACATTTATCACAAATAAAGAAATCAACCTTCTCCCCCTCCTCATACATTTTACAAGTGAGACGGGCGTTAAAAGAAACATTATCCTGGAAAAGTATTTCTCTTTGCAGATGACACAAAGATCTGCAACAGAGTTGATGAACAAGGTGGAGTGGAAAGGATGAAAAGGGACTTGGCAAGGTTAGAGGAATGGTCAAATGTATGGCAGCTTAGATTCAATGCTAAGAAGTGCAAGGTAATGCACCTGGGAAACAAAAACCCAGGGGAAGAGTACACAATGGGGGGTGAGATACTAACAACAACAAAAATGGAAAGGGACCTGGGGGTAGTCATATTAGATGACCTAAAGGTGGGCAAGCAATGTGAGAGGGCAGCAAGGAGGGCTGGGGGATACTGGGATGCATAGGGAGAGGCATCACCAGTAGAAAACAGGAAGTTATTATCCCTCTGTACAGACAGCTGGTCAGACCCCATCTGGAGTACTGTGTGCAGTTCTGGAGACCCAGTCTTCACAAAGACATAGACAGGATGGAAGCTGTCCAGAGGAGGGCAACTAAAATGGTGCAGGGTCTGCACCGGAAGACATATGAAGAGAGACTTAAGGAGCTTAATATGTATAGCCTCGAGGAAAGGAGGGAGAGGGGGACATGATAGAAACTTTCAAGTACCTCAAGGGAATCAACAAAGTCCAAGAGGGTAGCATCTTTCAAAAAAAGAGGTGTGCAAGAACAAGGGGGCACAATTTGAAGATAGAGGAGGGGTGGCTCAGAGGTAATTTAAGGAAGTATTTTTTCACAGAGAGGGTTGTGGATGCATGGAACGGCCTTCCGGAGGAGGTCATGGAGTCAAAAACAGTGGTGGAATTCAAGCATGCATGGGACAGTCATAAGGCAATTCTAGGGGTTGGGGGTAGGAAGAAGTAGGCTGCTGGTTAACTATGATCTGCAGCTTATCCAGTAGGCAGGAAAATAGGCAGACTGGGTGGGCCAAGCGGTCCTTATCTGCTGTCAAATTCTATGTTTCTATGCAAGGCCTTGTGAAATTCCATAGTTAAAAACAGGTTTACCTACATTAAATTGTTACTTACAGCCCTTTTTTGGCTCAACAGGGATTTCTGGCTCCTTCCCTCGACTGACGCCGACAGACGCTGCTGGCCTCTGCCCATGTCGCCTAAGCCCATGCCTCACCTCACCGCTGGAGCCAAGCCATTTGAAGCTAACAGTGACGCTGTTCGTTGCTATGGCAACCATCACGTGTGCTCCTGAGACCTGGGGCAGACTATGAGGGTAACCTGCCCTTAAAAGGTCAGGTTAAACCCCACCTGGAAGCAAAAAAATGGCTTTCCAAAGCCCAGCTACTTGGGCTAGTCAGCTGCAGTCTCCCCGAGTAGCGGGAAGTTCAAAGACAGCGCCTCTGGGGCTCACAGTGCCCAAAACCTGCAGTAATTTCCTTCAATTGCAGCTACAGCTGCTTTGTAATCCATTTGTCCTGTAATGCTCCTACCAAAACAGTCCTTTAGCTGAACTCTGCTCGCTGGAGCCAAGCTACTTGAAGCGCGATGCAGTGACATTGCCTGCGTTGCTATGGCAACCATCACGAGCACTCCTGAGACCTGGGACAGACTATGAAGGTAACCCGCCCTTAAAAGATCGGGTTATACCCCACCTGGAAGCACCAAAATGGCTTTCCAAAGCCCAGCTACTTGGGCTAGTCAGCTGCAGTCTCCCCGAGCAGCGGGAAGTTCAAAGACAGCGCCTCCGGGACTCACAGTGCCAAAATCAAAAATGATTCAAGTTCTTACAGAAGAGAAAAATTGTCATTAGTTCAGCTTCAAAGGATCAACTATTCTGCCCAGCAGTACTCTGAGGTCTTCTCCCTCAGACTCACAGTTCCAGACAGATTCCCTGGTCTGGTCTCTATTGTGGGTGCACTATTGTTTGGATATCATTCCTAGGGAGATGAGACAATAATTTAAGGGATAATATAACCATTTTAAAAATTATTTTAAGGAGGTGTATGAGTATTCAATTTAGTCCACAAGATAATAACATTTTACATACTACTGAATAATTATAAATTCCATCTTTCATAATCATACGAGTTATAATTTATAGAGGGACATCTTTATTACAACTTGCATTTTGCTGTATATAGTGTCTACTTTAACAATCAGTGTAACTATTGTGCATGGAAACAAGAATTTTGTAAGCTTATTTTAGCTTTAAATGTTTTGGTATATGTACACTTTTTAATTGTAATGACTAGAAGTTGAACAATAAAAATCAATCATCCATTCTATGAAAAGAAAAGACAGCAGGAATGCTAGAGTACTTGAAGTCAGGACAACCTATGCAATAAATCCACCTCTCTTCCCTCTCCCTCTCCCTCTCCTCCTCTCCTTCCCCCTTTCATTCATCATCCTCTCTACCTGACCCCCACTCTGCCTACCTTTTCTCTTGCTCCTTCCCCATTCACACTGGTCTTCTGGCTTCCCCCATCCTTAAGCTAGAGTTCTTCCCCTGTGTCCTCCTTTTCCCTCACCACTCACTCTCACCTTGCTCTTCTACACCCTCCAAGGGTAGGAAGCTCCACTCCATCCTTTTTCTCATTCTCCTACTCTTTCTGGTAACTTGGAGCACAATCCTGGTCCATCTCCTCCCTCTCGCCCTCCTTCCACCACCTCCAAGAGCCTCAGAGGCTGCCATCTAAATGCTAGGAGCCTGCTACTTGACCTTCTCTCCGTTTGTCTGCAATTAAACTCCCCTGATGTCCTATTTATCACAGAGTCTTGGCTCTCCTCCAGGATTCCTGACCATAACCTGGTACTTCCTTATTACCATATTTTCAGACAGGATGGGATAAACATGGTGGAAGGGTGGCCATTTACATTTGTCAGAGTTTGCCATGCACTGTGGCCAGCAGGGGAGCTATTCCCACCTCTCACAAATATCTAATAGTCTAACCCTCTTCCCACTCTTCAGTACCTATTTTCTTTAGAGTTCCTTATGCCTCTCCTTAGATTTCTCATTCTTTCCTGGTAGATTCTCTGTCCACCATTGCCTCTTTTTCCTCCTCAGGCAAACTCATCCTCCTTGGGGACTTCAATGTCTATTGGATTTGCCCATCCTCCAGGCCTACCAATCATAAGATTGAATTGCTTAATTTGTTATATGTTAATTTAGAACCCACCTGACTCAGTTCCACCCTGCTAACCATTCCCTATCGTACTGAGTTCTAACCTCCCACCCACACCACTTCCTGGCTGCTGGTATCTTGCCAGATGCCTTTAGCAACCACTATATGACCTTCTGCATCAGAAAAATATGACCCCCCATCCCCAAAATACATCTGGGCTAGGTCTCTCTGGTCACTAAATATCGATGCTGTACTGACTGACCTTGCTGCTACCAACAGGTGTGCATCCTCACTGCCTCAGATATTGATATGGCCCTTGCTCTTTTTATATCCAAATTTTCTTCTGTCTGGGACAGGCACCCCTCCCTTAGGAAACTTACTGTAAACACATCCCACCCTCCCTGGATTACCACCAATATCATTGACTTGTGCAAGTCCCAGAACCACACAGGGGCACATTACAAATTATCCTATTCCTCCTCTGATCTCTTCTTCTATAAGGCTCTGAGGAACAATTGTCAGCTAAATCACATTATTTCAAAACCAACCTCCAGTCAAACCTAAATTTCCCAGCTAAATTTTGGAAGGTTAGATACTCCCTTTTTGAACCCATTGCCCAGTCAGTATCCCCATTCTCATGGAAAATTGTTCACCCGAATCTGACCATGCCTCTGTTGTGGCTCTCTTTAACAAGTTCTTTACAACCTGTTTCCTTCCATCCTCCTCTTCCACTACTGGCTCCCCCCCTCTCTACTTCTCCCCCAATATCTCTCCAAGTTACCACTCCCCCCATCACTGTCCAGGAAACCCTACTAGCTCTTTCCTCCCTCAACCCATCTAAGTCCAGTCATGACAGTCTCAACCCCATGTTCCTCCACCTCTCTGCTTCAACCATTGCAGCTCCCCTTACTCACTTACTTAACCTTTTCTTCACTCTCTGCACCTTTCCTCAGTCCTGGAAGTTGGCCAGGGTTATTCACGTCACAAAGGGGCTGACCCCTCCTTTCCTGGTAACTTCTGTCCCATCTCCTTCTTCCCCTCCCTCTCCAAACTGCAAGAGAAACTGGTCCACTTTAGACTCCTCAATTTCCTCTCATCCATTAACTTCCTATCACCTTTCCAGTCTAGCATCTGAAAGTACCACTCCACAATCTCCTTGCTGCTGTGTGTCACTGATGCCATCTTCTCCAGGATGGCCTGGGGGCTCATTACTATAGCAATTTTCATTAATCTGGCCTGAGTCTTTGACTTAGTGCTCCACCCACTCCTCCTGGACAAGCTGAGATCTGCTGGCCTCCCTGGCCCCACCATTGCTTGGTTCCATTCTTACCTAATCAGTCATCTACTATCAGTACAGGTCAGTGATTCCTATGTCACCTCCCCTTCCTATCCAGTCTGGGGTTCCACAGGGTTCCATCCATTGTCCCTGCCTTTTCTCCATCTTCCTTAATGACCTCCCCACTGCCTGTGTTAACTCACATATCCACGTGTATACAGATGACTCAGTCATTTTCACTTCTGGTCCTTCCACTGAAGCTGTGGAAGACCTGCTCCAGTGGGACTTCAACAATGTACTATACTGGTTCCAATCCAACCAACTTAGAGTTAACACTAACAAACTAACAAAAAAATCTCCATGACCTTTGGTACCAGTCAGAAACTAGCCAGACTCACTGTACTCCCCACTTTCAACACCCTGGATGACACCCCACTTGAGGAGGTTCAGTCCTTTAAGTACCTGGGGTGTGACTAGGTAGTAAACTTGACTTGTTCACCCACATTGATGCCATAGATGTCAAGCTCTGCTCCAAGCTTGGTGCCCTCTATTGTTATAAAGATTGCCTATCTCTGCATGTCTGCAGGGAGCTGATTGCCAAAATTGTGTTCCCTATCTTTGACTATGTGAATGTAATCTATGGTTCTGCCACTTCCTCTTCACTCACCAGACTAGATACCCTTGTCAACTCCCTCTGCTATATTTTGCATCTAACTCTCTACCACACACACATCTTTGCTTGCTATATGTCTCCCCTTCATCCTCTCTCTGCCATCTCACTGCCAGGAATATTGTACTTCTTTCATTTCCAAATTTTGGTTCAACACCCTTTCTTTCTACTGCTCCTTACTCCTATACTGACTCCCCCTGCCTCCTTCTCCCTCTGTTATAGGGACCATTGCACTTTTGCCACTCCTTATTCACACTCATCTGCTGGACAATTTGCATTCTCTTATAGGCTTCCCTCACTCTGGAACAAACTGGCTTCCTCCCTCTGTTACTACCCATCCCCTAGCTCCCTTAAACACCAGCTGAAATTTCAACCCCCAACTTGCTCCTGCTCCCCTTCTTCTGGTTACCCTTTAAGGCTGTATCTTAATCCATATATATTATTGTTTATGATTCTATGCATCCCTAAGGTTCCATATGAAATGATTCAAACATGTTACGTTATGGTTGTGTATGAAAATGGAAGAAACTCTGAAATAAAGTAAAGGATTCACATGCAGAAGGCAGGGCTGTTAATTCTGTGAAACAGAATTCAAAAGCTTTCAGAACCAAGTGCTACCTTTATTTTCTGAAATAAAATATTCTTAAAATGGGAAAAGAAAGAAATAATGAGGAATACTATACAGGTTTAGAAACATAAGCTATTTTCTGGTTGCATTCACTTAAAGAGATCCTTAAAAAAAGATCATAAACTTAGATGTCCTTTCTTCTAAGGTTAAGACAGAACCGCTGAAATGTGTGGGGGTATAACTGTTTAGCTTTATAGAGGGAGGACATATTTTGGTTATATCTAATTTTTCTAGAATGTTGTATGTGTGTTTTATTTTTATCTCTTTCTGAGCAACCTTAGGGTTTTTGCTAACTGCACAGTAACCACTCTTTCTAAATACAGTAGGCGTAAGAACAATGGGGGGTAGATGAACATTTGTGTTTTTATTTTTGTTTATCATTTTTAATTTTTCAAAAGGCTAGACATTCTCTTCTATTTTTCTGCAGTTTATATTTGACAGAGAAAACTCAGAGTTTAATAAACTCCAGGAAAGTGGCAAAAGTAAGCAATTTAGGAATGGAAAGCAATATATGGAAAATGTAAGGAAAGAATGCCTAATGACTGCAACACGAAACATAAATGGATATAACGTGTATTTGAAAAGAAAACAGGTGCTGACTTATGTGAAAGAGATGAAACTGGATATTCTTTTCATAAAAGAGATTCATCTGGAACAAAGGAATATACTACAATTAAAAATATCAGGTACATTTTCTATATTACTCAACTGGTATAGACAGAAGTGTTGCGCAATACTTAAAAAGAAGGGACTTGATTGCATGCCAGTTACACAGGTGATGAGGACAGATAGTAATGTAAAAGGGTAAGTTAAAGGGACAAGTAATGATTTTGGCATCAGTTCATGCCCATGTTATTAATTATAATTATTTCTTAGTGAATATTCATAAAGGTTTTGGTTTTCTAGGAGAAGGGGGTTATCATTATGGGAGAGGACTTTAATGTTTTTGCAAATCACCTATTAGAGAAATACATGAAATCCACAGAGAAGAAAAAAGTCTGCTTTTCTTTTTAATCAATTCTTAAGGGTTCAAGATTCGAATGATGGTTGGGGAGAACAAAATAAAGTAGAAAAAACAATTTACTTTTTTATTTCAAGTCTACAACTTCATTTCAAGGTTAAATTATATTTTATGTTTAAATTCAATTTTTCAAAACATGGGAAAATCAGAAAATATGGCTATCTGTATATGGGACCATGCAATGGTCACTGTGGAACAAATGTCGATTATTGAATCCACAGTGGAAATGTAATAATGATTTTTTTTTTAAAAGTATGGAAATGAGTACACATGTTATTAGAGATTTTGTTCTAAATTACAATGGTGACCAAACAACATCATCATTATACGATGCATTCAAGTTAAACTTAAGAGCTTACATTATTTCATACAAAATAAAATACAAAAATATATTGGACAGATGAATTAAAGACATGTCTTACAAGGTTTTGGCAGGAGAAGAAATCTTAAGGGAATATAAAGAACTTTTGCTAAAAAATTTCAAAATAATTTGAATAATCAACTTGTGAAGCACTGTACATATAAGAGCACTGTGTTTACATTTTTATGGATGCGTGGGTGGAGCACTGCAGATGTTTTGCTAGGAAAGGAGAAAAAGGACTATGGAAGTATGTGATTGGTTTCAGGCACTGTGGCCTTCCACAGTGCTATACCATTGTTTGTCCACTATCCCTTCCCTCAGCGGCCACACTAGTCCCTCCTCTGGGAAGGCACACCATGCTTTGGACACTCATCAGTTCCACAAGAGCCTGTCATGCCCAAGATGGCTGTTGTGAGCTCATTGTGCAAGTGCAACTGTAATCGCTCATGTGCATTGTTGTCACGGTGACCATCTTGGGCATGGTAGGCTCTTTCTCTTGCATGCGCAATTATTAGTTACTGCACATGCACGAGTACTGCGAGTACGGTATCAGCCATGGTGAGAGCTCAGAATATTGTTCGACTTAGGATCGCCACTCTGAAACTGACCAGAGTTTGTTGTTATATTGGAGACAAAATTGGTAGTCTCAGGCTTACATTCTAAAAAATGATAAAGGGATAAAAATTAAATTACAAAATAAAAATGGGGATATGATTTCAGAGGGTGCTGAACTGGGTACATTGTTTGTGGCATATTATACAACGATTTACCAACAACAAAACACTCAATTTAAAGAAGTCAAAAGGGGTTATGTAGAAGAATATCTTACGATAAACATGTGTTTAATTCTTTACCTTTTACTAAAAAAGAAATTTAGGAAGCAATAAAAAAAAAACTTTAGAAAGAGTAAGGCACCTGGCAGAGATGGATATACCACATAATTCTAGATGGCCTGTAGTAATTTAATAATACCATGGAAAGAACTGATGGCAAACAAACTTGCTGAAAATACTCCAATGCCACCTTTTGCAGCTGAAAGTTCAGTAGTGCTATTGTCCAGACAGAATAAGGACTTAAGTTTACCTGACAATGACAGGTCAATAGCACTAATGAACCAAGATTATAAAATAATCACAAAAGTATTGCTTAAAAGAATAGAAAAATACATGAAGAAAATAATTTATCTAAAGAATACTGGTTTCATAAAGGGATAAAATATTTTTCAAGGATTACCCATAATGCAAAATGTTATGGAGTATGTAGGAAAAATAGAGGAAGAGTCAGTCACAATTGCAATACACAGCTAAGGCCTATGACCTTATGGATTAGGAATTCATGCTCCATTGCTTATAAAATATTTGCTTCCCTGATGTCTACATGAATATTATAAAACAATTTTATTCTGCCCCTTTATCTTAGAGTAAATATTTACACTACCCAGTCACTGTTGGTGTGTAATGGACTGCATTAGAGTTGTCCCCTTTCTCCATTACTTTTTATAATAACCTTTGAGTCTTTATTAATTCATATTAGGAAAAATCCCAACATCAGAGGATTTCAAATTAGAGAAGTCAAACATAAGTTTAATATAAACTGAGGGTCCCATATTCAAAGCAGGCTGGATGTGCACACATAACAATGCATTGCACAAATAAGTTGGGCCAGATGGCTCTGTCATGATATTCAAACAGAATGTGCGGCCGGAATAGACCACACAATCTGTTTGAATAGTCGACCCTGGATGTGCAGCGCACAGTAAGCAGTCACCATGTATGGTGTGGCGCATCCAGGGTTTGGGGCTACCCGTATGCGCCGCAACTCCCATTGGTGATATTCAGCCCAAAATTGCAGATGATCCCATTAGGTATGCATGGTCCAAAAGGGGCCATTTGCATGGTCATTATGGGCTCATCTGCATGCCTGCGCTGCCGTGAAGTGCGCCGGGCCAGTCACTCCCAATACCCTGATCCATATAACAAAACTACAGTCCCCGATCCATCATCCCTAGTAGTCTAGTGGATCCCCCCTCCCCAACCCCAGTCACACCCCAATAACGCATGTATTAAAAAATCATCCCCGATCTGATATCATGGTAGTAACATATAGAAACATAGAAACATAGAAGTTGACAGCAGAAGGAGACCACCAGGTCCATCTAGTCTGCCCATTGTCTTTTAGCCTATCCTTCAAACTGCCCTTGGGCTTGATGGCTCTCTTGTATCTGTCCCAAGCATTCTTGAAACCTACCACTGTGCTTGCCCCCACCACCTCTGCAGGCAGGCTGTTCCAAGCATCCACCACTCTTTCTGTGAAGAAAAACTTCCTGGTGTTGGTAGAGAACTGCTCTCCTTGCAACCTTAGATTATGTCCCCTGGTCCTACTGCTCTTCCTAATTGGAAGAGATCATCTATCTGCACCTGGTTTATGCCTTTTATGTGCTTGAATGTTTTAATCATGTCACCCATCTCTCTCTTCTCTTTTCCAGGGAATACATAGAAACATAGAAACATAGAAGTTGATGGCAGATAAGGGCCGCAAGGCCCATCCAGTCTGCCCATTTTTCTACCTTATGAATGTGCCATAGGCCTTTACTCTGTTGATGGCCTATCTATTCACACTGATTTGTATTGCTCCCTTATGCCTATCCCATGCCTGTTTGAAGCCCTGCACTGTATTCACATCCACCACTTCCTGAGGTAGACCATTCCATGCATCCACCACCCTTTCTGTGAAAAACAACTTCCTCACATTACCCCTTAATTGACCTCCCTCTAATCTCATGCTGTGTCTTCTTGTCCTGTTATTTTTCTTATATTGAAACATGTTAGACTCTTTCACCTTGTTAATGCCCTTAAGATGTTTGAATGTTTTTATCATATCACCTCTCTCCCTTCTTAGCTCTAGGGTATACATATTGAGCTCCGTTAATCTGTCCTCATATGTTTTCTGATGTAGTCCCTGCACCAATTTGGTTGCCCTTCTCTGGACTGCCTCCATTTTGTTAATGTCCTTGTGCAGGTGCAGCCTACAGTACTGCACGCAGTACTTCAGATGGGGCCTAACCAGTGTCTTGTAAATAGGGATTATTACCTCCCTCTTACGACTTGTGATACCCCTACTAATACACCTCAACATCCCTCTAGCCTTACCTACTGCTTTAGTGGTCTGCTTAGATGATTTCAGGTCATCAGTGATGATGATGCCCAAGTCCCTTTCTTCCCTTGTCAATGCCCCTCCCAACCAATAGGTAGCTTCAGGGTTTCTCTTGCCTATGTGCATGATCTTGCACTTCTTTGCATTAAACCCCAACTGCCACTCTTCTGACTATTTTGGCAGTTTATCCAGATATCTTCTCATTCTGCCCACCCCATACATGTTCAGTTCTTTCAGTCTATCCTAGTAAGACATCTCGTGCAGTCCCTGAATAATTTTTGTTGCCCTTCTCTGCACCATCTCCACTTGATCAAGATCCTTTTTGAGGTGGGCCTCCAAAACTGGACACTGTCCTCCAGGCGAGGCCTAACCAGTGATCTGTACAGTGGCAGGATCACTTCCCTCTTTCTGCTTGTGATTTCCCTCTCAATGCATCCCAGCATATCGCTGGCCTTTAATGCTGCCTTCTCACACTGTTTAACTACCTTCAAGTTGTCTGAGATAATGATTCCCAAATCACACTCTTGGGTGGAGACAGCTAGTCTTTCCCTTCCAAGGTAATATGCCTTATTTGGATTTATTTTTCCTATGTGCATGACTTTGCACTTTTTGGCGTTGAATCTCAGCTGCCATGCTCCAGACCATTCTTCCAGTTCCTTGAGGTCAGCTTCCATCTTGTCCACTCCCTGCTGGTAGTTGACCCTGTTGCATATGCAAGCCCCCCAATTTGGGCTTACCTGGTAGGGCTATGGCCCTCCGACCCTCTGCCAGGTGTAATCCGAGCAGATGTGGTGTTAACAGGCTAAATGAAATAATCTGGGACCCAACTTCAGGGAGCCGGCCAGGAAGACAAACTGGAAGCTCACTAAAGAATCACAAACTGATTGCTGCTGGGAAAATACCCAGAGACAGCCTGGAGATGACTTGGGAAGTTGCAGCCAATGATAGGGAGGCTGCTCAGGGGCAATATACGACTGATTTTTGGCACTGAAAAGAGGTTGGAGGTTGAGGGACTGCAGGGTGGATGTGAGAGAAGAGACTGCTCTCAGGAATACAGTCTAACTGGCTGTGCAAACCCTGCCTATCTCCATCCGCCCAGCTGAGTGCAGGAGGACAAGTAGCTGCTTGTGAGACTGAAACAGGGTAGAGAAAAGCAGAGTTTTATAGCAGCCCAGCTAGTCTGAACTTCAGTTTGACTTGAGAAAATAAGAGATGGGCTGTGGACTTGGAAAATAACCCTTGCTCCCACAGCGCAGAAATAATTAAGTGAAGTGGACATTTCAGCCAGGGGAGAGTCTGCAAGTGTTGATCCAAGTTGCTGTGACAGGATCCAGCCTGTTGTGAAAGTATTCTCAAGGTGAGGGTCTGTAGGTTTAGAGACTGTGGAAGCACTGCTGCTCTGCGTTGATCCTGAGGGTGGGCCTGCGTGCTTAGGAAAGGGTTTGGGGAACATAAGCAATCTTTGTTCCCTGGACTGAAGACATCAATGCACCGGGCTGAAGAATGAAACAGTCCTGCCTGTGTGAAGTCAGTATACAAAGGCCTGTAGGCGAAGTTGGTAAGGCCAGACAGGTGAAGATCATCATCCCTGGAGCCAACAAGTTTATTTTCCCCACCAGTGGTGTACCACCTATGTCAAAACCTCCATGGTACCATGCAACACAACTGGCTGTGAACCCCCAGAGTGGACTACAAACCATGAGTACCCCGAGCTGTGGCTCTGGGGAATCTTTTAGTCAGCTAGTCAGATAGGATTCTGGGGGTAAATCATTCCACCTCTATTAAGAGACACTCAGGTCTGCCAGTATAAGATAATCAATCCAACATGTGTTGTATTTAACTGGGCCTCAACGAAAGACCCCAGGCCTGCATCACCTCACAGGGACAATCTGGGTGTACCCAGGGGGAGGTGAGAAGGGTTGACACTGTGGAAGGTGTTGTGCCTAGAGTGAATTGTGTTTGATATTCTCCTCCTTGTTCCCCTCCCCAGTAAATACGTTTGCTGTTTGCATTTCATTCACTGTCCCTGAGTTATTGAAGAGTGCTGCTGGGGGGTGTGGGGCAATAGTGTGGAAACTGTAATTTGTGTGGGGAACATATTGTTGGAGCAGGGTACTATTTTCTGGGGGGTGGTAACCTGTTCTTTATCCACAGGATTCTGTTGCCGTTACCCCAGATGAAGGCACCACGCCACATGAGCTGTCATTGCAGAACCCAGGCTGGCCCCCTCAGAGGTGTGTTTGGAACTACCCTGAGGGCCCCTGGAGCAGCCAAGGTGAGTCAAAAGGCAGTTACACATATTTTGGTGTCATCTGTGAACAGACACACCATTCCTCATAGTCCGTTAGCTATGTCTGATATGAAAATATTGAAGAGCAGGGGCCCCAGTGCTGAACCCTGGGGCACACCGCTGGTTACCCTACCTTCTGATGACAGTGCTCTGTTTACCTGAACCTTCTGGATTCTGCCCTGTAACCAGTATTTAACCCATCTAACTATTTCTGATCCAACTCCTGTGTGGTCTAGCTTCTTTACTAGCCTTCTGTGTGGAACCGAGTTGAAGACCTTGCTAAAGTCTAAGTAGACCACATCTACTGCCCCGCTGTCATCTATAACCTTTGTAACAAAGTCAAAAAACTCAATCAGGTTTGTTTGGCATGACCTACCCACTGTGAAACCATGCTGCTTGGGGTCCTGATGGTTGTTAGCCTCCAGGAATGCCATGATCCTCTGCTGCCTGATTTGTGGAGTGGGACCATGATTGCCCTTTTCCAATCTTCAGGTACCTCTCCACTCTTTAGGGATTTGGTGAATAGTTTAACTAGTGGGGCAGCCAACTCTAATCTCAGTTCTTTTAAGATCCTGGGGTGCATTTTGTCTGGCACCATGGCCTTGTCAACTTGCAGTTTATTTAGTGTATCCAGTACTTCAGTCTCTGTGAAGGGGCTAGTATCAACCCCCTGTCCAGGGGTGTTGCATTTTGCCATTTCTGGGCCATCGCCTGGGTCCTCTTAAGTAAATATTGAGCAGAAGTACTTGTTCAGGATTTCTGCTTTTTCTGGGTCATCTTCTGTTGTTTTCCCTTCCTGAGTTGTAATCTTGACTATACCATCTTTTGCCTTCCTTCCTTCTTTCCCGGATGTATCTGAAGAAGGATTTGCCTCCTCTCTTTGCCCTCTCTACTGTACTTGCTTCTGTCTGCGCTTTTGCTTGCCTTATGTTTTTGCTGGTTCCTTTCATTTTCTCCTTGTACGACACCCATTCTTCTTCCTTGTTTATTCCCTGGTATCGCTTGAATGCCTTCTGTTTTTCTTTCACTATTTTAGCTAATTCCTTTGAAAACCATAAGGGGTTTCATTTTCTTTTTGCTTCGGTAACCCTTCTGGTGCATTGGTCAGTGACTGTCTGGATTGCTTTCTTAAGTTTCCTCCACATGACATTGACTTTGTCCACTTGTAGATCAATTAAGTCAAATTTCTTATGTTAGTCCTCATTTGGCTGAGGTTTTAAAATCTAGTACTTTTATTTTTGAGTGGCACATGTCCACAGTTATGTTCACCTTGAAGCTAACCATGCGATGGTCACTGTTACCAATATGGCATCCCATGTTGAGTTCCTTGACCCTCTCAGTGTTCGTGAGGACCAAGTCAAGTATGGCATCTCCTCTTGTTGGTGTTTTGATTGGTTGACTTAGTCCTGCTCCCTGTAGTGCCAATAAGAAATCGCTGCTTCTTCTTGTTGCTGGTGTTAGTGTACTCCAGTTTATATCTGGAAGGTTGAAGTCCCCCACCAGTATCACCTCTCCTGGCTAAGCCATTTTGTGTATTTTGCGTATTTCTAGTCTAGTGGTTCCTCCTCCCCAGCCCCAATCACACATGTATTAAAAAATCATCTCCAGTCTGATATCCCTGGTAGTCTAGTGGTTCCAGCCTCCCTGCCCTGATCACACATATTATAACAAAACACCCCGATCCATGATCCCTGGTATTCTAGTGGCCCCCCATTAAGCAGTGACCCACCACCCTGCTACCCCCAACCTGACCAGAGATGGTGACTGGCACAGCCCACCCACACTACCATGGCCAGCCACCATCTGAACTACACAGAAGAGCATGCAGTATACAGTACACATCCATTCAACCCGGATCATCAGCATGGCAGCGCTATGCCCTGCTGCTGAACCATGGTGGTGGCATCAAAACCTAATAATTAGGGTCAATGGACCTAAACAAATTGGAGCTGTTCCATTTTCTAATTTTAAAATTATAGGGGCTTAAAATTCTACAGTTCACATAATTGTGAAATGTCATTTTTAAGTGTCTGGAGGCTTATACTGTAACTCGGTCACCTTTGAAGATAAAGATCTGAAAGTTGGTGCACTTCTGTATGGACACAGAGAACATATTTCTACCAAAGTTGGTGTAAGTTGGCCAAATACTTTTTAAATTAGATGGAAATAACTGAAATCCAAATTTTGGCAAATTTTTGTGAAGCTTAGCGAAAATTTCATGAAATTTCACAGAAAAAAATTGGAATTTTGCCAGAATTGTGCTGGTGGAAAATAAATTTTGTCCAGCCCTAGATTTAAAACAAAATGAGGTGGGCAAATTAGGTTCCACCAAGCCGCATCAACACCGAAGTTGTCGACATGCAGCTTGATGACATCCCCAGTGTCAACAGGTGAAATTTTGCCTGTCAGACATTGTGGGTTTTTCTATGGGGAGCTGTGCCCACCGCACCCCCCATGTCTATATAACAAACTCAGAGTCAGAGTTAGCTAGAAATAGGAGGAATCACTGGTGAAACGATGAAATTTCTCTGGTGGGCCATCGGAGTGACAATCTTGAAACCTGTTGAGATTGTCTCCGTGATGTTTCGCCATTGAAATGTCACTGTTTAGCCGGCATACTGGTATATATCATTACTGTGCATTTTAGGTCTACTAAAAAAGGAAGTGGATAAAACAGCAACATTAATTAATTTTAAAGAATGTAGACAATCACAAAATGTGAGTTTTTATCCAGAAATAATGAGATGCAAAAAGTATGGACAGAGTCCCTTTCATAACAGATTCACACTACTTTGTATTTTGATTTCTGACTGGATTCTTTTAATGGTAAGTATCATTAGGTAAGCAAGGAGTACCTTGTATTTAGTTAAACTTTCTGTATTCACCCAAGCCTTCCCTTCCCCAGTTCCTAGATACAGCATCACCCTGGCCCTCACTTCTCCCTTGCATCAAGTAATCCCTGGCATTCAGTTTAATTTCACACTCCCTCAAGCAGCCTCTGTCAAAACAGTCCCTGGTTTACAACAGCACCTCCCTCCCTCCCTTCAGCATGCCCTTGTGTAAAGCAGTACATTGTGTCCAGTGGCACCCCTTCCTTCACCCTGCCACAGCACCAGTGCATCCTTGGCCCTCAATGGCACCATTCCCTCACCATATCCCAATCCATCCAGTCCCTGGCATCCACTGGCATTACTTCTGTCTCACTGGAATACACCCCCTGACAGTGACATTTTGACCACAGGGTCCCCTACAGTGACTACAGTGCCACGTCATTTTAGGAAACCCACTGGAACCTGGCACTGTCTGTCGGGGGTCCTGCACCCCCCCGAATCAGCTCCGACTCGGAGTTGAAGGCACAGTAGTATGCCACAGGAGATGGTCTCATGTTTGCTGCATGTTTTTTTTATTAGTTTTCACATGCAAACCCATCATTATGGTAATGAGTTGAGACAAGGAGTTTCTTACAGTCACAGTTTTGGATAGAGGGTGAAATCCTCTTCACCCTCATGACTGTGCTTACAGGCTGGCATGTGAAAAAACTTATCAGAAAAATACTTAGCTTTTTGTTCTGCACAAGCTCAGGCAACATATTTTATTGTGTTTGTGTGTCTAACATTTTTCATACAAATTTTTGCATTTCAAAAGGACTGAAATAGAGAACCTTGGGGCAGAATCTAATAAACCTAAATGTTTCAAGCTTCAAATATAAGCAATTTATATGTTTGCTTGTTATGCATGCACAAAGTGAACATACTGTGGGTACTCCACAGAGTAGGGGTTGGTGAGATGTGGCACTGTAGCAACCATTACAGCTGAGTCTGCAGGAGGGCATGTGAGTGAAAGGCCAATGATGAGCAGACTGATGATGCAATTCAGCCCAGCTGATGGGCAGCAACTTTGTGTAGCTGAAAGAAAGCAGCGGCACCTGTCACAGTGCAGCTGCATCCTTTTATTACAAGGTACCACCCAGCAGCCAACTGAGCATCTTCATAAGCCTGCTCCTTGTCCTCCTCTCCTACATCCAGAAGGCTACGTGAATGAGTGATGGAGCAATGGAGTTGCTGAAGTGGAGAGTGCTGACTGGTCCAGTTTACCCCCATACACAGCTGTACTGGAGATTAAGAGAGGCAGAAGCCCTGATCACTGCTGCTGCCATCTTTCTCAGCTTTCCAATGTGCTCTCATGGCGCAGGAACCCCTGCTACCACTGGAGTGCTGAGCACACAGAATTTCTGCTCAGCACTAGCAATCCTACCCTAGCACAATCAGTGCTTCTCAAGGTATTTCTCCTGATTTGCTTTTGTTTCCATCTCCAATGCCCAACCTCTCATTTGGAGTGAACAGGTAAACATGTCAACAACCAGAGTACTGAGCATCTAGCATTTATAATAATACCCAGGACTCTTATTATCATCACAGTTATACAGCATAAAGAGGTAGTGGAGTCAAAACAGGCAGAAAGGGAAATAATACAAATTTTAGTAGACAGTTGTAACTTTTTATTGCTGAAGTATTTTTCTTTTTCCTTTTGCTCATCCTTTACAGAAATATAGGTGTGCTGTGTACATGCAGAATGCATGCCATATGCTTAGTTGTGCAGTGTTTGCATGCAGTTCACATGCACAAAGTGATTCTAAGTGAACCAGGTCTAAAAAGCAAATCAGAGTTGCATGCTGCAAACTTGACATGTGCACAGCAGGTAAGCTGGTGTGAACATCTAAAACTTACATCAGGTTCACGTGTTGCATGCTTGACATAAGTGCAGCAGTTAAGCTGGTGTGAGCATCATTTAAACATCACATCAGGTTCACATGCTGCAAGCTTGCCATGTGTGCAGCAGCTAAGCTGGTACAAATCTCATCTAAAAAAACACATCAGTTTCTATTTCTTATACTACTGCTAGCAGTTAGAGTCATTAAATACATTTTTATTTGAATTCCCATAAAAATTAGGTAAACTCATTAATTCTGATCCTTTTCCAAGTTGTTTAATGGCTTTTGATTTTTGTCATTAAATCACCATTAATTTGTAAAGTATTGTTTGCTTACTCCATTAAATGCCTAGGATATAGCCAGTCAACATCCCCCATTCCTGATATACGAAAAGGGGCCTCTGTGTTGTGAAGCCTATCCTTTTTGTTTTGGACCATGCAAATCCCTTATGCATATTTAGTGCTACAAATGTGTTTCTCCATGACTGTTTCATCTCACTTAGTTTCCCTTTGTCATTCTGTATTGAGCATATACACTATGGCCATGCTCAGCACTCTTTGTGCTGAGTAGGGTCTTGGGAGCATGCACCATATCTCACATTTCGTCATGGAAATGAGTTACAGGGACATTCAAAAGGGACAATGAGGGACAATGAGGGACACTAACCCCCATGATAATTAGGACACATCATGAAACATAGAAATACAGTACCTCAGAACACAATGGAAACCATTGCATTAGCACCTGAGAATGAATTTCTACCATTAAGCAGGGGTGTCATTTAGGTAGGGCAGAGGAGGCAGTTGCCCCCCCCCATATTTGTGCCTAGGTTGTTCTTATGGTGTGGCAATAATGGCATTAAATTTGGATTTAATCTTTTCCACAATAAGTGCCCACCTGGCCTGTGTGTGCTCACTCTGTAGGTACACTCCAGACTCGACTGTGTCTGTATTGTGTTGTCCACTCTCTCCACCTATTAGCAGTGGCACAATCACATGTGATGTGGATGAGCTCCAGGCAAGAAAAAGCGCATGAGTTTTTGCAAGTGCGACACTGTCTTTCCTGCACAGAGTAGACAAACTGCACACTACAGCATAGAGGAGTCAGTGAGCACTGAGCTCTCAATAGCAGTGTTGTGGCAGCATATTTTTGTTGTTCTACTCTTAGTGAGTTTCTGTCTCCCCTGTTGCCTGAAGGGGCAGAGGATGAGCTAGAAGCTAATTCAAGACTAGGCTACCTACTTACTTTACTAGGCTCACCTTACAAAAATAAATCAGCAAAGACCCCCACAGCAGCAAGCTAGGCTTAGCAGCAGTGGTGACAGTGGCATTGGTAGCCTTCTCAGGCCTTGATAAGTGCAGCAACAACCAAGCAAGAAGCAAGCAATCCAGGTTGGGTGGGTTCCATTGGTGAGGTGACATGGCTGCAAACCATGTTGGGGACCTGTGATGGTCAGTTCTAGCATTCAGCTTCTGGCAGAAGGAGAGAGGGGGAGCAGATTGAAAACTGGGCTGGTGGCACACTGAGCCAGGCTGCAGGTTCTAGCCATATGGCCAGGTAAGTAAAAGTAAAAATTTTTTTATAGGGGGATTGGGGAAGGAGGAAGGAATGAAATATTGATGTGCTTTTCACTTCTCTTCACCTTTTGGCAGCTTCATGACCCATAGGAGATGGGTATTGAATGGAATGGAGTCTGGGAATAAAACTGAGACAAAGTTCTTTGGGGGGGCAGAACTGCAGTCAGGAAAAAAATTGGTTAGAAACAAAGTTGGTTTAAGCCCAAATCAGATGCACTGCTCTGGGTTATATACAGATGAATCTTATACATTTGAATTTTTCCTGATTTGCATATCACTTTTCAGTCAAAACAAAGAAGTTGTACCCTTTAGAGATGTTACAGACATTCTAGAACTGTCCCTTGCATTCACGGATTGTTGAGCAGTATGGTATGCACAGACTATTGGAGCCACACTATAGTCATACTTATGATCCCCCAGTGAAGCTGACCTCCACATCTCCACACTCAGGCACATTATGATAAAGTAGACTGCAGGGGTGTTCACCATTAAAATGAAAGGGTGTATTTTTATTACTATTTTATACATTATTGTATTATTATACATTATTGATAGAGAGTTGGAGATTAATGAAGGCCACTGCTCGACTAGCAAGGGCCTTATTAATAGAACAGTGGCCTTCATTATTCTCCATTATTCTCCAACTCACCATCATAATGTATAAAATAGTAATAAACAATAACTCCATTCATTTCAAGGGGATACACCCCAACACTCTGACCCATGGACATCATCTCTAAAAGACTCCTGCCTCTGGCTCCCTAGTACTCAAGTAAGAAATTTTTTACTTATATCTATACTTGATAGGTTGTCTGTAGCAGTATGGCCATACACGCTACAGTGTGAGTGCATGGGGGGGGGAACTGGCCATGTGGGTGTGTGTTGAGTTATTGATACTTTTGTGTTTGTACTTTGAAGTCTGTTTGCATGGAAGTGGTTTTGTGGGTAAGTTTGTGTATTGGGGTGGGAAAAAACACATGTGATTCCATTGGTATGTGTGCTACAGTTCAACTGTGAAACTGAGATAAGTAAGAGAAGACAACTGAAAAACATAACAGTGGTTACAAGCATGCTACATGCATGCAGATGTAGTCAGATATAGTATGTATTGAAGTGCAAGTGAGCCATACGTGTGCAGACAGTATGGCTTAGTGGTTAAAGGCACTAAACTGAAAGCCAGGAGACTTGGAGGCATGAAGACCTGGGTTTGAATCTCAACAACCGCCACTTGTGTATGGTGTGATCTTGAGTGAGTCACTTAACTTTTGTGTGTGCAGTTATCAGTGACCACTTGCTTTTTGCACACATGCCTCATGCATGCATGCAGTCTTTCCCAATTCAACCTAAAAATCATGGTTTCCACACTTGCTTGCTGCACGTATACCATATGCACGCAATCATTTCCAATTTAACATTTAAAAATCATACTTGCAGCACACATATCACTTGGGTAGTTTTACGTGTCCATCATGAAAACACTTCATATAAATATTTCTACAAGGGATTAGAAAGTTTTCTATGAGATAATATTGTGCTGTGTATGTGGAACAACTCTTAGCCTGGCAGCTGACATATCTATTTCTATCCTATCCCACTACATCATCAGCATTGTGATGTCACTGACAGTGACATCACAAGTGATTGACCTCAAAGCCGCTAAGTGTCTGTGCCTAAGTAGCAGTGATGTCACAGTGAATGAAGTCACAATGCTGATGATGTAGTGGGGAGGACTAGAAATAGATATGTCAGCTATCAAGCAGACTGCTATCGCACACATCACACTTACTAAAAAGTGGAAAACATACCTCAGATATAAAAGGTAATGGTTGACTGCTTTTAAAAACTAACATTAGTTTAAGGCAGTGCACTAGCTCTTTACTGAGGCAAATGGCATCAGAGACACTCATCAATAAAGTGAAGTATGTATTATTTGCCTTTGATGAAAATAATGCTAACACAAATTTCTTAAGTTATATTCTACAAACAAATCCATGCAAGATGCTTTATCGAAGTATTTTTGTAAATGATAATTGTATAGCTTGTATAGCTTGTTTCTTTTTCACCTTGTAGAAGCTCTCCTTATAGATTGCTTATGTCACAAAATGAACAGCAACCTTGCATTTATCAAGTGGGCGAGTAATAAAATGTCTTGAAATTTACAGACATACGTGCAATATCACAAGTCCACTTAAAAGACAAATCTGCAGATAAGTTAAGGATTGAAAGTGTGGGTATATGTATGTGTGTGTGTGTGTGTGTGTGTGTGTGTGTGTGTAGGAAAGGAATGCTTCTGCCATGAATCATTGATGAGAGGAGATCCTGAAAGTACCTCTTATTACAAAACAGGCAGTTGTCTTAAACTTGATGACAGCCCAAGTACAACTATAGGACTGCCATTGCCATGTCAACACATGATTGAATGCTACAAACACAAGCCCTTTTTAAAGGGGTGCTTCCCTCATTTTGCTTACTGCATAGTGATCAGACATTTAGTTTCTTGGACAGCTGGTTACTTAGGGCTGGATATTCAAACTGCACCATTCTGAGGCGCAAGCCCTTGCACTGTGCAAAATAGTTGCGCAGGGGTGTGGCCGGTGCGATATTCAAAGTTACGCGCTATTGAGCAACTCCCTTTGAATATCACCCCCCAGCCACAGCCACTGTGCATGGCACAGTGGAACTTGCGCCACCGCAAGTTGTCAGAGTGGAGCATTCAACTTGCGGTGGTACAAGTACCATTGCGCCATGTGCAAAATCACAGTATTCAAAAGGTGACATGCAAATGGGGCCATAATTCATGCAAGGCACAGGGGGGGCCATTTGCATCTGATTATGGCCCCATTTGCATGCCATTAGCCTGTAAGTGCGCCGATCCCCGAGGACTTGCGCCTGGTGCCCTGCCAGGCAGCAGCCATCGGGGACTGACACACCCTGCAGCCCGATCACGGGCAGCAATGTGGCTCCCCCACCTCCTCCCGTACATATCCCTGGTGGTCCAGTGGACCGAAATGCCCGATCGCGGGCGGTATGTTTAATAACTCCCCTCCATACATATCCCTGGTGGTCCAGTGGACTGACATGCCCAATCGCGGGCGGTATGTTTAATAACTCCCCCCCCTCCCGGTCACATCCCTGGTGGTCCAGTGGACTGAAATGCTCGATCGGCAGAAGTAAACTGACACCTCCAACATCTCCCTGGTGGTCCAGTGGACGAAATGCCCGATTGTGGGCAGTAAGTAAATTGAACCCCCAAACATCTCCTGGTGGCTGGTGTCCCCAACCCACCCACCCACCCACGAAACTCCACCACCCGCTGCCCGCAGCCGAGGTAGCAGCATCCTCGCCCGCCGCCTGCCGCCGCCGACTGCTCCGGTTGCACGCTTATTGTGTAGAGCAAGAGCCAATGGGCGCAGAATCATATCAGACATGACAGTCCAGATTTGTGAATGAACATTCATTCACAAATCTGGACTGTCATGTACGGTATAGGCTGCAAGCCCATTGGCCTTGCCTGCACCATGGGTGTGCAGCCCTACTGGCAGTCAGTCGGCGGGCGGCGGGCGGCAGGTGGTGGATGCTGCCACCCGCCGCCGCCGGGGAGCGGGTGGTGGGGCTTCGGTGGGTGGGGTGGGGGACACTAGCCACCAGGGAGATGTTTGGGGGTTTCAATTTACTTACTGCCTGTGATCGCACAAGGGAGATGTTCGGGGGTTCAGTTTACTTTCTGCCCACGATCGGGCACAAGGGAGATGTTCGGGGTTCAGTTTACTTTCTGCCCGTGATCGGGCACAAGGAAGATGTTGGGGTTCAGTTTACTTTCTGCCCGCGATCGGGCATTTCGGTCCACTGGACCACCAGGGATGTGAACTGGAGGGGGAGTTATTAAACATACCGCCTGGCGATCTGGCATTTCGTCCACTGGACCACCAGGGATGTGAACGGGAGGAGGGAGCTATTACTGATGCCCGCGATCGGGCTGGTGGAGGGTACACCATGCCCGCGATCGGGCCGCGGGAGGGCACAGGGACTGAGTTGAGGGCTGCCAAAGGTGGCAGCTGCTGTGTTGTGCTCTGCAATGCAGCAGCTCACCTGTGGGTGGCCCTCGACTTAAGCCTTTTTGGCTCAAAGTCCTGCAGGCGCAGGTTGGGGGTTGCGCCTGCACAACTCTGCACAGCCCGGCTGAATATCGGGCTGTGCAGTTTATGCATGGTTCCTCCCCCTCCAGCTGAGCATGCATTCATTTGCATTGCCCTGTTGCTCAGCCTGTTTTCAGTGGCGCAACTGCCTCCTGCTGAATATCGCAGAATGGCGCAATTTAGGATTTGCACATGTGCAACCCTGTTGCGCATGGTGCAACCCTTTTGAATATCTGGCCCTTAGTGTTTTAAAGAGCTGAAATTCTTACAACACATATCCATAACTTGGGAAGGGGAGGTAGGTCTCTGCATGGGGCCACATTTCAAAATCTAGCTCAGTGACTTTTGTTGACATTAAATCAAAGTAAAAAAATAATTTTCTCAGTCATTTTCCAGTTTTGGCAGACATCAAGCAACAGGTTGCCAAATGTACATGCAGCAAGCATTTGGGTAAATGTTATGGACTGACTGATTACAGTGCATGAGGAAATGAAACAGCAAAGAAACTAACAAGGATTTTGTTGAGTATATGACCATAGTGCAGCCTGTCAGTGTGCATAGATAGTCTCATGACTTCATTTGCATAGTCTTTCTTTCCAAATGTGAGAATATCATCTGTTATTTAGATGAGGCTTCACACCCAAGGATCCAAGCCAGTAGTAGGTAGCATGTACACATGCCAACATAGTCAAATAAAGTTCACTTATGATTTCTGAAGAGGAACAAAGACCTTTAAAGAAAACAAATACATATTATAAGATCACATTTTTGAATCTAGAAACTGACATATCAGGCAGTCATCCTCACTCACTTTGTTGTCAACCAGTTTTTCAGGGACCAGATAGGATGATAATACTCTGGTAACCTATAATGCCCATTAAGCTTTGAAAGTCACTGTCTAAATCAAGGACTATCAGGTAAAATAATCAATGGACAAATTGATAGCAGGTGAAATGGACTTTCAGTTCAGCTGACATGCATGGATTATCAAAATCTGGCTAAAAGGAATAATATCTGGGGTAGGCAGTAGACCACAAAAATTGTCCACTCATTTCTAATGTGGGAAGGAGACACACTGTGTGAGATAAACTGGGGTGTACTTGCAACATACCAATGGGTGACTGCACGGTGGGACTCTTAGGAAAAGTGTCTTGATTTCTGACCCAGAACAAACAAAAAGAAAGTAGAAACTGGACTTGCTTGACAAATCCGTCATTTCTACTGTCCTGTTTCTGGCAGGGATCAGATTTACCAAGTTGTCCTGGTAGTTAGCCAGTCAAATTTCCCAGATTGTCTAGGATCATTCAATCAAATCATCCTTTAACCAAGAATACTGACATGGACACTGATACTGGAGCCAGTCCAAACAATTCTGATAAGACTTTCTATATTTCCAGGCAAACTGGTCAATCATAACTCATGCTTCAGAAGGTCAAGTCATGACTAATGATTGTCGATCATCTTATGTAACTTATACCAAATGATCATCATGGGAACTTATGGTAAAAGATTAATATCTGGATCATGCTTGATCATCAGAAACATAATTTTACAATCACCAACAGATGAATAATAATTCCCCTGACAAGCTAAAATCTGCATGATGTTTTTTGACGATACAAGGGTGATCAAGTAATGGTCATTGATCATTATACCCATTCCATCATGACAGTCGGTAAGTCACAGGGGTAATATGGAAAGAAGTTTTTATTTGTGATAAATATGAAAATATTTATATATCTAATATTTGCCAAAAAAATTCATTATAACATGAATTATGTGATATTCATTTAAAGCCCCTTTAAGAACAGTAAACGCAAAATTTTGTATAACGTAGGCATTTGAATAACTACTTTAGACAGTAAGCTTGCGTTCTCTGCCTACAGTACATTAATGCCATCCATGCCAAGTTCTACCCCAAACATGATGCCTTGTAATGCAGCAAAGACTACTTTTCTCCACAGGACAGTTGGGAGTTTGTTACTAAAATGGTGCTCTTGGTCTTTGACTATGTGGATGTGTTCTATGGCACTGCCCCTTCCACCTCACCTGCCAGACTGAACACCCTCTGTAATGCCTTTGCCACTTTTCTACCAACTCCCCCCTCAAACACACCACTCACCACTGCTCCCTCTACTCCTCCCTATCCACCCTCCCCTTACCCTCATGATGCCAGTCCCATTGCGCCTCTGTCATTTCCAAATACTGATTTGGGTCCCTTCCGTACTATCATTCCTCACACCTCTCCCCCAATCCCCTGCCTCACACCTCCTCTGCTCTTGGGATCATTGCACCTTCTTCATTTCACATCCCCACTACTCTGCTGAGCAATCTACCTTCTCCTATTGCCTCCCCTCAGTCTGGAACATGCTCCCCTCATCCCTTCACCTTTCCACCTCCCCAGCTCCTTCTGGCACCTGCTGAAATTCCTTCCCATCCATTCCTGCTCCTGTTACGCACACACCCCATCTGACCCACCCCTGCTGTCTATACCATCAGACCTCCTGCTGGGTTCTACCACAGCCCTTATTCAGGCTCCCTAATGCCCCACTTGAGCACTGCTGTCATTGCCCTGCACTGCTCTCTATTTTGTTATAGTATTACTGCTCATTGTGCCTCACTGCTTTATTTACACTTGTAATGTGTCATATTGTACTTTGTCTGCACTTTATTTGTACCAATTAATGTTACTGTGTATGTTTTTATGGTACTGTATCTCCTGTTCTCTTCCCCAGGTTGCACCTGAAAATGAGCCTCTGCTCATTGTGCCTTTCTCAGTCACCAGTTTTCTTTTTTTTTTGAGTAATCTATTTTTCCGCCCCCATGCTCACTGATCCTCCCCTCCTTCGGGCTCTTTCAAGTTCCCTCTGACCCCTTCTGTCCTTTCCCAGCCCTCCTCAGATCCCCAGATCTCAGCCGACTCCCAAGATATCCCAGTGTAACCCTTCACCAGGCGGGTCCCTCTCCTCCGAGGGGGAAGGCACCGGGGGAGGGGGTAGCCTCAGCACACACTTTCTAGGGTCTGGGGATGCTGCTGGGGAGCAGAAGGCACCAGGAAGGCACTGGAGGCCCTCAGGGCTGGAGAGCCATCATCCGGAGGCCAGCGAGTGATTTTCCTGTTTTTTTCTGAAGGCACGTGACATCTGGACGTCAAGGCAAGAGCCGACGTCAGTCATGTACCACCCCTAATCGCCCTGACATGCTGTACTACCACCGGTCTCCACCAGTGGTCATTATGGCACCGGGTCACGATCCCTTCCCTCCCTGGAGACAGTGAGCAGTTGTGGGATGCTCAAGCTGCCTCCCCCCCAGCCAGCCCTCCAGTGACCCGAGCTCATTCCCTAACCCGGGTCGCTGGCATCACAAGCGGAAATCCAACTGCTGCACTGATGGGCTGGCCCAAGTCACCAGTTTTCAAATAAATAAATACTAAACCCAGACAGGAAGAGCCTGAAAAAGGAGGAATCAAGAAAAGTATTAAACTGGGGGAAGATGTTATGTTTCTGAGGTTTAGCCAGAGTAGGAAAAAAAGAAATAAAGTAGTAGTTCCCTGTAGAGGATGGGCTCTTCCTTTGTGAAGGGGGATGATTGTTACCTGTTTTCAATTATCTGCCACAACACAGAGGGAGAAGGAGAAGTTGGGAATGGATGCAATAGGAGCAGCAATGGCAGGAGCAGACAGGTGAAGGAGTATTGTAATCAATGCCATTAGGACTTAATCCCTTAAGGAGATTTAGGGATAACAAAACCTTGAGAGAAGCAGGTGGCATGGTGGGTATGAAGGAAAAGGTGGGAAGGATGAGAAATGGGAGGAAGTAAGGAGAGAGTAATGGGAAGTGGAGAGAAGAGAACATGGACAGGATGACAGCATCGTCAGAGATAGAGGAGTTATCAAGCTTGAGGACAGGGAAAGGAGAGTTAGCAGGAGGGGAGAATAAGGAGTGGTTTTGAGCATCAACAAAGTACCTGTAGAAACTCCCCACAACTAAAAGGGAACCTCTCTTTGGAGATATAAAAAGCATTTAAGCCTTTAGAGCACATAAGACAGAGAAGTAATTCATCAAAGTACAGTATAAATATAAGCTGTGCATTAGCGTAAAGGTACATTGTAAATGATAACTCCAGCAATGATGTCCAATTAGGTGACTCAGGGCTCAACCTATGTGACTGAAGAAACACCCAAAGAGATCCATCCTGATGGAGGTGCCATAAAGACTTGGCCAATGTGGCTAAAGGCACATTAGGTATATGAAACATCAAGCATTCCCAGAAAGGAGTGAAAAATATGCCATGAACTAACAGATATCTAACTGACTGCTATCCTCCACAACACACCCAGAAGTCTTTTGGTCTTCTGGCATGGAGGAGACCACTGAGTCTATAAGAATGTGGGTTGCCTTTCCTCCAGGCATAGGATCAATCAGTTTGTAGAGAACAGCACCAAGTGAATCAGAGCTGAAACATCCATAAGCAGACAGAAAGTCCCCTGATGAAGCATCACGTCTTATGACGTGAGGTGCTGGGGTATGTGTGCTGAGATTCTATATGTCTGTATAATACCTGATAGCTTTTTCACAAACTATTCAGTGAGTAAATACATTTTTTTCACAGGAGTGCTGCTGTTTGTGTTTTTCCACAGTGAGTTGGTTTGGCTAGCACCCACTTAGTTCAGTCTTGAGAGCACATTGTATCTGTGTTTTGATAACAAACACTACACTGGCGGAAGGGTAAGCTCAAGAGAGATGAAGTGGGGTATGCTACCTAGGTGGCAATAGCTGCCTGAAAAGAAAGGAGTCACCTAGCCAGAAAGGCAGCAGCAGAAGCTGAAACTGTAAACAGGCATAGGCCAGAAATGGGACAGGGCCACATAGGCCCCAGTCAATAGCAATGGCCAGTGAATGGAACAGCAACAGCTGTGGCAAGGATGGTAGAGGAGCAGAAGTACACTTGGCTGCATAGTATGGTATCCAAGTAGCTATGACTGAAAAGTGGAGTGGTGATGAAATGGAGAGGCAAGAGGCAGTTTGCCACTGAAAGAAGAAAAGCAGAAAGACTGATGGTGTCCCATTCACATTGAATCTGATCTGGAATGGGTCATTCAGGAGTAAACACCTTCTGGGATCAAAGCTTAAGCTTGTCTTGGAAATTTGTTGCTGTACCTGTCTGATTTAAAATTCTGTAATGAATCTAGGCTTAACCAAAGATATATGGAATGAACCTGTCTTTTCAATAATGACTCTGCTGGAGTTTTGCCAGTAGTAAAATGGGGGATATTTTGTGACTCACTTGAAAATGAGACATTTTTCCACATCAGTGTGGTTTGTCCCAGAAACATATCTGAAAGACATAAATGCAATTTTCTAACTAAAAATGTACTACATAATGCTGCAGTGTTTTCTCATAGCTGTTGCTCAGTTAGGGTTCTTTAAAAAAATGTACAGATTTGTTATTAGCACAATTAAATGTAGGATGGTGGAGAAGTGTTTTGGTGTGCTAGATAATTTTGGGCAGTAAAATAAAAATGAAATCCCCCCAGTGGCAAACTATAGCCCAGTATTAGAAATAACTTCTGATATTCCATTAACAGCAAAAATATTCAATACCACCTCTATTATTGCCCTGTCCTTGCATGACATTGGCACTAGTATATCTTAAATTCATGCACGTTTGGGGAAGAAAGAAGGCAATTGGTCTATTGAATCCCTCCATCCCACCAGCTGAGAGAAGGCTACCTTGTCACCCCCTTGTTTTGAAGGCACTTGTTGGGTGTGAACATTAACATCATTATAGTGTCAACTAATGGAGTTTGTCCTTTAAGGGGCAGACCAGGTTGTCCTGGTGCACCCCTTCCCTTTCCATCAAGATAGTGTGCTCAGAAGGGAAGGGGGGAAGGAAGGGTAGGGCCAGGGGATAGAACAATGGGCAAGCAACAGGAAGGGGAGGGGCAAGTGGAGGTACATAAGGGACAGCACAGAAGTGGTTCAGCCACTTTTGCTGGAGTTTTGATCCTCCCACCCACCCTACAACACAGAGCAAGAGGGGAAGACAGTCAATAAGGGACTGTATGGTAGGTCTGTCAAAGGTGGATGACAGATGTGTCCAGTAGGATGATTATTGGACTGCCAAAGGTGGATGGCAGGAAACAATATGGTGATTTGGACTGCCAAAGGTGGATGGCAGGAAACAATATGGTGATTTGGACTGCCAAAGGTGGACGGCAGAGGAAAAGGGGAAAAGGGAGGGAAGGGGGGAGAAAAAGGAATAAGACGGAAAGAGAAGAAGCTGAAAGAGAAAAGCGATCTCGGTTTTCACTGTTACCTAACAGAAAGGAGAAGAAGAAGGCACCCAGGTTTTCACCTGGGGGGAGCAAAAAGAGAAAGAAAGAGGGATGATCCAAGATTGATATATGGATGAAAATAAATGAAATTGTGAGAGATATAAGAATAAAAGATGATAAAATGGAAATGGAATTATGATATATAAATAAATTAATTACCAATCTGAGCACAAGAACAAACAATGGTCTCTGTCTTTTTGTGAGGGAAAAGGGGGGCATTCGGGACAATGCAAGAGGCTGTGGCAGTCTATTCCACCTGTTCACCACTCATTCAGTTGAGTAATTTGTTATGTTTCAGATGCATCTAATCAGCTTTATATGGTTAAGTTAGTCCCCTGAGCAGTCAGACTCTTTGTATGAGTTGCTTGTCCAGCTATAAAAATGCTGTCAGCTACAAGATACATAGGTAAACAGACAGACAGAAAGATGGACAGACAAACAGACAGACACTTTATTTGATATATCACCATGCTGGGCTCAAGGCACTGCACAGTTAAACATTATCATAAAACACTAGCAACCATAATTAATAGGTAAACACAACCAAATGTTAAGGCATATTCATTCATATGATAAAATGACATCTGGCAGACTTTCTAATAACAGCTTGATCCCTGGGTACAAATCCACATTATAAAACCTCATTAAAAAATTCTCAGAAGAGACACATTTGTAGCCAAGATTTTAACACAGAAACTGAGTAAGCAGTATACAGACTAGGAGCCACGACTGCAAAGGCAGATCATATCCTCATATTTGGAACACTAATAATCCATAACAATACTTAACTAAGGGCTCTTGCACCCACCAAATTATTTTGCTGTGTGCCCAGTAACTGATGAATATAAGTGGGACCCAGTACATTCAGGGCCTTGAGAATTGAAAGAGGAACTTTAATGTCACTGCACTATATAACTGGCAACCCATGAAAATCACAGAAGAGGAGCGTTATATGCTCATAGCACAAAATGGAAGTCACTAGTCTCACTGCCACTTTATGCACATGATGGAGATGGTACAGTTGATTAGCCAGCAGCCATGATAAAGTGCATTACAGTAGTCAAGCCACAAGGCAAACAAGGCCTGCGCTTCAGTCATTCTGATCTAGGTAGGGCACAACCTGATAATGTTCCTCAGATGATAAAAACTACTAGGACAGCAGCCTATACCTGATATACAAGAGTCAGCATATAGCCAACATCACCCCAAGGTTGAGAACCAGCTCCCTAGCCTTAAGCTAAACCCCTTATACCTAAGGTAGCTGAAAGCAATCCTAGCCACCAATTGGTACCCTTAACCACATGGTGACTGGACATTAGACACCATACACTGCACACATACAACTGAATCTAAACCTCCTCATCCTGGCAAGCATGATTTGACCAGAAATTCTAATTGATATGTGCTGTAAAGTAAACTCCATGAAATACCAGTCTGCGCCTTCCATCAGACTCTAATAATGACTTCCTAGCCAGTACTATTCGTGTAATATACAGTAGAACCTGCCACTACAAAACACAGTAACTTGCGATAAATGACATGTCACAAAATATTGCAGTAAAACAAGCATTTGTCAATGCCAAATATTTGCTTGCTGGCATTGGCATTGGTAGTGCAGGAGTTAGAGAGACGTATAATAGGAATGGCAGTGAAGTATTGAACTAATGCCAACCCTCATCCCCACCCTACAGAGACTGACAGGCATTGGGAGTGTGCCTTTGTGTCATCGGCCATAACGCTGTGACATTCCACCTAACCTCACCCTGCAGACACCTATAGGTATCGCAGTGTGCCTTGGGGTCTTCAGCCCTTATGCTCACCCCATTCCATAAGGAAATAAGCTGAGATGGGTGCAGTATAGAAGAATGGAGTGAATGTTAGGTCTGAAGACTCCAAGGCACACCTTGATGTCTGTCACTGGCTGCAGGGTGGGGGGGTGGAAAGGTGTGGGCATTACAGCCGATGACCCCAATTCACACTCCCAATGCCTGTCAGTCTGTAGGGGGGGCATTATGGTTGGAAACCCTAATGCCCTGGGCGTTTGTTGGTATTTATGCTCCACATTTAAATATGGGCTTTTTGGGACCCCACCTCATGAACAGTGGCACTATCATTTCATTATTCAATCCCAAAAGGTGATTTTGCAACGCAGCAATGCCATTCTGTGCCACAGGTGGGAAAACACATTTCAGGCTGCATGTGAAAAATGGCAGCTGTACTGTTTATGAGAAGGTATGAAAAAATGGCATGAGCGTGCATAGAAACTGTGCAACTCACGCCTGTAACTCAATCATTTTTTGGAATTTTTTCACAAAATTTTCAACATGGGCATTTTTGGACCTCCCCTCATGAACAGTGGCACTGTAATTTTGTTGATCTGTCCTGAAAGTCAATTTCCCACAGTGACCATGACATTCTGTGCCACAGGTGTGACAAAACATTTCAGGCAGGATGTGAAAAATGACAGCTGAACTGTTCATAAGGAGTTGTGGAAAAATGGCAATGTCGAAAATCTGGAGTGAAAATATAAAAAATTGGTAAAGTTATGAGTATGTGTAGAAACTGTGCAACACACGCTTATGACACAGTCAGTTCCTGGAATTTTTTCACCAGATTTGCAACATGGTTTTTTTTGGAACCCCAACTCATGAATAGTAGCACTGTCATTTCATTAATTTGTCCCAAAAGGTGATTCCACCCAGTGACTGCGAAATCACCTTTCAGACCCTAGTAATGAAATGATAGTGACATGTTCATGAGGTGGGGTCCCAAGAACCCCATGTTGAAAATTTGGGGCCACAATTCTTAAAAATGGCTGGGATATCAACCTAAGTTGAAACCCTTAATTGACTCCCATTATACAGTGCTTATCCAATTCCTGAGTTCACAGTTCGGCTTTGAAGAGTGCAGACGTGTCCTGGTCCAGAGAAGATCATCGTTCCCAACCTCTGGAGGGTAAGTATGGGTGGGGGGGTGCAGAAGGTGGCTGCTCAGTGGAAGGGGGGAGAGGGAGCGGGAACTAGGGAGACAATGGTGAACTGTTTTCTTTTTTGCAGGTAAAAAAAAAGATGCCAGCAGGATGGTTTTCTTTCTTTTACAGGATTAAAAAAAAACATTTTGGCATACTGAGGTGGGCTCGCAGTGTGCCACAATAGTGGTGGTGGTGGGGCATGATGACATGGGGATTGGGCACCCCGATGTCAGCAGATTACAGATGGGTTTTTGGGGTTGCATCTGACATCAGGAGTGGGCATCCCGATGTCAGAAACATTTTGGTACACTGGGGTGAACTCAGAGTTCGACCTTAACATTGTTTTACTAGCCCTGAACCTAATGCAAACTGGCCAGGGCTAGTGCAGCTAACCCTCTACTTGTCCATCTTGACTAGTGCAGGTTTTTCATGGCTGTTAATGAAATTGAAAAAGTCCCTACTTTAGCAGCCTGTAGTCCTTTTGCTAATCTCCCTCAGTGTGCCAGGTGGCCTGGTGTGATTAACAGCTCATTGAGAGACGCAGTTATCTGGCAGTTCAAGAGGGGGATCCAACAAAAGACTCAATGTGTTATCACTCAGTTGTTAGGACATTCAGCTAGTGTGCATGCTGTGATCAAGGGCAGAGTGCTGTTAAGTCAGTAGCTTCCAGTTTGCTGAACTTGTCTTTGATTTGTCCCAGAATATTAAAACCAGTGTGCCTCATTTCCCAACCTTTTGAGTGCCTGTATCCAACACTGCAGTGACAGAATGCTATCATGTATACACGGTCTGCCCAGGCTATACTTTCTCTGGACACCACTGCAGACTAGGCTCTGAAGTGGCCATCCATAGACCCATAGCTGCCATTACTGACTGGTGTATGGTTCACAGCTCCTCTTAATGGATCACACCAGTCAATGCCATCAATGCAGTGCCACCCAGCATGTCATTTCATCCTAAAAACAATGCTTTGGAACATGTTTGGTACAAAGCAAAACCTTAGTAAAATATGTCATTTGAAAGGTTAAAATAGGCATTCCTGTTGTGCATAGATCATCCTATACAGAAAGGGAGGTAGTACAGCATCATGCCTGTATACTGCTCCCCTTTGACTGATAAAAGGACACTTTTGTGAAAAATCTGTTTTTGTTAGGGCAGAGCATGTTAAATCAATATTTTTGTGCCTGGTATATATAAACAGATATGTCAAAGTTTCTTACATCCCAAGCCCCCTGTGTTTGTTTAACTCTCTCCAAAGAAATCCTAGAACTGCCCCTGGCTCACTTCACAATGTAAGAAAACTTCCAGAAGTGCAGTGCTGGTTAATCACAGGGTGGGGGATGAGTGTGTCTTTCTCTGCCTGACTCTGTACATTGCCCTGCAGGTCAGGGTGGGACTGTGGTGACATGCATGATGATGATGTTGGCTGGTGTGTGTGTGCAGAGGTAGAACTGCCTGATTGAACATTTGCTGTTATGGTATTCTCTGGTTTGGCGGGGGGGGTGAAAGAAAGAGGAAGCAAGGGCACATGGTAAAAAAACAGTGGGGGTACACACTGTGTGTGACTGGACTGCAGTCTTATTTTTTTGGCTGGGGCAGAAAGCAATGTGGGAGCAGGATAAATATGCAATAATCAGAATATTTCTTGACTTGCATTTTTCCTATATAACTGATCAAAATTGACCATTATTATTGTGGGCTAGTACATCTATCTGCGGGCTAGTGCAATTTTTAATTAACTTGTCTGGCTGGCTAGTGCAAAAAAAAGTTAATATTGACCCCTGGGTGAACTCCCCACATTAATGGAGGAAGGGAGGATACATGCTGACATGGGGATTGGGCACACTGATATCAGCTCTCCTTGGAGTGTGTGATGGGTGGCTCATTACTTATTTCACCAGGAAAGGCACACAGAACAAACAAGTTGTTGGCAGAGCAAGGGCCATAGACAGAGTGCTGGGTGGCAGGAGATGACAAGGTTGCGAGGAAGGGGGGAGGTGCCACTGCAGTGGCAAAACTGTTTGTGATTGCAGCGGCAGATTCATTTCAACTCCTTGGCTCTCCTTGAAGCTGCTGTCATCGGCAGCTTCTCCCATGACTGGTGGCTGAGGGATGCACCCAGTAAAGCATTTGCTGCATTGGCCACAACACTGACACACCTCTGAAATGTAGTATTGTCACAAGATGTTTCTTGCACATGTGCACAGTGCATGCACACAAGCAAACATAAAAAGGGCTTATTGTCATTGAATTACATTGTTTCCTGCAGCATATGGCAGCATTTTGTGATATACTGCATCATTACTGTGTTGCATTCTCACTGGTGCCCCAGTACAATGTGATTTCTACATTTTGATGTTACCATAATGCAATGAGGATGTATGCCATGCCAGCAACCCATGTTCATGCCCTGATCCTAGGACTGCTGTTGTGGGTCAGTAGTGTCCCAGCAGACATCCCCTCTGAAGGATTGGTGAGAGTCCTACTGCATGACTTCGTTCTGGTAGTCCAGATGAAGGAATAGTGGGGAGGTGGTTGTTGTTATCCATAGGGTAACATAGGCTTGCAGTTACATCATGCTGTGCTGTCATTGTGTCCATCCATTGGTGCCCCCAGTTTGAAGGAAAGTAAACTAGAAAATTGGTTGACACTCATGTGGATTTGGCCACTGGATCTCTGCCACACAGAGGAGTTGTTCTGTCTTTGGCTCAGGCCACTGCTCCCACTTATCAGATCCAGTTTGCCTATAATCCCTCAAGGTGGGTTGGGGGTGAGAGGGGTTGGAGAAGCCCTCAGAGGCTTACATGGGGAACAAAGAACCAAGGAGAAATTGAGATTGAACTCTCTAGTGGTGGGGAATTGCTCTTTGTGTGCCGTTAACAAAAACATTTACAATAGTTGGAAAAATCATAGACTATAGAAATCCTTGATCAGTTTTAGTGCTGAGATGTTGTACAAGGGATTTGAACAGCTTTTACTGAGAGGGATTTTTTCACACATTTTGATGGGTTTCACTGTGCTTATTTAGAAAGTGTAACAGAAGGTGCACCTGAGCAGAATCTATTGGGGTGTTAGAAGAGGCAGCTCTCAGTTTTAGTGAAAAGAAATACAAAATCACACACACCCCAGTAATGCAAAGCATCATGAGTCACTTTAGTTGGGTATGTGTTATTTTATATTTCTTCAAGTTTCAAGTTTATTGTTCAGCTTTTGGCCTTTATAAGAACATTTCAAAACATTTAAAATACAATGTTCATAGATAACACCAACTTGTACAGTTATATTAAAAGTTTTTAAATACATGCAATATCTCATTACATGACATCACAGAATCAGCAATAGGTTCTGTTTAAATAATAAATTATCTCTAAGGACCACTCTTAAATATGCACACTCTCAAGTCCAGTACCAATTAGAATATAACATCAGATAATTTGAATATGCAAAAATGTCTGCAAAATTACAATCAGGGTATAGGTAAATGTAATTTTAGATAGTTATTTTAGAGATATATATGATAATGATGTAAAGATAAGGGAAACACAACAATCTGCCATAATGTATGAATAATGAGCTAGACAGAAAATTCACAGATAAAGGAAAATCTCAGTCATTTACAACATCTGAAGATATAAGCATTTATCCATAAATGCCACAAATGATCTATCTAAGTATACCAATGTAATATTTAGAAAACAGAAATAGGAAATAAGGGGATAGAGGAGGCAACAATCTTTAGCAATCTTGAAACAGGAGTAAACAGGCCTTGGATGGGTTTGGGTCTGGTTGCCTACATCCCCATCCAAGTATCATGCCCATAATCTCAAAATTCTAAAATCCAAAAAAAACTATTGAATACTGGGAAAAAAAGTCAATTTGTGGCAAAAAAAGAAGTTCGTCTCCTACATCCCCTATAGAATATAATTGTCTAAATTATTATTATTTACAGTTTCAACGATAACAAAAAGCCAGATAACATCTCAAGCATTGTACAATGCTGGGATTAACTGATCCAAGGGAAGACTGAGGTCAGCAAGTAAAGGGCCTAACCAATCACCTCTTTTCTTTGAATACATGGGGCATATAAATGTAATATGCTTAAGGTCATCTTCAACCTTCATCCCACATTTATAGGGGGAGAGTTTTAATACCAGGTCATCTCTGTTTGAAATGTATATAACTTGCATCATAAAGTTCCATTCTGAACCTAGTAAGCAGTTTCCAATATAAAGGATTAGATGGATTAAGTAAGGTTCAAGATAGTGTACAGTTTAAAGTTGCTATGCCATTTGAAATTTTGAAAAGAAGAAACCCAGAGAAAGTCCATGAAAATTGTTGTATCTCTAACCCTTTTCTTTATTTGAGAAATAACTTCAAAATTTGGTCTGTAATAAATTTCATATAGTAAATGTCCCAAATCCAGCAGAAATAAATTCTCTTTAGTAGTTTTAACCATTGGACAAGTGACACCTTTCCTTAAATATTCAATTTCTTCTTCCAGACATTGCCTACGGAACCTCTCCTCAGGCAACTGGAAAAGATTAAGAAAAATCAGACACCTCTGTGACAAGAGTGGAGACTGAAAATTGGCCAAATCCCAGTCTCCAAACCTCTACAGGAACTGACTGAAGGACACACAATACATAACTAAATATCTTATTTAATACAATCTTCAATTAAATTATATTAGAGAAGGTCTAGACTTCAGCTGTATATAGTACAATTCAAACAAAAAAAAGGGTTGCTCACTTAAGAGGCGGGTGCTTGTATGTCCAAAAGCTGAAATTGGAACATAAGGACTCAGCACTCCATGCCACAAAAAGCTTCCAGACTATTCAAGTCTTTTTGCCAAATTTCATTGTTTATTGTGCAAAAAACACAAATCGGGAGAGCTGGTGTAGCCAAGGGAGGCCACCACCATAACCAATGTTTTGCACTGATTACAAGTGCTTAATCATGGTATAGTGCACCCCCTCAAGTTGAGATTTTTATATCAATAGGGTTGGGCAAAATTGCAAAATTTCACCCAGCAAAATATTTCGTGGAATTAGCGCATTACACAAAATATTTTGCTGGGCGAAATGTAAAATTTTGCCTGTGATTGTGAGCAAAATTGTGCCCCCAAGCTAGTGTAATCTTGCCTGTGGGTGAAATTTCACCACTGTGGATGAAATTCCGCCACTTCTGGCAGAATTTTGCCACCCGTGGGCAAATATCACCACTGCTAGTGGAATTTCGCCACCTGCAGGTGAAAATTTGCCATTGGTACTGGACTCCTCAGATGGCGAAAATGCAGGCGAAATTGTGAAATTTCGCTGCATTTTCATGAAACATTTTGTGCAGCGGAATTGCCAATTTCGTGGGCAAAATTTAATTTCACTGCATCTCTATCCATGAAACAACAAAAAAGTTTTGATTTGTTAATACATGTGTATTTATAAATAAGATGTGACAAAACAAAGCAGTGTTGAATAGTATATTTTCCACTCAAAAAACTATTCTGCGTCTCATTCAATAGCTGATTTTCATGGATCCAGGATGGTAACCTCTGCAATATTATTTTACAAAATACCTTCTGAGTTGTACTGTATCAATGAGACTGATTGGTCTATACATACTACAATCAGAAGCTTGACCCTTTTTATATATAGAAAAGATGTTACTTTCCTTCCAGCTGTCTGGAAAATGTTCTCCTTGGACAAAGCTATTAAATTCTACTAAAAAGATAGGTAGCCACCAATCTAGAAACATTTTGTAAACATCAGATATAATTTGATCTGGGCTTGGAGCTTTATCTGATGTAATTGAGGACAAAGCTTGCTTAATTTCCTCCCAATATACGCAGAAAGGCCTCAGTGAGAAATGTAAGAGTCTCAGACCTCAGTTCATTGACATTCAAATTTCAAATAGCTTCTGTATGGGAGAAGTAAAGAGATTGAAAATGCTCCTCCCATAACTGTGGTATAATATATACTTCCACTTCCCTTGAATATTGGTTATAGCCATGACTAACCAAAGACTAGAAGGCTCTGGTGTCTTTGGCTATACAGTAACTGTTCTTCTGAATTTGTTTCACATACTTTTCTGGTATTTTTCCTTCCCAAGGTCCAATAATTTCCTATATTCCTTCCTTGCTTTATTAAGAAAACCAAGATTTTTCCTGGATTTATGTTTTTATAGTATCTAACATGTCTAATTTATTTTTAGCTATCTGTCAGGTCTTATTGAACCATGTTGGACAAAGTACTCCCTTATCCAATTGGTTCTAAATAAAGGTTTAATGTAATTATTAATTTCCAGCCATTTACTAATAATTTGGTTATTATCCGAAGCTGAAACTATTTTGCTGCATAAAGATATTAAGGGATCAAGGTTAAACAGTTTGGAAAATAGATTGATAGCTGCAGTTTGCCATCTAATTCTTTTAGAATTAATTATTTCTAGATTACTGACATTAACAGAAAACTGGGTAAAGTTACCACCCATTCTTGGTATTTGAAAAGTTATACATAACAGTAAATGGGCAGAATCAGGACAATCCCAAACCTCAACACCAAACAGAAATTTTAAGGCACCCTGATTAACCCAGGCTAGATCAATAACAGAAGATCCCATATGCTCCATAAATGTATATTCACCCTCCAGATCACCAGGCAAATGACTATTTACTAAACATAAACTCAAGTTGGACATTATTTTATACAACATCTTACCCTGATGATTATGTTCCTTATCACTGGAGTTTCTAACATTACTTACTTTAGGGTTAATCATGTTCAGGCCCTGAAAAAACTCACTATGCAGGTTTTCCATCTGATTGTTGACATGGATTCTGGCATTAAAGTCACCAATAACAAGGGAAAGTGTAAGTTTCATATTTAGTTGTTAAATCATTTAATAATTCATAAAATTGCAGAGAAATAGTAGATGAATAAATGGAACTAGTTGTAGAGGGAATAAACATTAAGAAGAATTATTTTGTTATTACTGCTCTCCATTTTCAGAGGAAGTATTAATGATAATTGACAATCCAGAACAGTAATCTTGTAATTTAGGGAAGTCTTAAGATATATAGCTATACCAGCCTGATTTCTAACATTTTGTTATGGCTGGAATAGCAAAGCTTGTGTATCCAGGGATCAGTGGAGGTGTAAGTAACATCCTGCCACCATGTTTCCTGTAGACATACAATATCAAAGGTCATTATAAACTCTTTAATTTCATCATCAGACAGTTTATATGCTAAGTCCAGGATAGAATAGTTAGCATTCCCAATAATGTATCAGATATTTGAGCAATACTTATGTAACCAGCCAATCCCCTGGGGTTATTAAAATCCCATCAGTGCTAGTCTTAGACAGGTAGTAAAAGGCAGCTGGTGGAGAGCTCAGTAGGGGCTTTCTACATACTGACATAATTGTTTGCTCAGCTAGACTGAGCTAAGGATGATTTTGTCATTTAGAACTCTCGTAGCAGCATAACCATTTTGGAGTAGGCTGCTCAGGAGGATCTTAGAATGTTCAGCAGGTAGTTTAGCAGTGGTAGTCAGAGTGGCAGAATGTCTGCCAGTGGGGCTCTGTCAAAGGGGGCCTGCTATTTCTCACAGTTTGGTAAAATTCATCAGCTTGCCAGTGAAGTGGTGGAAACTGTTCACCTGCATTACTCCATGGTTTCGCTCCAGGGGGAGTGAGGGGGACTGCAAGTTTTGTGGATCCAAGGGGCAATCCCCTGAAGGTCCTGAAGATACAGTTGCCAAGCAGGAGGAAAATGTGTAATGATTTGACAAGCTACCAAAAAAAAAATTGGCCTTTCTGTTCTTTCCATGCCTGGGAGGAAGGAGCAACAAATCTGTGAGTACAGTAGTTTGAGACTGTTCTTTTAGGGAGTTGTCTGAGGTGTGTGTGTGCCCCTGGATATGGCTAGATCACACTGGTCAGGACCCCTTTCACCACAACTGTGCTGAATTTGAATTTAAAGTTGGGAGTCTTTAGCAATTCATTGGGGATTGGAGACTTATTTGGTGTAACCCTGAAAGAATGGCAGAGGCTGGTTGGGGCAAAGGGTGGGCAGACCCCCATCTGGAGTTTCAGGCAGGGCTAACTGGTTCATGGATAGGCACCAGGTTTTCCTGGGCAAGGTTAGCACCAGGAGGATTTTTTAAGTGTGTGGCACATCCTACAGATATACAGATATACACTTTGGAAATGGAAATGTGTTCTGGAAATGTTTAAAGTGTATGGCACATTCCACAGATATACACTTTGTAAATGAAAATGTGTTATGGAAATGTTTAAAGTGTGTGGCCATACTGCACAATCCCAGTTACTGCTGTGGACATTCAAATTATTGCTTCTGTGGTCAATGGTTATTGGAGCCCCCTCAGAAGTTAGGTCTAGCATACACCTAGCAACCTCTACCCTGGATCTGGTTTTAAATACAAAGGTTCATTTTAGTATGTACCCCCCCCCCTGTCCTCTAGATAGTGAGCCTGGTATACACTCCAGTGTCAGGGGTAGTACCATTTGTGTAATGCTGCCAAGAGCAAATTGCATGCCATGAATTGGGCACTGGTTCTTTTTAGGGGGTGCCAGCTGAGAAAAGTGGCATGCGGGTTGTACTTTAAAACTAGAGTCTTGTCATTGAGAGGTAAGATTTTAAAGTACCGAAAAATGATTGCTAATCACTATTTCTGCATGGTCCTTATTTACTAATGTAAAGTATGCCTATCTGTAGTCTTCCATTGTGAGCTCTTCTGCAAGCTATTTCTGGACACAGCTTGTTTGTTAAATCCCACAGTATTCATGTCAGTTAGAAGGACCCTAAGTCCATCCAATGCTGGGGAGGCATCTAACACTTATGCTGCCAATCTAGGGTTCCTAAAAGTAATATCAATTTGTGGACTATCTGTAATCCCACTGTGTATTGTGGTCCACTCAATTCTGCTTTGTTTTAAGTCTATTCTTAGGGTATGGGACAAAAAGAAAGCAATATCATGTTTAATCAGACCAACTGGCTCATTTTCAGAGACTTTCCAACCAAAAAGTGAAAGAGTTTTATTTTCCCAAGTTTGTCTTTGAGCCCCTGTAAATTTAGAAATTGCCTCAGAGACCCTTCTGTCCCTTCTAATATCCTCCTCATGGTTCCTGTTGCATATCATAGATGCCTGACTCTCAGATTTAACTGGAACTTTCTGAGGGTGTAAAATATTAATGCCATTTAATTTAAGCAGTGTTTCTTGAGACTAAATACAAGATGCTGTACTAAAGAATCTGCAGTAAAGCAAAACATAATCAGGAAAATGTGCATTAGGTGGATGAGTAATAAAAATACAGTCAGATGTAGAAGGGATATGTAATAGACGGCAAATCCATTTTGTCAATTTTTCAGGAGTTTCGGCATCTAATTTATTAATGCTGTACATTTCAATAAAAAACTCTAGCTCTATCTCAGACTGATTGTTATCCTGGTATCTTCGTGTATAAGACAAAAGAAGGCTGAAGCTCATTGAGATTGTCTCCCACCTTTAGGTGGATTATTGTGTTTGCCAGGTCTGAATAATAAATTTATCAAGTTCCCATTTGAAGCTGTTCAGTGATTGGAGGTTAACTAAATAGGCTGGCAAAGAATCACATGCACAGACTGATCTTATGGTAAAATAGTGAAACCTTTTATTTGTCCTTGCCATCTGTATCATAAGTTACATACTGTGGGGCCTCAAATTAGTGTTTCTTACATTAAATGTGATGCCCATTTCCTTCATAAGTCCCTCATTCTTTAGAATGTTGTAGAGGAATAGAAGATCTCCTGTTAGTCTCTTCTCCTGTTGACTAAACAGCCCCAGTTTAACTAGCCTGTGACTATATTCCAGGTTCTGACATTCCTTAATCATTTTCGTAATATTTCTCAGTGGTCTTTCTGGAAGTTTTATGTCCCTTTTCAAATAAGGGTACCAGAAGGGGGAGCCATAGTCAAGATGTCGGATAACAAATGCTTTATATGTCTGTAATATACAGTGTGACTCTCTAGTTACAAAGGAACACTTCATAGCCTGGGTTAGATAATTTGCTTTTCTGGCAGCCAAAGCACAGTGATCAGAGTGAGATAGGGTATTGTTTACTGTGATTCCTTGGTCCCTTTCCTTATTCACTGCTTTTATTTATTTATTTATTTTATTTATTTAGTTTTTGTTAACCGGCTAGGTGCACTAGCCATAAAATGACTATTTTCAGGCACGACCCGGGAGAGTAAAACAAAAGGAGAACAGTTCAGTGTCCCATTCATATAATGAGTGTATCTTGGATTATTCCTGCCAAAGTGCGGTAATGTGCATTTGTCTGGGTTAAAAGTCATATTGTTTTTATTTGCCCAGTTTTGGACCATAATGAGATCACTCCGTAACAAAAAATGTTTCTCAAAACTAACCACAGCAGCCCAAATTTTAGTATCATCTGCAAATTTTAAGTGAATGTCAACACCCACACCCGTGTCGGCTATAAACATACCAAAATGTAATGGCACCAGTACAGAACCCTGGGGCACTCCATTACTCATATTTCCATCTACAGAAAAGACTCCATTTAGTCTAACCCATTGGGTTCTATCAGAGAGCCAACTATAGATCCAAATTTACAACATATGAGTTTATACCCATATTGTAAAGTTTGCCAACCAAGAGGTCATGGGGAACCTTATCAAATGCTTTCCCCAGTCCTAACATAATTACATGATATCGTATACTTTCATCCAGTGGTGCAAGTGGTAGACAAGAAGTACAGGAACTCAGTCACTGGCAAATATGAAATACAGAATTAAGTTCCTCAATCTGAAGGATAACTATAGATACTATGGGATTCAATTAGGGATACTGAAGTATTTCTAGGAAAATAATGTTGTACAAGTTATGTTTTGTGATGGAATCTCAGATTTCGGGTCACAGGGACAGAAACTGTCATTATTTGCTGGTTTAAGAACATCAATTTCCATATGAGTGGGACGAAGTACAGGAACTCCATTCCTACTGCAAAAAAGGTACAGGAACTCAGTTCCTGTGCGTTCCTGTTCACTTTCATCACTGCTTTCATCATGACTTCTACTAACCTTTTTGTAGAAGGTTATCAAGTTGGTGTTACAAGACAGACCTTTCATGAACCCGTGCTGGGAGATATCTTGTAAGTTTAATGAAACTATATCTTCATCAATAATAGTTTTTAGCAATCTTTACATTACCTTGCAGCAGCAGATTGGAGTAAGACTGACAGGTCTGTCATTTCCAACTAGGTTCTTACTTCCCATTTTACTAGAAGTCATACTAGGAAAGGTAGACATACAGAAGACCATGGCCCATATATGTATATCTCCAGCCAAGCTGGTACAACATCTCAAAATTTATAGTAAATGGCAGTCCAGATTTTGTTTAAATTTGGTGAAATTAGGGGATTCTGTTACTGAACTGGGAAGTGAATTCCAAAGGAGAATGATTCTTTGGGTATAATAGGAATGTCTTTTGTTGGTTCTAGGATATGTAAGTGACAGCTGGTGTTTATGGCTTCTAAGATCACAATCTCTTATACCTCTTATACTAAGGGCCATACCCATCTCTGACATTAGTTCTCTGTCAGAGGAAATGTTATACATTAATAGGAGATCCCCTCTTGTTCTCCACTGCTCTAGAGAATACAGGTTTAATTCATTTAATCTTACATCGTACTCTTTTTCATACATGTTAGTGATGAGTTCTGTGACACTCATCTGCACCCCATCCAATCTGTTTACATCTCTCCTGAGGTATGGACTCCTCAGGGGAGAGCAGTAGTCCAGATGTGACCTTACATAGGCCTTATACAGTGGCAAAATACATCCTTGATCTCTTGATGCAAAACTCCTTTTGATGCTGCCGATTAGTCTATTGGCCTGATTAATAATGTGGTTGCAATGACTGTGAAAAGATAAGTCAGAGGTTATTATTATTCCCAGGTCAATTTGCTGTACTACTGGGGTTAGTACATGACCGGTTAATGTATACTGGTTATGTTTATTTGTAGTTCCTAAATGCATGATGATGCATTTATTACTATTGAAAGTCATGATTTTTTTTGTGCCCAATCCTCCAGCTTTTTTTAAATCATTTGTGAGGTTTAAGATGTCCTTCTCAGTTTTCACCTGAGCTGCTAGTTTAGTGTCACCTGCAAACTTGATGGCAAAACTATTTATATTAATAGTGAGGTCAGATATAAAAACTTTGGTGAAGCCTACAGCTATATCGCTTTAGCTTGAAAAAGGGTTTCTGCAGAACACATTTTTTTAGTAGTCTTCAGTGTATCCTTCCTTAACACTGCAAATCCCTATGGCAGTTTAAAAAAAATACTCCCTTCTTACTGTTTAGAATGATGGACACAGAACTCAAAGCTGCTTTTCTCTGACAGCAAATGTGCACACCTTCCAAACAAATCTAAATGGCTATAAAACTATTCAAGGTGCACAAAACAACCAACATGAAAGTTGTTCATGACAAAAGGACCTTTCACATGAGGGTAGTCGGTAATCTAAATTTCTTTATATTTTGTAAAACATGGTCTTCCAAACAACCTCATTTTTTCTCTCTCTGAGTGAACACAGTAGGAGTCATGCCAAACAAATATAAATATCTCAGAAAGTATACAAGTTACTAATATACAACCAACATGAAAGTTGTTCAGGACAAAATGACCTTTCAAATGAGGGTAGGCACTAATCTGAATTCATTAGCTTTTTCAATTTAGTCATCCAAAAGGTGAAAATTGTAAAGAAAAATGAAAATTCAGGTAATCAGATGGCCATAGTTCAAAATATGTAATTAGTGTAGCTTAATGAATACGCTAATTTGAAAGATAATTTTGTCCTGAACAACTTTTGATGGTTTATGCGTAATTCATATACTGTTAGAGACATTTACATTTGTTTGCCATAACTCCTATTGAACTTATAACAGCCTAATTTCTCTAAAGCACTACGCCACTTTAAGTGAAATGAGACCAGACCATCTTGTCAAGCCTAATTTAACAGTAGAACAATCATGACTTACTAGTACTTCAATTGAATTCTTTAGTGCTTCCCGGCTTGAAACAAAATGACCTGCTTATTGGGGTCACATTAGATCTTTTCGGGATGGGATCTTGTTAAATCTTTTCAGAACAAAACCAGCAAATTAATTTTAATATTTATCAGCCAGCAATATTCTATGAGATCTGTATGTGAAGCTGACACTGACCAGATAGGAGGAAGGAGGAAGACAGAGAAGAAAAACAATGTCTGTCTGTAAAACCTTTAGGCATCAATGCTGCAACATTGATTTTTTTCATTTATTATGTCCTCTTTTACAACGTCTATTATTAAAATGCACTAAATGTACAGTTTACTAAATCTTGACCTTGGAATAACTCTTGAATGACTCCTAAATAAGTTTTAAGCCATTCCCTTTACAGGAGGTCAAGACCTGTGCAAAAGCTCAAGTGTTATTTTTTCATATTTTTTTTTACAAATTTCCACAGTTAAAGTGTGGAGAAATAGAAACATATGTACAACTAATCTCCTATGCATTTTCAACTCCAAGAAAAGTTAATATTTGAACAAAATCAAACCCAAAGTTTATGCAGTTTTGTTCAAAAGTTATTTTATTCTAAATCTTATTGGACTGTTGAGTGTTATTTCTTCCTTTTTTTTTCACAAATTCCTGAAGTAAAAGTGTGAAGAAATACAAAAGTATGTACAACTAATCTCCTATGCATTTTCAACTCAGAGAGAAGTTTATCTGCGCCAAATCAAACCCAAAGTTTATACAGTTTTTGTTCTAAAGTAATTTTTCTTCTAACTCTTATTGGACTATTGATGAACTGAGCAAAGAAATGTTTTGATAAAGCAAATTGAAAACTCCAGGATTGGGAGGTCATTAAAATTGCAAAAGGTCAAATTATGAACCCTTAAATTAACTCATTAAGATCATTCTTCTTAGTGTGTAATAGAAACATAGAATTTGATGGCAGATAAGGACCGCTTGGCCCACCCAGTCTGCCCATTTCCCTATCTAATGGATAAGCTGCAGATCCTAGTTAACCAGCAGCCTACTTCTTCCTACCCCCACCCCCTAGAATTGCCTTATGACTGTCCCATGCATGCTTGAATTCCACCACTGTTTTTGACTCCACAACCCCCTCCGGAAGGCCATTCCATGCATCCACAACTCTCTCTGTGAAAAAATACTTCCTTAAATTACCTCTGAGCCACCCCTCTATCTTCAAATTGTGCCCCCTTGTTCTTGCACACCTCTTTTTTTGAAAGATGCTACCCTCTTGGACTTTGTTGATTCCCTTGAGGTACTTGAAAGTTTCTATCATGTCCCCCCTCTCCCTCCTTTCCTTGAGGCTATACATATTAAGCTCCTTAATTCTCTCTTCATATGTCTTCCAGTGCAGACCCTGAACCATTTTAGTTGCCCTCCTCTGGACAGCTTCCATCCTATATCTTTGCGGAGACTGGGTCTCCAGAACTGCACGCAGTACTCCAAATGGGGTCTCACCAGCTGTCTGTACAGAAGGATAATAACTTCCTGTTTTCTACTGGTGATGCCTCTCTCTATGCATCCCAGTATCCCCCAGCCCTCTTTGCTGCCCTCTCACATTGCTTGCCCACCTTTAGGTCATCTGATATGACTACCCCCCCCAGGTCCCTTTCCATTTTTGTTGTTGTTAATTATAATGAATTAAAGCCATTTGAATATAGACCTACAATTATACAACCATTGTGATACATATTTTTAGGATCAGAGGAATGGTACAAGGCTGCCAAAATCGTGCCAAAATTTCACGCTGTCAAGGTGGTGCTGCAATAGTGACAGCCTATCACCTGGCAATCACTCTCATTCCGCTTACTCACCACATCTCAGTATGTTGCTGTCACTGTTTGGGGGCTGTCACTCCACTCTGTCCCTGACACTGGTGCCACTCACCACCTCTTTTGATCCTGTGCTCTCTTTTGGGGGGGCACTGCTGCATCTTCTTCTCAGTGTCTGTCCCAGCAGCTCGTGTCTCCCTCTCCCCACCATCCAGGTTTAAGCTACAGTTCTGCAGGCAATGATGCCTCACTTCTCAGCACTCTTGCTTCTTGCATTGTGTGGTGGGATGGGGGCACACTGAGGCAAGATGGACACTGTGAGATCCATGGGGTGGGTCAATGGGTACCATCACAGAGAGCATTGCTCAGGCTGGGCATTGTGGCACACATGAAGCACTGCAGAGAGAGAGAGGAGCTCAGGGACAAGAACACACACTGTCATTCACACAGAGGTACAGACAAGTTCAACACGGATGTCTGTCTGGGTAAGGATAAATAATATTTTTGTTCTTTACTGTGAGAACTGTTTACTGCTTATGACACAGAAAGTGGGGGATGCAGTGTATGGCTGGGTACCCAGACATCTGCAGGATGGGTGAGGAGACAAGCAGTAAGATCAGTAAGGGCATGAATGAAAGGAATGAAGCGCTCTCATTTGAGCACTTTATTTCTTTTAACTAGAGAACGGATTCCAGATGTGAAACTGTGACTAGTGTCACAGTCTGGTTGCATGCTCATTGGTCTGCCAGGAACAAGCCCACTGTAGATTTCTGTGCATTGGACTCATCCCTGACACACCTCTGAAATGTCATTCTACCACAAGATGTTTCTTGCACATGCGCAAAGATACTTAAAAAACTTAAGAATTTAGATTAGTGACTACCCTCATTTGAAAGGCATTTTTGTCCTGAACACAAAAATGTAAAATAATGCACTTGGGGTACAGAAATCCAGGGGCAGAGTACACATAGGTGGAGTGGTATTGACAACATTAAGAAAGCACACATTTAAAAAAAGGGCTTTTACATACAGTTGATTACTGTTTAACAATATTTTGCACCTATGGCTGCCTCTGTACATCTGATGCAAACCCATAATGATGTTTCTCACTTGAGGCAAAAAGAGGGGGGTGGAGGCCATAACTGACTTCTTGTTTTTGTGTTAAAGGGGTCAGTTTCTTTACAGCAAAAAGACAGAAAGGCATCATTTCAAAAATGTGCAGACGAGCATGGGGACCACTTTTTTTCAAGAGTGTACCACCACTAGCAACTACCACTTCAAGACTGCTGCTACTACTGCCACCTAATACAATCAGGGGAAAACCAGAAGTAGTCTCCCAGCACTGAGATTAATAAGGTTAAGGCACATTTGCCAGAAATTACTGCTTAGAAAAGAATGAGAAAGTGGCTGTGATGACGAGCAAGTCCCAGACCAGATCTCTAGTTTGTTAATAGACTCCTTCTGAATCTGATTTATATGGCTGCATGGGCCAAATTCCATGGATGTTATGCCATCATCACATTTGTATAACAGTACTGTGGAAGCATGTAACTGGACCACTGTCTGATGTGCTGCCACAGTGCTCTGACCCCTTTTCATCAACACCCCGATGGCAAAACTGGAAAAAAGACCATTATGGTGCCATTCGCAGTAATGGTCCTTTTTCTGTGTTTCACCTTTCCCCAGTGTTCCGCCCCCTCTCCAGACCAACTCCAACCTGGAGTTGGAATCCTAAAGTCTGGGGGGTGGGGAGCAGAGCCTCCCACATGGGGGGTGTGGGGGGTGCAGCCCCCCACACAAAACACCCATTTCAGAGGCGGCACAATACCTGCATTGGTATTGTGCCATCACTGTGGGGGAGGTCGGCATTCTTGCTGATGAGATAACTTGGTGCTTCTGCTCTGACATAGTTTCCAGTGATTCTGTTTATAGTTGTGCTGCCCTTCCCCTCCACAGGCCTTATATACCCACTTCCCGGCACACTACTTTTCTGTTCTGCAACTGCAGTAGTGATGGCCACCATGTGCAACATGGTGATGTTGACTTAAACTGCACATGCATGACTATCATGCATACATAGTTATGTCAGCATCACCATGTTGTGCAGGTCTGACTACAGGGCAAACTTCACATGTGCGAGTATCACGCATGCGCAGTGCTGTAATTGCTGCAGTATTACTTACGGCTGACTCCGGTGCAGAAAAAGCACCACATATTCTTTTCCATGCTCTTGCCACTCCTAAAAGTTCTCCACAGATATATCGGCTCTGACCAGAGTTTGTTATGTATAGGGACAACATTGGTCTTATGCCAATCCAGTGGACGAGTACCAGTCATCAGTGATTTATTAAACAATAAGGTTAAAGGGAAAGCCAAGTGATCAGCCATATTTTTCAGGAACAGGGGATGTATGGCTATGTGGGCCAGGGGACGTGTTACCTTTCATACTCATTAATCGGTTTAAAACCTGGCTGGGGTTAAAGTCTGGAGGAGTAGGTGTAGTGTGTGGTATTGGTCACTATAGATATTGCTAGTATTAAATACTGAAGTGAAGTAATCATTAAATAAGTTCACCATTTCTTCAGGGTCATTTATGGTAATATTATTTAGGGCTGGGGACCTACCATAGTATATGTTAATCTGTTACTATTTATATAGGAATAAAAGGCTTTGTTATTATCTTTAGAATAAGCTAGCCTGCATTCTGTATTAGATTTCTCTTTGTTTATGAGCTGTTTAAGCTTCCTTTGTTCTTTTTTATAATTATTCACATTCTCTGCTGATGGACATTTTTTCAATTTCCTGAAACACTTTTCCTTAATTTTTATTGTTTTTGTACAATTTAGTTAACCATATTGGGAGACAACCTTTAGAATTATATATCTTGACTATGGGCACAAATCCATCGTCAAGTTCCAAGATTACTGATTTAATTTCCATCCAGATAGACTCTACATCCTTGTCTGCAAGGCAAATCTACCAGTTGATCATACTTAGGGAGTTTTAAATTCTATCCCAGTTAGCTCTTTTATAGTCCCTGAAGGTTATAGAGTTTGACTGGGGCTATTTCCTAGTCATGAGGGTACCTGTGAGCTTGTTGTGGTCACTGTTACCCAGAGGGCTGAGCACTCTTATATCTGATACACCATTTCCCAGGTTTGAGAACACTAAGTCAGGGATGTTTTTTTCTCTGGCAGGGGAGTTTACACGTTGGTCAGTACCATTGGCGTTGACAACCCTAAGAAGTTATTTTTCAAATTCAGTGCATCTGCTAATTCTTGCCAGTTACTACTGTACCAGGAGCATTGAAGTCTCCAAGAATCAAAACATCACTGCAGAGCTGCAGGGCGGCAAGTGGGTGGGGCACTGCCGCCCGCCGCTGACCGGGGAGGAATGGTGGGGCTCAGTGGGTGGGTGAGGGGGTACCGCTAGACCACCAGGGTTGGGTTGGTGTGGCATTATTTTGTACTGACACCCGCGATCGGGCTGTGAGCGGTCTACTGGACAACCAGGGATAGTGATAAAGGTTTTAAACACACTTATGCCCATGATCAGGCTGCCAGCGGTCCACTGGACCACCAAGGATATAGGACAATTATATTATTCTGCATCTGCTCATGATCGGGCAGTGGGGCACTTTGCCGTGATATGCAGGGGGCATCGGTCCCCGACGGCTGCAGCCTGGCAGGGCGCCAGGTGCAAGTCGCCGGAGATCAGCGCACCTGCATGCAATTGGGGCCATAATAACATGAAAATGGCTCCATTTGTACCTTGCATACATTATGGCCCCATTTGCATGTGCACTTTTGAATACCACGAAATTTGCGCTAGCACATCCCCCTGCTCCACTCTGGCCACTTGCACTGGCACAGTGCCATTGCACCATGTGCACTGAGGGTGGCCAGGGTGCACTATTCAATGCTGCTGTGCCATGGTGCATCTCCGTTGAATATCTCCCTGTCAACGCCCCTGTGCAGCCAAGTTGCGCAGCACCCAGGCTTGCGCTACAGCCTGGCGCAGTCTGAATATCCGGGCCACAATGTATAAAAGTAATAAAATAAGAAATTAATTAGAGTAAATGTAAAGCTAACTATATGAAGTAGGGTTTGTTAAAAGTAGATAACAACAGAGTTAGAAAACCTGAAAATAAAAATAATATAAACAGACTAAAATACCAATATACCAGAATACTGAAAAGACTTCCCAATCCATAAGTCCTGGGACCGAATCCTATGGTCCTTGCAGTTCTTTAATTTTTTATTTATTTATTGAAATATTCAGAAAGACCTTTGAGTCAGCAACTCATTTACAAAGGTTCCACATCATACATAAAAGGATACATGGACAGAACTTGGAATACAAATTACAGTACAATTACAAATAACAGTCAGTGAGATTACATAGTTGTGCAGTTGCTGAATAACAGCAAGTTTCGTTTCTTAGTACAGCCATAATAGTTACAGAGGTTCTGTAGAGGCTGATGGTCATAGGGTTTCATAGTTACAGTTTGGTACGGGGAGTCCGAAAATAGTTAGTTTGATAGCTGCATATGTCAATCTGGTGTCAAGGGCAGTCACATTGGCTAGAGGCATGAAGGTATTTCCATAGCTTGGATTTATAAGGGCCAAGCCTTAATTCATTTGTTATATGACTTGGGAGGGCGTTAGTCCAGGAGGGGGGCCCTGTAAGTGAAGGTTTGCTGGAATTGGGAAGTCCGGCCATGGGGTACCCTTAGCAGCTGCTTGTTTGAGCTGTGGGTTGTTTTGACTGGGGGAGTTGGGCAGATGATTTGGTTTAGGGTAGGTGGGGTGAGGCCTAGTAGTACCTTTTTGGTCATAAGGCAGGTGTGGTACCTGATTCTGCTATCTAGGTTTATCCAATTTGTGCTGCTGTAAAGGGAGCAGGAGTGTGTAAAATGATCATATCCAAGGATGAGACGGCAGGCTTTGTTTAAAACAAGTCGGAGTCTGCTTAGGGTGGTGGATGGAGTGGCACTGTAGATTAGGATGCCGTAGTCTAGCAGGAAGAGGACTGAGGAGTTTATGGTAAGTTGTAAGGCTTCAGGGGTGAGGCAGTGTTTGTACCCGGTATAGTACCCCTAGTCTGGAGCTAAGGGCTGTTGATAGGTGTAGGATATGTTGATTAAAGCTGAGGGTGGGGTCTAGAGTGATCCCTAAGTATTTAAAGATGCTTACTTGTTCTAATGGGGTCTGATTGGCAGTGAGGAATTGGGGGCAGAGGTTCTTGAGTGGGTTCTGGGGGTGGGCGGAGTGCATGACATTTGTCTTATTGTAGCTGATAATAAGACGTTGGGTGGTGAGCCAGTCTTCGACTTCACAGAACGAGTGTTGGAGAGTTTGGTGGAGCTTGGGGGGTGATGGGTCAGAGGCGAATGAGAACGCATCATCTGTGTATAGGAGTAGATTTCTGGGGCATGATGCTGGGAGGGAGTTGTGGTATAGGCTGAAAAGTAGGGGGCCACGTATGGAGCCCTGTGGGGCACTGGAGCGGATAGGGAGGTGGGGGGAGAGGACAGGGCCTACCTTGACTATCTGCATTCTATCGGAGAGATACCTGGTGAACCAGTTTAGGGTGTCACTGGAGAAACCTGTGAAAGCCAGGGTGTTAAGCAAGAGGGCATGGTTTACGGTATCGAATGCCTTATATAGGTCCACGAAGATGGCACCTGTGAGGTGGCCGTGGTCCAGGGCTGAGTGGACATGGGAGGTAAATTCAAGGAGCGTGGTGGTGGTACTGTGGCCCTTACAGAAACCATGCTGCTGTCCGGATAGAAGGATATATTTGTTAAGGTGGTCAGTAAGTTGGTCGGCGGCTATGCGTTCTAGTGCCTTAGACGGGGGGGGTAGGATAGAGATGGAGCGGTAGTTGTTTGTGGATGTGTGGTCACCACTTTTATGGATGGGTGTGATGCAGGCCAATTTCCAGTGGGTAGGGAATTTCCCTTGACAGAGGGCACGGTTTAGAATGTGGGTGAGTGGGACTAGGACTTCATGGAGGGTGAGACAGAGAAGTCTGAGGTCTAGGGAGTCGTGACTATAGTGATTTTGGCTAATAGCTTTGGTTAGGTAGGGTTTGGCAGGCTCTGGGGTAAGGACTTGCAGGTAGAAGGGTGGAGCAAGGGGAGAATGTGGGGCATTATGGGCAGGCAGGGGATCAAAGAAATTAGGGGGCAGTACATGGGAGAGATCAGTGAAAGCAGTGTTAAGGGCCGAGGCTATTCTGAGGGGGTCGGAGGAGAGGCAGCCATCTATTAGAATTTGGTCAGGTGGCAGGTTTGGGGCCTTTGCCACAGAGTTCCTTGATGTTTTCCCAGAACTTGCAACCAAAGCCCCAGGTGGAGGTTAAGGTGGCTTTGTAATAGTTCGCTTTGGCGGTGCGTATGGCCCAGGTGCACTTGTTTCGGGACTCCCGATAATGTTGCCTGTCCAGAGGCCATTGGGTCTCATTGGCAAGGTGCCATAGTGCATCACACTGACAAAGTAGACCATGGAGGTGGTCCGAGAACCATGGTGCATGATTCTCTTTGGTCATTGTTTTGGTGAGGGGGGCGAACTTATCACAGGCTGAGTTAAAGGTGTTGGTAAATAGTTCAAGGGTGTGGTCTGGGTCAAGGGTGTTAGGGGTGTCCAGTCCCATTCTCTGAGGTGGGCCTTGAGTAGGGCAAGTTTACCAGACCCTAGTTTTCGTTTTGCAATAATTTTAGGCGAGGTTTTGGGGGGGTACCAGACCAGTTGCAGAGAACTGGAGAGTGGTCACTTACGGTGTCGGGGAGGACTTGAGTGCTGGTTATTTTGTGGGGGCGGTTTGTGAAAACTAGGTCTGGTAGGGAGGATGACCCCATGCGGGCATGTAGCAGGGTGGGGGTTCTTGGAATCCTTATACTCCGGCAGCTGTAGTAGGTCATGAGCAAATCAAACTTCTTATGTTCAGTTCAAAATTCAGTTTATTTTATTCTCCTACATTTCACTCCTTCTGAGCTTGCTCACGGGGATATTTCATCTATTTTTGGAAAAACATATATACAGCTTTAGTAGATGTCCTTCATTGGACTCTCATAAACCATGTAACTTGATGAAACATTTAAAAAAGAACACTTATGTGTATTTTTACCACTGAACTGAAAAACTTACTCTCATTCCTTTAGGAATCACTGGCCTTCAAATAAGCTACCTGTAGGACATACAAGAAGCAAACAACAAGCTTCCTTAGTTGTCCTGTACCTATAAAGAACGTAAAACAACATTTTCTGCCACCAGGCACCACGTGGGAATGCACACTGAATTGAAAATGTCTACTGTTTTAAAAGCTGCACCACTATTTCACCACACAACATACCTGAATTGCCAGCTAGATCTTATAACTTGACCTCCTGCTTTTAAACTGTTTTGAAGGATTTTTTGCCGTTATGGCTAGTACCTGTATTTAGGATAATACATAATCAATCCATTGTACACTACTATATGCTCTATATGTCTATTAGTTTGCACTCATTTCTGTATAAATTGTTACACATGCTCATTTTCATACCTTATTGTCGTTTTGTTGCCAGTTTGCAATAACATTTTGTGCAGCTTGTAATGGCGCCCGAATGCCAAACACTGTTACCGCCAAACTCAGGCTGGTGTGTTTAGTTCCTCTTGGGCTCTCCTGTGTGTGGCCAAGTGCTGATGTCGTATCACTGCACAAACATCACAAGAATCCCGCGGTGGTGTGCTCTGCCTGACTGGCAGAAAGCATTGCACAGGAGCGCCCATACTTCAGCTGTGTTCCCATGATGCCTGCAGGCTATGTCACATTTAATAAAACAACTGCCTCTGCACCAAGATTGAGTAGGGAATTCTTCAACACAAATATTAGATTTTTCAATCAAATGTGATTGCAGTAACTCTATATTTATAAATAGAAAATAAATAAGTAAAGAGAAACTTACATTTCATATAACAGCCTATTACATCTTTGGAAAAAAGCTGAGCCACATATCAACTTATAATATCTGAATACTACACAAAATAAATTTTTTACTGTAAAGGTAAGCAGGGGCAGAAAGTAGGATGTGTGTAGGGAGTTGGGGGGCTTAGGGGAAAGGAAGGAAGGCATTGTGTAAAAAAAAGTATCTGAGGTTAGAGAGTGAGGGCTGGGATGGGGGGGGCAAGAGGAATCATAGCATTTTTCAAAGCATTCTGTTGTGTAATGCTTCAGAATACTTCTTCATTTTATACCAAACACATACCAAAGAATAACAAACAGTACCCTGATGCAAGGTTACATTTTTTGCCAAACGCTGTACAGTGCTTTTTGTGCCTTATACACAGGCTTGCCAATTACATACTAACATACTATTTGCCAGCAGATTAGGCCTTACGGTCTATCGAGTCTGCTCGAACCTTAGATCCTTAGTTGGGTGCCGAGGCCCTCCCATCCCTTGTGCTCCAGAAACACCTATCATCCATCCCCACCCCCGTGGGACAGGCCATCATCTGATACATCCACTTTCTGTGTCTGTCCTACCCTCTCTGAAGCCCTCCACTGTGGATCTCTGAACCAGCTCGCCAGGCAGTGCATTCCAAGGGTCCACCACCCTCTCAGTGAAAACCCTCCCTTTTTCCCCTCACCCTTCCACCTTCCAACTTCAAACCATGCCCTCTGGTGATACCTCCCTGCTTTAGTCTAAAGATCCTCCATGTTTCCCTATTTATTCCCTTGAGGTACTTGAAGACCTCAATCATGTCCCCCCTGTCTCTCCTCTCCTCCAATGAAAACAGGCAGAGCTCCTCAAGTCTGTCCTCATACGTCAAATCCCCTTGTCCTCATATCATCTTAGTTGCCCTCCTCTGTACCCTCTCCAGTAGCTGTATGTCCCTCTTCAAGTGTCGTCTCCAGTACTGTACACAGTACTCAAGGTGTGGTCTAACCAGTCCATTGTACAGCGGCAGAATCACTTCCTTGCTCCTAGAGGTGATCCCCTTATGCATCCCAACATCCTGTTTGCCTTGCTGCGCTCTCCTGCACTGCTCAGAGATATTCATACATGCATCCACCATGACCCTAGGTCTTTTTCCCCTATTGAGGCCTCCAGCGCCTCCCCTCCCAGGGTGTACCTGTGTTTAGGGTTTCCCCGACCAAGATGCAACACCTTGCACTTAGTGATATTGAAATTTAATTTCCATGTGTGAGCCCAGCTTTCCAGGGTGTCCAGGTCCCCTTGCAGGGCCAACCTTCCCTCTTCTCCCTCAACTACTGCTCCCATCTTGGAGTCATCCGCGAAGAGACTCATTTCACACCCTATACCCTCCCTGATGTCCGATATGTATGCATTAAACAGGATTGGACCCAGGACCGGGCCTGCGATCTCCAACCTCTCTGGGTTCGAGAGCCCCCACAGACCACTACTCTGGGTGCGCCCAGCTAGCCAGTTTTCAATCCATCTGACCATCAAAGGGCCTACTCCTAACCCCATCAGTTTCTCCACCAGACCATTGTGGGGGACAGAGTCAAACACCTTACTGAAGTCCAAGAATAATACATCCACAGGCTTTCCTCTGTCCGGTTCTGATGTTACCCATTCGTAGAACTCCACAAGATTGGTTTGACATGATCTACCTGGCACAAACCCATGTTGTCGACTATCCAGACCTCCCACCTCCTCCAAGTACACCCCCCAATCGTTCCTTTAGTATACTCTCCATTAATTTTCCCACCACCGAGGTCAAACTGATGGGTCTATAGTTACCTGGTACTTCCCTCGACCCCCATTTATGGATTGGCACCACATGTGCCTCTCACCAATCCCTAGGTACCCTCCCTGTCTCAAGTGACCTGTTGAAGAGCTCCGTCAGGGGTGCAGCCAGTATGTCCACCAATTCCCATAGTACTCTCGGATGAATGCCATCCGGCCCAGGAGATTTGTCTTACTTTAGGGCCTTGAGGGCTAACCACACCCTTTTGGCAGAGATAGCATCATCCATCCCCTCCACCTTACTGGCCTTTTTATCCTTATCCAGATGTGACACCCTTGGGGTACCTCTCCCTCCCTCTTGCTCCATTTCTGTTGCTCCCCTGATCCCACTCACTGCCGCTTCTATCCCCTTCGTGCCTTGCTTTTTTAGATATCCCATCCTCCTCACTAGTGAACACAGAGGCAAAGTATTCGTTAAATACCTCTGCCTGGTCCCTCGCCTCTTCCACCCACCCTCCTTTTGATATCAATCTGCTGAGATGGCCCTTAGTTTTTCTCCACTCCCCAATGTACCGGAAGAACTCCTTTTCCCCTCCTTGTATCCCTTGTGCCAGCCGCTGCTCTTTACTGGACTTTGCTCCCCTCACCGTACGGGTGACTTTTCTAGATGCAAGCTGGTACATTTCCTTATCCCTATCCCCTCTTGTTGTTTTATATTTTTTGTAGGCCACCTACTTTTCTCTGACTGCTACCTGTACCTCACAGGACCACCAGCATGGTTTATGTGACCTTGCTCCCTTACGTTTCAACTTAGCGCAGATCCTGACTGCCTCATGAAGTCCCCGTTTTATGACCTCCCATCTCCTTTCCACACTTGTCATTGATGTAATCCCCTTCAAGTGATCCTTGAGAATATTTCCCATGCCCTCAAAGTCTGCCCCCCTGAAGTCCACTGCCAGTATCCTAGATATCACCCCCTTCCCCCCATGCTTATTTGAAACCAGACAGTATTGTGGTCGCTCCCAGTCAGGGGTCCTGTACAACCAGGTCCCTTACCAGATCCCCATCTGCCAGAACCACGTCCAGGACATGGCCTCCTCTTGTGGGCTCCATCACATGCTGTGTTAAGAACACATCCTGGAAACCATCCAGCCTCTGCTCCTTGGCCACCTTAGAGGACATGGTTCCCCTGTTTGTACCTGGCATATTAAGGTCCCCCATCAACATCACTCCTTCCCCTTTTGGTCCACACTGGGCAATGATGTTGTCCAGCAAACCATCCTCTAGAACATCACTCATCCTGGGGGGCCTATATACTACACCCAGCTTGACCTTATCTCCTGCTAGAGATCATAAGGTGACCCATAAGGCCTCCACGTTTCCCTCTGCCTCTTCTACCCTAGCAATTTCTATGTCATCTCTAATGAACATAGCCACTCCACCCTCTGCCCTCCTTTCTATCCTTCCTAAGCATAGTGTACCTCAGACGCTTAGGTCCCAGTCATGGTTTGTTGGCCCACGCTTCCTGACTGCCGCCACATCCGTCCCCCCCTTGAACAGCATGGTCTGGAACTCTGGCAACTTGTTTCCCAAGCTCCTGGCATTTACTAACACCAACACCCACCCCTTATCCCTGATCCTCTTTGTCGAACCCCACCCAGATTCCTTATACTTCCATCCTCCCTCTGCTCCTCCTGAAACCTCCACCCCCAGTCTGTTTCCCCCCTCCTCCCCTTGGGCTTGAAGGCTACTCCCCTCAGCTGTAGGAGAGGGCTTCTGGTCAGCCCCTCCCTTATCCCTTCCCCCCTCACAAGTTTAAACCCCACCTTTCTTGAATGCAGTCAGCCATCCCCTGTTTAAGGACTTCCTTCCCTAATGGGGCAAGAGGAAGCCTGTCCTTGCATATAGACCCTTATCCTCCCAAACTCCATTCCAGTTCCCCTAACACCCCAACCCACTCTCTTCACCCCACTTCCTGAGCTAGTCATTAACCTCTGTGAGCTTCATTTTTCTCCACTGAGGCCTTTGGTACTGGCAATATTCGAAAAAAATGTTGCATCCATTATCCCGACAGACTCTGGCAAGTTCTTGGACCCTTGCTTGATTTCCAAATGCTATTTCCTCTAGATCGTTAGTTCCCAAATGCACCAGGAAATACGGTTTCCCTCCACAATCCCTAACCATTTCATACACCATGAACTTTGCTCTGTGCACTGTCAGCCCAGAGATGCTCACTACCTTCACCTGGCTATGGCATCCACTCCCCTGTCCCTCCCACTGTATACCCCTAATCATCAAGTCTTCCAATAACAGAACCTTAACACCACCATCATCCTTATGGTTACCTCCATTATGCCCTCTCAGCCCCCCTTCCCCCTCTTTATTCATGATCTCAATTCCATGGGAGTCTTCCTGCCTTATTAGAGACCCCCTTGTCACCCTCCCCTTTCTGCCTCCCTCGTTATTTTGCCCACTTAACTCAAACCCCCTCTGAATAGGTGTCCCCTTTAACCCTCTCTTATCCAAAACATTTATCCTGGCCCTGATGGCTTCCCTTCCCCACACCGCCATCCTCCCCCCTTGTAATAGTACCCCTGCCTCCAGAGGCTCTCTGTGGGTCCCCTTTAGCTAGGGCCCCACCCTTGGTACTGACCCCCCTGCTGAAGGGGGGCTCTGATCCCACCTCCTTTTCTCCCAGTTTCTCTCCAATCATGCTCTCCTCCCTCATGTCTGCAATATGTTGCATCTCCCCCATTTGCTTAACATTTATGTTTCCCTTTCTCCTCTGGGACTATTTCTATCCTTTCAATTGCCAGTCTGTGATGCCCTGTGGGTCTCTGACTCCCATCCCCCGGCCTCTGTATAAGTTTCCTCATTTCCACCAACCCCTTCCTCCCCCTCTAGGTTGCTTAGTAGCTCAAATTTATTGTGGCACTCTATGTCAGCCTCCATCAAGTAACCCGAGCTTCCCCTGACTGCACCTCTAAACTGCTCCTCTTCTTCCCCTCTTGCTCTGTTCACCTTAGGAGCTCCCTTCCCACAGTCTGCTGTTTGAGGCTTCTGCACAACAGCCCTTCCTGACTCTTTCTCCTCTCTCTTTGTATTCAGAATGTTCACCCCATACGCTTCCCTTAGCGCCAACATCCCTATCTAAGGGTCCTCTGTCCCTAATATCCCCCTCCTGCTTGCTGTAACATAACGTCCCTGTACTCTCAGAGTGTTGCCCCAGCCTCCCTCAGCCCCACCCTTCTGCTGCCCATATCCACACCCCTTATCCTTGGACACCCCCAGCTCCCCAGCTTACTCCTTAACCAATATACCTCACTCTGATACAAGATAGCTGTCTACAGAGTGGCAGCCTCCTCTCCAGGTCCAATTGAGAATTATTGCATCCCACAGCGTGTGCAGCCTACAACCCTTCCGAAGATGCTCAATGGTGGAATATGGCCACCCTGTTTATCCTCCTCTGTTTATAATGGCACACCCTTTTCTCAGTCCCTTTCCCCTGGAATACAGTTTCTCTCTATACTGACTGCAGTTATTTACAAACCCAATTTCAATCCCACCAATAAAGATCCCAAGTCTCACAAACACATACAGTCCAGTGTGTGTTCAGTCCCACTAACAGTGTGTGTATGCAGACATCAGGTACCGTATGATGTCACAGGCCCACCAGCTCCTGTTGCTTCGAATTTCAGTCCCAAACAGAAATACTCAGCCCTTCAGTCCCAACCCCCAGTGGCTTTTCAGTATTTAAGAAAGCCTACAAAACAGGGTGGGTGGAAGGGCTCTTACCAACACCAGACAAACAACACATTTAAATTTCACTCTAATTATCATTGCCAAACAACTGTTCCCAAGCCTCCAAAGTTACAGTATCACAGCCCAAGTAACAGTTCTAACTCAAGGTAATAATTTTTAACACATAGAACTAATTTCACTTACAAAACTATTCAAATATTTCAGTTAAAACAGAATATAACCCCAGACCTCTGTCCTTACCAGCCTTCTGCTTATGTTCCCAAGTGAACTTGCATTCAATATTCATCCCAATACCAGAATCCAATGTTTTTAAGCTAAATATCCACTTCATTTCAGCTTTATCAAGCTGTTGCTTGAAACCACCACCTCTGGCAGATGGTGTAATCAGCTCAAGACCCCAAAATCGTAATGATGCTCCTTTATGTCCTTCTTGATTAAAATGCATAGCAACTGGGGACTGTTCTTCTCAGTTCCTAATGTCCCTGTTATGTTCCAGTACTCATTTTTTTAGGGCCCTTTTAGTTTGCCCTACATATAAATGATCACAGGGACACTGTATGATGTAGATGACCCCCTCGCTATTGCAATCTATATGCTGTTTAATGGGAAATTCTTTCTGGAAATGTGGATGTCTAAAACGTTATTTTTTACTAGTATGATTACAAACAGAACACCTCCCACATTTGGTCTTACCAGGCATTAATGGTCCTAGTAATAACTGCTCTTATTTTACTTCTGGTTTTCTGAATTGTGAATTTACTAATTTGCCCCTCAAATTAGCCACTTTTTTGACAACTATAATCAGTCGTTGCTGAAACCCCACAATATGGGGGTTAGAGCTGCCCACCATGTGCCAGTGTTTATTTACAATTCTATGTATGTCTGATATTCAGTGATTGTATTTCACTGCCATTACTAACTTGCTGGTTTGTGGTTGTGATTCCTTTGGTTCTAATAATTCTTGTCTATTTTTATTATCTATCCTGTGACTTGATTTGGTCAGTACTGTATTGCTGTACCCCCATGCCTAAACCTCTGTATCATTTCACCCTATGTTGTAGGTAATCCTGATCTTCTTTACAGTTTCGCTTAACCTGTACTAGTTGGGAGTATGGTATGCAGTTCTTAAGTTTGGGTTCATGAAAGCTGGTACTATGTGATAATGTGTTTCTGGCAGTCTCCTTTCTAAACAAGGTAGTGCTAAACGTGCCTTCTTGTAGTCTAATAAAGAGATCTAAATATGAAACCCCTTCCTGGCGGTAGTTCATAACAAACTTAAGGTTTGCATGCCACTTATTTAAAGTTATGTTGAATTGTTGCAGTTCCTCTAAGGTTCCTTTCCATATACAAAAAACATCAATAAAGCGATACCATGCTGCTGTATTTTGTTTGAACATATTCACTCCCTCAAGTACAAAATTCTGCTCAAAATTATGAATCTATGAGTCGGCATATGCTGGAGCCATAGTACTACCCATTGCTGTCCCTCTGTCCTGTTGAAAAAACTGTCCATTGAATTCAAAATAGTATTTGGTTAAGATAAACTGTGCCAGTTCTTGCAGAACTAACATCCTAGGTATGCTACCTGCTGGCTTATGTCTAACATTTTTCCCATGTTTTGTATTCCCTCTCTATGGGGGATTGATACGAACATAAGAAATTTGCCAGCAGATAAAGGCCTAGAGGTCTATCAAGTCTGCTCAAATGTGCAGCTAGCACCCCTTATTCTGCAGCTGCCCCTCCCTTCCACCCTTCCCCTTCATTAACCCTCCCCTTGTCCTGTCCCATCCCCTTTTGAAGCAGTCCACTGTTCTACTGAATACCACTTCTGCAGGTAACGCATTCCATCCAGCCACCACCCTCTCTGTAAAAAAGTGTCTCCTCATCTCCCTCCTGAACCTTCCTCCCTCTAGCCTCATATCATGGCCCCTGGTGTCCCTCCCTTCCCTTACTTTGAACAGCCCCTATGTACCTGTCTTGTTTATTCCTTTCATGTACTTAAAGGTTTCAGTCATGTCCCCCCTGTCCCTCCTCTTCTCCAGTGAGTACATGTTCAACTCCCTCAGCCTCCTCTCATATGATAAGTCCCCCAGCACCTTGATCATCTTTGTCACCCTGTGCTGCACCCCCTCTAGTAACTTAATGTCCCTCTTCAGATATGGGCGCCAGTACTGCACGCAGTACTCCAGGTGCAGTCTAACGAATGATCTATACAGTGACAGAATCACCTCCTCCCTTCCTCCTCAAGGATATATCCCTTGCAACACAACCCAGTATTTTGTTGGCCTTTGCAGCTGCCTGCCAACATTGTGCCGAGTTGTTCATTGACACTGTAATAAGTACCCCCAGATCCTTCTTTTCCCCTGTCTGGGCTAGATGCACTCCCCCCAGCTGGTAACTCCTCCTTGGGTTCTTCATCCCAAAATGCAGCACCTTGCACTTTTTGGCATTAAACCCCAGTTGCCAGGTGTCTGACCAGGTTTCAAGCTTTGCCAGATCATCCTGCAACCCCTGCCATCCCCCTAGGTCATCCACCACTGTTCATACCTTGGTATCATCAGCAAACAGACTGATCTTGCTCTTGATGTAGCATGATATGTCTGCAATGAATATCCCAAACAACACTGGTCCCAACACTGAGCCCTGTGGAACACCGTTCATCACTACCCTTGGGTGTGAGAGCTTCCCACCCACCACCACCCTCTGTTGCCTTCCCTGAAGCCAGTTTCCTACCCATTGCATTAGCTGTGCACCCTCCCCTGTACCTACTAACTTACTTCCCAGCCTTCCATGTGGCACCAAGTCGACTGCCTTACTGAAGTCCAGATACAGGACAGCCACTGCATGGCCCTTGTCCAGCTGCCTAGTTACCCAGTCATAGAACTCCACCAGGTTGGTTTGGCAGGAGCTGCTCCATATGAAGCCATGCTGTCTGCTGTCCTGTAGTCCTTTGGCCTCTAGGAGGGCCAAAAGCCTCTCCTTCAGGATAGTTTCCATTAGCTTACCTATGATGGATGTGAGGATCACTGGTCTGTAGTTCCCGGGTTCATCCTTGGGGCCACTGTTGTGGAAGGGCACCACATGAGCCATCCTCCAGTCCTGAGGTACACACCCCGAATGTAGTGAGGCATTAAATAGGTCTGCCAAAGGTCCTGCAAGGACCTCTGCCAGCTCCTTCAGTACCCTGGGGTGGATGCCATCTGGGCCTGGTGCCTTGTCCACCCTTAGTGCCTTCAAACCCTCCCAAACTCTGCCCACCATGATTTCCCCATCTGTCACCCCTTCCCCCCTGTTTCTGCCATTTCTCCACCCTTGGGTGACATCCCTCTCTTCTCTTTAGTAAATACTGAGCAGAAGTACTCATTTAGTGCTTCTGCCTTATCGCATCCTGCTTCCACCCAACCCCCCTCCTTCCTAATCCTTACTATGTGGTCCCTTACAGCTCCTTTTCTCCCTGATGTACCTAAAGTCCTTCTCCCCTTCTTAATGCCTTGTGCCAGCCTGAGTTCCGTAGATGCATTGGCTCCCCTTACTGCCCTTGTCACCTCCTTCGATTCTGTCAAGTACTCCTCCCTGTCCTCCCCCCCCGATTTCTTGTACTTCCTAAAGGCAGCTCTTTTTCACCTTACCTTTTCCATGACCTCCTTGCTCAACCAACTCTGTTTCTTAGCCCTAGCCTTCTTGCTCTGGGCCTTGCAGCAGGTTTTGGTTGCTTTCACTATCCCCCGCTTTATGAGCTCCCACCTCTGGTTAGTGTCCATACTAGATTGAATTCTGGCCAGATGCCCTTTTACCACTTCCCTCATCCTCCCAAAGTTGGCCCTCCTGAAGTCCAGCACTCTTGCACCAGATTCCACACCTTCCTTGCCCATATCCAATGTGAGCCATATTGAGTGGTGGTCACTCACTTACAGCAGTTCCTCCACTGTAAGTTCTCTCACAGAGTCCCCATTTGCCAGCACAAGGTCAAGGGTATTCCCTAACCTGGTTGGTTCACTGGCCATTTGCAGCAGGAAGCTGTCCTAGAAGGCATCCAGCAGTACCTGGTCCCTTCTGTTCCTGGTTGTTTGGGTACTTCAGTCCACTCCTGGCATGTTGAAGTCCCCCACAGTCACCACACTACCCTTCTCGCAGGTCCTCCTGATCTGTCCTACTAGTTTCCTGTCTAACTCCTCCGTCTGAGATGGTGGCCTGTACACCACTCCCATTCTAAGAATTCTATTCTTGGAATCCTGGATTTGCATCCAAAGTGACTCTGTACTACCCTCCTCCCCTTCCTCTTTTACACACTTCAGTCCTTTCTTCACATATAGTGCCACACCCCCTCCTTTCCCAATCACCCTGTTCCTACAAAATAACTTGTACCCTGATGTGTATAGGTCTGAGACATCAAAGGTAACCAATACATTCTGTAACTCTATATTGAGTGACAAATGTTCCAGTTTCAACATAATGTCAGTGGAGTCTCTTACATATGTCACAGTTTGCTCGACCAATGGCTGTAGGTAGAAATTAATGCATATTGATATTGGATCAAATATTGAGCCTATACCGGATGCAATCAGATGTCCTGGTGGGTTATTCTGGTTCTTATGAATCTTTGGTATACTGTAGAAAGTAGGTAATCTGGGATACTGTTGGATTAACATGGTCATTTCCCAGTCTTGTAACCAATTCATGTCCACAAACTCGGCTAACATCTTCCTTAATTGTCCTTGTAATTGGACAGTAGGATCTTGTGATAAAATAGGGTAGTTCTGTCTGTCTTACAGACACACATTTTTGTACTGAATCGTGTCCAATATTACTTCACCCCCCCGTCCACTGGTTTATCGACTATGGTGTTGTCAGAGCTTAGTCTGTTGAGTGCCTGCCTTTGTTCATAATTCAAATTCTGTTTCTTAAGCCACACTTGTTCTGGAGTTTGGTATATTGACATTATTTCTTTCTCTGCTATAGTACAAAAAGTTTCTATGCCATGGTTATGGTGGTGAAAAAGTTGATTTAATGTTTAAAGCTGATTTTAATTGTTGTTGTTTCTGATTGCCCACTGTCTCTACTGTGAACATGTTTTTTTAGTCTCAGCATCTTAAAGAATCTTTGCAAATCTACCTCTAATTCAAATAAATTCACTGCCTGTGTTGGTGCAAAAAATAACCCCATCCGCAGTACTTTGCTTTCTGCTGGAGTTAATTGTATACTACTTAAATTGAATATGGGTATCATCTTAGGGTCTCCCTGCTGTCCCCTTTGCTCAAGGTTTTGCATGAGTACCTTGTTGTCCTTCCACCTGTCCCTCTTCATCCCCCCTTGACGTCCCCCCCCCAAAAACCCGACTGGGGTCTTGAGAATTCTTTAGTTGTATCTTGATTCCTTAACTGATATCTCGGAGGTTCTGTTTCCATACTTGATGTGCTCGGTTGCTGTGATTCTCCTGTATGTTGATACTCCTCATGAGGCACTGACTGAGAATCTTGAGTATAACTGTGGTCACTATTAGTTCCACTATCAGAGTGGTACTGTGATTGTCTTGTCCTGTTATGCTGTTTATATGTATATACTTTGTTATCTCCATAGTCATTGGTATCCCTGATAAATTTCCCAATTTTTTGTTGTTTAAGCCTTTCTTCATATTTCAACCAATTTTTTCTTAATTGCTTCCAAATTGTGATTAAATTCCTCAGCCTCAATTTTTAGCCTAAGTATTTCTTCTGTTTTGTTAATGTCTTCCACCAATTGGTTCCTTTCATCTATAATTCCTTCAATTAAGGCATACATGAAATTACAGCTTGCCCTGTTACGTATGCCATCCCATTTGTTCATCAGTTTTAATGTGTTAATACCAATATTGGGTTCAACTGCTATTCTTAAACCCCTTGGGATTCTGTGATGTTCTAAATATTGAGTCAATGTGAACCCATACCACTCCAGTCTAGTGTCCTGAAATTTTTAATTTTCTATTTTCTGTGTTAAACTGTTACGTGTCTCTCCCATTTGTGTGGATAAATCCCTTCCCCCTCTCATGGTTTGAAGCAGTTGTTTTTTCTCATCTTCTGAAAAAGTTACAAAGTGTAAAGTGTTCTGAACACTGCAGCCTATATCCTGCAGTGCTGCTGTACCTTTATCTGTTTTGTCCATTTTAAAAGAAAATAGTTAAGATAGAGAAAGTGAAAAATAGCAGTTCAGTGGTATATTACTATTACTAGAATGCTAATGCTCCTATTGTTCCTGTAGCACACATTTATTTAAATGACCAACATGCAAAAATGAACAGCCCGCCCTCTTAGGCTGATTCCTATCACAAACAGTTACAGTAATTAATAGGTAATGGTCCACCAATAATGAAATCCTGTAGGTCTTCCGAGGTTGCTGGTTCAATGTAGTGAATGTTTGATAGAAGGGAGAATCAAATCTCTTTAAAAGAACCACACTTATGTTTAGTTCAAAATGTAATCTATTTTATTCTGTTCCCCTACGTTGCGCACCTTCTGAGCTTGCTCATGGAGATATTTCATCTATTTTTTGAAAAACATATGTACGGCTTTAGTAGATGTCCTTCATTGGACTCTTCGTAAACTATGTAACTTGATGAAACATTTAAAAATAACAACACTTATGTGTATATTTACCATTGATCTGAATTTTTTTTATTTTCCTAGTCTTTGGTAACCGGGTAAGGCCCACTAGGCACAAGTGCCTGTTTTCAGGGGCAACCTGGGAGCACAGGGCAGTTAAGTGACTTGCTTAGAGTCACACAGTATGCAAGTGGAGGTTGTGAGAATCAAACTCAGGTCTGGTCTGCTTGATGTATCAAGCTAATTCACAACTCGTTCCTCTAACCTCTAGGCTCTACTGCCAGCCTTTATCCTCCTTTATGTAGTGATACGACATCAGCACTAGGCCACACACAGGAGAGCCCCAGAGGAAATAAACACACCAGCCTGAGTTTGGCGGTAACAGTGTTTGGCGTTTGGGCACCATTACAAGCTGCACAAAATGTTATTGCAAACTGGCAACAAATGGCAATAAGGTATGAAAACCTTAAGGTTTGGGATGCAGACCTTAAGTTTGTTATGAACTACCACCAGAAATCTTAATCTCATTCCTTTCGGAATCACTGGCCTTCAAATAAGCTACCTGCAGGACATACAAAAAACAAACAACAAGCTTCCTTAGTTGTCCTGTAGCTATAAAGAACATAAACCACATTTTCTGCCACCAGGCACCACATGGGAATGCACACTGAATTGAAAGTGTCTGCTGTTGTAAAACCTGCACCACTATTTCACCACACAACATACCTGAATTGCCAGCTCAATCTTATAGCTTGAAATATTGCTTTTAAACTGGTTTGAAGGATTTTTTGCCGTTATGGCTAGTATAGAGGATAATGGCTGGGGATCGGTTGATAACCACACTGTAATCACCTCGAGTGGTTGCTAGGGCAACAAGGTAAACCTCAAGAGCACAGCTCAAGAGGTTTACTGTAGCCTTAGCAACCACGAGAGGTGATTTCAGTGTGGTTGTCACCCGATCCCCAGCAATCATCTTTTATAGTGTATGGTCAAAAAAACACTGTTTGCATTCTATGTGTGAGTATTATGGAACTCTGGTGCATTCTTTTTTCTTATGCCACTGTTTGGAAGTTACAAAGCGTGGTTAACAACTTTTAAAATTCTAAACATTGCATAACAAAGCTGTGTGACTGCTGATTATGGTGGTTAATAGGCACTTACCATACATTATATAGAGGATAATGTATGGTTCTCTATCGTTAACCGGTCAGTTAACAGTTGAGAGGTTGCCAGGGCGACCATGTAAACTTCTCGAGGCCCGGCTACCGGTTTTGTCGCCATAACGACTTCGGGCGATTAAAATGACCCGGTTGCCGATAGAGGGACCATACATTATTTTTTATAGTGTATGGTCCCACTATCAAAAATTAAATGGCTTACGTTTTTTAAAAAGTCACCGTGGCGGCCCTTCAGTCCTTCCCCGTCGGTTTCTCTTCAGTTGGTTCCCCGTCGGAAAAAAAGCGCGCACATGCGCAGACCACTCGCTGTTGTTAACCTATCGATGTGACGTAGGATCGATAGGTTAACAACATATCTACGTCACATCGATAGGTTAACAACCTTAGGAAATGATGATTTCCTAAGGTTAACAGCGTTCTAACATACATTATACCTGTATTTAGGATAATACATAACCAATCCACTTTGCACTACTATATGCTCTATAAGTCTATTAGTTTGCACTCATTTCTGTATAAATTGTTACAAATGCTGGTTTTCATACCTTATTGCCATTTGTTGCCTGTCTGCAATAAAATTTTTTGCAGCTTGTAATGGCGTCCAAACGCCAAACACTGTTACCTCCAAACTCAGGCTGGTGTGTTTATTTCCTCTTGGGCTCTCCTGTGTGTGGGCCAAGTGCTGATGTCGTATCACTGCACAAACCATCACAAGAATCCCATGGTGGTTTGCTCTGCCTGACTGGCAGAAAGCTTTGTACAAGAGTGCCCATACGAGGAACTGCAACAATTGAACATAGCTTTAAATAAGTGGGATGCAAACCTTAAGTTTATTATGAACTACCACCAGGAAGGGATTTCATATTTAGATCTCTTTATTAGACTACAAGAAGGCACGTTTAGCACTACCTTGTTTAGAAAGGAGACTGACAGAAACACATTATTACATAGTACCAGCTTTCATGAACCCAAACTTAAGAACTGCATACCATACTCCCAACTAGTACAGGTTAAACAAAACTGTAAAGAAGATTAGGATTACCTACAACATAGGGTGAAATGATACAGAGGTTTAGGCATAGGGGGTACAGCAATACAGTACTGATCAAAGTAAGTCACAGGATAGATAATAAAAATGGACAAAAATTATTAGAACCAAAGGAATCACAACCACAAACCAACAAGTTAGTAATGGCAGTGAAATACAATCACTGAATGTCAGACATATGTAGAATTGTAAATAAACACTGGCACATGGTGGGCAGCTCTAACCCCCATATTGTGGCATTTCAGCAATGACTGATTATAGTGGCCAAAAAAGTGCTAATCTGAGGGACAAATTGGTACATTCACAATTCAGAAAAACAGAACTAAGACAAGAGCAGTTATTATTAGGACCATTAATGCCCGGTATGACCAAATGTGGGAGGTGTTCGGTTTGTAATCATACTAGTAAAAAACATTTTAGACATCCACATTTCCAGAAAGATTTCCCATTAAACAGTATATAGATTGCAATAGCGAGGGGTTCATCTACATCATACAGTGTCCCTGTGATCATTTATATGTAGGACAAAGTAAAAGGGCCCTAAAAAAATGAATACTGGAACATAACGGGGACATTAGGAAGTGAGGAGAACAGTCCCCAGTTGCTATGCATTTTAATCAAGAAGGACATACAGGAGCATCGTTATGATTTTGGGGTCTTGAGCTGATTACACCATCTGCCAGAGGTGGTGGTTTCAAGTAACAGCTTGATAAAGCTGAAATGAAGTGGATATTTAGCTTAAAAACATTGGATTCTGGTATTGGGATGAATATTGAATGCAATTGACAAGCCTGTGTATAAGGCCCAAAAAGCACTGTACAGCGTTTGGCAAAAAATGTAACTTTGCATCGGGGTACTGTTTGTTATTCTTTGGTATGTGTTTGGTATAAAATAAAGAAGTATACTGAAGCATTACACAACAAAATGCTTTGAAAAATGCTATGATTCTTCTTGCCCCCCCATCCCAGCCCTCACTCTCTAACCTCAGATACTTTCCTTTACACAATGCCTTCCTTCCTTTCCCCTAAGCCCCCCGACTCCTTACGCACATCCTACTTTCTCCCCTGCTTACCTTTACTGTAAAAAAATTATTTTGTGTAGTATTCAGATATTATGAGTTGATATGTGGTTCAGTTTTTTCCAAAGATGTAATAGGCTGTTACATGAAATGTAAGTTTATCTTTACTTATTATTTATTATTTTCTATTTTGCTATATTATTCTGTCATTATATCAATGAATATAGAGTTACTGCAATCACATTTGATGGAAAGATCTAATATTTATGTTGAAGAATTCCCTACTCGATCTTGGTACAGAGGCAGTTATTTTATTAAATTTAACATCGCCTGCAGGCACCATGGGAACACAGCTGAAGCATGGTCTCTCCTGTGCAATGCTTTCTGCCAGACAGGCAGAGCACACCACCGTGGGATTCTTGTGATGGTTTGTGCAGTGATACGACATCAGCACTTGGCCACACACAGGAGAGCCCAAGAGGAACTAAACACACTAGCCTAAGTTTGGTGGTAATAGTGTTTGGTGTTGGGGCACCATTACACTGCACAAAATATTATTGCAAACTGGCAACAAAGCAGCAATAAGGTATGAAAACCAGCATTTGTAATGATTTATACAGAAATGAGTGCAAACTAATATACATTTAGAGCGTATAGTAGTGTATGATGGATTGATTATGTATTATCCTAAATACAGGTACTAGTCATGACAGCAAAAAATCCTTCGAACCAGTTTAAAGGCAGCAGGTCAAGCTATAAGATTGAGCTGGCAATTCAAGTATGTTGTGTGGTGAAATAGTGGTGCAGGTTTTAAAACAGCAGATACTTTCAATTCAGTGTGCATTCCCAAGTGGTGCCTGATGGCAGAAAATGTTGTTTTACGTTCTTTATAGGTACAGGACAACTAAGGAAGCTTGTTTTTTGTATGTCCTACAGGTAGCTTATTTGAAGGCCAGTGATTCCGAAAGGAATGAGATCAAGTTTTTCAGATCGGTGGTAAATACACACATAAGTGTTGTTATTTTTTAATGTTTCATCAAGTTACATGGATTATGAGAGTCCAATGAAGGACATCTACTAAAATTATATATATGTTTTTAAAAAAAAATAGATGAAATATCCCTGTGAGCAAGCTCAGAAGGAGTGAAACATACAGGAATAAAATAAATTGAATTTTGAATTAAACATAAGAAGTGTGGTTCTTTTAAAGAGAATTGAGTCTCCCTCCTATCACAAAGTTGCTACATTGAACCAGTGACCTCAGGAGACCTACAGGATTTTATCATTGGTGGACCATTACCCAGTAATTATTGCAATGAGCAAATCAAGTGACTGAGCTCAGGGCAAATAATAGAGCAATAGAATGATCTTTGATCCTATTTCTGAACTCATTCTCTGTTCTTCCAATTCAGCGTCCAGGTTCAGGTTTCAAGTTCTAACTCCAGTCTCTGTTCTCCGTGTTCAGGTTCTGCGGTATAAGTACATGTCTGCTCTGTGCTGTGCTAGCACTTGATTTGAGCACTGCATTGCATTGTGTTGTGCAGTGAGATGGGATGAGCTTGCAGTGTGCCATAATATAAGGGGTGCTAGCTGCACATTCGAGCAGACTTGATAGACCTCTAGGCCTTTATCTGCTAGCAACTTTCGTATGTTCGTATGTTCGTATACTAGGGCTACACCCCCTCCCTCCAAAGGACACCCTGTTTCAACTTAATCTGACAGTTACCCCCACCATTAGGTTGTCTTTCTCCTGGCAGAAAAAAAACAAAAGCATTGAGACAGCACATAACACCAAGATGGATAGCAGAAGATGGTCTGAAAAGGCTAGTTTCTAGACAAAAGTGGCATACCTGTTAAAATTAGAAAAACACGCAAAACACAGCCCTGCTCCTGCCATTCCTCCTCAGTAAGCACAGTGTGCAGCTGCCATCTTCCACTCCAATTTCCCTAGTTGTGACTATTTAGATTTCTTAAAAACATGTCTTTGTTGCCAATGCCCTTTCTGTGTAACCCTTGTCTTGGTGCTTTTGTGCTGAGGTTCTCTGTCTTTTAGTCTGTTTTTCAGTTTTAGTGCTGCTTTACTCAGCGGTCACTTTTATGATTTCTTTACCAATGCATCTTTTTTTAATCATGGTATTTATTCTCCCAACCAGCCAACTGTCTTCAGGTTACAGTGACTACCCAGCACCATCAGCAACCCAACTAATCCCACGATGGTTCACGGCTTGCCCCCATGGTGAGGCTAGTGGAGATGAACTCCCTAACTGGTAAGGATCGGACATGGGGGCTCTGTAAGTGCTGTGGGGCACTGAGTGTACTGGCGGTATCTCCCTTGGAAGCCACCATTTTCCTCCATAGTGTTTGGCCCTCCCAAAGGAGTGTGTATTAACTCTGTTGGCTTGCGTGGCTGTAGCATCTCCCTTGTGGGACAGAACAAGCTCTCTTGGTCCACTGTCAGGGATCACTACCACAGCAAAGCACATTACTCAGCCTCTCCAGGCTGGGACAACTGCCATAGGCAGTGTTCTTCCCAGCTGCCACATGCCTTATGCCTGTCCCTGAGCTTGCTCCCAAACCCATGTCAGCAGCAAGGCAGCATGATGTGCTGCTGTTGAACCCTTACAGCCTTTTCTTGTTTAGTCTCTGCACTGACCACTTACAGTGTTGTGAGTGCTCATATCTGCAGTTTTGGAAGTGAGGTTGTTTTTTTCAAACAGAAATCAGAAATATTACAGAAAAAAAATCATTTCTGATTGTGGCAGACATTCAATTATTTGCAGTTAATCTATTTTATTGTTGAAAAGAATAAGAACAAAACACAAGAATACATGGTTAGACATTAACAAGTCATCCTACATACTGCATGTGGGAGACAACTGTGACAAACAGAAATTACTTTGTCATCATCCATTATTACATCAGAAGCATCATTTAAACCAATGAATCCAACATTGAATTTACTTTGCATTTAGGGAGGTTTTAATAAATCCTTAGTGTTCAAGTCTTACAGCATTGTTATCATCTACCTTGTGAGTGTTCAGGAAGGGCGTCCAGATTTCTTAGTACATTTAGCTGGTGTTCCTTGTGAAATGGGCTAGCCTGGAGAGAAAGACAAGTGATTCCATGGCCTGTATCCACTCCTGAAAGGCTGGTATGCCCTGGGTTCTCCACTTTCTTGGTATTATTCTAACTATTTCTACCGAGGTCTGAGTCAGCCAAAGTACATGTGGACTTCTGACTGGATTGTCCTGTGGCTCTATACTCAGCAGCCAGAAACTGGGGCTTGTAGGGCAGGTCTGATTTAGGTTTTGAGAGCAACAGTGCTTCATCCCGGTCCATAGTGACTGCAGGGGGACACAATCCTAAGGGACATGCAACAGGTCTGCTCCAGGGGAGGAGTTGCACCTCCTGCAGTTGTCCTGTGCCAATAGACCCATTCTTTTAAGTTGGGCTGGGGTCCAGTACCAAAAGTGCATGACCTTGTTTCGTCTGCCTGTCGTTCAGCTCTAATTCTTGTGCTTTTCTTCCACAGCCTGAGCCCTGTTCTGTTGGATACTTGCCACCCACAGTTGTAGCTGCAGGAGCTGCTCCCAGTCCGTCATCCAGCCATTAAGGTACACCCTCTGAGCATCAGCCACCTCTGACCCTGTGCCCAACTAATCACCTCAATTTTGAATTTTGGCACCTTTACTGAGCAAAGGCTTCCCTGGCTGAATCAGGAATTATTTTTAAAATTAGAGAACTAATCGTGATACTGCCGTGAGCCACTTTTTTAAAAATTAATCCATGAATTAATTCCGATCCTGATGGCTCAAGCTTACCAATTTGTTACAGAGTAGCAAATATCCCAGAAATAACAGTAGATAATAAAATGTAGTTACCTATCTTAAGTCTGAGCTGAGCTCAGAATAGGACTCAGTGTAACTGCCCAATCCAAACCCAATTTTGAAGTACTGTGTTGTGCTCTGGAGCACCTGGTAGAGTGGAAAGCTTAGAGCATGAGTCGGTGCAGCTGTCTAGTTGGGAATTACTTTCTCTAGGGCTGAAATTCATCTTGCAAATTAACCCTGCTACATTAACTTGCTAAAGTAATTTTGCTAAAGTGTTAAATTTAGGGGGCTTCTGCCAATTTTGGTAGCCAAAGACATCCAGTTAGAAGTGCAATTGTGACACAGGTTTTTTGGCCCACCCCGCACCCCCTCCCAGGCCTCCTTTAAATACACGTTGACCCTGCCCTCCTTATAGGAAGCAGTTCTACATTGTCAATTACCATTAGTGCTATTTTTGCAAAGAACTCTTAAAGGGACACTGATCTATTTATGAGACTGTGTGACTGCCCACCTTATTGGAAGCTAATCTCCATCCGCAATTTACCAGAGTGCTGTTTTAGCAATTGAATACTAAAAGGGACACACACCTATTTATAAGACTGTGTGTCTGCTCAGATTCTTAGGCCTCCCAACATAATCCTCGCTGGGATCAATCGTATCAGATTCTCTAGAATCTTTATATCCTCTCCATTCTCCTTTGTTTCTGAATCTCTCCTACACCTGCTCCGTCTCTCCATTGTTGATGCAGGTCACTTCTCCCTCCTCCCTCTGCCCTCTCTTACGTTTACATTCCTCTTAATAAGGAGACCCCTATCAAAAATTTTGAGATCTACACCAAGTCGGCTTTCTCCTTCTATACCCACACCATCTAAAGACTTATATCTACCTTGGCCTCACCATGCTCCTGTGACTTCTTAGCATTGATGTTGCTAGCCCTTTCTATTCTCCAGCAGTTACTATGCTAACTTTTAGCTGAGGTCTACAAGTAATCCAGGAGGCTTTGCCTCTAGAAGATTGCCCATGGTTTTTGTTCAGTGTCAGGTTACAGCATGGCCACGCTGGGGAGTGCTATTGCATTATTATTTATCTTATCCTTTTCTTTGCTTGATATAATTATTGCCCATTGCCTAATGCCCCACCTCATGATTCCTCACCCCTCTATTCTAGCCACACCTACATTGACAATACACCTCCCTTTCAACTCACTCATCTTATGCAAAAAAAGGATGCTTACTACCTTGGGGTCTGCACCCAAATCTCCTTGCACTTGGTATGTAGGATTAGCATAAATACTGCAGGCCTGTGCTTTTTAAAATTATCTATGGCTTTACACCTATCCCTACTCTTTCTTCTAGTGGGTGATGTAGAAATTAATCCTGGCCCACAGGGTCCTTTATCTGCTTCTGCTTCTGAGGGAAAAGGGCATCAAAATCACTTTCATTTAAATGCTCAAAGCCTCCGTTCTAAAATTGCAAAGATTCAGGCATGGGCAACTAATCTCAACCCAGACATCCTTGGTATAACAGAAACTTGGTTGAAGCCCGGTGTACAACAACATCAAATTGATCTCCCTGGCTACTCCTACCATAGGCAAGACAATTTAGGTAAAAAGGGGGGCATCTTAATCTATGTTAGGACTAAATTTCACATCACTGCAATCTCCTCTCCCCCTGACATGCTTCCCATGATAGAATCTTCATTTATCTCACTAACTTTATGCAATGTTAATAAATCATACTTATTGAATGTATTTACCTCCCTCCATGGGAAACCACCACCAACTTGCCTTCCATTATCATCACTGTCTGTTCTTCCCCCCATGACACTGTAATATGTGGTGATTTCAATGCGGACTGGCTGTCCCCCCACAACAAGAAGGCCCACACATTTGTCTCCAACACAAAGTTTACCCAATTTATCTCTGTGCTCACAAGACTTAACTCCAAAACAGGTACTGCAACGCTGTTGAGCTGGTTACTATCTAACTGCCCTCATTGGATCAAAACAGTCAGTGTATTACCAGACTATATTAGTGACCACTCTCCTACCTACTGCATGTGGCGCAACAATTTTGATGCCCCACCACCCATAATACATGAATCCAGGAACATGTCTCAGTTTAACATAGACTATTTCTTAATGTCAATTAGTAATGCTGATTGGACACCCCTTATTCACCTCCCCTCCATAGACCAGGCACTTGATTACTTTATTCTTACCTTTAAAAACATTATCAACAAACATGCTCCCCTACTAGACGCAGATCTAAGGGTGTCAAGGCACCCTGGCTCTCTACTGAAATCAGGACCCTTATGAAGAGTTGTGATGCAGACTGGAAAACCTATAAATACAGTCTCCTTCACTCTGATTGGCTATATTATCGACAGCTGAGAAATCTGTGTAAAAATAAGATACAGGGTGCTAAACATTACTATCTCCGCTCACTTTAGATTAAGAATCTCAGCAAGCCCAAAGTATTCTGGCTGCATATAAATTCATTTATCAAAGGTAAAGCGACCCAATGTCCAAGCTTCATATCGTCTGGTGGCCACCTCCTTCAAGATCCCTCATCCATTGCAGAAGAAATTAATCAATTCCTCACTGACCTAGATAAGTATATGGCTCACCTGCTGCTGGTCTCCGATTTCTCTATCCCTGCTCAGCATCACGCCACTCTTGGCCCTCGACCTCCTTTCCACCCAAAACTAGCCACTAGAAGAGAAGTCCACAAGCTATTATCAAATCTCAAGTCAGAGAGCTCCCCTGGCCATAATACATTAGAACCCAGGTTTCTCAAACTAGGGGCAGTAGAACGTGCCACACCTGTCTGTGATCTTCTAAATAGATCCATCCTTTCTGATGAGGTGTCAAGTCTTTGGAAACTGGCTGTGGTGGTCCACCTCCACAAGAGGGGGGCCCACGCTGTGGAAATTATAGGCATAAGATCCTGGAGCTGATCCTGTACAATCAGCTACAATCCTACCTAGACTTGCATCATTTTCTCACTGACTGCCAGCATGGCATCAGGAAGGGACATAGTACTACCACAGCCCTTGTCAAAGTCTCGACTGACATCCTTAATGCAAGTGATGAAGAACTATTAACCGGTGGAGTGTTCATCGACTTGACTAAGGCCTTCGATCTAGTCAGCCACCACCTTCTGCTTGGTAAATTGCATCAATTAGGCCTAGACCGCTTAGCACTCACATGGTTCCACGACTATCTCACTGGCAGATTGCAAAGGGTAAAATGGTCTGGTTCACTCTCCTCTTCAAGGCCTGTCTCACACGGTGTACACCAAGGGTCTATTCTTGGCCTGATATTATTCTCACTTTTTATCAACAAGCTCCCAAACATCTGTGGTGGTGTGTCTGTGCAATTATATGCTGATGATGCAATCTTATACCGTTCATCTAACAATATAGACTGGCTTAACCAAAGCCTTAACCCTAATTTCAATATGCTTGAGACCTGGTTCTCCGACAATCACCTAATTCTAAATATGAAAAACCAAAAGCTATGCTATTCCACAACCCATCCTCTAAACCTACCAAACTGCTCCAAATCAGCTCACAGTCAGGTGACCCATTAGAGGTGGTCAGTACTTTTAAATACCTGGGGGTCCACTTAAATGCCTCCTTCTCGATGGAACATTATGCAACTCTGCTTACCAAAACAGTAAATCAGAAGCTTGGTCGATTATACCATCTCTGCCCTCTGTTATCCAATGCTGCCTGTAAAAAGATTGCTTCTACATCCCATCTCCCTATTTTGTTCTACGGTGCCCCACTATTACTCTCCATCCAATCCTCTTCCCTTGCTCAGCGTGTCAACTCTATCATAGGATTGGATGTTTTGCCCTTGGGGTGGACTCCAGAAAACACCACTGTGAGTCCCTGTATTCTCTTCAGTGGCCTACCTATGACTCAAAGTTACAGTTTCACACCCTATACCTTCTATTCAAACTTGTCAAGCTCTTTAATATCCCTTGCCTAAGGGGAATCATTTACAATAAAGCATCCATGCACCCACTTAGATCTACTTCCATACCCTTATTAGCAATCCAGAAGATGCACGTCTATTGGGCAAGCACTCATTTGCCTTCTCCACTACCACTGCTTGGAATTCCCTTCCTCCTAACTTACTCTCCTGCCCCACCCTATCTTCCTTCAAAAAACAGCTTACCTCTTATCTACTAACCCCCCTCTGCAATTGCTTTAACTGACGCTTACTGTGTCTTTAATGCCCAGTCTATGTTACTTCTATATATGTGTCTTGTAATCCACTAGTTCTCATGTTCCTGCTATGTATATATTGTATAATATTAGTGTCCTGTTTAACTATATTATGTATATTGCCTGATCTGTTTTAAGTTGCACATCTTGCTTTCCCCTGTAATTACCTGAAACATTGTTAAATTTCACTGTATCCTGTATATTATTATTGTATTTATCAATTGTACTGTGTTCACCATTGTCTCCCAGGTCATCACTGAAAAAGGGACTGCATGGTCTCAGTGGACCTACCCGGTTACCAAAATTCTAATAAATAAATAAATATTAATCAGTAGACTGTGTCGGTCCACACACTCATTGGGCAGTCCTCCAACACTTGCTCCAGGTCTGGTCTGAGATATCTATGCCCAACATTTTTTCCCATTTACCCAGGGATGGTATAGAGGGATTTGGGGCTGAATCTCTCATATGCTTTCTGTATTGCTCCTGCTAGCCCCTTCTGTTTAGAGATCCACAGCTTGAGAGGTAACTTCTCTAAGTGCTCTCTACCCCAGGGCCACAAGAGCGACATATACATTGGGATCTGGCCCATTTAACATAAAGGCTTCTCATTTGCAAGTACTGCCTGAAACATTCTTTGGGTAGTTGGTGCATATCCCTCAAATACTGAAACAAAACAAAGGTTTTGTTGTCATCCTGTACCAGGTCTCTAAAAGTGCTGATTGAACTGTCTTCCCACCTCTCACAGTGGATCAGCTTTTTGTCTATACAGAGGTGGGGGTTGTTCCAGAGGGGGGTGTATGTACCAATATTTAAACAACATTTGCTCCTTTCTCTACCTTCTGCCAAAATTGGTGGGCTGCCTTAATTGTCAACCAGACTTGTGCTAACCATGGGAGGCTATGTCCCAGGGAACTGTTAGGAGGGATGCCCTGTAAAACTGCCTTCTCTAATTCCATCCATACCAGCCCAGTGTGGGCCTGCTTTGCCACACTTTGACATGTCTTGGCTGTTATGTAGGCATAAGAGTATTTAATAAAATCTGGTAGGCCTCATCCTTCCTTTGTCCACAGTGCCCATAGTTTGGCTCTGCTGTATCTGGGGGGTCTTTGCCCCCATAAAACCTTGCTCATTAGAGAGAGCAGTCTGTGTGCCCATAATTTAGGTAGTAATATAGGGTGGTGAGAAATCGGGTAATATATCCTGGGGGCCATCATCATCTTTATGACTGCTATTTTGCCAGCCATTGATAACTGCAGATGTTTCCATCTCCTCATATCTTTCTGGAGCTGTGCCCACACTGGGGAGAAACTCCTATCAACCAAGCTTTCCAAGTCTGATGACAGTCTGACCCCTGAATACTTAATTTATTTCAGTGCCCAATTAAGACCTGTGTTTTCTACCATTTCAGGAGTGGTGTTGTGATTCAGGGGTAGTATCTCAGACTTTGAGATGTTAATTTTTAGACCAGAGATATCTCCAAATTATTTCAATGTCCCCAGTAGATGGTGGATGCTGTTTTTTATGCCCCCTGTCATTACCATACAGTCATCTGTGTACAGTTTCATGTGGTACTGCTTGGGCCTCACTGGTATGCCCGCTGTCTTGGGATGTGACCTAATAGCCACTGGCAAAGGCTCCATGGCCAGCACAAATAAAAGGGGGGAGAGAGGGCACCCCTGCCTAGTACCTCCATGTAGTTTGAAAGGGGGTGAGATGTTGTTATTAGTAAATATCTCGGCTCTGAGCCTCACGTATAGGGTTTTGATCCATGATGTAAAATATACCCCAAAGTTATACTGCTTTAGGACCGCATGCAGATACTCCCACTCCACAGAATCAAAGACTTTTTCAAAATACATTGTTGCTGTTGCTGCTGGAGTTGGGAGTTCTGATGCTACCTGCATTTGGGTAACTATGGCTCTTAGATGGTCTGAGCTGTTCCTCTCTTTGACAAATCACACTTGGGACATGTGGATTATGTTCAGAAGTACCAGTTCTATTCTGGTCACCAGCAATTTAGCTAAAAACTTAGTGTCTGCTTTTATGAGGGAGATTGGTCTGTAGTTCCCTGGGCAAATGTGGTCTTTCCCCTACTTTGGAAGGATGGTAATTATCACTTCCTGTAAGGTATCTGGAAGTTCCCCTTTCCCTTGGCCTTCTTGCAACATCTTTAGCATCAGGACTGTGACTTCTGCCTGAACTATTTTATAAAAATCTGCTGGGAAGCTATCACTGCCAGAGGCCTTGTGGGCTGCCATGCTGTTAATGGCCTTACTAAGCTTGGAGCCTGTCGGGGGGGCATCTAAAGACTGTTTTTGGGTATCTGATAGTGTGGGAAGGGATAAATCCCCCACAAACTTGTGGAGTTTCTTTTTATCCCACCTCGTGTGAGACCTGTACAAATTCTTATAGAAGTCAGATATAACCCCATTTATTTCTTTTTGGTCACACACCAGTTTCCTCTGTTTGTTCTTGAGCATGTGAAGATGCCTATTGGCCTGTCTTTTCTTTAGCCTATATGCGAACAGCGTGCCAACCTTCTCCCCCTCTGCCCAGTATTTGTGCTGTTCTCTTCTAATATGTAACTCTGCTTGCCGGGTTGCTAGCCTATTTAACTGGATCCTTAATGTTGTCAGCTCTGTAATTAGACTTGGGTCTTTCATCTTTTGTGATCCCTTCTTGTACACCTCTTCCTTCTCTTAGAGTACCTTTTCCAATCTGGCTGCCTCCTCCTCCCTCTACTTCCACCTTTGTGGTGCAAAACTTATTACCCTCCCCTGTATGGTGGTTTTTTATGCCTCCCAAGTTGTGGCCACAGAGGTAGCTGTTGGAGGGTTGAGGTGGAAAAACATGTCTGTTTCCTCTCGCATGTGCTTAATAAATTCCCCATCCTGCAGTAGAAGAGGGTCCAGTCCTCAAGAAGTGTTTTTTTTCCTTGTAGGGGGCTCCACTGTGAGATTCGTCACTACTGGTGCGTGATCTGACAGAAATGTTGGCTCTATGTGTGTGTCCTATCCCGGGGGTTAGCTGCTCCAAAGTGATTCAGTTGTCGATCCTAACTGCCATTGCTGTAGCAGCTGAAAAGTATGAGTAGTATTTGTCAGCCGGGTGTTGAAGTCTCCAGATATCTGAGAGTTGGTGCAATGCACGTAGCTCTGTGATGGCCCAGGGAGTTAGTGTGTGGTTCTAATTTGGTGTTGGACCTATCCATTAAATAATCCATTGCCAAGTTACAATCCCCCCTACTATAATCCCTGGGTTGTCCTGGGTTAGGTCCAGCATTTTCTGGGAGACATTATGAAAGAAGTCAGGGGCATCCTCATTTGGAGCATATATATTCACCAGTAGTATGGGTCCCATTGGCGTAGACATTTTTGCCATTACCCTCCACCCCTCTGCATCTGTAGCATGCTGTACATATTTCCAGTTAAGCTTTTTGTGTAATAGGATTGTTACACCCCTCTTGTTTTTTCCTGAGGTACTATGATAGTTCCATCCCACCCATTCCCTGATCAGCTTTTGGGCTTCTTTGGAAGCAAGTTTGGTTTCCTGTAGGAAGATCACATGGGTCTTTCATTTCTTGAGTCTGGCTAGCATCTTTTTCCTTTTTATTGGTGAGTTTAAACCCCTCACATTCCAGATTGTCAAAACCACATCTCCTGGGTTATCCATTTACCAGCTTAAGGTCACTTTGCCCTTTATAATTGCTCACTGTCCTCTGCCTTGCTTTCTCTGCTGCACTGTATCTTCAGTTCTTGATGCTCTGTTCAAGTAGTCCCTGCTTATTCAGCTCCCCCCGGTAACATTATTTCATCCCCAGATCCTACATTTGCTCCCCCTCTGCTTCTTACCACCACTGTTCTACCTTTCTTCCCTTCAGTATACTGGCTTCTGAAATTCTTAGAACAACATTTGCCCCTCTCTTGCCCTCCTGCCTAAGAATATTGTGCACCCAGCGGTGCCCTTTAGCTATGAGCACCTGAAATAATGACTCAACAATGGCATGGACCACCTGGGTGCTTCTTTGTTTACTAAATCTCTTTTGTTTTCTTTTTTTATGGAGCCCTGCTCTCCTACTGGATTGAGATACACCAAACCATATGGGAGAATCCATGATCCTAGAGCACGCTCCTGGAGGTGGGGTACTCTCATCAGACTTCCCATGAGAGGGGTATTCCACCTTCTTATTAGTTCCTCAGTACCTTCTTTTCTCTTTTGCCTCCCCTTATTAGCTTCCCCGGCTAGACTTGCCCCATGTGTACCTTATCAGGAGCCTTCCCTGAGATATCCCTTTAAATAATTTCCCCTTCCCCATCTTCTGAGCTTGTCATTTCGCCCTAAAACTAAAACCTCTGAAGTTACCCTTGACGTCAGGGATTACCACCTTCTCTCAGTACTCCTCACTAACATTCAGGGGATGATAACCAGAAACAACATCATCAACCAAAACATTGTGTTATGTACACTGTACCTCATCACACTGAGTAGGAACCCTAAGCCCCATCCTCCATCCTGCTGGAAAGTGATTCCTTGTGGGGGGAGGCCTTTAACTCCCATAGGAGTAGTCCCCTATAACTGGACTGATCCCCTTCCCCAAGCTGCATTCATAACATCCTGGCCCTTACTCTGTCTTGCTCTTTGATCCGATCAGGCACCCCAGCTATACCTCTGCCGTGGGAGCATCTTCCCCTTGTCCTCTATTTCTTGTGCCATACTTGGTGGTTTTGTGAGCAGCATCTAAGGGGTTGAATAATGTGGAGGTATTGCTATTGATTGGGTTCCAGCAGAAGGATGTGCCCTTAATCTCCTTCTTATTTACATTCTGTATTGCCGTCTAGGATTCTCCCATTTGGAAACAATGTTATATCCATGCAATCAGAACCGCTTTGCTTTAAGATTCAGTTTGCATAGTCCTGGAGTTACTCCCAGCTGCCCCCATATTATTTACAATATGTACCCTTTCCCTCCTTAATCATAAGTAATTTGCCCCCCCCCCCCAGAATCCGTGCACACCTGACCTCTTACCCACTCGGTGCTCCTTTTAGATGCACTTTCCCTCACATAAATTAAATATAACATGCCCACCTCTTTCCATAGCAGCCCCCAGATACCTCCTGCTTCTTACCCACATTGCGTGTACTGCACAATACAACACACCTCACCTGCGGCTTGTCCCATTCACAATTCCAGTCCCTGCGCTTACCGCAGGTTTGGCCTTTTTTGCCAGTACTTCTGGTCTTCAGCTCTTCCCCTGTTGCTTTCTTGTGGTCTGGGTGGGAGCAGCGGTTCATCTGCATTCCCTGTGGCTTCCTCGAAAGGTTGTATACAGTCTGCCCACTCTTCAAAAACTGGGGACCAGTCAAGCTGCTGCTTGCAAGAGCTCTAAACTGAGCTAAGAAATTTTTACTATCCTCTTTTTATTTTGCCTTTTTTCTACATCTCAGGAGAGCTGAATTAGTTGGTGTGTGACTCTGGTGACTGTTATTCAATCAGGAGTCCTAAATTTTATCCATAATTTTAAATAGTTAGTGTAAGGTGTAGGGCTTAAATGTTAGGTAGGGTCGAGATAGTGAGACAGTTTGAAGAGCCAGTTTTTTGGTTTTTAGGTAAGGTACTTGAGTGCTACCTTCGGTTACTGCTGTGGAGCCTTTCGGGAGGAGTGAAGAAGCTAAGGAAGGTCAGATTTTGACGTGAAGTGCTCCCTTGAATTTTCCTAGATTCCATTGTGTGGGAAGACTGCAGACATTTTGTTTATGCAAGAGAAGCTGGTGTGTTGTAGCACGACTGGGTAATGCGAGTGCAATCCTGGTTGTATTTCTCTGTCCAGTTGCCACTCCTGACTTGAGGGACTTGCTGGTGTACTGACTTTGCGGTCCATGGTTTTTGAACCCCTGTTGCTGGCATTACTGGCCCCGGTCACAGAGTCCCTCAGTGTGGGGCTTCTGGGGGCCTGGACTTTGCTGGTGCTGGTGAGAGTGGTGCAGAGAGCTGAGTTTGGACTGTCGTTGATGTCACCGGTCCTGGTCAGGGAGTTTTCCCGGTATAAAACACCTAAGGTTCGGGACTTTGTTTGGTGCTGGTGGGAGAAGCACAATGAAGATTGACTGTATTCCCAGGGCTTGTGGATGCTGAGCATACTTCCGCATCATTGACCCTGGGGCTAAGGGTATGCTGTTGGATCTGCTATCTGGTTGGCTCCTTGGAGAACTGTGGAGACTTTGGGTTGCCTCGTGGACCTGAGCAGTCAGTCTATACGGAGTTGAGGAATTGCTCTCTGGGTTTTGGACTTGAGCCCCCATGGATTTATTGACTAGGGGGCCAAAAGATCTCCAAATTCTGGTATTTTCCCTAGGGGTCCCAGTAGCTGGTGAGAGCAGTGCTGGGGCTTCCTTGGGAGCTCATTTCTGGTTGTATTTTTTAATTGTTTGCCGAAAACATCTAACTACAAAATGACTGGGGCAGTGAGAGGGCCCTTTGTCTTAAAGTAGTTTTGGCTGTGGATTGATATTTTTCTTAGATTATTGTTTTATTTGTAATTTTGTGTGATCCTGAGTATTGGGATCCCTTATGTGATCTGCAGTCTGCGCTTCTGAACTGTATCTAAAACTTAATTCCGAGCTTCCTGTTTTGGGGGGTTGTTTGGGTGGAGGGTTAGGGTTTACTTGTTCATGTATGTGTGTGTGTGAGTGTGTGTGTGTGTGTGTGTGTGTGTGTGTGTGTGTGTGTGTGTGTGTGTGTGTGGAGTGCATGGTATTGAGCTTGGTTTTGGTTTTGGGATTGCGTAGTAAGGGGACATGTGTCTGGGAAGGTATGAGGGCCTGGAACGGGCCAGAATAGTATATGGGGCATCCCAGTTGTTCAGTCTGGCCTTTTTTCAGCCTTTCTGTGTTGGATACTGCAGTAAGGTGCTGTAGGGAGGTTGGAATTGGGAGGAGTCACAGGATCCGATCAGGGTGGAGTGCCCCTTGCACTGCGGGTGGAGGGAGGATCAAGGTAGTGGGGTGCAGAAGGCACCCTGGGATTAGATGGGACTTAGGGAGAGGCCAGCTGTGTTTAGTTCCCATTACCAGGGTTCCCACCAGACCGAGTGGGCAGGCAGCCAGAGGGGCTGCACTGTCCACCAATCCCCTGAGGGTGGTGCTTTGCAATGCCAGATCAGTCAGAAACAAGACTGCAGTTATAGCGGACTTGGTTTCTTTGGTCGATCTGGCTTGCATTACAGAAACCTGGATCGGTGGTGACGCTGGCCCGGTTTTAGAGGCCGCTATCCTGCCCGGGTATACCGTAGTGCACTGTCCCAGAGTGGAACACAGTAGCAGGGGGGTAGCCATCTGTTTTAGATCTGAGCTGGGCTTCACCCTACACCTAGTGAGAGCACCACATTCAGTTGAATGTGTGGCCATCTGTGGGGGTCCGCACACTGGTTGCTTGATTCTCCTGATTTACCGCCCTCCGGGGGTGGTGGGATATTTCTTGCAGGAGGTGGCCGATTTCAACATTGGGGAAACATTGGAGGCCCCCAGATGTTTAGTGCTGGGGGACTTCAGTGTTTGGGCTGAGGATGAATCTTCTTGGCTTGGTTACAACTTCCTCCAGATGATGTCATCTCTGGGCTTTGCTCAAGGAGTTTTCTCCGCAACCCATCAGGGTGGCCACATGTTGGATCTGACGTTCTCACTGGGGCTTGAGATAAATAGTCTCAGCACTGATTGGGTCATTTGGTCTGATCATTGCATGGTGAAGTTCAGGTTTGGGGCCCCCCTTGGTAGCCCTTCTCCTGCAGAGATGGTCAGCTATTGCCCTTTGAGGGGGTTGACCCCTGAGGGTTTTTTGGTGGTGGCTGACCTATCTAGTGTGGACAGTGCATGCATTGGGGATGTGTGCGCAGCAGTGGATGCCTATAACAAGGCGCTGTCTGGTGCACTCGACTCCCTCGCACCATCCCGTGTATGACCCAGGTCTTCTCACTTGAGATCCCCTTGGTATGATGGGGAGCTCAAGGTGATGAAGACTTTGGGTCAGATATTAGAATGCTGCTGGTGGAAGTCTGGCCTGGAGGTAGACAAACTGGCCCTACATGTGCACTACGGTGCATACCAGGGGGCAATCAACCATAAGAAAGCAGAATTCCTGTCAGAGGAGATTGCTGCCGGGAGGAACTGACCAACTGTGCTCTTTCGGACTGTAGACAGGCTTCTTCATCCTTCCTGTCTACAGCTGAATGTAGCCTTTTTGAATGCATTGTGCGAGGAATTTGCTCGGTTCTTCTCGGACAGGGTGTCTGCCATCAGGCGGGGGGTTCTGCCAGTGGACCAGAATTTAGCCGACAGTGGTCGCCGTGGCCAACTGGAGAGCACTCCACCTGTTTGGGGTGAGTTTAGACTGGTGGAGGTGGCTGAGGTCAGTGAGCTCCAAGCTTCGACACACCTTTTGTGAACTGGACCCAGTGCCAACTCGTTTCTTAATGAGATGTGTTGACTCCGTTGGCCCGGTATTTGCCCTGATTGTCTGGTGTTCCTTGTTGAAGGGGGTCTTCCCCGATGTCTTGAAGGAGGCATTGGTGAGATCCCTTCTGAAAAAACCATCGTTGGACCCTGACGTCAAGGAAAATTACTGTCCTATCTCCAATCTCCCATTTTTGGGTAAGCTTGTCTAGAAGGAGGTGACGCTTCAGCTTGAGGAGCATCTCGTGGCCCATGATCTGTATGACCTACTCCAGTCTGGGTTTTGTGTGAGGCACAGCACTGAAACTGTGCTAGTTGGGGTGCATAATGACCTCCTTAGGACTATAGATTGAGGAGAGCGGACAATTCTTGTTCTCCTTGACCTCTCTTCAGCATTTGACATGGTGGACCATCAAGTGTTACTTGACCACCTAAGGGAATTCTGCGGACTCACCAGCACTGTCATCTGCTGGTTTGAGTCTTCTTTATCTAACAGGAGGTAGAGGATAGTGATGGGAAATTTCTCCTCCTCCCTTGGCCACCTGTAGTGCAGAGTTCCCCAGGGTTTGGTCTTGCTGCCGATGTTGTTTGCTGTGTATATGCTGCCCTGGGGAGAACTCATTAGGAAGTACAGTCTGGGTTTTCACTGCTATGCTGATGATACCCAACTGTACCTTTCCTTTGCCCCGGAACACCTTGTGCAGTGGAAGTGCTCTACAGCTGCCTTGCTAAGATCAATGACTGGATGGCCTCCAGCTGGTTGCAACTGAACCCCAGTAAGATGGAGGTACTGGTGGTGGAGTCGAACAGAGGGCATGATAGGTTGGCCTCTGGTGCAGAGACAGGGCTTTATCTTAGCTCTGTGCCATTGAAGGCCTACTCTAGGGTGCGTGATCTAGGCATTATTCTTGACAGCGGTTTGACACTTGAGTTTCGGGTGGCATCTGTTGTCCATACCAGCTTTTATCATCTGAGGAATATCGTCAGGATAAAGACCCTAGTTCCACCACTGGACCTCCCCACTTTGGTGCATGCCTTCATGACGTCCAGGCTTGACTACTGTAATGCACTCTATCTCTGGGTCTGTGGGGGTACCCTGCACTGACTGTAGCTGGTGCAGAACACGGCAGTGAGGCTGTTGACAGGACAGCCTAAGTATTGTCACATTACTCCGGTGCTGTGTCAATTGCACTGGCTGCCGGTTAGGTCGAAGGTCCTCTTTAAGGTGGGTTTGCCCACCTTTAAGGCCCTACATGGCCTGGGCCCTGGCTACCAGAAGGACCTTCTTGCACCTGCTGTCTTGGTCTGCTCCATCTGCTCCTCCTCTTGGGGTCTTCTCATGATTCCCAGAATGAGGTTAAAAACTGCTGGCGACAGAGCACTAAGTGTCCCGTCCTGTGGAATTTGCTTCCTTTAGCTGTTAGGGAGGCCCCTTCTGTGGAGGTATTTAAGGCCTGCCTCAAGGCCTTCTAGTATAATCAGGCCTTCCCGGACTATGTTTTATAGTTCCTACCTGTCTTTTAGAAATTGATGCTTAATTCAGTTTTTAGCGATTCTGAATTTAGTTGTAGTTGAGGGTAGTAAATTCTGTTGTAACTGTTTGGAATATAATATATAAATGTTTATTACTGTGTTGTTTTGTATTTATGTGATTGATGTACGGTGCCCAGAGCCTCCGGGATGGGTGTCTTTTAAATAAAACTTGCCTTGCCTTGCCATTTTGATCTTCTGTCACTTTTCATGCTGCAGAAGTCTCTGCAATCTCCCTGTGCAGCAGTTGGAGCTCAGCAGGCATTAGATCTCTGAGGGGTTCCTATTTATTAGATGTTTTCACCAGTGTGAGCCCTTGGGATGTGCTTCCTACATCTGAAAAGTGCTGTTGGCTCTGCAAACTCCTGGATCTTGCCTATTGTGATAGGGAAGGCTTGGGAGCAGGTGTCTGTTTACTCTTCTTTCTGGGTCTTCCACTTTGTACTTCATGCCAGCCTTCATTCTCTGTGTGATTGGGATGTTTGGTCTGACTCTGCCTTATGGAGTTATCTGGCATGGTATTCATCTTGAGCTGGGCCCCTCATTGTGACACTGAGGGATGCAGAGGTGGGTTATTATTATCCTCTGTAATGTCTCTTAAAAACTGCTCCACTTCATTGAGGTTTTGAAATACAATGAAACTTCACTGGACTTGAACCCTTAACATGGTCAGATACCTCAAAGAGGCAGGAATGTGCATTCTATATAATGCCTCCTTCACCAATGCATAAGCCTTCCTTTTTTTTGAAAGATTGTATGAGTAATCTTGAAAGAACTGTATTTTATTTCCCTCCCAGAGGATCTTCCCTCTTTCTCTGGCCACCTTAGCATAGTGCTCTTTCTCAGGGTACTTCAAGAATCTGCAGAGAATCAGTCTGGGGCACTCTCCATCTCTCAGTCATGGGGCTAGGGAATGATGTACCCACTCTAGGTCTAGCAGAGCCCCATTATTTTTCAGCAAGTGAGGGAGAGCCATTTCAGGAATGCCTCCATGTCTCTACCCTCGGTCCCCTCTGGCATCCCCACAATGTGGATTTTTTTCTTCCTGGTTCTGTTTTCCAGGCCATTGACTTTACTTAATAGATACTGTAGCTGGGATTGATGTTCTCTCAGATGGTTGGAGTGATCCTGGATTATGGCCCTTTGCTTGGCGATGTATGTTTTAGTGGTGTTCATCCTCATGAGGGGCTGTGCTGTCCAATGACTCCACCCAGTGGGGGTAAGCTTGGGCTGATCACTGCTAAGGTAAATTCTGGGGAGTAGGCCATAGTTGGGGGTGGCAGGGGCTGAGCCTCTGGAGATCTGGCACCATGGCACAAAAAAACAGAAATGCTCCAAGAAACCAGATATTGCGGTTCATGTGGATTGGGGGGGGGTGGGCAGAAAAATGATACAAGGGTTTCTAGCTTCTTATTTGTAGTCGCCATTGTTATCTTTAATTCAGAGGTATCCTCAAGCACTTTGCTTAGCATGGCCATAATTTTTGCAAAGTCCATGTCCATGGATGAGGGCTGCTGGATAGCCATTGTGGTAGTCCTTTGATCAGCAGCCTTCTTGAAGGAGTTGGCAGGGCACACCCACTGCAATTTAAACTTTCTGCCGCTGCTTCTAAAATGTGACAGACCCAGCTGTGATGCCAGATATCAGAATGGGAATCAAGTAGATCTCCAGTTCCCGGCATCCGATCAGCTCCAGTAAGGTCTCATTTGGTAGCTTCTTTTTTTCTCTTCCTCATATCTGCCCTTTCCAGACAAATATCACTTCAGGGAATGATGGATGGATTTACACTCAGCTCAAAGGATTCCCTCCTAATAAATTACTCAGCCACCATTTTAGATGGCAAGCTCCGCCCCTACATTCATTTATTTCCACAAGGCTGTGGAGCAAAAATTGTGTTGTGCAGCTCAGTGCTTGGGCAGTACACATTTTTCTTCAAGTTAGAAATAAATGTCATAGAAAAACAAAGCTGTGCAAGACAACACTCAGTTATTTGTGTAGGTCTGTGAAACAGCAGTCCTGTTGTGCAGTTCAGTGCTAAGGCAGTGCACATTTTTCTCAAGCAAGAAATAATCAAGCATATTACAGAAAAACTCTTTATTGGCTGTGCAAGACAACAGGTATTTATTTGTGCAGGACTGTGAAGCAACAGTTCTGCTGCATAGCTCACTGCTTAGAAAGTGCATGTGTTTTCTCAAGTAAGAAATCAGAAATATTACAGAAAAATATATTTGAACATGTGAGTAACATGCAGTTATTTTTGAAGGGTGTGAGCAATAGTTTTATTATACAGCTCAGTGCTTACAGTGCATACACTTTTGCAAGTAAGAAATCAGAAATATTACAGAAAAATGTGTTATTGGTTGTTTGAGTGAACAGTCTGTTATTTGTGTAGAAATGGGCAGCAACTATTCTGTTGTGTAGCTCAGTGGTTAGGCAGTACACTTTACTCCAAGTAATAGGTTAGAAATATTATAGAAAACTGTTACAGTGCTCCCTCCTTTATCCACCCCCCTTGTCTGTCACCCTCACTTACCACCAATGTGAGATCCTTCCCCATTTTCCAGAAATGCTATCTCCCCCTTTAATTGCCATCCTCTATTATCCACCACTCTTTCATCCAGCAACATTTTGGGTGTACAGAGGTTGGTGGATAAAAAAGGAGCACTGTATTTTTCTGTGCAATACAACAGTTAGTTATTGATGTAGCACTGTGACTTACCAGTTATTTTACAGCTCAGTGCTAATGCAGCACATATTTTCCCTAAGTAAGATGTAAGTACAGTTCAATCCCTAACTACATGGGAGACTTCAGATAAGTTTGGATAATCGGGAGTCTGGTGGATTGGGTTTCCATGATTTCAATGGCAATAGCCATAACTGTACTGCGCTCACTGTGCTGAATGTACTTCTTGACCCAGCTCCAGCACTGGCAGACACTTTCTGTGCACAGACCCCAGCAAGAAAATTACAGTGCATGCCTGTTTGGCACACTTCCCTCCCTCCACTGCACTTCACTTGCCCTGTCCTCCTTATGATAGGCTCACTGCACTTTCTGCCCATTTGGTACACTGGTTCAGCTCAACTGGTCTCCCTCCCTCCATCCCTTGCTCCCTCCAGCTCCAACACTAGCAGACAATTTCTCACTATCTTATCCTTACCTGCCATTGAAGGGCTGACTGTGTTCATTGTGCTCCTAGTCCTGCTCCAGGTACAGTAGCTGTGAGGGACTGTAAACTGAAACTCAGACTGGGACCTGTGACTGAATATTCATGGGGGCTGTGCTGTCCAATGACTCCACCCAGAGGGGTAAGCTTAGGCTGATCACTGCTAAGGTAAGTTCTGGGGAGTAGGCCATAGTCGGGGGTGGCAGGGGCTGAGCCTCTGGAGATCTGGCACCGTGGCACAAAAACACAGAAATGCTCCAAGAAACCAAATGATGTGGTTCATGTGGACTGGGGGGGGGCAGAAAAATTATACAAATGCTCAGGCCAAGTAAAATATCTGCCACAGTGCTCTTAGTGTTCCTGTGCATGCCGTTAAGTTAGCTGAGGAAAAAAATGCAGATTTACTTGGAGGAGGGTTTTGATAGTAGGTACAATCCACACTTGCATTTCCAGTGGACCCTGTGGATCTCTCCCCTGGATGAATTCTGCTGTAGTCTGCTAGGTATAGTTAGTCACTATACATGCCTTGAGTGACCCCTTGTGGAAGAAATAAACTGAACAGAAAAACAGCACAACACTGAATATTAAATCCCAATTATTCTATCCTAATTCTAATAGTTAAACTCTCAGAGACGAGGGTCCAGTCTGTTAGGGATTTCTGGATGATCAGGGTTCAGATAATTGGGGTTGTACTCTACTACAGAAAAATGTTTTTGGCCATACAAGAACAACAGTTAGTTATTTCTGCAGGTCGGTGAAGCAACAGTCATGTTGTGCAGCTCAGTGCTTTGGCAGTGAATATTATTTTACAAAGTAAGAAATTATAAACTTTACAGAAAAAAATATTTTTTGGCTATGTGAAACAGGTCAGTTATTTGTATAGGGGTGTGAAGCAACAGTCCTGTTGCGTCGATCACTGATGAAGCTGCACACATATTTTTTCTTCGAGTAAGAAATTATAAATAAATGTATTACAGAAATACACAACAGTCAGATATTTGTGCAGCTCTAAATTGTCTAATGAATATTATAACAGAATCTATAGTAAGGAAGGTGGTCAGATTTCAAGAAGCTTTTTACATAGATAGATTTAACACTTGCTGCCTGCTATCTGCTGTTAACACCTGCAGAGACATTGTGCCTGAATTTTATCTGCTGAGCTGCTTCCCAAGTGAATAACAAAGTTGTGTGCACTAGTAAGATTGCTGCTTGCTTTGAACTAACTGCAGCATATAGACTGTCTGCAGTTACTGTATAAAAGTCAGTCCATTGATAACATTTGTTGCCCTGACCCATTGTCTTGAGATCACCTGACAGCTGTGAAGTGGGGGCTTTGTGGTGAGTCAGTCAGATTGCTATTCAGGTGTGTGGAGGAGGGGCTAGTGGCTTTAAAAAAAATGCACTGCACCACAGTGTGGTGTGCGAGCGCGAGTGTCACAAATGCCACTCTGTAGAAATAATTTGAGTTTAGTCATGATTTGGGGTAGCTGAAAGCTTTAAGTAAATTAAGAGCCTTTGAAATAGCCTAATATATGATTGTAACTTAAAATAATTATATATTTTAGAGGGGGTTCTAATTGATTATGCTGCAAATTATGGTAAGAGAAGTAAATGTTTTGAATGTATAGAGGCTCTAAACTGGCTTAAAACTTTATATACTGTGCCACAGCTGTATTTTGCTTTTCTACTTGCTTGTTCCCTATGTAAAGCTAAGGTGAACCCAGCTGATGTAAATGAGATTTCAGTAACAGTAGCGTGGAAGCTTTTTCCAAAGCTACATTTGGGTGAGGGGCCTTAGAGTTAAGGACTGAGAATTATAAATTCAAATTTTTATCTGAACCTCTATTTGGGTGAGAGCTTTTGGAGTTAAGGACTGATTTGTATAAGGTAAATGAGTAATACTTGGTGGGCTAATTTACCTTGAGTGGGATACAAGGTGGACTACAACCAAGACCAAGGAGCTATTGCCTGTAATTAAATTGTCAATCCTTGATTAAAATAGCCTCTTAACAAAGAACTTGATTTTTTGATTCATAATTTGTATCCATAATCTCAGTGGATCTTCTGGTGCCCCCCCAACACACCTCCTATTTATTTCCTCTTAAAGTGAGGTGGGATTGTGGTGGCAGCACAAACCCTATGCTCCCTATTAAAGTTTAATATTAGTTGTTTCATAAATGATACTGATCTGTCTTGTTTTCTTTTTCCCTCCTTCAGTTTGGAGAGAGGACCTTGGGGCTTTTGGTGGTAAAACAGTCCCCTTGGTCTCCAGTCAAAACTGATGGTTTTAAACATCTTGGGGTGTCCAATATTAATTTAATAATTAAAAAAGGACTTAATAAAAAGTATTGTTTTTGGAGAGGGGATAGGCAAGAAGATAGTAATTTCTTATTATTAGGAATATTAAGAAACTATTATGAAAATAACCAGGTAAAATGAAAACTATTGCTTTTACTTACTTTTTATTTTTGCTGGGGTTTCTGCAAGGACTGAAAGGGGAAACGGGGTGTTTAAAGGCGACACCCACAACCTCAAATAGAGGAAATGAGATAGAAATAAAAGAAGGTTTAAAGAGAGAAAGTGTATTGCAGAACAAAATGGAAAAATGGTATTGCTTGAATCAATTAGGGTTCCACAAAAATCCATTATTCATGAAACAAAGAAATAAATTTACAAATAAATGGAATCATTATAAAAGGGGAATCGTAAAACTTAATATAGGCTTACATATGTGTGATAAGCAGGATCCAAACAACTGTTTATCGATTTTATTAATAGTTAGTGGAGATGTAGAAATGAACCTGGGTCCTGGATGGCTTCCTGTTTTACAAGTAACACGTGAAAACATCTGAAGCATAACAAAATAAGGCTGATGCATTTAGAGTTTGGGTGGAAGAAGAAAGACCAGATATACTGGGAATCACAGAAATTTGGTTACATAATGGTGTGGAAGATAAAGAGGTACAGATTGAAGATTATTGAATGTACAGGAAAGACAGAGGGAGAAGAGGTGGGGGAGCTATGTTATACATTAAGAGCACCCTGGGACCCTGTAACATTATCTATTCAGAAAATTTACAGAGAGTGGATTGCCTTGTGGCTGAAATAATATTAAATAAACTTATGGTAGGGATAGCTTACGCCTCCACCCAGAACAAAATTGGATCACTTTGTCATCCTTGTGGATAAGTTAATGGATAAGTTCCAACATTTAGATTTTATATTAACTGGTGATTTTAATGCTGACTGGAATAAAACAAGGGGAAGAAGCTTAAAAATAGTTTAGATATGTTAGGATTAAAACACGTCATTCACGGGTCAACCAGATGTACAAGAAGTATGGAACAAGGTTCGATTTTGGATCTTGTGTTTGTATCCACCAATTTACTGGTTAAATCTGTTGAAATAATGCTATGGAACCTGGGGGATCATTATCCAACTAAATGTATTATTGAGGGGATGACTGTAAAAAAGCCAGAAGGAACATTTTGTTGGATATCAACCTGGAAACATTTTAATATAAATGGATTTAGGGAGAGCTTGAGTAGTGTAAACTGGAATCACCTTGCACTAATACCGGACCTGGATATAGTAGTGCAGGAGTTTAACAACACATTAATTTTGATTATTAATTAATAAACATGCTCCGAAGGAACAAAGTATTTTGAGCAAAAGGCAATTACCATGGATCACCAAAAAAACTAAAAGGTTTATAAGAATAACAAATAAATTATGGAAGAAAGCCAAAAAAAAAACAAAAGATTTAGGGGACTGGAATATATTTAAAAAGTGGCATAATAATTGTTTAAACACGATACGGAAGGCCAAATCACAATATCATAAAAATAAGGTCATAGAAGGGAAAGACTCCAAGAAATTCTGGTTTTATGTTAAAGAAACTGTAAAACCCAATTAATTCTAGGTCTCCCATACAATTGATTGAAACAACTTGATAATAGAGGATGAATAGAGAGTTGCAAATATGTTGAATCAGTACTTTATTATTATTTTTTTTTTGCAGTTAATTTGTTTATTGAGTTTCTATTTACATGCAATCAAACAAAACCAGAAGATATGAATAGCAGGGCCTAGTGAGGATAGTTGGTTACACATATTGTACAACTTCATATCATATCTCTTGTACTCTACATTTAACTAGGAAACATGAAATTATACACTCACCATTTAAGTTCACATTCCTTAAGCAGAAACAAGGATATCTGGAGAGTCAAGGCATCTGCACTCTGTAGAGGGCTAATACAGGACACTAAAGGGACTGGTGAGATTCCAAGGCATCCGTCACCCTAAAACAATAAAACACACAATGAACCACTATTCGAGCTAGACATAATGTCCAGCTATTTACACTCAGGGAATCATTTACATCATATGATCAGCCACTGGACAATGTACTCTCATTTACACAGGGCAGAGAGGAGGAGAGGGGGGAGAGACAAGAGGTGGGGTGGCACCCCGTGTCCCTTGCCCACTGCTCACTCAATTTCAGTCTTGGGGGTAGCATATGTATAAAAGCAGGCCCAGCATTTCTCGTGTATAGTCAGTGTGTTACCAGACACATGTAACAGGTGGCCCAGGGATGCTATTTGGACCATAGAGGAGAGGACCTCTGGTATAGTAGGGATCATTGGTTCACTATCTACACAGGAGGAGGTGCTTAACTTGCATAGTTAGAAGTGATAGCCATTTTTGCTGTTTGTCTTGCACGTGACAGGCCTACAATTTCATCCGTAAGAACAGCAGTGGGGCTGTTCTAGGGATGGTTCTCTGTAGTACTTATGTCCCTACCTTACATATATGTCCCCATTGGACCTGGGGCCAAGAACAGAGAATGTGTATGAGGTCTCCTGGGTGTGTCTGTCATGGTACCGAGTGATATCCGCATGGAGAGAACTGTGCAGAGCACAACTGCACTGTGAGTAGTGCATATGCCTTTCAAGCGTCAGGGGAATTACAGTGATACGAAAGTATCACTACCCTCTGATGCTCGCCACCAAGGAGGAAGTGTTTATGAACACTGCTGATTGGGTGCTCGATCGAGCCGCTCCCATACTAAAGTGGCTAGAGCACCCGACCCTGCATTGAAAGGGGTTGGGGTACAGGGTTTCATTCCCAACTCAGGAATCTTTTACTGTTTTTTTTTTTTTTGCTCCTAAGTCAACGCCCCTTCAGAGTTGGTTATAATAAGTCTGTGGGGTGTGGGAGATGAAGCCCCTTCCCCCGCAAAACAAATGGAAAATGGTTGTGTGTTTTCACACTGTTTGCTGCTATGCACTTATGGTGTGCACGGTGGTGTCTGTGACATTATGACCCCGTGCCATCTGGCACCTCCAGCACATACTGGAACTTTGGATCTCTGCTACTTGCAGCACTATGGGGTTCGATACCAGGAGTGCAGAACTTTATTCTGTATCAGCCTGCTCCTGGCATCCTTAAAGTTCTTGTACACTGCTTGCCAGCATTCCTTCCATTCTTGTTTAGTGAAGCTCCTGCTGAGGGCTTGTTCCCACTGTCCTGGGAGTTCTCCACCTGGCTGGGTATGGACTTTCTTAAAGTGGTGTATATTTTGCTGGCCATTCCTTTCTGACTGGCTAGCCACACAGAGAGCAGGGTAGAGGAGGGCACTTTGTGGCCATGCTTTATTGTATGCCTGAATTGCACTACAGATTTGCAGGTATCTCCAAAAGTCTTATTTGGGTAAGCCCTATCATGTTTGGAGATTTTGAAAAGTGTCTACTATTACTGTAGTAGGAGCCAGTAAGTCCTCGACCTTTTGTATGCTTTTCTCCTCCTGCTTTCCTATGGTAATATTCTCATTCCCCCAGATTGGGATCAGATTCATTGGGGTGAGGGTGATTCCTAGCCAATGCTGCACTTTTATCCAGCATCGCAGGGTGGTCCCAATAGTGGGGTGGGCTCTCAGATGGGGAGCGGGTTTGTTGTACACTATCAAGGGGGGTGTTTTTTACTTTGTCATGTTTCTATAGCTACCCACTGTGGTGGTATTCCACCCCCGCTTGACCTTAACCACTGCAGTGTCTGTCCTAGCTGGAATGCCCATTTGTATCCCTCAAACCAGGGTAGGCACCAATCTCCTACCTCTCAGTGGGCTCTAAATTTATTCCTAGTGAACCTTGGTGATTTCCCCTTCCCATAGGAATTTGCTTATTTCTTTGTCAGTCTTCAGACCCCAGCATTTGGGAAGGGGTAGCGGTATGTGCACCAGGGAATAGAAACCTTTGAGGGCAACAATCATTTTTATCACTCCAATTTTCCCTGCCAGTATGAGATGCAGCTTACCCCACATGGACATATCATCCACCACCTCCAGTTGTAGAGGGTGAAGATTGTGCTCCCATAGTTTGGTGATTTGGGCTGTGAATTTAATCTCCAAATAGGTGATTCCTTCCACTGCCCATCTAAGCCCTGATGTACCATGGGTCTGAGGCTTGCACCGCTCATTACGTGGGAGTACCTTTGTCTTGGTTTGATTGATGCACAGGCTGGACAGGCTGTGGAACCTTGTAGTATGTCGAGTATGTGGGATAGGGTTATGTGCAGGTCTGAGGTAGCGACCAACAGATCGTCTGCATGCATCAATGTGACATACTCCTCCTGATCAAGATAAATGCCCCATACCCCATTGTCCTGTCTGAGCCTGGCCACAGGGGTCCACTGCTAGTGCAAACAGCAGTGGTGATAGGAGAAACCCTGTCTTGTCCCTCTTTCTAACTGGAAGGAGGAGAATGGAGTGGAATTAGTGAGGAGGCAGGTGGTGGGCCTACTGTATAAGGAGCTTATCCACCTTCTGAACCTAGGCCCCACTCCCAGATGTCCTAGGACTGCATTGAGGTAGTCTCATTCCAGTGAGTCAAAGGGCTTTTTGAAGTCTATGGCCATTGCCACCACAGGGGAGACAAGGCCTTTGACTGCGAAGGCTAGGTTGACCAGAGTTCCTATATGGTCAGCACCGTACCTGTCAAGGACGAATCCTACCTGGGAGGGATGGATGAGCTGGGGGAGAAGAGGACTTAGCCTGTGGGCTAGTGCTTTAGTGAAGATTTTGCTGTCCACGTTCAGCAGGGATATGGGATGGTAACTACTGGGGGTAGTGGGGTCTTTCCCTTTCTTGGGTAAAACCATGATCACGGCTTCTCTCATTGTGCGGGGGAATGTACCTGCCTCTTCTGCCTCACAGTACACTTGCTGTAACACCAGGAACATGATGTCTGCTAGTGCTTGCTAAAATTCCACCTTGTACCTGTCTCCCCCTAGGGCCTTCTCCTGCTGTAACCCTTTAATGTCTCCTTAATTTCTGGGATGGAAAGAGGTGCATATACTGTAGAACTTTAGACCATTGCCAGTTATGTTAGGGAGGGTGACCGAGCCCAAAAAGTCCTGAATCCCCTTTAGATCTCCCACACTGGAAGAGATACATACAGAAGTGTGGTATTCCGCCATCACCTTATTCAACCCCTCACTGGAGGTGTGCATGTTTCCTTCCTTATCTCTCAGCCCTGTTATGTGCCTCTCTATCTGCTGCTTCCTGATCCTGTAGGCCAGCACCATGCCCTCTTTTTCACCACCATCCCAATATTTGTGTTTCAGCCTGAGGATTGAATTCCCAGCCTTGTGGGTTAGAAGGGTATTGATCTCCATTTGGAGACCCATGATTTTCTGCTCCATGGGGGAGATGGGGGTTGGGGGTGTTTCATTGTTTTAGTTCCCTTTCTGCCTCATTTAGTGCTTTTTCTAGATTCAGTAGTTGTTCTTCACATTGCCTTCTGGCTACCATGTACACTACGATTCTCCCCCACATGGTGACTTTAAATGCCTCCCATGTGTTCCCTCCTGTGGTGTCTGAGGTGGGGTTCTCTTTAAAAAAGGCATTGGCTTCTTCCTGTGCCTAGGGTACAAATTCTGGATCCATCATTAGTAGAGGGTACAGCCTCCAGGACATGGAGGTGGGGGTAGGAGGACCCCACAGTATGATCATTTGAACCAGGGCATGGTCAGAGATTAATATTGGGAGTATCTCTATTTCTATAGCCATTTGCATGATCTGCAGGGAGGTGCACCAAAGGTCTGTCTGGCTGTGTGATCTGTGCACTGTGGTGTACTATGAGCACTCTCTCTCCTGGTGGTGCAGCACCCTCCACAAGTCTGCTAGGGCTTGGTTTCTCATCAGGATTTGAAGAGCCATACAGCCCTTCCCATGGGAGTCCCCTGCCCCAGAGCTCCTATCTATCAGTGGGTCAGGTGCCAGATTAAAATCTCCTCCCAGTACAGTCAGGGTTCCCTTTTTTGTCATGTTTAGAAAATTCTGGTCCACCTGGTGGAAAAACATACCAGGTCATCTTCATTAGGTGCATACAGGTTTCCTAGGAGAATTGGTCCCATGGGGGTACTGTACATGGCATATACCCATCTGCTGAGGGGGTCAGCTTTGGTGTTAATGAGGTATGATTTGAGCTGCTTGTGGAGCAGAACTGCCACCCCGCTCTTCCTGCTAGGGATAGAGGAATGCACAACTTGGTCCACCCATTCCCTCTTAAGCAATTCATGATCCTTTTTGTCTAGTTTAGTCTCTTGCAGGAAAGCCACCCACACCTTTTTTTTTAAATAGAACAGCACCTTCCTCCATTTGACTGGAGCATTCAGCCCTCTCACATTCCATGTACTAGATGCTATATCATTCATTTTTAAGTTTTATGTGGGGTAGTGGAAGAAGGATAGTGTTCTCTCTGATGGTGCAGGACCATCCCATGGGCAGGATAAGCCATGAACTGTGATACGCTAGATGCCAAGAAAGCATGGCGATGCGGGTTAACTTTTCTCGCATATAAAGTACTTTAGCTATATGTTATATTAGTAGGGATGTGGAAATAGCTGTATTTACAAAATGATGGTGTATGAAACATTATGTTGAAAATCGCAGATATGTGTGTGTGCTACTGTGTTTTACTTGTGAATTATGGTCCTTAATAGGCCTTACATTTTTGATTATAACAACCTCCCTTGACATCAATGTTTTTTTGAACTAACAGCTACCTATGAAAAAAAGAGAAATAATTGGAAAAGTGACTGAATATGAATTCGGGTGAATATTTTAGATGATTTTGGTGAGAGATGATATATTTAAAAAAGTTTGTCTTGTACTTCCTCTTAATTTGCTCTATCTTTACTGTTATAAGCTTCTGTCAATAGAGAGACTGCAAAAGAAGGCATGGCAGACATGGAGCCTAACGGGCTGTATTAAAAAGTGAGGCATTAGCTATTTGAGCATTGAATTTGGTAGCCTTAGATGGGAAAAATATTTAATTTGGATTACTTTAATTTGTTTATTTAAAACCCTCATTATTCATTCTAATGATTTTATTTTGTAAGCTTTTTGAGGAGAAAGGAGTTATTTAAAAGATTTTGAGTAAGTCTGTTTGGTGGTGTCTAACTTAAGAAGTATTATGAGCTTGTAAGCTTTGATTGTAAACCCACATTTATATATACAGTGACTACTATTTTTTGTATAAAAATCTTTTACAATTCCCCAGAAGAAGCCTATTACTAGGCGAAACGTTGGGATCTATTATTAAAAGAAAAAAGTGAATTTCATAATTCTTCTGAGTGTGTAGAAGCATTTTGTGCTCAAGCATGTTAACATCCCAGTCATGGTTCTCTGTGTACCATGTTTCTGTGACTGCCACAATATCCAGGCATCCCTCTTCCATCAAGGCCACCAGTTCAGGGAGCTTGTTGCCCAGACTATGGGCACTGGTACTCATTACCCTCCATTTCTTGATGGCCTTACCCCTTTTTGACCCATCCTGTCCTTATTGCCTTTGTTGTTTTCTCCATTTATCCCTTCCCTTCTCCCTATCGACTCTCTATCTTGGTGTTTACCTCACTTACTACCCTGATTTGGGGGGGGCTAGGATTTCCCTGCTCCTTTCCAGTGCCTCCCACCTTGGCTAGTTTAAATGCTTGCCAATGAAGCATTTAAATCTATCACCTAAGATCCTGGTTTCCCTCCTGGACAGATGCACAGCATCATGCCAGTATAGGTCTGCATCACTCCAGGTGGACCCCCAGTCCCCAATGAAGCCAAACCCCTGAGCTCTGCACCAGTTTTTCAACCACTGATCAAATCCAATGTCATGGAGCACCCTAGCCTCACCCATGCCATAGACAGGCAGCACCTCCGAGAAGGTTACCATGCGTGATAGTTGTCTAAGGCCCCTCCTCAACTCCACAAACTCTTCCAGCAATGCTCTGATGCCTTTTTCAGCCAGGTCATTTGTCCCTAGGTGCACAATGACATCCAGCTCCCTCCCCCATGCAGCTTCTCCCTTGATCCTGAGGATTCGCTTCCTGTCTCTCGAAGCCATGGTGCCAGGCAGGCACCTTACCTCCCTTTCCCCTTCATCCCCAGTTCTACCCTCCTAACAAGGGAGTCCCCCACCAGGATTTGTTTCCTTCCCCTGTGGGGTCCTATGCCACCCTCCTGTGGGTCTCCTTTGTGGAGAATCCCAGCATCCTCCTTGGTCTCCACTGTGGGTGCCTCCAGAGCGGAACCACTCTTTGCCAGAATGGCATATGAATTGTGGAGAGGTACAACTGGAGGGATGTGCCTCTGTTGTACCAACCTCACCATCCCTGAGCCCACTGTGGTCCAACCACTCCTCTTTCATGGCAACCTCTGAGGCAACAGCAGTGGCCCTCATGGTCCCTGGGTGGGAGAGGAGGTGCCCCAAATCTTGGACAACTCAGCCTTGAGATGAGTAATCTCCTCCCTCAGCCCAGAGTAGTGCCCGCAGATGGGATAACACCGCATCCTCCAGAACATCTCCAGGAAGACTGCTGCTCCACAGCCACTGTACTGCATCACTCCCATCATGTCTTATTTCTGGCCCCTTAACTGTTGTTTTGAATACTTACTCTTTCCTCTGTTTATTTTTTTCTCCCTACTTACTTACTTACTGCCTCTGTGCCCTTTAAGTTCCTGATCTTCCTGTTCTGAGACAAGAAGTTCCTATATTTCTCAGTAGTCTCCTTACTTGCTCAGAGTCAAACCTCCAGCAGCTGGGGGGGACAGAAAACTACTCTTTTACTTCTAGGATGATGAGTCTTTTGTGGGTCTGTGATCACTCACTTCCTGCTCCCAAACAGGAAGTTCCTATTGTTCAAATCCTGTGCTTATGAAAGCAGAACTGGCTAACAGTGGTGGGGTGGAGGGAAGGGAAGGAGGGCAATATAGTCCCAGTAGAGAAGTATAGTTATAACAGCAGCTCCTTCCTCTTGCTGTTCTCTGCCTGTTCTGAGTTATTCTAGGGAGGGGGTTAAGGAGGCCTATGGTTCCATGCAGACATATTCTGGAGGGGAGGGAGGAGAGGTCTGGCTCTTTGAGCTTCTACAGATAGGGGAGGTGCTTGTTCTGCTTCCCCTCTACTATGCCACATCATCATGGTGCCATGCAGCATTGCTTGACCAGTCCCTAACCATCACCCCCCTCCCCAATACACCTCCTTAGTGGTATGGCAAGATGATGTGGTGGTGGTGGTGTGGGGGGAGGATGTCAGACAGGGCCTGCAGTATTTACTTCCTGTATTACCTTTCCCCCTTCCTGCCCAGCCCTGGCTGCAGAGCCTTCCTGGTGGAAGCTCAGCCTAGGCCCCCTTATGGCCCAGTGGTGCATAGCTGTATCCCCCCTTGAACTTCCCCCAGGTGTTAAGAATCCCACACCCTGGAGATTAAAACATTCCCCCCATATGTCACGAGGCCCCACACCCAGTTATCTTAGTATGGAGCCTAGTGCTGGACAGATGTGCATTGCTGGTTTACCTAGGCCACTTGTGCATTGGATTACATCTGGTAGGAGGAAGATGGAAGGTATGGGGCTCTGGCTTACCCCTAGCCACCTGATCTGGGCCACAGTTGAAACCAGGATACTACTAAATGTTTCCTCTGCCCTTTTAAATTGCAATTAACCACCTCGTATGTCCCACTTATGCCCCTCCACCCTCATCCTCCCAACAGCAATACTATTAGCCAAAAGCATCACAGTTACTTTTCAAAGGCAGTCTGTGGGTATGGGCCTGTTTCTTCCAAGCACTGCATGTTCTTCATTGCTCCTTCTGCTTCAGGGGATTGTTATTCTGTGCTTGGAGTGGGTCCCTGCTCTTCCTCTAGACCCTATTCTCCATCTGCTGGTGGTGATGATTCTGCAAGCTGCTCCATCTCCAAACCCCCCAACTGACTGTTCTGTGACCTGTCCTTTTCAATCAGGGAGCTGGGCCTCAGTGCTTCATACCTGTTTTCTGTCAGGTACCTCACCAAAGTCATGGACTCCTCTCTTTGTTGTTCCCTATCTGCAAAGTAGGTGTAGGGTGCAGCCCTCGGCTGAAGGTGGTCTCTTCTGCTGTGGGATGCCATGGATGCCCATTTCCTGTTCCACCTGGGGAGGGCCCATTCACTGGCTCTCGGGTCACCTTCCTTGGCCTCCATTTCATCTGGTTCCTTCTCTGGAGTTTGTGGTGACTCAGACAGAGTCCTGGGGCTATTATGTCTGGGAGAGCTGGATTTTGGAGTCTGTGAACCACTTGGCCAGTTCTTATTTAAAAATTTCTCGAGGGCCTCTGATGAGAAGAATATCATGGGCACTCCATTGTGGATAACCCTTATCTTCACTGGGTATCTGAGTGAGTATTGCAAGCCCAGGGTTTGCATCATGCACCAAGCCTGTGTGTACTCCTGTCATCTCCTTGAGAGCTCCTTGGAGAAGTCTTGATAAATTCAGAGAGGATGGCCCTGCCAGCTGAGCCAATCCATCTCTCTTGATCTTGCCAGGATTAATTGTCTGGTGTGGTAACAGAGCAGCTTGAAAAGGATGGACTGAGGTTTCTCTCCCTGCCTCAGCATTCTCACTAGGGTTCTGTGGGCTCTCTCTGTGTTAAACCAGAATTCTTCCGGTAGGCTCAAGATCTCCAGTAGCACTTTTTGCAGGAACTGTGCTGTGCCCGGCTTATTAGCTCCCTCTGAAAATCCAATTAGCTGCAAATTGTTCCTCCTTCCGCGGTTCTCTAAATCATCAACTTTAGTCACTAACTGTTGAATTACTCCCTGCTGCTGCCTGTTTACAGCCCAGACCTCCTCCAGAATGAACTTGTGCTTGGCCACTTTCTTTTCTGTTTTGGTAATGCACCCTTCCAGGTTCTGGCTTGCTGTTGTAGTTAGGTGGAAGGCAGTAATTACTTCCTCCATTTGCTTCATCAGTCTTTTGAACATACCAGCCACGCCCCCAGGGTCTGGTACTTTTCCTCATGGTGGCACCATTCTTTAGGTCCCAAAATCAGCAGCAGATCCCCAGGATTCTCAGATCACAGCAATCCACAGAAAAAAATGGTAAGTCATGGAGCTTGATCCTTGATCTTTAAATGCCATGTAGCTGGATGGATTTACCCCATTTTTAAATGGCTATTCCAGGATTTATCCACATAGGAATGCAGTGTGAGTTACTTATGTGGCCATCTTGTTTCACTGTTAAGCTGTGCCCCCAAATCAATACTTTATTGAATTCCCTGACTTGGGGTTGCAAAACTCCAAGATGGCTACTTTTGAAATACTGTATTACTACAGCAAATTATTCAAAATGCTACAACCACAGGTATTGGAGATAACTGACCCTGGTTTAGATGGCAAGCAATTAAAGTAAAAGAAGTAGAAAAATAATTAAAGAGATTTAAAACTAATAAATCTGGTGGCCTGGATGGAGTGGAATCAAAATTCGTACAGTTAGGAGCTGATATTCTTGCACCAGTAATAGCACACTTATTTAACTGGAGCCTCAATGCAGCATCATTTCCAGATGTTTAGAAAATGAGAAATGTGGTTAATATTTTCAAAGGTGGGGATCCCCTGGCTGCCTTTAATTATGGACCGATAGCTCTTCTCCCTGTATTGTCGAAGTTGATGGAGAAATTTGTGCATAAACAACTTCGCCAATATATGGACCAGTATGGATTAATAACAAACTGTCAACATGGCTTTGGGCGGGGAGGTCCACAGACATGGCCCTCATGGATTTTAATAATCTTGTAGCAACATCAGTTAATTCAGGATATACCACTGGGGTTGTGTCCATGGACCTCAGTCAGGCCTTTGATTTAGTGGAACATAGGATTCTGTTGTTAAGGTTGTATGAAATGGGGGTTATAAAGAAGCTTTGAATTGGTTTAAATGTTATTTAGCAAATAGGAGGCAGTGTGTTTCTGTGGGAGTAGTAATGTCTACTTTGGGAGGAATAAAGAGGGGTCCCACAGGACTCAAATTTAGATCCTTTGCTCTTTAATGTGTATATTAATAGATTACCAGAAATTGAAAAAAATTAGTGAGGTTCGACTGTATGTGGATGACACAGTATTAGTAACGTCCACGGAGAGTCACACCTCACTCGAACAAAAATTACGGGAGGATGTTATCAGGTTGGAAACTTGTTTCTGTGAATCTAAATTATTGATGAATCAAAAAAAGTCCCAACGTATGAGTTTTAAAATAGGAAACAAATCCAAGACTGATACAGATTTAAACATATTATTCAAAAATCATCTGAAAATTATAAATACAAACAAGTATAAATATTTAGGTGTACTAATAAATCAGAAACTTACTTATGAAGAACACCGAAAAGTAATAGTAAGGAAGTCTATTCAAAAACTTGGAGCATTGGGAAGAATTTCTTCTGCCTTGTTAAAACAACAAGAGTAGAGCTTGTCCAATGATTGATAATACCTGTTTTGAAATATGGGGGGGCTAGTCTATAGGAGCACTGCAAAAAAAGTTCTAAAAAAGTGGACCAAGCATACTATAAGCTAACTAATTTTACTAGCTTTAGTATATTTGGAACACATCATTGTAAAGTTTATGTTGATCTGGGTTGGATGGGTCCTGAACAGAGAACAGAATTTAGATGGCAGGTCTGGTGGTACAAATTATTCAACACTAAAAATGTACACCCACTGAAAAACCTGGTATATATTGGAAACAAACATGAAAATAAATATGTGCTGAGGAGAAATACAGCAACCGTGTCTAGCCAAAATCCCTCAATAGATTTGGTGACATTACATTACAAAGTATAATGGCAAAAACATGGAACTCTATACCTTTACAGTTAAAGGCCAACAGTTCATTATCAGAATTTCCGACAGCTCTTAGAAACATCTTAATCAGAACTGTTTCCCTTCTGGCCATCTGTGCACTGGTGGCTGTGCGCCAGTCATTAGGGCAACAACTTTGGGAGTTCACCGCTCCCTCCCCAAGATGTGCCCTCCCAGAGTTAGTATATATAGAAAGGGTGGTGTGGGGGCATAGTCCCCAACACAGGGGGCATGGGGGTGCAGCACCCCCCAAAAAAGAGGTACCAGCAACCTCAAAACATGGTGCCCTTATGACCAGGCACACTGCTGCTGGTGCCCTAAATGGGTGGAACCAAATTGTTTACACTACACTTGATTTTAATTCCTTATTATGTGCCACAGTTTTCTAATGTTAAATAATATTGTGCCTGTGTACTTGTTTGCATTGTAATTGTGTATTGTGTACAATAGTTTCATATGCCAAATAATATTGTATTGTTTGTTGTCTGTTGTATAATAATGTATGTAGGTTTTGTTATATTGTACAGGGCATTCTTATTTAAAACAGGGATTTCATCCCTAAAGATTATACCTGGATAAAAATAAAATGTTATCTATCGATCTATCGATCTATCGATCTATCTATCTATCTATCTATCTATCTATCTATCTATCTATCATCTATCTATCATCACTTCTTAAAAAGTGGTAACCTTAACTAGCACTGGAAATAGTTTTGGAATACTGTCAAATCTTTGGTGAGCGCTAGAGTTCATTACATTTTAGGCTGTTTGAGCATCAGTCATTTCTTGAATAGAAATTAATGATTTATGGGGTGCCATGGAGCAGCCATCTGATTGGAGTTGTTTTAAGAGGGCTACAATACAAACTACAGACTAATCTAATTTGTTTACTACTTTTCTGCATTTTGTTCAATTAATAAGATTTGTGTAGTTCTGCTTACCAAGTTCTGTTGGCGATGGAAACCAAGAAGGGACAGCAACAAGCACAGCACAGTGTGGATGTGTTCTTTTTAGTGATCAGTGGAGCTGCATCAGGAAACTGGCTGGGTCTAGTGAGCCTGGCACTGGCAGAAGAGATCTGTCTGCAATGCAAATCATGGCCATGATACACAAAACTGAGGCCATAGGGAAAGGGAATAATAAAGATCGGTGGCCATGGAGCAAAACTCAGTGATTTGGACAGTCATATTGCAGAAAATAAGGCAGCAACAGGGGATATTCAAGGGAGTCAACACAACAGTCAGAGGTGAATGCAGTGCTTGTATGGGACACTGGTTTTCTAAAGTCCAAGGCAGAAATGCTGAAGAAGATGGCAAGACAGAGCAACATCTGTACTGGGGATCCTGCCCCATCTGGCAGCTTGATTGGAACTAGTATCATATCTGAAGTTATTTATTTTTGACAACCTTTCGTTGTTGCCCTATGATGCTGGGGTAAGGATCCTTAAGGCATTTGTTATCCTGATACATTCCAGGCTGCAGTAGAGTTCCATGATGAGGATGTAACTGATATCACTACCTTGTCTAGAAAGGAGGCATGTATTCCACTGTTACAGATTGCTAGGGCTAGAGGAGAAGTTTGGGAGTGGCGTAAGCTGGGATTTTTCTGGAACCTCTCATCCCAGACCCAGGACAAGAAGCACCTGCTCTAGGTGATCAAGAAGTCTCTCATGGAAATAGGTATTGTGGCTCAATTGCTTTTCCTGGCTTCTTTTCAAATCACATACAATAATTCAAAACATATTTTTACAGATGCTGTGGTGGCTGAAAGTTTTATGAGCAAACTTGAACAATCTAATGTCCTGTCAGAGCAGGACTCAGATGAGGACAATGACTGATTTTGAGACTTTTTGCTAAGCATGCTCATGTTCTCTGTAGCCCTATATTGGTTTGGTGCTGGTTTATTATATGGGCTTAGTTTTTCAGATGGTTGCCTCATATAAAATTCTTTTTGAGGGGTCTAGCACTGACATTTAAATATTTATGTCCTTGTGCCTTTAGATTTTATTTTAGTCCCTCACTTCAGCTCTTGTAAGTCCTGTGAGTAGAATGGTTTAAATATTAACATGTGAGACATACTATTCAGATCGTGGACTATGAACATTTAGTTAAAAGGTTCCTTCCCCATTCACAGTGTTTAGTAGGACACCTTAGTGTGAAGGGTTATAATTCAACTTAACTGAGCACAAACTGTCTATATTATCATTTGCTTTCTCTTTACATGTAATCAGCCCTCCCTCCTCTTATTCCTGTGAGAGGTGGGAAAAGCCTGCAAATGGAACTTATTTAATTTTATTTCTGGTTACAGTTCTGATTCCAGGACTTCATCCTTCTGAACTATATCTATTTTCATTGTATAACTGGACATTTAGGCTATAGCTGAGCCTACAAAGTGATGTGACTGTTTTTCAGTGTTCCTGAGTCATATCTTGTATATAGTTCATTAAGCAGTGCTAGCCAGGATACAAAACAGTAATGTTGCAGTACAATGCAAAATCCTGCTGTACACTTAAGGAAAGAGTGTATCTCAATGGTAGTTAAGCCCTGTGTCATATAATGTTTCATTATGTTTCACTTACTACAAGTTACTGTGTTGAATCATGCTTGCTCCACTGTATATCTTAACCATATGCACGTACTGACCTGGTTACACCTGACAGTCTGCTCTGAGCATGCTCAGTGCCATATTCAAAGGCACAGCAAGTGTGGTGCTCTACTGTTAGAATGTGAATAGCATTCTAACCACTACCAGGCACATAATCAAAAGACAGCACGCATTTGCTGTGAAGTGCATACTGGTATACTATATTTGGATGGTTCTGGAAGTGCTAAAAAGCTGATTGCATACAATCCGTATTGCTTCTTTTCCACCTCAGTATGAACTACTATTTAATTATTTCAAAACCCTTGCTTTAACATCACGCACAGTGCTGCACAGGTAACAACACACTCCTCCTGACAGTAGGCTGTGGAGGTTGTTCATTAGTGGGAGCCTTGTTCAGAGTAGACAGTTTGGTGTTAACTCTGAGGGGGTAGCCTCAGTAGAGGAACCTAGACACAGAAAAGAAAGATGCTAGAGTGCCCTTGTGCTTATTTTTGCCTGAGTCCCTGATGACTCACTCAAGATCAAAGAGACTTCATCCAGCTCAACACTGATCCCTTGTCCAGTTGCCAGGAGGGAAATCTAGGCATCCCAAACAGATCATAGGACAAGGGTCTTGGTGCAAATTTGTGAGAGATTTAGAAAACATGTAGAGGACCACTGGCAGGGTGTGGGGACCCCAGGGAGGGGTCCCTCAAGGGAGGTTGCCTGATTGCCAGCTAGCTTGCAGTGTGTTTTCCACTGACCTCTGTGGGAGACCATGGAGGGGAAAATTCAGAAATTCTAGTTCTATGCCCATGCAAACAGAAATCCCCCCCCAAAAAAATAGAAGATGAGGCTCCTGTGAAAAGAAATGCTGCAAGAAAAGGTAGTAGATTTGTCTGCAGCAGGAACAAGGTGAGCCTGGGTGGGAGGCTTCTCCATGTGGCTGCAACTGTTCTGCTTCATGGGGGACATAGTCCATGAGGGACTGATAGTTGGTTTGCTGTAGATATTCATGGCTATGCACGGCACTATACAGACATAGCTTCAGTTGCTCTAGTAAGGAAAAGTAGTAGCAGGTAGTTGTGCATAGAGATGCAGTGAATTTACATTCTGCCAGCGAAGTGCCCACAAAGTGGGCACTTGGCATTGTCACTCCACTATGCGGAGTGGCCAATGCAAAAGGCTCACTTCGCCTAGTAATTATTACTTCTCATTGCCATTCTGCCTTAATGTGAAGTAAGGCAAAGTAACAACAATATTTGGCAGCCCTTCACACACACAGTCACCAAAATTAATGTGCATCTCCAAAATGCTCATGTCTTGTGTCCAGAAAACTCCTCAGTGCTGATTAAGTGTAATGAGAGCACAAGAAATGCAAAGTCTCCCAAAATTAATAGCGCACTCAGATGTCATGCATGCAGTAGTCACACACAGTCACCAGAATTAATGTGCATCCCCAAAATGCTACTGTCTTGTGTCCAGCAAATTCCCCAGTGCTGACGAAGTGAAATGAGAGCATAACAAGAAATGTGAAGTCTCCCAGAATTAATGGTGTACTCTGTCATGTGCCCAGTAGTCATACACAGTCACTAGAATTAATTTGCATCCCTAAAATGCTACTGTCTTGTGTCCAGAAAATTATCCAGTGCTGAAAAAGTGAAATGAGAGGGTAACAAAAAATGCAAAGTCTCCCAGAATTAATGGTGCACTCTGTCATGTGTGCAGTGGTCACACACAGTCACCAGAATTAATGTGCATCCCCAAAATGCTACTGTCTTGTGTCCAGCAAATTCCCCAGTGCTGACGAAGTGAAATGCGAGCGTAACAAGAAATGCAAAGTCTCCCAGAATTAATGGTGTACTACAAAGGTACAGACAGATTAAGATTGCGCTGTGCACTCAAGAGATGCAGACACAAAGGCACAGCACCTAACCAGTGCTTGTAAGTCACAAATCCAAATCTGGAAAAGAATACCTTTTGCCAGTTGGGGAGGGAGGTAGTGCACAACAGTAACAGTCCACTACCAGTAAAGATACCACAAAGCAGTATAAAAAAATTCATGCAGGTGCAGTGGATAGCAAGTTCACACTGCCGCAGTTACTCTGTGACACAATAAAAGGTGTCTGTTTTAATGGCACGCATCACACACACACTCACTCACACTACAAGTAATGTGTAGCAAATCGAAAACCTTTAGTAATATAACCAAATGTTTTAAACAAACTGAAATTATACACTGCTGCATCACAACAATCGAAAAAAAATGTCAAGAATTACTGAAAATATTATTGTGCGTACATTAACACAGCTATACAAGAAAAATATAACCAAAACAGAAAGACTGCCTTTTTCTCCCAGTTAATCTACCTACACCACAGACACGCCCCTCCCCCAAAGCACACTTCACAGTACACAGATTGACTGTTCTAAATTAACATTCAAAATCCACACACAAACAATAAACACTCGATAATATGAGCACAGGAGGGTTTCCTATACTCGATGTAGTAAATTGTGAGCAAAAAAATAGCTCAAAAATACTTTTTTTAACAGCTTTTAGAGGATTTGAATCGCAGAGCTCTGAGAGGAAACTGTCTCCATCTTCCACTACACACACACTACACAGAACTGAGGCTGTACAGAACAATCTAGAGCCCATGTGACCTGCAAGCCCATAAAGCACTGCAAAATTTGCCTTTGGCGCTCAAGAACAAGGCGAAGTAAGGCAAAGTACATCGATTTCAATGTACTTCACCTTAAAATTGGTGGAGAAGTGGGTTGGGGAAGGCAGAATAATGCAAAGTCATTGTTTCCAATGGACTTTGCCTTCCCCATTATAACGCTAAGTACTCCGCTTCATGTTACTGAGCACTTCACGGATTTTGCATTACTCTGCGAATCACTTTGCAGAGCGAATTTCGGCCACTTCACCCACCACTAGTTGTACAGGAGGCACTGGGCCCTTGATCACTCACCTAAGGATGGCATAATAAAAATAGCAAGGGATGTAAGGTAAAAATGAAGTCACCACTAGCAAATACATATAGATACATTGCTACATTCATAAAGGATCAATCAGAATCAAGTTTAATTGGTACTGCAGATTCTTTATTAAGTGTACTACAGCAAACACACAATCAATAAGTTATAGAGTTTCATGGCATGGAGTGTTTTGTTTGTTGTATGTTTTTTTTAAAAAACAGACACCATGCAGTGCACCAGTCCCCTCTGAACATAAGAGTCTCCTCTACAGTTGTGTGGAATGTGGAATACTGCTGGTGCAATTTGTATGGAAAGGCATTTCGGCTTCCAGAATACTTTTCAGAATTTCTTTCTGAATTGCACAGAATTTTGAAAAGCATTTCTATGTAAGCTGCAGAATAACTTTCCACAGTTTATGTAAACTGTGGAAAAATATCTTACGGATTGCTGAGAAAAAATCTACAATGGGAGGGCTTTGCCTATGATTCAATGCGGGGAAATAACTCCTCCCATTACTTCAGTAAAAGCCAGCCTCCTCCCACAAACTATACTCAGAACAATTCATGTTCTTAATGGCTGCATGCACCCTGTGGCTGTACTCTTTCTTTCTGTTTGTCCTTTTGTTCTCTCCTTATGCTAGGTCTCCCTGCTGCTTTCAGCCACTGCTCAGCCTTTCCTCAGCAGTTTGCTGCCCCCTCTTTTGTTTGTGTGTCCTTGATGCTTCCCTGTCTTTCCCTTCTATTCTCTGCCCCCGTTCTCCCACTTGCTCTTCTGTTCCTCTCCTCCTGTTTCCTGTCATTTCACCCTTGTGACATTTTCTGTCTGCAGTCCTCCTTCATCCCTTTCTACCTTCCTCCTTTCCATTCTCCTTCCTAGTTCTCTCCATGACTCTCCACTCTTTTCCCTGGTTTTGCTGCTGTCTCACTCCTTGGGCTAATTTCTTTTGGGGGTCTCTTTGTTTTGTTCCATTCATGTAACTCTCTCCTCTTTGGGGTTGTGATGCAGCAGACATCACCACCCAGTTTGAAGCTCCACACTGCTTCACTTTTTGCTCCATACTCTCACTCTCTGCCTCAGTTCCCCTCTTCTACACCTCTGCAATTCGATCCAGCAGTTTTGCCATCCAAAATTCAGAATAATTCAATTTGCCTACCACAATACTGCACAAAGGATTATAGGCATTACATTTACAGCTGAGGGCAGCAGCTTTGGGATTTACAGTACTGCATTTTATGATAACATGTTGTCCCATCTCCTTGCCTATAATCCAACAACACTTGGCCCATACAGCCTTATCTAATAGCTGCCACTGAAATTTCCTCGAGCTCATATATGCTACAGCATTTTTTCAAGTTTTTGAAACATTTCCAACCATTTACTTTCATTCCTTTACACATAAGGGCTGCAATAAAGTCATGAAACCATAGGCGGGACCTTGTCATGAGTCATCTGCAATAAATTTTGTTATGAATTGAATTTGCCTTTGCATCCCTCTATTTGAGGTTTGTGTGTGTCTAAAACCTTTGGTTGACAATGAAACCATTGTAATCTAACTGCTCTGGAACATCTGTGAGTGCATTTCATAAGAAAATAATGAACATACTAACCCACTGAAATTAATTTAACAATTCATAATAAACTTAAGCATATAACCCTGCTAGTTAATCCAACTCAAACAAAGGAGATAGTCCCTACCATTTCAGTTCAACTCTTGCTCTCTAACATTACTTCTTTCCTGTTCTTCTGCTCCTCACTACTTTGCTGCCTCAGTCTACATTGCTACCTCCTATTTCACGCCTTCTTCTTATTCTCCTCTGTCTCCATTTCTTCTAAGCAGAAGCAAATGATTTGATACCTTTTAATGGACCAACATAGATGTAACAAGAGCAGAGTGCTCTAGCTTTCAGACCAACAAGTCCTTCATCAGAAGAGTAATGGCAGTTATTTAGAAAAAAACAATACTTTTAACAGCTAGATCATGCAGAAAAAACCCCAGAAAAAATCCCCATTGGTTTAAAATACTCATTTAAAAAATAGAAGGTGATGTCAGAGAAGCTACACAGTGCCATGTTACCTTAAGCTGGGAGGGTCCCAGGGTCAAAGGTGCTTGGTGCAAAGCATATACAAAGAATTCCACTGCATAGAAATTCAATTGACATGAAATAACATTATTTGGGCAGAGGGCTCTTAAATCAAGCTATGAGTGTCACAATGTGTATAAGAATGCAATTACTGAAAAACAACCCCCACCGGATTAAAGACATACTAAGATTGTCTTAGGACTCCAAGAAGTTTCAATGTATGTATTACAGACAAGAAATTACCAGTAAAGCTGTCTTAAAAAGATCAGTACACACTGTACAATGTGTAAAACTAAGCTGGACCCATTACCCAGCTATACTCTTCAGCTAGATAGTATGCCCCATAAACTTCAAAAGCCTCTAGTGTAGTAACTGGACATTATAAATGATAATATAACTATAAATTGACAGTATTAGTGTCAAACAAAAAACTCTTGTTAAGGACCACCAAAGGATTAAGACCATGCAGCCTGATATGTACTGATGCCAATAAATTCTCAGTGTATAACAACTTGATGTACTGGATCTGTTCTTATAAGGACTAATATGGCAAGCACTAAATCTAAATTTCTTCTAAGCAGTTACTCCACTCTCTCCATTCTTATGCAGACCTCACCAGCAGCTCTACCAGTCTCCATCTCCCTAACTTGTACCAATAGGAGGTGTACATATGTAGGTAGAGTTTGATGTTGTCCACCAGAGGCAATAGTCTGCAACTTCAATCAGTCAGCAACAGGTGAAATGAATTTCTCATTTCAAATCCAATCTATTTCAAATCATCACCTCTCAAGGCTCAGCTAACGTCTGCTAGATATATGATTCTGCAACACTCTTTGTCCAAACATATTCAATGCACACCAAGGCTTGGCTTTATCTGCCAGATGTGTGATCTTCGACTCCCAAGTCATCTACTACAACTCATGTAATCAGCTCTTAGGAGGTCACTAAGTGTAAGTTAGATCACCTTTGTCTGCTAAAGATGGACTGTACAACTTTACGCAAACCACAACATAATGAACTTACTTTCATTCTGAACGCCAGCATTTACTCAACATATCCATCTTACAGCTTGACTTCACCATCAGGTTGATTCTGCTACATTCAGCTCAAGGCAAACATAGTCCACTGAAGCCATTCTTATCTACATCATTTCCAGTTCTTGGATGTGGTGCTTGGAGTCCATCTCCTTTTCACCTTCTCAGTGCCACCTGTGGTAATGCCCCACCACCCTTATGGTTTCTACACCTTCCAATTCCAGTGAAGGTCCTCCGGGTTATTTTCAGACTTCTTTGGACATGCATTCATCTTGCAAAACCTTCACTTCCATAACCAATGAAGCCTCTACTACCTTTTCGGATTCTTCATCTTCAAATTATGAAGATGGTCCTCAGGGTTCCCCTCATACTTTTTCAGACATGCATCCAGCTTGCAAAGACCCTTGTGTCCATGCTCAAGGAAGTCTCTCCCACTTTATTGACCTCATCTACAAGAGGCAAGAATCTGCAACTGTCAATCCATTTGCATCATATCAAATTCTCATACTGACTTGATCCTGTTCACCAAATCTATGATTCTGCATCATCATCTAGCCGTAACATATTATATTGTTCATAGCTCATTTTCATCCACCAGAGTGAGATTCTGCATCTTCATTTATCCAGCAAACAATTTACCTACAGTTTTCAATTTATCTGCGATTCAATGCTCATCGTTGCATGCCAGAGTAGATTCTACAACCAGCAAAACTAAGCATATACAGCCTACTACATGTTCAGTACATGACAGTATTCAGCACCCAGTTCTTGCTGCCTGAGGGTCAACCTCTTTCTGAATCCAACAGCAGTAATACTCCCCACAAATTGTGTCAAGCGACACTGTTCTCTATCCTCTATAGTTTATGTCAGGCTCAAGTTCCTCAGCTTGAGGCCTGCTCATCTGGATTGTACTTCAAGGTCCTACTGGCTCTATGGCATCTCAACTTCTATTCATTGTCATTGTCAGATACCAAAGAAGGTCCTCAGGGTTCCCCTCAAACTTCTTGAGACAAGCCTTAGTAATACAAAGATCACCATTTGGGTTCTCCGCTTGGGGTTTGTCCTCTGAAATGCAATACGAAGTGTCTACTGGCACTTGAATTCTCCATTCCTACCGTTCTACATTTTAGATTCCAAGAGGGCTCTCTGGGTTCCCTTTGGGCTTCTTTAGATTCACATCCATCTGCAACAGACCTCCTCCTTTTTAATCGATACTACACTTTCATCTTTCAAAGAAGGTCCTCTGGGCTCCCTGTTGACTTCTTCAGGCATGTATTCCTCTCGCTAAGGTCACACAACCATCACTTCACATAGGTTCCACTGTCATGCCTTATGTCTAAATTTGGAACTTCAGCATTTTGCCTTCAGCTCAGCATGAAATAAGAACCATTTGATTTACAGCTGCTACATTTCTGCCATCCAACAATCCTACTCCTAATCTGTTCTATTCCCAGCAGCTCCTGATGCCCTTCTGCAATTTGAGAGTCATGGCTCAGGCTCACCACATTCATATCAGAGTTACAGACATATTGTTTCTTGAAACATGCCTTCCTCACAGCCTTTTTCTGCTCCAACTTTGCATTATCTGCTATTCTCCATTCACCATCCATATCGAAGGAAGATGCTCCTCTGAGTGCCACATCATCCAAATGCCTTATTTAATTCATAGCTGCCAAGTCATGAGAATTCAACTTCCAATTTCTTTTCAGCATCTTGAGTTTCTGTTCAGGTTCTCAGCATGGATATCCAAGATGGACAGGCATAAATGAGATTAGCATCTTACAGAAGATATTCCATCACATTAAAGTCAAAAGATCTCAGCAGTATTTAAATCCAGGAATCACCCTCACTTTCTGGTGATGTTGTGATGTACTTCATTCTGATTTTGTCTGAAAGTGAGGTACCAGACTTATTTATTGACATCCAGACATTTCTGTGACTATCACTGGTCCTTCTCCTCAAAGCTGCTGCCACATTAATGTGTTTACATTAACCTGAACAAAGTTAGTTTGACAAACAACCTGTTTTTGTTCACCTACTGAGCTCTAAGCATACTCCTGCCCCCTGTGCAGCTCCTTGTGAGTTGCTTAATCTTTTCCTTTGAACATGCTTGATGCCTCTTCATTCACTACTCAGACAGATTATTAAATCAGTTGTAACAACTCCTGATTCTTCTCCTCTCAACACTGCTCCACAGGATTACTCACCACCTTTCATGCTCACTCTGATAAATGATGAAAACAGTAACTACCTAGAGGAAAATAATTTGTATATACTGTGCCTATAAAAGGTTCTCAAGTTTGGCAGTTAATTTCTGTCTCATCTGAAGTCTTATGTCAATACAATATCACATCCTCTTCAAAAACCATGTCTTTTTCATGATTTAGCTTCAATCTTCAGCATGACAAAATTTTCAGCTCATCTTGTACTCACTACCCAAGCAACTCATACTTCACTTGGAAGAAGTATTCCTCAATTGTACCTACCAATTAATTCATCGATCATGTCCTTGTATCTATTATGCTGCCTCAAAAGCATCATGCATTTATAGCTATTTCATCCAGAATCTTTGCTTGTTCAACATATCCATCTGTCCTTCAGTTATCTCATACTCATTTTGATTTCTTTTCACAACAACCATTAGCCCTAAACACCTCCATATCAATGGACTCAATTCTGGAACTCTTTGGACATGCTGCATATTACATCAATTATTCCTGTTTCATCAGCTGATTATCCAACCTCCTAATCTCAAAGAATTGCTTACATCATTCACATCTTATGTGGCAATCTAGATATCAAACAGACTTATGTAATGTTGGTGACTCCCCGAGAGTGAGTCCCCACAGAGTGAAGATAGACTGCAGACCATGGGAAGGGTGACTATGCAACAAGGGTGACTGCACAACAAGGGTGACCTGCAGGGAGAGTTTGGGCAGGAGGCAGAGGCTGATGGGATGTGTAGCACTGCACACCCATGCCACAGGGCACTCAGGCATGGGCATGCACATGAGGGGAAACTGGCACTGAGCATGCCCAATGAGGCCTATGACAGAGGGCAAAATGTGCAGGGTGACAGGGTGAGGGTGACAGCACAGGGCAACAGGCCATGAACAGCCATAGAGTGGGCCACAAAGAGGGTAGAGCAGGGGCACAGGAAAACATGGGGGGACCACAAGGCAGCAATGCCCAGGACAGCAGCATGCCTGCCATGGCAGGGTGGAGCTCAGGACCACCACAGCTGCACCACCAGGTGACTGCAGGGTGGCAACAAGGGGGATGGCCCATGCGGCACTGGGGTGAGGGTCAAATGAGCAACCCAGGGAGATGCGATTAATGAGCCATACCACGGTGGTGCCACTCCACTGCTGGGCTCAGTATCAGCCTGCTGTGCCCATGCCACATGGTAGCAGGTGGCCTGTGACAGGTGGACAGACTGCAAGCAGCTGGACAGAGAACATTAGCCAGCAACAATGCCAGGTGACATTGCCATATTCCACCACATGTCCGGTCACACATGAAAGGTCAAGTTGTGTGCCAGGCCACAAAAATAGTCATAGTGGCTCCATGTGGTGTACCCTGCCACCATGGTGGCAGTGTGGGTATTCAGGTCATGGTACCGGCAATGGACCTGGGAGGCCTCAGCCATGGAGACCAACTGCTTGGACTGGACCATGGTCATCCACTCCTCTTCGTGGAGGCAGGCGAGCAGACACCAAATGCTTGGGATGGCAATACCCAATTCTGGTGTTGAACACCCTGTGCCACCCCTCCACAGCATTATTGATTCTGGCAAGGCCCTTGATGGTTGCTTCATGGCAGTTCCACTGTTCAATTGGGAAGGTGGCATGTGTGTGACTGGACCTGCCACTGGGGTGATGGATACAGGTGTCCTCGAAGTAAGTGAGGATCAGCTGCAGCACCTCCTCATTTTGTGCCACATATTCCCATTCCTGTATCTCCTGAAACACTGCAGGCACATCAGATGGTGGGACGAATGATAGTGCAATCAGCATCTGGAGGTGCAGGGCAAAGTCCGGGTCAGTGGTATACAACTGCAGGACCTCTGGGCACTGCTGGATTTTGTGCCAGGTGGCCTGTGAAAAGTGGAAGAAACAGTACCAGATATGGGTGTCTGAGAACAGGGTGGACACAGTGCACCGGCTGGCATGCTGTAAGTCCAGCAGAACAGAGGTGTATGCTGGCGCCTGACTGGATTCACAACTGGCCCAGCAGCCATATATATGTCTGTGCCCTCCTGGTGCAGGTGAGAGCAAACACAGCTGGCAGGACTGCTCCTGACTGGACAGTGTGTACTATGTATGGCTGGTTGAAAAGGGATGGGCATGCCTGGAATGTGCCATCCATGAACCAGTCAGGGCAGTCCACCAGCTGCTATTGATTCCTGTCAATGGTGTATATGACCAGACAGTCCCACTCCCGGCCACTGTCAAACAGCAGGAACCATGTTCTGTCACCCGCCATGGTGAAGTCCTCTGGTATCACAAGGTCGGGGACAGTTGTTGGTGTATTGGACCACCAGTGCCACATGCCACACATGCAGTACAGGCTGGCACAGTAGTTGCACCCCTGGCACTCTTCACACAATGGCCACCGGTATCCCCGACATGCTCACCACCGTGACCTGTGATGCACTATCCATGGTTCTCCGTGCCCTGTCCCACAGCGTCCCAACAACTCGCCACATGCCAACATCCACTGCATACAGGGCATGGTGGTGCTCCCACAAGGTGGCCACTGTGTTGTTGTCCACAGTGTGTAGATGGGTGAGGCAGTTGTACCTGTGGGCCTCTGCGCACCACAAGTGCACCTTTTCAGGACCCACCTTGTCCCAGCAGTATACGTAGCCATTATGCACAGCTAGAGGTTTGCCTTGCTGTCTTTACACATCCTGTGTATAGGGTGGCAGTTCTGTGGCTACTGTGGGCATTCCCCCTGTAATGGATGGTCTGCAGCCCTGCCCAGTGCTGCCATGGGGCCCCCCCTTCCTGTCCAATCCCTTTATCCCATATTGTGCTGCCTGGCTCCCACCTCATGTCCCATGGACACCTCCTGATGGCTTGTTGTTCACCCTTGTCCTGCCAGGGTGAGTACCTGTGGACCTGCTAGTAGGGGGGTCTGCTTCTCTGGTGGTTGTGGTGTTGTGCTGGTCTGGGAGGGGGTGTGGTCAGCAATGGACACAGCATATCTGCATGTCTGGTAGGTGATCATTGCTGCTCACAAAAAGGGTCTGGCCAGTGTTTCTTATGTTTGTCACCAATGCTACACCAGTAGTACTAACTGACCCTTTGCACCACCTTCATGTGGTCTGGTGTGCATGCCTTGCAGGACCTCTGCCTCTCTTTGAGTTGCCAGCCATGTGGCCCGCAGCAGGTGCTCACTCCTCGGCTTCTCAGGCCTATCTGGCTCACTGGGTGGTCTGTATCCACTTGGGGTTTCACCCTTGCAGGGCTGCAGCATGGCTCACTCTTGTGCTGTTGTTCAGCAGTACTGTGCATTCGCCCTTTTGGCTGCCACTGTTCCTACCTTACCCACCCAGACTGAGCCTGTATTCCTGCACTCTGCATGGCTGCAACCATATCAAACTACTTCCACTTCAAATACTATCTTAGCACAAAAATTAAGATCATTACCCAATTCATCATAATTGGTGCCTAGAAGCCATCGACCAACTCCTGCTAATTTGCTTTGAGTTTTCTTCAGCCTTTCTGACTTTCAAGCATACAGAAAGTTGCATCTGAGAACTCTTTACTATGCCTTGGACTGAATTATCATGCTCATCAGGACAATTCTCCATACAGAGTCAGCACCATCAGCATCCATATTGTCATCCCTGCTCCATTATCTCGGAACTTATGGCCTTAATTAGAAAACTCTTGCCTGTCACTGCAGAACCACTCAGAAGCATCAGTAATAGTTTGTAGTTATCACAGTGACACTGATTGTTTTCATGGAGCATGTCATGCTTCTCTGAATCAGCAACAGCAGTGTAAACCAAATCTTGCTGTTGGTTCAATTGGTCCTTCATTTGACATGGATCCACAGCACCACGGCAACCATACTGCATTGCACTTTTGACCTCTGCCATGAGTACTTCAGAATCGTTTACTGAAAGAGGTGCTCCAATAGAACCCTCTCCTTCTGTATCAATGTTGTCCTGTGAATTCCAGGAGTATCTTCCTCAAGTTACTGTATAGCCTTTTCCACCTGTTCTTTTTTTCCAGCTCTAATCAGCAAATATATGCCTCTGACTGCTCTGTTTTGAAAGTCTCATATGTCAAGGAGAACTGCTCTTCATATGTATCGCAGTCACCTTTAAATGAGGTTTTATCCCTCCATGGCTTAAATAAGAAAAGAAGAACAAAGTAATAATGCTCTGTGCTCTCAGCAGTTGACAGACTTAGATTACAATGGTCAATTAACTAAGATTTCTGTCTCTTCGCAAGACTACCTTCCAAACCCGTGACTTTTAAATTGTCTTTCGCTGGTTCAGGTGCAACATCAGCTTTGTAAACATACCATATAGCCACCTCAAAGAGGTGCATGTCTTCCATGGCATAGTGTCACTTGGGGTAGTAGGTTTCAATCAAGTTATTCTTCAAAATATTCTTTGAAGAAGGTCGTCTTAATGCCAGGTCGTCAATGTTTTGATGAGGCTTCAGGACACACCTGTGTTTCTCTTTGTAGTTCACACTGAGAAACCAGATGGGATCAGATTTCCCATACAAGCACATCCCAATCAAACGATCACTGGCTTCATACGCACCACATACCTTGTGTGATAGTGTTTTCGATCCCAGCAACCAGAGCCATGACATAATTGATCTACTGGCATTTGCAATTTGCTCCAAAAGTTCTTGCAAGCTTGTTTGCTCATGTTTCGTAATTTACAAAGTCAAGTACCATACAAGAGCGAAAGAGTTGTCAGTGACAAACTGAACATCTATGTTAGCCTGCCACATCAGGAGAAGAAAAGAACGGTAATCATTAATCTACACCTCATTCCTCCTTACTGGTTAGCTTATATATCCTCTTTGTAGAATTTCTTTGAGGTGATGTCACATTGCTGATAATAAGTCATTCATGTGGCCCTGCTCACATACATGCCTAGGGAATCCAAAGTGAAAACTGGCGTACCACTGAGCATGACTTTTAACCAGATGGAGACAATGCGTGCTACACAGGTGATGCTGGAACATCTGTACCAGCTTCCATAGTGTAGGACTCTCATATTTGTCAGGTATCTGACAAGTTATATACCACTTGAAGTTGAGAACTTCTGAAGCTTAATTTTTGCCAATGTGTGGAGCATCCTTAACCCACAGAAGCATATGGATATGAGGCTCTCGATGTGCCTGATACTCCATTCTCCAGAAATGGTGTTCAACAAGTCCAAGAGGTGGATTCTCCTTTAACAGAATGAATTTCAAAATATCATGGAAATGGCAATGAAACTGTCATGAGACAGTCACTGGGTCAAGTGTGCACATCTCACCAAAAGTAAAAAAGTGATATATTTAATCCCATCTATATCAGCATTAGCCCACTTCGGTAGGTCTATCAACTCATCCCAGCTGTATTCAGCACAGCTCAGAGTAACAAACTATGTGGCTGCCCTGTACTCTCGAAGCATGCACATAACTTCAGAGTGTCTTCGTTACCAGTATTCCTTAGTACCATGCATACTAGAGAGAATGGAGGTCAGGGTAACCTGCCATGTCTCATCCTTCTCTTTCAACTTATGCAGAAACTCTATAGCTGTCATGCCTTCCAAAGAAGTTGTCAGCCATACAGTATGTGCTATGGATGCAGAGCGTATACTTTGTTCATGCTCCCACAGCAGGTGGAACAAATGCTAAATATTCCTCCTGAACTTGCCATCAATATTCAGCACTCTAGATGTTCAGTACTTGGCACCAGGGACCTACACTTCACGTGCATGTGAACATCCTCCTGGGCCTAGTGGGAACAAATCAGGAAAACATCGTGTTTCTAATGTGCTCTCCCAGATACTCACAGGACTACCTTCAACCTGTTTCATTTGGTAGAGGTCAGTATTGTCCCCAACTGGATCCCTTCCATGTAGAGTGTGAATTGTGTACTGTTCATACACATTCTCATTTGTGCTGATATCAACCTTCTCAATCATTGGCTTTCTTGTCTCCACTATTCCAAACTGTGTATCCATGTTGATGAGATCATTAATACTGAGATCTTTATAAAAAGGATTATTGTCATTAAGATACCTTACAGCACTTTTCACCTCCTCGACAGTCACAACATTCTGCCAATTAACTTTGGACTTTGTCGGGACATCATTAACCAAAATCACCTAGTTGTTTTCATAAGAAATTGCTTCCACGTTCTCTTGAGGAGGTAGTGGAAGATACATAATAGTACTCTTTAGAGATTTCACAAGCTCTTTTTATGGCATATTCCTCATACTTGTATTGAGTCACAGAAGGGTCTGGAATGGTTACATAGTTTGTATGAGAATCCATTCAAACATGTTCAGTGCAGCTGTCTCTGGAGGTTTACCTATGCCAATGCGACAGCATTGTTGTCGATGTTCGACATAGAGACATCCCCGATATTGACAGGCAAAATTTCGCCTATCAGACATCGGCCCATTTTTCAATTGGGGGCTGTGCCACCCACACCCCCTTCTATGGATTAACTCTGAGTTGGAGTTAACTCAAGGGGGGGGCGAAACCTGGCGAAAGGGCAAAATTTCACCAGTGGGTCCCCCACAGTGACATTTTTGAAACTTGTCGAAAATGTCACTGTGGGGGATTTTATCGATGGGGTTTCACCCTTCCGTCGGCATATCATCTCGGGAGGTGTCGCATCAGCCTCCATGTTGTTTAAAACAGACCTAGGAGGCAATTCAGTACCTTTTATCTTCCTAAAGCAGTACTTACACATGATAACCTTTGGGTCCAAGTCAAAGTTACACTTTAGGAGTAGGTACACTACCAAATGACCCCACATGAGATTGGATGACTGAATGTTCTCCCGTTCAACCTTAACAGTGTGTTCTCTGTAAGTGGGTCTATTACATGACACACAAACACAGTCAAATTTCTGTCTCTTTGACAATTTAGACTTTGCAATATGCTTGCCAACGGTTTGAATAATCTGTCTCCCTAACAGAAACAGTAGAACAATCTTCCTCTCTATTATCTTCTGAGACTGCATCAGAAGGCTGTGCATCTCATTGTGTTTCTCTGATGAGAACAGCAGCACCTTTCATACTACCTTCAGGCAATGAGCGATCATAAATTTTGCAACAGCATGCCTAACTTGATAAATTTTAAGAACACATTTATGCATTGCTGTGTTGTGTACAGCAGTCATGCACATGAAGTGGAAAACAATATCACAGACACTACTGTGCAAGCATGCCAAAGAATGGCCCATCAATCCAGAATATGGTCGCATTTCACAGTGGTCAATGTTCTCAAACAATTTGTAGCTTTATGTCCTTTTACTTACAACAAAAAGATTTACAAATTTCTTGATTTCATCAAATGATGTCTATCTTTCAATGCAAGACTCATCACATGGCCATGAGAGACACCTATGTCTGTGCTGTTCTTCTGTAGACTCAGTGTCCTCTTCTGTGTCATCTACAGCATTATTATGGGCAAGAGGTAAAACATTGCATACTTTTCCACCTGCATCAGCACACAGAGTAACCTCTTTTCTGTGTGGATGATATGATTCTTCCCAGAAAAATGCTTCTGAATGTTCTGTGTGTAGCCAATGCCCATCAAATCTGGGTCATGCCTGAAAATAGTCATTCCTATGGCTAGCGCAGCTATCCGCAAACAAAAATGAAATAAATAAATAAAAATGGGACAAAAGTTACGAACATATGAAATTTGCCAGCAGATAAAGGCCTAGAGGTCTATCAAGTCTGCTCAAATGTGCAGCTAGCACCCCTTATTCTGCAGCTGCCCCTCTCTTCCACCCTTCCCCTCCATTGACCCTCCACCTTGTCCTGTCCCATCCCCTTTTGAAGCAGTCCACTGTTCTACTGGATACCACTTCTACAGGTAACGCATTCCACCCAGCTACCACCCTCTCTGTAAAAAAGTGTCTCTGCATCTCCCTCCTAAACCTTCCTCCCTCCAGTCTTATAGCATGGCCCCTGGTGTCCCTTCCTTCCCCTCCCTTACTTTGAACAGCCCATCTGTACCTGTCTTGTTTACTTCTTTCATGTACTTAAAGGTTTCAATCATGTCCCCCCATCCTTCCTCTCCTCCAACGCGTACATGTTCAACTACCTCAGCCTCCTCTCATATAAGTCCCCCAGCCCCTCGATCATCTTTGTCACCCTGCACTGCACCCCCTCCAGTAACTTAATGTCCCATCTCAGATACGGGCACCAGTACTGCAAGCAGTACTCCAGGTGTAGTCTAACTAATGACCTATACAGTGGCAGAATCACCTCCTCCTCCCTCCTCAAGGATGTACCTCTTGCAATGCAAACCAGCATTTTGTTGGCCTTTGCAGCTGCCTTCCTACATTGTGCTGAGTTGTTTATTGACCGTGTAATGAGCACCCCATAGAATTTTCATTTAATGGAAGATAAAGACTGGTTGGCCCACCTAGTCTGCCCATTTCCCTACCTGATGGATAAGCTGTAGATTCTAGTTAATCAACCCTTTCTGTGAAAAAATACTTTCTAACATAACCTCTGAGCCATCCCCCCTCTATCTTCATATTGTGTCCCCTGGCTCTTGCACATCTCTTTTTCTGAAAGATGCTACCGTCTTGTACTTTGTTAATTTCCTTGAGATTCTTGAAAGTTTTTATCATGTCCCCCCCTTTCCTCAACTGTATACACATTAAGCTGCTTTAGTCTGTTCTTATATGTCTTCTGGTGCAGACCCTGCACCATTTTGGTTGCCCTCCTCTGAACAGCCTCCACTCTGTATATGTCTTTGCAGAGATGGGGTCTCCAGAATTGCACATAGTACTCCAGATGGGGTCTCAACAACTATCTGTACAGAGGGATAACAACTTCCTATTTTCTTCCAGAACCTTCTCCTCCTCCTCCTCCTCTGTCGGCTAGCTGCACTCCCACCAGCTGATAACTCCTCCTTGAGTTCTTCAACCCAAAATGCAGCACCTTGCACTTTTTGGCATTAAACCCAAGTTGCCATGTGTCTGATCAGATTTTAAGCTTTGCCAGATCATCCTGCAACCCCTGCCATCCCCCTAGGTCATCCACCACTGCTCCTATCAAGGTATTATCAGCAAACAGACTGATCTTGCTCTTGATGTCCAATGATATGTCTGCAATGAATATCCCAAACAACACTGGTCCCAACAATGAGCCCTATGGAACACTGCTCATCACTACCCTTGAGTGTGAGAGCTCCCCACCTACCTCCACCCTCTGTTGCCTTCCCTAAAGCCAGTTCCCTACCCATCTCACCAGCTTTGCACCCACCCCTGTGCCTTCTAACTTACTTCACAGCCTCCCATGTGGCACCGAGTCGAATGCCTTACTGAAGTCCAGATACAAGACATCCACTGCATGGCCCCTGTTCTGCTGCCTAGTTACCCAGTCATAGAACTCCACAAGGTTGGTTTGGCATGATCTGCCATGTATGAAGCCATGCCGTCTTCTGTCCTGTAGTTCTTTGGCCTCTAGGAGGGCCATCAGCCTCTCCTTAAGGATAGTCTCCATCAGCTTACCCAAGATGTATGTGAGGCTCAGTGGTCTGAAGTTCCCCGGTACATCCTTGGGGCCACTCTTGTGTAGGGGCACAATATGAGCCATCCTCCATTCCTGAGGAACACACCCTGAGTGTAGTGAGGCATTAAATAGTTCTGCCAAAGGTCCCACAAGGACCTCTGCCAGCTCCTTCAGTACCCTGGGGTGGATGCCATCTAGGCATCCTCAGTGCCTTCTAACTCTCACAAACTCTGCCCTCCATGATTTCCTCATCTGTCACCCCCTCCTCCCTTGTTTCTGTTGTTCCTCCCCCCTTGGGAATCACCCCCTCTTCTCCTTAGTAAATACCAAGCAGAAGTAATCATTTAGGGCTTCTGCCTTATCGCACCCTGCTTCCACCCAACCCCCCTCCTTCCTAATCCTTACTATGTGCCCTTACAGCTCCTTTTCTCTCTGATGTACCTAAAGAAATCCTTCTCCCCCTTCTTAATGCCTTATGCCAGCCTGAGCTCCGTAGATGCCATGGTTCCCCTTACTGCCCATGTAAATGCCTTTGATTCCATCAGGTACTCCTCCCTGTCCACCCCCTCCCTGTTTTCTTATACCTCCTAAAAGCAGCTCTTTTCCTCCTTACCTTTCCATGACCTCCTTGCTCAACCAGCTTGGATTCTTAGCCCCAGCCTTCTTTCTCTGGGTCTTGCAGCAGGTTTTGGTTGTCTCCACTATCCCCAACTTTATGAGCTCCCACCACTGGTTAGTGCCCATACTAGGTTGAATTCTGGCCAGGTACCCTTTTACCACTTCCCCCATCCTCCCAAAGTCTGCCCTTCTGAAGTCCAGCACTCTTGTGCCAGATTCCACTCCTTTCTTGCCCATATCCAATGTGAGCCATACTGAGTGGTGGTCACTCCCTGACAGTGGTTCTTCCACTGCAACTTCTCTCACAAACTCCCCATTTGCCAGTACAAGGTCAAGGGTATTCCCTAACCTGGTTGGTTCACTGACCATATGCTGCAGAAAGCTGTCCTGGAAGGCATCCAGCAGTAACTTCTCCTTTCTATTCCTGGTTGTTGAGGTACTCCATCCACTCCTGGCATGTTGAAGTCCCCTGCAATCACCACACTACCTTTCTCACAGGCCCTCCTGATCTGTCCCGCTAGTTCCCTGTCTAACTCCTCCATCTGAGAGTGTGGCCTGTACACCACTCCCATTCTGAGAATCCTATTCTTGGAATCTTGGATTTGCATCCAAAGTGACTCCGTACTACCCTCCTCCTCTTCCTCCCTTACACACTTCAGTCCTTCCTTCACATATAGTGCCAACCCCCCTCCTTTCCCAATCACCCTGTCCTTATGAAATAACCTGTACCCTGGTACAGATAGGTCCCAGTTATTGTACTGGGTGACCCATGTTTCTGTGATGGCTGCAATGTCCACCTCTTCCTCAGCCATGAGTACCTGTAACTCTGCAGTTTTCCTTCCAAGGCTCCTAGCATTAAGGGTAACTATCTTCCACCCTTTCCTCCCTCTCCCATCCTGCTCTCCTTTACTAGCATCACCAATAGTACTTGCCATTTGTCCTTTCTCACTGTTATGGGGGGTAAGCTCATATGGTTTCCCAACCTGTGGTCTCTGCATGTTTCTTTCCCACTTGCCACCCCTGCTCCTAGTTTAAATGCACAGCTTCCTCTATGTACTCCTCCATCCTCTGTTTCAACACTCAAGTGTATTCTGTCCTTGGCATAGAGACTACTGTCCTCCCAGGTCCCTCCCACCCTCCCAAACAGCCTATGCCCTTTAGCATGACACCAGTGTCTTAGCCATCTGTTAAATTCTCTATTCTCAGGTTGCTTGTTGTGCTTGCCTTGGGCACTATCTCTGAAAAAGTTACTGATCTTCCTGCCCCCTCACATGATTGTTCTAGTTCCTCAAACCTCCTCTGGACTATATCTACTGTCTTGTCAGCCAGGTCATTCATCCCAAGATGTATAATTAAATGAGGCTTGTCCCTGTCCCTTCCAGCATATTTCAGAACAGATTGTCCCACTCTTTCCGCTGTCATTCCTGGCATGGCCTCCACCTAAATACGACTATGCCTCTACCCCTTGCTACTCCACCTGACTCCTCTTAGTATTGAGTCCCCCAGCACTAAGATTCCACTGCTCTTACTACCTGCTTGCTTCCATTCATCTCCATCTTTCATTCCCGGCTCCTCTTCTTCCTCCTGCACATTATTTCCCCCTTTTGCCCCTGATGCAATTCTCCCAGCAGAACTTCCCCCCACTCCAGTTTGGTCCAGGCATTTATCAATTACTCCTTCAATTGCATCACCTCCCTCCTCTTTCTTCCCCTCTAGCAGTGAAAAACTACTTTCTCAAGACCCTTCACAAATGCCTGCTTCCTCTCTCTTCATGCTGCTGTGTTTGACAGAAGAGAACTTTGGTTTCAGAGCAAGATACAGCAGTCTAGAACTACAGATTTTTACTGATAAATCACTTCTATCTCAGCCGGAGTTAGTACCTGTTTGGATTAAGCAAACAGATACTTTATTAGAAGAAGGGGGTCTCATTTAAGTAAAAAAAAAGAAGAAAGTCACTGTGTGTTTCTCTGAGGAAGGGGGCTGTATCAGCTTAATTTACTGAGTCAGAGCAGAGGTGAATCTAATTGGGTATGGCTTAGCAGCCTAGGAGTACAAAGAAGCGGTCTCCAATTACAGCTTCCTGCTGTTTTGACAGAAGAGAACTTTGGTTTCAGAGCAAGATACAGCAGTCTAGAACTACAGATTTTTTACTGATAAATCACTTCTATCTCAGCAGGAGTTAGTACCTGTTTGGATTAAGCAAACAGATACTTTATTAGAAGAAGGGGGTCTCATTTAAGTAAAAAAAAAGAAGAAAGTCACTGTGTGTTTCTCTGAGGAAGGGGGCTGTATCAGCTTAATTTACTGAGTCAGAGCAGAGGGTGAATCTAATTGGGGTGTGACTAAGCAGCTGAGGAGTACAAAACCAGCTGTCTCCAAGTACAGCTTCCTGCTGTTTTTGACAAAAGAGAACTTTGGTTTCAGAGCAAGATACAGCAGTCTAGAACTACAAATTTTTTAATAATTGCCCTCCTTCCCACCCCTTCACCCTCCCACCCAAAGTCAGTTCTACTTTTATAGCCACTGAATTTGACTGACAACAGGAACTTCCTGTTTGGCAGTAGGAAGGAAGGATCACTGAGACATAAGTTTCATCAACCTTGAAGGAACCTTAAAATAACTCTCCCCCCCCCCGGCTGCTGGAGGTCTGAATCCAAGCATGGAAGAAGGAGACTACTGAAGACTACAGGAAGTTCCTGTCCCAGAACAGGAAGGGTGAGAGTTGTTAGGGCACATAGGCAGTAGGAAAGTAAGTGTAAAAATACATAGAGGGAGGTGACAGCATACAAAGCAACAGGAGAGGGGACACAAAATAAGTCAAGATGGGAGTGGTGCAGTGCAATGGCTGTGGGGTAGCAATGTTCCAGGAGACATTCGGGAGGCTGTGATGCTGCCCTGTTTGCAGGAACCTCTCTGGTCTGAGGGAGGAGGTTGCCCATCTCAAGGCTGACCTGGCTAGGATTCATGAAACCTCTTCCCCCACCCAGGGACCACCAGGGCCACCACTGTTACCTCAGAGGTTGCCAAGAAAGAGGAATGGTTGGACCAAGGTGGGCTCAGGGAGGGAGAGAGTGGTGGAACACAGGTGCATCCCTCCAGTTGTACCTCTCCACAATTCACATGCTGTTCTGGCAAAGAGTGGTTCCTCTATGGTGGCACCTGCAGTGGAGACCAAGGAGGATGCTGGGAACCTCCATAAAGGAGACCCACAGGAGGGTGGCACGAGACCCCACAGGGGGAGGAAACAACTCCTGGTGGGGGACTCAATCATTGGTGGTAGAAGTGGGGGAGTAGGGGGATAGGGAGGTAAGGTGCCTGCCTGGCACCATGGCTCAGTGGGACAGGAAGCGAATCCTCAGGATTGCAGGAGCAGCTGCATAAGGGAGGGAGCTGGATGTCATTGTCCACCTAGGGACAAATGACCTGGCTGTGAATGGGATCAGAGTGGTGCAAGTGGAGTTTGTGGAGTTGGGGAGGGGCCTTAGACAAGTAGCATGTACGGTAACCTTCTCAGAGGTGCTGCCTCCTATCTATGGCAAGGATGATGCTATGGTATTCTGCCCCATGGAATTCAATAAATGGTTGAAAAACTGATGTGGAGCTCAGGGCTTTGGCTTCATTGGGGACTGGGGAGCCATCTGAAGGGATACAGGCCTAGACAGGTGTGATGGTCTGTGGTCTGCATCTGTCAAGGGGGAAACCAGGATCCTAGGTGACAGGTTTAAATGCTTCATTGGCAAGCATTTAAACTAGCCAAGGGGGAGGCACTGAAAAGGATCAGGGAAATCCCAGCCTCCCCCCACAAAACACGGTAGTTAGAGAGGTAAACACCAAGGTAGAGAAGTCAGTAAGGAGCAGGACAGGGGTAAATGCAGAAAAAGGCAGTAAGGACAGGAATGGCACTAAAAGGGGTAAGGCCATAAAAAACAAATGGAAGGTGATGAGTACCAATGCCCACAGTCTGTGAAACAAGCTCCCTGAACTAGTGGCCTTGGTGGAAGAGGGATGCCTGGATATTGTGGCAGTCACTGAAACATGGTACATAGAGAACCATGACTGGGATGTCAACATACCAGGATACACAGTCTACAGGAGGGACAGGGTGGGTAAAAGAGGAGGAGGAGTAACTCTCTATATAAGGGAACAGATTAAAGCAACAGAACTAAAGAGTAAACAGGAAGTTGATGAGTCACTATGGGTCACCCTGGAGACAGGAAATGGCACCACAATCCGCATGGGGGTTGTGTACAGACCCCCATCTCAGGGGGAAGGAAATGGACAAGGAAATAATACAAGGCATCCTTAAAATGGCAGAAAAAGGGGAGATATAGTTGATGGAGGACCTGAATATGCCAGATGTTAACTGGTGTACCTTTGCTGCAGGCACATCCAAGAGTAGGGCCATTCTTGATGCCCTACAGGGGGCATGCCTCAGACAGCTAGTGTTGGAACCCACTCAGAAGAGAGCAATCTTAGACCTGGTACTCTAAAATTGGGTAGGAGAAAGGATCTCAGATTTAGAAGTGGGTAGCTATCTGGGAACAAGTGACCATCAAACAGTGTGGTTCACAATAAACACAGCCATAGAGTCAAGCCATACAAAACCAAGAGTATTGGGCATTAGGATGGCTGACTTTGGGAAAATGAGAGAGTGCCTCAGAAAAGCACTAGCAAATGGGCAAGAAGGAGGGGTGGAGGAACAATGGGGAATAATCAAAGCAGCCATTACAAAGGCAAGGAGTCTTTGTGTGAAGCAAATCAACAAAACAAAACAAAGAAAAAAACACTATGGTTCTCAAAAGAGGTGGCAGGGATGGTCAAGGAGAAAATGATAGCATTCAGGAAATATAAGGAAACACAGAAGGAGCAGGACAGAGAACTTTATCAGTTAAAGCAGAAGGAGGCAGGGAAGGCAGTCAGAATAGCAAAGGCACAAACTGAGGAAAAGATAGCCCACTCTGTTAAGAAGGGGGATAAAACATTTTATAAGTACCTTAGGGAACAAAGAAAGACCAAGGGAGGGATACAAAGACTTAATAAAGGGGAGAGAATGTGGGCAGAGGGTGACAGTGAAAAAGCAGGGATACTGAATGAATATTTATGCTCAGTATTTACAATGGAAGTGGATGGGGAGGTACCTAAACCAAACAAGGGAGAAACTCTGAATAGGGGGGTCAACACCAGTCCATTCACAAAAGAAAGGGATTGGAAAGAACTTATGAAACTGAGGGTGGACAAAGCAATGGGGCCTGATGGGATTCACCCAAGAATTCTAAAAGAACTAAGGGTAGAACTAGTAACAACACTAACTACTCTCTTTAACAAATCATGGGATGATGGGGTGGTACCTGAGGACTGGAGGAGGGAAAATGTGATTCCTCTTCACAAAAGTGGGAGCAGAGCAGAGGCAGGAAACTACAGACCAGTTAGTTTGTCTTCAGTGGTAGGGAAAAGGATAGAATCACTTCTGAAGGAAAGAATTGTTGAATACCTAGAGGCCAGTGGGACACAGGACCCAAGGCAGCATGGTTTCACAGCAGGAAGGTCATTTCAGATGAACCTAATAGATTTCTATGACTGGGTGACCAAAGTAGTGGACCAGGGAGGGGTTGTGGATATGGCCTACCTATATTTTAGCAAGGCATATGACACAGTCTCACACAAAAGATTAATATACAAGTTAGCCAGCCTTGAAGTGGGTCCCAAGGTGGTAGCATGGATAAAAAACTTGCTGGACAACAGGATGCAAAGGGTAATAGTAAATGGAGTTCACAGTGAAGAAAGGAAGGTAACTAGTGGGGTACCACAGGGTTTGGTACTGTGACCGGTCCTCTTTAATGTCTTTATAAGTGACATTGGAGAGCACCTGGCAGGAAAGGTATGTCTCTTTGCAGATGACACAAAGATCTGCAACAAGGTCGCTACACAACTTGGGGTGGAAAGAATGAAAAGGGGCTTGGCAAGGTTGGAGGAATGGTCAAATATGTGGCAGCTCAGATTCAATGCAAAGAAGTGCAAGGTGATGCATCAGGGAAACAAAAACCCAGGGGAAGAGTACACAATGGGGGCTGAGTTAATAACAACAACAAAAATCAAAAGAGACCTAGCAGTAATTATATCAGATGACCTAAAGGTGGGAAAGCAATGTGAGAAGGCAGTAAGGAGGGGTGGGGGATATTGGGATGCATAGGGAGAGGCATTAGCCCTCTGTACAGACAGTTAGTGAGACCCCATCTGGAGTACTGTGTGCAATTCTGGAGACCCAGTCTTCGCAAAGACATACACAGAGTGGAGGCTGTTCAGAGGAGGGCAACCAAAATGGTGCAGGATCTGCACCAGAAGACATACAAGGAGAGACTAAAGCGGCTTAATATGTATACCCTTGAGGAAAGGAGGGAGAGAGGGGACATGATAGAAACTTTCAAATATCTCAAGGGAATTAACAAAGTACAAGACGGTAGTATCTTTCAGAAGAAGAGATGTGCAAGAACAAGGGGGCATAATTTGAGGATGGGGAGATGGTTCAGAGGTAATGTTAGAAAGTATTTTTTCACAGAGAGGGTTGTGGATGCATGGAACAGACTTCCTGAGGAGGTTGTGGAGTCAGGAACAGTGGGAGAATTCAAGAATGCATGGGACAGACTTAAGGCAATTCTAGTGGGGGGTAGGAGGAAGTAAGCTGTTGATTAACTAGAATCTGCAGCTTATCCATCAGGTAGGGAAATGGGCAGACTAGGTGGACCAAGCGGTCCTTATCTGCTGTCTGGTTCTATGTTTCTATAGTAACCTGTTCCCTTCTTTCCACTCCATGAATTTGCCACTTCTTCTCCTCTCCTCACAAGTCCCTGTCTCCTTCTTCCGTTTGTCTTTTGTCTCCTGACCTGGTTTCCCTGGCAATTGTTCTTCCTGGTCTGGGCCCCTTTGTCTCTGCTTCCCTTCTTCTGACCCTCTCCTCACCACTGTTGGCTCCATTTGTCCTCCCTCATCTACCCTCCTCCCTCTCTCCAGTATTGGGCTAAACCTGCCTCCAGTCTGCTTTGCCTGTCTTAGTTCCTCCTGCAGAACCTCGATCTCCTTTCAAAGTTGATTTATGTGATTGCACACTGAACATCACCCCACCCTCCAGGCAATTTTTAGAAAGACTGGTGCATCGCTGTTGTTGCAGCCTATCACTCTACCCATTGCTCTCGTTGCTCACCAGTGACCCCCCACCCCTTCCAGATGAAGGATTCCAAACACCCTCAAGTCTCCCCTCTCCCCCATCAGTGCAAAACATTCTCTCCTTTTCTTAATTTCCCTTACCCTCTTTGTCGTACACATCTAGATGGATTGAGAAACTGCTTTTTACATTCCTATCCTTCCTGTCCACACCCAAGAAGAGACTTTAAGTAACTATTGCACAGCCTTCTTCAAACTTCTACTCCTCCTTTCCACAATGCAAATAGCAATGTAAAGAAGTAACAATGAAAGCTCCTTGTTTTGTAGTTACTTCCCTTTCACTGAGATAGCAGTCACCTCTTCACTCACTGCTGTTCCTTTCCTGGATATCTGCTTCTGCTATGACAGGTGCATGTCCTTTGCCCTTTTGGGGAAGTGATGTCAGAACCCCTGGTATAAAGGAAATCATGGACCTGCGGCAGGTGGGGTGATGAGCAGGGAGGGTGGGACCAGCCCATGCCTTCCAGAAACAATCAGGTTGCTGAGGCCCCTGGTCAGACCATTAGCACCCTTCCCCCACTCTGCACTAAAACTTTGCAGCTAGTGAAGCCAGCAAAAAGCAATCACAAGTCCACTCAAAGCACAAACAATAGGTTTGCTGCCAAAAGAAACAGGTCTCCAATTCAAACAGCCTCACCAACAACACATCAAAATAGGCTTGAAATTAGAAGATATAGGTCTCCAATTCAAAGAAACAGGCCCAATAAAATTACACCAAATAGGTTTTAAATTAGAAGAAATAGGCCTCCACAAACACAGCCTGCTACACAGTGAAACATCAAACAAATGAGCTCACTTATAGCCACCAAAATAGGTTTTAAAATTCCAACAGCCCAAAAACAATACCCTGCTAGCCCTTTAGAAGTAGTAAGAGAGAAAATAACTAACCTTCTACCAAGTAAAATCCACAAGAAACAATGTAAAATCAGCAAGAAGAAGCTACTGTACTGGAACTGATCTGATCCCTTTCCCTTCTGGTTACTTCTAAGAAGCCAAAAACAACTGACACCACAAACCTGATTCAGCTCCTCCTCCGGTTACTTAACTGAGTGAGACCTGGCCAGATAATTAGCACCCTTCTTCCACTATGCACTAAACTTTGCAGCTAGTAAAGCCAGCAAAAAGCAATCACAATTCCACTCAAAGCACAAAAAATAGGTTTGCTACCAAAAGAAACAGGTCTCCAGTTCAAACAGCCTCACCAACAACACATCAAAATAGGCTTGAAATGAGAATATATAGGTCTCCAGTTCAAAGAAAGAGCCCCAATAAAATCACACCAAGTAGGTTTTAAATCAGAACAAATAGACCTCCACAAACACAACCTGCTACACAATGAAACATCAAACAAATGAGCCCACTCATAGCCACCAAAATAGTTTTCAAAATTCCAACAGCCCCAAAACAATACCCTGCTAGTCCCTTAGAAGTAGTAAGAAAGAAAAGAAATAACCTTCTACCAAGTAAAATCCACAAGAAGCAATGTAAAATCAGCAAGAAGCTACTGTACTGGAACTGATCTGAGCCCTTCCCCTTGTAGTTGTACTGTATCTGTTCAGATTTACAACTTGCAATTGCATCTTAGCAGAGAATATATAGTACCCCAGGGAAATTGGGGGCACCACAGAAAATAGTGGAATTGGGGGCATCACAGAAAATAGGGGATTCTCAGGGACATGAGGGATCAGACAGTTATGAGAACCCTGGTAGTTTATTGGGAAACCCTTGAAAAGCTTACAGTCCTAGCAATTTAAATTCAGACTTTTAAAAGAAAACCATTTTGTTTCTTTCCTTTGTCCTCCCTTCACCCTGCTCAAGACCAACACCTAGTCAGCCAAGGCCAAAAAAGTTGGGCCTCTTTCCTGTCCCAGCAGGGGAGAAGGAAACCAGACTGAGCCCTCTCAGCCAATCCCTGTGGCCTGGGTAGATTCAAATTTGGAGACTTTTTTTTAAAGCCACTGACCCAACCTCAGGAGGCTGACCTCTGGACAAAGAAGCCAATCCCCTGGCAGGTAGCCAGGACCGTCCCAGCCTAGAAGAGGCTCTGCACAGGCTGGAGACAGGAGAAAGCATTTGACCAGGGAGGGTGAAGGATAGCTAGGGGACTGATTTTGGTTTCCCTGTTAGGATGTTGAAATGAATCCCTGGGCTTCTTCAGTGTAACTCCCCTCCAGAAAATCTCCAACAGCAGCTTCTGTCAGTTTTCTGCAGAAGTTTGCCATCTAGTCAGGTCCCCCAGTGAGGTGAGTCAGTCTATTTGGCTGGGAAACAGACCCAGTGAATCTTTTGGGCAGCAATCTCCAGCAGAAGAGGCCTTATCACTGCTTTGTGGTTGTGCGTTCCCCAGAGTACATAAATCCTTGTCGAACTCCAGTGCTGAGTAGGCTTGTTGGCCAGCATTTCCTTTAATAATTTGCTATAGCTGGACCTGCTCCAGCCAGGGGAAGGATTATTTGTTCAGCTAGTCCCCAATAAAGGGGGAATGGAAGCTGCTTAGCTTGCCCAATTGGAGAGAGAGAGAGAGAAGAAGAAGAAGAAGAAGAAGCAAGAAGCAAGAAGGCAGAAGCTAGGAGGGTTTAAACCAAATAATTGTTGGGCAAATTTAAAGGTGTTTGTGAGCTCCTCTCTTGGAGTAATCTCTGCTAGTTTAACTTATTCTAGGCAGTCTGTGGTCCACATAGAGAGACTTGGGCACTCCTTCTCAGCCAACAATCAAAGAATTGCTAGGTAAAGCCAGCTCAAAGTATTATTTGTGAGAAGGGAAGTTTTCGTGCTGAATTTCCTATTGTTAGCTGTGAGGGACTGATTCCAGGAGCACAAAGCAGATTATAAGAGAATTGTGCTCTTAGAGTTTCGGAGTAATCTGAGCCATAATAGCTTTGAGTTTCTTTTGCTGAGGGGAATGGGGAAAGCTTAGTCTCTTAACCATATTTAGTAAAAGGGTTGGGCAGCCCATAGCTGGGGCAAAGGGACTGGTGCCTCTGGCCGCCTCAGTATTCAGAAGACACCCAGAACCAACCCATATTAATAAAGGGGTGGGTCATCAGACTGTTTCAATGCCCATGGAGCAAACTGTATTTCTCTTTATCTTCCTGCCCTCCTCTTCTGTGCTTGGACCCACCGCTTGCTGTGGCTGAACTGCTGTACTAAATAAAACCATTTTAAGTGGCTGAACTACTTACTGTGAATTAACTGCTGTATTCAGTTGAAGAGCTCAAGTAACTGAACTGCCTTATGGCTGGTTTATCATGACTGCATTGCCTTATTTGCTCAATTGTCCTGTGTGACTGCACTGCTCTATGGGCATTGATTGCTGCAATTGCCTACTGCTACTTCCTCTGCAGACTTTTGGGGCCAGTCATAGGGTGAGTTAGCTGGTAGCGAGGGTCCCCCCACAAAGTGAGTCAGTGTAGGGGCCACCCCGGCCCATGTGGTAGGGCTCTTGGTCATAAAAGAAGGGGGGGATTGCCTTTCAGGTTTTTAATTTTTGTTCTCTTCCAGGGTTCCTGCACACAAACCTCATCTAGGGTTCCTCTGGTGCCTCTTCTTCAACCCAGGGAGGGTCCTGGGAAGCTCAGCATCACCTGCACTCATCTCCACTGACCTTCACCAACCTCAAGTCTTCACCATGATGCTCCAGGTTCAAGTTTCTGGTCATAAGTGGTAGCCAGCTGGTAGCTAGGGACCACCAAAGTGAGTCAGGTTGGGGCCGCCCTGGCTGTAGCTTGAGGAACTTCAGTCATTCACCAAACTCAAAATCACGTTGCCCATTCTCCCACATAAACCTTGTCCCAAGTTGGCAATAGTCTGGTGACCTATACCAAGGCCTTGCTGAAGACAGTAGTGAGGCCCCACCTGGAGTACAGTGTACAGTGTACAGTTCTGGAGACCATACCTATGTAAGGACATAGGGCAGAGAAGGTTCAGAGGAGGGCAACAAAGATGGTGCATGGATTGCATCACAAGTCCTATGAAGACAGGTTGAAGGAACTGAACATGTACTCCCTGGAGGAGAGGAGGGAGGGAGAGAGGGGATATGATGGAGACATACAAGTATCTCACAGGGAGGAACAGGGTGCAGAAATACACTATTTTTAAGTGAAAAAGATGTTCCAGGACTAGAGGGCATGGGATGAAGTTGGAGGAGGACGATTCAGAGGAAACATGAGGAAGAATTTCTTCACAGAATGGGTGGTGGACAAGTGGAACACCCTGCCAGAGGAAGTGGTGGGGGCTGAAACAATCACGGGATTTAAGAATGTATGGGATAGACGTAAAGGAATTCTGGAGGTTAGGGGTAAGGGGCAACAGAATTCTAGGAAAACATAAACTGAACTTACAAGGTCAAATGGGCAGACTGGGTGGGCCATAGGCCCTTATCTGCTGACACTGTCTATGTATCTATGTATCTAAGATTGCCAGGCTCTGTGCCTCATTTCCTGAGGTGGCGTAAGTACCGGTGGCCCATGCAAGAGGCTACACCGAGGGTTGCCAAGCTCATGATTGTAACGTCTGTAGGTATCTCATGTTCCAGGGGATCATTAACATGTCACACCGAAGACTGCCAGATTCTGAAGCTGCAGGGGTGAGGTGGCAAGGGTTCCAGGGAGCTACCCAGAGGTCATCCAGTGGATCATCACATCCAGCATCCTTTCCTCAACTGGATATCATCTGCCCTCCTGCCCGAGGTCACCGCAGCTGACAACTCCAGAAAAGGGTTCTCTTCTCCTACAACCAGGTGTCAACACCTATCTTCGACCAGGTGTTTCCCTTTTGACATTGCCTCAGTGGGGTTCTATGTGATAATGGTGAGCGCCGAACGGCAACTCGCATTATCGCGACATCAGGGCAGTGAAAACAATTTTGCCGCCCTGATATCCCTAGTGCATGGTGAAATGGTGCCGGGGACTTAAAACACTTGCTTTCTGTGGGGGGGGGGGGTTGTGCCCCCCCACACTCCTACTTAAGAATTCTCAATTCCAGGGGGGTGAAAGCAAAAAAAGAATACAAGTTTTGGGCTGGGTACAACAAAAGCACAGTAGTGCCCGGATCCAGACTTGAACCTGGAACCCCAGCACCGCAAGCAGAGGCCAACCCCTGATGTGATAGTGCAGCTCTGCAGCCGACTGCAGTGCTACCCCCTACATCCCCTCTGCCTCATCCCAGGCCACACCCGCCATGCTCACTCCCCCCCATGTGTGTGTACATACAGCAACATCCTGTCGCTAGGGTCACCCACCCCACCACATCTGGTTGCCCTCCATGCCCCCTTGCCTTTCGGACTTTTGCCCATATCGCGTCACCGTTTCAGATGGTGCCATGATTCAGGCACCCACCTCATGTGCTACACCTCAGTGCCACCCTGAGTCATCTTCTTCCCAGGGCCAGGAGGTCTACTGTGCTTTACTCTGTTTCTGGTTCACTGGTGGACGCCCCATTTTATGGCCTGTATAGGAAGCGCTTCCTTGGGTTCATACCCAGTGGTCAGCCAACCCAAATAATAGAAACCCTAGCTTGGATTGGATTGCTACATCCTTAGGACTTGAATCACCTGGACTTTTGTATGACATTAGTGGGGCCAGTTTGTGTTCCCAGTAATCTTATTCATTCTTTCTTTTGTGTGATAGTGATGGTGAATGCTAAGTCTTTTCTGTGTGCTCCAACTATTGCTAATAAACCTTGCATCCTGGCTCTATAGTATGCTTCCAGCCTCTCCTTCCAGATTTATCTGGCATCACCTTAAACTATAGGGGTACGAACCGCCACAGCTCATCCACCACAAAGACAGCTTTCTGAAATTGTTAAATCTGATGCATTATTTGTCTCAACAAACGTGCATGTGCATTAACAGCCATGTTCACAAAAGTGAGAATATTATGCCAGAGCTTCATTAAGGCAAGTTTACTCTTCAATTTCATGCCAGCACATCTCATTATGGCAGATATTATCCACCTAATTCTAGATTTAGAAGCTAACATGCGGAAGTACTTGACCTTATTCAGATGGCTACTTACAGCAGATATGTGTTTCTGTCTTTTCTTATGCTTCTTAATAGTTAACAGGGTATGGGAAAGGCAGGTATCCCAAATTATCAGTGCAACTTAGGTTACTGATTCTCCTGTTACTCTTCTGTTCTAGCAACATTGAATTAAACCCTGGACCAGCAGTCATGGGCTCAACACGATCTGATTTAATTAACTCCAAAGGTCTAAAGATTATGGGCCAGATATTCAAAAGGGTTGCGCCATGCGCAATAGGGTTACGCCTGCGCAAGTCCAAACTTGCTCCATTCTGCGATATTCAGCAGGAGGCAGTTGTGCCACAGAAAACATGCTGAGCAACAGCGCAATGCAAATGAATGCATGCTGAACTGGAGGGGGAGGAACCATGCATAAACTGCACAGCCCGATATTCAGCCGGGCTGTGCAGGAGTTGTCTGATGCAAACCCCAACCTGTGCCTGCACAACTTTGAGCCAAAAAAGGCTCCAAGTCGAGGGCCACTCACAGGTGAGCTACTGCATTGCAGGGCGCAACACAGCAGCTGCCACCTGTGGCTGGCCCCAACCCTCCCTGTGCCCCCCTGCAGCCCGATCATGGGCAAAGAGTGAAAATCCCACCACCCCCACGCGGGCAACAGCAGAAATGCCCCCCACCAGCCCAACCGTGGGCTGCATTAGTTAAAAACAACCCCCGAATACATCCCTGGTGGTCCAGTGGACCGAAAGCCTGATCACAGGCTGTATCAGTGTAAAATACAACCCCCTTCCTCCCAAACATAGCCCTGGTGGTCCAGTGGACGGAAACTCCCGTTCGCGGGATGAGCAATAACCCCGGACATAGCCCTGGTTGTCAGTGGACGAAACTCCTGATCACGGGATGTATGCAGTAAATACCCCCAACACATCCCTGGTGCCTAGTGTCCCCACCCACCCACCCATGAAGCCCCACCACCGCTCCCCCGCGGCGGTGGCGGCAGCATCCCCGCCTGCCACCCACCACCGCTGACTGACTGCCGGTAGGGCTGCATGCCCATTGGTGCAGAGCAAGAGCCAATAGGCATGCAGCCCATACCGTCATAAGACAGTCCAGTTTTGTGAATGAACGCCCATTGGCTCTTGCTCTGCACCAATGGGCATGCAGCTACCGGGCAGTCAGTCGGTGGGCTGCTGGGGAGCGAGGGGTGGTGGGGCTCATGGATGGAGTGGGTGAGGGACACTAAGCACCAGGGATGTGTTGGGGGTATTTACTGCATACATCCCGCGATCGGGAGTTTCGGTCCACTGGACCACCAGGGCTAGTTCGGGAGGAGGGGTTGTATTTACACTGATACAGCCTGCGATCAGGCTTTTCAGTCCACTGGACCACCAGGGATGTATTCGGGCGGGTTGTTTTAAACTAATGCAGCCTGCCGTCCGGCTGCTGTTGGAGAACATTTCTGCTGTTGCCCAGCGATCGGGCCAGTGGGGGGTGGTGGTGGGTATTTTCACTCTTTTGCCCACGATCGGGCTGTAGGGGGCGTCGGTCCCCGATGGCTGCTGCCTGGCAGGGCGCCAGGCGCAAGTCCTGGGGGATCGGCGCACCTGCATGCTAATGGCATGCAAATGGGGCCATAATCAGATGCAAATGGCCCCCCCTGTGCCTTGCATGAATTATGGCCCCATTTGCATGTCACCTTTTGAATATGGGGATTTTGCGCATGGCGCAATGGTACTTGCGCCACCGCAAGTTGTATGCTCCACTCTGACAGCTTGCGGTGGCGCAAGTTCCACTGCGCCATGCACAGTGGCTGTGGCTGGGGGGTGATATTCAAAGGAGTTGCTCAATAGCGCAACTCCTTTGAATATCGCCCAGGCCACACCCCTGCACAACTATTTTGCGCAGTTCAAGGTCTTGCGCCTAAGAATGGCGCAGTTTGAATATCCAGCCCTTTGTCTATATGCATTTACTGATTATTAAATAAACTGGATGTTCTCAAAGTATGGATCACCCACACTAGCCCCTATGTGTTTCTCCTGGTCGAAACATGGTTAACCTCAGCCATTCCTAACTCACTATTACCGTAGCAGGCTATGATTTATACAGGATAGACCAACAAACACAGGGCTGAGGAGTTGTCATCCATGTTAAAAGTAAATTCTCCTCTTCTCTACTCATCTCCATGAACATACCCTTAGAATTCAAAGGTATATCGATCCCCAGATCCCTCTCAAAGGTCAAAACAGAGTGCTATAGGCCCCCTGCTGGAGGATCTGAGACAATTCAGTACCTGCATAATATAGCTACCAATCGTAACAATGAAATCATAGTAATGGGTGATCTGAATTTTGATGGGCTGACCCAGAAAGCTAATGCATTGAAGCAACTTTGTGACAAACTGGGTTTCTCACAGCTTGCCACTGAACCCACACAACCCAACCCAAATAACCCCTCAGATTCATCCTTATTGGACATCATTCTCTGTAATAGACCACAGAGAATAATACTGACTACTGTCTTTGACAATGTCTTTAGTGATCGCAGTTTAGTGGCCTATAATTTAAGCAGCTTTAACTCATTTAAGAATGGTCTGGATAAATTATTTGGCACAGAACTGATGTGGGTTGAATTACCCACACAGTGTGGGGGCAGTCTTGATGGGTCTCAGGCCTTCTTTTGCCCATTCTAACTAAGTAAACTAAGTGTTAGAGGTGTTCCCAAACTTGGTGACAGGACCTCCTTCAGCTGTAAATGAACTTTTGCATGTTTTAGTGTATAGGTGTATCAACAAAAATTGGCAGCTATTAATTGGCAGGATTTTTATCTGGCCCCCTCACTTCAGGTACTTCATAAAACAAGTCTCTGGAGTTATAGATCAACTAGTTCCCTATGTACAGTTCCAAGTTAAGAAAAAGCTGTCTGCATGGTTCACCAAAGGGCTAAAAGCCACCCTTAGAAAATGTGATAGGCTCTGGGCAACAGCATGCACCATCATGACTGAACAAGATTGGTTGGCTTTCAAACAAGCAAGAAATAGGTGCATCAGCATGGTCTGAACTGCCAAATCTAACTATTACAAGACAACCCTGAATAAAAGCAAACTTAACCCCACCGGTGTTTAGTGGGCCATCAAAAGCCTAGAAGGAGAATGAGCCATGATATCACTACCAAAACAGCTACTAATTGGCACTCAGCTAATCTCAGACAAACCTTTGGTTTTAAAGGGAATTTAACTCACATTTAACCTTAGCTGGGAACACTTTTGACACATCTGCCTCTGCCATATCATCCATCTCTAACCCAACCCACCTAACTTGCCTCCAATCATCACATATCTCTTCAGTTTCCAGCAGGTCACTTTTGAGGTGGAATGCTTATTCCTCACACAAGATCACAAAAAAGTGCAGGTCCAGATAACCTAGATCAACTCTTCCTTAAATTAGGATATTCTGTACCGATGCCACCCATTATGCACCTCTTTAACCTTTCCATCACAAATATAGAAACAAGATTTTGACAGCAGATAAGGCCCATCTGGCCCACCTAGTCTGCCCATTTCCCTACCTACTTAAACTTCGGATCCTAAATGATCAGCAGCTAACCCTCTCTTTCCTATCACTAGGGTTGCCTTCTGTCTACCCCATGCATTCTTGAACTCAACAAACATTGTAGCCTCTACTACCTCTACTGGGAGGCTGTTCCATGCATCCACCATGCTTTCTGTGAAAAATACTTCCTAACATTACCCCTGAGTCTCCCCCCAGCCTCATATTGTGACCCCTTGTTCTTGTACATCTTTTTTTTTTAGTTGATGCCCTTCTGGACCTTGTTGATTTCCCTGAGGTATTTAAATATCTCTATCATATCCCCCCTCTTCCTCCTTTCCTCCAGAGTATACATATTGAGGTATTTCAGTCTTTCCTTATATGCTTTCTGGTGCATTCCTTTCACCATTTTTGTTGCCCTTCTCTGGACCGCTTCCATTCTGTCAATGTCCTTCCAGAGATGTGGTCTCCAGAACTGAACACAGTATTCCAGATGTGGCCTGACTAATTGTCGGTACAGTGGCATCACCACCTCCTGTTTTCTACTGGTGATGCCCTCCCTTTGCACCCCAGCATCCCTCCAGCCCTCCCCTCCACCTTTTCACATTGCTTGGCCACCTTCAGGTCATCCATTATGTTTACCCCAGGTCTCTTCCCAGTTTTCTTGTTAGTATCCCCCCCCCCCCAGTTTGTATTCCTCTTCAGGATTCTTGTGGTCCAAGTGCATTACTTTGCACTGTTATGTATTGAATTTAAGCTGTCACACTCTTGTCCACTCCTCCAATTTGTCTAGGTCTCTTCTAATTTTTTCCACTCTGTTTGGAGTGTCTACCCTATTGCAGATCTTTGTGTTATCCACAAAGAGGCATACCTTCCCTTCCAGCCCCTCCACAATGTCATTAATGAAAACATTGGAAAGGACCATCCCCAGAACCCAGCCCTATGGCACCCTACTTGTCATCCCCCTCTCCTGGGATTGAACTCCAATTACCACCACCCTCTGTGTCCTATTGCTAAGCCAATTTTGGACCCAGTGTACTACTTTGAGACATACTTTCAGACTACACAACTTGTTTAATAGCCTCCCATGTGGGACAGTGTCAAATGCCTTGCTAAAATCTTGGTAGGCCATGTCCATAGCCCCTCCCTGATCCACTACTCTGGTTACCCAGTCAAAGAAATCTATTAGATTTGTTTGACAAGATCTCCCTGCTGTGAATTCATGCTGCTGCAGGTCTTGTGCTCCACTAGCCTTTAGGCATGCCACAATCATTTCCTTTAACATGGATTTCATGATGTTCCCCACCGCTGAGGTCAAGTTGACCAGCCTGTAATTTCCAGCCTCCACCTTGCTCCCACTTTTGTGTAGTGGTACAACATTCACTCTCCTCCAGTCCTTTGATGACACTCCCTCCTCTGGTGATTTGTTAAATAAGGCTGTAAGTGGTGCATCTAGTACATCCCTGAGTTTTTTCAGTATGACAGGATACATCCAATCTGATGTCAATGCCTTGTCCACTTTTAGTTTAGAGAGTTCCTTTAGAACTCTTTCCTCCGTGAATGTATTGGTGTCCATCTCCCCTCTGTGTGTGTTTCTACCCCCTAATTTTGGTCTCTTCTTTCCCCCTTCCTTTGTAAATACTGTGCAGAAGTATTTGTTTAGGAATTTCTGCTTTTTCTAGGTCCCCCTCTGCATATCCCCCCATTCAAGTTCTCAATCCCTCCGTTTGTCTTTTTCCTTTCCCTGATATACATGAAGGTTTTGTCACCTTCTTTTACTGATTTTGATATCCTTTCTTCAGTTTGCACCTTTTATGCAACAGACTGATTTCCCCATCCCCTTATACTTTGCCTGGTACATTTCTCTGCCTCCCTCTCTCTGTGTTTCCTTGTACTTTCTGAGCACCTGCTTTTTCCTCTAACCTTCCCTGCCACTTCTTTTGAAAAACATAATGTTTCTTCTTTCTTTTTGCTTTGTTTACTAGCTTTACACAGAGGCCTGTTGTCTATGCTATGCCTCCTTTAAGTTTCTCCCACTGTTCCTCCACTCCCCCTTCCCCCTTCACTGGGATTCTCCAGAGGTGTTCCTCCATTTTTGCAAAGTCTGCCCTCTTGAAGTCCAGGACCTTTACATTTGAGTGGCTTGACTCCACTACTGTCTTCACCTTAAACCACACTCTATGGTGACCACTGGACCTCAGATGGCTACCCACTGATAGATCCATTATTCTGTCATCATTTGTGAGAACCAGGTATAGTATTGTTCCCTCCTGTGTGGGCTCCTTCACCAACTTTTTAGGTGCTCTCCTTCCAGGGTATCCAAGATGTCTCTGCTCCTGGTAGTGGCTGCTGCTCCAGTAATGTGTTCCAGTTAATATCTGGCATGTTTAGGTCCCCCACCAGTGACACCTCTCCTTTCTCTGCCATTTTGTGTATGGTTTCCCCCTGTCTATTTCTTCAGCCTGTGCTGAGGTTCCCCCTCTCTGGAAGACAGCTCACATGATTTCCTTATACAAAGCAGGGAACAAGACATCTCAGCCTAATTACAGGCCTACATCTATCTTCCCCATGCTAGCCAAATTACTAGAAAAGTTAACCCATAACCAATTAAAAGACTACCTTGAGATATACTCCCTTACCAACCCTCTACAGTCAGGTTTGCATGCAAGGCACAGCACCACCACTGGATTGATCAAAGTCACTAATGACTGGCTCTCTGCCCTAGACCACAGAGAAACTACTGTTGCCCTCTTTTTAGACCCCAGTAAGGCATTCAATACTGTTGATCATAGTATCCTACCTAACAAATTCACTAACATTGGACTTGGCCCAAAAGTGGTTCAATGGTTTTGCTCCTACCTTGCTGATAAGTGCCAGCAAATAAAGGTAGAGGGGCTTTCCTCCACTTTTGCCCATGTCTGTAAAGGTGTTCCACAGGGCTGTATATTGGGTGCTCTATTGTTCATTATTTACATCAATCACATAGATCTAAACATCATAAATGCCAATGTACACTATTACACAGATGATATGATGCTTTATACCTCAAATTCAGATCCTGATACAGCTATGATATCCCTCAAGGATGACTTCAGCCTACTTCAGCATGGCCTCATCAAAGCTAAGCTACTGCTAAATGCATCCAAAACTAAATACATGATATTCTCACCAAACTCATCCCTCAAACCTTTAAAAAAACCCCTTACATACTCTCATCAATGAGTGCATTGAACCTTTACACACTTTTAAATACCTAGGAATGTTATTGGATAACAAACTCACTTTTCACACTCATATATGCTCTCTGTAAACAATTGAAGCAAAACATTTGCTTTTTGTCCCTGAAACAAGTGCTGACTAAATCAGGAGGATAAAAAACTCTTGGTGTAAGCTACTTTTCTGCCTCTGTTAGACTATGGTGATGTTTTATATAGAGGTGCCTCAGCCACACTATTGGGCAGCCTTGACGTACATTGCAACAGAGCTTTCTGGTTCATTAGCAATGCCACCCCTTACACACCATTGTTTGCTGTTCAAGGCAGTAGACTGGACATCACTAAGTGTCAGAAGACTAAGACACCTAAATACTTGGACATTTAATCTGCTTTGTGATTCTCTTCACAGTTACATCTCTTCACTCCTCTGTAGGGCATAATGCCCCTATGCTCTTAGAATGTACAAAACAATTATGCTTGAGATCTCACATCACTTCTCTAAGTATGGAAAAATGGCTTTTATCTGGGCCAGCACACCAGCATGGAATACCTTCCAGAAGCAAGCCAAGCTATTCACCCTTGCCTGCCCCTCTTTCTTTCCTCCTAAAATAACACTGTGCTGACAAATGGGACTGTACCTAACTCTTTGCATTATAACCTGCTATATTTAGTGCTGCTACCCCAATTGATCCAGCAGTATTTATGTTGTAGGAAGACTTAGTTTAACCCTAGGATTTCCTGTTAATTCAATTTTTTCTATCTCCTTCTATGTGACTATTCACTGCATACATCATCTCCTTTTAGTACTAATTTATAATACTGTGTGTATCCTTTCCTGGCTTTGTTTATGTACCATGTCTTGTGAATCCTGGATTGCATGCATGTTCATAATTGTTGTAACTGCCCTACCCAGGACCTCCTTGCAAATGAGCTTGCTCAATGGAACCTTTCCTGGTGAAACAAATAAAAAAATAAATAAAAAATAGTTGATCCTGTAGTTCTTTTCTTGTTCTATTTAGATTTCTTCAAAGAGGGAGCAACACTACTGTGCTCGTCTGGCAGTGATACATGATTCACTGAAAGAGACGTTGAATACCTGTCTGATGACACTTTTCTGGACAAAGACAAAACTGTACTTCTCTGATCCACAGTCTGCCACAGTGCATTTCATAGCATTACACAACACAGAACTAGTACAATACTGTCCCTTCTATGCAGGTTCTTACATCTGTCCTCTGTAGGCATTTCTGACAACCACTTGTATAGCTGGAATACAAATGATATATTGTATCAGATATCTAAAAAAAAAAAGGAAAACAAATAAAAAAAATAGACTCAACATACAAAATAAACATTAAAGTATTATATCTATTGACATGTCTATATATGTATTTTTTTTTTTAAAATTTTGCCCAACTGAATACTGAGGCAGTGAACTACACATTATGCAGCACCATACAGGAAGAACTATATCATATTTGAAGGGGAAGTGACATTCATACATGGACACAGTTAACCATGATTACCACAAGTTCAGAATCACACTGAGATGCATTAAAAAGAGCATGAAAAAAAGATCCTTTGTCGAGCTTAATAATCCTGCTTCACATTTCATTTTGCAAAAAAGGATCTTTGGTCATGTTTTACCAGAAACTACAATGGCATTGGCACAAATCACAATACTGTTTAGTGAAAAAGGATCCTTGATCATGTTATACAATTCACTACTATGGGCTTACTATGAATCACAACTGTGTTTCATGAAAAATAATCCTACATTGTGTTTTACCATTAAGTACAATGGTATTGCCATGAATCACAACCCTGATTCATGAAAACGGATCCTTGTTCATGCTTTACTATTGACTACAATAGGATGGGCACAAAACTCAATCCTGTTTCATGATAGAAAATCTTTGATCATGTTTATCCATTCACTACAATGATATTGGCTTAAATCACAGTCCTGCTTTGCAAAAAAGGATCTTTGATGATCGCATTTTACCATTCACTACAATAAGGTTGCTACAAATCACAATACAGTTTCATGAAAAAGGATTCTTGATCGTGTTTTACTATTCGCTACAATAGCATTGCCATGAATCAGAATCCTGAACTGCATAAAAGGATCCTAGTTCAAGTTTTCCCATTCAGTACAATGGTATTAAGCAAATCAGAATCGTCTTTTGCAAAGCAGAATCCTGTGGCTTGGCACCAACAATGTATTTCAATGGGAATGTTGACTAAACAAATTGTGAGAAAGGAGTCTACTGTATGTCACAAAATGAAATATGAACAAGGATGATGTAATACGAAACAGGATTCTGTTTTGTGCCGGTGCCAATGCATTTCAATAGGCTGGAGACTCATGGCGATGGTGGCAGCACATTTGGACAACTGAGAGACATAAGAAGTGTAGGATAAACCAGATATAAAGCAAACCAGGATCAACCAGATATTTTCACTTATAAACATGAATAAAAGGCAGGATCAATCAGATATTTCCAATTTTTTATAGACTGGACACTCCCTTACAAAGCATAATTAAAAAAATAAAATGCATTTAAACACCACTAACAGTATGGGAAAGCATATTTTAAAACAGAGAATCCAGTACAACTCATTTGTGAAAGGAGGTTGCATCATTTGAAAATGAGGTGGAACCTAAACAAGAAATGCCACAAACCAGCCAATCACTATCCATCTTTACTGGACAGGAAGCAGAAAGTCTGCCATATTCCTTCATTATCAAGAAAGAAAGAAATAGTGTTTTAAGTACCACAATTTTACAAATGATTTTTAATCTTACTAGAACCAGTTTTCATAAAAAAATATACAGTTTTTCAAAACGGATTTTATACACTAACATCTGATATCTCTATTACTGCTTTCCTATCTGTTAATAGCAATATAAAATTATATTTTAAAAGGGAAGAACAAGTGTGCCCTGCCACCAAGAATACTAGCTCAACAAGGAGGGAGCACAGAATGTCACGGTGTATAGATGAGAACAGTCCCACCAATAGAATTGCAGAATCTTATTATGTTTATGAATAGTAGCCTATAAGGTATCAGTAAATTCCCTCCTGAAAATCTCTGCTAGTTGCAGTACTGTACAAGTCAAAAGTTATACACTGTACAGTGAAAAATATTATTTTTCATTGGCACACTCATAATAGTGCCAGCCAATGAAACTTGACTCAGCATTTTCCTCTGTACAGTGAGAAAGGAAAACGCTGTCACTTATTTTTCACGGGCTGCTGAGAGAGAGAGAGAGAGAGAGAGGAGAGAGAGACAGACACATTCTAGAGGTAGCTGTCACTTGATCTGTCTATAAAAAGACACAGGATGGAGAAAGGGCTAGAACAATTGTTTGGATGGTCAGCAGTTCACTTATCTGAAGTGCTGCACAGTTTTCTCAAGCTAGTCATTTTGAGAATGATTTGCACCTTCCAAACTGCAAGGTCTACTAGGGAGGCATGAGGTGGAAACAGCTGATGTCTACCATGTACCAACTTCTAGACACCTACCCTCGCCCAGAAATATTGCTCATCCATCTTGGAGATAATGCTTTGAACCACAAAAGATAGGTAGATTTAGTAAAAGAAGCTAAATCAGATTTGGCTTCACTGGTAAGAATGTTACGTGCCTGTAAAATTCTGTTTTCAGGTATTACAGAGCGTATGAGCGGGAGAGCTGATTAACACATGTATGAGCTTGACAGATCTCAAAGAAAGGTAAACATTCACATTTCAGGTTTCCTTTGCAATCTGGGAATGCACACTATACACCACCCCCAATTAAGTATTATAAAATCTAGCTATACCTAAAAGATAGTCTGCACTTCGAAATGCCAACAATTGCCTTTTTCTGGGGGACCTCTGAGATGGGATCCAAGCAGTGCTGTAATGTGTAATGTCATATATCACCAGTTCAAGCCTACTACCAACAACAACTCTTCTAAGAGCCACCTCTTACTTGGTCAGAAAATAGATAACATATACCTACACACATAAGTCAAATTTTTTGTTTTTGTCACATTATATTAGCTATAGTAATGTATGAAAAGACATACCACCAACCCCCAGCCCCGGAGGGTGGTTCATAGGGGTGGACACAGTCACACAGACATTATATGTAAGCAATGAGCCATGATAGGCTGTGCATTATATGCACTTTTTTGATTGCACATCCTGGAGATGTAATAATGCACAAGGACAAAGTTCAAGTGTTCTTACATCACTGGGATGCATATTAAAATCCCATGATACACACCCTGGAGTGTCTTACTAGGTAATAAGCCATGACAGGATGTGCATTATACAATTTTAATACATGTCCCAGGGGTGTAGTAAGATAGGAGGCTGAAGGCCAAGTGTTCTTAAACCCTTAAAAAGTGCATTAAAGTCCTATCATGCACATCCTGAAGGGCTTATTTGTACAATTCCAAGCTGTAATAACACACAAGACCAAAGGCCAAATATCTGCACTCCTCTAAGACATACATTAAAATGCTATGCTGCAGACCCTGGATGCTCAAACTACCTAATAACCCACGTCAGGGTGTGCATCATACAGTTTTGATGTATGCCCCAGGGGTGTAGTAATGCACAACACCAAAGACTGAGTGTTCTTACACCTCTTGAAACTGCATTAAAATCCTATTATGCAACCCCTTAGGATACTTAGTAAGTAGTACGGCATAAAAGCGTGTGCATCATAGGATTTAAATACACATCCAAGGCATGTACTAAGCACCAGGAATGAATCTCAAGTGTCCTTGCACCCTTAGGAAGTCCATTAAACATCTAAGATGCATACCATGTAGATGCCTACAAAGTAACAAACCATGAAGGGAATGCATTGTAAGACTTAAATGCACACCCCATGGATGCAGTACAGCAAGGCACCACAAGTAAAGTGTCCTCACACCCCCACAAAGTGCATTACAATTAATGGTCCACAACCTGGAACAATTTACTAATGTGATCACACAGTGAACACTATAGGATTTTAATTGACACTACTGCAGTATACCACTGCAGTATCCAAACACCAAGTGCCCATACATCCATTGGAAGTGCACTATATCCTGTGATGCAGATCCTGAGTGTGGTTCTTACATGTATGAAATGGCTATAAGTAGGTGTTTTTTGGGGACAGAAAAATGAGATTTACCATCTAGCCATGGGTTTACTGGCACTTAATGCACACTCAAGTGACTTGTCTTGCCAAATGAAACTTCAATAGAGATTGCCTCCTACTAGCTTTCTCCTTTTTTTGTCATGTGGCAATGCACAACAAGCAGTGAATTAATTCTGAATGTAATTCAACACACTGACACACAGATACACCTTGTGACTACTCACACAACAAAAAAAGAGAAAGCGGTCAGATTATAACAAGTTATGCATCACCTCGTCAAACAGACTACTAACTCATAGCAGAAGTACTCTAGAAATCAGCATGATGTTGCCTTGCAGTATAAAGTGTATATACATACTCTTTACAACACTGATGATGCTTTTCTGTGTCTTTTCTTTTTCTCTTTCCACAGATCATATCAAAAGTTTGGTCAGATGCAAAGGTGCCTCTCCTCATCAAGGCAGTTGATAAGGTAGCACACTCACCTCTGATGCTAGGAGATCAGAAGGCTGTGGGTTCTATCCCCACACAAGGCACTTGGGCTAATATCTCAATATTGACACTGTAGTGCAGCATGGGGGGGTGCTGCACTTCTGAGGTGCCGTCTTTTGGATGAGACATTAAACTGAGGTCCCGTCTGCCTGGATTGGTGGTAGTTCAGGTAGATGTTAAAGATCCCATGGCACTTCTTGAAAAGAGTAGGGGAAAATTTATTAAACACAGAAACTAAATACAACATCCATAGATATACAGTCTAAAAAGAAAAAAAAACTCATCAACCATAAAAACTGAATACAACACTCAAAAATAAAGCAATATTACAGAGAACACTGTCCATAATATGAAAATTAAATAATTTAGACAGTACATTAATGAAAATATAAGGTCCTGATATTTGTCCAGAAAACAGAAAAAAACTAACAGACATAGCATGTACAAAATATCGGGACTGACAGTATTCCACTGGGTCCCCAAGGTCCATAATCATCTCTCACATAATGGGGGCATCTGAATCTGTAATCCAAGGTAAATCATGCCATTTTCTTAACCAAATTTCTTCCTGTAATAACATCCTTTCTTTCATAAGGATAGCTTTTAGGTCTTTAGTTATTTTCCCTACCATTTCAGAACAGGTACACTGCTGCTGCTGTAAAGAAAACAAGGTCAAGCATTCCAAATGTGCCACTTACAAATGGCCAAACTTAACATAACCGTTTCGCCCTCCCATATCCACCATGGTCCTGGGACCTCTACATACATAAGATTCTCCCTAGATATTAAAGCAAAGATTGGTGCCCCCCATGCCCTAGCTAGGAAAGACCAAAAATCTTTAATAAATGAACAAAAGAAAAACAAATAATCAGTAGTATCAAGTTGTACAATACATTTTGGTCTACTACAGATCCTATCATCCACCTGTTTGTGCTTGTGGTTGCTTTTAACATTAATTTTATCATAGCAACTTAGCCAATGAAGGTCCCAGACATGCGGAGGGATCCTGGGGTTTTGCAATAATTGAAGAAGAGCCATTCTGCCACCATCTGGACAATGTTCAAAAATCTGAGGAACAGGACACGCCGCACCCAATAATACATTATATAACCCTTTCCTTTGCAATGTAATTATCCCATGGGTAGTGACCTTCCACTGCCTCACTCTAGTAAAAGTGTCCCTCTAATAAGATGAGGCATATGGCTGTTGCTTCACTATCTTTAAACTACCTTCATCCCATAACTGAAACCAGTACTTAATGGTATCAAAAACCCATGGTTCCCATGCCCAGCCTTTATTCATGTGAATCAAAAGAGGAATACATTGGCCATAAAAAAATACTATTAAAAAACAATGAAGGATGAATCATATTCAAGCCTCCTTGGCTGATAGTGAGATATAAAATATTCCTTTTTATAGGGTTCAGTCGACTCCTCCATACTGCCTGAAAACAAATACTCAGCAGGTAGGTTTCTAATGATTTGGGTGGTGGAAAAACAACTAAGAAATAAAAAAATTGGAATCAGAAATGTCTTAATCAAATAAACTCTTTTCTTTTTTCCTACTTTCCATCTAGTCCAGCCAGGCACCTTGCATTGGGCAATAGCTAATTTGTCTTCCCAATTAAAAATATCTGAGTGTTCCATACCAAACTGAATTCCCAAGATCCTAATTGGCCCCACCTGCAGCACAATCCTACCCACTGTAGGAAGGGCACCACCATGAGTCCCTAAAACCATCCCCATTCATTTCTGTAGGTTAAGCATGGCCCCTGCCACATTCCCAAAAACTGAGCATAAACATAAGTCTTCCACTATGGAGGCTTCATGTTTCAATGGAAGGCACATATGATCTGCATAGGCGATGACTGTAGATGCTCATAGCGTCAGTGTGGCAAACAAAGGAGACAGGGGTGAGGAATCTTTTAGCATCCTTAATAAGGGATCCAAAGGAAGACATATAGGATGGGACTAAGGGGGCAACCTTGCCGAACTCCCCACCTAATCCCAACCAGGAGACCCTTCCACCCATTTACCACAGGAAAAACTGTTGCAGTTTTATATAGCATTTGGAGCTAGTGAATAAAGACTGGTGGGGTCTGAAATTTTCCCAGGACTAACCATAAGAATTCATGGTTGACAGCATCAAATGCTTGTTTTTGGTCCAAAGAAAGGACATACCCATCCACAAGGTCCAAATCTTCTTTATCAAATACCTCTCTCAATAAAAGTAAGTTATCCTAGATGCAGCGGCCAGGGATGGAAGAAGTCTGAGTTTCTGAAATAACTCCTTTCGCTACAGACATCAATCGCTTATCCTAAATTGTTGATACTATTTTAAAATCAGTATTCAACAAGCTAATTGGCCTCCAATTAGTCAAAGCCTGTTTGTCTCCTTTTTTATATAGATGAATCAAAGATCCCATATTAAACTGCAGGGGAATGTCCAAATTCTGCAACAAACAATTAAAAACCCCTGTCAATTCTTCCCCTAGTTCAGTGGCCAGAAATGTATACACTTCTGAGGGCAGGCCATCTGAGCCAGGGGCTGTATTATTATTCAGGGTGTGAATTGCCTCCATGACCTCCGATGTCTGTATGGTCTGCACCATCAGGTTGCCCTCTGATTCAAGAATCCCTGAAAAATCAACCTGGAAAAGCAGAAAATCTGCCTGAGTCAAATCGAAAGCCATTAGACCATACATTGTACCAGAGTATGCAGTAACAACCTCCATAATCTTGACATTTGTGCTAACCGTCTGATCATTGTGATTATACAAAGCTAAGATTTATTTTTTCCCCACCTTGGATTGACATGATTCATATGGACAAACTGACTCCATAGTTCTGGACGTGCCAAATTGTTGTTGCTGCTGTAGAGAACGGGCCTTTTCCAAATGAAACATTCGTAGCTGATTCTTTAAAACTTGAATCTGGGAAATATTTTTAAATTCAATAAACTTTACTATTTTCAAATAACATTACAATACACAACACATAATCCTCCAAGGGGGGATGCCATTAAAGCAATAAACAGCATACATTAGGTAATTCTGAGGCATTCCTCCAACCCCCAGCCACCCTTACCCTTCCCTCCCTTCCATCCCTCCCCCTTACGACTAGTCCTTCCTAAATCCCCTCCCCAAGCCAAGTGTTACTCATACACCACTCTAACAATTTATCACTCAATAGTCTATAATCAGGTCTGTTAGATCTTCCAAGCCACTAACAGAGCATCTAGTGCATCCCATCTGCTCTAGAAAGTTGCATATCTATTGCGTATCAGGCAAATGTGCTTCTCCAACTTCATGGCCAACTAAATTTCTTTATGCCCTTCCAGTACGGAGGGGGGGCGCTATCTCTCCAGTGCCGTAATATAATCAGCTTTGCAATTGTTGCAACCAGGACCATATGGCCTTTCCTGACCTTGGGTGTGCCCTGAGGAAAGGAGTTCAGTAGGTAAACTTCTGGGGGAAAAAAATAATGGGTCTAGCCCCAAGAAGGAATCTGGAGACCACCTAATTGCCTGGCAGAAAGCTTGCACTTTCAGGCATATCCACAACATATGAAACAAAGTACCTGACTCCCCTCCACATCTGGTACATGCAGGGGAAGAGAGCCTCCCCAAGGTGTGAAGCTTAACAGGGGTAAAATATAAGTTGTGCATGATATTAAACTGAACTAGATGCAATCTATCCTGTTTAATGAAAATATAAGAATTATGCCACAGCTTCTTCCAGAAGTCTACTTCCATGTCTAGTAGCAGCTCCCGAGTCTAGTAGTAGCAAACCCCTTGAGGCAGATTGCTCTGCGATGCTTGTAATTTCTTATAGACTAAAGAAATAGCCAGTGTCAGAATAGAGGGCAAGTCTATTTTCACCACCTCGGGTCTCGGGGTTTTACCTGTGTGGGAGATGACAGCTTCTTTAAGCTGCACATACTGAAAAATACCACTAGCCTGTACATTGAATCTGTCTTGGAAAGCAGAAAAGGAGATTATTTCTCTATTATCATACATGTTCGCAGCTTTCTTCTCCCTCAGGTTAGGCCGGTAGGACAGTGGTATGAGTCAATACCCAATTTTAAAATGTGGGTTGCCCAGAATGGGTTAATCAAAGGAAACATGCCAGTTAGTAGCCATCTCCACTTGCAGTTGGTGTAGCACTTTGATGGACCATCCCAATGGGGTAGGTCTAAGGGGCCTGGGAACAACCCTAGGGGTCACATATAGGAGAGCCTGGAGAGTGCACTTGTGCAGAGTTGCAAGGTACTGCTCTATTTCCAACCATTCTGGTGAGTAATTAAGTGGGTATAGGGCCTGCGGTTCCTGTGCCCAATGGACAAGTTTACTCAAATGATGGGCATAGTAATACAAGAAAAAGGAAGGAATTGCCAGACCACCCTGCTCCCTTGGGGCAGTTAATTTAAAGTAAGATCTCCTGACCTTCTTACCCTGCCATATGAATGAATTCAGCATTGATTGTAGCTTAACAAACCATCTCTTAGGGAGAAACAAGCCAATCATGCCCATTGGGAATAGGATACAGGAGAGCACATTCATTTTCGCCGTGGAGACCCTACCCCACAGCGATAAGGGAAAAGCACCCCATCTATCCAGGTCAGTTTTAATTTTAGTCAATAGGCCAGAAAGGTTGGACTTTAACATAGAGGCCATATCCCTTGTCACATGGATTCCCAAATATAAAAGGGATTTCGATTCCCACAACAGAGCAAAGTCGGTCACCTCCCTTCCCCTCTGGAGACCCGATTATTCAAGGGAAATACTTTAGTTTTAGTGAGGTTAAGCTTGTAGTAGGAGACCTTGGAAAAGGCCCCAACCTGGTCTAGAAGTGCTGGAAGACTGCCTTGCTGGTCTTCCAAATGCAACAAAAGATAATCCGCATATGCCGAGAGAGTATTTCTCCGGCTTCCGACTAGAATCCCTTGAATGCCTGGAGAGGCTACCAAATGCCGAATAAGGGGTTCTAAATATAAATTAAATAAAAGAGGGGAAAGAGGAAATCCCTGTTGAGTACCTCCGTGGAGCGGAAAAGCTTCAGAGTGGACCCCATTGCATCGAATTTGGGCTGACGGGGAGGAATATAGTAACCTGATCCACTGAAGGAAGTCCTCTGGGAGCCCAAACCACAACATAGTGGTGAAAAGGAAGTCCCATGACACCCTATCAAAAGCCTTCTCAGTGTCCAGTGACACCAGAACCATGGGTAGTTCTGAGCCACTGGCAACCTAGAGGAGGTGCAATAACTTCCGCATGTGGTCTCCTGAGGACCGACCTGCCATAAAACCAATTTTGCTCTTTACTTACCATGAGGGGCATAAGAGGTCCTAACCTATTGGCCAAGATCTTGGCCAGAAGTTTAACATTGGTGTTAATCAATGAAATAGGCTGATAACTCTCTGGATATTGCAAATCATTACCCTTTTTAGGAATAAGCGTGATTATTGCTCTCAAAAAAGTAGGGTCAGATAGCCCTTTATCAAACCAGTGATTATAGACCTCTGCCAATAAAGGGGCTAGCTCTGATATGCAAGCCTTATGCAGACCATTAGGGAGTCCATCTAGCCCTGGGGACTTATCCATTGGGAGTAGTGCGATGGTCCTTACCACCTCTTCTGCCGTAATGGGACCTACCAGGGAAGAAGTCTGAATGGGTGACAACTTGGGCAGGTCAACTGAGCTGAGGTATTTCAAGATATCTGCCATGGAAGGGTGAGCATCTGCTTCCTCAGCACATAACCTCTGATAATACCGCCTTAACACCCCTGCTATGGCACGAGGGTCAGTAACAACAGGTGCATCCTTGTCCGGCTTAATACCCGGAATGAACCAAGATGTATCCTCTTGCCTAAGCTGTAAGGTCAGCAACTTGCTAGCTCTTTCCCAAGCCTCTAAATATTGAAATTTTATATGTTTCAGTGAGAGTTCAACTTTTTGGGAGATAAGACTGAAATACTGAGCTTGCAGTCTATGCAGCTTAGTCCAGTCTTCATCAGGAGATGAATGCGAGATAGTAAATTCCAATTAGCGGATTGAGGAAAGCAGAGAGTTCATTTGTGACTTGAATTGCTGGAACTTTGTTAAGGCCATCCAGAAACACTCCCCCCACAGGGAGCACTTTAAAGCCACCCAGACTATGTCAACCTTGCTAACTGACCCCCTGTTCCTTATAAAGTCAGTAATAAAGTCTTGTATATGTTGCAGGGAACTAGGTTTATGTAATAACTGGGTGTTAAGCCACCAGAGGGTATCCCTTTTCACCCCAGGTCCTACTAGAAAAAAAAGGGAAACCGGTGAGTGGCCAGAAATAACCCTGGCATGGATATCGGCTTCAATTACCCTGGAGAGGGCAAAGGAACTAATAAGGAAAAAATCCATTAGAAACAGAAACATAGAATTTGACAGCAGATAAGGACTGCTTGGCCCACCCAGTCTGCCCATTTCCCTACCTAATGGATAAGCTGCAGATCCTAGTTAACCAGCAGCCTACTTCTTCCTACCCCAACCCCTAGAATTGACTTATGACTGTCCATGCATGCTTGAATTCCACCACTGTTTTTGACTCCACAACTCTCATGCGGAAGGCCATTCCATGCATCCACAACCCTCTCTGAGAAAAACACTTAAATTACCTCTGAGCCTCCCCCCATCTTCAGATTGTGCCCCCTTGTTCTTGCACACCTCTTTTTTTGAAAGATGCTACCCTCTTGGACTTTGTTGATTCCCTTGAGGTACTTGAAAGTTTCTATCATGTCCCCCCTCTCCCTCCTTTCCTCGAGGCTATACTTATTAAGCTCCTTAAGTTTCTCTTCATATGTCTTCTGGTGCAGACCCTGCACCATTTTGGTTGCCCTCCTCTGGACAGCTTCCATCCTGTCTATGTCTTTATGGAGATTGGGTCTCCAGAACTGCAGGCAGTACTCAGATGGGGTCTCACCAGCTGTCTGTACAGAGGGATAATAACTTCCTGTTTTCTACTGGTGATGCCTCTCATGCATCCCAGTATCCCCCCAGCCCTCCTTGCTGCCCTCTCACATTGCTTGCCCACCTTTAGGTCATCTGATATGACTACCCCCAGGTCCCTTTCCATTTTTGTTGTTGTTAGTATCTCACCCCCCATTGTGTACTCTTCCCCTGGGTTTTTTCCCAGGTGCATTACCTTGCACTTCTTAGCATTGAATCTAAACTGCCATACATTTGACCATTCCTCTAACCTTGCCAAGTCCCTTCTCATCCTTTACACCCCACCTTGTGCATCAACTCTGTTGCAGATCTTTGTGTCATCTGCAAAGAGACATACTTTTCCTTCCAGTCCTTTGCAATGTAAACATAAAGACATTGAAGAGGACCAGTCTAATACTGAACCCTACGGTACCCCACTAGTAACTCCCTTTCTTCAGAGTGGACTCCATTTACTATTACTCTCTGTGTCCTATTCTCCAGCCAATTCTTTACCCAGGCTGTCATCTTGGACTCACTCCCAGGCTGGCTAACTTGTATATTAATCTTTTGTGTGGGACTGTGTCAAATGCCTTGCTAAAGTCTAGGTAGGCCATGTCCACAGCCCCTCCCTGATCTACTACTTTGGTCACCCAGTCAAAGAAATCTATCAGATTTGTCTGGCATGACCTTTCTGCTGTGAATCAATGCTGCCTTGGGTCCTGTGCCCCTCTGGCCTCTAGATACTCGACAATTCTTTCCTTCAGAAGTGATTCCATCATTTGTTTTATGCAGTGGAGAAAAAAAGTGTATTGGCGCTCCTCGGAGTGAAGGTACGCCAAACATCAATAAGATCCACCCCCCTCATGAGCTCATGAAGGGCCCTCTGAGCAGGAGAGAATCCCCTTCTTCGGGAATCAGACCTATCGATGTGTAAATAGGGGGTTCTATTCCAATCACCTCCCAAAATGGTAAGTTTAGGGGGGTTGGAAGCAACCAACCTCAGTAAGTGCGTGAAAAAATGAAGGGATTCAGCATTTGGACCATAGGCTGCTCCCACCGTCACCTGATGCAATTCTAGTAAACCAGTCACTATGATGTACCTCCCATCAGGATCCCAGATTTCTTTTTCAAGGGTGAAGGGAATCTTTTTACTTATTAGGATAACCACTCCCCCTCTGCTAGTGGATTTACCTGCCTCGTAGACGTAATCAACCCACTGTTTACGAAACAATACAATATCCTCGCACCAGAGATGCGTTTCCTGAAAGAAAGTAATCCCAGTATTTAGGCATTGCAGGTGTCTAAGAATAATGTGCCTCTTGCAATGATCATGGGCACCCTTTATATTCCAACTTATGAACTTGTATGGACCATTCATAATGAAACTCCAACTGTGACATTGTCCCTGTCATTGATTTGAAAAAGAGTGGGACAAGAACACTTGGTCCCTCTCCCTTTCCATAGTACCCCCTGCCCAACCCCTTTTAATCCCCAAACTCATAACAGTACACATTAATTAAGACAAAAAAAATTCAACTAACTCTAACTACTTACACTATTCTGTTCCCCAGTTCTAACCACTGCACTACAATGCTACCTCTAGTACGTGATGTTTTCGCAACCTGCATTCCCATATCATGACACCCGCTTCTCCCCCCGCTGTAACTGGCCCCAAACAAAAAGAAGGAGAAGAGACCCCCAACAGCACATTTCACATTGCACCACCCTAATATAATTGTGCCCGTTTCTTGCATTAGAGATACCCCACTGAATCACAAGTCCCCCTCCCTGATAGAAAGGATCGAGCATTGGGAATCGCCCATAGGCCTCTGTAAACCACAGGGCAGGCTAGTGAGCCCCAAAACTGTACAGGCACAACCCTGCTTCAGTAAATAAAGATGTAAGAGTAAATAGCAGGTATTTCCCTGGATTGATTCTACATCTGATCTATAAACCTGACAGCCGAGCTGACAAGTCAACAGGCAGTGACAATGAGGAAATGGGAGCACATTAATCAGCCTGCCCCGCATACCAAATGTCCCTGGGAATGTGTAGCAATGTCTGCCACAACCTGGCCATGCTAGCCAAGGCACTTTAGCTAAAGTCCAATGACCAGGGGTTCTGTTTGACAGAATGGACAGTTCATATATGTCCTCTCTAAATCAGGAAGGGGCAAAACATGATTCTGCTGCTAGTGTCCTGCTCAAGTGGCCATCCCACTGAAGAATTCTCACAGTAGAGGAGGCTATGTCACATCAGCAAGATGAGGCTGTCAGATCTCCTCCAGCTGCCATGGGTGGGTTTACTCTGCCAACATCAAATAGGCATGTCAGGAAGCAAATGCAAACTCTATGTCCAACCATAAAAAAAACAATCATGCACATTTGTGCTTTTCAAGGGGAAGCACTCTGCAACTTTGCCCTCACTTGAAGAGATCGGGGAACAAGACCTTGAGCTCTTTCCTTGCTTGCTCCTGAGATTCAAACGAGAGCCATTGCTCTCCAGATTTAACTTGAAGCGTCGCTGGGTATCGCATGCGAAATGGCATCCCTGCGGCAATCAACTTGGACACTGTCGGGTGCAACTCTTGTCGCTTTAGCCGAACTGACTGCAGAAGATCTTGAGTGATGCGAATTTTATGCCCTTCCAAGAGGACTTCCTGTAAAGCCTTGAGTTTTTTAAGGATAAATTGTTTATCTTGAAAATTGAGCAATCTAAAGATGAAAGGTCAAGGGGGGGCATCAGGAGGCAGAGGGGGGCGAAGAGCTCGATGGGCACGCTCGATAATATAAACCATGTTGTTAGGAGAAGGACCGGCTATCTTTTCACAAAACTTCTGGGCAAAAAGGATCGGGTTGCTCCCTTTCCCCTTCTCCAGTATACCAATCACCAGAAGGTTATTCCTTCTGCTCCTTCCTTCTAAATCTTCGAGCTTCTCCTCTAGCTTCTTAAGCCTGTGGCCCATCTGGATGGTTTCTTGCTCCATTTTTCCCTGCTTGACCTCCAGGGAAGTAATGTTAGCCTCTGAGTCCCCTACATGCACTGTTAGAGATTGGACTGATATTTTAATTTGCTGCAAGTCATCTGAAATATCCAGGATCTTTTCCTGTAAGGGCTGCATGATTTTGAGGAATCTTTCCTCTGACAGAGCTGTGGCCGACGTGGCCTACTTAGTTTCCCTCGTAGCTTGCTGCTTTGGCCTTTTTGTGGTCTTATCCTTTTCAGGTGTCGGTGGGGGAGAGTGCCGTGGAGGGGTCTTCTTCATAAAGATGTCCATTTCTCGCTCCCAGGTTCTGGAGTCTAACAAATGTGAAGAGCCCCTACTCTTAGCCAGAACTGCTTATCAAATGTAATCGACTCTCGGTATAGGTTAAAACACAAAAATTATTAGCGGGAGAGCGGAGCCGTGGGTGAGTGCTACTTCCCCTCAGGCTGCCATCATGTGACCTCTCCTTGAATCTGGGAAATATAATCCTATCTAGTCATCATAGATAATGGCATTAACCTCTGCAACCGAGTTCTGGTAGCCACATATTCTTTATATTTAGTCTGACATAAAGTTTCAATATACTGTTTTAAGAAATACCCCAAATCATGTTTAGTGCCTAACCACAATTGGACAGCATCATCACGGAGAATAAATACTGACTTCCTTGCTCTTAGAAAGTCAGTGAAAGAGGCCTGAAAGAGTGTATCCAACAACAAGGAAGCATTCACCTCCCAGGTCCCCGGCCCTTTCCTAATGGATGACACCATATCCCAGCATGACAGACAGCATATTATGGTCCAAAAATGTGCCCGTCACCTTAGCTTCCCTAATGGGCAAATGATGGGATATAAAGAGAAAATCAATCCTCATGGCCAAATTACCTTTATGGAATGTGGGTGTATGTAGACCTGTATGAGATCTATATGAGTCCACCAGGTGGACTGTTTTATGCATGGATGATAAAAAATTGGAGTCAGAAAAGATCTTAGCAGTACTAGACATTGCAGTCTTACCCTTCAGGGAGAGACCACAATTCAGATCTCCCCCAAAAATGATAAACTGCGAGGTGTATAGAAAAGACTGGATCAATTTCAAAAGATCCGCTCTCAAAGCCTTAGTCTTTGGGGCATATATATTAAGTAACCTATATGAAATATGGTGAATCTTAATATCCAAGATCAGTACCCTCCCTGGGACCAAATCATAAAGTTTCACCAGCTCTACATTTGGACAATTAAACAAGATACCAACCTCTGAGCATACTTTCTGACATATAGACCAGAATGAGGGTCAGTAGTACCATGCACTAGTGGCTTGTGAGAGTTCCTGCAACATATGACATCTAACATCTTGAATAAACACAATCCCCACAACACACATGATCAGATAGGAAAATACCAAGTCCCGTTTATCCAGGTTCTTGATATTATTTACATTAACTGTATGTCATGTAAAATGTGCAGTATTCATTAGAGAAGAAAGGGGAATGAAAAAAAAATCCATATTTATTTCAGACGCCCTCGGCAAACAACTGACTCTCTATGTTTAGTCTTAGCCTTACACTTTTGTGGACCAGAGTGTTCCATTGGTACCTCCATATCCGTTGTTTGATCAGGGATGGAGGATTGTATGGAAGAGGAGTCCGAGTCACTGCCTGATAGTTCTCCCTCTGTCTGTAAAAGTTCATACCTATTTCGAGTAGGAACTGCCTCAAGGCCCGATGGCGTAACTTGGGATGAATCAATCAGACATCTACTGTGAGTAATCCTGGTCGTAGTAAATTATTGTCCTGTAGATGTTTGGGGGGGAGGAGGGGGCTTCATCACCTGTACATCTGGTACTACCAGAGACAAAGAAGTCTGTCCAATAGCTGACCTAGGTGTGACCTCTAGTTCAATATTAGAACCCTGCAAGGGCAGAGATAGGCTCTCAACCTCTTCTACCTCAGCCCCTAGTTTCGTTGCCTGGGTGTGGAGGCAACTCTTCCATAGGTTGCACTGAGAACAGTGCTGATGGGAACTCTTTCCTGGGTGCCACTGAGACAGTCAAACTGACATCTGGAAGAGCATCATCAGGTACTGCATTTTCATTCGATCTTGATTCCTCATGGGCAAAAATCATCATTTTTTGTGCTGCACTGATATAAAGACATTCTGCTCCATCTGCCAACTCAGGCTGATTGTGAGCTGCCCACTGACAAGACTGGAAATTATGGCCCTGTTCATTGCATAAGTCACATCTCTCTTGTTCCACACAATGTAGTCCAGAATGACCAATGGTACCACAGATTGTACATTTTATCTGATCGCATGCACTGTTCAGGTGTGCCACTGAACCACATCTGTAGCATGCTTTGGGCTGTCCAGAATAGAACAGGACACCTCAAACTCTACCCAAGAAAAAACTATTCAGGAGATGCAGCAGCTCTGTGTCTGACATTTTCAGCATCACTCTCCCCTGCCATCCCCCTGTCCACAAATGTTCAGAGTCAGAGATTGCCTCAGGGTCTGAAAGAACTGTACAACGAGCTTTAAGCCAGTGTGTTAAGTCACTCATATTGGCCCCCTCACTTCAAAAAAGAACAGTTATAGTTTTTTGAGTAGGCCGTGACAGGGGCAAAATGGAAAAGGGAGTCCAGAGTGGGGTGTTCTTCAGTTTTTGATATTTAAGCCAAAAACATTCCAAGCCTTGTTGTGTCTTAAAACTAATATCGAAAATTGTTTCTCCTGAAACATGGATCAAGGCATGTATTTCACTGGCAAAGAATTTTAGAGAATCTTTAATAAGAACTCTTGCTTCATATAGCCTATCGTGCACCTCTACCTTGCCCCCCAGATATCTCAAATGAATGGTATTTCACTGGGTGCAAGGGAAAGGTAGTTTAGGTCTGGTCACATTCCGTAAGGCTGACACTGAGTAAGAAAGTCTAGGGGCCTGATTTACTGTTAAGGCTGCCTGTGGAAAAGTCGGCCCTAGAACAATGTGAGGAGGAATAGGCTCAACACTCTGTAAGTGTAAAATTGGGTTTTGGGTCAACTCCAGTTCAGTTGGGAGTACCAGGCTCTGGGAATCCTCATTCAGAGGCTGAACATTACTCCCATCTACTTGCACATCATGTAGTGCCCCAGGAGTGTGTATAGGGGACAACCCTAAGACCCACTGCCTATTTGCATCATCCTTTTCCCACCCTGCCACTAGCAGGGCTTTCTCAGCAGACCAGGGTTCCTCTAAAATAATATCTGTTGCATTCCCAAAAGGGTGTCTTAAGCATGACTGTAGGTCTCAACGTACCATTCCTGACACCTTTACAGTGGCACTTTGCCTTGGCCCAACACAGTCAATGTCAATTAAGGAAGCTGTGTGGTGTCGTAGGCCAGGTTGTGCATCCATTTCTGCTATTCCAGACGCTGTCCTCACTATCATACTCCCATTAATAACACACAGTAAAATACTTCTGTCACCAACCTTTTGCTCCATCACAGGAGGCATCATGTCTGTAGTCTGGTCTGTCGTATCCATCGTAGAGTGAGTGTCTGTTTCTAGAGCAACCACTCACCTTTGAGCAGCAACCTGCTCCTGTACTGGGGTTTTTAGAGGTGTCAGTTGTGTGAGCAATGCTCATCTAGCGGCCGAATGCCACACTTCTTCTGCCTGCAGTAAATCCTGCACTGTTGGACTAAGGATGTCAAGATTACACTCATTGTCAGGTAGTTCCAATCCATCTCACTTTTTTCAAAATTCTGTTCCTGAAAGCCATCTGTTGAAATAGAGACCTCCTCTGGCACCATTTCCACACAAGTTTGCTCAATAGTAGTCTCTAGCATGGAGGGGACAGGGGAAGAGACTATCTCCCCTGTCTCCACAGCCTCCAACCTCACTCCTTCCACATCTTGTCTAAAAACCAGGATACTAGGTTCCCCTACCTGTGAGTAGAGGAATGTTTATTCAAATCAAAATAGAATCAAAAAATGAAAAATTATACAAGTCAATAATTCATCATATAAAATCATACAAAAGAACAATACCAAAACAAGAATAAGCATTAATTCATACAATAACTCTAATACTGAATATTAAATGCTGAACATCCCCCCCACTAGAAGAGTAGGGGAATTATTTTTTTCTTGAAGGCAAAACATATACACAATTGTGTTACTGCAGACAAAATCATAATGTCAAAAGAATAATAAACATAACCAGTATTCCATCATAACATTTAACACAAAATTGTGTTCCTCAAAGTCCCAAAACTTAATTATAAGTGCTTAACCCCCTCCACCAAAAGAGTAGAGGATTTCCCATTTCTCTTACCTACTATATTCTTTAAGGCATCCCCTTCCCCTCCTTTTTTTGTATAAAATCCACCAAATGCCACCATATGAACCATCTATTCTGGTTCATTTCAATTTGCTCTTCTAACTTCCATTGGTGTAGATCTGTACAAAGCATGTGAGTAAGTTCAAAAGGTGTAATATGTTGTTGTAACACCAGATGACAATGTCCAATCCAGATCCGATACAGTATATGTGCCATAATAATTTGAAAAGTACTGTCATGCAACTGTACCACGTGTTCCACCTTTATCCCACAGTATAATGACCTAAAGTCTGGTGGAACCTGTAACTTCCCATTCCCTCTATTTTTTAAGACATCCCAGAATTCTTTTATATAAGGACAATTATAATATAGATGATCCATTGTTTCTAGTTGTAAAATACAACATTCTCTAGGACAATATCTATCTTGAAAAGATTTATGTTTTTGTTTATTTCTTACATTTATGTTTTGACGCAACCCTAACCAGACCGTATCCCATAACTTTTCAGGTAATCTTACATCCCTAATATATTGCACAATTCTACCACTTTGTTGTTGTGAAAATTCAGCAAATGGATTTTCACTATAATGGGATGCTAAAACTTCATAGTATAATTGCTTCCTTGTCTGCTTAAGCACCTTTTCAAATGTAATGCCCCATTTAATTAACCCATCCACCACCCCTTCCCATCTTTTGACTAACCTAGGTTTCCTTTTATTTTTATGAACAAAATGTCCTTCCTTCTATTCCATCAGTACCCCTTGTACTAAGGAATGTCCCCACTTCCCCCAAAGTTGAGTCATGCCCTTAATAAGGGGAAGAAAATTATTATACAAGACTATAGAATAAAAAAACAAAATTGGATTGATCATATCTAATCCTCCATTTCTAATACTTTGATAAAGCACATTATGTTTTATTGGGTTCAATCTGTTCCCCCCAAAACAAGAAAAGAAACATCCTAAAAGAGGCATTTCCAAACTTTTTGGGACCAGAAAAACTGCACTAACATATAAAAAAATTGGAATTAAAAATGTTTTTATCAAATGTATTCTTTTTTTTTAAACTTTCCATCGATTCCAAATTCATACCTTCTCTTTCCCTTTATTAATTACTTTAGTCCAGTTAAATCCTGCCATATCCTCACCTCCATAATAAATTCCTAATATTTTACAAGGAACCCTAGCTATCTGACATCCTTCAAACTCTCTTGGTTCTATCGGCAACCCAGTTAAATCTGAACACTTTATTTTCTCCACATTTAAGCTGGCCCCAGTTACTTCCCCTATTTCCTGGTAAGGCGACCTACTACTGTAAAAGACTGTTCATTTGCAGCAAAAGACAGAGATCATCTGCATATGCTAACACTTTACAATTTAAAACTTCTCTACCTGATAAACCTTGAATCTTTGGTGAATTTTGTAACACACGTAACAGCAGATCTATCATAAAAACATATAATAATGGCCTCAAGGGACACCCTTGATGTACCCCTCATCTTATTATACATTTTGGCCCTTGATATCCATTATCATAAGGTCTTACATATGCCAGTGCATAACATAATTTTAACCACCCTACAAGCTGGACTGGGATGCCATATGTCTATAAGCAGTGCCATAAAAAATTATGAGAAACCCTATCAAATGCTTTTGATTGTTCTAAACTGACCAAAAACCCTGGTTTTGGACCCTGTCCGTACCCATTTTCTCCTTCCACTATCTCTCTCAAAAGAAATAATGCCTCCAAAATGTTTCTCCCTGGAACTGAACAAAATTGAAATGGACTGATTACTTTATTCATCACCTGTGCCAACCTATTGCCTAATAATTTTGCAAAAACTTTAAAATCCATATTCAAAAGTGTAATAGGTTGCCAGTTCCCCAAGCTTGTAGGATCCCCTGACTTAAAATGAAAAATCATTAGTCCCTCATACATGTTGGTGGGCAAAGAATGCTCTTAGAGAAAAAAAAATATAGAGTAAAAGCATCTCATTAGGAATAAGACTCCACAAAAATTTATAGATCTCACCCAGGAGCCCGTCTGACCCTGGTGATATACCCTGCCAAAGGGATGCTATAACTGCAGCCATCTCTAAATTTGAAAATGGTGCAATCATGCATTCCCATCCCTTGTGTCTACACTGGAGGGGGGAAGCTGTCTGTAAAATCTGCAAAGATAATTCAGAGTCTGCTACTGGATCACCAAATGTATCAGTCACGTAGTCTACTAATACGTTCATTATTCATATGTTCTCATTTTCTAAACTACCTCGCCTCGATTTTAAATTCTTAATTTGGGTTTTCCTGCATCTCTGATGACATGCAAAAAAAAGGGTTAATATCTGCAGATTTCCCCTGAGTGCCAAAACTCTGTTCCTTCATTAATGAATGAATTATATTATATTGATAAGTTTTCATTTCTATTATAACTTTTTGTATCTCTTCCTTCAAATCCACTTTCTCCTTAACTTGCCTAGTTAATAATTCCCCAAGTTCTTCTATAATACTAAGTATTGCTGTTGTTTTGTAGCCACCTACTCTTTACTAATAAATTGTAAAAAACTGGTTACTAATTCTTTTAAGTCTGTCCACCATAAACTAATATCCTTGTATAAGAATACCATAGTTTTCTTTTCTAATACCAAAATCGTAAGATCCTTTTGAATTTGTGGATCTTCCAATAAAGAAACATTCATTCACCAATACCCCTTCCCTTTCCCCCTACCAGGTGGTACAGCTACATTTACCCCAATTAAAACATGATCTGAGGTTTCAATCGGGAAGGTAACAGTTTGGAACACTGGCAGGGATTGCTTCAGAAACAAAAAAATCTATCCTAGAGGACAAACAACCTTTAAAAAAAGTAGATTGTCCTTTTTGCCTCCTTTCACAAAGAACATCCTTTAATCCTGCTTGTCGTACTACTAATTGTACAAACATTTTATCACAGTATTGTTTCACCGAACCCACTAACTTCTGCATATTTATATTAAAATCTCCTCCCCAAAACAACTGTCTACTTGTGAATAAATATGGCTGCATTTTTTTCAATAATTCAATTCTTAAAGCCTTAGACTGAGGCCCATATATTGTTATTAATCTGATAAGCCATTTATTTAGCAGCACATCCAGTAACAAGGCCCTGCCTGGTTCAATATCTACTATCCTCATAATTGAAATTTCCAGAGTAAGAAAACAAAAACCCACCCCACTACATGTTTCCACCCCAAAGACCATTTTGATTGTCCCCATTTCCAGTCCTTTGTTGCCTGAGCCACCTCTGCCAGTGTATGCAACCTTGTGTCCTGTAACATATATATCAAATTTAGATTGTTGTAAAATACCAAGTGCCATTTTCCTTTTTTTTTTCTGACTTGATACTATTAACATTCAAACTGGCTATTCTCAATGAAATTTGCTCAGGGAGGAGACTTCATAATTTTTTTACTAGATCTTGTTACTCTTTTCAGCAGTACTTCAGTTCCTGTTTTCCAAGATTCTCTTTGTGGTAACTCCTCCGCTCTTTGAGGGGATGGGGGGGTGGACCCTTCTTCCATAGGGCTTTCCCATTCTACTTGCTCCCCCATGAAGAGAACAAGGCAAAGTGGTTTGTGAGTGGTAGTGGTGATAGGGATATATTATTCAAAACATCTCCTGAAACTATAAGGGGAGATGAGGAGGAAGGGGAAGTATCCTCCTCTATCTGTTGCTTTAAGGACGCATTTGATTCTAAAGCTTCCAACAACTTAGTTCTACCTTCTTGTATTGGAGTAAGAGGTTGAGCCGACACTCTTTCTGGTGACCCCTGAGGAGTCACAAAAGGAGTATTGTTAATACTTGCTAAGCCACTCTCTACATCCCCCACTACAGCATTCATTAACGGAATCGAAGAAAATACTTGTCTCCTAAAGGTCTTCCTTCAGTCTCTATTCTTTCCATCCTGCTACCTTGATAGCCTCCTCTCCCTCTACATCTACTCTGGGGGAAGGGGTTATCATTATCCAAGTGCTGATTGTTTGAATGCTTATGGGCCTGTAACAAAATTAAATCTTGGTTTGAGCTCCCTACTGCATTACGTGCTGCCAGGGACACTCTTGGGAAGAGTGCTCATTATCACCACATAAATTGCAGATGGGGGGGCAGTACACTGGGCCACTGAATATCTTAATACCCCACAAAGGAAACATTTGATTGTATCACAATCTGTATTTAAATGTTGTAATGAACTACATCTGTAACAACTTTGGGGTTGCTCCACATAAAACACTATTCCTCGATCTCTCCCTAAATAGAAAGAACTGGGCAAGTGTTGGATACCAGAATCTGTATGTTTCAATTGTACCTAAAAATGCCATCCCCCGGTCCAACATCCATTGTCATCCATTATTGGCCTTGGATGTTCTGAGACCATACGTCTTTTCTCTAACCAAAAAACAATATCATTTACATCTACTCCCTCGTTCCTAAAGAACTGTTACAGTTTTAATCGTTGGTTTAGTCATTCGTATGGCTACAAAATCTCGCCATATTTCCAAGTGTTGAACTCCATAATACAGTTTCCAGAATTTATCTAACAGAGTCATAGTACAGAAACTTATATCATAACTGCGGTCCCCTGGTGCATGAATAAATGCATAAACTTCACTAGGTGAAAACCCTAGTGATTCTTTAATCAGTGTTTTCCCCAGCCAGAGTCTATTGGGGGAAGGAGAGACGCACCTTTGTAGCGAAGTTGAACTAGAAAGTGTCTTTTGGTTGCTTCTACTGGCTTCCTAAACAGTCTTGCATAAGAGCGTGGCCTATGCCCAGGAGAAGTACTAGAACCTGTTTTCCCCCCTTCGATTAGTATTCATTCTGTCTGGTTGAATCGATTCCAGATTCACATTGTCCTCTCTTACCTGCTCTTGTTCAGCTGTAAGTAAAGTCTCAATCCTGCTTTCATTCATTTCTTTTGTTTGTTGATATGTGTCTGTAACTTCTCATTATATTTCAGCTGAGTTAGACCTAGCAACCACCTGGTCTGCCTCAACTTCATCCCGCACCAACATACATAGTGATGGTATGTACTTAGAATTTAAAGAAGATATGTTTTCCCTCCCTTGAGTTTGCATTACAGTCTCTCCAGCCCATCTTAAAGCCAAACTTTCCAGAGAACCCAGAATAGGCAAGGATGAGTCAGGAACCAATTGATTTCCATGCCTTTCACAGCCTGCCCTTTGAATTGCCATTTCAGGACACCAGACCTCTGAGTCCTCCTGTTTATCTTCTTCTTGCACTTCTAAACCTTGAATGTCAGTACCATTTATATTGGGAGTTATACATTCCATTCTGGAGTCTGGTGAAGCATCAACAGGTAATCTTTTGCTTGTACCTTGCAAGGGACTTGTCATAGAATGTTTTTGTGTGTTTTTTTTTCCTCCAGTTTTGTTCTACTCAGTTGAAATTTATTTTCTGCCGCAGCAATCATATTTAACAAATATTGCTTTTTCTCTTCCAATTCACTTTGTAAACTCCTCTCCTCTCCTCTTCATCCATTTCTTCAAACCTAATGGTAATTAGAGGCAAAAATTCCATTTGTAATAAAGCTTCCTGTTCCAGATCAGTTGTCTCAAGTCATTCCTCCACAGGATGATCCTTTGGTGATTCAGGAGCTCGCAGACCATGACCTTCCCCTTCCATTGTTTGTTCCTGACTGAGTCTGTCCATCTCTCCTGCAGAGCGTCAACGCCCTCTGCAGCAAGAGTAGGGAAATTTCCCTAGTGCCCTGGCCAAATTCCCCCCATTTACTAAAGATACCACCAACAGCTTAATCTGGTTCAAGGTCAGTTGACATCCATCTGTATCCCCCTCCCCCGGGTCATGCCTGAAAATAGACAGAGTCTGCCTAGTGCACTTACGCAATCAACAAAAACTAAATAAGCAATAAATAAATTCAGGGACCCCAACATCATGATGCAGGCCACAAATAACAAAAATTGATAGACACCTGGAGGGAGAGCATCTGCTTCCTGAGGAAAGAGAAGCAACTGGATCAAAAGTCCATGCAGTGCAAGGTGAAGTGGAAGTAAGTCAGACAGAAATTCTTCAAACTGGAACAACAGGGGTATGTCCCAGAGAAGCACAATGCCTGGTTCCAGGTTGCCCACCAGATGAGGGGGAAGGCAGGCAAGCTGAAATTGGGGGAAAGAGTCATCCAATGTAAACACAGTTTCAAAACCAAAACTAAAATGTTAAGAAATGTGCGAGATTCCAGTCACCCTCAAGCAAGGGAGTAGCTATGGGGGGGGGATAACACAGTGCTGATGTTATATTTTACTATGCTGAACACTTCTGAAAAAAAAGACCATCAACTGCAGGTGTTTACTTCTATGCCATATCTTATTTTCACAGTATTCTAAATAAACATAGTTACTCAAATAGCAATTTCTTACAGGCTTAACATGTACTTTCTAAAACCTGGATGTACTAAACAATAAATATACAAATTTTCATGATAAAATGCAAAATAACCACAGAGTTTGTTGTGGTCAAAGACATACAAAGAATTCTTTTTATAACTGTGTGCATCTACAGTTATAGTTATAGATAGTTATAGAAAGAATTATATAACTGTCTATATCTACAGAACAGAGATATATAATAAGAAACAATTACAATAAAATGTACAGTAACAACAAAAGAAAAATCACTTCCTACTGTATACCTGCTGAGAAGACCAACCACCATTACAAATATATTTTTTTTACATTCTTTATCCCCCATCCCAGTTGGTCCATGTTCTCACTGACCCCCCAGCTCTGTTCCCTGACCTCGCAGGTCTGTCTGACATCTTTCCCCAGGGCTTACCTTCCATGGCAGGGTGGTGGGGATCCCTCAACCTGACAAGCAAGGATCCAGTTCAGGGAGAGACCGCATGTATTGAGGGCAGAGCCTGCAAGGGTTGGCAGTCATCTGATTCGAATGGGACCTTTTTTTCCTCTTGAGTTTTTGTGCCCATCCTCAAGTGTGTCTGTAGCAGTGTGCAATGATGCCAATGGTTGAGCTGTGCATGCTTCTACATGCAGCACATCAGGCATCTGTTCTGTCTCCACCCCTTCTCTCTAAGGCGCCCATTGTGGCAGCCCCAGTCACTGCTAGGAGCCAGGCAAGCACAGGCATCCAGTCCAACCCCTTCCTGAGAGAGGAGAGCTGTCCTCTGGATCTTCACTCCTCTCTCTCCCTGACCAACCACTGGTGACCCACTTGCACCATTAACATGGGTCACTGGCATGGTAGGAGGTAAGGCATTGATGCCTCATCCTTCCACACCACTGGGTCGGTGCTTCGCCATCACTACAAATATACAAAAACAATTTTTCTCTTCATTATGTTTCATAGATCCTGTGCCAATACCCTGTAGAAGCCAGACCTGGAACCAGGCCAATGTGGTGAAGTGGAGGAGCACACAAGACCCAAAGATGATGATGTCATCTTCATAAAATGATCTGGTATGTCATAGTTACTGTACACACACAGTCTCTGGCCACACTGCAGTTGGGCAGCTATGGCACAATTACTGGATCAGCACACGTTTACCCCTTCACAGTGAAGACAAGAACAGTCTTTCAGGTGTTGCTCTGACACAGAGCAATTGCACAGTTGGATGCCACACTGTAGTCAGGCAGCTGTAGTACTAGCACTAGATAAGCACACTTTCACCTTCTAATCTCTGAAGGCAGGATGCAGTGTCTCACCACATGGCAAACTGCCAGGTGTGGTATGAATGCTGAACTGGCACTCGATTACCTCCTAACTCTAGGCAGGAATCAGTCTCTCAAATGTTCTCTCTGTTATTCAGACAATACTAACAGCAAACAAACAGCACTTATCTCTGCCTGCGACTTAATGGTTATAGAAACCTTTCACATGCTTCCTGTATCTTGACTGTCGAAGCCCAGGCAGGCCTCCTCAAAATGCTCTCAGGCTTGCAGCCCTGCCTCTCTTCTCTGAGAGAGGGAGATGGAGAGGGGAGAGAGAGAGAGAGAGAGAGAGAGAGAGTGCTGCAGTCTGACTAGTTCTGGAACTCCCTCAAGACTTTACTGTGGATTATAAAAAGGGTCTGAGAAATGGAACTTTCTGATTGTCTGCAAACATTCTAACAGCCTTATGTTTATCTTTTATTAACATACATGTAGAGCTTAACCATATGCTGAACAAGAATTAACACTGGTTAAAAACATTTTTTATTATAATAGCAATAAGGCAATCCCAGGTATTATGTTAATGGTCAGTTAATCACCCTCTAGAGGCATGTGGCACTTGGCTACACCTGAGTGCCACACACACCCCTTGAAGGCGATTAACAGATCATTAACATAACCCTTGGTCATGCCTAATTGCTTAAAAGGCAGTGCCTGATTGATGCAGGGAGCTGTCAATCAGTGAAATCAGTATTCAGAACATTCACTTGATGCCCAATTGGTTGAGTGAAAGGCTACCAAACATACTGTACAGGCATTGCCCCAGAATACTCTGCTGTTGCAGAAAGAAATCTCTGACCTCCTATTTGCTGGTGGATGGGTTCAGGGGTTAACAGGATTGTGGTCCTCATGCATAACTCCAACAAAGTCATTTATGAAGGCCCCTTCCCCTATTCTAAGTACGCTGACCCACTGTAATTATAAGCACTATTGTGGTTTATTATCCGGTCAGTAACAGGAGGCAATTTGGGAATCCTCCCAACCGTCACAAGTGTATGCACTTCACCTGTAGAGTGAAGGGTAGTCCATTGTAAGTGTGACCAGAGCTGCAGTAAACACAGGCACACTTGATGCTAAAGCCAAAGGCTTTTTCTCCCCCTCTCAGTGCCTCTTTGGACCCCTAAAGCAAGCTGGAGTCCCTGGGGCTGGAGTGCACTGGAGGGGATGTTGCAGGTGACTGTGACCAGTGGGAAGCAAAGTGAGCACAGAAGTAATAAGAACAACAGCTTTTGAGGCTGCAACATCACTCTTCCAGTCCCCTATCAAGTAGGCAGCAAATGGGAACAGAGTGAGCAGACAGAAGGTAGCTGAAAGGGGTGGCAGAGCAAGATCAGACTAATTGGAGCCCAAAGTAAGCGCCCTCCCCATTTGGGGGAGTTACATGTGTTCAAATATTTTGGTTGCATAATTTTTTGGAAGGGACGATACATTTTGAAAAAAATATGGGGCCATTGTGAAGGTAGTAATTGACATGGAGCTAAAACATGAGGGTAAGACTTCAGCTTAGCAATAAATGTTAATAATTACTATAGCTCAAAACTGGGAAAAAAGAGTCGTGTTCATTGTGGACTGTGTCACACCACCATAAATATTAATCCAGAGCAGATGCATGCCCCCTCCTTTACAGGGTTCTCAGCACCCTGGAGGGACCCCCCCCCGAACTTTGCTGGGTCATAAGCATCCTGGAGGACCCCCCTCTTCCCCATGCACTTATTTCCTTTCCCCCCTTTTCCTCTTCTCGCCTTAGCTACCCCCTCAGCCTCAAGCAGTCTCTGACACCTTGCAGGGTTCTCTACATCCTGGAGGGACCCAAGGGTTCGACTTCCCTTCCCTGCCCCCTTCGCTCTTATGTATGCAGCACTTACAACCTATCTGCTCCAACCCCCACCCCCCCCTTCGCATGAGGTACTGACAAAGACGAAAGCACTTACCATTGTCTAACTTCTCTACACTGTCTGTATCTACCTTGTTCCTTTCAGTTATTTTTCTCCATTATAGATACCTTCACGATTCTTTCCACTTGCACGACATTGCCATTTGTTAATTTGCCCATTTTTTTTTTTCACTGTATCTAACTATTGTCTCATATACCCCAATTGTATCTACTGTTTATTGAAATTATCTGTCTACTGTAAATTATTGTTTATCCTCTATGTACCCCCTCCTCTCAGGTCACACTGGGAGATGAGCAAGTTGTTGCTCAGTGTGCCTTCCTGGTGAAACATTTCAATAAATAATGAAATAAACAAACAACACCTGCCACAAGTAAGCAACACTAATTCATATTCATTATTGACCTCAAAACTTCTTACCCCATTTTTGTACTCTGTTTTACCCTATTCCATCTACAGCTCTGGGGGCTGAAGTAGTTCGGTCAAACTGACAGAGACAAACTAAATTTTCAGGCCCCAATTGGAAGCAGAACTGAAAGTGACTTTGGGCCACCCTATCATCCTTATTGGAGGCTACGAATGGATTGGGGTGGAACAGGGGTGTCACATATCCCTTCTTGTAGCCTGCTAGACCCCATACCAAGTAACAGAGTGTTTCAACCCAATGACTGAAGATGAACCAAAGTTGGGGGAAGGGAAGCAAATTTAAGTTAAACCAAATTTGCCATTGACCAACTTCTTTCACCTTTATGAAACATACTTTAAATAAGAGGGCTCCCTGGTTCGGTGGTGCTATGTTCCTAAAGATGATACCACAATGCAAAATGAAAAAGAATGGCACTCACCTGCCCTTCATAAAGTCAGGAACAGACTCTTCACAACTTGAAGTTCAAAGTTGCAGAGCTTCTTGAGCCTTGTAACATTGGTTCAAAAATAGCAGGATAAAGTGCTTGAAAAGTTCAAAGTCTGGCATGTTTAATCAGAAGGACATCAACCGGTATTCATGAGCATCAACTGAGATTTCTCACATTGCTCATCCTCAGAGCTGAGCTTCTTTCACCCTTACTCTAGACACTATGGGGCACTAAAATGAGTTCAAGATAAGGCAAAAGTAAATTTCTAGAGTCTCCTCTAGTCCTCTCCCGATTTGGTACAGAAATACTGCAACAGTGCCAGTGAACCAGGCCCAAGCTTAGCACCTGACCCTTCTCATTGCAACATCAGCTTTCATAGTGACAGCCTTGAAATACTGTTTGAAAAGTCTTCCACATGGCAAGAGGTAATTTACTGTTTCAAATCCTTAAGGCATGTAGGTGTGTCTCATGAGAGGGCAACAAGGCCAGCCCACTGGTACAGTGGTGGTGGTGGCGCCACTGATGATGCTGGCGACCCAGGAGCATGAGTTGTCAGACAGTTGGCCAGGGAGGATGGTTGAATATCCCCAGTGGATGCTCTCCACTTCAATGAAGGGTTCCTGGACTCCTCCACAGTACCATCACCTGGGTGACCACTAGTGGCAATGCAGGTTGGAGCCAGTGGTAAGGGAGGCAGACATTGGCGCTCTGATGAAACCTGCATCAGATGAACCGCCTCCACGATGCTCAGTGGTGGAGAGAAAGGGTGAAGAAAAACCCAACTGTCCACAATGCCATCTGCTACTTTAATGCAGGTCCTGCACCACTGAGTGGGCTCTTGCTCCCACACCAATCCTTAATTTCTGCCTGGGGTAAAGGGTAGCTTCTGGCAGCCTTTCCCATGGAGGGTCATCTATGGGGTAACAAGTAGCATAGATAAGGCCTGGAGATGGTAGTTGATGTGGTTGAATGGAGTGGTAGACTGATGTATGTCGGTCAAGAGATGGGAATAAACAGAATACTGTAGTAAATTAAAAAGGAAAATGCAGCAATCTGCCTTTCTATGAGAGCAGTCGGTGCTTTTATCAATAGCATCAGTCTTGTGCCCAGCGGTATCTGCATTCTGCAAAAGCAAAGACTGCTTTGACTCTTTCAGATTCATTTTCAACAGAGGTAGAGAGAGAGATTACTGTAAAGCTGTGGGCATGGCCTCTTAAAGGGGTAATGCGTTTGAACTCTAACCCTTTATAAACAAAAGAAAAAATGCATAGATAATACTTTTTCTTTTCTATAAACGTTTGTAACAAATGATCTTGCTGGAGTCCTGTAAGAAATCCACAGCTGAGGGTCTCATCATTTAGGTATGGTAATAGATTACCATGGACACAGGGAAAAGGCTTTTCAGAGAACCTGCCTGTATTCCTAACTGTGATAAGTTTTGTTTGCTGCACACAATTTAGAGTCAGATGTTGGTGAACTTGTGACAATTTATCAATGTCAACTTCCCTTATTTTTTTGTAATAGCACACCACACAACAAGTGAGAAGTACTGTAAGGCAAGTGTTTGTACACCCTTGAATGATGCCAGTAGTATCTCTGATGGAGTATCAGTTAATAGATGCTCACACACACACACACACACACACACACATGATCTGTCATGCTGACATGGCCAATCAACCAGCCATCCCCACTCTGAAAAAGTGAGCAGTATTATTTACATTTTCATCTCCACCCCACCCCAGCAGTACTACATACTGCATATGGAATAAATAATGGGTATGTAATTTTACTGCCAAGCTAAGTTTCTAAGAAGAGAATCTTTTTTTTTTACTGATACTACTCTGTGTAGACTCTAGGGAGTCATTTACTGTTGGGAATGTAATATTTTTTTCATCCACTGCATGAATATTTATGGCTTCAGATATTATACCTGCTAGTACTTCCCAAGGGGAAAAATTTAGAAAAAGGTGATTATGCACTAAAGATAAATGGAATTCCACTGCAACTGTAGTATTAATACAGTGGAGTGGTTATGGAAACAAAAGTTGGTAGGAAGACAATATTCTTGCTGGCTGCATGTCACATACCATAGGTATATGCCACCAAGTCCTCTCACAACCCCTGAAAATTCCTAAAATGCAGAGCCAGAGTTGTGCTGCTGTTCAAATGCACCAGCCCTGTCTGGGACAACATTTGTGGGATGAGAAGCTACTTTTCATATGCAGCTGTAACTTAAGAACAATTTATCAGTCAGTAAAGTTGAATTCGGCACCTCTCTGTCCTTGATGCAATAAGATAGTATAGTGCGGAAATGAAAGAAGCAGGCACACTGCAGTTTCTCTGATCTATGATATCATGGCTGAAAGCATTTACACCAGTGTGAGAGATAGGACTGCGTGAGAAAAAAGGAGTGGAGTGGAGTGGAGAAGGGGTATAAAGAGGGAGTTGGGAGACTGAGAGAGTTTGGGCTAGAGAAAGGCAGAATTATGGCAACAAGTCAATTGCAGTTACCAGCAAAGTGCAATCAATTACATATGACAATGACTGCATCAAACTGTGTGAGAAACAAAATGGCAGTAGTGCAAACTATGGGAGTGTGAGTATGTTTTTTAATAATACTTGGCTGAGTATCTGTATACAACACAGACATTTGGCTGTTCATTAATAATATTCAGCTTACAAATAAAAAAATTAAAAAATGTCTGTTCTCACCCCTGATGGCCAGGGCACCTGTCTTGGCTTGTCCACCCCCTTACCTCAGCCATTGTTCACCTTCCACCCCTTTATTGCTAGATCAGAAAAAAGAAATTACTAGCACATGCCATAAGCCGGCATTGTAAATGTAATGAGATCCCCCTCTCAAGCCTGCTGCTCAATCCCCAAACATTGCTTGCATTCCTCTGTGCCCCCATGATGCCTGAGCTACAGTTTAGGGGTGGGGTGGACAGTACCAGAAAGATCCAATTAGCCCAGTCGCTATCCACTTGAAGTGCAACACACCACTTCCTTGCTAATTCACTCATTGAATCAGTGTGAGGAGCATGTGATTAACAGCAAGGGGGCGGAGCAAATCACCTCACTGATGTCATAGATACAGTACATTCTGTACAGTGCTAGGAAAGTTATTTCTTATTGCAGAGTGCGTTAAGATGATACATATTGTAGATGGTTAAATGACAGAAAAAGACTAGGGGCCCGATTCTCAACAAGTCCTTAGATCACCACAAGTTGCAGCAATCTAGGGCTGTGGCAAACCCAGGTGTGCCAGGGACCCTGTGCCTGATTCTCAATCAGGTAGGGTCCAGACAGCAAAGTTCCCTGGCTTTCAACAACCATAGCAGTGTGCCAAACAGAGGGCACATCTGGACAGATTGCCACAAGCCATGGGCAGCCATGCGATAATGTCCCCAGACATTCCCTGTTAGTCTAGTGGACCCCCCCTTCCCGATGTCCCCAAGAAATAGGTATTTAGTATACTTCCCTGGTGGTTTGGTGGCCCCCAAGCCTTGATTACCCCCATATAAATAAATAGTAAAATAAATGCCTCCCTGGTGGACTAGCAGACCCCCCTTCCCTGATGTCCCCATGAATTAATTATTTATTGTAAGTCCCTGGTGGTCTAGTGGATCCCCTCCCCAATCCCAGATGTCCCCAAGATGTAATTATGTATTCAAATCCCCTGGTGATCTAGTGCCCCCCAAAGCCCCGATCCCCCGTTATGCCATATTATGACATCATTGGTGGCATAGTGGCCCCCCAGCAGGAAGTGTCCCAACACCCCGCTCCCCCATCTTCAAACTGGGCCAGCAACTGGCACAGCCCACCACTCACCACCATGGTCAGCTACTGACTGAGCCCTGAATGAGTGCGTACTGTATACAGTTTGCACAGAGTGGCAGCTGTCAACCACTGAGTGCATACTGTATGCAGTATGTGCTCATATAGAGCTCACTCAGCAGCTGACCATAGTAGTAAGTGGTGGGCTATGCTAGTCATCAGCTCAATTTGGGATGGGGGAGTGGGGTAGTGGTACACTGCCTGCCGGGTTGGGGGCCACTGCACCACCAATTATGTCATAATATGGCATGACCAGGGATCGGGACTTGAGGGGGCACTAGATCACCAGGGAATCTGAATACATAATTACAATTTGGGGACATCAGGGATCGGGGAGGGGGGTCCACTAGACCAGCAGGGACTTATAACAAATAATTAATTCATGGAGACATCAGGAAGTGGGGTTTGCTAGTCCACCAGGGAGGGGGTTTATTTTTCCATTTCTTTATATGGGGGTTATCGGGGATCACTAGACCACCAGGGAAGTATGCTAAATACATATTTCTTGGGGACATCAGGGGGACGTGGCCACTTGATCACCAGGGATCCTATGTTATTATAGCAGGGGATCAGGGCTGGGAAGGGGGGACCACGGTACTTTGCCACAACTATTTCAACTCTCCCAGTGCAGCAATTATTTTTTTTTTTTTTTTGAAATTCAGCATCTTTATTGAATTATATGAACCCAACAGTACATGAAATACAAACTGTATATCATACTGTGTTTGGACAAAATAATAAACAACTGATGAAATAACAGCCTCTTAAAGGATGAAAGGTGTCTATAAACACACAAACAAAAAAGACCATATCAAACCAACTCTAACTGCCCCCTAATCACCCCCATCGGGAGAGTGCCATAATGAAAATTCGGAAAATGAGAAATATATTGAAAAAGTGCTCAAGTAAGAATTGTTCAAGAGAGACAGATTAGGCTATGGTTGTCAGAGGTCATCATTGTACTAGGATTACTTCAGGTAAAGGCTGATATAGTTTACCCACTTCTGTTTGAAAGAGGCCATGCAATTTAGGAACTGGCTATTAACCTCTCTGTATTAAAACAGAGGGACATTTCTTTGAGCCATTCCGAGTAGGTGATGGAATTTTGATCCATCCAATGCCTAAAGACCAGTTTTTTGACTACTATAGAGATTAAAGCCATATGGTACCTGCGTTCCTTAACCTCGATGTTAGAGTACATCCCTAGTATACATATTTCTTTGGTAAAAAGATCTTTTAACCCAAGAAGTGGGTCTAGATTAATTTGTATTGTATTGCATAAAGATACCACCCTATCACAGTACCAAAATATATGCATCAGGTTCCCTTCAGTTACTCCACACCGAGTACAGTTGGATGATTTAAGTTTACCAAATTTAACCAGTTTGATTGGTGTGTACAGATTGTTCAAAATATGGTACTGAGTTAATCTGTGACTGTCCTGGGTAAGGTACCTGTGTGTGTCCTTCCAGATCAGGCTCCAGGGTAGAGAAGAGTCAGGTATGAGAGAAGCCCAGATTTTAGAACCCTCAAGGGCACTGGGAAGCATAGCATCCAGTAAAAAGGCATAGATTCTGGCAATGCCATGGGATTTGACTGCAGATTCTTGGATCTTTTCCAAAAAAGGCCTTGTTTTAGATGGTATAGATACAGCCCCAAATAACTTGACTATTAGATGTCTCTGTTGGTAAACCCTGAAAATGTGTTTCTGGGAATTATCTAGAGTGGTTAAGATATCTGTGGAGGATAGGAGCGAGCCCTGAAAATACAGGGTTTCCACTGATGAGTCCCGAATTCGCGGGAGCCAATCAGTGGTCAGCGGGGTGCCCCCTATTTTGATGTTAGGATTTAATGTGAGGGGTTGCGCCAGATCCTTGGTATATGGTATGTTGAAGAAACTCCAACATTGGGATAGAATTTTGATACAGAGACCTATAACTGAGTTTTGTATGGCTTCGGGTAATGTAGAGAAGGAGTAGTAGAAGATATGGGGAGGTCGAAGATTAAATTGATCCAGAAGTTTCAGTGGAGAAATTTTTAAGTACCCTTTGACCAGCCCTGACTGGTCTAACAGTACTTAGAAATTTGCCCTCTGGGAGAGTTTTGTGAATCCTGATTCAGAGGATTTGGCAGCCTGCATCTACCTCAAGCCCCCTGGCACCATGCTGCAGAACATTTTGTGGTGCAAGGGTGGTGTAAACCCAATTTTGTGCATGTTGGTTGCGATTGATGCAGGCTGCTTTTGTGAACTGATACTGGCTCATCGTTTGGCGGAAGGGGCACTTTGCGTCATTCATTGTGATGCAAGTGCCACTGCACTGGGAGGTTTGAGAATCGGGTCTTAGGAGTCCATTCATTCAGTCCCATTGTTTCTATGTTTAGTCTTCCCTTTTATAGCTCTCCCCACTCCCTGATTTCTTTTTGCTCAAATTACCCCCTTGCAAATCTCCCATTGGATTTTGAACACCGTGATAGTGCCAGCATTAATAACTCTTCTGGGTAGACTGTTCCGCCTATCCAGCACCTGCTCCATTAAGACATTGTTTCTGATGTCCTTCCTGAATCCCCCCCCCTTTCCAGTTTAAGATTGTGTTTCTGGTGGTTGTGCTGTTCCTTGTGCCTGTATGTTTGTATTATATTCCCCCTTTCCCTGCTGTCCTCTTGGAAGCACACTTTAAGACTGACAAATCATTCCTTATAGATCTTATCCTGCTGCATCAGGATATTTTTTGTAGCCCTCCTCTGGATAGTCTTTAACCTCTCCCTGTCCTTCTTCAGATGTGGGTTCCAAAATATCACGTAAATCTCCAGGTGTGTTCTAACTAATGACCTGTACAGTGTCAATAACATCTCTTAGCTGATACTTGTGAAACCTCTGCCTGATGCATCCCACCATTCTGTTGGCTTTCTGATATACCATACCACATTGGGAAGGGGATTCAAAATTATTCTTTATTGTCATGCCTTGCTCCCTTTCAGTGATTTCCTGTGACCCAACTGATGCAGCATTTTGCACATTTTTATTTCCAATGTACATCACTTAACATTTCTTGTCATTGAATTTCAATTACAAAAGTTTTTTTTGCAGTTAAACTTTTTATTGATTCTGTTTGTTTAAAAACAGTACAAGTTACATGGAAGAATCAGTACATGTTGCATATGACTGTATACAAGGGGTATACAACAGCTGGATATACATACTTCCTGGACAACTGTTATACACATAAGCCCAGATATTCAAAGGGGTTACGCCTGGCGCAACAGAGTTGGGCCAGCACAACCTCGCATTGTACCCATGGCAGTATATTGAAAAGGCTGCCCTGTGCAATGCAACTTCCGATGCATCAAGGCGCAATGTAATTGTATGCAGCGGAGATGCAGGGGGTGTGCCCATGCATATGTGGCACATCCCGATATTCAGCCTGGGATGTGTGGCACATATGCTGGTGCAACCCTGTATTGGGCCACATAGAGGGGCTCAAAGTTGAGCCCTTGCAGAGTAGAAGCAACTCCTGGCCACCCAAAGGTAGGCTGCAGTACTGCAGGGCACAACACAGCAGCCCAGCCTTGGGTGGCCACCCGCCTACCCAGAGCATCGTCCACAAGCACTCTCTAAACACTTCCCCCATAGCCACGATCATGCAGTATATGTATAAAACTAAATCATGGTTGTCTAGTGGCCCCCCCCAGTCCCCGATTCCCTGATGGATAGAGCATATGACCATTCCTGGTGGTCCCCCCTCCCACCCGAGTCCCCAGTGCCACTTAACATGTAATGATGCTTGTCCCTGGTGGACTAGTGGAACCCTCTACCCATTGGCGTGATTGCAGTATATGCGTATTACTACATTCCCTGGTAGTCTAGTGGACCCCCCTCCCTCCCGAGTCCCCGATTGTGGTAAAATGCACACGTGCCAGTCCCTGGTGATCCAGTGGCACCCCCACCCCACCCCACACAGGACCCCTTGCCACCCGCTACCTTCCCGTCATTGGTGGGTGGCTGCATCCTCTCCCGCATACCGCCCTGTCACCTGCAGAATGACAGATACAGTATGGGCTGTAAGCCCATTGGTCCCTATGTGGACCAATGGAGGTTGCAGAGCATACTGTACTAAACGATCCCAAATATGTGAATGAATCATTCCATATTTGGGACTATCTAATACAGTATGCCTCAAGCCCATTGGCCACAAGGGACCAATGGGCTTACAACTCTCATGTATCTGTCATTTGTGGGTGAGCCAGGCAGTATGCAGGTGAGTGCAGCCACCCGTCAATGATGGGGCGGAGGGTGGGCAAGGGTCCTGTGTGGGGGGTCCACTGGATCACCAGGGACTGACATGTGTGCATTTTACTGCAATCGGGGACTCGGGAGGGAGGGGGTCCACTAGTCTACCAGGAAATGTAGTAATACGCATTTACTGCAATCGCAGCAATGGGTGGGAAGGTCCACCAGGGACAGGCATCATTACATGTTATGGGTTATTAGGGACTCGTGTTGGGTGGGGACTACTAGTCCACCAGGGATCGTCATATGTTCTATTCACCAGGGAACTGGGGACTGGGGGGGGCCACTTGACTGGCAGCTATGGGGCAGGGGATGCCCCGAGATCTCCACTGCACATGTTATGCTGTGCAGAGCGCCAGGCGCAAGTCGCTGGGCTGCCCTGCGCAAGGCATGCAAATGGGGCCATAATGACATGCAAATGGCCCCATTTGTGCCTCGCATATATTATGGCCTTATTTGCATGCCCCCTGCTGAATATCGTGGGTGATGCACCTAGCACAACTGCACTTGTGTTGGTGCATCCCCATGCTCCCTAGCTGTGGCTTGCACTGGTGCAGTGCCACTGTGCCATGTACAATATGTGTGCTGGCCCTGCCATATGGAACAGTGCTGCACCATGGCACATCCCCATTGAATATCACCTGGACCTGGACCTGGCCCCAGTGCATCACAGTTGCCCTGCGCCCAGGCTTGTGCCACTGCCTGGTGCAGTCTGAATATACGGCCACACAGTGCATACCAGAACATGAGAAGTGCATTAGGAAACCATGTTCTGCTCTGTCATGTAGATGTAGTCCTCAGTACCTGCGTACCAGTTTCCTGTTCCGGGGGGGGGTGACACTCCTGGGACCCTCTTGCCCTGCAACAAATCATAACCCACACAAAGAACCTATTCTACTGTAACACAACTATTACTACAACTATTAACCATAAACAATCTAGTAGAATGTTACTTGAGTAATACTGACATGTATGTGGTATCTAAACCCTTTCCCAATAAGACATGACATGTTACCCTTATATCAGGGGGTGAGCAAGGGGTATTCTAACCAATGCTTGTCTTAGGCTCTGTGTATCTCATAAATTGGTGCCAGTATTTGTAGTGTGATGCAAGGCAGTTAATGGCTGAATGTGTTAGTCATTCCATGGAAGCTACCTGTGTCATAGCCCCTAGTATTTCCCCCACTGTGGGAACATATTTGCTGTGCCAATTACAAAGGATCAGCCTTTTGTCTTGCATTCTCAATATTGCCAGCCACCTGTGTTCTGAGCAGGTTAGATAGGGAGCTTCCAACTGCAGGCCTAGTAGTAACAGAAATACTGATTGTGGAACATTTTTCCACAGAATCTAAGAGCCCAACTGACAGACCTGCAGCCAACACAACTGCAGTAACAGGCATTTCCTGAGAATATGGAGTAAATATCCCTTGTGTTTTTGATGCCTCCAGTATCTGTCCATGTCCAGAAGTTTGGCTGTATGTAAGACTGCCGGGGTTCAGTACCAATGGTGCCTGATCTTATTTTGGATTAATCTGCTTCTTGTGTCAGTGTATGCAGATTGGGCAGATTACCAACACTGGCATCACTCCTGATCAGTTATTGTGACATTCACAGCCTTTTCCCATTTGATCCTAGAGGCTGCTGAATGGCTGGGTAGTGTATCTCAGAGGCCAGAGTAAAGTACACTGGCTTGTCTTTTGGTTAGAGAAAGCCAGTCTGTTAAAGGGGAGGGAATCCATTGGTTAATTGTACTCCTAATCTGGCGATATCTCCTGAAGTCGGTAGCTGGTTAAATCCCACTTAGCACAAATATCTTCAAAAGTGTCCACTAGCAGGGTACCACTTACAAAATGCAGTATCTTTCACATATAGCAGCCCTTTATTAATCCAGCGTGGCCAAGATATCACAGTTTGGTCTTTATGAATATTAAGATTCTGCCACAATTGGGCCTGTAACACTGGCCCTGGGTTAGTATATAGCTGACGAGGCAGTTGACCCCAGTATTTAATTGTGGGACCTATGGTGGGATGTGCTTTTAGCTGCCCATGTGGGCTGAAGTACAGCAGTGAGGCTAATGTCTTTCTGCTGCTTTGTGCAAGTTCCACATCTACCTACTGTGGGGAGTCTTTTGTAGGTGCTCTAAACCATTACAGCGTCTGCCCATTTTGATAAGCTAGTTTATATCCTTCCATCCAGGGCAGGTTCCAACCCCCATCTCGCCAGTGGGCTCTTAATTTACTATGGCTATAACTGGATTTCTGTCCCTCCCAAAGAAATTCACCTAATAGTTTGTCTGTCTTCTCAAACCTTCCCCTGGGGGTGTGGAGTGGGAGGTGTGCCATATAATAAAAAGATTTTAGGGCTGTCACCATTTCAATGGCAAATATTTTCCCAACTATTGTAAGTGGAGAAGCTTTCACCTATCAAACTCTGTCCTGCAAGTTCCAAGGAGTGATTGTATGTTCACATTCCAAATTTGGACGATCTTTGGGATTATTTTAATTTCCAAGTAAGTGATACCTCCCTGTACCCATTTGAGACAGTGTGCTTGTATAGCCTTTGATTTACAATGGCAGTTGAGGGGCAATACCTCAGTCTTAGTTTGATTTACTTTGAGCCTGAAAAGCACCACAAAACATGTGCAGCAGACCAAGAAAGGGCAGAAGTGAGAAGCTTATCATTTCTAGAGGGACCAACAAGTCATCTGCATGCATGACGGTTAAGTAATATTGCTGCCCTGTCAAGATAACCTTGATTTCCTTATGTTGCCAGAGTGCTGATGTGAGGGGTTCCACCACCAAAACAAATAACAGGAGGGAGAGTGGGCACCCCTGCCTGGTGCTTCTTTTGAGCGGAAAGGGTTCAGAGAGAAAGGAGTTGGTTAACACTTGGGCTGTTGGACTGGCATAGATAGCTCTTACCCAGCTTTGAAAGTGCTCCCCAAGGCCTACATGCTTTAGCACCAAGTGAAGGCAATCCCATTTGATGGAGTTGAAAGCCTTCTCAATGTCCACCGCCAATGCATCTGCTGAAGTTGGTAGGCCTTTTCAATGCATATATTAGATTTATGAGTGATCGGATATGATCCACACTGTACCGCCCTTGCACAAAGCTGACCTGGGAGGGGTGGATCAGATGGGGAAGCAAGGGATTTAGTCCAGTAGCTAGCACCTGAGCATAGATCTTGCTATCGACATTTATTAAAGAAATGAGGTGATAGTTTGCAGGCGTCACAGGGTTCTTTCCTTTTTGGGGGAGGATTGTTATTATTGCCTCCCTCATTGTTAGGGGGTAGAAGACCCTGGGCTTCTGCTTCTGGATATACTCTACTTAGTATGGGTGATATGATTGAGACAAGGGCCTGCAGATACTCTACTGGTAGGCCATCTCCCCCAGGGGATTTACCTTTTTTCAGGGAAAGAGCTGCCTTACAGAATTCCTCTTTCTTTAGTGGGGCATCCAGGTCTTGTGCCTGTTGTTGGGTGAGTTTGAATAATATGAGTTCAGCTAAGAATTCTGGGATTCCTAGGGGAGATCAAGAGTGGGAGAAAGAGTATATGTAGCACAGAAGGCTTTCATCAAGCTGTTGATTTCCTGTGGTTATTATTCTGTACTTGCCCTATCTTGTCTTTCAGGCCAGCTGTCTGCCTTTCAGAATGTTGTCTCTTTAGCTGATACACTAACACCTTTCCCCCTTTCTCCTCTCCCTCTCAGTACCTATGTTTGACATGAATGAGAGCTATCTCTGCTTTCTTTGAGAGGAGAGACTTTATCTCCATCTGGAGCCCGAGGACTTTCCGCCTTGTAATGAGTGGGGGCTAGGACTGATCTGAGTTTTAAAAAAGGGCTTCAGCTGCACTTAATTCCCCCTACAGCTGCCTCAGGAGATGTTCCCTATGTGGATGCCTGTGTACCACATAGCCGATTATTTAACCCCTAATTGTTGACTTGAAGGCTTCCCATGTGTTGCCCACTATCATGTCCCCCATTAGGTTCTCATTAAAGAAGCATTTCACCTCTTTCTGAGCCCATGGAAAGAAGTCTGGGTCTTTGATTAGTAGAAAGTCCAGCTGCCAGGTGGGAGAGACTGCTGTTGGACCCCCATTCAAACTGGATTTGCACCAGGGCATAGTCTGATATTACTAGGAGAAGAATGGAGGAGCTTAAGGCTACACGAGTTATGTGAGGGGATGATAACCTCACGTTCAAGTGGCTATGCGAGTGGTGTACCTCAGAGTAATATGTGCAGTCTCATTCTACAGGGCGTAGCAGGCACCAAATGTCAGATAGCCCAACATCATGCATCATGTTATTGGCAGACTGTCCACCCCTGCTATGAGTCTCTCTTCCCGTTGAACCTCTGTCAATAATGGGAGTCAGTGTGAGATTGAAATCCCCCCAGCACTATTGGGGTTGTAGGTTCAACCAGGGATTCCAGTTTGATAGCTATAGAATGGAGGAAGACTGGGTCACCTTCACTTGGGGCATATACATTTCCCAAAAGGAGTGGTCAAGCAGGTGTACTCATTAATTTGCCTTGGGGGTCAGTGTCTTTCTGCATAAGAACCCATTGCAGGTGCTTCTGCAGTAAAATTACTACTCCCCATATTTTAGTTGGGGCTTCTCCATGTATCTCCTGGCCTACCCAATCCCTCCCGAGATAATTGTAATCCCCTTTTGTAAGTTTTGTCTCTAGGACAAATGTCACCCGAAACCTTAGCTGCTTGACATGTGACAGTACCTTTTTAAGTTTTGCAGGGGTGTTGAGACCCCTAACAGCCCATGTATGACAATTAATCTCATTCATAATCAAGGTTTGGAGCAAATATAGTTGAGCTAGTACTGTACACATCTCAAGCCGGGGTGTCTGGAGATCTTCCCACCAAGAACACAATAAGGGTACATTGCTGTTGTCATGCTGCCCATCGTGGGGGCTGAGAAACAACCTTATTCTTATTAGCACACTTTTTTGTCACTGTCTGACACCATATTTATGTAGTTCTACCACTGCAGTTTCTGTACTTCTAAAACAGTATAGATAATCAACATAAAAAACATTAAGAACCTCTGGAACTATTTACACTGCTATTTAAAGAGCAACCAACGCCTTTGGGAAAACTTTGGAAAATATAATATTTAGACACAAGCCAGCTTGTATTCCATGTACCTTGTACAGATTTCTCCTATTATTTATTGCTGAAGAAATCAGCACAAAAACAAGATATTTATCCCTTAGAGTTCAACTCTCTATAGCTTGTTCCCTACTTGAAATCATAATGCCCTATTGTGATATTACAGTCTGTTACTGTGGGAACAACTGTGATGTCAGAAGGAGAGAATTATGACATCAGGTTGGCAAGAAGCAATAGGAGCTGATGAATCATCAAGAAACAACAATCCTATTTTTGAAGTAAATTACCTCAGTAATAAGTACTGGAGATAAGAAATACTGAGCGGATGAGAAATACAAGCTGTTTTGTGTCCAAATATCATAATTCTGAAAGTGCTTCTTAAGGTGTCAGTGGCTCTTTAAAGAATCCAGTGAAGAGGCAGTTAGGCTTGAGACCACTAACAAGGTACCAATAAAGGTCTGCCTAGCTGCTTCCGAGGGCATTGCCTGTTTGGGGATTGCATTATATGGATAAGATGGGGGGGGGGGTCAAACTGCACTGTCAAAACCATGGTATCCTAGTGGAACCTTGTTTGTCCCTCTGCTGGCCCAAGGGTGCCTCTGAGAGCAGCCCTGCAGATGGTAGGGATTTACAACCTATCCAGACAGGGAGGGGAAACTAAAATGCAATTTGTTTGCCATACTGAGCAGGTGCTCCACTTGGCCGGTCAAGCTCATACCCAGAGAGGGGAATTTACCCTGGCTCCCCGGCCCAACACTGGGGGATCTGCACTGGTTATTTTGGAGACTATATGCCTGTTCTCCACCCTGTTAGTGGTTACTGTATATATCCTTCTTGCAGAGCCTGTTTCCATGGCACATTGTCTGTTTTGCATCTTGCTGAACATGGGGTAATTGGGGGGGGGGTGGAGACAGTCCTGGCACAAGTAAGTGTATGCTAGTTCTGCCACAATGGGTGTGGTGTTATTGGGACATGCCATTCCACAAAAGGGGAGGTTCCCTTTTATATAGCTGTGTCCCCTCCCATCCTCCCATACTTTCTTGCCAAGAATGCTTTGTACTTCCTTTGTTTATTTTGTTTAAAACCAGACCAAGATTTTATAGCTTTTCTGTTAGATCTGCTAACAAACATACATGGTACAGCAGACACATTACTAGGCCATGCTCACTTGGTTTTTGTATGCCGATAGTAACTTATTGCCTATACAATCTGACCTCTCACAACCCCCACACTCCCCAAAGAACCAGATTTGACTACACTTATCTGACTTGCAGTCAGCCGGTGCCGGCATCCTTGGCTTCTGCTGTGTTACTTGTTCATTCTTCTGATGTTGCTGTGGTGGCCTTCTTCTGCAGGCTATACATTTGTGCGGCAGTTACCAGAGGATCTTTACTAGTGGATAATGCACACTATGACATGACTGTAGCCCACGATGTACAGGCCTCTCATCCTGAAGGTGGTGTTTTGTTTCTCCGGCAGTGACATCTTCGGTGGGTTCGTGGGTCATTCCTGCTGGGGAGGTTGGGCGCAATGGAGTATATCTATTCTGTGTGAAATAGAGGCTGGTGATATTCAGCTTCTCATCTCCCCCATGGTCCTTGCTATAGCACCTGTCCTTCTCCCTCTCCAGTGGTGGGTCCCCTATGCTGTGCTTGAACTGCTGTTGTCTTTTCATTGACCAGGCCATTACTCCTGTGCTTCCTCGTGCTGTTGTCCTTCTGTGGACCCATTTTGCTGGCAGCACTCATATCTATTTCTATTGTATTGCATCATTTGTATTGTTGTTTTAAGTATCAGGTGTGGCTAAAAAAGGCCTATGACCAGTACACTTCCTGTTTAAAAAAAAATGAAATTACAGGGCTTGGCTTCTCCTGTGCTATGCCTGTCTTGAAACCCTGCCCTCTTGAGGCTAAGTCTTGTGGAGAAAGTCCATAGCTACTTCAAGTGTTGAGAAAGTCAGGGATGTTCCATTGTACTGAATACTTATAATAGTGGGATATTGGATCAAAAATGTAACTCCCAGCTGGTGAAGCAAGCATCTGACCTCCATATACTCCTGCCTCCTGTTAGAAAGTTCCTTACAGTAATCTTGAAAAATGTAAATTCTATTGCCTCTTGCAGTGCACTTATTTCTCTTGTTTTAAATAAAATAGTCTCTTTGGTAAAGAATCTAAGGAACCTTGCAAGGATAGGCCAGGGGTTTGTCCCTGGGCTTGGGTGGCAGTGCCAGTGAGTGGAGGGCTCGCTTGATCTCCAATGACAGCCTGCTGTCTAGCTGCAGTATCCCCAGGGGTACCTCATATAAAAATCCAGCCTTGTTTTTCTGCTCAGGAAAACCCATCAGTCATAAATTGCCACATCAGCTGCAATTCTCTAAATCATCTTCCTTTTCTTGGAGAAATTCTATCATTGTTCCCTGCTCAGGAAGGGCTGAAGACAGTTCCTCTATAGCAGTACTGGACATGTGACCTTCCTCTGAGTCTGAAACATGAGGGCATCCAAATATTGTATGGCAGAGGTTGTGCTGTTTGATGCTAGAGTAACCTCCACCATTTGCTGCATCAATTCTGTGAACATTTCTTTGATGGGATTTGCCTCCATGATTCCTCCTCTGGTCACCATGCTGCCCCCTGCATGCTTCATATGTTCTTCTTGGCATAAGTCAACAAGCTCCTTTAAGTAATCTGATAACAAAGTAATAGTTTGAATGTATGATGTCCGGTTTTTCAGGCAGTGCCAATTTAAATCACAGGCTCGTTCCAAGAAAAGGATTCTGATGGATGATTACCCTAGGATTTGTGGAGTGGATTGTTTAAGCAGCCATTTTGTTAGTAGCCAGGCCATGCTCCCAATTACAAAGGTTTTGACCACAGTTTCAGCTTTTTTTAGTTCCCTTTTCCTACTGGTGATCCCCTTGTCATTATCTGGTCTTCAGGGTTTTTTGTCATCCATGGACAGACTCAGTTTACCCTGTAACCACACCCTGATGCCACTTATATACAGTACATATTGAAAAGTACTAGCCCTTGGACAGACCCCTATGGCACCCCAGTTGTGATCTTCCTGACATCAGAAAGTTTGCTGTTCAGGATAACACTCTGAATTCTGTCAGTCAGTACCTAATCCCCCTAACTAGCGCTTCTCCAAGTCCTGATACCATAACCTTCTGTAGAATCCTTACATGCAGCACTGAATCAAAGGTCTTACTGAAGTCAGGTGCAAAACGATGACTGCCTTGCACCAATCTACTATCTGTATTACCAAGTAAAAACAGACTATGTCCAGGGCTGATAGGGTTGCAGCCAAGGAATTTGGGGTAAAAATATTGAATATTTGTTTTTTAATATTTTTACACCAAACTTTCAACATACCCTTGTTATGATCCTGCCTCAGGAAGAAGGGCAGAGAAAATGTTCAACTCCTGGCCTAAAAGTGATTTTGCGCAGGGACTGCAAACTCAAATCTCAGGATGCAAAAACACATTTTGAGCAGGAGTTGAAAAATGACAGCTGTCACATTCATGAGGTGCTGTAAAGAAATTGCTGTGTTGCACATTTGGGGTAAAATATTGAAAAGTATTAAAGTTATGAGCCTGCGTTTGTTAAATTCAATGTAGGCTCATAACTTAATTGTTTTTTAATATTTTTACTCCACATTTTTAACATAGCTTTCTTATGACCCCACCTCATGAACAAGTGCAGAGAAAATTTCAACTCCCGTCCAAAAGGTGATTTTGCACAGGGACCACAAAATCACCTTTCGGGATGTAAAAAAAAAACATTTAGGCCAGGTTGTGAAAAATGGCAGCTGTCAAATTCATGAGGTGCTGTAAAGATGTGGCTATGCTGTAAATCTGGGGTACAGATATTGAAAATTACCAAATTTATGAGCCAGTATTTGTAAAATTCAACGTAGGCTCATAACTTTAATGTTTTTTAATATTTTTACATCACATTTTCAACAAAGCCTTCTTACGAACCCACCTCATGAACTAAGGCAGAGAAAATGTTCAACTCCTGCCCAAAAGGTGATTTCACACAGGGATAGCAAATTATCTTTCGGGACAGATTTGCCTAATGTGAGTGCAATTGTTCATGAGGTAGGGTTCCAAAAAAGACATGTTGAAAATTTGGGCCATAAATAAGCAAACATGCCCAAGTTATGCCACTAAGTTCAAAACCCCATCAAAATATGTTGAACCACATATCTGTTTCTTCAGTTTGTGGTCCAGCTTTGAAGAGTGAAGATGTGTCTGTGGTCCAGAGAGGATTATGGTGTTGGACCCCCAATGGATAAGTAAGGGGTAAGAGGAGTGCGGGGCGGTTGTTGCTGAGTGGGAGGGTCAGCTGGTGGGTAAGGAACAGCCACAAAAGACGTCAATGGACATTTTTATTTTTACAGATGAAAAACAAACAAACCTGACAGAGGATTCCGGAGTGCAACACTGGGGATTGGGCACCACCAGTGTCTCTGTTATGTATCTGGGGTTGGGGTGGGTGGTGGGTACTGAGAGGGAGGGTCAGGTGGAGGGAGAAAAATAAATATTAAAAAAGGTCCAATGGACACTGCAGGATTGGGAACCCCACTGTGTCACTGTTATGTTACGATTGCAACACTGGGGGATTGACACCACCAGTGTCATTGTTACATTTCTGGGGGGTGCTGAGAGGGAGGGTCATTGGTGGGGATATGTGTACTTTAAAAAAAAGGAAATTGGCAGTCATGGCGGAACACAACACAGTCCACCATGACCAAGATAGACACTGCAGTGTACTGCACATGCGCCAACAGTCGTGCATGTGCAATATGGTCTGGTAGCCATCTTGGACCTGGCAGAGTGTGCTGTATTCTGCTGTGACTGCCGACAGACTACAAAATAGTGCATTCACACTGCCAATGCAGGGAGCGAGCGGAGGGCTTCACAGACATGGAGGTGACTGTGTTGTAACTCAAAAATGCTGTTCGATCAGAAAGAATGCGCTGCCTGGTTTTTTGATAACAAGAGGTCTGCAGGGCTATGCCCACTGCAGCCATGAAAATCTAGAAAGTTCATTTCACAAGACCTGCCTCTCATGGGCCCATGTTAATTCCTGTCCATAAGTCTTCTTTCCTCTAGAAAGTCAACTATCTGTTCTTTTATAATTGACTCCAGCAGCATACCCTTGCAACCTCTTGTTGGATTCTGTGTGCCTGAATAGCAGGAATCAAGGCAGAAGGTTCCATTGTGATTTACACCTGTCTCTCAACCAGAGCAAGAGGTTGTATGATCTGGTGTTGTGACATTTGTAAAGGTTTTCCCTGCTTCTGTGTTTTAGTGTGGAGGCTGGACTTCCTATCCACAGCTTGTTATGCAGAATGGGGCACTGCTAAATGGATTCTCCTGATGACTTGACTCAGTGTCCAGACTTTGATCCTGCCAGCATCTTTAGAGGTTGTCTACACTGAGTGCAGTGAGAGTACTGTAACTCTTTGTGGACTACTCCTTTTTGTGGAGCTGGAAGTAACACTGGAGTCTGCTGTTGTTTCTAAATGTGATTTAATAATTTGGCTACTTTTCCTTTTTCAATTTGTTATGTGGGAGGGGCAGGTGGGGTGAATGCTGTGCAGCAGTGACTATGAGTCTTTTCCTCCTGCATCCTCAAACTCATTCATTCATTCTCTTGAGACTCAGCAGGAGTGCCTGAAGCTTATTTGTTTTCTCACCCTCAAGCTGCCATTTCATGCACTGGTTTAGGGCTCTTTTGGAGCCCCGGCTGGGACTTCACTTATTTGAGTGTCTTTTTGGATCAGCATACCAATGGTGGTCACTGGAAGCAGTGGTGGGCTCTGTAGGGCCACCCTCTGGTACCTGTACCAGTCCCCCTGTTTGTGTGGTTGTATAGCAGGCTGTCCTCAATCAAGAAGGTCTCGACGCATGGAGGGTAGCATCCTCTTGAGTGAACTCTTGACTCCCTTCAGTAGCAGGCACTTTGTGGAACAATGGACAACATCTGTGACTGGAAGGATTTTGTATTATGAATGCTGTGAACTGTTTTCATTATTATTATGTATAAAGGCAACATTATATACAATACTTTTCACAGCTTCTTAGACAACTTTAGCCCAGTATTATTTACCAGTTTCCCTCCCCGTGCTTCAAAGTTGTCTTGATTTTGGCATTTTTGCTGGAGTATCAGGGCCTATTCCCAAGTGAGAGATGGGCATCATGGCAAGTGGTGTGTGGGGGGGGGCTAGGAGGCATTTGTTTAAGAGAAAGGGGACAGGCAGGTGTCCCTTATACCTGATCCCAGCCCCTATGTAATGTGAAAAATGGGATCTGCTATGTGGGTAAGTCCAACAGGCCCCTCCAGTCCAGATATTTATTTGTAATGCTAGGTTTATGCAGATGAGGTCTCTAGCACTCCACTTCCTCTTCTCTTGTCAGACTGAACACTCTATGCAAGCCTTCTGTTGCTTGACTCTCTTCGTACCTATCACTGCTCCCTATGCACTAACCTCTTAATACCACCCTTCCCTCTCACCACCTTAGTCACTGTGCATCCTTCATTTCTTTAACCCCCTCCTCATGTCTAGGGATATAGATGGAATCTCACTTAGGAGGCGAGTATACAAATACACCTTCACTTATTTGACCTTCCAGGACCGATATGTCCTCCCAGGCACTTGGGCACATCTGAGTTTCACAGAGCTGCAAAGAAAGGGGTTAGCAACAATGATGGACCCTAAACATAGTAAGTGAATATCCAGAACATTAATAAAGTATAACCAGGATCGTGTCTCTTCTTCCAGCTCATGAGCATATGAAATTCAGTATGTATGCTTCTCATTTAGAACATACAGCTTTCTCCAATCCAAATCCCTTGTGGATTTACTAGTCCAATTGGGGAGGGACACTTTGTAGCTTATTGGACATCTAATTCCATTTATATTGCAGTCCAGAACTGATGCAGGGGCTGCAGACAATCCAGTGAGGTATAACTCTAATATCTCTCTCTTTTGACTCCATGAAGAATTAGTTTGCTTCTTTCTCAACCACACATTCAATTATCTGAATGAGAACTCTGTGACTGATACAATTTAGGGTGACCCTCCTTTAGCTGCTGGGATATTCATCTGTATCCGCAGAGGGTCTAAACACAGAGGCAACTTTTAATTATATTGTTTGGCTTATGCTTCCACTCTGCCAGACTTCAAGATACAGCAAGGGGTTTGTGGCTGACAGGGGAGTAAAGGTGCAAGGGAAATTCCACCTTTCAATCGTCCCCTAGACCCAGTACACTGCTGCCATACTATCTGCTCCATGGGGATTTAGAGCAGTAGGCTCCAGGCCCTTAGATCTACAACTGCTCCACCAATCATCTTAAACAGACATGAAGAGCAGAAACCAGTGGGGGAGGATCCACAATTCTCATGGTATAGAGTGGTAGCACCCTTGGGAGTCCAAGGTTGCCACTGGTGGTACCTCCCACTGTCTCCCAAGAACTGATCCCCATGGGCAGAGAGTCCAAGGCCAAATTATTCACACTGCTGGGCTTTGTCCCCACTTCTGTGGATCTCTGTGGGTTTCCAACTCAATTTAGAAGGGCGAAGAGAGGCAGACACCCCCAGGAATCTGAGTCTTCCACAGGTGCTGCCTTCCACCCTCTCTCAAGACCTGACCACCATGAGTAGACAGTCCTTGGCTGAATTATTTCACTGGCCTGTACTTTACTCCTCATATACCTGGGACAGGGAGGGAGGGTACTAATGGGTGCCTAAATCAGTCACTTTGATTTGGAAGGCATACAGTTCACCTCTGGGATGATCTTTAATATCCATTTCTCTGCTTTTCTCCTTGGTGCAAATTCCCTTTCTGGCCTCTTATTCATGGAGATGGGAGGGTTCCCACTGTAAGGGTTTCAGACAACAGTAGCCACCATGGTATCCTGAAGTTTTTCTGAATCACACTGATTGTACCAAAGGTTTATAAAAGGGAGCAGGCATTGCATGCCTGGCAATGCCTCCCTCAGTCTGAATGCAGCTAGTTGCTGCTAGTCAGCTACAGCCAGTTGGCTCCTCCCTCTAGAGTTCTGGAACAGACTAGCTGCCAGCTCTCAAAGGGATCAGAAGTTAACCCTTTAAGTTCCTACATAAGGAGCCAGATCTCCTTATAGGGGCTGCACTTCTAAATACTGGTTTTTGCATCTCCCTCCTTACCTCTCCTCTCTTCTCTTTCCCAGTATCTCCACCACTTATTCACTGTGCTCCAGGAATTCCTGAACTTTCTCCATTCCTTACTCCAAATCTACTGCTGGGCAATCCATGTTTTCATCCTGTCTTCCCTCAGTTTAAACAACCTCCCCCAGATCATCTGCCTCCCTCCCTCCTATTAATCTCTCAAACATCTGGTCGGTCTCCTTTTTGACCCCTCTTGCTCTTGCTCTGGCCCTGGCTAGTCTGTCCTCTGTTCTACCCTTTTTCTAATTTGTCCCTGCTGCCTACTAGCCTGTCTTGGGATATGTTATTCTTAAGTACCATCTCCTCCACCACCTGTTTGCATTGCAACTGTTGGCAGACATAAAGCACTTCTAGTGGGAGGGAGGAGGACGTAGTAGACTGTTGTTAAAACTAGGATCTGCACCTTATCCAATAGGTAGGAAAATGTGCATACTGGGTGGGCCAAGCAGTCCTTATCTGCCATTAAAGTCTATGTTATGTTTCTATATTTAGCAATGTTTACTGTAAATCCATTAAGACTCTGTATGCTGTATTGGTACATTGTACACTGCACAGATTGCTGTGGACTGAAATTTTCACCTGATTCTTAATTTTCCTGTACTATTACATACATATATATATATCTTGCTGTATATTTTACCTTGGTAGTTCATACTGCCTGTATACTGTACTGCTTTGTTTGCATTGACAGCACTTTGCCATAGAATATACAGTATTTGTCTTCCTGTTTCAGTCCACCCAGTCACACCTAGAAATGAGCCTAGGCTCAGTGTGCCATGCCCTGTTACCAATTTTCAATAAATAAATAAATTAATGAATAAGGTCATTCATGAATAAATCAACTATTACCAGATATGTTAGCTTTGATTCACAGGTGGAGCTAGTATGTATCACAGAAACCTAGCTGGATGACTGTACTGGACCAGTGCTAGTGGAGAGTGTACCACTAGGTTACTCAGTGATACATCACCTGAGACTAGAGCACAGGGATGGTGGCATTGCCATCTACTTTAGAACTAAACTGTGTTGTGTGGTGTCATTTACTGTGGAGGTTGGGTCCTGTTAGTGGATGGCATTTGAGTCTTTGGCAGGCCTGAGGTGCAGGGTTGTTCACCTGTAACACCCAATCAGTGGTGGTGGGGACTTCCTTCAGGAATTTTCTGAGATACTGACTATCAAATGCACAAGATCTCTTTTACAGCACTTGTGGATCTCAGTATTCATATTGACAACCCCTCAGATTCTTCCACTAGCAGATTCCTTCTGCTCACCAAGGAGCTGGATCTCAAGTAAAAAACTTTCTGTGGCCACATGCTCAGGTTGCAATACACTGGATCTCATTCTTTTGGTATGATTGGAGACTAAACATATCCTAATTAATCCAGTTGTTTGATCAGGCCACTGCACCATTATAGAAACAGAAACATAGAAGTTGATGACAGATAAGGAATGCAAGGCCCATCCAGTCTCCCCATTTTTCTGCCTTATGAATGGAATGCGCCATAGTCAAGGCCACTGTTTTTCAGTTTTTACCGGAAAATCCGGTAAAATTCCGGAATTAGGGCTGCCTGAAAACTGGTAAAAACGAAGATTTCATGGAATCTGGCATTTTTTATCATATCAGTAAATCTATAAAAAAGTCTGTTTTTCTTTTAATTCCTTCCTGTACTATTTTCAGTTTGCTTTATTTAATGCTCTGTATATTAAGCCTTCTTTAATTCTGATTATTTATGCACATACTAAAAGAATGATAATAGAATCCTGGTAAAATCCGGAAATTAGAGTAACAATCACCGGTGAAATTCCGGAATCTTAAGTCTTGAAAATGGAATTTAATTGTTTTAATCACCGTAAATCAGTGGCCTTGGCCATAGTCCTTTACTCTGTCAATGGCCTATTTATTCATGCTCATCTGTATTGCTCCCTTATTCCCATACCATGCCTGTTTGAAGCCCTGCACTGTATTCGTATCCACCACTTCCTGAGGTAGGCCCTTCCATGCATCCACCACCCTTTCTGTGAAAAAGAACTTCCTCACATTACCCCTTAATTGTCCTCCTTCTAATCTCATGCTGTGTCCTCTTGTCCTGCTATTTTTCTTATATTGAAACAAGTTAGACTGTTTCATCTTGTTAATGCCCTTAAGATGTCTGAATATTTCGATCATATCACCTCTCTCCCTCATTTGCTCTAGGGTATACATATGGAGCTCCGTTAATCTGTCCTCATGTTTTCTTATGCAGTCCCTGCACCATTTTGGTTGCCCTTCTCTGGACTGCCTCCATTTTGTTAATGTCCTTGTGCAGGTGTGGCCTCCTGTACTGCATGCAGTACTCCAGATGGGGCCTAACCAGTGGATTATTACCTCCCTTTTATGATTTGTGATACCCCTACTAATACACCCCAACATTCCTCTGGCCTTACCTACTGCTTTAGTTGTGTGTTTGGATGATTTCAGGTCATCTGTGATGATGATGCCCAAGTCTTTTTCTTACCTTGTGATTGCCAACAACTCCCCCACCCTATAGGTAGCTTCAGGATTGCTCTCCCCTATGTGCATGATCTTGCACTTCTCTGTGGTAAACCCCAGTCACCACTTTTCAGACCATTTTGCCAGATTTTTCAGATCTCTTCTCATTTTGCCCACCCCATCTGGATCATCTACTCTGTTGCAGATCTTAGTGTCATCTGCAAACAGGCAAACCTTACCCTCCAGTACATCTGCAATGTCACTGATGAAGATATTGAGGACTGGCCCCAGGACTGATCTCTGAGGTACCCCACTGATGACTTGCATCTCTCCTGACTGTATACCATTTACCACCACTCTCTGTTTTCTGCCCGCCAACCAGTTTGCCACCCAGCTGACCAACTTCTGACCCACCCCAAGCCTACCCAGCTTATTAATCAATCTTCTATGTGGAACAATATTGAAAGCTTTGCTGAAATCAAGGTAGGCAACATCAACTGCGCCCCCTTGGTCCACCACTCTGGTTACCCAGTCAAAGAAGTCTATGAGGTGAGTTTGACAGGACCTTCCCATTGTAAACCCATGCTCTCTTGTATCCTGTGCTACTATGGATTCCAAGTGTTACACTATCCTTTCCTTAAGGAATGACTCCATAATCTTGCCCACTATTGAGGTAAGACTGACTGGTCTGTAGTTCTCTGTCTCCTCCCTGCTGCCACTCTTGTGGAGCGGGATCACATGAGCCCTTCTCCAGTCTTCTGGGACCTCTCCTGTGCTCAGAGACTCACTAAACAGTTCTGATAATGGCTCTGCTAGTTCCACCCTTAGCTTCTTTAGTACCCTGGGATGTATTTCATCAGGTCCTATTGCCTAATCCACCCTAAGCTTAGTGAGCTCTTGTAAGAACCTTTATTTTATGAAGGGACTTGTACACACCTCCCTCCCTCCCCCTGTGTCCATGGTGCTGAGCTGTGGGCCCTGCCCTACCCTCTCCTCAGTAAATACTGAACAGAAGTATCTATTTAGGATAGATGCTTTTCCTTGGTCCTCCTCCACACACTCCCCCATCCCCTTTGATCTTAGCAGTACCCCCTCTGGACTTTCTCCTTTCACTGATGTATCTATAGAATTCTTGTCCCCTTCTTTTACTGTTTGTGCTAGTGTTTCCTCGGTTTGGGCCTTTGCCTGCCTTACTTTTTTTTGCCTGTTTCCCTTAGGGAAGTTTGGTATACCTCCCTATCTTCATCCCATTGTGTTCCCTTATATTTCCTGAAGGCCAGCCTTTTGGCGCTGACCTTTTCTGCTACTGTTTTGGAGACCAAAGTGGTTTCCTCCTTCTTTTGCTCTTGTATTTCTTCCTAACACAACGGGATATTGCTTCAAGTATTGCATCCTTAATGCTTGCCCACTTTGCCTGTACCCCCATACCTGTATTTCTTCTTACCAGGGTTAGTTTAACTTTGCCAGTCATCTTATCAAAGTCAGCTCCTGTGAAGTCCCATATATTTGCCTTGGAATGGGATGATTTAGTTCTAGTGGCCAAATTGAACCATACCATGTGATGGTCACTGGCCCCCAGGTGATCTACCTGAAGATCTGTGATCCTTTCCCCATTAGTCAGTACTAGATCTGGGGTAGCCCTGTCTCTTGTGGGTTGTTGTATCAATTGTTTGAGGCCCTCCCCTGCAGGGAATCTACTATGTGTGTAGTGCTGGCAGATGTTCCTGCTGGTATTGATCAATCTATCTGGCATGTTGAAGTCGCCCACTATCAGAACCTCCCCTTTAGCTGTCATGTTCTGTATATCTTCTAACAGTAATGTGTCTATGTCCTCCCCCTGGTCAGGAGGTGTGTAGACAACCCCAGTTTGTATGGCTGTCCCATTTCCTGTTTCCAGGGTGACCCAGAGTTCTTCTGGCTCCTTATGTGTATTCTGAATTTATGTCGCATTGATATTTTCATTGACATAAAAGAGCCACTTCCCTACCCCTTTTTGTACCTCAATCTCTTTTGAACAATACTGAAGTCTCCCAAGTGTGGTTACTGATGAACCATGTCTCACTAATGGCTACTATGTCCAGTTTAGCCTCTGTCATTGTTGCCTCCAGGTCTAGGATCTTGTTTCCCAGACTGCAGACCTTTGTGTACATGATTTCCCATTGACCTGATTCCAATGCATTAGTTGTGGGGTGAGGTTCTGCTTTTCCCCTGCTCATCATATGGGAAGCCAGACCTTTTTCCTTACCTGGTGATGCAAATGAACTACAAACATGCTGAACTCCTGTTTGATCACTAGTTTAAGGGGAAGGGGTGTTCTTCCCATTCGATATATTGGGTGCTGCACCCCTCTCTCCATTTGCTAGTTTAAATATTCTGCAAAGACATCAAGCTTCTGCCCCAATGCACTGACTTCTTCCTTAATCAGATGCAGTCCATCAAATTTAAAGAATGTTCACTCCCAAAACTGTTGCCTTGGACTGAACTGCTCAACATTGGGGCCTTTACAATGCCACCTCCAACTGAGGAAGTAATCCAATTTCATGCTAAATGGGACTTGGATCCAGTGAAGACTTTTGGCTGCCTTACACCTGTGGAAGACTGCTACCAGAGGATGAAGTACATGGTTGAATCTCATAATTTGGATTTGACCACTGCACTGAATACCCTGGCACCAGTTTGGTCATGCTTTGTGACCACATGACATAGTGTTCCATGTTTTTCATTAGAGCACTGGCAGTTGAAGATCCTAGGTTGGAGTTCATGGCATAGATGGTGGAGATCTCAGATGCATGCTGACAGGCTTTTCCTGAAAAGTTCACAGGAGGCAGTAAGGGCAGAGAAGAAGAAGAAATTGCATGGTTTACATTTTTAAGATGGCAGCCGGCCAAGGAGGTGAGAGGATGGCTGTGCCAATCACCCAACAGTTATGGGGACTTGTAATCGATTTGGAGAACCATGGGGGTACCACAGGACACCTGGGAATAAATCAAAATTAAGTGATGGCTTCAGTCACAAATGACCTGTTTGAGAGAAGTACGAGATGATTCAATGATCTGTAAAATGGTCAGCCAATAAGGAGAGAGGGGGCTGAACCAGTTGCCAGAGGATGAGGAATTTCAGTCAGGTTTTTACAATCAATAAAATGAGGATGAGTGAGTGAGTGGATGGTCAGTTCTGTATGCAAAGTCAGCATAATGTACAGTTTCATACAAAAAAAATTATAAGATTTGGACAGTGCCATTTTTTATAGCAAGGACTCAAACAGCACAATTGCAACCACACACAAACATCCATATATTCTAGAAATCTGCAACATTTTCAACGCAGTGGTTCCACATGCTTTTTGAAACCAAAACCTACAGGACAACTAATACTTGTAAAACTTGTGTGACCATCACAACACTGTATGTAATTACATTCATATATTCATTCCCTCCACATGACCCATATCAGACGATGGAAAAAAAAGAAAAACAAAACAAAAAAGTTGGTGTCCATGTATGAGCATAACTATGAAAATTGTGACTCAAAGACTACAGAAACAATTTTTAATTAAAGGTATGAAGAAGTTTGTCATCAGTCTTTTCAATAGTAACTGAAACAGCCGATGAGTACAGTGCTCACACTACAGCATACTCCAGGCTGAATTGACAGTCAGTAATGTGACCACTTCAAATCTTGATACATGCTGACTCTTGATAGAAAAAAAACAAGCCTGTCAAGTCAATCCCCTCATTAAACTAGTACAACCATTTCTAGATTAGAATGAGCAGTAATGTTATCAAAAAAGGCACACTGATGTTAGTGTTTATGATTTTTTTTATTTATCAATTTGGTAACTGGGTAGGGACTCTGGACAATGTCCTTTTTCAGGTCTGACCTGGAACAGACTACAAACAACATTAATAACAAACAATAACTCACATCTAACAATCACATTTAGACTTACTCAACAAAAATAAATTAAGTTCATTCTTAAAACAGTCAAGAGGCATAGTTTGATGAAGAGCAGGAGGTAAGGCATTCCAAATGGATGGGGCTGCGATAGAGAAATATCTCAAACCATTCTGAGTCTTAAAAACTGGGAGATTCATTAAGATCCCATTAGTAGATCTCAATTTGGGGAGGGACTGATGAACTACAACCATATATGCCAATGGAAAATCAGAAGAAAAAAGAGACTTATAAAGCAAACAACCAGAGAAATAATTAATTATTTTGCTAGGTAACAACCAACCTAATTGTGAGCACAACAAACAATGGTGCGTCCTAAATGGAACTGACAAAATAAACCTGCAGACATTATTATAAGCTACAGACAAAACATCGTATTCCCTAACATTCAAATTCTGATGAAAATAACAAACATTATCAAAATGTGGAAGTAATGAACCAACAGTGATTGATTTTCTAATTTCAAAAGCAAAATAAGACTGGAATTTAAACAAAATACCCAATTTCTGATTTATTGTTTGACTAACATGTTTAATATGTAACGAAAAAGTTAAGCCACAATCCAACCACACACCCAAATATTTAAACTGGGTAACTTGATCTATCGCAGCACCATCCCCATCAAAAAGCTGTAAGCAAGGATTATCTTTCAGCATAAGCGGGGTCCCAAAAATCATTGATTTTGATTTTTCTGAGTTTAAGATCATGAAATTAGTTACAAACCATGTACACACCTTTCTAAAGCTGACATCAAGAGAATTTACCAAATCTTCCTGTGATTTACCATGACTATAAATAATCAAGTCATCTGCGTACATTATTGAATCACAAGGTTCACAATACGCAGGCAGTTGGTTGACAAATAAAGAGAATAGCAAGGGCCTTAATATGGACCCTTGCAGAATACCACACTCAATCAAAGCCATTGGGGAGTCATGTGACCCAATACACACAAACTGTTGATGATTTACTAAATAATCTTCCACCCAAATAATTTGCTTTTGGAAAAAACGATAGCTTTCAACTTACATAATAATAACCCATGATCAATTAAATCAAATGTCTTGGTCAGTCCACAAACACCGCCCCAGTCATTAGGCCAACTTCAAAGTCCCTGAGGACAGTGTCCCTGAACCTGACCAAGGCAGTACCAGTTCCATATCCCCGTCAAAACCCATGCTGCTGTGAACTTAAGATGTTGTAACAATCCAAGTAATCTTTGACTAGAAACTACCCTCTCCAACAATTTACTCAGAGTGTTTAAGATGGATATGGGCCCAAAATCATCCAAAACAGCAGCATGTTTTTTTTTTGGGACTGGAACAACCCTTGCACACTTCCAATCAAGTGGGAATTGGCCCAAGGTCAAAGATAAATTAAAAATATAACACAATGGATCAGTAATATAACCAATAACTAACTTCAAGAACCTAGCCTCAAGACCTCTCCCACAATCAGTACATTTACTTTTACTGGGCAAAGTATAGAGTAAATCAAACATTTCATGCAACTCAGTTGCCCTAAACTGAAATTGCAGCCTTGCCACTTGAACAGCCTCCTCACTCCGAATGTCATCAAATGATCCTAACCTATAACTTGAATAGTCAGAAAATTTAGTACTAAATATATCTGCAATTACTGATTGGTCAATAACTGTCTCATCATTCACTCGCAATTTTACTTATCAGTTAAGAACAACACAAACTCATTTTCTATCTCCGTTAATGAGAAAATGGCAAGATACCTGCTTAAGAAGTTATGATCCAAACAGCCCTGCAAATTATAGAAAGGTCTCCTACCTTCCCTTTTTCTCTAAAATTGTTGAGAAGGTGGTGAAGAAGCATGTTTTTTTTTCATCTTGTATATAATGACATCATTAAGCTTTGTCAGTCTGGCTTTCATAGATACAACAGCAATGAAATGACCCTGGTTAAGGTGTACGTTGATCTTAACCTATCGAGGGACAGAGGAGAGGTTTATATTCTTCTCCTGCTTGGCCTGTCATGTGTTTCACATCATGGATTACCAGGTATTGCTGAGCAAACATGGTGACCTTGATGGAGTGACTTGTATTGTTATTAACGGTTTCAGTCATTCATGAATGATAGGGAGCAGTCAGTGGTGCTTGGGGTGTGCTGGCCACACATGCGTTCTCTTGGCTGTGGTGTTTCTCAGGGTTCTGTTCTGCCATTCATGTTGTGCATGGTGTATATGCTTTGCCCCTGCTGGGAGAGAGAATAAGGAAATACAGCATGTGGTTTTATTTATATACAGATGATTTCAGCTGTATCTGGTCCTTGCCACTGATAGGGTGTCATCAGTGCTATTAGAACAGTATCTTTCACAGATGAGATTCTGCATGGCCTGCAACTGGTTGGCACTCAACCCAGAAAAAAAAAACATTCTCGGTGGGGGTATGACTGCTGTTTATCAGCCCTAAATGGTAGCCAGAAGCTGCCTATCTTTAATGGGGATCACCTGAAGGGGAAAGGGAAGTTTGTAATCTGGGAATGTTCTTGGCAGACAGTTGACATGTGCTTTGCAGCTGTCATCTGTGGTCAGAGGTTTCTTTTATCATCTTAAACATATCGCTGAAATGCATCCCTTTTTTGATGCTGGTGACCACCACACAAACATAAATAAAGTTGCATTGAGTAGAGCCCCTTATGAAGAGGCAACGTAACCCCAAAGCACTGGGGCAGCTGGGACACTGTTGTCCTGTCATTCTGTGGTGCTGTGGATGCCTTCATTAAGGGTCTTTTTGTATACTCTGCTTCTGGTAAATGTCTAGAATTTAATAGTTTCACTTTGGATCTCCAGTGCTCAAGCTGACAGCATCATTTGTCAGAAATACAAAATTACATATACCCCAATAATGCAATGCATCATAGGAAGTGTATGCAAATCACGGTGAACACATCTAGATTTGTTCTGCTTTAAGATGGGATATATGACGCCATCTCACACAATCTACAAGGGCTAGAACAGAAGACACAGACACGTGTTTTGTCCTTCTTAGGCTTCATCAGTGTGCCCTATCTTTATCTCAACCAAGGCAAAGGAGAAACCAGCCCTATGATAGTCTTACTGGTTTGTGTCATGGTGAACCCAACATAGAACACAATCTAAAAGACAAAGAACTGAGGGAAAAGAACTGAGGAAAGGTTGATTTCACATAATAATGCACTATAGAGGAAAAGTGTGCTATCATTTTTTAGTAAAATCCTCTTAATATATTGGAATAGTAGAAGTTTTCACATTGTCTTATTGATATTAGATAACACAGAAATAATGTATTTCTGCGTGAAACCTGTCTAAAACAGGTTCAGGTCTGGATACCTATATTCCTCAAGTTTAGTCAGGTAATCACTAGTTTAGAAAGCTTGTGAAGTAGATTACTTCACTACCATGGGAAATGGGTCTTTCTTTGCCTTTCTTTGTTCCCCCTGAAGGACATCACATGTGTTCTCAGTTGTAGTTGGGAGGGACAAAATACTCCACTTGGGCTGTTACTTCTTCAAAGCTTTATTAAAATTCCTTTTAATTGTCCTGATGTTTTGCACGTCCATTTGGGAAAGTAAATCAGATGAGTAAGGGCCAAGGGTATTCCTCAATCGTGGTTCTCGTGTTCAAAAGTAAATCCCTGTGCCTAGAAAAGGAAAGGAAAAATGAAGGAGTGAAAATCACACTACTATACTCCAAATGCAATTAATGCAATTGACAAATATGGGCTGTAATCCACTCCATTATTCAAATCAACTGGAAAATCAGTTGTCAATGTCACAATCCATTTGCTTTCCCTATGTGATAAATCTAATAATCTTGAGAGCAAGAGTAAATCCATTGTTAATCAAGCACTGCTCCTTAATAACTTGCCTTTTACTAATTAATACATAGAAATCTATATACAAATTTGTCCCACGCCAGCCTGTTGTTACATCAGAGCATATGACAGCACAGAGGTGGGGTGAACACCAGGAAGGGAAGGGATCAGCTCAGCAGCCCTGCAGGCAAAATACAATCCCTTCCCTCTGGACCAGGGGGCAGATAAAAATACTCACACCTACTCAGGTAGGTTTTTGCTGCACTAAGCTTCCTCATAGAGGAAAATGTGGGGCAGTTGTTTCTTCTATATCTCTAACCACTTTTCGGTCTCGAAGTCAGTGTTGCACCCAGAAACATCCTCCCTTGAATCCCTTTTATAAACCTCATCATAAGAGAAAACAAAACAATCACCCTTAGTGAGGGGAGAGGCAGCTGTTGTATAAATCACAAGCTGCTCAATTGAGCAGACATGATAAACCTTCAGGGCCTGTATCTACTGGCTTCCTTCGTATGTTTGTATGTAGTGCTGTATACCTCCCACCTTGCACTCCCTACCAAGAACTCCTTTTATTCCTTGACCTAAAGAACTCCCTCCCAAATGGTTGGGAGTGGATTATTACAGGAGACGTTAACATGAACTGGCAGTCTGAACAGGCAAATGAAGCCAGAGAGGCCTTTGCTGGGGCTGGTATACATCAAATCATCACACATACAACCCACACCAGCTACAGGACCAGTTAAGAATCCACCATCAACTGGATCATGCTCACCAACCCCTCCTGAGTGTCTGCCTCTGGTGTCCTCCCAGACTCTCTAAACACCCACTGTGCTGTTTTTTGCCATTGGTCTGCTAAGGGCCTGAAACATGGTCCTAAGTATATCCTCATCAAGCATCTGAACAAACTTAATCTTGAGTTCTCAAAGACTCTCAGTGCTGTGGACTGGTAATTCACTGAACACATCACCAACATTGATGACACTTATGACACTTTCTGTAAGTCTCTCCTTGCCATATGTAACTCTTTAATTCCCCTTAAGAAGCTCAGGGGTCAGAGAAATGAATGGTTCACTCCTGACCTCCTGAAGCTTATTAGAACTGGGGACGGACTTCCAGTGACGTCACCATCTGGTATGGCAGCATAGAGGGAAAGCTCCCGCACAGCCTGCCGATTATTTCTCCCCCTAACTGCCACATCGACTTTTAAAATCAGCTTGAGCAAACGAAGCATGTTGGGAGAAAAAACTGAGGAAACTCACATTCAGGAAGACCCTCACAAAAGACGGATGCATCCAGATTTAAGATGAGGCCTACCGATAGTCGCAGTGCCTCCCCCATGAGCAGTATGGTGGGTGACCAAGACCAAGACCCCGACACAGACAGAGAATCTGAAAGGCTATCGCGATCTCGCTTTGAAACGCTCCTCACCGAAATTAAGGCATTCTGAGCTGAAAACAAAACAGAGTTTACATTGCTACAGAATCACCTCTCAGAGGTGGAAGGGAGACTAGATTGCTCAGAGAAAGCAGCTGGTGAGGTTGCCGAGGAAACGCACCGGCTCCATACAGCAGTAGACTACTTGGTGGATCAACATGAACTGATGCAGGACAAAATTACTGACCTGGAGGCTAGGTCCTGAGAGATAACCATGAATTTATGGCTCTCCCTGAGGGATCGGAGACCGGTAGAATGGAGGACTTTATTTCAGACCTGCTGAAGGATGTCCTAGCTCTCCCTCCCACATTTCAATTCAGGATAGAAAAGGCGCTAGAGCCCTGGCAAGAAAGCCCAGACCTCTTCTGCAAGACCTCGATCGGTGGTCTTGAAGCTCTCCAACTACAGGGACAAGGAACAAATCCTGAGGACAGCTTGAGCCCTAAAAAGCGTCACATACAACTCAGCCAAGCTACTCTTTGATAACGACTATCCTACTGATATCATGAGAAAGAGGATGGCTTTCGCACCTATTCTAAAGTTGCTACTAGAAAAAGCTATCAAATTTCAGACTCCTTACCCGGCCAAGCTGCGGGTCTTCTGGGAATCCGGAACACTAACCTATTCATCTCCAGAGGAAATCTCTCCGGAACTGAAAAAAAGAGGATGGAGTTTCTACACGATGGGTCCTGTGCAACAACAGAAACATCCCCCCCGACACTCTAGCAAGACCACGTGGACACTCGCAGAGACGCAGGCAAGAGGAGAATATTCCACTCTCTACAGGAGCTCAAGCAGTATATTGGACTTAGACCTTCTCGTACAAAGGATCCAGAAACCGATCCTCACACCATGAACACTTGAAGTTGGTCTGCTTTACTGGACATTCCTGGAACTCAAGTAAATTTATATTGAATCTTGAACAGTACTGTGCTGCATTCTTGCTGAGGCATACGTGGGGGACTGACAACATGCCGGTCACATTCCTGATTTTTATATTGCTGTCTTTATAAGCAAAAGAGTCAGTCTTTAATCTCATTTGAAATTGATTTAAGTATGCCTGTTCTAGACCGGACTGTAGGGGGAACCCCTCTGATGCATATGCTATCTGTAGTCTCTTAAAGTACTAAGTGAGTGCCTACAGTGAGAAATTAAGTTCTTGAAGGCGCAGGCTGTGGGGGCTGCTGAATATTAAAACACCCTCATGCAGCGTTCCCGATTATGCCTATTCTGGGCATACCATCAAGTTATTTATATGATGGTGGCCCTGATAGTTTTTCTCAATGGTTTTTCGTCCCAATTTCTCAACCCCGTGTATTTTAGGGGTTGGGAAGGCCTGACTTTCCTGAAGGTCACAATTCTTCCCAAAGGGCCCTTGTGGTCCTTTTTTTCAGGAGGGGTAATTTTTTCACCCTCCACCAATGGAAGTGTAACTGTAAATAGGTTGGCCATGATATGGTCTTTTCGGGTTAAATACCATTTAGTTTCTTCTTATGTGCACATGCTGTCAAGCTCTTTGAAACTTAAAGAAGCTACTTTTTCAGTTTACTTTCTTTTTTTACTACAAAGCCATACACAGGGTCACAGTAGTGAAGCGTTCTCTATCTGGGAAAACAGATTGTATTACTCTAAGCTTTCTTATAGTGGTTGTAACATGTATACAGCATCAGATAATAATTTTTTGGTTCAATGATGGACAAAGCCCCTTTAGTTAAGGTTTGCTCTCATAATGTTAACAGGTTGAATAACCCTATCAAAAGATATAGGGTGATATCCTCACTTAGAAAGCTGAAACCTTCCTTTCTCTTATTACAGGAAACCCATTTAAACAAACAGGAGCATCATAAACTTAATAAATTTGGGTTTTCTACAGTTGTGGCTTCTGTATATGGCCGGGGGAAGAGGAGAGGAACTGCCATTTTGATTCCTAAAGGTGTTCCCTTTCAATTAACAACCTCATACTCCAACCCTGAAGGCCGCCTCACTATTGCCGTTGGTGGACTGGAAGACCAGGAGCTCTCCCTGGCATCTATATATGTCCCCCAAGGGGAGCGACCTGAAGTCAGGAAACAACTGTTTCAGAAAGTATTAGAGAGAAGCAGAGGAGTTTTGATATTAGGAGGGGACCACAATCTAACAACCTCCTCCCTAGATACCTCAGCTAAAAGGCCCTTTAAGAAATCTTCAGCCCACCGGATGGTACAGAGGTGCCTCTCGGAGGCACATTGGATAGACATCTGGATGAAATCTCCACCCTAACAAGAGGGAATATACACATTATTCAGCACCCCATAAAGTGTACACCCGCATAGATTTTATGCATGTTTCTAAAGAACACTTGTAAAAAATGCAGAGCTGCACACATACTCCAACGGTATTATCAGATCACTCCATTTTAACATTAAACATAATCTGGAGTAAGGATAGGACTAACACCCTCTGGAAATTTAATAATTTCCTACTTAACAGAAAGGACTTTAGAGAATTTGTACAACATAAAATAAAACAGATCCTAAAAGACAATCACAGACAGGACACCAAGAAGGGAGTCCTATGGGACACCCTCAAGGTGGTTTTAAGAGGGAAAATAATTAAATATGCTGCTTACCATAAAAAACAGCAGCAGCTGCGTCTAGATAATTTGCATGCCCAGTTGCAAAATCTTCTGACTTTACATGCAACCGGGGATGCAGGGGCTTACCCTCTTATACAAGCTACTAAGCAACAGATTCAAGCGATTCTAGACATACGAACTGAGCAAGCCTTGCAGCTTCTTAAACAGAAATATTATGAGGGATGCCCCAAAGCTACCCGTTTGTTAGCTCATAGACTTAGATAGCATAAAGCCAGATCCAGTGTCTGCCAAATAAGAGACCCGGTTTTAAAAAACTGGTTACCTTCCCTCATGAGATCGAACAGGCCTTTTGTAGATATTATAGTGGCCTTTATGGCTCTTAGCATTCTGCAGACCCTCATACATTTGAAGCTTTCATGGGGGCACTCAATATACCAAAGATATCCCAAACCCAACAACAATTCCTGGAAAGCCCAATCACTAAAACAGAACTGGAACAGACACTTTCAGCTCTAAAAGCTAATAAGAGTCCAGGGCCCGATGGTTACACTGGAGACTTTTATAAAGTCTTCCACGTAGATCTGCTCCCCACCCTGCTTGAAGCTTGCAGGGCCATACAACTGGGGGATCCCACTCCTGACTCTTGGCGATATGCATATATATCTAGTATTCTGAAGCCTGGTAAAGACATGACCTCCTGCTCCTCCTACAGACCTATTTCAGTTCTCAATGTTGATTATAAGATCTTTGCATCCATAATAGCCAAACGATTTCAAACTTTTCTACCGGAAATAATAGACCTAGACCAAACGGGGTTTGTCCCAGGTCCCAGACACAAGATAACATTAAGAGAACTTTGCATCTGTTGCAGAGGTAAGAGCCTCTGGAACTAGTTTCCTCCTGCTCTCTCTCGCAGAGAAGAGGCGTTGACCGGGTCGAATTGCCTTTTCTGTGGGAGGTGCTGAGGGGGTGGAATTCCCAGACAGTTGTTAATTCAATAAAAGCTATGTACTCCCATCCTAGGGCATCGTTCGACATAAATGGATCCTTCTCCATCCTATCTCTCTTTCACGAGGTACCAGGCAGGGATGCCCCCTCTCCCCAATATTATTTACGCTATATCTTGAGCCATTGGCTCAGGCCTTGAGACAGAGGGACGAACTCATGGGAATAGGGGTTCAGCATGTGGAGCATAAACTGGCCCTATATGCAGATGACCTCTTAATATACCTTACAGACCCTGAAACTGCTCTCCCCCACCTTTGGGACATTCTGGAAAGGTTCGGAGCTATCTCTGGATACAAAATTAATGAAAATAAAACCGAGGTCCTGACTTGGAACTTTGTCCCCCATGAAGATCTTAGACAAGCATTTAACTTCAAATGGCACCTAGATAATATTGAATATCTTGGGGTTACATAGACCCTCTGGATGTGACCTGTTTGCACTTAACTATTCTCCTTTTTTACTTAAGACAGCTTCTGACCTTGAGAGATGGCAGCCTCCCTCTGTCCCTCAGCCAACGTATAGAGTCAATCAGAATGGTAACCCTACCCCGCTTTCTATATTTAGCCCAAACCTTACCTGTATTAATCCCGGATACTTTCTTTAGGACTTTGCAGAAAAAAATATCTGCCTTTATATGGGCTAACCATAAGCCTCGTATTAAGCTGTCAACCCTACAACTCCCTAGGTATTCAGGAGGTCTCTCTTTGCCAAATTTCAAGTTATACTATCATGCCTGTCAACTGAGAATCCCTATGTACTGGATAGATAAGTCCTATACATCCCGGTGGAAAATGGTGGAACTACAGGAAACAGAGCTCAATGACATTTATGATGCCTTATTATCCTTTCTTCCCACGGTTAAGATAGAATCCATAACCAACCCCTATACCCAGACAACACTCAAATGTTGGCAGAGTACTATGTCAGCCAAAGTCTTTAGGCTCTGGAGACCTGCTCTGTTCTCTCTCCCCTATCTAGATGCTTTCCTACCTGGTAAGATGGACAAAGGGTTTATCAGATGGCTCAGGAAGGGCTTATACCTGGTGTATCACTTTACCCCCAGAGGCAAGATTCTGTCCCTTACAGATCTGACCCAAAGATATAACATTACTTATAATGAAAGATTTAGATATTTCCAGACTAGGAACTTTTTGAATGCACTGGGGAAGCTACCCTGGGAGGATACTCCCCAGCGGACCTTTTGCTTATACTGATTTCTGCAGTGGAGGGGAAACGGTCCCTCCTCACCTGATATCTACTTTATATAGGGCCCTCATTAAGATCCAAATTCAACCTCTGGAGAGGGTTAGGTTGGCTTAGGAGAGGGATCTGTCAGTGGAATTGTCCCCTTCAGATTGGGACAGCTACCTGAAGAACATGTACAAGGGGGTAGGCTCAGGGACATGGAAAGATTTTGCGTGGAAATTGGCTGTTAGATTTTTCATGTCTCCGGTGCTGACTCAGAAATATTTAAAGCAATCTAAGGCTGACTGCTGGAGACAGTGCGGATTCTCACCTGCAACTTTGGGGCATATCTTTTGGTTTTGCCCGATCCTTCAGCCTTTCATTGTACAGCTGTCTGGGGCTCTCCATCAGATGGTATCTCCGAACATAAATCTAAACACCCAACTCTTCCTATTCGTCCTTCTCCCTCCAGAAATATCAGACACCTCCTCTAGGAAAATTCTAAATTTGGCCCTTTTGGCTGCAAAAAAAGCCATTACAAAAAAATGGTATTCCTCCTTGCCCCCCACTTTGGAGCTTTGGCAACAAGTGATGATAGATCTATATAAGATGGAGAGGCTCACAGCCTTGATTAACAAAACACAAGAGGCTTTTGAAATCCAATGGAGAAAATGGGTTTTGTACATTATGGCTTCAAGATCTGATTTTATACCTTAATCTACTACTGTACACTTCATTGATTCCTTTTCTCAGTACATTTTAATTGTATGGCTCAGAATCAAATAATTGCTGCTTCCTAGCTCCTATCCTATTCAAGAAAATGTAATATCTTGTTTTATGGATGTATGTGCACTTTATAACGAACTGTTTTGTTATTACTTCCCTCCCTTTGCAACCCACCCTTTTCCTTTTTGTAAATATTTCACTCCCACCTCTGTATTTTTCTTATTTTGATTTTAAAACATAATAAAGATTGAAAGAAAAAAAAAAAAAAAAAAAAAGAACTGGGGACAAAGCCTGTGCCAAGTATAGAAAATGTAGACTACCCAGCCTCCTTCAAGATTTTAAATCTCTTCACAACAGGTGCAAATTGGCTGTCCATGCGACAAAAACAAACTTCATTAGGGAAAAGCAACTCCATAGTGGTCATGACCCGAAACTCACCTGGCAGACTTTAAATAACCTGTTAGGCAGGAACAGGAAAGATGACCACATTTCCTTGTCTAGGAATGGCAGACTCATCTGTGAGCCCTGGGAAATTGCCAGCCTTTACAATGCCCACTTTGCTGACCTGGACCAGTACAAGCCCATGGTCTCCTCTCTACCTGGGAACCCTATGGACCATACCCCTCCATCCCCTTCTCACACGACTCTTCCCCGACCATCCCAAAATTCTACTTCCACCTCCTCTTCACAAGAGAAGTCTCCACCTATATTTGGAAAAACAATCCAAGACCCTGCCTCAGTCCTGATTGAGTTGATTTCTGCATCCTACAACTCACCTCTGCTCCAATCACCATCCCCCTCGTGAACATACTCAATTTCTCTGCACTGGTGTCTTTCCTAGCATTTGGAACAATGCCATCATAAAGCCCCTACACAAATCCGGCCCTGAAAACAAAGTTGCTGGCTACTGTCCCATTTATATTCTTTTCTCACTCTCAAACATCCTTGAGAAAATTGTTCTTGATCACACTATGGTTTTCCTTAATAAGTACAATCTGGTCACTGACTCTCAACATGAGTTCCCATCCAGACACAACACTGAGACTGCCTTGTCAGTTTCACCAACACTGCTGTCAAGGCAAATGATGAAGGACTCTATACAGGTGCTGTCTTCGTTGACCTACAAAGGCCTTTGAGCTGGTCAACCACAACATCCTCCTCTCATCCCTTTCCTCCCTGCACTTCTTCGCAGAAGTTGTTAAATGGTATAAGGACTATCTCAGCAGCTACTTGCATAAAACTGTTATCTGTGGTTTCTCATCCAAACTGTGCCCCATCAAGTATGACATCCCACAGGGCTCCATCCTTGACCTTGGCCCCCTGCTCTTGTCCCTGGTTGTCAATGCCCTCCCCAGAAATCTGCCAGTCCACTGATCTCATCCTCTAAGCAGATAATGCTGCCCTTTTCTGCATGGATGGAAATCTTTCCATCCTCCTCGATAAGCTCCAATCAGACAATGTTTTTTTTCTGACCCAAAAAGAGCTACATACTTTGCTTTCCCCTCAAGGATAACCTCGGCAACATAACTGAGTGGGTCTCTGAGTTTAAATACCTTGGCATTAACTGCCACCTGACATTCAAACAGCATACTAACCTTTTAATTAAGAGAGTTCATCAGAGGCTTGGCACCCTATACAGGATAAAACAATACCTTATCCCAGCCACCAGAGCCTTTCTCACCAACAGCCTCTTGCTCCTTGTTCTTGAATATGGAGCTCTGATATACACACACCCCCCCTCCCTAAAAACCATTGGTAGGCTGAGAGCCACCTACCACAACATAATCCAGTTTGTCTCTGGCATCTCCAGGAATACACACCACTGTGAACTCTACCAGGCAGCAAGCTGGCTCTCACTAGAAGATCGGTTCAACTTCAAAATTCTCTTTTTTTTTGCAAAGCCCTCTGGGGCCTCCTTCCCAGCAGTGTTGTCTATATCTTCCAGAGACCAGTCATTTCACTCAACCCACTCGATTCTCCACTTGCTCTTTCTTTGCCATTCCCTTCTGTTACACTTCCCACAGTCAACACTCCCTTTCCTTCAAGGGTGCCAAACTTTTCAATGACCTTCTCCCCTGCTTGGCTCTTTGTCCTTCTCTTTCCTCCTTCAAAACCATCCTTAAGGAATTCCTCCTGGATAACTTCTATAATTGTACCTAGCTTAGCCTCTCCTTATTCCTTTGTCTGTTTCTTTCTCTGTCTTCTTTCCCACCCACCCCCCAGGTCTTCTTCACATATCCTTTTGTCTCATTTGCTCTTTCTGTAACTGTTTTTTTTCTATATTCACGATTGCAATGCATATATCCTTTTGTATGCACATTGTTCATTTATATTCCTAGGATACCTTAATTGTATTATACTATGCAGCCTGTTTTGCCATCACATCTTTATTTATGTTTAACTATGTGGTGTATATTTCTTTGGTGTAATGTAACTGTAACTGGATGCTTGTGAAAATGGGCAAGTTTTGCTCACATGTCTTTTCCAGAATAAAAAATAAAATGAAATTAAGAAGAGTACAACCTTGGTAAATCACTTTAAACAAGATCCATGTTAATCCATCTCTGCCAAAATCAGATTCTGGAGATCTGGACAAAAATGATGTTGCTGATGTGTTCATTTCTTAATCTCCAAACCATATAGCGTGAGTACTTGTTTCGCTCCATACATGGGGGCCTATACACTAATGTGGGTACGTGTGACAGGAAGCTACACAGCCTATGCCCATCTGTACCCCTGGACAGGCACTCATGATACAAAATTCATCATTCCTGACTGTCTGTACATGGTCCCACCCCACCACTACTGTAGGGTCCCTGACTGCATAGTCTGTATCCCCTTGTCTGGCACTCTGGCCTTACTGCATGGTGTGGAGTGTGGCACCACCCATGATCACTCCCCCAGTCTGTCTGTGCATGCAGAGCCACAGACAGACAGAGATTCCTGTGCATGAGGGTTCTGCACCCCTTCCATAACTGCAGTGAGGGTCCAACTGGTCCCCTGATCTGTGGCAATCTGTCATAGGGAAGCCTATGCACATGTATATGAGGCTCATCATCTTAGTGCGTAGACCCCATGGTGTGGAAAACATGCAGTTTTTGGAAACTTAACTCTCAATTAATTGTAGAGGTTTATGCACATTGGTTTGATCTACATCAGTCTGGCTGTTATTCCCCATTCCTAATCATCTCAAGACTACTCTCAGAGGCTCTAAGATCATATTGAATGGGCTTAATATGTCTTTGTTAGGCAGAAGTAGGCTGCTGGTTAACTGGAATCTGCAGCTTATCCATTAGGTAGGGAAATGGGCAGACTAGGTGGGCCTTATCTGCTATCAAACTCTATGTTTCTATGTTTGTTACCATATTTTCTCTATTAAACTCCTTGAATCTGTAAATAAAAGTACACATCCAGAATAATCCCCATCCAAGAATGCATGTGTATAAAGTTCCTCTTTTATATCTTGTGAAAGGTACAACAGATACCATATGTCACTGTTTAGAAGCATGCCCCATTTAGAAACCACCACTGAATTAAATCCACAGCACAAGCAAAAGTTATTAGACACTGCTCCTGTTTTGTAGCCGCAATTTCTAGATGTGAAATTCTGGTACATACATTGCTGATGTAAGGCTGATTTCCCAAGGAGACCAGCAGCAAGATACCAATAAACTGCTACTTTTCCCACCTACTATGATTCATAGCATATTCTCACTGTGGCTAATTACTTAAAGAAATAATTTCTTGACACTGCAAGTGATAGTGTGAGATAAACTCTGCATTTACTAGTTGTTAAAGATCACTGAGAGAGGGATATAGTAAGAGAAATAAATGCTGACAGTAAGTTAAAATTGAAAGCTGCACATGCGTCTGCAAAATTAAATGGAGAAAGTAAAAGCTGCTGAAAGATGTTTTAATTGTTAAGATGTAAAATCAGTGCTGTGCATTTTGAGTGAGAGCAGGAGGGAGAGAGAGAGAGAAATGCTGCATGGAATCACCTCTGCTGTTTGTGATGCTGTGGGGGAGACAGAGTAAGATAAGTGCAAAAGTAAAATGTAAATTGTGAAGGCTGTACCTGTTGATGAAAAAAATCTTCCCCTTCCCCACTCCAAACCTGGCCACTGAGAATCCAAAACAAAGAAGAAAATCCTGGGCCTGGGAAGCAAACGTGTTTATTAAAGTCATCCTCAGTTAGAAGCCACCCCCATTTAAAAGCTGCAGCCAAAAATGGAAAAATGCAACAGAACGTGTGTCTTCTAAACAGTGAAATACAGTATTTCCATTGGTTCATAAGAGAGTCATCGGTTTCTCCATTTTCATGAAGAACTCCATGAATTTCCAATAGAACTGTTTCACTGACTCTCACACAGTTTTTAGGTAATACTGGTCTAGAAATATCTTAATTTCTATGCTGTTCTGTATAGCAGGCCACAACAGTACTCACAATCTTGATTAATTCAAGTACAACATTCATGGACTCAAGCAAATTTTTACAAATTTCCATAGCTATTTCAATATTGTCAAAATCAGTGTGATTTATCTGTCAGCACTGTTATTTGAGATCCTGTGGATCTTTACAACATGATTGTTTATGGATTTCAAGACGTAATTCTAATCATTCTGGTATCTACTCAATGGAGTATGGAACACCGTGAATAAATATAAATGTTTTCTCATCAAATGGTGCATTTCTTGTGTTTGGGGATCATGATTATTCCTACAAGCTTTGGACAGGCATGTTTACAGTTGCTAAGCCATCCAAAAGATGAGAATCCTGCACATAATCAATTGTGTCTGTTTGCAATTTTGCTTTCACACTACCATGTTCAGGGTCTAATATTACTTACCTAACATCACCAACTGCTATTACGTGATTTGTAGTTTCTAACATATTTGCCAACACTGTCCCAGTATTCTTATTCACTTTATTTCCTTTTTTGGAGGTTAATCATATCTTATTTCTTTCTTTTTGTTAGTTATCTCAATACTGCAGCATACTGTTTTTTTTCTTTCAAAGACAGAGGGAAATTAACTTGTGTACACGTGTACACTTGTTGCCTTTGTTTTTGCCTTTCCCCATTTGGTTAAATTAGAATTAATGAGCCATTTTTACCCTCTTTAAACTTACTTAATATTATCTCTTGATGCAATTCTTTGATCATTAGTTGATTTTGCATTACATTGGATCTTATCCCTTGTACTTCATCCTTGACTGCCTATGAATTTTCTAAAATTACCTCAGCTTTATATGGGTATTTAATAAAATGCCCACATTCTCTGGAGAAGGTTGAACTTCCCACATACCTTCATCCAGAACAATTTGTTCTTGGGGGTTTATTATCCTATTATCATCCCTATTTTTTTTTGCATAATCTTTTCATTAAAATGTTTAGATATTACATAAGACAAAACAAGCCAACAAATGATGCACTCATCAAAACAACATAACAAATTCATCAGAACTAAGTACATAGGTCCCATTCATTATACTACTGTCAGTAAAAACAGTAAATGAATTATAGGGTTCCCAAGCATATTTGGGGAATAAGTCCACTGGAACTTTTGGGGAATATGACAAATCTGCAGGATACTCATTTTATTGCCCTTTCAATAGCAGAGATTTGCAATGATTATTATTTATTAGTTTAAGTTCAGTTTTATTCAGATGTATAAAATTCATACAGAATGACAACATTAAAACATTCTCAGGCATAATAAAATATATAGAGAAAGATGTTAAAATCAGGGTGCAAATTCTTACATACAGTAAATCCAGAGACATACATTTTAAGCAGAAGAGATGGACTATCACCAACATAATTATAAAAGTGTGTGGGAAAGGTATTATATAAATAAGTAATTCCTCACCTTCTTAGCACCTTGTTTTCAATAGATGACATTAAATTATCATCATCAGTTTGTTGGATAGCAAACTGAGAGAAAAACTCTCATTTACAATTGTAACCAAGTACAATAAAAAATAATACAATATACAAAAAAACCAAAAAACAGTTGAACATAAGTAAAACACAAGGGGTAGGATATTCAGACTGCACCAGGAAGAGGCGCAAGCCTGGGCACAGCACAACTGGGCTGCACCAGGGCATGGACCAGGCAATATTCAACAGTGCTGAGCCATGGCTCAGCACCATTGAATATGGCACTGATGATGCATGCACTGCACATGGTGCAGTGGTACTGTTCCAGTGCAAGTGGCAGAAGGGGAGCAGGGGGAGGTGCCAGTGCAAGTGTGGTTGCACTAGGTGCATCAACTGTGATATTCAGCACTGGGCATGCAAATGGGGCCATTTGCATGTCATTATGGCACCATTTGCATGTGGTACGCTGATCCCTGGTGACTTGCCCCTGGCACCCTGCCAGGCTGCAGTCGTCAGGGACTGACACCCTGCAGTCCCTTGGCAGACCTCACTCCCGTATGCCTGATCATGGGCATATGTTAAAAATAACCCTGGTGGTCCAGTGGAAAGCTCCACATCACCTGATCATGGGCATGTGTTAATAAAATCCCTGTTGGTCCAGTGGACCACTGTCTATCATCTGATTGTGGGCATCTGTTAATAAAATCTCTGGTGGACCAGTGGACTGCTGTCCAACACCCTATCACGGGCTTAGGTGAAATATATCCCTGGTGGTCCAGTGGAAACCACTCCCCAGCACCCGATCATGGGCAGAATCACTGAAAGACACCCTGGTGGTCCAGTGGTACCCCTTCCCCACCTGCCCACTGAGGGCCTCCACCACCCAGCACCCCCCAGTCAGTGGCGGGCAGCAGCACCCTGCCCACATGCCACCCAGCCACCTGCCGACTGACAGCATACAGTAGGGTCTGTACACCTCTTGGTCCACTGAGTAGGCCAATGGGCATGCAGACCATACTGTACTACACAGGCTCGATGTGAACGAACGCATTCGTGTGCTGGGGGGGGTCCACTGGACCACCAGGGATACATGTCATCTAAGCCCATAATCGGGCAATGGACAGTGGTCCACCTGACCACCAGGGATTTTATTAACAAATGCCCATGATCGGGTGATGAACAGCAGTCCATTGGACCACCAGGGATGTACTATGCCTGTGCCCGTGAACAGGCAAGGGGTGCACCACGCTCCCTGGGCAGGGGGCATGTGGACTGTGTTCTGGGTGGGCTGGTGGCCACCCACAGCTGGCGGCTGGCTTGTTGCACCCTGCAATATGGCAGTTTACCTGTGGGTGGCCAGGACTTGTTCCTGGTTTTACCAGGCACAATTCTGCACCCCCCCCTGAGTGGCACAAGGTGGAGATGTTGAACAAGGTGGGTCCCAGAACAGAGCCCTGGGGCACCCCACTTGTAACTCCCCTTGGCTCTGATATGGTTACTCTAATGCTTACTTTCTGAGTTCTTAATTCATGCCATTTATTGACCCAGTTAACAATTAGGGGATTAATACATAATGTGGGCATTTTCTCAAGAAGTTTTTTATGCAGGACTTTATCAAACACTTTGCAAAAGTCTAGTAATATGACAGCTACCACTTTATTGTGGTCCAAACTGGAGCTAACAATATTATAAAAAGTTAAGTTTGTTGTGCAGGAATGGTTTGATGTAAAGGCATGTTGTAATTTGTCAGTTAATCCTTTATCCAATAGGTCTTTCTTGATTTTCTCTTTTATGAGCCTTTCCAGTACTTTTCCACAAACTGCTGTGAGGCTGATAGGCTAATAATTTGACACTTGACTTTTGGAACCCTTTTTATAAATAGGAATTACAATTGATCATTTCCATGTATATACATCTCTCTATGGATTTGTTGAAGAAAATGATCGGGGGGGGGCAATACTATCAATTGTTTCCAGCAGTAGTCTTGGGCTAATGTTCTCTGGACCTGCAGATGAGTTTGGTTTTAATTTCTTAATTGAATTAATTACTTCATCTACTGAGAAGTGTATTTGTTCAGTGTGACTATCAATTATTAATGACTGTATATTTTGCTTCTTGTTAAAAACAGAGCTGAAATAGTCATGACATAAAGTATTTCTGTTAGCTGACTGTCTGAGGTTATATTTTTTCCATTGTGAAGCACTAAATCTAGTTCCTTAGGTGCATTTTTATAAGTATTAGTGTAAGAATAAAAAGTTTTCAGATTGTTTTTAGAGTGTGCAATTTTTAGTTCTATTTAGTTTTTTCCCTTCCTAATTAATTTCTTGAGTTTTGTCAATTGTCCTTTAAATTTTCTGTATTATTGTGGAGTATTACACTTATTGAGGGTTGAGTAGGCCTTTTTTCTTGTTCGTTTTTTTTTTACCATTTTTGTCAGCAAAGCAGGCATCTTACCCTTAGTATTTGTGACCGTCTTTATTGGTACATATTGTTGTACTCCCTCTTTAATTGAGGTTTTTAATTTGGTCCAGCATATTTCTGTGGAACAGCCTGCCATTTCTTCGTTCCAATTTGTATTTTGAATATGTTCCTTTATTTTAATGAAATTGGCCTTGTTGTAGTCATAAATTTGCTGTTTATGGTATTCATTGCTAATATGAGTTTTTAGTTCAAAAATTGCAGTGCTATGGTCACTTCCACTAATGGGGCAAATCATTTCTGGTTCCATTATTAGGGATTCTATATTAGTTAATAATACTTCCAGGATATTTTCTCCCCTAGTTGGCGAAGTCACAAGTTGTTTTCAGCCAAGTGATACCATGTTGTTTAAAAAGATGTTATCCAGTGTAGTGATTCTGGTAAGTGTGTTCCAGGCAATTCCTGGGAGGTTAAAGTCACCTATTATGATTGTGTCCCCTAACTCGGATGCTGCAGTTATTTCCTTGATCAGGTTATTTGTGTAATCTCTAAATGAACTTGGTGGTCTGTGGCAGTTGCCCAGGATAATTTCATGATTATTATTTATCTGTAATTGGATCCAAAGTGTCTCTGTCTGGCAACTGTTAGATTCTAAACTAAATTGTTGGCATAGAATGTTTTCATTAACATACACGTAGGCTCCTCCTCCTCTTTTACCCTTTCGGTTATTGTGCAATACGTTGAATCCAGATATCTCTTTAAACCGCTCACTATTGCTGCCCCACCAAGTTTCTGATATTGCTATTATGTCAAGATTATTCTGATGGATTAATATTTCAAGTTCTGATAATTTAATCAGGTTAAGACTCCTTACATCGGAAAGCATTATCTTATATTTTTTTATCTTCTACTGTTTTGCTGTATGTGGTATGAATATACGAAACCTGCCAGTAGAAACAGGCCTCACAGTCTATCAAGTCTGCTTGTATGCACAGCTAGCACCCTTATATTGCAGCTGCCCCACCCCAACCCCCCAGTTCACCACCTAGAATTGCTTAGTGTCATTTACCCAGCCCCCCTCCTTGCCCTGTCCCATGCCCTTTAGAAACTCCCCACTGTCTTACATGCCACCACCTCCTCTGGCAGAGCATTCCATTTCGACACTACCCTCTTAGTGCAATAATGCCTTTTCATCTCCATCCTGATCCTGCCTCCCTCCAATCTTAGCCCATGCCCCCTTGAGTCCCTTCCCTTCCTCAGCTTAAACAGCCCCTTTGTGACAGATTTGTTGATCCCCTCAAGTATTTGAAAGTTTCAATCATGTCCCCCCTGATTTCTTCTCCCCTCCAGGGTGAACAAACTCAGGTGACTCTGCCTTTCTTTTTAGGTTCTGCTTTCCATCCCCTGTATCATTTTCATCACCCTACATTGCACCACCTTGAGCAACTTGATATCCTCCCTCAGGTACGGACGGCAATATAACAAGCAGTACTCTAACTGTGGCATACCCTAGGACCTGTACTGGGGCAGGATCACCTCCTTGTACCTGGATAAGAATCCCTGTACAATGCACCCCTGCATCCTATTGGTCTAGCTGCAGCCCTCCTGCATTGAGCAGAGTTGTTCATGTTCCCTGTTACTATGACTATGGTATTATAATTTAGATTAGTATTAGTGCTCCTGTTCCCTGATGAAGTCAGTTTAAATCTTTCATTATGATGGTTTTTACGGCTTTACCGAAGATCTGATTTCCCCTTTTACTTAGATGTAAACCGTTGAAGTTGTAGTAACCGGGTCTGTTCTCAACGGTTTCCCAATGTCTTAAATACTCAATATCATTCATCAGAGTCCATTTTCTTATCCACTCATTCACTTGATTTACTTTTTTGTTGGTAGTAAATCCATATCTTGGTACAGGTAGTATTTCAGATAGGCAGGCCTCACCCCCTCCTCCTCCCACACACACACATCCTTAATTTCCTTGCATATCCTGATGCATTCCTGTTCTATACTTTTTTGTTTATATTATTGGTACCTGCATGTATGATTACTAGGGGATTCTTTCCTGAATTGCTGAGAATGTTTGGCAGCATTTTCTGAATGTCATCATTTTGGGCTCCTCTTAAGGAACTGCAGGTCCTATTAGCCTTATCAGCTCCACAGATTGTCCTGTCAAGATATTTGACCATAGAGTCCCCCATTAGGTGCACCTGTCTAGTTTGGATAGTATTTGCTAAGTTCTCCTTGTTTTTATCGTTTATGCCAGTAGTAGCTTTCTTGGGGTCAGAGGAAAGTGTAGTAGAATTTACTGATGATCCCTCAGTTGTGATATGTATAGCATCTGTCCCTTCTTTTGATGGTTCTATATCCACCATCCCTTCAATATCCATAGAGTCACATTGTGGTGTGACATATGTTGGTAGTGGATTGGGGTTAGAGTGGGTAGAACTGCTAGCCACTTGTACCTTGTCATGTGTCTCACTATTGCTATTAGTGGACTCTTGGAGGGGGGCTTGGACTGTGTTTTCAAATGCACTGTACCTATTTGTACAGTGGGAGGAAACAACCATAGCTCTTCTACCTTTTTAATTTTTCTGCTTAGTCTCAGCTGTTGCCTGATCATTTTTTTCTGCTCTTTCCTCTGAATTATTTTCATCACCCTCATCCCTGACTCTTTTTTTATATTAATTAATTATAGGTTGGCTTGTAAATATAATTCATAAATGTCTATATTATGCATTTTTCCCATATCTCTCTGGACAGCAACATCCATTATCCTTTGTGTTGCCCCAGAAACACACAGCAGGATTAGTACAGGCTCTTATTGACCAGATATCTATCAAGAAGTTTCTTAATAATACAATGTAACTTAATAAGCTAGTTTTGGCTACGATTATCATTGTATAAGGATTTCATATCACCCCAGCAATGTTTAAGTAGTTCATCACTGTCCATATTCATTATTCGTTCCCACTGCCTAATGGCATTTACAATATTTTTTGATTCTAGACATAACAATACAGTTTCTAATATGAGAAAAGCAGGACAATCCTTTGGCAGATTTAAGGTATATCTGATAAAAAGTTTTGTTTTACTTCGATATTGTATGATTTTAGACTAACGCCCCATACCTGTATGTCACTGCCACACAAGCATTGACTGATGGTTTTAGCATCCAAGGCTGTTTTTAATGCCTTAAATGAGTTATTTGGAAATTTGTATGTAAATAAATGTACTGCTCAAGTGATTATATAAGCATTTTCCTGTACAAGAGTCCAGTGAGAGTTCCAAGATAAATTCAAATAAGACCCCCAAATACTTGTATTTAAATACTTCCAACACAAGGCCATCAATAACCTACGTATTCAGTTTTCTTTTTTTGCTTCCAAACATCATAATTTTAGTTTTACCAATATTTAAATCCAAATTAATTTGTTTTAACTTGGACATAACAGCAGAAAGCCCTCTTCTAAGATAAAGAAAGATGGCATTGTCAGCATAAGGCATAATTCTCAGTATCTCATCATTGATAATAGAAGGAAAAGTCTCTATCTGAAATACACTTCACTAAATACTTGGTATATACATTGAAAAGCTGGGGAACAAGGAGGCATCTTGTTTGACCCCATACTTGATGTCCCTATCTCTCAGAGAGGTTATCCCCAGCAAACCCATCCCCTTACATCCTAAGATCAAGGGACACCCACTCTTTCTTGCTGCCCAAACCATCCTTATCTGCTGGCAAATCTGCCTTCTCTTACAGGCTCCCCTTCTTATGGAACCAATTATCTTCTCACCAGAGAAACTTTCCCTTGCACAATTCTATAAGACAGCAACTTTGCTTGCTACCACCACCCTCCTGCTCCTGCTTCTCATCTTCCCTGGCCTCACCTTCAGGTCATTGAAACTACCCTTCAAAAAGATAAACTATGCAAAATTCTTGGCTGTTTCTTCTCTGAAGCAACTAATCTATTATTTATCTATGTATGCCCTATCAGTGTAAACTATGTAGAATGTTGCCATTGTATACACAATGTAAATTGTTGCCACTGTATAAATTCTGTATAAATATATTACCCCTCATAGCCAAACTAAGTATGGCTCTTATATGTATCCATATGTACTGTATATATGTATCTATCTCATGTGTACAACATTTGTTACCCCTGTCCCTGGGTCACACCTGGAAATGAGCCTCGGCTCCTTGTGCCTTTCCTGATTAGTAAATATTCAAATATAGTAAATAAATATACAGTCAGTCAAAGCTCCAACTTTAGTATACAGTATCTTACACAAGTATTTTATTGGAATTTAACGTTCTCAAGATTTGAAGTAAGTGGCTACCTATTTTTAAATCGTGTAGCACATTCCACATTATATCTCTATTAATGGAATCAAATGCTGCTTTGAAATCAATAAAGTGGACATATATTTTTCTCCCCTTACTAAACACAGTGATTTCCACTAGATAATTACGTGTAAATACAAGATCAAGTGTGCTATGGCACTATCTAAAACCACGTTGAAACTGCTATTACTGAATTCTTCTCAATCCACTTTCTAAATGGTTTAATATTATTTTTTAATATATGCTCTTTAAAACTGATAATAGAGTTTTTGGTCTATAGCAACTGGGATCATCATGTTGTCCTTTCTTAAAAAGTGGAACAATGACTCCACTGTTCCATTCTTTCGGGAGAACCGTATTATTATTACTTATTGTAAAAATCAGGGCCAATGATGTGGACCCAAATTCTCTATCATATTGGAAAATTTCTGCTGGTAAGGCATCAGTACCTGCTGCCTTGTTTTTCTTTTCTTGTGCCATTATAGCAGCCTTAACATCAGTTACTTGTATATGAGGCCATTTGGTCATAGATAACTTTGGGTTTTGCAAGCTTAACTGTTTATCATATTCTAGTTGAGTTCTAGCTTCATTCATTATATATGCAGGTTGTTTTTTACTACAAGCAATTTCCTATATTTTGACTTCAGGGTTTTTAATGACTGCTTAGTTGTTATATTATCATTCCTAACAGAAAGCCTGTCAACTTTGTCAATTTGTTTTATCAAATTTTTACATTTAGCATCATGCCACATCTGTGACGCCCCCCTCCCCTTAGCATCTATGTGGGTTTCTATCTTTTAATGTCAGCTGTGAGGCAATGCATGCCATAAACTCAGAAAATGTAGCAATGAACCCAGAGTCATGCGTTCTTCTTATACTCTAGGTATATGTTATCAGTCTATTTAAGAATTTGTTAAATTCATCATCGGCAACTATTGATGCTACTGTTTTCTTTTCTGTGTGTGTATTCCATGTAATTTTCTTACTATGCAGAACACACATATTTGTATTGGTCTCACATTTTTGGGTTACATTTCCATTAATAGTGACACATTCTAAGTTAATGTGACACAACACTGGAAAATGATAATTATCCCAGATTTTTGTTGGGGATCATGAGGTTATGAGCATATTATTAGTCAGAGTCTATGAGCTCAGCACATTTTTTTTGAAAGTGTAAAGTAGAAGCAGAAAGACCTGTCTCAATGGCACCACATATAACACAAATTACATTTTTTTGTTGTTGTAAGCATAATCATTAGCCATAACATTTGCTAACTGTGTTTAGTTTTGTAAAATTAAAAAATCATGCAATATTACTCACATGTCAATTAAGGTATTATAATGCCCTATTAAAGACCCTGTCTAAGGTATGCCACACTTTTCTATATTTTAGGGATATATCTTTATTATATGCATGAGCATCTATAAGACAAAGATGAAATTGTCTTCCCTCTGTTATACTAATGAACGCTATTTCTCCAGCCCGGTCTCCTCTTGTGTACTCATTCAGTACTCTTAGTGCCTGTCTGACTGCAAATTTTAATAAATATCTGCCTGTCTTCTTTAAAACACTGTCTTTAGACTGCATAATGGGAATTCCAATAATACTACCAAGGCAATCTGATGTTTTTTTCTTCACGCTCGTGACCAATCCATGAAATAAAATCAGCAGCCATAATAGTGATAATATTTGGAAAACAACCCTTTAGGGCTTCAGCATCTTTTTTCTATAGAAAACCATCTACAAAAATTGTCAGTGGAGTATATATTAAAGAGAACCAAAGGTTCTAAGCCAGATGAAATGACTATATACATGTAATGTGCATTATAAATACTGGCTTGCAAACAGTTTGCATTCAAAGCTGAGTTTACAAAGATTGACCTTACTGACCAGAGGAATGGAAATGGGTCAGAAGAATCGGCTGTGACTTCTTAGCATAGTGTGCTCCTTAATACAGAAGCCAGATGGAGAGGAGGGACAAAGCTGGAGACTGAGAATGGCAACTCCTGCACACAGGGCTAACTTCATTCTACATTGCAGGAGTGAGCTGAGCTAGGAAAGTGGCTAACATGGAGTGAACTGAGAGAGGGAAGCAGCACACTCGGTATCACAACTTCAGGCTTAACATACTTCTCTTTTAGCGAAGGACACACAGGGTAAAATAACAGATTGCTTTGCTTTTTCTAACATTTGTTTTGTGGTTTACAGGATAAACTCTACAGGTTGTAGCTTTACAAAGTGCTGAACTGTAAGTAATTTTAAAGGGGAGAAATGACTATTCTTCTTACAGTGATTTGCATTTCAGTTTGAATTTCACACATCCAGGGATCAGAGCTGATGGCCCAATGTGGCACTGAGGGCTGAGGCACTGGACACCTTACCTCACACCATGCTGGTGACCCAAGTTCAGAACAGACTCGGGTTGTCATTGGCAAGTCAGCACTGGGAGGAGGGTGGGAGTAGGACTGAGCAGCCGGTAGACAGCTCTCCTCTCCCGGGATGGTTGCCACCCCCACCGTAGTCCCACTGTCACCGGGTGGAGGTCTGGTGGTAAGCATAGGTGGAGGGGGTGACACATAGTGGGAGGGCACCTTGAGACATGGCATGCATCCACATCCGAGGTCCAGGGATGGGTTATGGAGAGAAAACAGGAGAAAAAAACAAGATCAGAGCTGGTTGTTTTTTACACAGCTCTTAAAGGGGATTAGGCCCATCCTACCCTACCCCACCCTACTATCCCCCAGCTACTCTTCCTTTATAGGTGTACACCCGGTATACTGAATTCAGCTTCCTGCTTCAGGACAGGATGGTAGAGGTACAGCTACACTTACAACCACAAGTTAGGTGCCTTTGGAACTGCACTCTTACATTAAGTCTGAGTAAAAAGGGGAGAGAAAAAAGTCAACGATAGTCATGTTGGAAGTGGTGCAATGCAGTGGCTGTGGGGTGGCAGTCTTCAGGGAGATGTTCTGGAGACTGAGGTGTTGTCACATCTGCAGGCACCTCTCTGGGTTGAGGAAGGAGGTTGCTCATCTCCTAGCTAAGTTGAAAAGAGTTTGGGAGGCCTCCTCCCCCACCCAGGGACCACCAAATCCACACCTGCTGCCTCAAAGGATGCCAGGAATGAGGGGCAGCTGGACAAAGGTGCATTCAGAGAGGGTGAGGGAGGTAGGACAGAGGCTCATCCAACCTGAGGTTCCAATCCACAAATCCTGTGCTGTTCTGGCAGGGTGGGACTGTCTCAATGAGACACCTACAGTGGTGGACAAGGTGGATGTGGGGATACTCCATGCTGGAGACCCCTGGGGGGATGGCACAAGACCCCAGAGGAGAAGAAAGCAACTCCTAGTAGGGGACTCTATTATTGGCGGGTAGTCATGTGGGTGGGAAACAGGGAGGTTAGGTGCCTACCAGGTGCCATGGCTTGGAGATATCAGAAGCAAATCCAAAGGATTGCTGGAGCAGCAAGAAGAGAGGACTAGCTAGATGTCATTGTCCACCTGGGGACAAATGACCTGGCTGGGGATGAGGTGAAGGCAGTGCAGAGGGAGTTCACAGACTTGGGAAGGGGTCTGAGACAGGAATCACACATGGCAAGTTTCTCAGAAGTGCTACCTGTCTATGGCCGGGAGAGGCCAGGGTACTCTGCACCAGGGAATTCAACAAATGGCAGAACAGCTGGTGCAGAGCTGAGGGATTTGGCTTCATTGGGGACTGGGGGGCAACCTGGAGAGATATGGGCTTTTATGGGAGGGATGGCCTGCAACCATCGGAGGGGAGACTGAGATCCTTAGTGAGAAGTTTAAATGTTTCACTGGCAAACATTTAAACTTGCCAAGGAGGATGGTGGAATTAAGCAAGGAAATAGCAACTTCCCCCCAACACGTTAAGGTAGGCAGGCATATACTATAGCAGAGAAAGGAACATTTAAACAAGCCAAGGGGATGATGGAATTAAGCAGGGAAAAAGCAACTGACCTCCCCAACAGGGTGAAGTACACAAACAGGCTGATACCAAGGCTGTGGAAGCAAAAAACAGAAACACAAGGGAAGGAACTAGCAGGGGAGGCATGGGGGAGAACATAGGGATCAGGATGGGGGGGAGCTGGTATAGGCAGGGGGACCAAAACATGGAAAACCATGTGTAAAAATTCCCAGAGCCTGGGAAACAAGATCCCATACCTAGCAGCCTTGATGGTGGAGGAAGACCTAGACATTGTGGTGGTCACTGAAACATGGTTCACAGGTAACCATGACTGGGATGTTACCATACCAGGTAATCTTCAGGAGAGACATGGAGGGCAAAAAGGGGGGGAGGGGTGGCTATGTACATTTGAGAGGGGATCAAGGCAATGGAGATAGGGGGATGACAGGAAGGGAAAGAGGCTCTATGGGTCACATTAGAAACAGGAAATGGCACCGCCATCCACATGGGAGTTGTCTATAGACCTCCAGCACAAGGGGAAAAAACAGACAGGGTATTAGTGGAAACCATACACATAATGGCAGAGAAAGGGGAAGTGTTGCTGGTGGGGGACCTAAACATGCCAGATGTTAACTGGAAAACATATGCATCAGCAGCAACTACCAGGAGAAGAAACATCTTGGATGCCCTGGAAGGGGTGTGCCTCAGACAGTTGGTGAAGAAGCCCAAATGAGAGGGAGCAATACTAGACTTGGTTCTCACAAATGGTGACAGAATAACAGCTCTATCAGTGGGTAGCCATTAAGAGGCCAGCTATCACCATACAGTGTGGTTTTAGGTGAAGACAGTAATAGAGTTGAGCCACTCAAAAGTAAAGGTCCTGGACTTCAAGAGGGCAGACTTTGCAAAAATGGAACACCTCCAGAAAATCCTGGCAAAGGGGGAGGAGTGGAGGAACAGTGGCAGAAACTTAAAGGAGCCATAGCAGAGACATTAGGCCTCTGTGTAACACTTACAAACAAAGCAAAAAAAAAAGGGAAAAAATATGGTTTTCAAAAGAGGTAATGTAGCAGGGAAGGTTAGGGGGAAACAAACATACATTCAGAAAGTACAAGGAAACACAGTGGGAGGGAGACAGGGAAGTGTTCCAGGCAAAAACAGAAGGCGGTGGGGAAAGCAGTCATGTGCACAAAGGTGTAAACTGAAGAAAGGATAGCAAAATCAGTGAAAGAAGGGGACAAAACCTTCTTCAGAAATATCAGGGAAAGGAAGAAGACCAATGGAGGGATTGAGAGGTTGAATAAAGGGAGGGAAGTGTGCAGAGGGGGGCCCAGAAAAAGCAGAAATTCTAAATGAATACTTCTGATCAGTACTGACAAAGGAAGGGGAAGGGGAGGGATCAAACTTGGGGGGGCGGTGGATACCAGCCCATTTATGGAGGAGATAGTCCTAAAGGAACTCTTGAAACAAGACATGGACAAGGCAATGGAACCAGATGGGATGCATCCCAGAATACTGAAAGAACTCATGGAGGTACTAGGGGCGCTGCTGACAGCCCTGATTAACAAATCACTGGAGGAGGGAGTGGTGCCGGAGGACTGGAGGAGGGTGAATGTGGTACCACTACACAAAAGTGGGAGCAAGGTGGAGGCTGGAAATTACAGGCCAGTCAGCTTGACCTCAGTGGTGGGGAAATTAAGGAATCCATGTTAATGGAAAGGACTGTGGCATATCTGGAGGCTAGTGGGGCACAAGACTCAAGGCAACATGAATTCACAGCAAGGAGATCTTGTCAAACAAATCTGATAGATTTCTTTGAATAGGTAACCAAGGTGGTGATCAGAGAGGGGTGGTGTTATACCTGGGTTATGCCCCCTATTGTCCCATATACACCTCACACTGTATTTCTGGTCTATTGTACTGTGATACTGCTATTTTGCACTTATATATAGATATGAGTGCTAGGAATGTGCTTTGCTGCTAAGATATGCTAATATTGCCATGCGTGATTTATTATACCTCACTATAATGCATTTATCTAGATTAGTTTGTCTTTTATAGATATTCCATATATTATCTACCTAATCACTGATAAGATGACTCAGACGGATCATCAGTGATTATTGTATACTCATATTCTCATATAATTATATGTAGTGTATTTTACACTCAGTTATGCCATGTAATAGGCCTGTATGCAGTTCTCTGTCTCTAAGCAAGCTGACAGAGACAGAAGGCCTTTGTTATATCTAATATTTTATATTGTATGTAAGTAAGAAATGTGCGTGTAGTTTGAACTGTCAGCATTTCTTTTGTCTAAGCTATAATGCTAATGGAAGCATATTCTGTCTCATATGTTACTCATTAGTAATTCTGTCTCCTAAGTCATTCTCCAATGGAGAATGACTTAGGACCAATACATATTGTTTTTCATAACTGTAACTATGTTGTAATCTATGTTGCTATGTTGTATCTGTAGTATTTAGCTGTCTGCAACCCATTGTAGCGCTCTCAAGACACTACTGTAACTTCTCTAGAAGGGCAGAGAGCTGGAGCCCGGGGAGAGATAGAACAAGATCTTAGAGAACCTAAGATCTACAATTCTGGAGATTATGTACATTCTTCAGGAATGGTGAGAAACCCATCTCCCTTGTGATTTTCTCGGTCACATGCTTGGCGTACGTAGCATAATAAACTTTATTAGTACTCCTTGCTTGTTTATGAATGTTTCTTGGCAGACTCCAAGACACAAGAATCTGTATTATTATTATTATTATTTTTATTGTTTACCCTACACACCAAGAGTGTTTAGACAACAGTGGTGGACGTGGCCTACCTAGATTTTAGCAAGGCAATTGACACTGTCCCACACAGGAGGCTAGTAAACAAGTTGCACAGTCTTGGAGTAGGTCCCAAGGTAGTACAATGGGTTAAAAATTGACTGAGCAACAGGACACAGAGGGTGGTGGTTAAAGGAGTTTATTCCCAGGAGAGGGAGGTGACCAGTGGGGTGCCACAGGGTTCAGTTCTGGGGCTGGTCCTCTTCATTAGTGACATTACAGAGGGGCTGGAAGGGAAGTGTGCCTCTTTGCAGATGACACAAAGATCTATAATAGGGTAGACACTCCAGACAAGGTGGAAAAAATGAGAAGAGACCTAAGGAAATTGGAGGAGTGGTCAAGAGAGTGGCAGCTTAAATTCAATGCAAAAAAGTGCAAAGTAATGCACTTGGGCCATAGGAATCCTGGAGAGGAATACAATATGAGGGGAGAGATACTAGCAACAACAACACTGGAAAGGGACCTGGGGTAAACATAATGGATGACATGAAGGTGGCCAAGCAATGTGAAAAGGTGGTGGAGAGGGCTGGAGGGATATTGGGGTGCATAGGGAGGGGTATGACTAGTAGAAAACAGGAGATGGTGATGCCACTGTACAGGCAATTGGTTAGGCAACATCTGGAATACTGTGTACAGTTCTGGAGACCGTATCTCCAGAAGGACATTGACGGAATAACGGCGGTCCAGAGAAGGGTAACAAATATGGTTTTTACACCAAAAAACATATGAGAAAAGACTGAAAGACCTCAATATGTATACACTGGAGGAAAGGAAGGAGAGGGGGATATAATAGAGGGGAATCAACATGGTTCAGGAGTGCAGTATCTTTGAAAAAAAGAGATGTGCAAGAACAAGGGGTCACAATATGAGGCTGGAAGGAGACTCAGGGGAAATGTGAGGAAGTATTTTTTCACAGAAAGGGTGGTGGATGCATGGAACAGCCTCCCAGCAGAGGTCATACAGGCTAAAATGACTGGTGAATTCAAGAATGCATGGGTTAGACAGAAGGCAACCCTAGTGGGAGGAAAGAGAGGGTAAGCTGCTGATCAGTTAGGATCGGGAGTTAAGTAGGTAGGGAAATGAGCAGTCAAGGTGGGCCAGGCAGTCCTAATCTGCTGTAAAAATCTGTGTTTATATGTTTCTATGACAATCCACCCTTAAATCTCCAAAATATTGATATTTTACTCGCAGACACATGCTAGGACCTGAAACCTTCTGGTACAGAACTACAATCTTTATCCTATCAGGTTTCCTGAAATAAAATAATTTTAATTTGAAATCCTATCCACTTATTCTTTACCTTCTAACTTTGATTTAATCCAGCAATGTTCCATATCAAAAGAGACATAGGGCAGGATTCACAAAAGAGATGCACCCAGCACAACCCAGATGCACCGGCACAAGTCAGATATGCACCAGAAGCCAATTCAGAAACAGGGTGAATGCGCCAGCCCAACCGAGATGCCCTGCGCCAAACAACATGTGCCATAGGTGCAATGTAATGACATGCAGTGCATATAGAGGGGGTGTACCCATGCATACACAGCGCAACTCGATTCACAGTGCAGAACCATTGCGCATCAATAGGGCAACTCCAGCGCAAAGCCAAGATGCGCCCCAGAAAGATAAGTACAAAAGAAGGACACTTATGTCCAGCACACCTGCAGGTTGTGAATGGAACATCCGCAGCAGCACACAGCCAGAGCCAGAGGGGAAGAGGAAGAGGAAAACAGAGAGAGGGAGAGACACAGCCAGCCAGCCATCAAGAAAGCCAGTCAGCAAACAATGCCAGAGGGCCACACAGACAGCAGAAATGAACCCAGCAGCAGTCACCATAGCTGGCACCCAAATGAGGAGGAGGAGGAGGCAGGGTGTTGGAAGGCACTGTAGGCAGCCAGCCCCATGGTGGTATCGTACCCAGCTATCCTTTGAGCAGCTCACAGAGGTGGAGACAGTAGGGCAATACCGCCTTAACAGGGCCATGCTGAGGCAGCTCTGTGAGCTGTGCCATGATGAGAGGTAGGCACCCACCGCACAAGGTCATGCCATCTCGGTGGAGACCAAGGTGACAACGGTCATGTGCCTGCTCACCACAGAAACCTTCCAGACACCTACTGGGGACACCACTGGCATATCACAGGCCTCTACATCCTGCCACCTCACACAGTTCCTCATGGCACTGCTACCACATGCTTCAGAATACATCCATTTCCCCAGCATGGAGGCAGAGTGGACAGAAGACATGCAGGGGTTCTACAGGGTGGCATGTATGCCAGGTGTCATAGGGGGCATCGACTGCACCCATGTGGTGATCCACGCACCACCTGGTGAGGAGGTGATCACATATGTCAATTGGACGGGGTGCCATTCCGTGAATTGCCAGGTGGTGTGCGATGCCACAGGGTTCATCACCAATGTCTGTGCCACACACCCTGGGAGTGCACATGATGCATTCACATGGCACCAGTTGGCGCTCTGCATGAGGTTCGAGGCTGGGGACATCCCAAGTGGCCATCTGATAGGTACATGTGACAGGGCACCAACAGCACAGGGGGGCACCAAGGCCGGGACACATGGGGTGGGCCGTGGGCAGTGTGAAGCAGGCACATAGGCCCTGGGACAGCAGGGGTGTGAAAGAGTACAAAGGCAGACACAGGGTGGCACACAAGCACTGTGCACCACAAGACAGATGGGGGCATGCAGGAGCAGCCATGGTAGGGATGCAGGACTGCCAGGTATGTGGATGCACGGGTGGGAGAGCAGGACAGGGGCACACACCACAGAGGGCAGGGATGAGGACAGGGCACATGCCACAGTGTAACCCAATGTACTAATGGACACATGTCTACCCCCACAGGTGACGCTGCATACCCACTGAGGCCCTGGCTCCTCACCCCCATCCAAGGACCTGGAACAGTGGTGGAGGAATGCTACAATAAGGCACATATCATGACATGCACCATCATAGAGTGTGTCTTCAGCATGTTGAAGATGTGATTCCGTTGCCTGTGTCGGTCAGGTGGTGCCCTACAGTACAGCCCTGAGAAGGCCTGTGGCATATTCCTGGCCTGTTGTATGCCACACAACATGGCCCATGACTGTGGGATACCTGTCGAGGCCAGTTATGGTGACAGTTCTGGGGAGGAGGGGGGTGGGGAAGGGGGCAGACAGGTCGAAGCTGGGCAGGGACGCAGGGATCCCAGGCTAGCAGAGAGGGAATGGCAATACTGCATGAGTGTGATGGAAGAACACTTCAGGCCCCACAGGTGGTTATGCAGGTATGTATGTGTGCAGGTGTGAGCACTGCAGTGTAGGGACTGCATGAAGTGGGAACAGTGGACACCGGACGCTGCACAGTGGCGCACACACAGGTGCACGCACATGGTGGGAGACACACAGACACCAGGCATGCATCAACCTAGCACCACCCAGGCCATGTCGTAGACGTCACAGGTCAGTGTGCACTGCGACCTGCACACAGGCACTGCAGGCACCGTAACACTCATCATTCCCATGACACATGGCACAACAGCGGTACACACAGACACACTGGACAGCCTGCACAGATAGCACAGGGTGGTGCCAGAACAGCTGTGGGCAGGCGACAACCACACACACACTGCCACTGGCACCACCGGCAGGGTGTCCAGTACCCACGGGTGTGCCAACCCGTCACCACAGGCCTGTGGATATGGACATCACAGGGCAGCCCCCCCAACTGCCATGGACATGAGGGCGGCCTCTGCCACAGCTGGTGGTGGTGGTGGGGGTGCCACCACTGGCCACAGGGGGGTGTTCCCAGACCCCACAGGGTGGTGCACTGAGACTCTGAATGGGTTCCCAGTGGAGTGGCCATCCGATGCCCACCGGCCGAGCCATGGACGGTGGGTGTGGATGCCAGTGGTGATGGTGTCAGCAGCAGGAGGTTCACCTGGCTCCACTGTCGGGGTGCACAGGATGTGCTCCTGGGCATCCGACTGGATGCATGATGTCCACAGCATGATGTGGATGCAGCCACTGCCTCCGCAGTGGCTGCAATCCGCTCTAGAGCTGCTGTCATGCCCACCCGCATGATGCATGTCTATGTCAGCATCTGGGCATGCCATGCAGCTGTGGACTCATGCTCCTGGACCATTACAGCCCTGTGGCCCTGGAACTCCACACAGAGGGCCTCCTGACCCTCCACAGTCACCCGCAGCAGGTCAAGGTAGGCCCCCATGTCATTGGTAGGTGATGCAGCACGGTGGCATTGCCGATGATCAGGGGATGGTTCAGCCTGACCAGGTACATCCAAGGGCAGTGGATGCACCCTGGAAGGCTGTGATATGGGTGGGGCTTGGCAGGGCACTGCCATTGGATGCCCATGGGTAGAGTCCTCCAGGGCCACTGGAGTGGGTGTGTGCACACAGGCACCCTGCCCAAATGACACCGACATTGCCAGCACTGCACTGGGCAGTGGTGCAGGAAGTACAGCACCCACAGCCATGAGCAGCTGTGCTGTGACTGCACTGGAACCCAGCACAGTGGGAACATTGGTGGCACCCAAGGACCCATACACAGGCAACCCCATGATGTGTGCATCGCTGTTGGCCATGTCTGCCATGCTGGTGTCAGTTATGCATGCGGCGGTGCCAATGCCACCCCCTGCATGCCACTAGCGAGCAAGAAGAGGGCATCATCTGGGTCAGCATCAGACAACCCAGACAGGCTCCCCAACCAAGTGATGTACCCGCTAACTGTCCTGCCATCGCTGACCGAGGGGCCTGCAGGGCCCTCCGTCACCGAGGCTGTGACCAGTGTTGCACGGGATGTGGATGGTGCATGTGCAGAGTCATCCATGGTGGTGTCATAGGCCCCATGTGATGGGCCTGCATCATCGACCGCGAGGGCATCATGGTCAGCCGTGGCCATGCCTGCACCCTGGAGGCACAATGGTGCTGTGGAGAGAGGAAGAGAGACCATGGTTAATGCACAGTACACATGTCACAGTGGTGAAGCACAACAGAACACAGCCATCCACATGATGCCAGGGCCGCACGCCTGTCCACAGCTGGGCCAGAGCACGACGGCGATATGCAGCCCATGTTGTGGTTGAGCCTGCCACTGTCCCATTGTGCACATTGGCTAGCAGTGGCCTCACATGCCACATGGGTGCACAGCGGTCACGTGCCCTCCGGCACTGTGGCTTAGCACCCACAGCACATGGGGCTGGACATGCCATGCCAGAGATGACCAATCCAGGGATGCTGTGCCTGGGTGTACAGTGACAGTGCTCGGCATGCAGGGACAGGCATGCCTACCATGGCACATGGGTGGGCGAGCCTGGCTAGGTCACACAGCTACGCACCATGCTGTGACGGGCTGCCTCCCATCTGGAATCCACCACCTGGGACACCATGCACAGCTGTCCTGGACATACTGGTGGCCAGGAGGGCCTCATTGGGGCTGAGTCATTCCACCATGCTGGGTCCACCCCCTGTCCACCACAGGGCTGCCTGGATGTTGGCTACCTTCTCCTTGTCCCTCCTGTGGCCATCATTCCAGTGCTTGCGGCACTCTTGGACTGTGCAGTTGTACAGTGCCACTGCATTCACCTGCCAGGCCACCTCCTCCTCCCAGCCTTCCGCACGCACCATCCGGCTGCCTCCCCTGCCAGTGAGGATGTCCAGGCGTAGGTGACATGCTTCGATAAGCACACTCTCCTCATCCTTTGTGAAGTTGGGGCACCGCTTGCTGGTGGCACCTGCTTCCTCTGACATACTGGCTACTGTGAGGGGAAGCATCCAGGTGTCAGTCACGCCTGTGGGTACACATGTTCCCGCTCATGTCTTCCTCAGTCCGTTGCCCCCCATGATCCGTGATGCTATTGTTCTGTGCCGTGGGATGTGGGTGGCCAGCCTAGCACAGGTGGCCATGTACCATGGTACGTGGTCCACGGGGGGTGCTGCACATGCCATGTATGACACCCAGTCCATGGCTGGGGGAACAGTGCAGCTGCCCCAGGGGGCACACTGTGCTGCCATGGTCATGTCCTGGTACCTCTGCAGCATGTGTGCCGCCACCGTAGTACCACTTCCATCCTGGAAAACACCCATGTGACGTCCGCAGGGCAGGGGGCAACAGACATGTGGCAACGGCCAAGTGCATCTGGCAGTGGTATGTGGCATGGCGATGCTGCCATCGTGCCTGCACAGGTGCCTCTGTGTGCCTCAGACTGACCTGTTGCACATTGCTGCGTCCACCACACATTGCCAGTGCCATCCAGAGTGACCCAGTCACATGTACCTCCCCTTTGTCCCTGTGTACAGTGGATGGCTCATCTGTTTACATCACATGCCCTCCCTGTTCCACATTGCAATGCCTAGGCCCACTGATGACTGTATCATCGCTCAGCAGAACTATGTCATACATGCTGGGATGTGTACATCCTAGTACACAAACAGCCATTGTGGACATGACAGGGAACAGTCCATTGATGCTCTGTGCACCTTCTGTACTGCCCTACTGCTGTATTCCATGTTATGGCCATGAGTTCCACATATTGGTAGTGCTGGTTCCACATCTGGGGTACTAGAGCATTGCCTGGTGTGCACGCTCACAGTCAGTCACCCCAGTTTGTTCTGTTGCCCTATAAACATGGCTGTGTACTCACCCTCAAGGCATTGACTCCTCTCAGTGACCTGGTCTTAGCCTGCTGAATTTGGAGCATTTATGGCTCAGGGCATGCAAATGAGGCCTGAGCCCCTGGTAATGAGATGCTAATCAGCTGAGTTGCCCATGCAAGTTAGATGAGGCTGTTTTGGGTGCATTCTCTGTGAATTGCACAATTGCCCCTGGCTTATCTCACTTTGCACGGAGCATCTGTGGGACGTGCGGATGGCCGTACAGTGCATCTCCGGTGCATGTGCGTATCAGTAGGTGCATGTTCCTGTATCAGGGGAATTCTAGACGGCGCTTCTGTCATGCATGAGCGGTCACCATGTCTGGTGGCACGTTTCCCATGATGCGCCGTTCCACTGCTAACCCAATGCACCATTGCAGGCCTGCTGGCCATGACGTTGTGTACCCTATCATGCAGTGTGCTCTGCTATGCGCAGTCCATCCTGCCCATTGCATTTTCCCATTCACACCTTTCTTGACTTAATAATTAGAATCAGAGATATTTATTATACTATTGTAACTTAAAGACTACTCTGTGGTTCAGTACTCACTGTTTGATGTTTCTAGGACTGTATTATCTTTCTCACTTAAAACAATAATATTGTTTATATGATGTCCCTTTAAACTTATCTGTCTTATATACTTTCTCTGACACTCATCTCCATCCAAGCTGTGTTCCTGCTCAATTTGTCCCATAAAAGCTGTTATCCGTTTTTGCCTTGTGCAAGATGTTCTTTCTGTACTGGGTTTATTATAAGTACATATTATGCTATTCTTCTCAGCCTAGGAATCCTGTGTTGTTTTAATAGTAGAGTCCATAGTAATACCACTATATTTAAAACCTTGTTTGGAGCTAAAAAATGAGACTTCTCTTTTCAGTACTTACCAGAACAGCACATACCCACCTTTTATTTGGTTACACCTTGTATCTACAAGTAGATCTAATATACCAACTGACCTAAATTTACCACCGAGTACCCCCTTTGCTAAGTTATAGACTGCTAGCATTAAAAGAAGTGGGTTCTCCCCTCTAGACGTAAGTATGCCTTTAAAATATATGTTTGGTAAAATGCTACCTTGCTTCTTTCTTCAGAGTTTCTAGCCTACATTTTTTTGTGACAGAGTTATCTTTTGCTGTGCTGTTAGTACTTTTAAATTGTGTCCTTTTGCTATTTTTACATTGCCTTTTATTTTATGTTTGTAGTTGTTTCTGTTGACCAATAACCTATTTTTTCCCTTTTCTGTTTCATCTCTGTTTCTATACAATTCTTTGGCTTTTTGGCCCCTTTTCTTCCTATTGCTTTATATAATCCCTTTGTCAGAACATATTAATAATCATTTTTTTCTTTTATTTAGTTTGAGACCACGGCATCTATTTCTTTTGCTTCCCTCAATGCATGACAGCTGCTTGAGCTGTCATGCATTGTTTTAATAGTTTTTACTTTCTTAGTGTTAATGGCCAGTGTAGATGGTGACAGTGGGGATACATACATGTGGCAACATCATCTTTATGGTCATGCATTGCTAAAAATGTGCAAGCAAATGTACCCCTCTAAAAAAAAAAACAAAAAAAAAAAACAAATGTATTAACTGAGAAATGCCAAGTTGTATTTCTTTTTTGATTTCAACCAAATTACTTACTTAGGATATGATAATCCTCAGTTTTGTCAGATGTTTTACTACTTTTAATGACTTACTGTAACTGTACCCATTCATATTTTGGGCCTCATTAACATTATCGACTGGTACCTCCTGTGATCACAAATGTGGAATGTCTGGTTGTTTTCTTGATGGAGGATCTAGATTTAATTTCTTTATATAGGGTGATATAAAAATGTCAAAGTCCCTAAGGTACGACTTCTCAATGTGTGTTTCCAAAACAGGGATTTGCCTTTAGTACTACTACATCCACTCTGATCATTAACACATTTTACAATAGATACAGCATTTATTACCTCACACCCTTTCATATGTTCTTCTTCAGGGATTAGCACTTCAGGTCCTAATAGATTAGATCTGATCTACACAGTACAGCCCCAGTTATATCATGAAGAGCATTTAAAGATTCTGGATTCAGATTTAAATGTAAGTCATGCACATTTGCATTCAGTTTTCCAGGCCTCTTATTTATTTGAATAAGGGCTTTAAAGATAGGGGCCTCATAAGAATGGGAGACTATGTAATTCTTGGATTAAAAGGTTTTTTTTTTTAATTTTTAAATTATTTTCTTGTTCCTCCTCAGTCCCCAGTGGTTATCATGGAATTGAAAATAGTTAGCTATTGTTGTAGCTCCAGGGGCTGTTACAGCATTGTTAGTTTTTAATTTGGGTTTTCTTAATTTACAAATTTTCTCATACACCAATAATAATATGCAAATCACAATTACAGAATTTAGACTTGTTTTGCTTAAGGTAGGTATGCATGGTGCCAAATGGCCTCTCACACAATCTGTGAAGGCTGGAAACAGAAGGCACAGACACATGTTTTGTCCTTCTCAGGACTCATCAGTGTGTCTCATCTCTGTGTCAGCCGAAGGGAAGGAGGAACCAGCCCTATGAATGTCTTACTGATTTGGGTATTTGGTGAGATACAAGCAGAAGATCCAGCTGTTACTCAGAAAACAAGAATGGGGTTCTCGCTCATGTTGTGCAGAGGAAGAGGTGTAATAATGGATTTTTCAAGCCCAGAGTGAAAGTCTAAAACAAAGTAAATTGCCACTGCACTCAAAAATGCTGCCATCCACATTAGCTGTGAAAAAGTAAATCTTTTATTTTAACAATCCAAAGTGCAGTAGAAACATGGTGCTGGAGCACAGATTGGCTAATTACACCAGTCACCCCAGTGCTTTGACCATAGTCATTGCCAGGGGGTGAAGACTGCAGCTGATGCACGGAGGCGACTGATGTAATTGGCCAATTTGGGCTCCAGCACCACATTTCAAATGCACTTTGGATTTTTTCAATAAAAGATTTACTTTCTCACAGCTAACATGATTGGTAGTGTTTTTCAGTGTGGTGACAACTTGCTTTGTTTCAAAGGTCCAGGCTGCCCTGGAGTTTCAAAAGAAATCCATATGCTGTAGGTCTTGGATTACCCACATGGTTATAGTCCAAATAACAACAAAAATGATGGGTGCAACTCTTGTTATTTGAAAACATTTTTTTATTTTCAAATCTCACATAACACATTCTGTAATGGAGGGTGACATTTCATGGCACCACAACACTTTGTCCAAACCTACTGGTATCTATGTTACTACTGTATTTCTGAAACATGTTGAAAAATTAAATCACCAGCTGCTCTTAACAACATGTTTTCCTTTTTTTTTCACAATAATTTTTATCTTCCATAGGCAGGTCTGAGTGGCTTATCAGCCCTGTCCCTGTTCCCAATGATTGTCAACCTATCTTCTCTTGGTCTGGATCCAAAAGCAGGTATCCTGTGGATTTTCCCCCATGGTGGGGCAGAAGGGGGAGGGCTACCCCCCCGGCACACAATCCAGTGTGGCCTCAGGACTGGATAAGTAGGGCGGGCTGTCGGGACACAGCAAGGCTTCATGAAGTCGAGGCCTCCATGTTTTTTCCACTTTTTCTCATCTGGACCCACAGATGTTCAATGAGCAAGATGTGTGTGCTTCGCCTCCATGGAGATGTCCCCAGTACTCTGTGCATGGGGGCTCTTCCCACTGTGTACCTTGCTTACACTGCCATCTAGATATCTCCAGGTGGCAGTCAACAATGAAGCATGGCATTCACCCTCCCTGAGGGAGGAAAGCAGTCTTATGGATGTTCAATCTTCCCTCACCCAGCCAACCACTGAGCAGCCTGCATCCATTCTGAACCCCCATCACCGTCTTGGCAGGAGGTGAGGCACTCAGTGCCTCTGCCCTCCACACCACTGGGTTAGTCAATAACATGTCTTCTAAGCACCTGCTGCCACCTCCACCTTTCAAAAATGCTGCTGTGTTCCTGAACCAACCATTTAATAAAATTGCAGCTGTCAATATTTTATAATACATAAAAAAGACACTCAGAGATCTTAACCTCCTTAAAAAAATCATATAAAGTACCCTTATGACACATTATGATAGTTCTGTATCAGTTTACATATGTCACGCCTGTCTCTTCTCATAACATCACTCTCCATATCTTATATGGGTTTTGTATAAATATCAAGCTGTTAGTAAATTCACTAGAAAGGACTAGTAATTATTTTTTCAAAATTGTGATATTTCCATTCCCAAAGCACATGCAAAAGTACTTCAGAATCCATTACATCCTAGCTCTAAACTTTGTCATAGTAACCTCCACACAAATATGTGGTAATATAGATTATGCTGTAAAACCAATTCAGTGTGTTACATAAAAGTCATAATAATTATACCACCATGAAAAGTTTCTATATACCATTAAGATAGATCAAGTTAGAAATGTAGATAAATCCTGAAGTACATCTTATGGTTTCCCAATAAAATAAAATAGCATGCCAGGTGTCAGTATCCAGAACGTGACATAATTATTGAAGTTTACAAACTCTAGTAATCAAAAGTGCCTTACATTAAAAGGTCAAGGCCCATATAAGACTTTTTTTCACAGTCCTCTTATTTAGCTAGTGGACATCACAGTCTGGGAAAAAACAGTGTTTTTACCCTCCCTTTTTTATAAACCACTTTTTCAGTGATACAAGCATAAAAAATGTTCCAAAGTTTTCACATAGTAGTTACATACACCTCTAATCTGGGGAACACACATGAACACACTGCTGGCCCCCTCAGTGTACTGGAACAGCTCAAGCAGCTGTCATGCAAAGCTTAAATACAGCCAAGTGGAGGGAGGGTGGTGATGTACTACTGTCATCACTAAGGGGATCCACTCACTCCTTCTGCTACAGGAGCATCTGTTTCCAACAGGTCAAGTGTGGTTCACTGTGCTGGGGAGTGAGCAGATGGCCCCACAATGCTTGCACCAACCTGCAAACTGCAGCAGTTTAATCCCCCAACTAGTCTAAATGAACTAATGATATTGTTAGTTCTAGATATGTGATTAAGCTTTCTAACAAGCTTTAAAATGCTTTTCTTTTTGATCCGATTCAGAGAAGTGCAAATAAAAAGGCAGATATGATTAACACTATCACTTCAGTATAGTAATTTATGTATTTATTTATTTGAAATTTGGTAACCACGAAAGGCACACTGAGCCAGGGCTCATTTCCAGGTGCGACCTGAGTGTGGGGGTAAGGATGCAGTCAAACAATAACAATAGGTTTGAGCAATACTATTCAAGTACAGTGTAAACAAAAAATACAGTAGTGCAGGGATGGCAAAAAGGCACATCATATGCAGCAGTTGTCTGGAGCATGATACGCTAACCATTCATAGATATGAAAGGCTATTGCCTGAAGTTATATGGGGGAAGAGCTCCTCCCCTACATCCTATTTAAACTAGCAGGCTACATCCGCTCTGCATAGAGTGAGTTGCACTCACTGCGCTTGCTGGTGTGCTGTAGGGTCGTGGTTGCTTTGTGTTTGTCCCTTCCTTGGGCCACCCCCGCTTCTCCTGTCTTTGCTTTTCGTCTTGTCTGTCCCTCTCCATTTCTGCTGTTGCCGCACGTTTGTTTTGTGTTTCCTTCCTTTTGGGGGGGTCTGCACCTGCTTTTGCTGTTCAGCTCCTTCCCATTCCATCTACCCTGCAGCTGCCTGTTAGCTGCCTCTGTTCTCTGTTTCTCCTACTGCTTCTGCCTTGGCTGTTCGTTTATTTTGCAACCACCGCCCCTTGCTGCCACTCAGTTCATGTCTTTGGATTTTCCTTCTAGCCTACCAACTGCCGTTGCTGGAACTCCCTCAATTCCTCTCTGGCAAGCTGCTATCTCTGCCTCGCTCAAACACTTGCTTACGCTCCATACCTGTTGGACTGTGTTCTGCACTATGTCGGATACTACCTAACTCGACCCTTCTGTCCACACCTCGTTTGAACTGTCAGCATTTTAAATGCTCCTGGCTCTCCAGTACAGCTAGAAAATCAATACAACATTGTGTGTGCCCAATAAAGCATTCTGCTCCTGCATGTATGCTATCATGGCAGACTTAGCTCCTATACCTTCTATTGCCTTACCCTTACAGTTGCTCATATTTTATAGAAGGGAGCTTGACCCGTGTTTATCATGATGCTGTTTTACCTTGTGAAATGTTACATCCATTGCAGCCTGACTGCACTGCCATTGTCGAAATAGCTTTCTCTGTGGATCAGCACCTGCTACCACATTCTGAATTCCATCAAACCTGCATTCGGCCAATGATCCCTCACAGACTGTTTCCTGGTGGCGCTACACTGTTGCCTGTGCCCCCTGGCTTCTCTGACCAAGATTATGGATCTACATCATTAATCCAGGGATTGTATGTTCCCTGTTCATAAGAGGGGTACTTGTATTCAGCTGCAACACTACTCCTTTCTTTTATATTAATTGTAGCCCATTGACCCGCATGTGCATTCTACTTTACTCGCTAGATGGCACCTCAATTCTGTTGAGAATCTAGCTTCTCCATTGCATTCCAGGACTGGATACAAGACTGTGGGAGAGCTGCTGTTCATTGCTATTGGTTAAGAGTCTACCCACTGGGTCCTCCTACCACCAGCACCAGGGCTACTGCCTTTACCTTGTTACATGCTGTCTGTCCTGGCATGTTAGGTATTTATTGGGCTCTGTCTCGCTCCTGTTCACTCTGAGTTCACGTTTTATTTCATCCTAAACATTGGATCAGTGTACACTTCTCTTGCTTGACTTCATTTAAGCTACATCACAGCCTAACCGTCTAACCTGGCTTGCGAATGCCTATGACACTACTGCTGTCCGCTGAGTTTAGTCTTCCAGCATCATAGGTGACTTCTTTACAGCTCAGACAGCATTCTCCAGGATACCTTTTCAGTCGTGCCACTTAATTCGTGGTCACACCATTCCATCCTACCTGGACCATTGAGTTCTGTTCTGGATTACTGACTGGCTATATCCCAGCATTTACATCACTGTATATGGATGCTTACCACGGTGCTGTGCTTTGTATGCTTATTATTGTTACTTTGTGCTCTGGCTGACCTATGTGTGGCCGGCTGCGCATGCCAACCTTCATAGGGCTTAGCTGCCACCGTCACTTTCTTTACCAGCTGACCTTCATGTCATCCAGCTGCGCATGCTAGCTTACGTGGGGCTAGCTGCCACTCTTTACTTACCTCACCAACTGACATACTCATTCAACCGTACCAACTACGGTTCATCGGCTGACCTACATGTGGTCTAGTCACACTTCCTTATCTCATTGAGCTAGCTCCCCTTCGTTCCCATGGATGCTCTTACACAGCTGCTTTATTCATTCAGACCTGCCTTTCCAAAATATGTTCCCTTAAGCTTCCGCCTTCCATTGGATTATTCTGGAGTACACCAAGATATTTGCTTCAATCCTCTTGGATGCTGATCGCTATGCTACTTCAAGTCCCCCGGAGTTACTACTACCATCTCTGCCAGGACTCCTGATGCCTAAGACATTGATTTACAACAGTTTCAGGATGCTTATTACCTCTCGTCAAGTTGCCAACTCTTCCACCAAGGTCTCTTCACTGCAATCCTTACCATCTTCAATCTTCAGGATACAACAATCTACAGCACCATTCTGCTCTCATAAGTCTGCATTAAAACTACAGTACTACTCTGCAGTAACTGACTCAAGATATACTGCCATTACAATACCATCTACAATTTATTCTTCACTACTTCACTGCTATTTTTGCATTGCATGCAGTTTGACATTTCCATTATGTTATCTACCACTGCTCTGCAACCTGCCTTGCCCCCTGGGGCTGGAGGTTCGTCATCACATTCACCAGACCTGCACCCCTACGGGCCCAGAGGTCCTTTGCTCTTATATTACTGCACCACAATCGCCTACTTCTATGACCTGCTTTGCCCATCAGGCCAGGGGTAGGGGTTTAACTACTTCTACTCTACACCTGCCTCACCCAGCTCGGGGCCTGGAGGTTTGCTTATTCTACTATATGCCTACTGTAGCCGTCTCAGCCAGCCCTAGGAGCTCCTTTACTATGGACCACATCTGGATTTGTTTAGCCAGTTGTCATCTATTCTTTAGATGTTTCTGCCTTGCCATTTCAGTCATATGAAATTACTACTACTACACTCTTACCCGGACACCTAATTGAGCTTATCCAGAAGATCTTCAATACCCTGATTTATGGTCTAAGGCTTCTTGGACCCTGTGACAAAGCTACTTCATTTGACTCAGCCTCTTCAGTGATCGCCATCTATGACTCATAAGCTTGACTATTCAGTACTAGTCACAATATTCTTACCAAGTCAATTCTAGCTAATGTACCAATCTGGCTTTTTAAAATGTGGATATCAACGCTGTTACATGACCATTTGGATCACCAGATGAAGCTCTTGGATTCCTGTGCTATTACCATTTCTTCATACCCCTTGCTGTATACCGTATATATGCTATGCAATACTACTTCCCTGCTACTACGTCTGCGTCATGCAGCTTTACTTACTACTACAACTGACCTACATATAGGGCTACTTATTCACATCACTTGCTCATATTACTTACTTCGGCCTTACAGGGCCTAGAGGTTCATCAAGTCCGATTCCTTATTCTACAACCTACTCCCCCATCGGGATCTAAAGGTACATTTAATTTATGTCTACATATTCACACTAAGACCTATACCTAATTCATTTACCTGCTTCCACTCTAGACCAGAAATTCCAACTGCTCTGCCCTCTGCAGATCACGCAGCAAGCGCCCAGTTCTTATGCTTCGTCACTAAGGCCTTCATTTGCAAAGCTTGTCAAGAGGAATACGAACTACCTTCCTCCTACTCTGGACATGGACACTTGGCCGTTTAGTCACTGGTTCTTCTTGCTGAAGCCGTCCTCACCGCCGGAACATTTCACCAATGTAACTTCTATGCTTCAAATTGCTATTATTGACCATGGATTCCAGTCTCCCACCATTCTGCTCCAGACATGGATTCTCGGACTAGGATTAGCTAGAAGGATGCTGCTACGTTCACCAACAGAATATTTTGTACTATTCAGCTTTGCTTCATGGATCAGAATCTCAAACTTTGAAACTCGAATTAGCTTATTATTGTTAATTAGGATTATTCTCCCTTAATCTGCCCAGAAGGACAGGTGGGTCAGTAGCCATGGGTCCTCAGAGGTTCCCCCAAAGGGTTTTTTTCCTCTCCTGTGTGCTACTGGTCATACTCTCCGGAGTTGGAGGAGATAATTGTGGATATTATTATTCTTTTTGGGGGGTTGCATACTACTGAACTCAGCATTCTTTACGGTGGGATACAGAGTAAGGACAAACCAATACCAAATCATAACACGTTACTCATCAGCTCAAGCATCCAAGCACCTTGCATAAGACTATCCAGCTCATTGGTACTATAATTTCTGACTGCATAACAATGTTCAAAGTACCTAAGCTCTGATCAATTTAAACTGCTATATATCTGACGAGCAATGTCCTACTTACCTATCTGGCCTCTGCATCCAAGCACAAACCTTCATTATCCAATTATGGTACATAGCACAAGTACTGAGCTGTGAACCACACATAAATGAAAGGCTATCACCTGAAGTTATGTGGGGGAAGAGCTCCTCCCCCACATCCTATTTAAACTAGCAGGCTACATCCGCTCTGCTTAGAGCAAGTCGCACTCACCCTCCATCCTCCCCCTAACACCTCCTCCTTCTCCAGCACTCTTATCCCACCAGAGGGGTCTCATACTACTGAACTAAGCATTCTTTATGGTGGGATACAGAGTAAGGTCAAACCAATACCAAATCATAACATGTTACTCATCAGTTCAAGCATCCAAGCACCTTGCATAAGACTATCCAGCACATTTATACTATAATTGCTGACTGCATTAAAATGTTCAAAGTACCTAAGCACTGATCAATTCAAACTGCTACATATCTGATGAGCAATGTCCTACTTACCTATCTGGCCTCTGTATCCAAGCACAAACCTTCATTATCCAATTACAGTATGTAGCACAAGCACTGAGCTATGAACCACACATAAACTATCAACAAATGGATTAAAACACTCAGTTCAAAGAGCATTATGAGAAGAAAGATTAACCCCAGAGGGGGCATGAGCTGGGGGAAGGGAAAAAGTAGGTCAGGTGGGGAGCTGACAGATGCAGGGCTGGGAAGGCATAAGTTTAAGCTGGTGGTTAGGGGAAGTTGGGGGGGAGATATGGGTAGAAAAGGGGAAAAGGTTCCAGAGTGAGGAAAGGTGATAGGAAAAGGCAGACTGTCAAGCAGAGGAATGAGGATATGGGAGAGAGAAGGAGTGTGGATCCCTGGAATGAAGAGAGTATGAGGTGGATGTAGTGGTGGAGATGAGAGTGGAAAGATATGAGGGCATTGCCTCAGACCAGTACAGATGAAAGAAGCACAGTGGTGCAGGCAACAGGAAGAAAGAGGGAGAATGGAGAGGAAGGAATAGAGAGTGCAATGATGAGTATGTGGGTGTGGGTTTGTGGCAAAGCAACAGATGGCATTACACAGGGTGTGCAATCTAACAAGGGAAGAGGAGGAGGCAGAGCCATAGACCACATCTGCATAGTCAAAGACTGGGAGCACCATCTTTGTAACTAATTCCTGGCAGACGTGGGGTCAAGCAGTCTTTGTTATGGTACAGGGTACCAAACTTGGGGTGGAGCTTAGCACAGATGGCATCAATGTGGACATAGAAGGCAAGCCTGCTGTCAAGTCACACACCAAAATATTTGTAGGAATGTAACACTTCAAGGGAGCAACCATCCAGGGTGGTAAAAGAGGGGTAGGAAGGAAGTCTAGCCAGATTCTGGCTAGAATCAAAGGTCATGGACACCATTTTTTTGGTGTTTACCAGAAGTTGGTTGGCCTGAAACAAACGAAGAACATTGTGGAAGTCTTGCTGGAGTGAAACCTGCACAGCCTCTATTGATGGGCCTGAGGAATAGAGAACTGAGTCATCTGTATACATATGAATATGAGAGTTGACACAGATGGAGGGGAGGTCATTGAGGAAGATGCAAAAAGGGATTAGACCTAGGATGGTGCCCTGAGGGATCCCAGTCTGGATTGGAAGTGGTGGGAACAGGACACTAGTGACCTGAACTGAATGCTGGTGGCTGGAGGAGGTAGGTTCTAAACCACATAACAGTGGAGGTTGAGAGGCCAGCAGTACTCAACTTGTCCAACAAGAGTGGATGGGTCACTCAATAAAATGCTTTGGTCAGACTGATGAAAATAGCAGCCATGATGTGCCCTGATCCATCCCAGAGAAAACGGAGTCAGTAACATGTAACAGGGATAAGACAGTGGAACCGTGCTTCTGAAAACCAGACTGGAAAGGAGAAAGGAATAATAAGTACTAAGGAAATAGTAAGTTCCATGGGTGTACTGACGGAAGAGTGAAACTCCGTCAGCAAAATCTCCCAAGGCGACATTTTTGAAAAGTTTAGAAAATGTCGCTGTGGGGGACCCGCCGGTGAAATTTCACCCTTTTGCCAACTTTCATCCCCCCCCGAGTTAACTTAGACTCAGAGCTACCAATCTATAGAAGGGTGTGGGGGGGGCAGCCCCCTTCATGGGGGGGTTTGGGGGTGCAGCCCCTGATAGAAAAACAGACCAGTGTCTGACAGGCGAAATGTCACTATGCCGAACGTCGACAACATTGTTGTCGCGTCGGCATAGGTAAACCAGTTCCAAGACATAGTGTAAGAAACAGGCAGTCACCAGAAGGAGCATGGTTTGTTTTAGTTTGTAAAGATATATCAACATAGATTAGCTTTATGATGTTTAATAGTAGAGTATTGACATCAAACCAGCTAAACTGAAAAAGAGCCTGTGAGAGGATATGTCTCCATCTAAATTTTGACACCTCAAAAGGGGTGTTTTTGGAGTAACTGCTTGCACAGTATAAATATGGTACTTAGAGAGCAATCCAGTTAATATGCAGGTGATTTCCCTTGCTGTTATATAAAGGCCATTCCTCTGGTAGAAATACTGAAGGGAATTAAAGTAATTTATTATCGCTACACAGTGCTATGTTCTAGCTAGTAATATATTCACTCATTCACTAAAAATACCACCAACAGCTTAATCTGGTTCAAGGTCAATTGGCATTCATCTGTATCCCCTTCCCCTGGGTCGTGCCTGAAAATAGACAGGATTTGTCTAGTGCACTTACCCGGTCAACAAAAACGAAATAAATAAAATGTACATGAATGCTCATCTACAGAAGTGATATTGTTAATCCTGGATCAGAGTGACGAATTATAATAAAGATATTAAAAGATTAAACAATATATAAAGCAAATGATTCATGTAAAGGCATACAGATAAGGATAAAATTTGACAACTATAGGAAAGTGGAATATGCAGAACAATTAATAGCATTTTGTTCTAAGAAAGTGGATTCCACCCCGATCCCTTGAGCTCCTATCTGCCTTTTTAGTTACACTTTTTTGAACCGGATAAAAAGAAACATTTTAAAGCTTGTTAGAAAGCTTAATTGCATATCTAAAACTAAAAACTTCATTGGGTCATTTGGACTGGTGGAGAGGGTGAACTGCTGCACTTTGCAGATCTGTGGAATCTGCAGACTTGCGCAAGCACTGCAATGCTGCTTACTTGATCCACAGCACAGTGAGCTGCACTTGATCTGCAGTGGAAAATGAGACTCTCTTAGCAGAAGAGGTGGGCAGATCCCCTTAGTGATGTCACTAAGACACCAAAGCCCCCTTCCATTTAGTGGTATTTAAACCACACATGACAGTGGCTCCAGTTGCTCCAGTACTCTGAGGAAGCAGCTGTGTGTCCACGCGAGTTCCCCAGTTTAGAGGGATAAGTGTTCTGTGAAAACTTTGGAGTGTTTTTGCGTTTGCTTGCATGTTTGCACAAGGAACGTCTTGTGCTCATAGCACATTTCAGAGGTGTGTCTGTGTTGGCGAATGCAGGGCACGCTATAGCAGGTGCATCCCTCATTCCCCAATAAGCCAGCATGCTAGTGCTGGCACCAACATTAAGTAAAGTGGGCATAATTTCTAAGAAAAGTGTCTCTGCAATCAGAGACAAGCTCGTCATGCAGTGGCACCAATGACACACCTGCCAACGTGCCTTTCCTGGTGAAGCATTTAAATAAACATGGTGGTGGCAGCTGCCACCATCTGCCACACATAATTCCCAGAAAGCCAACTTCAGGGGTGCCCAATCCCCCTGTCGGGATGTTTAATACCCCTCCCCAAGATTGTGAGGCACACTGGGAGCCCACCCCAGTGTGTCTCCCTGTGTTTGGAAGCCGATCGCCGTCGGCATGTTCCTGCCCCCGCCCCACCACCATTGTGTGCCACACTGCGAGCCCACCCCAGTGTAGCCAACATCACCCCCCAAAAATAATGGGTCACACTGGAAGCCCATCTCAGTGTGCACAGCATTTTTCTTACACATGTAAAAAAAGAAAACCATTCATGGAGTTCGTTTTTTTTTTTTATTACCTGAAACAAAGAAAACAGTCCCTCGCTGTTGGGTCCTCTCCCCCAACCCACACCCACCCTCTGCGAACCCCACCTCCCAACACCCCCCTCACCCCATACTTACCTCTGGAGGTCGGTGCCACGATCTTCGGTGGAGCGGGAACACATTTGCACTCTTCAAAGCCAACAGTGAACTGAAGAAATGCCGGTAAGCTGTATAATGGTATAAATGCATGTGGGGGGGTTCAACTTAGGTCGATATCTCAGTCATTTTGTTTGAATTTTGTCTCCAAATTTTCAACATGGGGTGCTTAGGACCCCACCTCATGAATACATACATTGACATCTCATTACTCGGTCCCAAAAGGTCATTTCGTGGTCACTGCGCAGAATCACCTTTTGGGACTGATTAATGAAATGACAGTGCCACTGTTCATGAGGTGGGGTCCCAAAAAGCCTATCTTGCAAATCTGGTCAAACAATTCCAAAAAATGACTGTGTTACAAGTGTGCATTGTACAGTTTCAATGCATGCTCGTAAATTCGACAATTTTTAATATTTTCACTCCAGATTTTCAACATTGTCTTTTTTTCACACCTCCTAATAAACAGTATGGCTGTCATTTTTCACATCCTGTCCAAAATGTGTTTTCACTCATGTGGCGCACAATGGCACAGTCACTGTGGGAAATCAATGTTCGGGACAGATTAACAAAATCACAGTGACACTGTTCATGACCAGAGTTCCCAAAATGCCTATGTTGAAAATTTGGTTAAAAGAATCCCCCAAATAATTGCATTATGGGTGTGCATTGAGCAGTTTCTATGCATGCTAGTGATTTCACCAATTTTTCATATTTACACTCCAGAGTTTCAACAATTACATTTTTTATACTTCCTCATGATCAGTGTAGCTGTCATTTTTCACATCCTGCCCAAAATGTGTTTTCACACCTGTGGCATCAAATGGCACAGTCACTGTGCAAAATCACCTTTCAGCTAATGAACTCATAGTACCGCTGTTCATGAGGTGGGATCACAAATGGCCCATGTTGAAAATTTGGAATGAAAATACCAACAAATGCCCAGGGTGTTAGGGTTACCAACCATAATGCCCAACCCCGTAGAGAGTGACAGGCATCAGGGGTGTGACTTGGCATTGTCAGCTGTAATGCTCACGTCATTCCACCCCCACCCTGAGCCAGTGACAGTCATCGAGGTGTGCCTTGGACTCTTCGGCCCAAAGTTCACCCTATTCTCCTGTACTGCACCCATCTCAGCATATTTCCTTATGGAATGGAGTGTGCATAAGGCCCGAAGACCCCAAGGCACACCATGGCACTTGTCTGTGTCTGCAGGGTAGGGTGAGGTGAAATGGCATGAGTGTTATGGCCGACTTCCCAAAGACAAACCCCAATGCCTGTCACTCTCTGCAGGGTGTGGCTGGGGTCAGCGTCAGTTCACTACTTCACTGCCAATCCTATTGTACTGTACATCTCTCTAACTTCTGCACTACCAATGCCAATGTCAGCAAGCCAGCTTTTGGAATTAACAAATTCTTGTTTGCTGAGTGAGACAGAGAGGGAGAAGAGGGAGCGAAGAGGGGGAGAAGAGAGAGAGAGAGAGAGAGAGAGAGACAGACAGAAGGGGTTTCAAGAGAGAGTGACAGAGAGGAAGAAAGACAAAGAGAGACAGAGGAGAGAAAGAGAGAGAGAGAATACGGGAGGGAGGGAGGGAGAGAGAGAGAGACAGTGGGGGAGAGAGAGAGGGGAAAGAGGGACAATACCTCTCGGCTTTCCATGATTTTCAGGGATGTCCCTGATTTTGCCTCAGAATGTTCCTGTCCTTCCTAAAATTTGTGTTTCTGTGACTGAACAGTGGGTATACTGTATGCTCACAATATTGTCAAACAGAGTTACAGACTTTCTCTTCTGCAAAGTATTTTACACCAATACTCTTACGCTGCCTGCTTCAGGGGATAGAACCAATTGTTAAACTGTGTCCCTCATTTTACTTCTTTGTCACTGATTTTTTTAAGCCATATCCAAGTGCCAAACACCACTGCAAATACCTGCAAATGAACCTTCAGCATTGACAAATGCTTGTTTTATTCTTATAGCACTGAAAAGTGGTTTGTAAAAAAGGAAGGATAAAAACAGTTTTTCTCCCCAGACACTGACGTCCACTAGCTAAATAAGAGGGCTGTGGAACAGTCTAATAAGAGCCTTGACCTTTTAATGTATGGCACAGCTAGTTACCAGTATTTCTAAATGTCACTAATTATGTTATCTTAAGGATAATGACACCTGTCATGTTATTTTATAGGGAAACCATAAGACGTACTTAAAGATTCACCTACATTTCTTCTTTTAATTCAGTATACTGTACTTTATTAATGGGAGGGCTTTAAGCCTGTGGTTCGATGGGCGGAGCAACAAACGTCACTCCCCCATTGAGCTTAAAAGCGTCACAACATCCTGGGTTTACCAGGATTCTTTTTCATTGCGGCTGGATGTGCCGTCTGAGCTCATTTCATTTATGTAAGGTCCGCGGTCTCCTCTGGCTGCCTGCCCGTTCCTCCATTGGTTTGCTCTCACCCCTCCCCGATCCATGTGGGCTTCTGCTCCTTTCCTACCTCCCTGTCTAGGTGCCTTGGCACCCTCTTCTCCACCACGTTGCATCGCGCCTGACTTCTATGCCTTTTCTCCCCTTTCCTTCAGTCATTGCTGCCTGTCTCCTTTGAGCAACCACTGCTGCCGCTCAGTCCATCTGCTTCGATGTGGCCCTGGCACCCCGCTGTTCACCTGTTTCCCTGCATTCCTCACTGCTCCCTGGGTTGGGAGCACTTCTCAGTCCTCTGTTTCCACCTTTCCTGAGGTTCATGTCCCCACTAGTTGTCTGCTCCATAATCTTGTCGCCAGATCTATTGGTGCACCCTCCTTTTCTGGGGCTTACTGATCAATGCAGCTCCTTCGACCATTCCCCTGTTGCACCATTCTTAGTCCTAATCATCGGGCTGCAGGCAATGCTCGCTTGACCAGAGGCTCCCCGCATCACTGTGCTCTCTGATACTAGCCTCTCTCAGACCTGACCCGAGCAGTACCTTCACTACAGCCCTCAGTATGTTTGTTTTTTCTTGTATTCCCATATTTGCAGACAGCTATTTCTGAAGCTCTTTAGTGTTTTAGCTGACATTTATATTACTTAAGTCTAGTTCTCTGTTTTCTTATTTATGTGGTTTGTTTTATTTTTGTGTCTGTGTCCCATTATGTTGTACTGGTATCCTGAGCCTCTAGGCGGGTGCCAGATACTACCCACCATCACCACCTGCTAAGCGTTCCCTATCCACCACAGGGATTATTCTGACCTGGTATCAGTACCATATTGTTGCACGTCACTTCCCATAAACCTCGATAAGGGTTTCCTCTTAATGCCATATCAGAGACGCAGCATTAGGGAACAAGAAATTCCCTTTGGCCTCAGTATATCTGTGGCATGGTGTTTCCCATGATCTGACTGGTAGTGTGACATGGAGCTGGCATTGCCTTAACTCTTGCATTGTTTTTCTTCTAGGCACGAGAGAGAGAGAGAGAAAAAAACACCTGGCTCCGTCTTGTTAACCTTATGGTTCTCCTGTTCAGGATTTTCTTTCTTTTGCTTAGGTGTTTCTCTGGCTTGCACTTATTGCCTACATGTTGGTTTCCTGTGTATTCCTTTCTGCAACCTGCAAACTACAAAAAGCCTCGGCCATGCTGTGTGTGTCATGGAGTGATGTATTTTGTTGTGTGGTGTGTCATCCTTCTGTTTACCTGCTAACATAAAAAAAATATATATATATTTTTAGTTGCACTGAGATTCTATATTTCACCCGGTGCATTTCAGGGAGCAGTTCTACTTTTCTGATGCCTGATTAAGGTGCTACAGGCTACGTCCTTTCCAGGAGGGTCAGAATCTTTTGGCCTCTGCTGTTTCCACAGCCGGTACTTATCTGCTTTCTCACTGGCAGTTGGATCTGATTCTCATGGAGGTCGCTCCTGGGCTCTCCCCCTCTTCCTTGCATCTCTCCCCCTGTTCCTTGTATCTCTCCCTCTCTGGGTTGCCTGTCATAGCCCTGGCCTTTCACTGAGCCGCGGCCTTCCTATTGCTTCTGTTCCGGTTCCTGTATGCTGTCTTCTCCCCAGTTATCTCTTTCTCCGGTTATCCAAGATTCCCTCCGATAGAGGCCTACATTCAATATTTTCCTGTTCCAGCCTTCATGGCCTCTCACCATCACCATCTGGCCTGTGCTCCTCCTTGCGCTGATCGCCTGCATGGCTCCTTTCTTTGTTCAGTTTTCTCTCTCCTCCATACCATCCATGCTCGGCCCTCTGGATTCATTCCACTCACTGGGCATCCCTCCTCATCATCCATCGTTCATTTTCTCCATGATCTGCAGCCCTCCTGCCGCATGTCTCTGGTTCCTGACTCCGATCCTCATTACCCATTTCTTATCTCATTGAGCCTCCCTTCCTAGCTACATTCCATCATCGGCTGTTAGAGATTTACTCCAGTCATGGTTTCACTCCTTATCGTTCAAGTTGTTCGCATCCCACGATACCTCACCTCGGCCTGCTCATCTCTTTCAATTGCTCCGTCGGTATGCCTCAGCTCCCTCCCTCTAGCCTGCAGTATCAGTCATATTGCTTCAACTATGTCTCCATTCATGGCCATGCCATTCCTGCCCGTCACCCTTTGCTACGGGCTGGATGGAGGCTCTCCACCTTCATTCAAGTTTTTTTCCTATTCATTTCTGAATCTACTTCATTTTGAGGAGCCTACTTCATCACATCACTCTATTCATTTCCTGATCTACCTCCTTTCGAGAAGTCTACTTGGTCCCATTGCTCTATCAAGCATATCGCCCTTCTAGTTCGCATACCCTCTGGTCCCAGACATGCCTTCTTGGCCTCAGAGTATATCTACTTTTGAGGAGCCTCATTACTTGCATCACTCTGTTGCATCCTATGATCTCTCATTACCCACACATCCGGGTCTGCTCATTCACATCACACGTTCATGCCTTCTCGGCCTCGGTGTCTAATTCCTCACCTAGCTCAAACAGGCATACCTCTCATTTGATCTTGTGCTCCTTGATTCAGGTTTCATGCCGCCCTGATTAGCAGCTGCTGTGGTCCTGACTCCTCTGGCCAATGCATAGCTCTGTAACCCCCCCCAGCGCACCAGCTCACCTAGTCTGAACCGACCGGTTACGACTCCTTGGGGTCATCCACTGCAGCCGCATCTCTGGTCCTTCTGACCGCGCCGCTTGCCAGCTTTTGGATGCTGCTCCTCTTTCCTTCACCTTTGGCTACCTTATCATCCTGCAACGCTAGAGACTGACTGCTACCAGCTGCATCTTTCTGTGTTATCCTCTGTACTGGTCTCCCTTGGGAGTCTGTCTAATTCTGCCATACAAGTCTACCCTTCCCTAGTTTCCGGTCTCTCACCTAGTAGACTGCTACACATGCTGATTGCTGCTTTCTGCGTATCTTAGTGCTTTCTGATATTTCCCCTTGCCCCCACCTGCTCTGAGGATCTGCCATGTAGTTCTGCTTGCATTCGCCAGCTTTGACAGGTATGTCTGCTTCACCCTGTCTCTTCCTTGTAGTATTCGTACCTTTTTGACCATGTTTCTCCTCACCCTTCTCTTTCCTAAGTTTGATAATTGGTGTATCTCCAGTGTTTGGTATGGATCTTATTTCCCCTGCAGCCAATTGGCTTGGTCATCCCGTGCTCATCTAATTCCATTGACTCTGAGCTTCGTTCTTTCTTTCCTACCTCACTTTCCCCATCGACTACTCCTGCTTCTTGGTGCCCTAAATCTGCTCTCTCTCCTCAGTTCTTTTAACACTCTCAGCTGTCCTGGTTTCTATCTAGTCATGGCTTCTATCTCATCATGCCATGATTGATCTATTCATTTGCTCTGCCATTCCTATCCTCGGACCTACCATGACTGCCTCTATCCGATCTTCCATCGGACCGGGCCTATGTGCCACCTCATCTGGCTCATCCTCCTGCCACCTTGGGGAGCTTTCCTTCTTCATGGATTCTACTTACTCCATGTTGTCCATCATCATTTCTTTCATCTGAGATCCTTCGACTTCTTAGCCCCCTTAACTCCGTGATACCTGGCCTTGACCTGCTCATCTAATACAAATCCCTCTTTCAGCGTACCTTGGCATGGTTCACTGCCACGTCTGTTCTGTTCCCTTGCTCTGTCTGGCCATGTCTATCATGGTTTATACACCGCCTACTTTGAATCACCCTGTGAAGTTCTCATCCTGTACGGCTGGGTCCTATGCTACCCTATCGACCTCCCTATTGTCCTTCATCCTTTCCCACCTCGCTTACAGTACCTGCTTTCATGGCATCATTCCCCTCATCATTCCTCATCCATTCCTGTTACCTTCTTCAGCCTATCGCTTATTCTAGTTCTGTCCTTCGTAGATTCTTTCCACTCATGGCTTCCTCCTCATCGTTCATCATCTGATTTGCCTCCTCATGATTGCCGTCCTGTGCTTCCCTTCTGATTCGCATACCCTTTGGGTCTTGTCCTGCCTTATTAGCCTCTGAGTCTGCCTCCTTTCGAGGAGCAGCATGGTTCAAGTCACTTTATGGTGCATGATACCTTTGTTCGGGTTGTTTTTTCCGTTCCTTCCTGTCTCCTCTTCTTCCGCTTCCATACTGGCTCTTCAGGATTCAATCTCTCCGTGGCCTACTGTTGATATTTCTTTTTTGGGCATACCTATCAAAACTCTTATAATGCCTATCAACCATGGCCATCATGCTGTATATGTAAAGTTCATAACTCCAGTCATATCGAGTTCATAAATCCAGTCATCATTCACTCAGCATTACCTCAAAGCATATCTATTTACATCGCTTACTCTAACATTCCTATCATTCAATTCTGCACTACCTCACTGACTACAACATCAGGGTCTACTTGTTCAGGGCCTAATCATTTACATTGTATAATCAAGCATGCCCCTTCAACCCCAGTGTCTGCTCACTTGCATCGCTCAATCAAGTGCACTGCTCCATCAAGCCAGTCTACAGTATTATTTGTCTCCTCAACAGCACATCTGGAATATCCTCATGAGCACATCTTGATACCCCTTGCTGCTCTGACTCATGCATGGATTTACTCTCTCTCATCCTTGCTCCCCGATCTAATATCTCTCATCAACTACTCGAGCATACCCTCCTTGGGTTCTGCAAGGTTTATCTAGTTTCATCATTCCCTCGACCATACCATCATTGACTCTGATGTTACTCCTTGACAACAACAGGATCTAATTGTTCACATTGCATAATCATGCTTTATCAACCTCGATGTCTACTTCCTCGCCTCACTCAATCGATCATACCTGTTATTATATCTTATGCTACCTCATTAACCGCCGACCTCCTTCGGTGATCATTACCATCATTATTCATTGTTGCCTCATGTTTGTATTCAATCTGCACACAGCCTCATGTTCCATCTTCGTTCTGTGTTTTCTTTTAAGGAATATTCCCTATTCCATCATCATCATCCTCCCTACTCGTATTCCTCTAGTTACTGAACCCTTTCTTTAAAGATATACATCCTCAAATCAAATGTTGTCAGCCTGGAGGGAGGGCGACCTAGGCCTTGGATCCTCAGAGGTTTCCTCTTCAAAAGTGGTTTTTCCTCTCCTCTGTGCCAATGGTTATAATTTTAGTTAGAGTTAGTGCTTTCTTCTCGTTAATTAGTTAGGTTCCACTGTTGGATGGAGGCAGATGGTGGCCTGGCTTTCCCCTCTCTCCTCAGGAAGTTAGCCTTCTCACAGAATTCATTCATCATCCTCGTCTCTTCAAAGCTTGGCATTTTTGGGTATTCTTTTTGGGCTTCTTCCTAACCTACCTTTAGCTGACTCATTCATTCCCTGCACCTGTGGGGGGGACCCTCCTCTAGGGTTCCTTGCGTCATAACCCTACATGGTATATCCCATGGATAGAGAGGTGGAAAGCCACAAAGCAAATCAAGTTACACAATAATCATCTCATATTATCTCATTCAGTTGCATAAACACATCCAATGGGAGGGCTTTAAGCCCATGGTTCGATGGGTGGAGCAACAAATGTCACTCCCCCATCGAGCTTAAAAGCGTCACAACATCCTGGGCTTAACAGGATTATTTTTCGCTGCCCACCATCCACCCCTCCTCCTCCAGTGGCTCATCTCTTTTCCCCATGGACTTCTTCCTAACCTACCTTTAGCCGACTCATTCATTCCAGGCGCCTGTAGGGGGTAACCCTCCTCTAGGGTTCCTTGCGTCGTAACCCTACAGGGTGGTATATCCCATGGATAGACAGGAAGAAAGCCACAAAGCAAATCAAGTTACACAAGCATCATCTCATATTATCTCATTCAGTTGTGTAAGCACATTGAAACATTTCCAATGTAGAACAAGGCAATATGAAACAAAAACAACATGTACGACAAAAGGCCCTGATCCCAAACAACCTCCCACGGTAGAGGATAGTAACAAGGTCACTGACTAACAAACCCATGGACATGAGTAGCCCAAACAAAACTCTGCAATACCCACAATATGAAACTCCATCTAGTCCTTCCAGACCCCTCCACCTTCCCCAGTATATCCCAGTGGAAGCTGTGATGGTGATGACCAAACATCTGACACCCACTTACTGTAATAATAATAAAGTTTGCAAAGGCTCCCACCTCTTTTGCTAAGATTTAAAGTGACTGGCCAGATTTGCAATTATTTTTCCTGCATTCAAAGCAAATATCATTTCTGTATGCCACTCAGCCCAGGTTGGTACATGGTCAAGATCTACATTGTTTTGGGGGTTTTAGTTTTGTCTTTCTTTTTGGAGTTTCTAGTGGCCCTTGTGTGTGCTGTGTTAATCCTGTGCCTGTACTGAGGCCCCATTTCTCCTCAGCTGCCCTCTGACCTCAGTTTTCCTGAAATGGCTGTATGTTTTAGCTCTCATTCTATCTTCTCTGCTGCTGCTTCAGCCTAGATCATAGGTCCTGCATTTTTCTTGCTTGTATGTGCTTTCTCAATATACATATCACTCCTCTAAGAAACTACAGTTCTCCACCTTTCCAATGGTTGTCCTGTGTTCTTCTGCCAGTTTCATTGTTATTTTCATGCTGTCTGCTGTTGTTGCCGTTCCACTCAGCACTCTCAAGTTCCTAATTGTTTACACTTGGCTGGCTCTTCTCAGCCTCTCATTGCATGTTCTATTGTGTTCCAGCAGCTTGCTTTGGGTCTCTCATCTGCCAGCTTCCTGGATTTCTGTTCTCAAAACCCTAATGCTGCTACTCTTTACTCATTTGCTTCATTCGACTCCACTCATTTGTTGCCTACCTGGGAACCTACCATGCTCCTTTTGTGCAAGCCCTGTTTTACCTCAGAAAATCCAGTCTATCTGCACTCCAAGCATTAATAAACACCACTCAATCTTTTTGAAATTCAAAGTAAGTGCTTTACTAGCAAATCAAAAATGAGCTTATACATGGATCTTACCACTGCCACAATGGGACATTGTGACAGTGGTGAGATCTGTGTACACGCTCACCTTTGATTTACTATTAGGGAACATTGTTTAACCAGGAGTAGCACACTAAGCTGAAGCTTGTTTCCAGATGTGACCTGGGAGCACAAGGAAGTTAAGTGACTTGCTCAGGATCACACAGTAGGCACCTAGGTGGCTGCGGGATTCAAACCCAGGTCTCCAGATCTGCAGCTCAGAGCCTTACCTCACTGCACTACACTGCCTCACTTACTTTGATTTTCAAAAAGATTGAGTGGTGTTTCTTAATGCTTGGAGTGCAGTTAGACTGGATTTTTTGTTGTTGGTTGGCTACCCTTACCTGCAGCCCTCCCAATCTGGGCTGTTCATAGTTTACTCTTCGAAATGCCTATTTTACCTCAGCAGCCTTGCATTCCAGTCAGGTATATTTACTGCTTCTTTACCTCAGCATTTCATTATCTACTATGCTTTTCATTATGTCAGCCCCTTGTTTTCATACAGCCCTTTTGAGGATTTAAATCTGCTCCGACATGTTTATTTGCACTCAGTGGGATTCAAACCTGAGTCAACTGCAATTCTATATTACTTTCTCCATGGGATTCCAACCTGCTTAAATGTAATTGTATCAAGCATTATTACTGTTGTTTTTCACTGCACTATTGTCTATGCCTACAATTCCTATGCTTGTTCAATTTCAGCTCAGCTACTGCTGGAAGCTATAACTAATTACTACTAAAACTATACTATACTAGAAGTTGGAAGCTATTTTTATAAAATGCTTCATTATACTCTGGAGATCAGCTCAGCTACAGCTGTCGCTGTAAACTAGTTTTAAAATCCACATGTGCGTCACGGCACTTTAGTGTGGCTTCTTTGTTCTTCCTACGGCAGAGGACAGGGGGATTATAGTGGAGAGTCATGGCTCCTTATGATTTACATACCTTGGGCCAGATTTTCAGTTGGGTGCAACTTACGTAAGGAAGTTGCAGCAAAGATGTTTGACTCAAGTGATGATTTGCATCACAACTTGCGTCAAATGGGATTTTCCAACTTGGTCTGCATTGGATCTAAGAACAGCTGCAGAAAAGCCCCTTTGTGACAGGGTTGCATCCAAGACCCCAGTGTGCCTGGTCACAAGGGGGCTTGCATCATGGCAGGGCTGCCACATCCACCTTTATTAGGATTTTCAAAGCCCTGACAGGGATGCAGCAGGAGGCACCACTTAGACCAGACCAGCCAGGAGGTGCTCTAAGTGGTTGCAGCAGAGGGACTGCAGAGGACAGCGGACAGTGGGGTGCAGAAAGGGCAGGGGAGGAGTGGGGGGTGTTGCAGCACAGATGTCCATCTGTCTGGAGTGCCTTTACACCCAACAGGGTACTGCCACAGTAAAACTATTTAGTTGCACAACAATGATCCCTTGGTAGAGAACCTCCCCTTCCTGAGGCTGATGTATAAACCCTGGAGCTATAGTGCCCCTCTCCCACAATCCCCAATCTCCCCAAGAGGACTGGAAGACTTTCCCCTGTGGAATAGCAGCCCCCCGTCCCCAATTCATGATGTCCTGCAGGAATAAAATGAAACACAATCTCAGCTCCTTGATTTCTAAACAACAGCACACATGATCTAGACAATATGAAAGTACCTTGAATGTATTGACTAACAGCTTAAAAAGAAGGTTTACTGAGAACTGACTGTTCTCTCTGATTAATGGCCAGACCCTCCCCTTTTCTTCCTTTACTTTCAGTCACCCCAGCTTCCTCCCATTCCCACCACTCTCACACCTTCCATGTCCCTCATGGTTGTTTATCTGAGTGGGGGTTGATTGTCCCCTCCCCAGAAAGCCTTTCTCTAAGCCCACTCCTATTTGATTGCTCTGTGTATTCCACCTGGCAGGGGAGGGGCTGTCTACTCCTCTTCCGGGAAACCCTGGGTGCTGTGACCACTTACTGTCCCCCCATTTAATTTAAATTTAAATATAGGCTCCTGTTTATATATTCCCCAGAACATTCCCCTATCAGCCTGGTTCTCTTCCTGCTTAGGTGAAACCTTTCAGTTGCATAGAGTGTTTTGTCATCCTAGGTCCCCCACAGTCCCTTATGTATGCCTCCCTACTTGAGTCCTTCAGCCTGCCATTAAATTCCTCTATCCTCTGTTTCCTGGCTGTGCTGGCCTTGGGTACCAGTAGCACTTCTGAGAAGGCTACCAACCTTGCCACCTCCCTGCAGACATGACCAACCAATCTAAACCACTCCTGAACTTTTTCTACCTCACATCCAGCTAGATCATTGGTGGAGGTCCCCTCATTGGAGGCTTTTAATCAGGTTCTGAAGACACATTTATTTAAGGAAGCATTTGGGACTTAGTGGTCACTCCCAATTTAGTTTTCTGACCATTGCATTATACTGTTTTACTCTCTGTTTTACTATGTGTTTTACTTATGTTATCACTGATTTTATTGCCATTGTCTGTACCATGTACAGCACCCTGAGCCTCAGGGATGGGACTCTTTATAAATAAATGTTTAGTTACTTACTTATTTACCCAGGAGAATGATGATATGTGGCTTCCACCTCTCCTCAATGTGAGTTGGCCTATCTTCGGTCCTATGTGCTCTGCTGTCATTCCCCGGTGACACACTAATCTCCTATCTTGCAGCCCTGCCCCCCTTGCCCATGTAATCCCCTTCTTCACTGAATCCCTTATCACTATGATTCTGCATCTGACCTACTGTCCCTCCTACTCCTACTCCCTTGTCCCCTCCTTCCTTCCCCAACCTCTGTCTACCTAATGTCCCCTTTTCTTCTCATCTAAACTGCATCCAACCTAGCAGCAGTTGAACCCTGTCCCCTCTGTCTCTGCAACTCCCCACCTCTCTCCTCTACTGATAGTGCCCCTTTCTCCTCCTGTTGTCCTTGCCTCTCCCTGTTTCCCACTCTCCCCTCTGCTGCATCTGCAAACCACCTGCTACAGACTAGCTGCCCCTCTGTCATCTGTGTCCCACTTAAATCTCCCTTCTCCCCTGCAGTACTTATTAGTTCAAAGCAATTGCTTACTGGTACCACTGTTGGTGCTCCTGCCATCCCCTCCCCCGCTGAACCTATTCTCTCCTTTCTATGGTTCTCCATCCTCCTCCCTTGGCTTCCTTATCCTGTGAAGTAGTGGGTTCCAATTCAATTGGCCCCCCCACCCCCTATACTCACTCTATTCCATGATCCTACCCCTGGCCCATCCCAACTTTCCTGCCTTTCTGCCACTATTCCCAACTCCTTCCTTATCAGCTGCACCTCAGCCATCATGAAGCCTAGCCACCAACATATTGGGTAATCCACTGACTTCCACATTGTTCCCAGGAACACTGCAGCCCCATACTTCCTACAGCACACCACCCTCCTTCTTCCTATCTCTTGCCTTAGCATTATATTTTAAATGCTACCCCACCTGCCTCCACAGTCCTATCCTAAATCTGGCTAGCAGTACACCCACCTGCCTTTGCAGGCCTACTCCAGATATGGAGTAGTACCAAACAGTAAATCCAGCCACCTTCGCAGCCCTACTCCAGATAGGGAGTAGTAAACAATAAATCCACCTGTTTTCACAGGCCTATGCTAGATAGGGAATAGTAACTCCAGCTGCCTTCACAGGCCTACCCCAGATAGTGAGTTGTACCTGATAGGGAGCTTTACCAAAACAGCACCCCACTTGTCATCGCAGGCCTACCCAGCTAGGGAGTAATACCACACAGTAAATGCATCTGCCTTTGCAGACCTACCCCAGATAGGGTGTAGCTCCAAACAGTACCTAGCCTGCCTCCTAATGCATACCCAGCCTGTTTGTCTATCTTTCACTGCAGACACCCCTTCTCTTTTAGTCCTCGGCTCCCTTATCTGTCTTCCATTAGGCAGAATCCCCCATGGCCTTCAGGGCCTCATGGACATCCTACAGATATCACTTAGTAAGACACAACACTCCTGCATCAGGGCACTCACACTTCAGGTTTACTTACATGAGGGGGTCACTTGTAGAGTTCTTCTTTTATCCAGCCCTCAACTTGTCAATTGGACCTAGTGGCACTGGAAACTGATCTCTCAGTTAAAGTTCTTCCTACTTCCTGAACCTACCAGAATCCACTCATACCACTGTACAATACTCAGACACACACACACACACACACACACACACACACACACAATAAATAAATAAATGAGCAGCAACAAATGCCTCTAAGAGACTTAACCAGCCAACATTGGATCATGAGGTGTGGCAAATGGCATTCTTCCCCTCCAACTTCAGCATGGCTGCTCCAGGCCCTGAACACTGGCTTAAAAGCCACCTAGCTGCAGCCAGGTCTCCTCTCTCCAATTGGCCTTAGCAGTGCCAGAGCTCACCCTCTCAGACAAAGTCACTTCCTACTCCTGAACCCAACAGAATCCTCCCACAACATTGTACAATACTTAATCACACACACACACACAAAAAGAAATGAGCAGTAAGAAATGCTCTGAGTGGCTTACCCAGCCAGTCTCCAACCACGAGGTCTGGCAATCAGCATTCTTCAGCCAGCTGACCACTGACCATGAGGTCCAGCAATCAACATTCTATACAAAAGAACAAAACATAAATAAATCCCCTGGCCCAGATAATGTACACCTATGATTAATTAAATAATTGGCTGATTTATTAATAAGTCCCGTACATAATATATTTAATGATGCCATCAGGAATGGTGAGTTCCCAAATGATTGGAAGAAAGTATTTGTAATGCCATTTTCCAAAAAAGAGTTAAATCCTGATCCGGCTACTTCAGGCCATTAAGCTTGACTTCAATAATCTGTAAAATATTTGAAAAAAATAATCAAGGGTAGAATAATGGAGCAAATGAGGATTAATAACATATAGAATAATGTATGGGGTGGTGTGTGTAAACTTCGAGTTTACACACAACACCCCATATTTAATTTTTTATAATTAATGGTGATTTGCACTGTTTGCGCAGCTTTGCTCAACTTAGCGCAGCTTTGCACGATTGTGTGGCATTGCACAGTTTTGCTTGGTTTTCCATTATACACACTCGTGTATAATGGGAAATTACACCATGGTTTCCCTATGGAAAAAAGGGGAAGCCATTAATTATATAATGGATAATGCACAGCATGGTTTTTCAGAGGAACAGTCATTTCATACCAACCTAATACAGTTCTTTGAACCAATAAATGAAGCACTTAACAACAAGCATCCAGTAGATGTTGTCTGCTTAGATTTGAGGAATGTGTTTGATGCTATCTCAGGCAAGACACTAATACAGAAGTTGAAGGATAGCAAATTGGATTATGGGCAGACAACAACAAGTAACAATAAATGGGATGGTATCAGAAAAGAGCAAAATCACTAGTGAAGTGGCACAAGGATGGGTTCTGGATCTAATATCCATATAATGGGCTTTGGTAAAAATAACACAACAATGATTACAAAATTTACAGATGTTAGAAAAATTGGCATTGAAGTGGAATAGATAGAATAGGGGCAAGTACCACAAGTAGGTCTGGACAAAATGGTGGAATGGCCAGAAAAGTCTAATATGAAGTTCAACACAGCTAAATGCTCAATGATGCATTTGGGGGACAGAACTTAAAATAAGTAGATTACATGAATGTAATACCACTAAATCAGGTGCACAGCAAGAGAGATCTGGGAGTTATTATAGACAAAAAATTACAATAAGGGAGCAATGCAACAAAGTAATAAGTAAATTCAACAGGATCATATTATCTATCAGAAATAACATTTGAAGCAGGTCAATCGAGGCTATAATCCCCCTGTACAGATCATTGGTGAGGCCTCATGTGGAGTACTCTGTGCAGTTGTGTACTTGAAATCCTGCCACTGCTACAGGACTCCCAGCAGTGAAACTGTAGTGCATAGGGGATCACTGTCTTTGTACGCTGATGATGCCGTAGTGTTTTGGAAACACCCACAACCGAGCTCCCTCCAACTAGCCCTATAAGGTTTCTTCAGGGAGCTAGAAACCTGGTTCACTGAACACCGCCTGATCATCAACTATCAAAAAACTAAGTCCATGATCTTTGCGCACCGTCAAAGCCCACACAGTCAGTCAGCATTCCTAATCAAAAACACACAAGGCACCCCACTTGAACATGTTACAAGTTTTAAATACCTGGGTATCACATTAGACACCTCCCTCTCCTATCATAGTCACATACAACTTCTCTCCTTATCTATCAACGCTAGAGTGGGTATCCTCTACAGACTTAAAGACTGCTTACCCTCACAGGCCATGCATCTTGCAGTCTCCTCCTCAATCCTCTCCCTAGTTGACTACGGGATAGTGATATATAGCTCTGCTGAACCCACCACACTACGTAGCATTAACACTGCCTTGAATAAAGCTTGCCGCCTAGTCACCGGCAGTGACAGACTAACTCATACCTGTGAGCTCTATGCTTTGGCCAGTTGGCTAAACTTCCAAGAAAGACTAAAGTACCACACCTGCATCCTCACACAAAAGATACATCTCCAACTAGCACCCGTCGACCTTCTCTCCATCATCAGCGCAGCCCCCCTCAGGCGTAATACAAGGCTCGCAGCAAACTCCTCATTTCTTGTCCCCCATTGTAGAACATCCCCTAGGGTAAAGATCCTTCTACTACCGTGCCCCTCTGTGGTTCAATACTTTACCACCCCCATCTCTCAAACCCATAGTCTCTCTCTATTCAAATCAGGCCTCAAAGCACAACTACTTGAGTCAGCAATATGTGACTGTGGCTAACACTGCCCTCCTCTTGTGTTTTCAGACCCTCCAAATACCTGACACAGGGTCTCTCTAGATCTCAAGAATCAGCATCCTGCACGTCTCTGACAAGGGATATCCAGAATGCTGCCTACTACTGTCACCCGTTAACTAAGATAAAGCCAGGACTGCACTGCCAGTACTGTTATGTGAATACTGCTTGTTTATATTCATTTTCTGTATTTGTCTACCCTCCACCCCCTGTAACCGACATGGAGCCTTTGCAAAAGAGTCTGTGACTCAAAGGATTGTAATTCCGATTATATTCAATAAATAAATAAATAAATAAAAGGGTTCCCACGATACATTATTTATGTTTATTGTATAGCTGATCAGTGCTTTCTAATAATTGGGCAATGCTGTAGGCAAATTGATGGCTGATCAACTGGCATTATAATTGGGATCCCTATAGGAAATGCTTAAGCTTTCTATTTAGATGCTTTAATAGTTACAGTAATTGTACTCTGTTTTGCTTACTGATCAGCTGATCTACTGTTTTTCAATGCTACAGCACTGAGGAAGGTTCATTGCATTTCTGCACTGGTTAAGATTACTGGGTACAGATTGGGGGCAGTATTTTGATGCCACCCTGGGGCAGTAACAGTGCTTGAGTGATATAACCGATTGTAGGTATATGTCTACATTTGCACACTGCTGATATTCAGAACGGCTTGGAGGAAAGATTAAAGAGTGCTCTTATAGCTTACCTTTTGCAGCCCATAGAAAGATATACAGTGGTAGTTGTTGAAATGTTTCCTACCTTGAGATACCACCGAGGTACCACTGAGGTAATTTGCATTGACTGTAATGTATGTGATCCTGCTTCATTCTGCCTCAGTATTCCTAGGTATACCTCAGTACTGTGAAACCTTTCTATGACTATCACTGTACAGTACCTTCCAGCAGGGGAAAGTCACAGAGTTCCACTTGTGCCCACATTAAGCCAGCCAAGAGCAATAAAAAAAAAGATATAAAAATATATGGGACTAGTGAATTGCAAAGTGCAGGGGCCTCATCTCCAGAGAGACCCTCTGGAAAGTGAGCTGTGGCCCAATATGCTATAATCTAGGTGAGCTCAGGAGCCAGCCTGGGGGGTATCCAGGTTGTGGCACATGCTAATCTGGGGCTCTCCCAGTGCTTCCACTCACCACAGCCCCATTAGCCAAGGTGGGTGGAGGGTGGGGGAGGGAGGGAGGGGAAAAAAGGGATGGATGCAGCAGTAGGGTTCTGGTTGTCAACACCCTTGTGCAGAATCATTATGAGCCCCTGGTAGGGAAAAACTGCAGGACTCAAAAGCTGATGACTAGAGCTGTGTGGAATATAAAATTCTGCCCATGGAATGCCCATGGAAAGACCATTCTGATTTCATAGAATTTCATGGAATTTGCACAAAAATTTAATTGGAATTCCAGCTTTTATTTCAGTTATTTCACTATAATTTTAAAAGTACACATCTAATCAACACCAAATTTGGAATGTAGACAGAACAATGATGTACAAGTGTGTGGTAAGTTTCAGATTCATAGGTTGAAAGGGGGTGGAGGTATGGGTGGCCAAACATTTAATCAACATTAAATTTTCAGTTATTTAGAGATCCTTTTAAAATTTCTTGTCCACATTACCCCACAATGTCTGGATTTAGAGAACCAACCAACACGGGTATATACACACCACATTTTAAGTCTCAAGTTTCAATTGGAGCTGAGCTACAGGTAGCCAAACATTTTGCCAACATTTAGATTTCTGTAATTTTAGTATAATTTTGATAGTATTCATTAAAATTTTATACAATTTGAGAGGTATACAGGGTATCACTACATTTGTAAATGTACATAGTTTTAGATTTCTAGCTTCAAATAAGACTGAGTTATAGCCTGCCAAACATGTTGCCAACATTTATATTTCAGTTATTTACCTCTAATTTTAAAAGAACATATCCAAATTTAACCAGAGTTGAAGCATTTAAAGTACTATACCATATCATCATCATTTCTGAAAAAGTTCATATTTGCAGCTTTAAATGAGATTGAATTGAAAGTTGTCAAACTTTCACAACATTTAAAAATAAAATTTTGCAAGAATATAAACTACACATTTAAGCCCCTGAAACTTTAAAACTAGAGAATGTAATACCATGAAATTTGGTAGATTCTTAGAATTTGCAAGGATACTGTGTGTGTGACAATTTTATTAATTACTTGCTGCCAGAATCTGCAAAAAATAGGTCTGTGCAGGAACCAAATAGTATTTCTCAAATACTACGAATAGTAGGCTTGCCCGGTATACCATCACTATAGTAACAACTTTATACTAACATGGTCAACGCCAACAACATTGCCATGTCACTGTAAAGTCTGCATGGGACCCTGACACCCTTTTCCAAGGTCCTGCACACCATCCCTGAATCAGTTTCATTTCAGAGTTGATAATCTTAAGTGGGAGATGCAGGGGGCAGAGCCCCCTGCATGGGGGGTGCAGGGGCTGCAGCTCCTGCAAAATAAGAACTGTGAACTCGGTGGCACCATGCCAACCGCAATTGCAGTCAATGTAGTGGTGTCAGGGAAACATTGCGTTGACATGAAATTGTCGCTGCAGCGTCGTAGATCCGGCTTGCCCAATATTCAGATGGATGTTCTGAACAGTCCACTATTTGGCCACTATTTGGGATGTACTGTTTGGTGGGTTAGATTTCAAAATCTCACAGAGCTTTGTTGGTGAATCAGAGGCTGCTTTTGGAGCTCACAGCCAGGGACACCATGTGATCTCTTCACTCTGAGTGTGTAGCATGGAGTTCAATATATAGACAAACTACAGTGCAGACTCCAATGGCTTAGTTGAAGCCATGCGTCCACCATATTAGAGGAGGATTGAGGTGCTGGCAGAATAGCAGGAACCCTTTTTGAAACTTAGCGAGCAGCACCAGCACACTGTTCTGACAGTAATCTACTGATCAAGTTGGGTAAGAAGCATCATTGACAGCTGGGAAATGAAGCGGACACACACATTGTGGTGACAAAAATAAGGTATGCTTGTTTATCTTTTGACTATATAAGCTGTCTATTACTCAATTGCTGGCAGAACAGTGTGCTTGTGCCGCTATCTATCTACTGCATTTGCCGCACCATCATTTCTTATGGTTCCCCTTGAGATCTTTGTGACCATATAGAGATTGTTACTTAACTCCAAATGTTGAGAGTTATGGTCCATTGAAGTTCCAGTGTTATCCTATGAGAATCATTATATAGTATATGGGTGCCTTCTGTTGTGCATGGATTTCAGCAACTGCTGAAATCTAGTTGAAGGGCAGTTCAAAGGTCAAAAAAGCTGTTGTACTATCGTTCTGATGTCTCATCGATAATACAACAACTTTTTAACTTTGACCTGCCCGCTGATTGGCTCAGACTAGGGTCCATGAACAAAATAAAGACAAACATGGCAGCGCAATTTAACGAGTGCTGGACAGTGCAGTCACTGACTTTTAAGTTCAGAATCAAGACATGGACTAGAGCCATACATGGCTCCCTCTCAGAAAAAAATGTTTTTTTTTTATTTTAAAAATAATCGGTGTGGAGAACTGAAAGTAAGAAGTGGGACCGAGCATGAGTGTCAGCATCAGGAACGGGAGTTAGCAGAAGCACCAGCAGGAATGGAGCTGCACCCACAAGTAATTTTATAAATAAAATAATGTGAAGCTAAACAGAAGGCACCCATATACTATATAAAACAGTGGATGGGCGACCATCCACAACTAAGGCTGTGTTTCCCTCTCGAGAGGTTAATGACATCAGCGAGACCTCTCGAGCTTCGCTCTTGAGGTCTCCAATGTCATCAACTCCCTCGAGGAAAACACAGCCTTGTTGTGGATGGTCACCCATCCACTATTCTATATGTTTTATTACTTGTTTTTTTAATGACCACAATTATTTAAGGGTATGGCATATGTTATTCCTGTAGTTCCCCTTGAGACCTTTGTGACCATATAGAGATTGTCCCTTAATTCCAAATATTGACTGAGTTATGGCCTGTTGAAATTCCACTTTTATCCTATGGGGATCATTATGTTTTATTACTTATTTTTTTATGCTGATTGAGCGCATGCGCAAGAAACATATTGCGGCAGGTTTTCAGAAACAGGTTGTGGAGGCACCGCACTGTTATGGCCAATGCCCCCACAGCCTTTAAAGGCTTGGCTGGCTTTCACCAATGCTGTGGCATGCTGCTGCTAACACTAGTTCAGCCAGCATGCCACAAACCTGAAAATTTTTAGTCACTGCAATCAGGGGCCGCCTCATCATTGCAGCGTCAGCTATTCGCTGCAATGAGGGAGTGACCTGTCATTGCTGGACGGAACATTCCAAGTGCAATATTGTTTGTGAACATGGTGGTGGCTTGCCACCATGTTCACAAACAATATTAAGTAACTCCCAGTGCCAAGGGGCTGCCCAATCCCTCTCGGCAGCATGCGCCCCCCACAACAGGTTTTGTTTGCCGACAAGGGCCCCAATCCTCGTCGGCTTCAGTGGCCCTGCCCTTTGATGCATCGGCATTATGTCCCCCCCATTTCATGTGCCAATGGGGAGCCCAATCTCCATAGGCATAATGCCCCCCCACAAACACATAGAACACTTATGTCAAGGGGGTGCCCAATCCCCCTCAGCTCTTGCGCCCCCCCTTAGCGTCAACTGGGTGCCCAATCCCTGTCGGCATGATGTGGCCCCCTCCCTTTTGTTGTGTGCCAATGGGGGTGCCCAATCCCCATCGGCTACAGCTGCCCCCCAAGAATGAGTCCGTTGGCATGCTGGGATCCCACTCCAGCATGCCATATGCCTCATAAAACAAAAAACAGTCCAGCGATGTCTTTTTTTTTTACCTGTGAAAAAAGGAAACGGTCCCTCGGCAGTCTCCCTGCCCCCCTCCTGTAACCAGCACCCACCCACTGTGTACCCTGCTTCCCCACACCCCCCTTACCCCATACTTACCTCCAGAGTCTGGTGCGATGATCTTCGTTGGAATGGGGACACGTCTGCACTCTTCAAAGCCGACTGCGAACTGAGGAAATGCAGGTAAGCCGTATAATGGAATGAATAGGGTTTTTCCAACTTTGATGCATATCTCAGTCATTTTTTGGAATTTTGGCACCAAATTTTCAACATGGGGTTTTTGGGGCCCCTACTCATGAATACTGGCACTGTCATGGCGTTAATCGGCCCTGAAAGGTGATTTCACGGTCACTATGTGGAATCACCTTTCAGGGTCAATTAATGAAATGACAGTGCCAGTGGTCATGAGGTGGGCTCTCAAAAAGTCTATGTTGCAAATTTGGTGGAAAAAATCAAACAAATGACTGTTTCACGAGCGTGCGTTACGCAGTTGCTATGCATGCTCATAACTTCATGAATTTTCAATATTTTCATGCCAGATTTTCCACATTGGCATTTTCTCATACCTCCTTGTTAACAGTACAGCTGTCATTGTTCACATCCTGGCTGAAATGTGTTTTCGCACTTCCAGTGCAGAATAGTGCGGTCGCTGTGGGAAATCAGTGTTCGGGACAGACTAAGAAAATGACAGTGACACTGTTCATGAGCAAAAGTCCTAAAATGCCTATGTTGAAAATTTGGTGACAATACTCCATAAAATGACTGTGTTATGAGCATGCATTGTGCAGTTTGCATGCACACTCGTAACTTCGCAAATGTATAATATATTTACTCCAGATTTTCAGCATTGCCATTTTCCCACACCTACTTATGAACAGTACAGCTGTCATTTTCCCTATCCTGGCCAAAATGTGTTTTCGCACTTCCGGCACAGAATAGCGTGGTCGCTGTGGGAAATCACTGTTTGAGACACATTAAGAAAATGACAGTGATACTGTTCATGTGCACAGGTCCTAAATTGCCTATGTTGAAAATTTGGTGATGATAGCCCATCAAATGACTGTGTTACAAGCGTGCGTTGAACTGTTTCCACACACCCTTGTAACTTTGCAAATTTGTAATATTTTCATGCCACATTTTCAACAGTGGCATTTTTTCACACCTCCTTATGAACAGTACAGCTGTCATTTTTCACATCCTGGCTAAAATATGTTTTGCACTCCTGCCGGAGAATAGCATGGTCACTGTGAGAAATCAGTGTTTGGGACAGATTAAGATCGAGCGAGTGAGGGGGGGAGTGACCGAGCTCAACTGAGCTCTGTCGGGACTGCTGCAGAATTCTTTGTGGGCAGAAAAAGGCCCCAACGCAAGAGCCCAGTACAAAAGGGCAGCCTGCAGCAGTGGGAGAAACAGAATGAGAGAGAAAGTGAGGGAGGGGTAGTGAGCAAACTCACCAGAGCACTGTGAGGACTGCTGCAGATTTCTTTGTGGGCAGAAAAAGGCATCAATGCAGGCAGGGGCCCAGCACAAAAGGTCAGCCTGCAGCGGTGGGAGAAACAGTACTAGCGAGTGAGATGGGGGACTGAGTGAGCTCAACGGAGCTCTATCAGGACTGCTGCGGATTTCTTTGTGGGCAGAAAAAGGTGCCAACGCAGGCAGGAGCCCAGTACAAAAGAGCAGCCTGCAGCGCCAAGAGAAACAGAATGAGCAAGTGGCAGAATGGGAGTGAGTGAGCTCAATGGAACTCTATCATGACTGCTGTGGATTTCTTTGTGGGCAGAAAAAGGTGGCAATGCAGGCAGGAGCCTAGTATAAAAGGCCAGCCTGCAGTACTGGCAGAAATGGAATGAGCGAGTGAGAGAGGGGGAGTGAGCGAGCTCAATGGAGCTGTGTCGGGACTGTTGCAGACTTCTTTGTGGCCAGAAAATGCCACCAATGCAGGCAGGAGTCCAGTACAAAAGGGTAGCCTGTAGCGGTGAGAGACACAGAACGAGTGAGTGAGGGAGGGGAAGTGAGTGAGCTCAACGGAGCTCTGTTGGGACTGCTGCAGATTTGTTTGTGGGCAGAAAAAGGCAGCAATGCATGCAGGGGCCCAGTACAAAAGGGCAGCCTGCAGCAGCGGGAAAACCAGAATGAGCGAGTGAGAGAGGGGGGCAGTGAGCAAGCTCAATGGAGCTCTATTGTGACTGCTGCAAATTTCTTTGTGGGCAGAAGAAGGTGTCAACACAGTCAGGAGCCCAGTACAAAAGGGCAGCCTGCAGCGCCGGCAGAAACGGAATGAGCGAATGAGAGAAGGGGAGTGTGAGCGAGCTCAACGGAGCTGTGTTGGGACTGCTGCATATTTCTTTGTGGGCAGAAAAAGCACCAACAGAGGCAGGAGCCCAGTACAAATGGACAGCCTGCAGTGCCAGGAGAAACAGAATGAGTGAGTTAGGCATGGGGAATGAGCGACCTCAATGGAGCTCTGTAGGGACAGCTGCAGATTTCTTTGTGGGCAGAAAAAAGTGCCAACGCAGGCAGGAGCCCAGTACAAAAGGGCAGCCTGCAGACCCAGGACAAACAGAATGAGCACGTGAGAGAGGGAGACTAAGTGATCTCAGCGGAGCTCTGTCGGGACAGCTGCGGATTTCTTTGTGGGCAGACAAAGGTGCCAATGCAGCCAGGAGTCCCATACAAAAGCGCAGCCTGTAGCACCAAGAGAAACAGAATGAGCGAGTGACAGAGCTGGAGTGAGAGAGCTCAACGGAGCTCTATCGTGACTGCTGTGGATTTCTTTGTGAGCAGAAAAAGGCATCAATGCAGGCAGGAGCCCAGTACAAAAGGCCAGCCTGCAGCGCCGGCAGAAATGGAATGAGCGAGTGAGAGAGGTGGACTGAGCTAGCTCAACGGAGCTCTATCATGACTGCTGCAGATTTCTTTGTTGGTAGAAAAAGGCGGCAATGCAGGCAGGAGTCCAGTACAAAGGCCAACCTGCAGAGCTGGCAGAAACAGAACGAGCGAGTGAGAGAGAGAGGGAGTCAGCAGGCTCAACAGACCTGTGTCAGGACTGCTGCAGATTTCTTTGTGGGCAGAAAAAGCCACCAACAGATGCAGGAGCCTCGTACAAAAGGGCAGCCTGCAGCGCCAGGAGAAACAGAATGAGCAAGTGAGAGAGGGGGAGTGAGCGACCTCAACAGAGCTCTGTCGGGACAGCTTCAGATTTCTTAGTGGGCAGAAAAAGGTGCCAACACAGGCAGGAGCCCAGTGCAAAAGAGCAGTCTGCAGCACCGGGAGAAACAGACTGAGCGAATGACAGAGGGGCAGTGAGCAAGCTCAATGGACCAATGCAATCAACATTTGGCATTAACAAATGCTTGTTTTAATGGCCACAATTATTTAAGGGTATGGCATATGTTATTCTTGTAGTACCCTTGGCAACCTTTGTGATCATATAGAGATTGCTACTGAACTCCAAATATTGATGGAGTTATGGCCTGTTGAAGTTCCAGTGTTATTCTATGGGAATCATTATGTTTTATTACTTGCTTTTTTTAATGGTCACAATTATTTAAGGATGTGACATATGTTATTTTCGTAGTACCCCTTGAGTCCTTTGTGACCATATAGAGACTGTTAGTTAACATAGAAACATAGACTTTGATGGCAGATAAGGACTGCTTGGCCCATCTAGTCTGCCCATTTCCCTACCTATAGGACAGGCCGCAGATCCTAGTTAACCAACAGCCTATTTCTTCCTACCCCCTACAAGATTTGCCTTATGTCTGTCCCATGCATTCTTGAATTCTCCCACAGTTTTAGACCCCACAACCTCCTCAGGAAGGCTGTTCCATGCATCCACTACCCTCTCTGTGAAATAATACTTCCTCACATTGCCCCTGAACCGCCCTCCTTCTATCTTTAAATTGTGTCCCCTTGTTCTTGAAGTCTCTTTTTCTGAAAGATGCTACCCTCTTGGACTTTGTTGATTCCACTGAGGTACTTAAAAGTTTCTATCATGTCCCCCCTCTCCCTTCTTTCCTCAAGGGTATACATATTAAGCTCCTTTAGTCTCTCCTCATACGGCTTCTCTTGCAGACCCTGCACCATTTTAGTTGCCCTCCTCTGGACTACCTCTATCCTGTCTATGTCCTTGCAGAGATGGGGTCTCCAAAACTGGACACAGTACTCCAGATGGGGTCTCACCAACTGTCTGTACAGAGGGATGACAGCTTCCTGGTTTCTGCTGCTGATGCCTCTCCCTATACATTCCAGTATACCCCCAGCCCTCCCTACTGCCTTCTCACATTGCTTGCTAACCTTAAGATCATCTGATATGATTACCCCCAGGTCCCTTTCGTTTTTTGTTGTTGTTACTACTTCCCCACCCATTGTGTATTCTTCCCCTGGGTTCTTGTTTCCCAGGTGCATTATTTTGCACTTCTTTGCATTGAATCCTAGCTGCCATACTTCTGACCATTCCTCTAACCTTGCCAAGTCCCTTTTCATCCTTTCCACGCCTCCTTGTGTATCAACCCTGTTGCAGATCTTTGTGTCATCTGCAAAAAGGCATACTTTTCCTTCTAGTCCCTCTGCAAAGTCACTGATGAAGACATTAAAAAGGACTGGACCCAATACTGAACCCTGCGATACCCCACTAGTAACCCCAAACTAGTTAACTCCATATATTGTTTCATTTTCATTTCATTTTCATTTTTATTACAGGTTAAACCATTGAGTAAAATACTCATTTAAAATGGTGGCTCAGGAATCTAATTAGACAAAACACTACACATTGTTCCACATATACACACTTAGTACAAAATTAAAAATGACAACACAACAAAATAAAAAATGACAATACAGTCATTCCAGTACATTGTTATCCTATGGGAATAGTCATGTTTTATGGTTCCATGTCATAATAGCGAACATAAAACAGCGACTGCTATTATGGCAAGTGTATATTGCTGAAAAGCAAATTGGTGACATACACTTCAAGGTGACCCAACATCTGGATTTTAAAAAAGTGCTTTTGGGGGGACTGTGCCCCCCCCCACAGACACCCCTCACAGGAGGCTTTACCCCTGCACCTCCCTTAATTAGGATTCTCAACTCCAGGGGGGTGCATATCGAGGAGAGGCAACAATCTGGATGTCAGCAAAATTTAAGCCAGCAAACTGTACATGTTCCCAGTCCCAAACCCAGTACCTCCTGTGCCAGAGCTAGCCACCCACACCACCACACACCACACAGCTAGCTCAGTGGCATCAGGTACACCAGTGCTTGAAAACCCCTTCCTTGTCCCTCCCCTTCCCCTTGCTATTCCCCCCTTCCATTCAGCCTTCCCCCTGGTCACTATCCCATACCTTCGCTATTCTGCACGGTAGCCCACAATAATAGTGCCCAAAATGAGTCGCTATATTTCTAATCACTCATTTTGGGTCGCTATTATGATGTGATACCATGTTTTATTACTTGCTTTTTTAAATGCCCAAAATTATTTAATGGTGCAACATATGCTATTCTTGCAGTACCCTATGAGACCTTTGTGACCTTTTAGACTGTCACTTAACTCTAAATATTTATTAAGTTATGACCTGTTGAACTTAGTGTTATCCTATGGGAATCGTTATGTTTTATTACTTGCTTTTTTTAATGGCAACAGTTATTTAAGGGTGCAGCATATGTTATTCTTGTAGTACCTATTGAGGCCTTTGTGACCTTACAGAGATTGTCACTTAACTCCAAATATTGATGAAGTTAAGACCTGTTGAAGTTCCAGTGTTAGCCTATGGGAATCATGGTTTATTTAGATTGACTTTGTTAATGGCCTCAGTTATTTAAGGGTGAGATATATGTTATTCTTGTAGTACCTCTTGAGACCTGGGTGATCATATAGAGATTGTCACCTCTGCATTCTCCTCCTGAAGCACTAGCAGCACAAGCCAGCCTCTGGCACCAGTGTACAAGCCAAAGTGCTGTGACCTCTGCATCCTCCTCCTCCTCTTGAAGCACCAGCAGCACAAGACAGCCTCTGAAACCAATGTAGAAGCCAAGGTGCCATGACCTGTGCATTCTTCTCCTGAAGCACCAGCAGCACAAGACAACATTTGGCACCAATGTACAAGCCAAAGTGCCGTGGCCTTTCCTCCTCCTCCTCCTCCTCCTCCTGAAGCCATTTTAAGGACTTATGTAGCAATTCTCTAATAAGGCAACTTTCCTGGCCGAATACTGAATACTGAATACCAACTAATGAATATCTGGGACCTGAATACCAAATATTCAGCCAAATATTTTGGAAAAAGGTGATCGCACAGCTCTATAAACTAACATTTGTACTTACAGTCAAATCCCACAAATCTTTGTGAAAATTGCAGAATTTCTTGAAAAATTCCATAAAACTGGAATTTGCTAATTTCACTCAGCCTTATCTGGGAGAATTCTAATTAAAAGATATGGGTATGAGAGGCAGGTAATGCAGGAGGTCACCAGGTTCAAGAGTTAGATGCACAGTTTCACCAAGAAATGGACAGCTGAGCTGGGTAGCACATCAGTGGTAGACCCCTAGGTTAGAGCAAGAAAGCATATAGTGCCAACAATTCCAACCTGAATGCAGGAGATTTAAGGACCACATCCAGTAAATGTATGATCCAGGGACTTAGAGGTACTCAAAAAGATGCAGTGGGGGGAAGACAAGGTCTGGAGCAGCAGGAAGGAAGAATTCTTGCTATTCCAAAGGGGTAGGTCAATAGCAAAAGGATAGGTGACTTATGTTTTAAGGGAGTTTGCCACTGTAAAGAACAAAGAGGATATCAATGGGATCAGTAGTTCTTCTGAGTCAATCTGGCTATGCCAAAAGAGAATGGGGGGGGTACTCACCCAGAGAGGAATAGCAGGATTGCAAAAAGTTCAGCCCAGCTTATCAAATGAAGTAGTGATATGTGCATTGTTAATGTTAAATTCCACAAAAAGAATGTTGGATGGTTTGTCTATATGCTACTATAAATATGTGAGAAAATGTTACCAATATTTTTTTTCTACTGCAAATTTAAAACTGCTAAACCAATTTATTCAGTTGTGTAGACACTAGTGGTGGGCGAAGTGGCTGAAATTCGCTCCGCAAAGTGATTTGTGGAGTAATGGGGAGTCCACGAAGTGCTCCACAACGCGAAGCGGAGTACTTTGTTTTATAATGGGGAAGGCGAAGTCCATTGAAAACAATGACTTTGCGTTATTCCGCCTTCCCCAAGCCACTTCTCCACCAATTTTAAGGTGAAGTACATTGAAATCAATGTACTTCGCCTTACTTCTCCTTACTCCACCTTGTTCTTGAGCTCCAAGGGAGAATTTTGCAGTACTTTATGGGATTGTAGGCCACATGAACTCTAGATTGTTCTGCACAGCCTCAGTTCTGTATAGTGTGTGTGTAGTGGAAGATGGAGACAGTTTCCTCTTGGAGCTCTGCGATTCAAATCCTCTAAAAGCTGTTAAAAAAGTATTTTTGAGCTATTTTTTGCTCACAATTTACTATATCGAGTATAGGAAACCCTCCTGTGCTCATATTATTGAGTGTTTATTGTTTGTGTGTGGATTTTGAATGTTAATTTAGAACAGTCAGACTGTGTACTGTGAAGTGTGCTTTGGGGGAGGGGCGTATCTGTGATGTAGGTAGATTAACTGGGAGGAAAAGGCAGTCTTTTCTGTTTTGGTTATATTTTTCTTGTATAACTGTGTTAATGTACACACAGTAATAGTTTCAGTAATTCTTGACATTTTTTTTCTGATTGTTGTGATGCAGCAGTGTATAATTTCAGTTTGTTTAAAACATTTGGTTATATTATTAAAGGTTTCAATTTGCTACGCATTACTTGTGGGCCCAGATATTCAAACTGCACCCAAAAAGTGCGCAACAGCAGGAGCAAGCACAAGTCCACTGCGCCCATGTGCAAGAAGTGCAATATTCAAAAACTGGGCAGGCCAAGATGCGCCTATGGCCGACGACTGAATATCGCACCACCTGCACCACAGCGCAACTAGGGAGGTGAAGTTGATCATACCTGATGCACCATAGTGCAACAAGGGATGTTCAGCTGAGCAGTCCAGATGCACCATAGTGCAACCAGGGATGCCCCCTGCAGCAGGGCAGCAATGCAACAGCACAACCAGGAATGCAGGGGCCCAGCACCCATGCCACAGATGGGCAGAGGAACACACAGCAGAACAGACATCATCCCCCACACCCCATGCACTGCACAAGCAGCAGAGAGCTGGAATAACCACTGGCCCATGGATGCCAGCAACCAACCCACAGCTGGGCCATGGTGCCCCAGCACACCCCCTGACACGCTGTGACTGGCACACAAGGAGGGCCGACCACCCCGTACAACACCATCCCACCAATGCAGAGCACACCCTGTACCATGATCCCCATACACCCTGCCCAGGAGTAGCGCCCAACAGTGCAGGACACCCCATGCATGCCACCATCCCCACTGTGACAATGCAACCCTGTGCACCATGGAGCCATGCAAGGCAGCCCCACCATGAGCACCCTGCAGCGGGCGGCAGCAGACAGCGATGCAATAGATGCATACACAGTGCCACCCTACACGTCTCCCCGAGCTACAGCTGAGAGACCGACCATGCGTCAGCACATGAGGTACCCCACATGTGACAGGGCATGTCCCAGACCCCACCTCCAGTGGTACAGCACCCTGCACACCCTCCCAAGGACACATCCCGTCCCAGCACTGGCCACAACAGCCAGCACAGACATGCACAGTGTAGCATGGAGGCATGCACCACACAGGATGCAACACAGTGCATGGAAAAACACCCACCCATACCCAAGGGCACACCAACACAGGGACACAGTAGTGGGTCAACCAAGCCACTGGCGTGTGGCCATGGCTGATGTGTACACACGGCCAGCACCCTTACATTGCACAGGTGTGCCAGCCACCCTGCACAGGCACCATGAAACTGTATGCCACCAGCATGCTGCCAGAGCACAAGTGACAGACACTGGAGCACATCCCCTGCAACAGACACAAGCGACAGCATGGATGGGGGACAACAACAGTGGAGGCCACAGTGCCACTGGAGGCAGATGTGCACCATACTGGTGATGGCAGGCAACCTGGCATTGTGCCAGGTACAGTTGTTATCCAGCATGGACAGCCATCACTGACATGCCAGCAGACCATGCATATCACAGACATGCAAGGGTGTCAGCTGCACAGGCCATGGATGGTCTGACAGGGGTGCCATGCACACAGTGCAGTCCCAGTGGACCACTGCACACAGGCATCCAGTGCACAGAGTACAACACACAAACCACAGACAGTGACTGATCCCCCTGCCCACACCATAGGTGGCTCACCTCTGTATACACACACACACACACACACACACACACACATGCCCATGCGTGCACCACTGCAGCTGAGCACCTGTAGTCCGCTGCAAATCAGAGACCACCACAGTTGTTATAACAAAATGTATATATTGAAAAGATGTCAAGTAAAACTATTTACAATTATATACAACGGGGAGAAGGGCCACATAACAGGTGGGGGGGCAGGTAAGGGGCAGGGCTGAACATATGGGAGAGGGAAGAAGGGGTGTGAGGGTGGGTCAAGGGGGGAAGGTGGTAGTCAGGGCATGGGGACATCAATGGCCACCCCGGTCCTCCTCTTACTGGTGCCAATGTGAGCTCCTCCTCCTTCTCCTGACCCCTTGGCAGTGTATGTGCTGCAGGAGCTGCAATGTCTCCCTCGCCACCTGCAGCAGCTCTTGAATATCCTGCTGTATCTGCACCGGCCACCTAGGACGAGGGAGCAGAGTCAATAGGTGTGACTGTCCATCCCCCTGCAGCCTACCCATTGTGCATGGCATACAGTGATGTGACACGCCCCAGTGATGGTGTGCGACCACCCACAGTGACTGTGTCCACAAGACTTGCCCACCCAGGCAGCCACAGCCATGTGGACCACTGCACACACCCACCGCCCATGTCCTGCACAGCACCACCATGGCCGTACAGTGACTTGACTATGCGGTGTGAAGGCAGTGCCAAAGCCATGTGCCGGTGCATGCATGGACCACCATTGATGCACTCCCAGACATTGCAGTGCCACTGGATGATGCTGACTGTAACAAGTTGCGTGCATGGCAGTGGTGTCAATGGATGGTGGCCATGCCCCACTGCCCGCCCAGTTATACAGCATGCAATAGTAATCATGAATGTAAGGCACTCACCATCAGCAGGCTGGTCCACACACCATGGACCACCATCACCCATCCTGTCCCTCTGCTCCACCATGTGGCACCTCCTCTCCCTATTGTGCCACTGTTCTTCTGTCCCTAAGGTGCAAACATGGAAAGAGGAACATCAGTACAATCCGGTAGCAAAGTCCCCCCGCCCCCATGTGTGTGCAATTCCACACAGCCATACCCATCCACCCCACAACCCAATACCACCACCATGGCCAACACTGGACAGCCCCCCCATGTGCTGGACACATGCAACCGTGATACCCGTATGGACGATGAAAGTGTATGGATGTTGCACCTACCTGGCCATGGTAACTTTTTCGTGCCCTCTGGCATGAGCCCTGAGGCGGGCAAGTGGGTCCGGTCCTTGCACCTCAGGTCCCCATAATGGTGGTGGCATTGCTCCATTGTCCTCCCAGCATACCGTGGCCTCCTCCAGGGTGTCAGCCACCTCCTACCAGACCGTGCTCACAGCACCCTGTCCAGGCGTGCCTCTCAAACAAATCCCCATCATGGGGCTCAACTATCGCCACCAGGTTGGTGGGCTCTATCTGACTCCAAACCACAGCATGCCTCCACACCATCTCTGCTGCCTGCTGCAAGCAAAATGGCACTCTACAGCATGGTCCTGCCACATGCAGATGCTGCATGGTACAGCACTGCCATTCCCTATCGCGCTGTCACTGAACATGGCACCTAGGGAGCAAAGGTTGGGCACAGGGTCAAGGGTCTCTGGTGCAAGGACAGCCATAGCACGATTGGAACCCAATGCATGTAGCGTGATTCGGTGCCTGTGTGCCACCTCCTGTAGCGGTCTACAGTGCTGTTGCCCCAGTGCGCCTACGACGCCCCAGTGCCGCTGGCGGTTGCGGTGAACAGCTCTGTAGCGCCACTGGCGCACTGGTGGTCATGCCCTGCATTGCCTCCCTCGCACAGTAAATCAGCAGCATGGCAGGTGCCTGCATCATCAACCTGGGCATACACAGTTGGGTATGTACTGAGCATGTCACAGAACTGCGCCCTTGGCTCAGCACGTTCAACACAATTCTGCAAAGCGCAACAGCACGATATTCAGCCGGCATATGCAAATCATCTAAACAGCCATTCAATGGCGCAGTCACTGCATTTGCATCCACTTAAAGATGTGCCTCACCTCATTTGCATAGGTTGCGCTATAAAAATGTGACATTGGGCTGCACTGGCCATAGTCGGTTACTGCAGTCTATTGCAGTGAGTTGCATTCTGTTTGGGAGTGTGGACTGTGGTGTTTGGGACATGTATGGGACTGCACAGTCACAGGTAATACCTGTCATTCTCACAAGATGAATCATGACCAAGCGTGTGGTGGAGGAAGAGGAACAGAGTCGTGGGAGGAAGAGGAGGCCAAATTTTACAAAGGCCGAGACGGATGCCCTGTTTGAGGCCTACCTCAACCATGAGCCGCTTCTCAGTGGATGCCAGGAAACACCACAGGCCCATCCTGCTGCATGGGAGGAGGTGGCGCATGCTGTAAACCTGCATGGCAGCCACCAGTGTTCCGTGCAGGAGTGCAAAAAGAAGATGGACATGGACAGGAGAAGGATTAAAGAGAAGGTGGCTACCATCAGGGCAGCATAGTCTGTGACCGGTGGGGGACAGCTGGAGGTGCAACACCTGACCCCACAGGAAGAGCAGGTTGCTGGCAGCATGCAGCATTGTGCCATTGAGGGTGTTCCAGGTGGTGGATTCCAGATGAGTGGTAGCCCATCACTGTGTGGTAGGTCATGGTCTGTCTATTGAAGGGGACAGGGTAGGTCACATGCAGTAATGCTACTTTTTTTCCCTTATAGCTCCTCAGTGTCTGCATGGGTCAGTGGTGGTGGGCTTCTCCACTGAGGCCAGTAACATGGAGATGGAGGAGGGCCCATCCACCTCCACAGGCATATGGGGGTCAGGGCGACAGTGGGCCCATCTGGATGTCCGGACTGATGTTGGTGGAGCAGGTGCAGAAGAGGCCCTGCCCATGTCCCAGTGTGCCAGCATCTATGGATGCCAGCATGCTGAGACTTGGGCTGGTGCCGGATCCATCACCGATGATGATGGAGCTAACATCATGTGCGGTGACACGTGTGTGCCACAGAATGACCACACAGCAGGTGACATCGTGGCCATGGCTGTGGGTGGTGCTGCCGTGGAGGCCTGCGTGTCATCACAGTCCCAGCCTGTGCCTGTCTGCACCAGTGGGGCAGCACTGGTGTGTGCCCAGGACAGTGGGACTGTTGCAGCCACTGCGGTGGCACCATTGAGCCCTGGAGAGTGGCAGCCGGAGGGGCAGCATCAGCAGTCAGTCAATGGCCATGTGGCTACAGTGTCGGGGGCAGCATCAGTGCACCACCTGTGGACATGCCCAGGCCTGGCCCTGGTGTGCAGCACCCACCCTCAATGGGCGATGAGCATCAGGGCCGTGGACACCCTGAGAGACAGCATGCCGATCAGGCAGATGACCTCTTAGATGAGCACACCCACATACTGCAAGCATCAGTCAATCAGCAGATGTGGATTGTGACTGCGGTGGATGCACTGAGTGCGGCTCTGCACCAGGCAGAGGAGTGGCACAGCACAGACACCACTCTGCTCCTGGCAGGGATGGACCAGTTGCGGGAGGATGTGACCGCTGCCATTGACAGGCAGACACAGGCATTCACAGCTGTCATGGCTTCCAATGGGCACGATTGTTGCCCATGCGCCATGAACACCACGCAGTGGCAATGTCCACCCCCCATTTCTGGCATCATGTGACACCATCCTTGTCGACACCAGGTTCAGCTGTGGGCATCCCGAGCACGCCTGGCACAGGCATGATCGGTGTGCTGCAAATCCCTGCATGGGCACAGTCATGTTCATGCAGTGGAACCCCTGGGGACCATCGTTGCCACCCCATGAGGCCAGTGGTCAGCCTGTCACTGCTGGCGGGTCTCGGCAGGGCCACCCATGCATCTGTGGCAGCTGTGGCACTGTGGCGCGTGACTGACCTGTCTCCCAGCATGGCTACTGTCTGATGCTGCCCTCTGTGCATTGTGTCATTCAGCGGGCAATGCATGGGTGGGGTACCAGGCCCTGCATGCAAACACACATTCCATCTGCACACCCTCCCAGCTGCTGTCCACTGTTGCTTGTGCATGATGATGCCTGCGTTGCACTGTACACCAGTGTGCAATGGTGCCCAGCATCTGACACATGCACAATGACAGGCAGTGGGTGTGGTGGTCTGTGGACATGTGTGTGGCTAGGGTTGGTCATTTGGGTCGGTGTGCCTCTTACCCTTTGTGCAGGTCTTGTGAGGTGTGTGTGTGTGTGTGTGTGTGTATGACCGCATGCCATGTTAGACCTCGCCCATCCCTGGCGGTGTGTGCGGTTCCATGCTCGGTCACTTCCCTTGATGGCATGCACCCCTGGTGTGTGTCCATGCGTGTTTATGGGTTGTGCCTTTGCCACTGGTGGTTGCACATGGCCCCATGACTTACCTGGGTTGGCTGAAGTGCTCTCTTTGATGGTGGCCCGTGCAGCTGTGCCAGCCGGAGCAGTCGAGGTCCCATCGCCCAAGGGGGCTGCCCATCACCATCATCACGGTGTCCTCATCGTCCCCATCACTGTCCCCTCTCTTCAACCTGTATGGGCTATCCCACAGTCATTGGCCATGTTGTGCAGGATGCAACAGGCCAGGAATAGCCTGCAGGCCTTTGAGGGGCTGTACTGTAGGGCACCACCAGAGGTGTCCAGGCAATGGAAATGTGCCTTCAGCATCCCGAACACCCGCTCAGTGACATTGCATGTGGTAGCATGTGCCTCATTGTAGCGTTGCTGCGATGGGGTCATGGGCTGCCGGTATGGTGTGAGCAGCCAGGGACGGAGTGGGTATCCACTGTCACCTGTGTGTAGAGGGTGGAGGTTAGTTTGGTGATCAGCACCGCCCTGCCTTGGGCCATGTAGGCTGCTACCCATGTCACCTCTGACCATGCCCCTCCCAAGCTCTATGTTTGTCCATGTGGTTTGCATACCCACCCACTAAGTGGCCAGTGGGGATGTCCCCATTCTCGAATCTGTGGCACAGTGCCGACTGGTGCCAGATGAAGGCATCATGTGCTCCCTCAGGGTGCGTGGCACAGACATTGATTATGCACCCCTGGCATCGCACACCACCTGGCTGTTGATGCTAGCATAGCCCTTCCAATTGATATATGCAGCCCCCTTGGGCCAGGTGGTGTGCGGATGGCCACATGGGTGCAGTCTATTACCCCTAGCATGCCAGGCATGTGTGCTACCCTGTGGAACTCCTGTATTTTTGTGGTGCGCTCCGCTGGTGTTCTTGGGAAATGGATGTACTCCACAGCATGTGGCAGCAGTGCGCTGAGGAATTGGGTGAGGTAGCATGACGTGGCCGACTGGGTTATGCCTGTGGTGTCCCCTGTTGGTCTCTGGAAGGTACCCATGGTGAGCAAGCACATGAAAGCTGTCACTTTAGTCTCCACTGTCAGAGCATGGCTCCGTTGTGTGGGTGCCTGCATCACATCACTGCACAGCTCACAAAGCTACCTCAGAATTGCCCGATTCAGGTGGTACTGGCCCACAATCTCAGTATCGCTGTACAGCTCGAAGCTGGTGCGGGCTCGGTACTGCTTGTTGGGGGCATACCGCCAATGGGCCCTTCCATGGCTGTGCCCCCCTGCTGCCTGCCTTCTCACCCCCCTCATTACTGCCTCCATCTGGATGGTGGCACTGGCCATGTCCCTGGCTTGTGTTCCCCCCCGGCAGCTGTTTCTGTGTTCCCTTCACTGTCCTGGCTGCTACTTCCCCTGCACTTGGGAACACCTTCCTGTGGTGGCCTCAGTGCTGTGTGGCACTTCCCCCTTCTGCACTGGCTGTGGCTCCCCACGCCTTCCCTGTGCCTGTTTGTTCAGGGTGCCCTTTCCCTGTCCTGCCCTGTGTGTCCCTCCTGCCCTCTTTGTCTGGCTAGAGTTCAGCCTCATATGCCTTCTCTGTAGTGTTCTTGTGCCTCTACCTTGTTCTTTTTTATTTTGGCTCATTTCCACTATCGTGCAACTTCTGCTTGCTCCCCTATTGTGCATGGTGCATGTTGTTGAATATCGCACTGCACCATTTATGCAAGGTTTCTCCCCCTTCAGTTGTGCATACATTCATTATCATTGTGCTTTTGCTCAGCGTGATTTGGGGGCGCACATCTGCCTCCCACTGAATATCACAGAATGGCGCATTTTTGGACTTGCGCTGGAGCAACCCTATTGTGCATGGCACAACCCTTTTGAATATCTGGGCCCATGTGTGTGTGAGTGTGTGTATGATATGTGCCATTAAATAAGACACCTGATATAGTGCCACAGAGTAACTGCAGCAGTGTGAGCCTGCTATCCACCGCACCTGCATGAATTTTTTATACTGCTTTGTGGTATCTTTACTGGTAGTGGACTGTCTCTTACCGCTGTGCACTATCCCCCCAAACCAGCAAAAAGTATTCTTTTCCAGATTTGGATTTGCAAATTATTTGCACTGGTTAGGTGTTGTTGTGCCTTTGCATCTGCGTCTTGAGTGCGCAGCACAATCTTAATCTGTCTGTGCATTTGTAGTACACCATTAATTCTGGGAGACTTTGCATTTCTTCTTAAGCTCTCATTTCACTTCATCAGCACTGGGGAATTTTCTGGACATAAGACAGTAGCATTTTTGGGATGCTCATTAATTCTGGTGACTGTGTGTGACCACTGCACACATGACAGAGTGCACCATTAATTCTGGGAGGCTTTGCAATTTTTGTTACCCTCTCATTTCACTTTGTCAGCACTAGGTAATTTTCTGGACACAAGACAGTAGCATTTTGGGGAATTAAATTAATTCTGATGACTGTGTGACCACTGCACACATAACAGAGTGCACCATTAATTCTGAGAGACTTTGCATTTCTTGTTATGCTCTCAGTAGCATTTTGGGGATGCACATTAATTTTGTCGACTGTGTGTGGCTACTGAATGCATGGCGTCTGTGTGTGCTATTAATTTTGGGAGACTTTGCATTTCTTGTGCTCTCATTACACTTCATCAGTACTGGGGAGTTTTCTGGACACAAGACATGAGCATTTTGGTGATGCACATTAATTCTGATGACTGTGTGTGAAATGCTGCCAAATATTGGTGTCACTTCGCCTTACTTCCGAGTTAAGGTGGAATGATAACACGAAGTAATAATTACTAGGGGAAGTGAGCCTTTTGCATTGGTCACAGAGTGACAACGTGAAGTGCCCACTTTGCGGGCACTTTGCTGGTGGAATTTAAATTCACTGCATCTCTATTTGTGATATAGGTCATTGCCATCGGGGAATTACAGCTGTAGGCATTCGTGTTCTTATACAGCATGTGAGTTACAGTACTGTAAGCCATATGATGTGTGGGGGCCTGGGGACTGCCAATATTGTTGTCACTTTACCTTACTTCAGGTTAAGGCGGAATGACAATGAGAAGTCACAATCACAATAATGAGGGAAGTGGGCATTTCATGCTGGCCACTCTGTGTAGCGAAGTGACAAAGCAAAGTATCCACTTCGTGGGTACTTCACCAGTGGAATTTAAATTTGCTGCATCTCTAAGATGGGAGACTTTGCAAGTCTTGTTACACTCTCATTTCACTTGGTCAGCACTGGGGAATTTTCTGGACACAAGACAGTAGCATTTTGGGGATGAACATTAATTCTGATGACTATGTCTGACCACTGCCCAGATGACTGAGTGTGCCATTAATTCTGGAAGACTTTGCATTTCTTGTTATGTTTTCATTTCACTTCCTCAGCACTGGGGAATTTTCTGGAGACAAGACTTCAGTAGCATTTTGGGGATGCACATTAATTCTAGTGACTGTGTGTGGGGGGGTGCCAATATTGTTGTCACTCTGCCTTACTTCACGTTAAGGCAGAATGACAATCCGAAGTAATAATAACAAAGCGAAGTGGGCATTTCATGCTGGCCATTCCGTGAAGTGGAGTGACAGTACAAAGTGCCCACTTCACGTTCACTTCGCCAGCGAAATTTAAATTCGCTGCACCTCTAGTAGACAGCAGGATACACTGACTATGGATATGTACATCAAATGTTAAGTCTATGCCTGCAAGAGCATAGAAGCTACAAACATCCACATTTTTGAGAATTTTCACAACATTTTGCAAATATTTACATATTACTCCTGTAACTTACAAATCTGTAATCCAATTATCTCCATATTTAGATCATTCTATAAGCATAACAAAAGGTTATTCATGCTAATTTACACATGTCTAGCACCAAAGGTGTCTGAGTTATATGCAGATGAAAGAGTTCCATGAAATTTCCGGCATAAAATAAAATGACATATTTTGAGCACATATAATTTTGAGATGATGAATCATATTGTCATGAAATCTGGCACATTATTAGAACACATTGGAACACTTATCATCAAGGAATCATACCAAATTTAAGATATCTGACCCAATAGATGGCTGAGGTATATGCAGACAAAAATATTCATGAAATTTTGCACAAAAAATAAAATGACAGAATGTGAGCACCTATACTTTTGAAACTATCTATCTGAATGTCATGATATCTGGATCATTATTGGCACCCAATCCAGAGAGCGTGCATGCCAAATTTCAGAGCTCTAACTTAAACAGCAGCTGAGTTATAACCAAATTACTAAATTTAAACAAATTCTGCAACATTATGACAATATTATGCTAAATGTCACAGCATTTCACAAAATATCATTGGAATTCCATGAATTTAGAATTTTCCCATTCTGAACAGCTCTACAGAGGGCCAAAGACGAACCAGTGTGATAGGAAGGACTCACATAGCAGCATCCAATGAGGGAAAGGTTGAAGAGAAAAAGAGAAAGAATGGAGTATTTGTGATAGGGGACTCTATGGTTGGGGGGGTTGAGGTCAAATTAGTGGTGGAAAGCAAAGTAAAGGTGTCAGTCAAATGTCTCCTTGGAGCATCTGCTAAGCAAGATATTGAAAAGATTGGAAAATCGGTTGACAATGTAGGGGAGAGAACTGGGGGTGATAATCCATGTAGATACAAATGATCTAACCCTATTGATGAGTTCAAGCAAAATCTGGTAAAGCTAGCGAAAGGCTGAAAGCAGGTGCATCATCCCTGATCTTCTCAGAGGTGTTGAGGGGGTGAAAAAAAAAAACAGAATTAGAAGGGATGAGATAGCAGAGCTAAATGGATGGATGGTGCCAGACAAGGGGGTACCATTTCATCAGTAACTGGGGGGATTTGTGGGGAAAGAGGCTTTTTAAGAGGGATGGTCTCCATCTGACACTGGAAGGCGTTAATGCATTAGCACAGAAATTTGACGTTCATATTAACCAAATAGGATGTCTGGAACAGGATGTTGGACAATATGAGCTAGGAAACAAGAGAAGGAAAAATTGCAAACCAAGGGGAAGAGTCAAAAGGGGGAACTTGGGGGACAGAAAGACACAATGGGAGGTGGGAAAGAAGTTGGAAAATTATGGGACAACAAAAAGAAGGGGGAAGTACAGAAGACAGTCCTCAGGAAGGGAGGGCAGGGGTCACTTCAGATAAGGGGCACAAAAGTAGATCTGAAGTATGGAGGGTCATGAGCACCAATGCTAGGAGTCTGGGAAGCAAGGTCCCAGACCTGGCAGCAGTCATGGCAGGAGCTTGTCTGGACATCATGGCTATTACAGAGATGTGGGGCCATAGGGACCAGGACTGGAACATGTCCATACCAGGATATGCTCTTTTTAGAAGGGACAGATAAGGCAGAAAGGGGGAGTAGCACTTTATGTGAGGGATAACATAAAGACTACTGAAGCAATAGGCAAGTGGGGGGAGTAGAGGCACTATGGGTCACCTTAGAGATAGAGAGTGGGGATGTTATTTGTATAGGGGTGATCTATAGGCTGCCATCACAAGAAAAGGGGTAGATAAGGTAATGATGGAGGAAATTCAAAGGATGGCAAACAATGGGGAGGTGCTGTTGATGGGGGATTTCAACCTTTCAGATGTGGCATGGTGTACCCAAGCAGTGGCTTCTGCCAGGAGCAGAGATATCATTGACTCCCTATATGGGGCACTCTTAAGACAGTTAGTCAGCGACCCTACTAGGGAGGGGCCAATACTGGATCTGATCTTCACAAATGGTGACAGAGTGGAAGGGGTCACAGAGGAGGAAAGCCCAGGCACAAGTGACCATAACATGGCATGGTAAATGCTAAGGACAGCACCAGAAAGGAAACACTCGAAGGTAAAAGTCCTAGATTTCAGGCCAGCAGACTTTAAGAGAATGAGCAACTGCCTCAAAAAAACTCTGGTAGGGGTGGTGGATCTGGAAAGGGTGGAAGAAAAATGGGAAAAAATAAAGGGGGCCATAGTAGAAGCCACTAATCCTGCATCAGACAGGCAAGAAAAAAGGAAACCTCCATGGTTCAGCTGGGGGGGGATAGAAATAAAAGTCAGGGCAAAATGGGCAGCATTCAGGAGATATAAGCAAACATAGAAGGAGAAAGATAGACAAGTGTAACAGGAAAAGCAAAAGGAGGCAGGAATAGAGGTCAGGAGAGCAAAAGCTATGACTGAAGAGAAAATAGCACAAGCAGTTATGGGAGAAGACAAAATCTTTTACTGTTTTTTGAGGAAAAGGAGGAAGACAAAGGGTGGGGTAGTTAGGCTGAGGGATAAGGGTGGGGGAGCTGGTAGAAGGGGGTCAGGAGAAGGCAGATATCCTAAATAGCTACTTTTGCTCAATGTTCATGGTGAAGGGAGAGGGGGAGGGAGGGAGGGCAGATCAGGGAGAGGGGGAAGCCTGGGAGGGGGTGGACATCAGCCCATTCAAAGTAGAGGGGGTCCTAAAAGAACTAGCATGACTAAAAGTTTACAAAGCCATGGGGCCTGATGGGATTCACCACAGAATACTGAGAGAACTGAGGGGAGGTGCTAGCAGAGCCATTAACTGGACTATTCAATTGATCATTAGAGATAGGGGTGGTACCAGACAACTGGAAAAGGGTGAATGTGATCCTGCCACATAAGGGAGGAAGCAAGGAAGTGACAAGTAACTACAGACCAGTCAGCCTGACATTGGTGGTGGGAAAGTTGATGGAGAAATTACTGAAAGAACGAATTACCAAGTATCTTGTTTCAAGTGACCTAATGGATCACAGACAGCACAGATTCATGGAAGGGAGGTCATGTCAAATGAACTTAATTGAATTCTTTGACTGGATGACCAGAGTGATAGATCAGGGTGGGGCAGCAGATGTGGTGTACCTGGATTTCAGAAAACGTTTGACACCGTGCCACATAGAACACTTCTGCACAAGCTAATGTCCCTGGGGGTAGGACTGGAGGTAATGAGATGGGTAAAAAATTGGCTGGTGGGAAGAAGGCAAAGGGTGGTCATAAATGGAATTCCATCAGGGGAGGGAGGGGTGACTAGTGGGGCACCACAGAGATCCATACTGGGACCAATCCTGGAGGGGCTTGAGGGGAAGGTCTGTCTATCCTCAGATGATACAAAACTCTGCAACAGAGTAGAGACTTCAGAGGGGTTTGAAAAAAATGAGAAGAGATCTGTACAAATTGGAGGAGTGGTCAAAAGTGTGGCAGTTGAGCTTTAATACAAAAAAGTGCAAAATTATGCACATAGGGAGTAGAAATCAAAGAGCGAAGTACAGGATGGGGGGTCAGGTACTGGAAGGAATTGAGCAGGAAAAGAACCTTGGTATAATCATATCTAATAATCTCAAGGTGGCTAAGCAATGCGAGAGGGTAGTAGGTCCATGCCTTTGTGACTACCTGTCTTGATTACTGCAATTTCCTCTACCTAGGGCTGCCAGGGTTTGACATCCGCTGCCTGCAGCTGGTGCAGAACGCGGAGGCCAGACTTTTGACTGGGACTTCTAGAACCAGTCATATTACGTCTGTGCTCCACAAGCTGCAATGGCTGCCTGTTTGGTGGTGGATCACCTTTAAGGTTGGCTTGCTAACCTTTAAAGTCCTACATGATCAGGGACCCAGTTACCTGCAAGATCTCTTGGTACCCTACTGCCTCCTCTGTCCTCTCCATTCCACTGTCGAGGGATTGCTGGAGATTCCCAGGGTACAATTGAAGACATCTGGTTCTCGTGGCTTTGTTTTTACTGCGGCAACCCTGTGGAATTCTCTACCTCATCGTCTGAGAGAATGCCCCACAGTCGATAGATTTCAAATTGAGTTAAAAACCTATTTATTTAGCTTAGCTTTCCCTAGTCATGGATGATCTGTTTTAATGTTCCTGTCTGTTTTATTTTTCTGTATCTGATTTTATGTACAGCACCTTGGTTCCGAAAAGCACTATAAAAATAAAGCTGATTTAATTTGATTTGATTTAGCGAGGGCCAACAGAATGCTGGGATGCATAGGCAGGGGTGATCATGAGCAGAATGAGGGAGGTCATGATGCCCTTGCATAAACAGCTGGTGAGGCTACATCTTGAATATGGTGTCCAGTTCTGGAGGCTGTACCTCAGGAGGGATGTGGATAGAGTGGAAAGGGTTCAGAGGAGGGCAACAGTAATGATGCGGGAACTCAGCAATTTGACATACAAGGAGAGGCTGAAGGACCTCAACAAATATATCCTGGAATAGAGGAAGGGTAGGGGGACAAGATAGAAACCTTCAAGCACAAAAGAGTATCAGCAAGGTCCCAGAGAGAAGCATTTTCAAGTATAAGAGACTCTCAAAAACTAGGGGTCATGAAATGAATGAAGCTAGAAGGGAGAAGACTCAAAGGAAACATTAGGAAACACTACATCATAGAAAGGGTGGTGGATGGTTGGAATGCACTCCTAAAGGAAGTGATGGGGGCCACAACTGTGACAGGTTTTAAGGCTGCTTGGGATAGGTACAATAGAATTATAGAGTTGAGGTAGGGGAGGAAGTCACCCAGGACACTATGGTCCCTGGGTAACATGTAGATAGCACACTTGGGCAGACTTGGTGGGCCTGGAGGTCCTTATCTGCTGACAGTTTCTATGTTTCTATGTTATGGGACCATACCAGAGAACAGATATAGAAAGAATTGAAAATCTACAATGTAAAACTACAAAAATTATTACAAATTTAAGCAAATTAAACTATGAGAGGAGATTTGAGGGACTGAACCAATGTACATTGGAGAGGAGAATAGGTACATGATACCAGTATATAAAGCATTTTGCAATTTAGATATAATGGACACATTGAAATTGCAATGGAGGAGGAAGAGAAAATGAAAGCAGGATCATAAAAGGAAACTAAAAGGGGCACTGTTTAGAGCCCAAAGGAGAAAACACCTTTCATCACAGAGGGTACTAAATATGAGAAACAGACTACCAAAAGGAAGGTTTCACGGCTAGTACATTAAACTACTTTTAAAAAGGTCTGAATGAATTTATGAACATTAAATAAATGAAGAGTGCTAACCACAGAAACAACAGGAGACAATTTAGATGTGCAATTATGCTCCCATTTGTCTTACTTCCTTATGTCTTCCTAACACGCATAACAATTTGGAATAAAATATAGATAGGAATGTAGTTCTCACTAACTCTGATCCCAAATAATCTTTGAATTCTCTATAAGTTGAACACATATGGACCTATACATGATCGGGCAGGAAATATGCACCAGAGGTGCATATCCCACCCTCAGAGCTCTGCACCTGTGGACAGGCACGCACTGCTGACATTCACCATTAGCTTCAACCTGTCAAGGACCCAGTTGGCATCCAATGAGATGCCCAGCATGGGTGCCACAGTCGATCCATTATGCAGCAGGGTATGGGTCCAGATGCGTGAAAAGCACCCGGACACGTGCAGCTGCAACCATTGTAGTCCCCCTGTGGTCCCCACCTACGATCTGCATCCTGACACACAGCAAGCCCACCCCATATGTCCAAGGGCACCCCTGCCCTGACACAGTGTCATCCCAATTCCACTCCTGTCAGTAACCCCCCCTGCCACTTCAACACATGGCAGGCCTGACCCCAGGACATCCTTATGAGCACCCCAATACCAATACAGGACAGTACCAGCCTTAGTGCTATACAAGACCCCCCAAAACAGCAGGGTGTCCATGCCTGATGCTGCCCAGTACTGCACACCCTGCCTCCCTGAACCTAAATGCCCCTCCCCAGCATTGGTGGTCATCAGATCCCCCCAGCACTGACAAGACCACCCCCCATTTCCCATACTGTCCAGTTCGTACCACAGCTAGGAACGGCCAATGGCACAACCCTCCACACACCTCCTCAGCTGCTGGCAGTCCAAATATAAATAGGCTGCATGCTCCCAGCATCATTTGGATGGCTGGCGGCCATGGAGGTATGTGGAGGGCTGTGCCCCTGGCTGTTCCTAGCTGAGGCACCAACGGGGAGGTACAGCAATGGGGGGAGATTGTCGTTGCCCCAGGGGGGTGGGGGCCCTCTGACCACCAATGTGGGGGCTGTGGTATTGGGGACAGGTGCTGGGACACTTTGGGTGGGGCTCCTGTGTGCAGGGAGTGTATCCTGCCGATGGGGCCCTCATATGTCGGTAGTCTTGCTAGTGACTATGGTAGACGGTAAGCACACACTGTGTCAAAGCTCAAGTCCAGGTGCAACCAGGGGACATGGTGGCCACATGTCGAGGGGTGTAGCGGGGCTGTGTCTCCTGACATGTGGGGGCTGCCATCTGGTCTGGGTATGTAGTCATTCATGTCGGGGGTGTCCCTTATACCCACCGGGGCATGTGCGGGTTACCACCGTGAGTGGGGATGGGTGCATAGGGTGCCTATGGCAGGGTCTCCCCTGACATAAATGACACCCTCCTATGCCTCTAGTGCATGGCACTATGCACCATAGTGCATGCCACATACTGCCGGCATGCCTCCCCACTCACCCCAGCGCATTGCTGTCCGCACAGCAGGGGGGATTGGGTGCATAGGTGTTGCGTGCCCTGGTTAGTACATCCCCAGTGGGGAGCGCAATTGGTGTGGAGTGGCTATGCACCACGGATATGCAGCGCGTAGCCACTCTGCCCTTTCATGCATAGGTCCCATTAATTATATCAGGGCCAGTAAGTGATTTTTGAGAAAAGTGAGGTAAGATATATGATCTCTATAGATTTTATTCTTGAGGGGCTGGTATTCATTTTACTTCACAACTTCTTCACTTTTAATAGAGAATTATGGGCCTCATAATCAGAGCTGCCCGGCTGCATGCGCAAAAATTTGAGCCATGCAGAAAAATAGGGCCGGCCGGCCAGCTCTGGCACCATATTCAAACAGATAGCATGGTCTGAACTGACCATGCTATCTGTCTGAATATGGGACCATGTTGTGCTGCGCACATCAAGCAGCTGCCATCCTTGTTGCAGGGCTAGAAGAATGCTAGGCTAAAGACCGCCCATAGGGGTAAAGCGTGGTGTGCACCGGTTTATGCTGTGGACCCCATGAATGATATTCAGCCCAAACATGCAATGGCCCCATTGGGCATGCACACTGCTAAGGGATCATTTGCATGCCCATTATTGGCTCATCTGCATGTGGGCACCATCTGAGTGCACCAGGCCAGGCCCTCCCCCCAGCCCCGATCCTTGTCCCCATGTAAAAGTAAAATCATTGGTGGTTCAGCGGTCCCTCCCATCCCCTGATCCAGTTCCACCATGTCAGTGTGAAATCCCAAAGGGCGACCATTAGGAAAGCGACACCAAAATGCCGACGGCAATCTTGTCACCCGGCAATTGTGCCACCTGACTGCCATGTCACTTAAAGCACCAGGGCATATCAAGGCTGTTTACAGGGGGGGTTTCCCCCTACTGCACCTCCTGAAACATTAATATAATCACCTCCGGAAGGGGTTATCTGGTAGGGAGGGAGGGCAACAATGGTGCGACTCTCTGGGTGTACAGTGCTCCAACTACCAGTTTGCTACTGTGAGTGTTGAACTGGTTGTGGTGCACTGATGGCTGCCACCATAATGCCATCACACTGGTGATGGGATACCTCCCAATCTCTGTCCTCATGTAAAAGTAAAATCATCAGTGGTTCAGTGGTCCCCCCTTGACATGATCCTTGTCCCCATGTAAAAGTATATTCATTGGTGGTTCAGCAGTCCCCCTGGCCCCAGTCCCATTCCCCATGTAAAGTAAAATCAGCAGTGGTTCAGCGGCCCTTCCCCTGCCCCGATCCTTGTCCCCATGTAAAGTTAATAACATAGGTGGTCCAGTGGTCCCTCCCAGTTTCATGACTGCCACACCCATTTCATGACAATACATCTTCAGTAGTCCAGTTGTCCCTCCCCCCTCTCCCATTCCATGATCACCATCCCAACCAAACCCATAATGGCCTCGTAGTCTAGGGGCCCCCTAACCCTCCTCCCTGGCAGGTATGACCCACCACCCCACTCCCCCCAACCTGACCGAGTTATGTTACATTGGTGAACATTTAAACTAGCTGAGGGGGATGGCAGAAGGAAGCAGGAAGACATAAACTGTCCTTCCCCCCCACAAACTGGAGTAGACAGCAGGGAGAACCCCAAGGGTACCTAACAGAAAGAAAAAAAGTTAGTAGTAATGAAGAGAGATGGGAGTGTGAACAGAGGCAGAAAGGAGAGGGGATTATCGAGCAGGGTGGCACCAGAAGTTGGAAGGCCATGTGTGCCAACGTTCGAAGATTAGAAAATAAATTTTCAGATATAGAGGCCATTGTGGTAGAGGCTGACATGGACATTGTAGCCATTACAGAAACATGGTGCACTGAGAATAATGACTGGGTTATAGCCATGCCAGGCTATCCTCTGTTCAGGAAGGACAGGGTGGGGAAAAAAGGAGTTGTTGTTCTTAATGTGAGAGATAGCATGAAAGTGACAGGGGTACAGGGAATACAGGGAGGGGCAGAGGTGCTTTTGATCACCCTAGAGATGGGGAATGGAGCCACTATTTGCACTGGCAGGATCTACAGACCTCCAGCATTGGGGGGGAGTTGGCTGCAGCTAGGAGCAGGAACATCCTGGACTCCCTGCAGTGGGTGTTCCTCAGGCAACTAGTTAGGGAGTCCACTTGTGAGGGAGTAGTACTGGACTTGTACTAACTAATGGGGGCTGTGTTGCAGAAGTCACAGTGGGTGGCCACCTGGGGACCAGTGATCACTGTACTGTGTGGTTCAATATAAGGACTGGGGCAAAATCGAGTCTCACAAGAACAAGGATCCTGGACTTCAGGAGGGCCAATTTGAAAAAGATGGGGGAATGCATCAGGGATGCCCTGGTGGGGGGGGGACTTGGGTGGAGTGGAGGAACTTTGGGCAAAACTAAAAGGGGGCATAGAGAAGGCAACAAACCTCTGTGTCAGGCTAGTAAGCAAAGCCAAGAGGAAAAAGAGACTGCTATGGTTCTCTAAGGAGGAGGCTGGGAAGGTAAGGACAAAAAAGTTATCATTCAAGAGGTATAAGAAGACACAGAAAGAGGAGGATAGGGATGCTGTATCCGGAGAAACAGAGGGAGGCAGGGAAGTCAGTTAGAAGTGCAAAGGTGCAAACAGAAGCGAAAACAGCCCAGGAAGTAAAGAAAGGGGGCAAGACATTTTTTAGGTATCTAAGCGAAAAGAGAAAGGTCAAGGGAGAGATTGTAAGACTAAGAAGGGAAGATGACATTATGTGGAGGGGTACCAAGAAAAAGCAGACAACTTGAACTAATACTATTGTTCAGTGTTCACAGAAGAAGGGGAAGGAGAGGGGCCACAGAAAATGGAAAGGTGCATCGATGGAAGGGAGGTGGGCACTAGTCCTTTTACGGAGGAGAGGGTCCTGAAGAAACTCACAAATCTGAAAGTGGAAGAGGCAATGGGGCCAGATAGGGTCTATCCAAGGATACTGAGGGAACTCAGGGAGGTGCTTGCTGCACCTCTGACAGTCCTGTTGGACCTCTCACTGGAGATGGGAGAGGTTTCAGGGGACTGGATGAGGGCAGATGTAGCCCCACTTTACAAAAGTGGTAATAGGGAGGAGGTCGGCAACTATAGGCCAGTCAGCTTGACTTCGGTAGTGGGGAAATTATTGGAATCACTACTGAAGGAAAGGATAGTCTAATATCTTGAATCCAGAGGCTTACAGGACACAAGACAACATGAATTCATGAGGGGGGAGAGCTTGTCAAATGAATCTACTAGATTTTTTTGACTGGGTGACCAGGGAATTGGATCAGGGAGGAGCGATGGATGTAGCCTACCTGGATTTCAGCAAGGCCTTAGACACCATCCCACATAAGAGATTAGTAAGTAAGCTGGGTAGCGTAGGAGTGGAACCAAAGGTAACAAATTGAAAGAAATTGGCTAAGGGATAGGAGGCAGAGGGTGGTGGTAAACAGTGTTCACTCCGAGGAAGGGAAGATCACCAGTGAGGTACCCCAGGGATCTGTACTGGGACTGGTCCTTGTTAATGTCTTTATTAGTGACATTGCAGAGGGGCTGGAGGGAAAGGTCTGCCTGTTCACAGATAACACTAAAATTTGCAACAGGGAAGGCACTGGGGGCATGAGAGGGGATCTGAAAAGGTTAGAGGAGTGGTCAAGGGTATGGCAACTGGGTTTCAATGCAAAAAGGACAAAATCATGCACTTGGAGCACAAAGTACAAAATAGGAGGAGAGGTATTAATACCCACCAAACAGGAAAGAGTCCTGGGAGATATCATATGTGATGATCTAAAGATAGCTTGGCAGTGTGACAAGGCAGTTGGGAGAGCTAGTGGGATGCTGGGGTGCATATGGAGGGGGGATCACCAGCAGAAAGAGGGAGGTGGTGTTACCTCTGGATAGATCACTGGTGAGACCTCACCTGGAGTACTATGTCCAAATTCTGGATACCTCATCTTTGGAAGTACATAGAAAAAGTGGAGGTGGTCCAGAGGTGGGCAACCAAAATGGTGCAGGATCTGCATCAAAAGCCCTATGAGGAAAGATTGATGGACCTTAACATGTATACACTGGAGGAAAGGAGGGAAGGGGGGATATGATAGAAACTTTTGAATATCTCCCAGGTATAAATAAAGGTACAAGAGGGAAGCATCTTTCAGAAAAAAAGATGCTCAAGGACAAGGAGTTATGCTATGAAGTTGATGGAGTAGACTAATGGGAGGTTTTAGGAAGTACTTGTTTATGGAGAGGGTGGTGGATGCCTGGAACAGCCTCCCAGTGGAGGTGGTGGGGCCAAAAACTGTAACAGGGTTCAAGAAAACATAGGATAGGCATAAGGAAACCTCAATGATAAGGTGGGGGGATAAGCTGAAGATCAAGTACGGTCTGCGGTGATACAGTAGGTAGGGAAAAATGGGCAGGCTAGGTGGGCCAAGTGTTCCTTATCTGCTGTCAGATTCTATGTTTCTGCATTTCTGTTGCCAATAAGGTGATACACTGACTACAAGATTCCCATGTTTGTTTATAGAGCCCTGAAAGTGCTGGGCCCCCAGTACCTCAGTGACCTTCTGAATCCTTACATCTCTGCCAGGGTAATAAGAGCAGAAGGACAGGGTCTCTTATAGATGCCACCCTCCAGAATGAAATAAGCACTTGGCAGGGGACTGATCATTTATAGTGGCAATTCTTGTCCTGTGGAACTCTTTCCCAAACAATGTCCACATTTCTTGTCCTTGTCACTTTTAAATCTGAGCTGAAAAAAATGCTACCAGATGCATGTAAGAGGCCATAACATTGACTCATGCTAGAATGCAAAAATGTGGTCAAGAGGGTGTCCAATTGATGCAGGGGATGAAAATTTCCATTTCTGTGCCACAGGTCCAGTGTAGCATATCTCCACCACTGTTTTTAAAATAGGGCTCCTTACAGTATTTCCAATTGGTGGCTGTCATCCGGTATCCTTGCATTTGTGCACACTGTCAGGAACAGAACCTGTAGCCACCACTGAGAACACAGAATGGAAGTTTCCATTTAATATGTTTGCCTTTCTTTCATCTTCCTGAACACTCATACTATCTTTCCTTATTCTTTTTTTTTTTTAGACTCTGTTTATACTCCCTACCTTTGGTGCATCTCTCAGGATCCCGTCTGAGGTTTATTGACTCAACCACCCGCCTGAACTGATCCTCGAATACTGCATCAAGTAAGGGAGGTCTGGGCTCTCCCGGCCCCATGGAGAGGCCCCAGACCCCAGGGAGAACCGGAGACTTGGCCAGCACTGAGCATGTGGTCGGACCTGCAGACATTCACCTTTGCCTCACACGACAGCAGTGGGATTTTTCTTGGTTTTCACCCCAGAGGTTCGGATGTGCAATGACATCCAGCCCTGCATGCATGTGCTCCCACATGCACCAGGAGAATGTCTGCCAAAGCTCCAATCCCCTGCAGTGTTGTGGCCAGGCTCTGCAGTGCCCCTAGCCTCCGCCAGGGGTTGCCAGAGCTACAGCTGAGTGACTTCCTGGGGAAGAAAAGCAGCCCTAGGGCACTCAATCTGTCCCCAACCCCACCAACCCCCGATGACCCGAGCCCACTTCCGAACCTAAATCACCAGCGTGGTGCGAGGTGTGGCTTCCAGCACCATAACCCGCAGTGCCACCAGGCCGGCTATCTTTCCTTATTCTTACTATGCTCTTCTTTGCCTAGCATTTCTCCCTTATGTGCCTTAAGAATGCTGCTAAGCAAATGTATTGTTGAGTGACATGCATTGCTCCACCCCCTTACTCACAATTACATGCTGCTTGCACTGATTCAATGAATGAATCAGTGGAGAACTGGCATGCATCACAATGCTGCAGGTGAGGGGTGGCTGGGATAGCTGGATCTTTCTGCTACCCTCCCCCCAAATCATGGATTGGGGGTCAGTGGGGGGGAGGGCACAGTGCAGCGTGCCGAGAACCAGCAAATCTTTTCTTACTACAAAGGAGTATGGGGAAAGAGTGGAGTGCAAAAAATTGCTGGGGGGAAGGTTGGCCAGATGAGAAGCCAAGACAATCTGTGGCAAGACAGGGTTTTTAAGGGGTTTTAAAACTTTAAGTAACTATCTGGTATTTCCCTGACTAGGAATACCACATACAGTACTTGGGATTCTGTTAATCCTGGTATTTGCAAATTAATATTCAGACTGCATACACACCTAGTGCAAACAGATTAATTGTGCAATAAAATACCAATGGTGCAATGAATAGGAAAGAAATACAGGCAATATGTTAGCCCCAGCAATGCAATTGGTAGAGCAAACACACTAAGAGCAGTGAGTTGCAATATAATTTAATTTACTGGTAAAAGAGAATGGGAAATCACAATAACAAACAACAAACTATAGTTATAAATGTAACTGGGGGAGTGTAACATATAGAAACTAGCAGCAGTAGGTCACATGGGTAGCTGGAGCTAAGCTGGGATGTACACAGACTGTGAAAAAAATGATATCTAGTTTAAACAGAGTGCCCTGTGTTTGGCTCTCTGATCAGACTTAACACGACTGCTGGACCACTCACACTGAGTTTGCTTGTGTGAGGCCTACAAAAGAAAAGGCAAAGATCTCACCCCAGTGTAGATCCTCTCCCAACTGGAGGTGAGCTAGATGGAAATGCTGGTGGGGTGAGCCAAGCAAGCTCTCAACTTTTATACCCTCCCGCATTGGAGGCATGGTCACTTCCTGAATCCAGTGTCCAGTTGGGGCTGCTTAACACAAAGCCAGAAAGGATAATCTTTTTATTAAAGATAAAAAGTCCTGTCCTGGAGCAGCTCCTGTACTGATTGGAGGAGAGCTGGTGATGGCAGACTGATGATCAGAATGATCAGACTAAACAGATGGGCAGCAATGGACTCTAGCTACAGAGCTCCTGCCTAAACACCATGCCTTATGGAGACCACTGAACAGAACCAGCCCCTTTCAATGGATGAGCAATGGGCTGTAGTTACAGGGCTCTTGCCTATACACCATACCTTATGGAGACCACTGAACAGAACCAGCCCCTTTCAATGGATGAGCATTGGGCTGTAGATACAGGGCTCTTGCCTAAACACCATGCCTTATGGAGACCACTGAACAGAACCAGCCCCTTTCAATGGATGAGCAATGGGCTGTAGTTACAGGGCTCTTGCCTAAACACCATACCTTATGGAGACCACTGAACAGAACCAGCCCTTTCAATGGATGAGCAATGGGATCCAGTTACAGGGCTCCTGCCTAAACACCATACCTTATGGAGACCACTGAACAGAACCAGCCCCTTTCAATGGATGAGCAATGAGCTCTAGTTACAGGGCTCCTGCCTAAACACCATACCTTATGGAGACCACTGAACAGAACCAGCCCCTTTCAATGGATGAGCAATGGGCCCTCAACAGATGGATCCTACAGAACTAATATTTCCACTAGAGGTCTGCACTGGAACTAGTGGCTAGGACCTCAGCCCCCATAATGCTATCACCTATGGCTTCCCTGCTTCCCTTGGGAAATACAGATTTTCTTCTGTTACTGAGCAATTAATAGGCCCTGGTGCTCCTTGAACCCTCCTTATGTGTTGTTTTCTGGCTTGAGCTTCATATACCTGCTTGCCCAACACTACCATTGGCACCTCCAACTTTATATCTTGCAAGATCTCAAACAATTTGGTAACAGGAGGGAACTAAGACTATAGAATAACCTCTGGGCCATTTGGGGTGTGCACAGTAGCACTGCATGTTACCACTCTCAACTCAGTGGTAACTTTTAAATAGCAGCTTTTGAAATACCACCATCAAGTTACTTAAGCATTTACCCTTCCCCCAATATAACTTGCCAAACACAAAACTAATAAAATATATAATAAATAAATGAATACAGTGCTTCAAACATAAGGTACTGCTAGTTTTTCATATAACATGAGAGATATGCAACATGGAATAATTCCAGTCTGACAGAATTCCACTGAAACTTTAGAATTTCTGATTCCAAATCTGATTTAATTGGAATCCTAAGTCCCAAATCCTCATTATTTCTACTGTACAGTATGTTGAAAGTTACCAAAATGCCTTGAGTTTGTGAATTATGGTACTTTCAGAATTAGGATTTTCAAATGGCAATCCTAATTCTCAAAAAAAGGATTGGAATCTGATAATTCTGATTCTGCAATTCTGAGCTTCCCTGCATAATAAATTTTATACTGGTATTTTAGTTACTTGTAATTTTTGACCAGGAAAGGCGCACTGAGCTTGCTTTCAGGTGCATCCATGGGGTGGGTGGACCTGTTTTATTGACAGGGGGATGCTGGCCATGACATCAGGGAAATTCCAAATTCCCCTGCTCTTCTTTGACACATGCCATAGGATCTTTTACTTCCACCTGGAAAGTGACCAGAAATGGGCAGAAGGGACCTCAGTTTAATATCTCATCCAAAAGATGGCACCTCACCAGTACAGCACCCACTCGTAATGCACTGCAATGTCAGTAATGGGTATTATCCCAAGTACCTGGTGTGGAGCTAGTGTATGCAGTTGCTACAACAACTTTGCAGCAATGTCGCCGATGCCAGCAACATTGACACATCACTGTAAAGTCAACTCAGAACCCCAGCATTATTTCCCAAGGTCCTGAACCCCTTCCCCAAATCAGCTCTGACTCGGAGTTGATTATATTAAGTTGGGGGTGTGGTGGGCACAGCTCCCTGCATGGGGGGTGCTGGGGGCACAGGCCCCCACAGCAAAACACCTTTGTCCTCCCATGGCACAATGCTGATCGCAATTGCAATCAACATAGTGGTGTCAGGGAAACATTACGCTGTCAAGAAATTGTCGATGTGGCATCATAGATCCTGGAGCTAGAACCCGCAACCTTCCAATCTTCTGGCTCCTGATGTGAGCATGCTACCAGCTGAGCCACTGACACTACTGAACTGTATAAAAAAGGCAAAACATTACCTACTGCCAGGAGCTTCTTCAAATGTTTCACTCTTGAGACTGACAAGTACTGTAATTAACTTTTATAACATGGGGTCAAGAGGATCACTTACCTGATTGGAGGAAACGCATCACCCGACTGCATTAATGCATGATAAATTCACAGTTAGTGTTAGGTGACCACTAAAGCAACATCCCTGGGCATGGCAGTACTCATTATTTTGTGGCAAAGTAAAGTGAGCCAGGCAACCATTAATCACAGTGAAATCCATGGGTGAGAGGGCACAGAGCATGACTTTTATTTATTTATTGAAAAGTTTGACCAAAGGAAAGGCACACTGAACAATTTAAAATTGCTCATTTCACAGAGTATCCTGGGGAAGGAGAACATGGAAGTACAGTAATCAAAAGCACATTTCCATGCAGTTTCATAGAAAAGTATATATACAATAATCAGCAACACATTTCCAAAAGTAATATAAAACAGAGAAGCAACATAGTAAAAAAACAAAACATCAGTTAGTAGCATTAGATAATCATCGGGATTTGATGTGAGAGGAGCAAATTAACAGCACTGCAGACTTAATAAACAGAATGCAGGCAAGGAAGTGCAATAAAGTACATTGGTTTCTCCTCACATTCAGTGTTAGGCTGGGAAAGGGGATGGGGAAGCCAGAGGGGAAACTAGGAGGAGTGAGGAGCCAGAGGGGAAATAAGGAGCAGCTGCAGGATGGAGACAGGAAGTTGAGGAGGGAGAGTGAGATGGACCATGGGGAGGAAGAGTGCCTGATTTGATCAGGCATTGAGTTCCAGCTTAGGGAACCTGTAGGAGAACAACGATTGGCCTATAGAGTTGGTGCGCCGTGGTATAGCTAGGGTGCAAGAGTCGCTGTATCTGAGAGAGAGAGAGAGAGAAGCAGAGGGGCAGGAGGACAGTGAGGAGGCAAGGTAAGGGGAAGTATGTCAAACCAGAATTTAGAGACACATCTTATGCAGTGGGCTAAACAGTGGTTTTCCAGGGAAGGAAAAGCTAGACAGCGATATAGATCACAGTGGTAGGTAAAGGAAGGGGCATCCAGAGCAAAATGACAGAAAGCATTGAAAAGGGTGTCCAATCTGGTTAAGGAAGACTTTGGTGCGGCACTGTAGACTACATCACAGTAGTCAAAGATGGGTAGTATCATCTTCTGGATGATCTTCTGCCTGGCCTGTAAAGGTAGGCAGCTTCGGTTCCTGTAAAGGGCACCTAATTTGGGGTGCAGCTTTTTCAGGATGGAGTCTATGTGTCCAGTGAAGTTTAGGTGCTGGTCTACCCAGACCCCAAGATACCTAAAGGAGGAGGTGTCCTCCAGGGTGGAGCCATCAAGGGTGTGGAAGGAGGGAAATTTAGTTAGCCTAGAGAGTCTCTGCCTAGGGCCAAAGGTCATGGAGACTGTTTTCTTGGTGTTGATGAAAAGCTAATGGGAGCTTTGCCATTGCTGAACTTTCTCAAAGTCATGCTTAAATGTGGAAGTGACATCAGTTGGCAATTGGTCTGAGTATGAAAAGACAGTATCATCAGCATACATATGGATGGAGGCAGAGGTGAACACTGATGGGAGGTCATTAAAGAATATGGAGAATAGTAGGGGGCCAAGGACTGAGCCTTGGGGTACGCCAGCATTAATCTGGAGTGGGGGGAGGTGGAATCAGCAATTTTGACTGACTGTTAGATAGAAGCTAAACCAGTTTGTGGCTGAATCAGACAGGCCTGAAGATCACAGATTATCTAGGAGGAGAGGATGGGAGACAGTGTCAAAAACCTTTGCAAGGTCAACAAAGATTGCATCTAGTCTGGTTTATTCTGTTCCCATGCTACTAGCCCCAGTTATTGTTACTACTGGCTTAGCCTCTGCTTCCCCACTCCCCACTGTCCTACTTGCCCCCTCCACAGTAGGCCCCCTTGCCTTATCTGCTTCTCCCACCACAGCTGGCTCCCCCTCACCCTCTTGCTTGATCTTCCACTGCAACCCTATTAATTCACTGCAACTGTATTAGTAACTGTGATTGTCTATGTCAATCCATCAGGGTGTTGGCAAAAGTGTTGTTTTTATTACTGTATCTGACTCATCAATGTATGCTGAATGTTACTGTTTGTTTATTTTACTGATTTTTCCACCTAATTGTACCCCACCCCTCCCCCAGGTTGCACTGGGAGATGAACACTTTATTGCTCATTGTGCCTTCCTGGTGAAACATTTCAATAAATAAAAAAAATAAATAGATGTGATTAAACCACTGTCCAAACCTGAGAGTATGGAATTGGTGAGACTAAGTAAGGCAGTGGTAGTGGAGCAATCTATCCTAAAACTAGATTGGTAGGGAGTGACAAAGGCAGAGTCAGAGAGGTAAGAGGCAAGTTGTGAGAGGACTAGGTGCTCCTGAAGCTTAGTGAGAATAGGTAAGAGAGAGATTGGCCAATGGTTCCCAGCCATAGAAGGGTCACCTCCCTTGGGTAGTGGGAGAACTACAGAGTGCTTCAATGGGTCAGGGATGGAGGTAAGTGAGAAGGAAAGGTTTAGTAAGGCAGAAAGTGGTGAACAAATGGCATGAACATGGAGGAAGAGAAGTCTGGGGTCAAGGCCATCAGGTGAGGAACACTTAGAAGGGTTGAAAGTGAGGAGAGCATTTAGAGTATCATGAGGTGAGACTGGAGAAAAGGAGAAGAGGTCACTAGGGAGGGTTCTTGGGTGTGAGTTAATGCAGACAGACGCAACTGGTTGGGTAGGAGGAAGAGAAGATAGTAAAGCAGCAGCACATGAGGTAAAGTAAGAGCTGAATTCAGTGACAACTGAGAGATAGGCAGACGTAAGGGCATTATTGACACAGATGAGTGGAGTTTTGGATTTAGAGGGGGGAGAGAAGAGGGAGTTAATGACTTTCCAAAAGTTTGACGGGGTACATATGTTAGCATCAAAGGTAGATCTAAAGTATTTAGACTTAGCAAGACTTTCATCCTTGGAGCAGGCATTTCTGAGGGCTCAATATCTGTCACAGTCAGCATTTGAGTTAGAGACTTTGTGATACTTTCAAACCCGGTCTCGAGCTCTCATACATGCCATCAATTCTGCTGTGATTCACAGGAGGTGGTTTCTGTGTACTCAGGTGTGCTTAAAGGGTGCATACTTGTTCCAGATGTTAAGAAGTGGCCTTGGAAATAGTCCAGGGCTTTGTTAACTGTAGTAGCAGAGGAAATAGGAAACCAGTCAGTGTGGGTTAGGTCACATAGGAGGTGGGTAAGGTATAGGGATATATATGAGCAGATAAGCAATGTTTTATGCAGGGCTTTTGGGTGGTGGAGTTTTCAGACCAAGTAGATCATATGATGGTCACTGACTGCATCCAGGAGGAGGCCTGATTTGATTACTCTGTGGACATGTGCAGTAGGGCCTAATCGATGACTGAGTGGTTGCCTGATTTAGTATTTAGTTGGGATGGCTCATGAATCAATTGCATACAGTTAAGGTCTGCAATGTTGTTACACAGCTTGGATAGGGAGGGAGCAGGCCACTTTTGGTTAAAGCCGCCTAGTATATAGAGTTTGCCATTTGATGTGAGGGTAGAAATTTGAGAGAGAAGATTAGAGGCAATAGTAGGGGAGAGCCTGGGTGGCAGTAAATCCCAGCAACATAGATTGATATGGAGTAAGGCATGTAGAGCATGAAGACAAGGGCTTCGTAAGCTGTAGGGACTGATACATATGGGACCAGGGTAGTATGAATGGAGGATGAGGTGTAAATAGCTACACCACCACCCCTGACTGTGCAGTCTTGCTGGTGATATTGTAGCCAGGGATGTATATACTGGGATGAGATGTTTTATTATTTAACCAGGTTTTGGTTATTATGAGGAGGTCAGGGGCCAGTGATAGTGATAGTGCTAGGGGTTGAAGCAGGACTAGTTTAGGTAGTAGACTTCTTATGTTAAGGTGGAGGATTTTAAGACCACGAGAGAGGGCCGGCATGTTGGAGGCTGGGGAGGGTGTGTGTGGGAGAAGGGCCACCTGCATGTTTGATAGATGGGGGCTAGGGGTAGGGTTCATATTGCTGGTGGATAGTAGGAGAAGGGAGATGATTATAAAGTGGAGCTTTGAACTTTTGTACCATTACTTAGATGTGACCAGGCTATAGGGGGTACGCAGATAGTAAGAGGAAGTGAACCAGATAGATAGGGAGCACAGGAGCACATAGGAGTTAGGGACAGAAGAGAAGGATGCACTGGGTGGAAAAGTAAGGTGAGCCCAAAGTTGTGGGAATGGAGTGGGGGGATCCCAACATTGGGATCAAAGGGGCTGAAATTAGAGGAAGAGAATAAGCAAGAGGGGTTACTGAGGGTTTATTTAGGAGGTTCACATTGGTAGGTGACATGGGAAGAAGTGAGATAGTAAAGAGAGTAAGGAGAAGTAGGCAGCTTATTTGTAAAGTCAGCATTCTGTGGTGCGCGAGGGCCAAGCAAGAAGGTTTATTTTTTTTTTTTCAGATGACTTGGAATGGTTAGGGAAAAGCAATTCAGTAATGCCTAGTTAAGTGACAGGTCTAGACAAGGTGGAGTAGAAACCATAAGCAGAACCTAGTTTAAAGTCAGATGATGTGTCAGAAAGATAGTAAGATTCTTGCCCTTTGAGTAGTGCTGACTTAGGAACAGTGCCCTCAAGTGGTTGAGATGTATAACTTGCAAATGGAAAAGTGGGGAGAGAAAAAAATAGATATATTTAAATGCATAAGGCAGGAAAAAACACTCCAAAAATGGCTATAGTTTCCTACTCTAATAATTCAAAAATGGTTGTAATTCCCTACACTAATAATTCAAATTCAGCAGTGAGTACATTGGGCTCATTACAGATTCAGTTGCAGAGGTTAGGAAAAGAAAATAAATTTAGGCAGCAGAGAGATGCGCTCCAAGGGAAGGAGCCAGACAGTTAAAATCCCCAGGAGCTGAAACAAAACAGGGAGAGACGGAGTGCTGAATCGTCCTATAGTAGACCCAATTCAGGCACCATCCACCAACTTAGTTCATGGCTAGCAAGTTGGGCTAGAGCTACTTTCCCAAAGTGTACCTGGATCCTTTCTCTTGAGGGCGGGCTGGGGAGTGCCCTGAGGCCTGCTGTGTTCAGTGCCAGATCTCTAGTGCAGAAGATGGCACCTGCTCAGTGCAATCTTGGATCCTTGCTCTTGAGGGTGGGCTGTGGAGCACCCTGCAGTCAGTTGCATTCAGTGCTGGACCGCTAGTGCAGAAGATGGAGCCCACTCAGGGCAATCCCAGATCCTTGCTCTTGAGGGCGGGCTGGGGAGTGCCCTGCAGCCGGCTGTTGTGAAGCAGCCTGGCTAATCACAGTAATGTGAAATCTTTATGGACACAGCTTTGTGGCAGTAAGGATGCACTCCCTGGGACAGAGCATGATGGGGTTAGCTGACATCCTGGCAGGAGTGGGGGATGGACCATGGGGACTAGAACATCATGTCTCTCAGGAGGGCATGGCATGGGGAACACAACCAATCTCTCTCTCTCCCTGCTGCCAGCACAACAGAAGCTGCGATCTGTTGTTCTCACTCCCCATGTCACAGGATGGTATATTATGCATTATTAAGGGGAAGAGAACCATCATTACATGGGGTACTTTGACAGTGAGTCAGAGCTCTCTCACACATTAAAAACATTTGTATACATTTCTCCAACCTGTTGTCATCAGGTTGCTACCATTCTTCCCCGCTACCAACACTCACTGAAGCTATCTCCTGGGGAGCTCAATGGCAGCACAGCTGAAAGGACACTGTCTCGCTGTGTGACACTTGGGAGAGGGGACTCTAGGTGCACAGCAGATGGGGATACAGTTCATTACACATTGACATGCCTGTCCCACTGTCATGTCCCAGGGACTATATTCTGATATGCAAACAGAAGGGCAAAACCCCATCAGCAAAATCCCCCACAGTGACAGTTTTGACAAGATTCAGAAGCTTGTCACTGTAGAATTCTATGAAATTTTTCCATTTTATGACTTTCGTTCCTCCTTCACATTAACTCTGAGTGGAGTTAACAATTCTGAAGAAGGGAGGGTGCAGGGGGCATAGCCCCCCTATAGACAAAAGACTGATGTCTAACAGGTGAAATTTCACCTGTCAACATTGAGGATGTCTCTATGCCGCACGTCGACAGCAATGTTGTTGTGTCAACATAGGTAAACCACGCATCCTTACTGCCACTAAGCTGTGTCTGCAAGGATTTCACATTACTGTGATTAGCTGGGCTGCTTCTCAATGTTCACACTCAGTGCCCTCTCTCCCATGGATTCCACCATGATTAATGGCTGCCTTGCCCATTTTACTTTGCCACAAAATAATGAGTACTGCCATGCCCAGGGATTTTGCTCTTGGGGCTGCCTATCACCAACTGTGCATCTATCATGTATTAAAGTACAGTCAGGTGGTGCCTTTCCTTCAGCTGGGTAAGTGATCCTCTCAAACTCATGTTACAATCCCCACTAACCCCATACCCTGTCGTGGATTATTGGTTATGTAATACATGGCTATGTTGTTTCAGTGGCTTCTACCAGTTGTGCGTAACATAGGATAAGCAAAATGTTTAGCGAGCATTAAGAATGTTCAGTGCAAACTTAGCTGTGAACTCATTAGCAGCTTACAGTCAGAAATACAGTGATTCAGTGTGGCAATCAGTTTTGATTTGAACCTTCATTTCTTTTTGAACTGAACCTTAGAAAACTGATCTATAGAAGTTAAGTACTGAAACATGCTATCAAACAAATTATAAGAAAAATAAGCAAAAACACCAAACTGTTGAAAACCCACTGGTTCACACATCTTGTAGATGCTGGAACATCAGTGAGGCCATTGAGTTTTGCTCTTGTACCCAGTGATGTCATAACACTCACTAGGTGTGTCAAGGAATTTGTTCTTCACAAGTTGGTGTTATTTATTCAATATGATCACCTGTAACTAGGGGTTTGGCAGCTTGATACAGCTGCTGTAGATCTGTTCTCCTTAAAGGTCCAGAACTTTGGAAAAGACAGAACAAAATACATTCATGCAATTAAGTCAATACTTAGAAAAAAAAATACAATGCATGTATTTTCAGGTTCCCCTCAACACACTTCTTTCCTAATCTGATCCAAAGGGGAAAGTGAAGTCTACAATATTTTTCCTTGAAGAACAAGTACAGGTACAATTGTTATGGCTGCATGGGATGTCACCATGCTGATATATTGCTATGAGTAGGAGAAAGGACTGTGAAAACACTTGACAGGATTTCAAGACTGTGGTTTTTCACTGAGTTGTTTGGTGTGGACATGACTCACATTACTCTGCTGTTTTCTCCATTTACTACAGTGGTGTGTTTGTGTCTGCCCCTCCCACACCCCTGCCTGAACTAGATGCACTATTTCAATGATGGTCTGAGCATTTCAGTTACATACTTCGAATATCACTTTGTTTTAAGTTATTTTAGAGCCCCTTTAAAAAGAGCTTTAGGAAGAAATTGCTCTGCTTGCTATTGAAACACAGCTTTAGGCAGTAATTGCTCTGAGTCATTTTGGGGACATACAGGATAAATAGCTTTATGCATAGTGCTAACTCCACTGATTTTCACAATGTAAGTGTTTTCTAAAAATGAGGCTGTTTTATAAAGAAATCTGCTCTTGAAAAAGTGTAGCGTGAAACAGAACTGTGTCCACTACAGAGCTGGTTGCATTCCTGGCAAATGTAACTTGAGTGGTCTGTTGTAGTTAGCCTTGTCTGCAGTTAACCCCTTTCAGTTCTGGCCCCAGCTCTGCTGTTGACTTGTCAGAGCATCTTAGAAATGGAGATTATAAGAAGTCATTTGTTTGTTAGCTGCTACTGCTTTTGTAGACCTCTTTTTAACGCACACTGAGCTATCTTTGAAAAAAAAAAAAACAGATGCAGGTGCAATAGTCAGAAAAAGTGTTGCCTGACCTCTTAAAAGTGAGATTTCCAATTTCCCCCTTCCAACTTATTCTGCAGCTTATGAACTGAGAGTTTTGTTTACTGCTCAGGCAAAAGAAGGAACCTACTGAAAATGAGATACTGCAGCTAAGCTGCATACCTCTCAGCCATTTATTGCCCAAATGTGTGACAAATGGGCAACATGTGTGACATATGATCAAACACAATGGAAACAAGGGCACTAATGATTATATTGTTTGCTGATTACAGCGCATCATAGATTACTATGAATTTATGCTTTAAATATCATTGAGCAATGTGGAATATTGCCTTCTCCATGTGTGACAGAGGGTTTCTGAGAGGTAAAATGAGTGATGTACCTCATAATGTGTGACAGTTGAGAGGTATGCTGAGCTGGGCTATTCAGGGAAAATAATCTCCCCATTAGGGGCAAATAATCCCCCCCAAAAATCAAAAAATAAGTCATATGCATTTAATTAAAGTCATTTGTGGTGCTGGGACACCATGCAACTTCTAGTGCAAAAATGGTGAACCTGGAGTCGATGACGGTGGGGGTTTTAAGTTTGAATCCCACCACTACCTCTGGTTAACTGTGCGACTTTCAGCAAGGCATTGGACCTTCCAAGGCTTCCTGTGGATTTTGTGAATTTAACTTCATGACAAGCCATGCCTCACAATCTTCTGTCACTGAAATGTGGGGCACATCGAATATCTGAAATGTGAGATAATGTGAGACACTGTCCTTCAGCATGTGGGACATATGATTAAATGGAGCCACAAGCGCAGAAGTGGGAGGTATGGAACAAGCCTCAATGACAGTACCTGGAGAAAGAAAGGAGGGGAATCAGCATCAACACCAACTGGAGTTAGCCGACTATCTGCAAGTTTACCCCTTGCAGTCCTGGTCCCAGCTCTGCTACAAAAATAATAAAAATAATAAAGAAATAAAACACAGATCCCTTTGACAGCCCACCCAAGCTGCCCTAATCAGCCTGATCCATTGAAGTTAGCTGACTGTCTACAAGTTAACCCCTTGTAGTCCTACTCCAAGTTCTGCCACACAGCAGTGCCACCTCTTCCTTTGCAAAGGAGCAGCTGGCTTGTCAGAGCAACTATACAAGAAGCCTTAATAATTCAGGCATCCTGCCCCTTGCCAGACTTTGATGCTTGTGAAACTTCTTAAGTTCCGGGCAAAATGCCTTTTTGCACTCGTGGTGCTAAATGATGCTTCGGCTGAGATTTGAACATTTTCACCTACTGGGTTCATGAGGTGTGGTGATAAGAAGACTGTTGGAAATGTGGGGTTAAAATCTCAAAAAACAAGAAAGTTATGAAGCAACATTGAAATTCTTCAATGTTTGCTTATAAATTTACTACTGGTATTTTTCCAGATTCAGACCCCATATTTTCAACATAGCCTTTTTAAACCCACATCATGAACAAGGCAGGAGTAATTCTTCAGACCCCCTCCAAAACCTTATTTTTTACTACACACACAGAGCAGCTCGAAAGTAATTTTATAAGTATGAAATAATTCTGTAATGCTGCTAAACCCAGGACCTCAGGGGCAGCAGCAAAGCACCATGCTGGGGGTGAATGCAGAACCACATTACTTTTATATGGACCACTTGCATCTCATAATAGTAGAACAAATGATGCCAGAAAAAGATCTGAAACAGAATCTACAGCTTTTTAGTGCTTATACAGGAATGCTTATGTTTTGCTTTACATAAGTACAGTGGATATTGAGTAACTGAACATTGTCATGGAAGCTGATGCATCTTCCCCCTTTCCCATGTTCTCTGCTAGGGCTGTTTTGATCTGGCTATATAGGTAGATTCTTCATCCTCCTCCCCATGTTCTGTGTTAGGGCTGTTATGATCTGTCTGTAAAGGAAGGTCCCTTCCCCCCATATTCTGTGCTAGGGCTATTTTGATCTGGCTGTATAGGTAGGTCCCCCTTGTTCTATGCTGTGGCTGTTTGGATCTGGATGTATAGGAAGATTCTCCCCACTCCCTGTATTCTGTGTTAGGGTTGTTTTGATCTGGCTGTATATGTAGATTCCCCTCCCCCATGTTTGTGCTAGGGCTGTTTTGATCTGGATGTGTAGAAAGGTTCTCCCTGCCCACTGTATTCTGTGCCAGGGTTGTTTTGATCTGGCTGTATATGTAGGTCCCCCGTGTTCTGTGCTAGGGCTGTTTTGATCTGGCAGTATAGGTAGTTTCTTGAATTACACTAACACACCTGACCGCTTATGTGTGAACCTTTCAAATACCACTGAGTTCTACAGACATGCTGGACTCTTCACAGGGATGGTCTTATCAATGAGCATGCAAAGTAATCAAAGATTAAGCTATCTTCAAGCGTATTGTATTTTAAATATCACCCAACTAGGGATCTGAGGTTTGAGCAGACTTGATAGACTGTAAGGCCTAATCTGCTGGCAATTAGTATATTATTAACTATTATATTGTATGTGTCTGTGATAGATTTCATTATTGTCTCACTATAAGATATTCATAAATATTGAGGTTTGCCTATTTGTAGATGATGCCAGATCTGCAACACAGTAGACACTCCAGAGGGGGTCAAAAGAATGAAGAGGGATCTGGGAAAACTGGAAAAATGGTCCAAAGTGTGGCAATTAAAACTTAATGCAAAGAAGTGTAAAATCATGCACCTGGGCAAAGAAACCCTGCAGAGAGCAACAGGATGGGGGGGGCGGTGGGAGGGGTGCTGACAGTCACCAGGGAAGAAAGGGATTTAGGGATAATCATTTCAGATGACTTAAAAGTGGCCAAACAGTGTAACAAGGCTGTTGGGAGGGCCAGTGGGATGTTGTGGTGCATAGAAAGGGGTATCACTAGCAGAAGAAGGGAGGTGGAGATGCCATTGTACAAAACGCTGGTGAGGCCTCATCTAGAATATGGTGTTCAGTTCTGGAGACCACATCTTTGCAAGGACATAGGGTAGAGGCAGTCCAGAGAAAGGCAACCAAGATGGTGCAGGGTATACATGCAGGCTTGCATCAGAAAACATATGAGGACAGATTAAAAGACCTCAATATGTATACACTGGAAGAGAGGAGAGAACAGGGGGATATGATAGAGACCTTCAAGTATCTTAAAGGCTTGAACAAAGTGCAGGTGGGTGACATCTTTCAGTACAAGAGTTGTATAAGGACAAAGGGGCACGATGTGAGATTGGCGGGGGCAGCATAATTTGATGAAGTTTTTCTTCATGGAAAGGGTGGCAGATGCTTGGAATAGCCTGACCCAGGAAGTGGTGGGTGCTAACACAGTGGAGGGATTTAAGCATGCATGGGATAGACATAAAGTAGCCCAAGATGTGGGGAAGAGAGGCGAAAGCCAATGACCAAGTAAGGTCAGTGGCTGCTGATGCAGGCAGGGAATACGGGCAGACTAGGTGAGCCTAGTGGTCCTTATCTTCCATCAACTACTATGTATGTTAGTATGTATATTACTATGTTAATGTCAGTGAGGTCCAGTTCCTAGCACTCTCGCCTAGGAGTCAGACTCATAGTAATCATTTGTTAAAGGAAATAGGAAATGATTTTTGCATATTTAACTGCCCTTCCATTTTCATTTCCATGCCAGTTATGTATTCTGATATGCTTTGATGATTTTATGATAAATAAATAATGTAGCTTTGGGGTGCCCTAAGATCTACATTGAGTTCCACTCTCCTCACCAGCTACTGCTCTTGATTTTCATATCTCTAAGACATTCTGTGACATCGCAGACTCCCATTCTATGCCATTCATCTGAAGGGGATGGAAAGGAGTTTGTGATGTCATAGAATGTTCAGGCAGTATGAAAAGAGACAGCAGCAACTGCTGAGCAGAGAGGGATTCAGGGTAGTTACAAAAGCAACAAAATTAGATTATTAATTTAACAAAAAAGATCAAAAGTATATCAGAATACTGGGTATCCAATAAAAGAACAACATGAGGGCATCTAGGGGAGTAAAAACCATTTCGTATCACACACAGAACTTGAGCTGACATCTAAAGCTGACATTGCAGTGTGGAACTGGTGGTCTTGCTGATGCAGGGACAGGGGATGAATAACTATGGATCACCCCCCAGCAGTACACTGAAAAATGGGGATAAGAAACCAGGCAGCATAGGTTGGGGGTGAGTATATAGTGGTAGTTGTAGAAAGGTTTCTCAGTACTGAGGTATACCTGGAGACACTGAGGCAGAATCACATTACAGTCAGTGCAAATTGTAACTTGAGTGCCTCAGTGGTAACTCAGTGGTACCTTGAGGTACCTAGAAGTAGGCAAGTGTAAAAGGGGGATAAGAAACAAGGCAGCATATGTACCACCCATATCACATATTTGTGGAAGAGGTAGGGTACCACACATTGATAAAATCAAAAACCTCATGACTCAGTCAAAGCACACCAACCATTGCAACAAGGTCTAGAGAGTGCCGGGCTCTTATGTGGCTCAAAAGGTTTGGTGAAGCAGTCGCTTACTTTTCTCGGCTATATCACTATGGATCTATGACATTGCATTGGCAACATCTTGGCGACATGACCCTACAGTGAGGGATTTATGTCAACCATAAATTGCAGTTGACATAAATCCATCAGAGAAACTCTTTGGCCCAGATATTCAAAAGGGTTGCACATGGCTCAACAGTGTTGCGCCATGCGCAACCCACTGATGCACCCCAGCACGAAATTCAAATGGAAATTGTGCCTGGCACAAATCCCGATGCTCCAGAGCGCATTAGTAATGTATGCAGGCGCAAGTAGGGGGGGGCATGCCCATGCATACTCTGCACATCCTGATATTCAGCCCGGGATGTGCTGAGCCATGCATGCGCAACTCCTACCTGCGCTGCACAAAGTTGATCCCCCAAAAAAAAGGAGCAACAGCTGGCCACCCACAGGTGAGCTGCTGTATTGCAGGGCACAACATGGCAGCTGACACCTGTGAGTGGCCACCCGAGCTCCGGCTGCACCTCCTTGGTGGCACCCCCCATGTCTGATCACGAGCATTGTTATGATAAAATAGAATCCTATATCCCTGGTGGTCCAGTGGACTGCTGTCAGCCCGATCGCGGGCTTAAGTAAATAAAATGAATCCTATATCCTGGTGGTCCAGTGGACCACTGTCTGCCGATGCTGGATTAAATAAAAAAAAGTCCCATATCCCTGGTGGTCCAGCAGACCCGCTCCCCACCCCACTGATCCCGCTCCCCAGTCAGGTGGCGGCGGCAACCCACCAGCCTGCTGCCCCACTGCCACGCCGACTGACACCGTCCCGGTGGGCTGTATGCCCATCGGTCCACAGCGTGAGCCAGTGGGTGCGGCAGTCATACCGTTGTTACATATTCCAGATATGTGAATGGATCCATTCATATCTGTAATGTGTACAAGTATAGCTGCATGCCCATTGACTCATGCTGTGGATCAATGGCAACAGCCTCACCGATGGTGTCAGTCAGTGAGCGGTGGGGCGGCAGGGGATGGTGCTGCTGCCCACCGCTGACTGGGGGATCAGGGCGGTGGGGATCAGTGGGCGGGTGGGGAGGGGTCCGCTGGACCACCAGGGATATGGGAATCAGTAATATTTTACTTAAGCCCGTGATCAGGCTGACGAGGTCCACTGGACCACCAAGGCAAAAGGAATCAGTAATATTTTACTGAAGCCCATACCGGCTGACAGTGGTCCACTGGACCACCAGGGATATAGGAGTTTTTATTTATTTTACTAATGCCTGCGATCGGGCAGTGGGGAGCTGTTACCCGCTGCAGGCGTCAGTCCCTGGCGGCTGCTGCCTGGCTTGGCGCAGGTGCAAGTTGTCGGGATCGGTGCACCTGCATGCAAATGGAACCATAATGACACTGAAATGGCCCCATTTGCGCCTTGCATACATTACGGCCCATTTGCTGTGCAGTTGAATATCGATGGTTGTTCGCCCTAGCACAATGGAACTTGTGCTGCTTGCGTCCTCACTCTCTGGCACACTGCGCTGGCGCAATGCCAATGTGTCCCGCGACCGCGGGTGGCCAGGTGTGATATTCAATGATGCTGAGCCATGGTGCAGCTCCGTTGAATATCGCCCAGTCAACACCCCTGCACAGCCGAGTTGAGCTGCGCCCAGGCTTGCACCACAGCCTGGCACAGTTTGAATATCTGGCCCTCTGTTTTTATTGTCATCAGGGAGTGAGTGGAATTATCTGTTTTTTGTGACCCAAACCCAAATTTGGAAGCCAAATGTGTTAGAGGTAATCTGATTTATTTTATACTAGCTCAAGTGCAATCCATAATCCCGGTTTTAGTACCTCACATGACTCCCACAGTGTTTTGAGTCATTGGACAAGAAAGGTTTACAATTAACTGAGGTGTATCACTCATTAGAAAAGAATGTTCAGTTATTCAATTGCCATTTTATTGAAGCAACATAGGCTTGGAAAGAGAAAAGAAAGCTACTATATAAGCAATTAGCAAATAATTATGCAAGCAGAGTGGTTCCTGTCTGTACACATTAGTACAACCTTGATAATAACAGTCTTTTGGGGAGGGCCTGCTAAATTAATCTCTTTGCAGCTTCCAATAATGTGTAAACAATTCATTAAGCTATTCCTGAGAATCATAACATCCAATAAAGTCGTCATGAGATGGTATATTGATTGTAAGCTGGTTTCTGTAATGAGTGAAGAGACGAGACAATAAGAGTTTAACAGGTCTTAGCAAGAGCTATGAGCACACCTCTGCCACTTTTAACCAACTGTCTCCAGCTAACACTTATTTCCAGTCCCTTTCACTTGCCATAGATCAAGACATTCCATAGGCTAGTAGCTTTAGACAGTGTATTGCTTGACAAGGAAGCATCTTCAGGCAAACATAAGGTGAATTTCTCCTGGTGGTACTTCACTGTAGGTGGCTCCTGTGTCTATGTGCATGGAAGACAGATGAAGACTCAGTGTTCTTTCTTTCTTTCTTTCTCCTGTCAGCTGTGGTTAGGTGTTAGGAAGATATGGTATTGTTAGATGTTGAAAATACCACTTGATGAGATGGCAGCAAGATGTTCAGAAATGCTAGGTATATCCCTGGTGATGGTCTAATGCAAAACTGGTCTGAGATTGTTTCATTGTTTCTGCCAGCATCTCTGTGAGGGGCAATCACCTAGAATGTACATTGCCTAACCGTGTTGATACTGCGATAAATATGATTGGTATCTAAGGTATTTTGCTGTTTGGTACATATTTTTTGATGGTGGTGGTGGTGCTCCTGCTATTTCTGATTTTCTCCAGATGTCACCTGAAAAGAAAGCCCCTAATCCTACAGAATGAAAGTTTCCCTATCTAATGAACCTGGCTGGCCCCTACTCTACTTTTATCACCATTTTGGGGTTTGCAGCAACATTAGAAATCTTTGAGAAGTACTGCATCCTGTCACTACTTCACAGTACTAACTATGTATACAGTGCACTCAAGCTCAAATGTTTATTGGATGCATTTCAGAACAGCTGAAGTCCTCAGGTTGGAAACATGCATTGTTGTTCTTCCTTAAAGAGTGATTAGCTTAATTAGCACATGCATGTCTACACATCTATTGGATTCACACTCAAGGCAGGATTCACAAAAGAGATGTGCTGAGTGCAACTGAGATGCGCCGGCACAAAGCGAAAATGTGCCAATGATCAATTCACGCAGAGGGCAAATGTGTCAGTGCAACCCAGATGCCCTGCGCCAAAGAAGAAGTGCCATAGGTGCATCAAAATGACATGCAGTGCATAAACAGGGGGCGTACCCATGCATACGCAGCGCAACATGATTCACAGTGCAAACAAACAGCGCAACTACAGAGCAAATCCAGAGCAAATGCCAAATGCACCATAAAAAGATAAGTATAAAAGAAGCAGACTTAAGTCCAAGCCACCTGCAGGCCATTGTCAGAACAGCAACACCTGCACACTGTCAGAGAGAGGGGTGTGTGAGTGAGACAGTGCAAAACAGAGTAAGAGAGTGAGAGAGAGTGTGACACAGACAGCCGGAGAGCCAGGGACACCAAACAACAGCATGGACCCAGCACCAGTTGCTATATTTGGAGCACTATTGAGGATGAGGAGACGGGGAGGAGGAAGGCACAGTAGGTGGCCTGACCCACGGCAGTATTGTGCCAGGCTGTCATTTGAGCAACTGACAGCTGTGGAGACAGTCATCAGATACCACCTGAACAGGGCCATTCTGAGGCAGCTCTGTGTGCTGTGCCATGACGAAATGCAGGCACCCACTGCATGAGGTAATGCCATTTCGGTAGAGACCAAGGTGACAACAGTTATGTGCCTGCTCACCATGGGTACCTTCCATAGGCCTACAGAGGACACCACTAGCATATCACAGGCCTCCACTTCCTGGCTCCTCACAAAGTTCCTCACCGCACTGCTACCACATGCTTCAGAATACATCCATTTCCCTAGCATGCAGACAGAGTGGACAGAAGCCATGCAGAGGTTCTACAGGGTGGCATGCATGCCAGGCATCATAGGGGCCATTGACTGCATCCATGTGGCAATCCGCACACCACCTGGTGAGGACACCATAGTATACATCAACTGGAAGGGCTACCACTCCGTGAACTGCCAGGTGGTGTGCAATGCCTCGGGGCACATCAGCAATGTCTGTACAACACACCCTGGGAGCACACATGATGCCTTCATCTGGCACCAATCAGCCCTCTGCAGGAGGTTCAAGACAGGGGACTAACTGAATGGCCATCTCGTAGGTGCGTGTGACATGGGCACAACAGCACAGGCGGGCACCAATGGCAGGACATGGGGAGCAGGCAGTGTGCAGCAGGTGCATGGCAGTGCATGCACATGGGCCATGGGACATCACAAGTGTGCAAGGGCAGACACAGGCAAGCACATGTTTGCACATAGTCACTGCACACCACACATGAGGCAATGACAGGTCGATGCCAGTGTGTCACTGACACGGACACCACAGTCAATAAGGCAAGCAACCACCATCGGTGAAGGGATGCATGATATCAGGAAAGGTGGAAGGGGGAGGCACTGGTAGGGGAGTGGGACAGGTGCACACACCACTGAGAACAGAAGCAATGACAGGGTGCATGCCACACAAGTCTGCAATATAATAATGGACACCATTTTCCCACCCACAGGTGATTCAGTGTACCCACTGAGGTCCTGGCTCCTAACACTCTACCGATGACCCGGAACAGAGGTGGAGGAGCGGTACAATGAGGCACACATCACTAGGTGCACCATCATAGAGTGTGTCTTTGGCATGCTGATGCAGTTCTGGTGTCTGAGTAGGTCAGGTGGTACCCTACAGTATAGCCCTGAGAAGGTCTGTGGCAAACAGGATGTTGGGATGCATCGTAAGGGGGATCACCTCTAGGAGCAAGGAAGTAATTTTGCCGCTGTACAATGGACTGGTTAGACCACACCTTGAGTACTGTGTGCAGTACTGTAGACCACACTTGAAGAGGGACATACAGCTCCTGGAGAGGGTACAGAGGAGGGCAACTAAGATGATACGAGGGCTAGGGGATTTGACGTATGAGAACAGACTTGAGGAGCTCTGCCTGTTTTCATTGGAGGAGAGGAGAGACAGGGGGGACATGATTGAGGTCTTCAAGTACCTCAAGGGAATAAATAGGGTAAACATGGAGGGGATCTTTAGACTAAAGCAGGGAGGTATTACCAGAGGGCATGGTTTGAAGTTGGAAGGAGGAAGGGTGAGGGGAAAGAGGAGGAGGTTTTCACTGAGAGGTGGTGGACCCTTGGAATGCACTGCCTGGTGAGCTGGTTCAGAGATCCACAGTGGAGGGCTTCAAGAGAGGGTGGGACAGACACAGAAAGTGGATGTATCAGATGATGGCCTGTCCCAGGGGGGTGGGGATGGATGATAGGGGTTTCTGGAACACAAGGGAGGGGAGGGCCTCGGCACCCAACTAGGGATCTGAGGTTCGAGAAGACTCAATAGACCATAAGGCCTAATCTGCTCGCAAATAGTATGTTAGTATATTCCTGGCCTGTTGTATGCTACACAACATGGCCCTTGACCATGGAATACCTGCCAAGGCCAGTGAGGGTGACAGTTCTGGGGAGGAGGAGGAGGTGGGGCCAAGATAGTGCCACAGGGATATTACCCGGTTGCACTGAGATGGAGGGACCAGAGACTTTCGACACAGGCCTGTGAACACCGGTGCCGACTGGTGGAGACCTATGAGAACTGCAGGTGAGTAGGCAGGTATGTATGCAGGGTGTGCACCATGCCGTGGATGAAGGGATGTCATTGGCACAGTGGACATTGGACAGTACACAGACAGTGGTGCACACAGACACACACTCACACACACATGCAGTAGTCATGCAATACAACTATACCACTGGGGCCATGGCGGGGGATGTCATGGGTCAGTGTGCACTGAGGCCTGTGTACGGGCACAGCAGACACAGAAATGCACTCATCATACCCATGACGCATGGCACGACAGTGATACACCCATATGTACAGGTGGGACTACACAGATAGCACAGGGGGTGCCACAACTGGAATGGGGTAGGTGCCTGCCACACATGCCACCCCAGGTACCATCAGCAGGGTGTGCAGTACACAGTGGGGTGACATGCCTCCACCACAGGACCAGGGACCCAGGCATCACAGGGAGGAATCCCAGCCACCACAGAAACGTGGGCAGTCTCTGCCACAACTGGTGGTCATGTGTGTGCCTCCACCAGCCACAGGGGGGTATCCACCGACCCCGCAGGGATGCTGCACCGAGACAGTGAACTTGCTCTCAGTGGTGTCACTGTCCCATGGCTAGCATCCATACCATAGATGCTAGGTGTGGAGATGAGTGGTGACTGTGTCAGCAGCAGGGAGTTCACCTGGCGCAGCTGCTGGAGTGTGCAGGATGTGCTCCTGGGTGTCCAGCCGGATGCCTGTTGTCCATGGTGCACAGTGGAGGCAACTGCTGTCCCTGCAGCAGCTGCTATCCACTCCAATGCTGTGGTCATGCCCACCTGCAAGGGGAGTGTCTCTGTTAGTATCTGTGCATGCCACGCAGCTGCAGACTTGTGCTCCTGGACCATCACAGTTCTGTGGCAATGTAACTCTGCACGGAGGGCCACCTGGCTTTCCACAGTGGCCTGCAGGAGGCTGAGGTAGCCCTCCATGTCATCAACGGGTGATGCTTCACAGTGGCATCGCAAATGGACAGGGGATGGAACAGCCCATCCTGGTGCATCCACGGGTGGTGGTTACACCATGGCAGACTGCAGCATGGGTAGGACCTGGCCATGCATAGCCACTCTATACCCATGGTGGGTGTTTTTGCAGTCCAATGGTGCAGGGAAATGCACCACAACACCCTGCCCAGACACCACCGACATCACCAACATCGCACATGGCACAGGTGCAGAGGGCACAGTGCCCACAGCTGTGGTCAGCTGTGTGGCACTCTGTGGTATGACTCATACCACACCCTGTACCATGCACAGTGGGATCATCAGTGATGTCTGGGGCCACATGCACAGGTACCTGTGTACTGACCATACCGCTGTTGGCCATGTCCCTGATGGAGTTTGTGGAACCGATGTCCATAGGGGGTCTACCGCCCCCTCCACCAGCAAGCATGAGGAGGGCATCTGAGATGTCCACCCCATCATCGTGGTCATCATCAGAGAACCCTGTCAGGCACCCCAGCCATGCTGTGACCCTGCTGGCAGTTATGGCAGCATCAGTCAAGATGCCTGAGGGGCCCGCCGTCACAGGTGCCATGACAGCGGTGTCAGGTCCAGGGATGGTGTTGTCCACTGTGGTGCCATCATCCCTGTGTAATGGGCCCACATCTTCATCGGTTAGGGCATCACGTACAGCTGTGAGGTGTGATGGTGCTGTAGAGAGAAGAATGGAGAACATGGTTAATGCACAGTGATCTTGGTGTACATCAGGGATGGACAATTGTACATGGTCATCCACCATGTTACCACAGTTGTGCACGCCTGTCCACCACAGTGCCATGCCACAACCTCAACAACACACAGGTCATGTGCTCTGTGTGACTGCCACTATGGCATGCTGCACACTGTGTGGGGTGTGACACACACATGTAAAGTGTAGCTAGACACGCCCCCCCAAAATAGCACAGTGACATGGGTGTCAAAACACCACTGGGCACGTTTTGTACTGCTGTGGGCACTAGGAAACACAGTGACAGTGCATAGCACACAGGCACAAGCATGGCGGCCATGGCACGAGTGGGACTGGGCAGGCCAAGGACACACAGCTGCTTACAGTGCTGTGACGGGCTACTGCCAGTCTGGAATCCCCCACCTGGGACACCCTGCATGGAGGTCCATGCGATTGTGGTGACCAGTAGCACCTCATTGGGGCTAAGTGTGGTCTCCGTGCTGGGGGCCACCCCAGTTTGCCCTCCTGCACCCATCATTCCAATGCTTCCTGCACTCCTGTACTGTCCTGTTGTAGGACACAATGGCGTTCACATGCTGGGCAACCTCCTCCCATATGTCTGCCCATACGGTCCGGCTGCCACACCTGCCAGTGATGGCTTTCAGGCACAGGTTGCACACCTCTATCAGTGCCTTTTCCTCATCCTTTGTGAAGTTTGGCCTCCACCTAGCGATGGTGTTGCTGCCTTCAGTCATAATGGTTTCTGTGGGGGTAAGCATATGTATGTTAGCCATGATGGTAGGGTGCCCCTGTTCCTCTGTGCAATGGGCCATATATGATATGTGTGGCAAACACATGCCTCCATTGTAAATTGGCTGGGAGTACTTGTGCATGTACATGCTCAGTGGCCAGCACCCCATGTGACTGTGTCTGTTGTGTGCAGTTCAATCACCTATTGCGGACACTGTGCCACCAATGATGCACTGCTGCAGTCCTCAATGGGACACTTACAGTGCTGTGTGCCATATGCATGCAGTAGTAGCACAGCAGTGTGGGTACTACTGCGTGTGTCCCCCACTACCATGGCACTCCCCCCCGGGCTCACCCACCACCTCCCATCCATGATGGGGCCCTTGTCATGCCATAGTATCCAACAGGTGTTCAGGCACAGGGCATTCAGCCAATGTGAACAGACCTGCACGCCACTGTCAATGGCCTGACAACAATGGCATACCTCCTGCATAGCAGCTGCCACATGCCTCGGACTGTTCTGTTGCACATTGCAGCCTCCTGCTCCAACAGCACTCCTTGCAGTCATTTGTGTGGCCACTGACACCCACACACATATGAAATCCCCACAATACCTACCGTAGAACAACTAAGAATATCTATGTACTCACCTGCAAGGCTCTATATCCTCTCAGTCACCTAGTCTCAGCCTGCCAAATTGGCAGCATTTATGGCTCAGGACATGCAAATGAGGTCTGAGCCTCTGTTAATGAGATGCTAATCGGCTGAGATGCCCATGCATGTGGAATGAGGCTGTTTTAGGCTCATCATTTGTGAATTGCGCAATTGCTCCCAGCTTATCTTGCTTTTCAAGGTGCATCTGTTGATTTGCACCAATCCCTATCAAGCACATCCACAAGGCATGCGCTGTGTTGTTGGTGCATAATCCAGATCCGGGTCATGCATGCGTGATGCGCATGTGACCACCATGTTATGCACAGCATGTGCTACATGCCTCTGTAATGCGCAGCAACCACCGATTGTGCATAGCATGGGGATGCATGATGCACATGCCATTGGTGAGTGTCACAGGCCCATGATCATGCATACCCATGCTATGCGCAATTGGTGGTTGCTGCGCATTACAGGGGCACCATGTATTGAGTAGCGCATGCCGTGCATAACATGGCGGTCACATGCAAATCACACATGCACGACCCGGATGTGGCCCCACCATGCCTTAGTGTTCTGCATTGAACATGCGCATGCATGGACGTGTATTGTTAGTTCAATCATGCTTCATGCATCCAAGCCTGGTCTACAGCACGTGCCCTACTCTGTTGCACGTGGCGTATACTGCCAGTTTCACTTTGTGCATCACAGTCTGCCACATTTGTACTCTACATCTACAGGATGCCTAGGGCAGGGAGGGTTGGACAACAGGCCATGAATTGCTCCCAGGTTGAGCTGCTGCTCATGGTGGTGCTGGTACTCCCTGTGGAGGGCCAGCTCTTTGGGCAGGAGGATTTGCATGTGCCCAGGGCAGAGGTGTGGGCCTCCATTACCAGTTAGCTGGTGAGGTGAACAGGGATGCCGTGCACTGAAGAACAGTGTAGGCATCACTAGAGTGACCTCCAGAGGTGGGATGGAGAAAGACTGCTGCTGCTGCGGAGACATGCACACAGGGGTGCACTGCCATGGCCAGGTAGGTGTTGTGGTTCAACATACCTCACAGGCACAGGCGGGATGTGTGTGCTAATACCGACATGGGCCACACGCATGTGTCACACTTGTCACACACACATGGCTGTGGCAGCGCATGACCAGTGTTTCCCTATCCTGTGTGCCACCATGGGTGGGCAGTGTGCAGTGCCATGTTTGCATGCAGGGCACTGGGGATCACACAGCTGGGTGCTGCGTCTGTTGCATGCACACGGATCAGTGACTGAGGGGCACTGTGGTTATTCAGGACAGTGGTCTGGTGGCACTGCCCACACTGTGGCATGGGATGTCTGTCCCTGCACTGAATGTGCACATGGGTGTTGGGGTGTGGTTTTGGCAACACTGTGTTGACTCATGGAACCCTCTGCCTGTTGTGTCTTACAGGGCCAGAGGCCAGGCGGCAGGCCACAGAGACCACTGAACTGAGGAGGAGGGGCATTCCAGGTGTCAGGCGTGGTGCCCGTGTGGGGGCAGGTAGGTGCTGCATTCTGTAGTTGCTGCCATTCTGGCGCTGTTGGCTGTTGCTTGGTGGAGGCGGTGTTTGCAGTGTGGTCCTTAGTGCATGTTTCCTCTGTCATTGCTGCAGGTCTCCAGGATTGTGATAGTGTTGACAGGTGTGGAGGTGATGCTGCAGCCATCCAGGACCTGGACAGGAGGATTGGAGGAGCAATCCAGCATGCACTGTGCCTACTATACAGGACTGTGGACCATCTTACGGCTGCCTTGTGGGGGATACTGTGCCTTCTACCTGCTCACAGCTGTCTGGGAGTGGTGCACAGGTGTGTACGGCCACATTAGTGGCCAGAATGCCTGGGGTGCTTTGTACCCATTGTATATAGCCCACTGTGTCTGTCCCCTTTCTACACCCCTCGTTGGTTCCCTGATATTCCCACCCTGCTCCCTGGTTTTATTGTTCTTGTATATATTTCTATGTTTTGTTGGTTTTGTACAGTTGTTGTTCCTCTATTTTTATACTTTTATAAATATTCTTACATCTGCTCCTGTGTCTGTGTGGTTTCACTATTCTACCTTCCTGGGTGTGTGGTGTCACTGCTGTGTGTCTGTCACAGCTCAAGACAGTCTGTCAGTTTGTCGTGGCACTGGTCTCCGCTGTTCCTGGTCCACTATCCTGGTCCTGTGCACTTTGTGGCCACTATTGTGCACTTGTCTCCCTGGTGGGCACTTGTCTGCTGGCTCTTTGTGCCTCCCTCCTGTGTATGGAGTACTCAGGCCTAGTTGCTCCCTCTTGCATGGTTGGCTTCTGCCACTTGGTCTGTGTTGCTCCACTGTGTGGCTCAGCACATCCTAGATGCAACAGCCTCCTGCGTGTGCTGGTGCATCCTGGATGTGCTGGTACATCTCTCTGGGGCATCTTGATTTGCCCCATGCCATTTCACTGTGATTCACATTGGGCTTGTGCAGGGTAAGTCCCATGGTGCATGCCTCGATGAATCGCTCTGTCTCTGGTGGGTGCATCCGATTTGTGCTGGCGTATCTCAGTTGTGCTCAGCACCTCTTTTTTGTGAATCCTGCCCTCAGTTTTAAATGAGAAGCATTGTCTCCTTAAATTAAAAATGACTTTGTTTTCAAGTAATCTGCAGGCTTTTTGATTTTCTAATTCAGGCTCACATCACAGACATTACTAATGTTTCGTTTTTTTGAACAGTCACTGGAGGAAACAGGACATAGTAGGCCAAATTTTGCAATGTCTGGGATTGCTGCAAGACCCAGGTGCACCAAAGATATGGGGCACCGAACTTGTGGCAATCTAAATGGATTTTTTATCCTTCCATTGAAGTGATGCTTAGTAGACCATCTTTTTGTGGTCTACCTTGCATCCAAACTGGGAACCCTTTACCCGCAGCTTGCGTCCGAGCTTATGCACAAGTTGCCCTAAACTGGGTCTATTGTCACAGCTGTCCCTGAGATTATAAAATTGGATGCAGTTGTGGCAACCATCAGTGCTGCAGCTGTGTTGGTGCTAGGGTTCGATGTAGGACTTGATGCAAGCCCTGTATCCACCTTCTAAAATCTGGCCCAATCACTTTAAAAGCAGTCTATTCTTTAAAAAGCCCAGTCAACTTAGAGTCCATTGCTGTGCTATCATATCTGTCTCTGACCCACTGGAGTTGAAGATCAATAAAATATTTAAACAGTGAAGTAATTCTGAGCCATGCTTCTGCTCTGACATTGCAAGCCAATCATGGACACCACCCCTCTGGGTTTCTGTTCATCTTCTGAGCATGATCTCATGATTCTATCACCTTTACTGGGTGGGCTTTTTCTACTTTGGTCTCTTCACTCTTGGGAGTTTATTTATTTCTTACTTATTTTAAAAGTTTCCCTAGAAAAAACATACTGTGCTAGAGTGCAGCAATAAGTTACAGCAATTAGATTACCAAAAATAAAAAGTTACATTATACAATTGCAAAAGCAAGTAAAGTGATTGGTTGTGCAAAACAGGACATCTGAAGAGCAATAATTCAGTAAAGTGCAGATCACAGCAAAATGCATGGTGCAGAAGCACTAATGTGCACAACAAGGAATAGTGGTTGAGATCAGGGGGCTAGGGGAATTGTAATTAGGGCATGAGCAGGGAAAGAGGGAAGGGAGGAATTTGGGAAGCAGATTAAAGCTCAAATCCAGGATCAGAGGCAACTGCAGGAGGGAGTAGAGAATTTACAGAGGAGATATTTTAGTGAATTGGAGGAAAGAGCAGTATGATTAGCAGGAGGAAGGGAGCTCAAAAGTTTAGGGAAAGAGGTACATAATAATAAGCACCCAAGGCAAGAATAATCTACACCAAAGTGAAGTAAAGTTTAACTCACCAGACTTATTTTATTTCATGCTCTGATCAGGACAAACAGCCATGTTCATGGTCATTTGGCACAGTAAACTTGCTGGCAATGACTGGCAATGTAAATGGTAGAAAAAAAAATCCTAAGATTAAGTGCTAGGGGGTGTGAAACATGTAAGGAAGCTTATTCTTGGAAGGGGGATCTTGAAGGGAAGCTGTGCCTGTGTGTGTGCTGAGCACCTTTGGAAAAATAAACAAGACACCTGTATCTTTGCACCTTAAATGGTTGTGGATTTCCTTTTATTTTCAAGCCTAAGGGTGGTATCTTGTAAGGAGCTGCAACAACTGTGAATAGCCAGTGCTGGAGATTATTTCTTCTTCATAGAAAAAAAACATACTGACCGCACAGCAACACACTGACAGCGAACCCCCCACAGTGACACCTCGACGTCAATGTACATTGCAGTGACGGGTGTTGCACGGCAATGAACATTGCAGCAATGGGGAACATACATCTAACTCCACTGTCTGTGTGACATAGAGTTAGATATCTAAATAGGGGGGAGCAGGGTGCCCCCTGCATTGCTGCATAGAAGTGTGTCAGTCAGTGTTGCCATGTTGCCAGTCGTCGTCGGGATGCATCGGTGTCGGGGATGTCTCCATGGTTCCAACAGTGGGGGACGTCGCTGTTGTGGATGTTGCTGTGGCTTGGTAGATCCAAACAAAAAGACACTTAATGTTCCAATTGGCTGCTGCCAATCTTCATCAGAGGTGCTGATTCTTATGTGTTTCTTTCAGTTTTGTGTTGATATAGCACCTTGGCTGTGCCTGAGTGCTAGCCTGCTATCTTTTTCTTGGAAGCAGAAGGAGAAAGCAGCTTCACCAGCAGAGGACTTTACTGTAGTGTGAATGAGAAAAGGAGGTCCAGAGATGTGAAGGGAGTAGGAGGTAGAAGGAGGGAAACTGAGGAGGGAGGAAAGGTACAAGGGGAAGGAGCCAAGCCAGAATTTGGAGATGAAGTTGGTGCACTGAGCAAGGTACTTGGCATTAAGGGAAGGAAAGGAGAGGGAAGAATACAATGAATAGTGGTGGGCCCTATGGAGACAGTCCAGGGCAAACTGGCAGAAGGAATGAAAGAGGGGATCCAGTCTGGCTAAGGTGGGCTTGGGAGCAGCACTGTAGACAATGTCACCATAATCAAAGATTGGAGAATCATTCTTGAGATGATCTCTCTATATTCAGGAAGCAGGAAACTCACTTTGTTCTTATAAAGCGAACCTAGTTTAGAGTGAAGCTTCAGGTGGATGTCTTTCACATGAATTGAGAAATGACAGTGATCCAATCAGACCCAGAGGTATTTAAAGGAGGAGACATCCTCAATCATAACACCATCAAGGATATGGAAGGTAGGGAGAGGGGTGAGCCAGGCAAGTCTCTGCCTAGTGCCAAAAGTAATAGAGACCTTTTTGTTTCTTGGCATCAATGGACAGCTGATTTGGCCCAGAACTAGTGCTGGATGTTGTTGAAATCCAGTGGAATGCAAGCCATGAGGTTAGCACCTTAGGAACCAGAGGCATAGAGTACTGTGTCATCTGCAGTCATGTGAATGGGAACAAAGGAGCAAGCAGAGGGAAGGTCATTCAGGAATATGGAGAATAGAAGAGGGCCCAGGATGGCTCCTTGGGGTACACCAGAGCAGATAGGCAGTGGAAGGGATAAGGCATCAGCAATATGGGCAACTTGAGACCTGCACTCAATGTAGGAGTGGGACCAATCAACTGAGGAGGAAGATAGCCCCACCACCTTAAGCTTGTCCAAGAGGATTGGTGGTCAACAGTCTTGAAGGGTTAGTTCAGGTCAACAAAAATTGCAGAAGTGACCAGGACCTCATTTATGCCAGAAAGGATGGAGTCAGTGAGCCACAGGAGGGAGGGAGGTGGTGGTAGAGTGGGACTTCTTAAACTCAGACTTGTAGAGAGTAAAGAAGGATGAAAAATCAAGGAAATGGTAGAGCTGGGACAGGACGACATGTTTCTGGAGTTTAGCTAGAGTTGGGAAGAGACAGAGAGAGAGAGAGAGAGAGAGAGAGAGAGAGATAGGGTGGTAGTTTTCAGGGAGGGAGGGGACATGTCATTTGGGAAAGGCAATGTCCATGCCTATTTCCTTCTATCATTGATGGAGACAAGTAAAAAGGAGAGATTTAGAAGGTGGGTGACAGGAATAGCAATGGCAGGAGTTGGGGGGAGAGAGAGAGAGAGATTTGCAGTCAGGGCCATTAGAGCGCCCTCCCTTTAAGCAGGTTTAGAATTGGGAGAGCCTTGAAGGTAGCAGAGGTGGTAGAGGAGAAGGAGAAGGAGAAAGGGAAGGGGAAAGGACAGGGCAGCGTGGATTGGTCAAGAGTAGGATGAAGGGGAAGAGGAAGGAGAAGGCACAAATGTAAAAAAGGAGTTGAAAGATGAGGCAATGAAGCAAAGTCAGAGAGAGGGGAGTCACCAACCTTGCGCACAAGAGAAGAGGGCTGGGTTGGAGGAGAGTAGAGGGTGTGAATGATCTTGCAGAACTTAGAGCTGTGTTTAATGTTGTTCTGGAGTGTTGATGCAAAGTAGTCAGCTTTCTGAAGCCTAATAGCACTATTTATTATAGGCATTACAAAGTGCTCTGTAAATAGAAAGGTCAGATGGGGAACCAGTGGACATGTAGGTCTGCCAGGCAAGGTCATGAATTCAATGACAGGTCAGCAACTCTGCAATGATCCATGGGAGGTGAAACTTTGGACCCTAGTTATTCTCAGGAGGGACATGATGATCCCAGATAAGCAAGAATTTGGAGTGAAAAAATTTGAGAACTGAGCTGATGTTGCTGTCAGCTTACATGGGGACCACTCAGTACTGGTACCAGATCAATTTGTTGAAGTGAAAACCGCGCATGAAAAACACTGTGGTCAAAAGAGCTAAAAGCAAAATAGCTACAGGGACAGAATATCGAAGGTAAGTTGTTGCTATCCCTGTAGCCATGTTGCTTTTAGGGAAAGTGTTGAAAGACTGGTTGGCAGTGTGCTGTGGAGTAGCTGCCATGGCTCAGGGACTAGAGCCACAGGCAGAGAGAGCAGGGAGAGTCAATATCCCGGGGTTTGATTCTCCATTCCAGGACATCTGATTTTTTCCTTTTTTTGGTCTTGTGTCCCTTTCCCCTCCTCAAGTATCCCCCCCCTGAAATTTCACCCCGTCCTCGAGCTCCATCATCCCTGGAGTTGGTTAATTTAATGTGGGGAGGTTCGGGGGCACAGCACCCCGTAACAGGAGGTGAAGGGGGTGGAGCCCCCTCAAATTTACAGTTTATGTCTTTTGTGCCATTTTCAATGGTAACACTCGCTGTTGTTGTAGTGGTCAATGTTTTGGTGTGCACTACCTCTAATTTTGGCATTTGGTTGTGTGGTTTTCGACCACTCTGTAAATGCTGGCAACATACTGACCCTGTGCCCTCAGTATCCACCAGCACAAATTAAGTCCACTGCTGGCCTTGACAGTCACTCCCAACTAGAGCCTAGCTATCTGTTTCACTTCTTAGGTGGGTCTGTTTTTCTTGGGACCTGACTACTCCTTCATCTGGCATGGAGCCATATCCTCTGTGAACCTATAAGCACCAACAAATTAATTAATAAAACATACAGTGGCCAGCCCCAGGGCCATGCACTGCTGGCAACTCATCATTAGGACTAGAAACACTGGTGTTGCTTGTGATAACGTTTGTCTCCTTGGACTAGGGACTCCAGTGCTGTTGCTACTGCCAGTTTGTCTCACTTCTCTTAGGCGCTAAAGAATTATGTTTCAAATTCAGATTGCACTTGTTTTAAATAATATATTGCACTAGTAAGTTTTTGCTTATCAGTTGTTTTATATTGTGTAAGTGTTAAGGACATTCCAGAAAGGAGACTGCTTCTCATGGAATTTATCCTTTGCATTGTTTATAACTTTTCCCTTCCAATAAAGCTTCTAGAAGTCCAACCATTCCACTGTATAACCTCCATACGCAATGGCTCCCTAAAAGTGATTGGGGTAATGTATCAGCTTTTAATAAATACATGCATACATACATATACAAGTAACTAACTAAATACTGGATTGGTGTTTCATCCCTGGAGAGATGAGTTGCGGCTGACACACTGAGTTTCTAGGATACTTTGGTGGATCCCGATGTTAGGTGTGTCTTCTTCCCTACCCATCCTGACTGGCCAGCAACATCTTTCCCTCCTGTGACTTTCCCTCTGCTTCTCCCCAACTACCAGCCTATTCAAACAGGGCTGAGGGTTCCATTTAGAATCCTCCCATGGAATGTACAAATAAGAAACCAGCACTCCGGACAACATAATTGAAGTCAGAGTATTTGTTTTACTAAAATTTAAACCATACTTACAAACAGTGAGAAAGCAATTACAGAAGTGCAAAGTGCTACATTTAATACTTCCACATCCTTCCCCAGCCTCGGCACTTTGGAGTATGCTACCCCTTCTTCAGGAGGCATGGCTTGTGTACCCACTCCGTGCAATATATGCTCACAAGAGCAGCTGTGTCATATAAATAAATTAAATACTTCATTAAAGTGCTCAAATAGTGAATATAGTGCCATTAATGACCCAGCCAATCAGAGAGTTCCCTTGTGAGCATATATTGCACAGAGTGGGTACACAAGCCATGCCTCCTGAAGAAGAGGTAGCATACCCCGAAGTGCCAAAGCTGGGGAAGGGTGTGGGAGCATTAAATGTAGCACTTTGCACTTTTGTCATTGCTTTCTTACTGTTTCTAAGTACATTTTAAAATTTCAGTAAAACAAACACTCTCACTTGAATTAAGATGTCCGGAGTACTGGTTTCTTATTTATACATTGTTTAATGTTTTTCCAGCACCCTCTCAATCCATGAGCACTGCTTCCTTTTGGATAGTTTGAGAGAATCCTCCGTGGGCCAGCCCAGCATTCCACCAGTAAGCAGTCCAGATGCTGGGGAACCACTGGCAAAAGTTTCCAGCTTGTGGACAAGAGGTTTCATTTTTTTTTTCTATAACTACAGGCTGCTGACTGGGTTTGAGGGAGACAAGTCTGGATACAGTTGGTCTTTACTGCGACATATCCCAGAACACTTCTCTGGCCACACATCATGCATCATTTCTGTAGGCACCAGAGAATGTAACTCTGGGAAACTATATTAACCCCTAAATAAACACTGGTATGAGACAAGACTTAGCAGCAACCATATATACACTTACATCTCCCTTGTGATAAACTTTTACAATAGTTTGTTGTGCTTATTTAGACATACAGGTATGAACACCCTTATGTTATAAACTACAGAAATATAGATACATTTTTCTATGGCACTGTGGCAGGGTGGCCCCTGCCGTGTTTTGTGATTTATAAATAAGTACCAGAGTTATAAATTGTAAATGGTACTGCCATGATGAGGCTTCCCCCAAGGCAATTGTTAGTCAGTATAGGAAGCATTGCTTCAGTTTAGGGTTCACTTTCTGAAGAAAAATAAGCAGAGCTCAAACATACCTTTTCTTTATCTTTTATCTGTACAGCTTCTGTCCTGTCTGTATTTCTTACTGCTTCTCCTGGACTACTCACATAGGAGAACTTCCTTGTCTCTTCTGTCTGCCTTTCTATCTTTCACCTCCCAGCTATCTTTCACCCCCCAGTTATGGGAGTGAAGACGTGTTAATTCTTTGTAGTTCCTGTTTGTTCTTTAGGCATATTTTCACCTCCCTGGTGATAGAGGCAAACACACTTGTAGAAACTCATGTATGTATATTTAATTAATCTGGCACTAGTGGGTTAGCAATGGCCAAGGAATGAGAGAGAGAGAGAGAGAGAGAGAGAGAGAGAGAGAGAGAGAGAGATAGAGAGAGAGAGAGAGAGACCGGGACTTAGGACTTGCTTCAGCTAAAGTGAATAGACCCCCCGCCACCACCACCACCACCATCACCAAAGAAAACACTAAAAGCAAGCGAAAATCTACCATGCCCCTGAGAAGACTTGTGTAATAATATTAACAGATAAAAACATGCAAAAACTGGTGCCCTGTTTTAAAATGAAGAAATATGCAATCTAGGAACAGTTATGAAATTTAACTGTTTAAAAGACAGCATTTGATGTTGGAACAAATACAGTTTTCTTCACATTTTCTTCTGTTAGCCTTTAACTGTTAAAAGAAAAGTTCATCTGAAAAGCAGTTTCTCAGTGCAGCAAGTGTTTCTATTAACTTACCCTGGGAGGCTGTGAATGGTTTGGGTTGGATACTCTAACCAGCCAGCTAAATATTTCCTTATAGGCCTGGCTGCACCTAGAATTGATGGCTTCTTAGAACATAGGATCAGAGAGTAGTCGCAGTTAAGGTGAAGGTTCTGAGTAAGTAAAGGAAATATGCTACCACCTCTTTTGAAATGTGAAGATGAATCATATGCTTAGTGAATATGTATAGCATTGTCTAGTCTCTGAAGTAGCCAGACCTGAAAAAAAATCTTTTATTATTTTGGTATTGGTTAAAGTATCTAAAGACTGCCAAAAGCAAATAAATTGTGCCATCTTGTAAGATGTTTACCTAAATTCTTGCCTGTTGTGTCCTTCATCAACACCCACACTTCCACATATGGTATCTGCAGTAGAATCCTCACTTGATTTGTAGGCAGGGGGCAAAGCAGCAAGATAGCTGCTCTGCTGCTCCGCACCATACCAAATGAGTGTGTTCATTGTTTGTAGAGTTTAAGTTTTTAATGCTTTTTAAGCTTTATTTGTAAATTTTCTTAAATGAAACCTACTTTTTGTTGGCGTTGGACCTGCAATACTGAGTCCGGTAACCGTTTTTGAGCAGTGCAGTTGCCAGGCACCCTGGTAGTTCATTCCTTGCCTTGCTATACTTTTCCTGTGCTTGATCTGGCATTCTCTGTAGTTTTCACCAGCCTAATGTTGTGTTACTGTTCAGTTTTATTTTTATTAGCTGAATTTGTACTCAGGATCCCACAAGAAGTATGCAGGTTGTCCAGTTTCTGTGTAGTCCCATTGTATTTCATCGATGCAGAAGAACCCGGTTGGAGTGCTGGATTCCTGTGTTGAAGAAGGCTAGTACATACCCTCAGACAAATGCCAGCTTGGAGATTGGAGTCTGGATACTGTTGGAGCCAGGAGAAGTGCTTGGGGTTTTGCACTTATAGTGCTTATGGGCTAATTCAGAAAATCTTACAGGTATGACATCTTTGCCTTGAGGTGCTGGGACTTGAAACAAATATCTGATATTGTTTACTGTGCTCAGAAAGCAATTATTTTTGTCTTATCCCTAGGTGTGTGGATCAATCTTAAAAACAAGGGAAGTTGGAGAATGGGAGAAAGCCATTTGGAAACTTGGTTGCTTTGTTCTGCAAACAAAGCAGACAATTTCAACAACTTTGTTCTGCTTGAAGGATACTGGTGTGCTCTGGTGCTTTCTAAACTTGTTTTTCTAAGTTAAACTTGTGAAAGTCATTGGTAGTAACTGCTATCTGGGTTAACTGTTCCTTGCATGGCCATGGACAACTCCAGTGTTTGGCTATTCAGGCTGTGAAATTTGAAGGAAAATGAGTATGAAGGAGAATGAGTGCAGATTAGAAACTGCTGAGTGCTGCTATCACTGAACCTATCTTTGTGTAATTAAAACTTTGTTATAAAGTCTGCTCCAAGCTGCATTCGAGGAGGAAAAGATTATGAATCTAAACTTTGAATATACTTTTTTCCAAAACTTAAAAAGGGTCTTGACAATATAAGACCCTTTGAACAGTTGAATAATATGTCTTTGGAACAGATGATATATGTTCAATTTGTATTGTTATATTTATTGGTGTATTTCTTGTCAGTTGATTTTTATTATTAGACATTAGATATGTTGCATAATTAACAAGCCACTGACTTTTATATATTGATACAGAGGGGTCTGCGCTAAAAAGGATATTCAGTGGAGTAATAACCATGTGAGCCTATTTTAGGCAGTCATTTGTTTCATCCCCAGAGAAGGCTCAGGTATTGCCTGTGTTGGTGAGAAATAGAGCAAACTGTGTGCCAGTAGCTTAGGAGACTGTGATACATTTGCTCCCTTCTATATGATTAAAACTTCCAGGGGCTGGATGTAGATAAAGTAGAAGATGCTACACAAGTATGTTAAATGACTTACAGCTGATACAGAAAGTGTTATGTTATTATGCAAGTTTAATTTCAGTCAAGTGTTGTTTATCGACATGAGGGGAACATGTGGTTGGGACTCTTGGATCTGGGCACTACCTGTTTTAAAGTACTGCTTGATGCAAAGTAGGCATGAGCCTCTGGGGGAAAAATAATTAAATGTGGCCTGGTACAGCAAAGCTCCTGGAAACCAGAATATGAAGAAAGTGTTAAAGGCTTGGGAGGATCCTGGGACATGTACCATGAGCTGGCTAGTAAATCCTTGGGATGAGGCCACCTAGGGACCTTGTAGAGCAGGATGTACTTTAATATGGTTTTTGTGCCCCTAATTAAGAATAGAGTTTGCGTATGAAGAAAAATGCCCTGGTGTGAGAGTAAGGGCCAGTTCTCAACCCAATATTTGAAGTTCAAAGCACAGGCTGGCTGAAAATGTCTGATATGGGGGGACATATATGGGACATGGAGCAGCATGCACTGCATGATGTCCTTTTGGGCCTCCCTGAATGGGCAGATTTAGACTAGCAGTACTGGTTAACTCAATTTATGCTGATTGACAGTGCCCTGTCTATACATATTGGGACAAACTCATTTTAAGGCATTATTTCTGTTCATTGATTGAGACGCATGATATGTCAGTATTGGTTTTGTTTCTACTCAGGGCACATGGATGGTTCTCTGAAAGAGGCATGCCATACCAAGGTGACAAATTGTTCCCTAGGAGAACCTGGCCTGCTCATTTATGAATATTGCCATAGGACGGTTACTGATCCATGAAGCTATATTTTTAATATGTCTAAGATCCTTTACTGTAAGCAAAGTAATTTTTTTTTAGATGAAATCTCTTTTAAGAGAATAGGTCAGAGAGTGTGGCTTGTGAAAAATTAATTTTATAATGTGCATTTGTATGTTATGTATGTACTTACTTTTTTTTAGCATATTGTAATGGCTTATTAGCCAAACAATAAAAACAAACTTGACACTTGAATCCTCACTTGTGCCGGACTGGGCACAATGGCCCTTAGTGAGTGAGTGAGGATTGCAGTGGAAGGGTGTGACTGCAGGAGGATGGCTAACTGAAAGGTGGAATCTGCAAGGTCCACTACGGAGCTACAAGGTGGGTCAAAAGAGACAATGACTGATAAACAGATCCTAATGGCCTTGATGGTAGTGGTTCATCAGTTTTCCGAGTGCCATGATGAGATGCAGGAATGGTTGTTGGCAGCAGAGGAGCAGATTTGGCAATGAGAGCAAACTGTCAAGAGGGCATCAGAGCTGACTCAGGAGCATGCACCAATGGTCTTATCTATAGAGCTGGTAGAAGTCTCTGACCATGCTATCATGGGCTATAGTAGTGACCAGGAGTTTGATGTGGCCAAAAGGGGTACTAATCAAGAAAACACCACAAAAGCTGGAGAGGAGGAGCCTGTACAGAGGAAGGAGTGACACTTGCCTGAGATCCTGAAGGAAAGAACTATGGGATCAGGTACTCCTACCAAACTAAATGACTGTGGTTGCAAACAGGTACAGGAACTGGCTAAAATGACTGAATTGGGTTCTTGTTTGAATGTTACAGAACATAATATGCAATGTGTTAACTAAATTTTGTCTCTCACAGGGGCTCAAAAGGTTACTGTTCCTGGTGCTGCGGACTTGGGTTTCATCAGGCCAGGAATATGTCAATTCATACCAGTCATTCCACTCTGTAACAACTCACCCTGGACTATTAGCTCTAATGTTAATTGTCTCCCACGTCAATTCATCTCCAGACAATTTGCTCCCACTACATATCTTACTGTACTCCAATAACAATTACAGTATGACTTTCACTTCTGCACCCCTAGTGCATATTGTCTCATCTGGTGGCTGAATTGTACCAACATGGAGTTTATTTATAATATTTACACTGGGGCAAATTGTCTGAGGATGAATTGACAGCAGAGCCAATTGACACTGAAGCTAAAAGTTTGAGGTGGGTTGTTGCAGAGCGAAATGACCAGGATGAATTGTGACATAGCTCATCAGACCATATTACATACACAATGGTGCTGCGGTATGGTGGAGGTGTCTAAATTGTCAAAATGCATGGATGACGGAGCAGTTGGTACTATCCAAGGCACTTCATTCACAGATGCTAGAGGTAGCACATGTAAACACCCAAAAGGGCCACTTAAAGAAGTGAAAGGTGTTAGCTTGTATAGTGTCAAAGTGGTATTGGCCAGGTATTTACTGGTAGGTGGAAAGTACTGTAAATCCTGTGAAGCTTGCCATTGAGATGTGAATATGGCCAGGGTTGTTACCCTGAGCAAAGAAAGGGCTGTCCATAGTGAATAAAGGAGTACCAGTGAAGAAAGGAGTACAAGGTTGACTCATGTAAATGGTTTACCTCCCTAGCAGCAGGAGGAGCACCCCAATTTATGGACTCTGGCTGAACAGTTTGGTCTGGATGGATTTGTGGGGGTTGGATAGCTTCCTTAGTGGGAATCCATTCCAGATGGATTTTTAAAATTATAAACTGGAATGTGGAATTAAACTTGGGTAATGTATGTAAATGAAATTAATAACTGTCAAGGGCAGGTTAGGTTAGCTGTCTTGCTGGTTCAAGAGTTAATAAGAGTCTTGGGGAAAGTAGAAAAAAAGTCTCTTTAGGATATGACCTGGAAGGAGAAAACTTAGCAGAGGACCAAAGTATGGGTACTGAATAAGGGTCACAAAGCTTCCTTATTTATAACTACTGAATCTAAAGGAACTTGCTCCTTGTTGGGCACAAAAAAAAGGGGAAACAAGTTTAATAAGTCCAGTTAAGAAGGTTGGGAATGCTTTGACCTTTTTTGAAGATGAATGATGGAAATTGCACATAGCTGGCACCCTTCTAAGATATGATTCCCCTGTTAGGATCATGGTTAGATCATGGCTGTACATGGTTAAACCATGCGACCACAGTCATTCATAGTTTTGTCCATTATTTTAATCATGGTTAAATAAAATCACTGATGGTAAATGGGCCAGTGACAGTCCATGTATGATCATGGACAATATTTTGTTTGAGAATTATTCAGGTTGATCATGGTCATCCTTTGTTATTGATTTCAGAAGTTTCCTGCATCATAAAACACATTTTCTACTCACCTTTGGCTTTTCCAGTTGTGAAAGTCAAGAGGTCACTGACCACTCATGAAGATAAATACTATATGTCATGAATGGCCATCACATATCCCCCAGTTATACCACAATAAAATCAATATTTTTTAATATGTGGTGAGTTTTCATATAATTTTTATTCTTAAAGGAGTAGTACACACAGAATGTGTAAAAACATATGCTGTGCAGAGTGATTTGATTTGTGTGTGAAGTCCTAGTGTGTCTTTCCCTTTGTATGCTATTAGGAGTTTTTCCTAAATCAGCCTGCTAGCTTTATGGTAGATTTATGACCCCTAAGGATCTCCATCTCAGCAAGGTGTATTGCTTTTCTTGTGCATACAATGCATCCTGTCTCATGTGACAGTGATGTAGCCGAGACCATAGATTCAGTAACAAGCACTGCTTCAGAATCAGTTCATAACAGCAGAGATGACTATATTTTAAAAACTATACAGAGTTCAGCTTTGTGACTACCCTCATTGTAAAGGTCTTTTTGTTGTTAACAATTGTCACACTGGTTGTGAATGTGTAACTTGATTTTCAAGATATTTACATTTTGTTTGACAAGTCTACTGCAGTGTTCACACATAGAGAAAAAAATGCATCTGCTGTTTGCAAGCGCATCTGCACACTTGCCAAACAAATCTAAATATCTTAAAAACTATACAAGCTACACAAAAACAACCTCCAGCAAAGTTGTTCACAACAAAAAGACATTTACAATGAGGGTAGTCACTAAGCTGAATTCTGTATAGTTTTGAAAGTATTGCCATCTAATTAACCAAATGTCCATTTTTTTACCAAATTTCTCACATTGAATGGAAAATATTTAAAAAAGTGTAAGGAGTTCAGCTTAGTGACTACCCTCATTGTAAAGGTCATTTTGTCCTTAACAACTTTGCTACTGGTTGTTTTTGTGTATCTTGTATAGTTTTCAAAATATTTAGATATGTTTGGCATGTGTACAGATGCGCTTGCAAACAGCAGATGCTTTCTTTTTTTCTCTCTGAGTGAACACTCTAGTAGACATGCCAAACAAATGTAAATATCTTGAAAACCATACAAGTTACACATATACAACCAGTGCAACAATTGTTCAGGGCAAAAATACCTTTACAATGAGTGTAGTCATCAAGCTGAACTCTGTATAGTTTTTAAAATATAGCCATCTCTGCTGTTGTGAACTGATTCTAAAGGAACACTTGCTACTGAATCTATATGGTTCCAGCTACATCACTGTCACATGAGACAGGATGCATTGTAGGTACAAGAAAAGCAATAAACCTTGTTGCGATGGAGATCCCCAGGGGTTATAAAACTACCACAAAGCTAGCATGCTAATTTAATAAAAACTCCTAATAGCAGACAGAGGGAAGAACACACTAGGACTTCACACACAAATCAAAATACTCTGCACAACATAAGTTTTTACAAATGTTGGGTGTATTGCTCCTTTAAGTAATTTATTTCCCTGAGTAAACCTCATTTTTTCTTCATAAATTGCAAAAAAAAGAGTGATTATTTATATTAGCTTAAAGTGTCAGATTTTATATTTTGATAGTCAAATAAATTACACCAATTTGGTTGCTTTCCCATGGTGTTATAACCATGTACATACCATGGTCAAACATGGATGAAGCATGGTGTATGCAGAACATTCACAAAACACATTTGGAAAAGCCAAGATACATGGAGGCCATACCTGAAGAACTCAATAGCAACTTTGATCAAGAACAGTGGATGAATGGAACTAAATCAATTTAACAATTAACAGAGTCTATTGATAAACTGTATATTTTAGAAATAAATCTACAACTGAAAAGTATTTTTAAAAACTGTTTGTCATTGCTGTGAGGTTTGGCATACAGATAGGACAGGATAAAAAACACCCTAAGACTTGGGTCCTGGACTTCAGGTGGGCACATTTTAATGAAATGGGAACCTGCTTCAGAGAATGACTTGTTGGGGGGGGAGGCAGAGGGGGAGTGGAGGCTCAATGGAGAAAAATTAGGGATGGTATAGCCCAGGCAATGGCATGTTGTCGGAAGTAAGTGAGCAAGGGAAAGAGGAGGAAGACGCAGCTATGGTTCTCAAAGGAAGTGTCAAAGGCAGTGAAGGAGAAGTAAACAGCAAACAGCATTTAGAATGTACAATGAGACTCATGAGGATGAAGACAGAGAGATGTATCTGGCAAAACAAAGGCAGGCGGGAAGGAGCATGAGAGCAGCTAAAGCACTAACAGAAGTGAGGATAGCTAAGGAGGTCAAAAATGGAGACAAGACCCTCTTCAGGCATGAAGGAAAAGAGGAAGACAAGGGGAGGGATAATGAGAATTAGGTGGGCAGGAGGAACTGTGTGGAGGAAGATCAAGAAAAGGTGGAAATACTGGATGATTACTTCTGCTTGGTCTTCATGGTAGAGGGTGAGGGGGAACAGACTAGCATGCTGCAGTAAGCAACAGAGAGAGGGGGAGTGGACAGAAGTCCATTCTTCATGGAGAGGATCCAGAAAGGACTAGAAGTCTTAAAGGAGACTAAGGCAATGGAACAGGATGGAATTCATCCAAGGGTCTTAAAGAAACTGAGCACAGTGCATACTGCCCTTCTGGCAGTGCTTTTTAGCACCTCAGTGGATATGGGAGAAATTCCAGAGGACAGAAGGAGGGCCGATGTGGTCCCTCTGCACATAAGCAACAGTAGGGAGGATGCTAGCAACTACAGGACAGTCAGTCTCACATCAGTGGTGAGGAAGTTAATGGAGATGCTAAATTTTTCATTATCATCAACAGCATACTTATTTCTCTGCTGTATTTCAAAGAGGAGATACAGACCTTGGGAACTGATGTTGCAAAGGGAGAGCGGACTACACACACTTGCACTTGAGGAGCAAGCACAAGCAGCAGGGCTGCACAGCTTGTTTTGTTTTAACTTTTAAAAGGTATGCTACCTGTTGCCTAGAAGTACAACCTTTTCCAGTACATCTTTCTGCCTGCTCTGCCTTCGGTTTAGTCTTGTTTCTTGCCCCCTCTCTTCCTGCAGTATGAAGAATGAAATTTAATCCAAGGCAACATAAAGCAATAAGGAACAGGTGGGAGAAAAAGCCGGTCGGACGGCTGGGGCAAGTTGCAGCCCTTTGGCTGCTGGGTTTGTTGTGACTAGCCAACCATTAACAGAGGAAAACGACTGTCCGTGAGTGCTGTGAAGTGAATCTTTTGGGAAAACAGAGAAGACCTGTGACAACAAAGGATAGTGCTTCATTGTTATTCTTTTTTTGTTAAAATATTGAACTTTTTACATACCAGGATTAGCGTTGTGTTGACTTGTGTCAATTTGTATATTTTCTTTTAACCTGATTGTTCCTTCTTGCCTGCTAGAAGTGATTTTTAAATTCCTAGTAACTTGTTTATATGTTGACACAGATGTGTTTTTATATTTTTATATTTTATAACACTTAACATTTACCAGTGATTAAATTTCCACACCAAACCAGGTCATTGGGGTCACATGACCTGATTGTATTTAATACACAGGCTCCTACTTAGCATTTAGATCTGCCAGCAATGCCATTATAGATTTCTTGTAGGCATTGGGCACATTGCATTTCTGTTACCTGCTACTTGCTTGATATTAGATTACTGCTAATTTCTCAACTCATGGTCTGCTGTCTAAGACCCTTTAGATCCTGCTGCCCCCCTGGCTTTTACCTTTTGTTTCTAAGGGTTGAACCACCTTACCAGAATTGGCTGAGGTTTTTTGACACAACAGTTTATTGGAAAGTAAGCAGTAGCTTGCTTTTATTTTCTGCTTCATTGGTGTGTTAGTGTGCATTCTAGTTACTTGGAACTTATTTTTTATGTTTATTTTTTTACAGCTATAGTGAGTAGTTTTGCACATAGATATAGCTAGTAGATTTATAAGGGGGGAGATACTGCTATTTTAGATTTGTGGGTGAGTTTTTTGATTATAGGGATGGCTATTGGTTACTGGTGAGCTCCTGAGTCTCTGAGTTTCTGAGTCTATCAGTCTCTGAGTATCTCCAGCTGCTATCTACTTTGAATTTTTTTAAATTTGGGTATTTATGTTTGTTTTATTTTTTATATTGTCTCTGCTAAGAGATCTTGTTCCTTTTCCTGCATTCAACTGCTCAGCTTTTGACCCTTGGATAGTGTTGGATGGATTTTTAAGGGGCCTGACTTCTGTGTGGATGGACACTGTCATATACATTGTGTGATTGCATGACCTGTATTGAACTACAGCGAAGCTTCTCTTTAGCTGCCTTTTGGGCTAATTGGAACTGGGTGAGCTTTTGGCAATTTACAATGAGTAAACGATTAAAGTGACTGAGTGAAGAGTGAAGTAAAATGAAGTGAAGCCAGAAACCTGAAACTTGAGCTGTGAGGAAAGCTTTACAGAGGCGAGGAAGAGCCGAAGTGTGTCTGGCCTTCGGTCCTTGGACAAGAATATAACATTCTAATTGGTACTTTGCTTGCATTTTAAATTCTTCCAATTTCATTTTGAGCATTTCGTTGATAGAGCTTGATAGAGCTTGAAGTTAACAGTTTGGTTTTTGCGCTTTGAGGTGTCTGTAGCTGTTTCTGGGTGTATAGACCATAAGGCCAATGGTGCAAGTTACAAGTATGGTTAACACAAGACTCCAGAGAAGCAAACAGAACTGCTCCCCTCTTTTAAGTAAATCTATACTGGATAGTAAGGGGAAACTAAAACAAACTATGATCACAGAAATGTTTAAAATAAATACTGTTTTACAACGTGAACAAACTTCTACTCCTAATAGGCCAATAGATAACTCTATCGACCGGACTCCTGATATTTTTTGGTAGTGGAACTAGGCCAACTGAGCATAGTGTGGCTTCTATAAATTCCACAAATTCCAGCTTGAACTCCAGGGGTTCTAAAGATCTTTTGGCCTTGTGGGACAGTGAAATTCTAGAGAACGAGGCTTCAGGAAATGTTAGCTATGAGGCTGATTATGCTAGCAAAGAGCAAAATACAGATTATACTGATTTGCTTAGCCATGAGATGCTAGCAGAACAGGACTGCGAGCCCTCAAGAGTGAAGGTTTCTAAAAATGATTTGGTGCTGGTGGCTGGCACTGAGCTTAGACAAGTCAACAATGACCTACATAAAACTATACAGGGGATAAAAAATGTAGTATCTTGTTATGATTTTAACCATTTACAGTCTCTTGATGAAGTATCATATAGGGCAAATTCACAGAGACTTACAAGTGTGGTGCTACAGAAATCTATTAAACAGTCTATAGACAAACCCCAGTATATACTGCTATGCATTAGTAATGATTTGGTTGCACACATAGGCCATCAACATATGGCCAATTTAATTCTAATGGAGCAGCTAATAGTATTGAAAAATGAGATTGAAATTTTAAGTTATGCAACAGCTGATAATCATGCTAAAATGGTTGTGATGGAGAATAAATTGGATTATTTGTCCCCCACTCCACCTTCAGATTCAATTGTATATATTCAATCTCAAGTAACAGACATGGCACCCATTGATCTAATTAGGCCATATTTTACCTCAATTGAAATACCTGAGTCAGATACTAGTAATCAGATAAGAAATAGAAGAAAAATAACAAAAGGAAACAAAGGGAAAAAGTGCACTGAGAAATGGACATCCGCACCACCTAAAAATAATAAAAATAAAAAGGTGCAGTCCAATAAAGTGGTGCCAGAAAAAAAAGTAGGGGGCCACTAAGAAACAAAAAGAAACTATTACAACAAAGGTGAATAAAGAAAGAGAAGTAGCTCGGACATCAACTATGGCTAATAAATTAATTACAACAGAAGGGGATGCAAATCTAGAAAGACATTTGGGTTTATTGGAAAAGGAGGTCAGTGCTCTAAAAGAATTATGTCCTGACAGAGATAATTTAGGAACTAGGAATGGCCAGGAATATGGAATGCACGTGCCAATTGATGTTGCTAACTGTAAATATAATATTAATACTGGAGCAGATTGTGCATTGGGGGTAAATAGGTCTGCAAAAGAAAAATCCAAATTTGCTATATTGAGAATTACAAGGAATTATGCATGGCCTAAATTGACAGATCAGGCTCTAAAAGAACACCTGATAGAAAAATACTTGTTTGATTTTGAGTTAGGACCCCAAGAGATTGTTCAAATTGAGCATAAAAATGATGGGAGAATTAATTTCATTGAAATTTTTATAGAATCCCCATATGTGGCAAACTATTTATGGTATAATGCTGAGCTACTTGACAAGAGGGGGTTAATAGTCAAGTATTTGAATAGAAAAGAATTAAACCCTGGTTCTACACCCAATGTAAAAGAAGCTCCAGTAATTTTAACAATGTTTGGATTGTCATCTTTGAGGGGAGAAAACAACTGGAAATTAAAGGGAGCTATTTGTTACCTGTTTTCCTAAATTCTGAATGTTCACTTAGGTTATTATGGGGTTAGAAGAGTGGAGAAGGTTCAGGATACCTCCCAGATTAATATAGAAATTAGGGATAAACATCTGGCACATGAGCTTCTGAGACATAGTATGGCTTTGGATTCTCTAGGTTTACATTTGATGGACACTGGTGATATTTTTCTTCCAGTGGCTAAAAATCCAACTAGGACCCATAATAGTTCTGTGAACAATGCAGGACTTACACGAATAAACAACGTTCATAAATTTCAGAATGATTATAGATCTACTGGGCTTAAACAAAAGTGTGTACATAAGCCCCCGATGAGTGAACAAGCCTGACCTAATGAGGAGAACCTATTGGTAAATGATTCTGATTCCTCAAAAGGAAAAAACCTATGTAAACTATCATGGAATATTGCAGGTATTTCAAATAAACGGAGTGATGAGGAGTGGTTGGAGTTTATTAATGTAGCACATATACTATGTTTACAAGAAATATGGCATGGGGTGTTGGATAATATATCCTTAAATGAGTATGATGTGATTAGCTCACCAGGAATAAGGGAAAAAAGAACAGGAAGAGCATCAGGGGGCTTTTAACTTTTATTAAATTGGGGATATTTACCAAGCACACTACTCTTAAAGTTGAACACAATTTTATTATAGTACTGTTAGAGCATGAAGTGTCACCAATAATAATTTTAAATGTGTATATTCTGCCCAAGCAATCAAAATATTATAAAGAAAGTATCTATAAGGTATTGGATAACATATTAACAGATCTTAAATTTCAATTTCCACATTTGGATATATTATACTGGGGGACCTGAATGCCAGAATAGCAAAGTTTGATGGTATTTCAAATAATTTGATGTATAATTTAATGTTTGAAAATACCTCAAGATCCTCATTGGATACAAAAATGAATAAATCAGGAGTTGCCCTAATAGAAATATTAAAAAACATGATTTTTACCGCTTAAATGGTAGATTGGAAGGGGATATGCAGGGGAATTGTACGTACATAAAAAGCACAGTATGTCCTTATTAGATTTGGCTTTGTGGTATGGGACTTTTGGAAAGTGGCAAAGTCTACAAATACCAGTTCATATGGAAAGTGATCATTACCCTGTCCAATTATGGGACAATATGGAAATAATAAGGGAAGATAGGGATGGATATTATATGGAACAACATCTTCAGGTAGTGAGATATAAAAAACGTCTCAAGTGGAATATTGAGCTGGAATTAAAAATTAAGGAGCAAAGTGACTTGCAGGTTAATAACATACTGGCAAATTACCAATCTAATCAATCAGCTCAAGAATTATGGGTTCAGGTGATGGAAGTTTTTAATATAGTAAGAGACAATCTTTATAAACAAGTGACAAAGAAAACAAACTCTACCAATTTTATTAAGGGTGGATGGTTTGACATAGAATGCAAACAACGAAAAGCAGCACTTACGGGGAAGGCGAGAACCATAAGATATTCTAAAAATAGAAAGGATTTTAAAGCTTTGAATCAGCAAAGAAAAATGTATAAACAAATCGTAAAAAATAAACAACAATACTACCGTGATAAATGGAGGGAAATGTTAGAGTGTATAGTCAAAAGAGATGATAAAACTTTTTGGGCCATGGTGGCAAGTGGTACAAATGACTCTACATCCTGCTTAGATACATATATACATGAAGAACAGTGGGTAAGATTTTTTCCCCAAATCTATAATGGTGAAGAACAATTACTAAACTAAAAGAAACTTGATGAGAATAATATACTAATAATCAGGCAGGAAATTTATATGGCCCTGAGGAACATGAGATGCAACAAAGCACCGGGGCTGGATAACATACCTGTAGAAGTCTTCTTGACTAGTGCAAATGTATGGAATGACTTATTTTTGATTATTTACAATAAAATAATCAGGGAATCTTTTATCCCATATTCGTGGCAAGTAGCCATTACTGTCCCGATACACAAAAAGGGTAGCATTCAGGATCCAGCTATGTATAGGCTGATTAACCTTCTTGACACTTCATTAAAGATTTTTTCAACAATTATCCTACAAAAACTGCAGGGGGAATTAAAAAGGATTGGGGGACGAAATAAAACACAGGCAGTATTTAGAAGGTATCATAGTACTGTAGATAACTGTTTTATTTTTTTACATTTAATTGAAAAATATATCTACTTGAGAAAGCAAAACCTTTATGTATTATATGTTGATTTTAAATCTGCATTTGATATGGTGAATCGACAAATACTATGGAAAATTATGTTGGGAAAAAGTATTGACAAACAACTGATACATAGTATAAGTAACTTGTATACAGATTCTTGGGCTAGAGTGAGAACTGGAGTGTGTGGTCAGTTGGCACAGCTTTTTTTATTACCAGGGGAGTAAGACTGGGTTGTGTATTGGCCCTGACCTTCTTCTCTATCTATATAGATACTATGTTAGCAGATTTTGATTCATCTCAAATTGATTCCCCAAAAATAGCAGATGAAAATTGTGCTGTTATGGCACTTACAGACAATATTGTCCTATTTTCGCTTACTAAAAAGGTCTGAAAAGCAAAATAAATCTTTTGGAGAATAAAACACAAGAACTTATATTATAAATAAATGTTTTAGAAACAAAAATTTCTGTTTTTGGTGGAAAGAGAGATATAGGATAGTGGAAGATGGGAACGCAAATAATCTCCTCCACAAAGATGTATGCATATTTGGGGGTGGTATTCTCAACAAATAGTCTTTGGAGTAAACATAAAGACAAGGTTATGATTACAGCAAAAAACAAAACAAAAAAAAAACAGTGTTTGCCTTGAATAAATTTAATCATCTATATGGGGGTATGTCTTTGAAGCCACTACTTGAAGCCATTAGAGCTAAATACATTGCTCAAATTCTGTATGCTGCTGAAGTATGGGATATTAAACATAAAGATACCCTAATGGTTCCCATACATAAAGTATTAAGAAGAACATTGGGACAATCAAACTCTTTCCCAGCCCACTATATGTGGGCAGAGACAGGTATAAGTAATATCAAAGCTAGTTTTGATATAAAGAAATTAAACTATTGGCTCCATTTGAGTAGGCTTCAAAACACGAGAATAGTCAAAAAATGTGTGATAGAAAAAAATGATTGGTATAATAAAGGCTGTTATAAATCTGGATGGCTACATAATGTATATCTGTTGTTAGATCAATACCATTTGAATTTTCTAAAAAAATATATAAAACAAAATATAAGGTTAAGTATACAGTATAAGAGGTATATTTCAGATAAAGTGATAGATTTTTGAAGGGAAAGGGATTTGAAAGCTATTAAAAAATCTGCTTAGTCCCCTTGGTTCGCAGATAACTGCTGCAATAAACCTAACCTACATTATTATTTGGGGGTGCTCACAGATAAGAATTTAAGAAATGCCTTAATGAGATATAAATTTGAAAACTTTGATAGTAATGTGCTAGCAGCAAGGTATACTAAAGAGAAAACTATTTAAATTGATTGTAACTGTGAAGAAGGTGATAAGGAAAACCTCCTGCATATACTGTGGGATTGTTCAATATATAGTAAAATTAGAAAGATTCTTGTGAAAAACATTTGTCAGGTTAATTCAATTGACCAAATGGGAATGGAGAAGGATCTTATAATACAAATTCTTATGTACTCAGAAGTTTTGGTAACAATTAAAGCCTTGGCAATTTTCTTCGCAAATGTGGAGAGAATTAAGAAAAAAAGTAAAAGGGGAACTGACTGAAAGCATTAGATGGAAAAATAGTGGAAAAGATAATAACAGTAAACTTGTAAATGTCTAGGGCAACTGATTTTAATATGTCAATGTGTTTCAAAGCATGTAATAAATGTGTGATTAAGTTCTTTTTAGATATTTATGTTGATGTATGTGTTTGGATATGATAGTGTCTTTTTAAAAATATATGTTTAGTGTATTGTACCTGGATTGTAATGATTTATGGTTGAACAATACAATTCCACCTACCTACCACTACTGAAGGAGAGGCTCAAGGAGCACCTGGATGCAAAAGAGTTGCAGGACCACTGGCAGCATGGTTTCACAGGGGGAAAGGTCATGTCACACTAATTTCATAGATTTCTTTGACTGAGTTACCAGGGAGGTAGCTCAAGGGAGAGCAGTGGATGTGGTCTATCTGTACTTCAGAAAGGCTTTTGACACTGTGCCAGACAGGCAGCCAGTTAAGAAACTAAGCAACCTGAGGATGGGAGAGAAAGTGAAAAGCTCAATATAAAACTGATTAAGGAATAGGAGGCAAAAGGTGATGGCAAACAGTAGCCACTCAGGCAACAATAGAGTGACTAGTGGGGTACCACAGGGTTCAGTGCTGGGACCAGTCCTTTTCAATGTCTTCATGCAGTAAGTGACACTGCAGAGGAGTTTGAGGGTTGGTGTGTCTCTTTGTGGATTATACAAAAATCTGCAACGGGGTTGACACTCAGGAAGAGGTGGAGAGGATGCAAAGGGATCTGAGGAAACTAGAGGAATGTCTGGGGGGTGGCAGCAGGGTTTTAATGCCAAAAAGTACAAGATTATGCACTTATGGCTGCCGAACCCAAGGGCTGTGTATAAGATGGGGGGAGTGGAGCTTATAGCCACCAGACAAGAAAGAGACTTAGTATCTGATGATCTCAAAGTAGCTGGGCAGTGGGAAATGCTAGCATGATACTGGGTTGCATTGGAAGAGATATTTCTAGCAGGAGGAGGCAGGTGATGCTACTGTTGTATCACTCACTGGTGAGGCACCACCTGTGTCCAGTTCTGGAGACTGCTACTCTGCAGGGACACTGAAAGGGTCGAGGCAGTACAAAGGGAGGCAGTCAAAATGATGAGGGGGTTGCATGAGAAGCCCTACATGGAAAGGCTGCAGGAACTCAACATGTACTCCCTGGAAAAGAAGAGACTGAGAGGCAACATGATAGCAACCTACAAATACTTCACAGAAGTGAACAAGCTGCAAGTGCATGGTCTATTTCAGTGAAAAGAAGGCACTAGAACAAATGGGCATGCAATGAAGCTAAGAGGGGGAAGTTTATGAGATGTGCAGAAATACTTCTTCATGGAAAGGGTGGTGGATGAGTGGAACAGCCTGATAGAGGAAGCAATGGGGCCAAAAACTGTGGGGAACTTCCAGCATGTGTGGGATAGGCACAGGGGCATATTAGGTATAGGAACAAGGGGAGGGAGTGACACCTACGACCAACTAGGGTCAGTGCTGATGTAATAGGCAGGGACAAGGGGTAGACTGGATGTGCCTAAAAGTCATTTTCTACCAATAAAGCCTATGTTTCTATGTTTATGAAAAATATATGCCAGGTAGCTGTCATTTATAGCAATGATAACAAATAGCATAATATACATTAGCTGGAGAATTAAGCTGATCCTGGCAAGGTACTGGATGGATTATGATTAGATGAAGACAGAGATGACATAAACTGAAGAAAGAGGCTAACTAGAAATAAAATACTGTAAATTAAGACAGCTGTATCTTTCAGTGTAATTGTTGGAACACTATGTCAGAATACCAATTTTTATTATGGGCACTTAGCTCCATCTTTGACCTATGTCACAAAATTTGCCTAAATCATATAATCAGTAAGACTGGCTCAAACCTTACTTTATTACCTATTGTGGATAACTTCTAGGATAATGGTAAATACTTTTTTGTCACACCCACATACATGTAGAAAAAATAGATTTTATTTATCCTTGTACAACAATTCTAAGTCCTAATAATTTGCATAAGTATAAAACAGAATTAAAAACAATGCAAACCATAAAACAACAAATGTTTCAGAAAATCAAATAAAACAAATATTTCAGAAAATAAACAACACAACAAATGAAAAGCAATATTCAACACAAGGAGTGATATTAGCTGTATACTATGCCTTCAGCATGCTTGTATATAGCATAACCTTCTTGCATAAGAACTTGCAAATTCTTTACATTAGTGTCTTGGATTATATTTCTGTATCAATCTTGTTTCAATACCTCATGGCATGCAAAAATGTTTACCTCTTTCTATTTAAACTCAGGCTTAACCTATGTACCCAAGATTTTGTATTTGAAAAGTTAAGTGTACCATATTACCTCCCCAGCAAAGCCAAATTAGAATATTAAAAATTAATTAATAATACTCAGACATCTGTTTATTTGTAGAGGTGTTGCCTTCCTTCTTTTAACTTTAAAATCTTGGTGAGAATTTTCTTCTTTTCCCTGGATAGCAAAGTTCTTTAGTAACTGGATTTTAAGGCTGCTTCTGTTTCTTCTCTCATTCCCACTGGAACCCTGGACTTTGAACCCATTTGGCATCAATGCTGCAGACTTGCTTTTGGGATGATGAATATCAACAGACAGTCTTTGTCCTTGTTTTGGCTTTGGCAGGAACTTCAAAACATTACTTTAGTCAAAATGTTCAGTACACGAATAGAAAATCTTTACTGCACTAGAATTGGAAAAGTTCTGCTGTAGAAAGCTTTTCTTGTGGCTGCTTTGTTGTAGATTCTGTTTTCTTCCAGGCTTGAACCTCAGCTCTTGACCTCAGCACCTCTGGTGTGAGCACAGCAATGAAGGCTTGGTTTCTTGCTCGCCCAAACATCGCTAAGCAGGTGTGGCTCTTGGCTTCAGGCCATCCATGAATCTCAGAATAATAACATTAGCAAGTCCACAAACACAGATGTTGACAGCATGAACATTTAAACGATTCTGGGGTGGATTTGACATTTTAGAATTATTTCTTTGGCCAGAACATTGCCTTGACATCATTTCCTGCAACTTTTACCAACTCTGATTGGACTATGAAAATGATGTAGGGGTTAGCTCTTCCCCCTTCTCAAGGATGACCCCTTTGCTTGGAGTTTAGTTTTTATAACAATATTACTTCCCTTCATAACTTTTTCATGTTAAATGATACAGTCATTATACAAACATTTTTTAATTTCTCTTATTGAAAGTCTTTTAAGACGTTTCTCATGTTTATAGGACAAATACTTCCTGAGATAAGTTGATACGGATTATAACTTTATTTTCTTGCAAAGTCTTTTGAAACAAAGTTATACTTTTGTTTCTTATGCCTGTAGCTTTAGAATAAGGTGAGTTTTGTCTGGAAAACCCTATAGGAAAGTCCTTGAAAACATGAAATTCCATTGTAGGCAAATGAGTCTTTGTTTTTTTCAAGAAAGTACATCAATCAAAACTATCAACTTGTTTTTCATACTTCTTTTCAGATGGTTTATCTTTGTTAAACAACAAATTGCACACACAAAAATTATATTTTTGGACTTGTTATGATGACATCTTTTACTTAAGACCAAACTTGATATGTTTACTTTAAAGATTCTTGATATAAAATAAATCATCAAATAGCTGATCACATTTTCAAGTTTTGTGTCCCAAATTTATCCAAGTAACAAATCCAGACAGTCTGATTTCACTGTATAAATTTCATGCTGACAGCATTAATTATCATTTTGCAAGAAACCATAGTCTTTTACTCTCATTAAAGCCAATGTGAATTTAAACAGTTTATTTCCCTTGAAGATAACTTTATACCAGGCTGTGGCATCATTAAGGCAGATTTTATCATCAGTTGTCTACAAAACTCTGGCACCTTTGACCTCTCAGTTTGTAATGAACCCAGGGCATCTTCTCCTTCAACAACTGGCAGAGATGCACTGTCTTTAATCACATCACTGCCTTCAACTTGGCTTCCCAGCCAAATGCCCTTTGGGGTAACCCTTGCCTCAGTGTTTGCGCACAGAGGTTCTTTGTATTTTAAATATTTTTTTATTTTAATGGGCTCACCACAACATAACCAAGACACACTGTCTTAGGGTAGCTGGTTCATTCCACTGGGGTGTCAAACAAATGAGGCATATTGATGAGTCCTGGTAGGACGAAACATGTGTCTATGTCATCTGTTAGCACCCTTTGCAAACTGTGTGAGAGGCCTTTCGGCACCATGCAATTCTGCTTAAAGTTGAACTAGCATAACATTTTGTGGTGATTTGCATATGCAGCCCATGATGCTTTGCATTATGTGGGGATGTGTGATTTTGTACTGTCTTTAATATTGCTTTGTTAACATAGCCATGGATGACACATACTCTATGTTTTACTTAAGCAGAATGAAGTGGAAATAATTTTTTTCTTGCAGACAATCTTCCTTCTTGCTTTAGTAAACTTGAGTAAATTGTTTGATGACCAGATACCTTAGTATGACCTCCCAATTACCTTAATTAATAATTAAGCATTTATAAAATATATAAAATAGTAATTAAAATAATGTAAAATAAAAATCTAATAAAATATTTTTTATAACTAAATTTTGTTCCTACATTTTCCCCCTTTTGAATTAAAAATGCTCCCAATAATGCATTTTATAATTCAAAATTGTAAGCCTACTATATGGATATATAGTTAAAGCATTATAGGGACAACAAAACACAGAACACAAAGTTGCATTATCATGTGGTAACTGATGACATCATCAGTGCATGACTTCATCACATGTGACATTATTAGATGTGGCATCACTAGATGAGATCACTGGAGATGTACCTTTAGGCATAGCAATATGTACAGTACTACATGAATAAACACGATTACAACTATGTACACTTTTCTTTTAACTGCGTTGACATTTTTTTCATTGTTTTAAACATTTTACAAGTACAACAGATTAACTATTTGTTCATTATTTGCACATATCATCATAACCATTAAACTTTTTAGAGTAACTATTGTTTATTATTTTTACTTTTACATAATCTTGTACCTTTTCAATCTTTAGTATTACAGTACATGTAAGGCCAGTAAGTTATCTCTTGTAACATTTTATACGTGTTGTTCCCCCCCATGTGCTGAAGGTACTACTCATCTGGGCCTTTGTAACTTTTTACCAGTTTTTACCAGGATATCATTCCTTGATAGGAATTTACCTTTTTGGTAGTATATAGATTTTAGTTTAAGGTCCATTTGTAGTTCCCTTTTAGAGCTCATAGTTACATTGGGATCCTGAATGAAATTACAAAAGTTTCCGATCATTTCATTACCTTATTGCACTTTTACTAAATCAAAATCAGATTTTTTCCTATCTTTTATGCAATTTCTTTATATTAAAATTAAAATTAGCATTAAAATTGACTTACTTAACATTTCTTGTTTCTGTTTTTAAGATGATTGTGGTGTTTTGTACTGGTGTACATAAACTGGACCATTACTAGGGTTGGGTAACCTTGTAACCTGGAGGTCAGTTACTCCACAGTTATGGCATCTCTTTGAAAACATGTCTTTCAATGGAAAGAACATTTTACAAGCAAGGTTTTTTTTTTCCAAATTTAGTTCTACAAGTACACACTTGGTTAACTTGTTCTTTAAAATCAGAAAATGTAAGATTTGTTTTTTGCTCCTCTCATGTCTCTGCTGGCCGGCCACTCCTTTGGGCTACCTGGACCCTGTGGCCACCATCCTCCACTGGCCACCATCCTGCTGCCACCCACTACCACCAATTGATCCCCCAGATCACCTGACATGACCCTTCATCAGATGGGCCCCCAGGGGAGAAGTGCCCATAGGCACAACTAGTTAGCCCTGAGATCAGTGATGGGGAAGTTAGCATGGGGCTATCCTGGCTTTGTGGTGTGCTGAGGACTGGTGGCCATCATCTGGTCAACCAGGTGGCATTTTCATGTTTTCTGGCCTGCCCACTCAACCCCTGATTAGAGCTTGCAGGAGTGACAAACTGTGATGGGGACGTGTGGGGTGTGTGTTGAGGCAGCACATTCCCCAAGCCCATCTCCAATCCATCTGCAGGTGTTGAGGCCCTGCCCATGCCCCCAAAAGGGAAGCATCCAATGGATGCTCTGGAACCCCTCCCTGCTGGTCTCCACTCCTAGTATCCAGGCTCAGGGCACAAACCCGGGTCATCAGGGTAGAAAAAGTATGTTTTTGCCTGAATCTACTTTATTTTTAACCATCTCAGTTTTTTGTTGTTAACTACATATACTTCTTTAAAACTTTTTTGTTTCATTTTTTTCCTAGGTAATACTTTCTGTTGGTCCCCCCAATAACTGGAACAACACATTTTTGAATCTTAAACGATTTCCCCCATCACTCTTTCTAACCCACAGTTAGCTTTTATATTGACAGGCTCTCTTTTTGGATTACGTACTAAGAAAAAAAAACATGCATAACTTTAGTGCACGTATCCAGGCAAGGTGTGGAAAGGATCTTTAAATCCATATCACTACCGTAGGTTAGGCATTCTTTGGCCTTTCATTCCATGAATCCTAACAGAAAATTCCTTTACACTATCTGAAACTGTTGTAGTGTACTCACTCACCACTTGGCACACTTGAGGAATAGTTTGTCCAGACCTCAAGGCCTGTGGTGTCACTTTTATTGGGTATGCATTTCCCCTTATTTGTGTCCACAGAATTTCATTGGCTAGGCTTGTATATGCATCCAGTTGTACAAGTATGTCTAACCCTGGGCATGGGAGATTTTAAATCTTTCATTTCATACAGGATGTTGTATACCTTTTTTCACCCAATTTGGAGGTTCAAGGTAAGTACCTGTACTTTTCAAACTTCCTTTGTGATTTGGAACATTTTGCAGCCATTCTTTTTAACACTGTGTAAAACTGTCCACTGCTTGGAACAAACACATAGCCGAGGCCCAACACAGAACTAGTTATTTATAAGTTCTGTTTCGTCTGGCACCTTAGATTTACCTTTTGTCTTGTTTAGTGGGGCTTGCTTTCCACTGTCTTGGTGGGCTGTGTACTTAGAGTCTAATGCTTTTGTCAGAAACAGGATGGTACTGAAACACACCTTGTGTTGACAAACAAACCACATAAGCTTTACTTCTCCATTTAGTCACATTTCTTAGAATTTTCAAGACTAGATACACCAGTTACATTAGAACCTACATAATTTAGTTTAATCATTACATTATCTTTTTTTTTCTCAAAGTAGCATGACTTTTATTGTTTAGAATCTAAATGGAATAGGCCTTTTTACCTGTGACCACAAGATTTTTTGGGAATAGTCCAGGACAGGTTTAAACCTCTTTAGAAGGATATTTTCAACCAATAAATCATTGCTTGCTCTGTTTGTAACATGCACTGGATGTTTAATCACAATTTTGCAACATTTCAATTTCACTCAAACTTTACCTAAGGTCTTCTTAGCTTCCTCTCCACAACCTACAATCTGTAAGCTGTCAGACAGGGTTTCTAACTTCTTTTATTTATTTATTTAGTTTTTGTTGACCAGGAAAGGAGGACTAGACAATTCTTCCTATTTTCAGCCTCATCCTGGGGGAGAGGGATACAGATGGATGCCAGCTGACACTGAACCAGATTAAGCTTTCTTAAGACTCTTTGAGTCACTTAAGGCATTAGTCAGCTTATCAAAGAGACACTGAGACATTAGGCTTACTTCAGCCCCTGAGTTAAGCAAGGCATCATGATTCAGACTGCTTTTGATGTTAATGTCAAAGTAAAATCTTTCTACTTTTCCTTTCGGAATTAAGTTGCCCAGGCAGAATTTGTTTTTCTTCCCTGGCAACACCGCAGTTTTACTATGACATTTTACACTGGTTTTGAAACTAACTCTGGACACCTTTTAAGAAAGGTTAGGCCCAGAGATAGCATTTTCATTTTCACTTGGCATTTCATTTTTAGATCTTATTCAAATCTCATTACTCTTTTTAACAATAACAGTTTCTTTTACCTGGTCAGCAATAGGGTGAACAGGATCTATAAGTCACATAGCGCTACTTGTCCCACCTGCACTAGGCACTGTTGAAAAAAGATTTTGCACAGGAAAATGAGGGTCTGGAGGTGACTGTGCAAAATGGAGTGAAAAACTTTGAGCAAGAACTTTTGGCTGTTTTATTTCTTTTTGAATTGCTCCATTTCTTTTTTAAACACTTTCATTTCTTCCCTCCTTTAATGTACAGCTCCTTAAGCATTTCCTCCACAGTTGCTGAACTATGCTAAGTCTGTTCTGAGGTGCACTATAACTTTGCTGATCATAGTCAGAATAGTGGCACCCCGTGGTCAATTTTGTCACCTTTATGCAGTTGAAGCCACTTAAAAGGGACAACATCATTTAGTGGCCTTTGTCCGCTTTAAGTAGGTGTCTCTCATAACAGAAGAGAGGAAAAGTGAGATTGCAAACATACAGAGATGAACAGAGAAAACAAACATTCAGAAACAAACATAGACATACAGTAACAATAAACAGCATGTAGTGAATTCAGCTCTTTTGTGATTTTGTGCCGTATGTCTCAAGTTATGAGAAGTAATATAACTTTATTTTATGGAAAAAAAAACTTTTAAAAGTGTTTAAAAAGAGTACAGAGTACTGTTAAGTGCCATGCTGTAGCACACTTACCTGCCCTGTGGTCTCAGGTCTCCAGGCTTTGGTCACTGAAAGAAATCATTGATATTCTTTTGCTTTGACTCGGTCGCTATCTCCCAGATTATAACTCCCTCTAGATTGAAGATCTTCTCCCACTCATCGATTTTATCATGCTGTAGACACCAATCTCAAATATGACTGAAATGAAGCTGTGCTTCTTTGTTGCTGACAGTAGATGTCCATGTCTGTCTCTCCAAATCTGCCAGTTCCTCTTTGTCATTGGATGGATTCTGTGTGTTTAGGGCCTTGCAAATGGTCACCACTGTTAGATCCTCCTCCATGGCTTCCTCTGCATTTATATCAATGAAACACAGGATTTCTTTCTCTGACAGACTCTCTGACAGTGGGACATCAGTGAGGGGGTTGTCAAGGTTAAGTAACACAGCAACGCCCACTTCTGCTCCCTCCATATCAACACCATCTACTGCAGAAATAGCATCAGTAGCCTCACCTGGATTTAGGATAAAGCCCCCTTTCCCAAAACTGTTAGAGACTGTGGTGGGTTTTACAGTGGCCCAGGCTTTATACAGCATATAAATGGCATTGAGGAGATTTACACATCTTGCAGTCTCTGATGCCAAGGCTGTGGTGCCGCTGTCTATTATGCCCACAATTTTTGCAGAAAACAAAGAGCAATAATGTCCCTTTAGATTCCTGATTACCCCCATATCAAGGAGATGAATCAAACTTGTCATGTTTGGGGGAAGAAAATGCAAGGAAATGTGACTAAATCTGCTCACAAGGTGAGTGGTGAGGGCACTACAATTATCCACAAAGAGGATGCTTTTTCACCTACAATGCTTGCTGTTCTAAGCCTCCAGCCATTCAGCAAAAATGTCAGCTGTCATCCAGGCATTCACAGAGATCTCATATTGTAAAGGGAGGGTTGTAAAATCTTTAGGTAGGCAACAAGGGTGCTTGCTCTTTTTGATAACTAAGAGGGGCACTTTCTTTGTGCCCATGATGTTGACACAACAGAGCAAGGAAAAACTGTCTTTTGCTGTCTTTCCTCCCAAAAGCTCCATATATTTTTGGATGTTCACCCTATCCAGGTAACCCCAGTAAAAAATGTTGGTTTGGTCGACACTGAAGATGTTGACAGGTGCATAATCTGCAATTAGAGAAGGAAGCATTGTTCTAGTCCAATCGGACGCTGATTGTCCATCAGTGTCCATTCTCTTCCCCTGTTCCTGTTAACATACGGTATTCTGATGACTTTTCCAGCTACATAGCCACCCATCAGTGGTGTCAAAATCAGCATGATTAAGATGGGTGGCTGCCTCAGTTGCTTTCTTTTTCAGGACTTGACCCAAAATGCATGCCTCCTTACATCCTTATGTACGGCATTTGAGAACCACAGGTGCAGGGCATCATCAACCTGTGTGCCCTTGCTGTCAAACTTGCATTTTCTGTTTTGGTTACTGTTAGCCTGCCATTGTGCCTGAAGTTCTGTGTTTTTTTTTTCAGGCATATGCGTTTGACTTGGTTTTGGATATGTGGAAAAGTTTAGCTACCTTGGGCATTGATGCTTCTGGTTCCTGCAGCACTTCGATCACCTTAACTTTGTCTGCCAAAGGAAGATCAACACATTTTGACTCCATCAGGACTGATAAAATGTGCACAGGTAACAGCAAGAGACACAGCCTCTGTTAAGTAGCAGTTTGTGACTTTTTTTATGCTGCACTGATTAAATTTGAAGAACTGCACCTCATTAGGTGTGACGTGTTAAGTGTTTTAGCAGATGATAATAAGAGGAAAGCAGAGGTAATGGCAACAAAATCATCCCCATTAAAGGGATTTCTTTGTCCCCTTTAAAGGTGCGATACTTTCAATTCAGTTGTATAGCCACTTAATCAGTGCCTAGGGGATTGTCCCCTTATAGCGAATGACCCCATTAAGTGCATCCTGATTAAGTGGCTTCAACTGTACTTATCATACTCACTAGCATGTTTTTTACCATAGTCCTTCCCCCTTTGGGAGAAACTCCAGTTTTGGGATTGCAGTGAGTTTTCATAAGGCTGCTGAGCCACAGTTGGATTTAGCACAGGCTTTGACTGTTTTTCCTTTTTAGACATAGATAATTCCCTTCCCCCCTTAGCCAGAGTATTAGAGGTAGTGGCATCAAGCACCTTAGCTTGAGGTACAGAAGAACCCCCCTTTTATCTTAGCTTATGCTTTTTCTTATATTTCCCAAGAATTTCTCCTTCTGAATTAGAAGAATTATAATTACTTCGTCTAGGGATTTTTTTTTTACTCATAGGTGATTCATTCTCTGAATCAGATAATACTTTGGAGGAAATACCAGATTCAGCATTACAGTCTAATCTTTTAAATGCTTTCATTTTTTTCTTAACTTGACTTTTACTCTGTGAACGTTTATATTTTTCCCTTAGTTTCACCAAATCTTTGTTAACCTGTTTATAAGTGTTTGCTAGTTTCACTTTATCTTTTCCAAATTCAAACACAGCTCTTGCCATTGTTTAGCAGCATGTAACTCACTTTGCAAAACAGCATTTTCAATCTCTAGCTTAACCATAACACAATAGTTATTCGAAAAGTCTTTTTTTACTTTCTTTTAAAAGCATTTCAGTATTTCAACCTGCTTTAACAAAAATCTTTTAAAACAAGTAAGTTAGAACAGTTTTTCACTGTCTAAAGATTACTGAAAGTATAAAATGCTCTACAAAGTCTTCTTTATTTTGAAGTTGGATGGTATTAAGTATATGACTGAAATAGCCATTTTACATTTTTGTTGCAAACAGATTACAAGGCAGAAGAAAGCATTAAGCACTGCCAAGGTACTTTTTAGTTAATATGGTCACAAATATGGCTTTCTAATAAGTTAGTTTATGTGTATGCATGGGATATAAAGATACCTTTGAAGAGTGTAATGAATTGGAGAAAGGTTAAACAAACTTTGGAAACTGTGTTTTTTAAGATTTTGAAACTGGTTGAAGCATAAACTTGATTTGTTTTCTTGCTAGATTATGCCAGAAAGAATACAAATATAGAAGGAATAGGTACCAACAGCAAAATATTATAAAGTAAGGATGGACTGAACTATTATTTTGTATAAGAAAGTTTTGTACATTAAGTTGTGGTTATTTTGCTGAGTATATTTGTTTAAAAATGGCTTCATTTATATAAGGACTGATTATATGAGCCTACATACTAAAATACACATATGATTCTTTTGTATATTAAAACATAGATACATATTGAAAAGAACACAGCAGGCTGTTATTTATTTGGTAAGAAAAACTGGATTATTTAATTTATTTTTACTTTAGAAAGGTCTTATAATGCAGTTTAAAATATTTATTTGAGTTACTTACTTAGATGCAGTGTTCATACTGATGAAGGATTTTGTCTGAAACATTTGTCTAAAACTGTAATGAAAAATAAAATGCTGTGAATTTTTATATAAAAAGAGTAAATATCTGTTTAATTTTGGTAAGTTAGTTCTATTTTATACCTCTCTGTATATATATATATATATATATATATATATATATATATATATATGACATCTTTAAGGCAGGTTTTACCACTGGTTGTCTAGGAAACTCTGGCACTTTTGACTTCTTAGTTTCTAAGGAATGTAGGGCATCTTCTCCTTCAACAGCTGGCAGAGATGCACAGTCTTTAATGTTGCTTTGCTAACATAGCCATGGATGGCACATCTCCTAAGTAATGAAATGAAAATATTTTTTTTTTCTTGCAGATAATGTTACTTCTTGCTTTAGAAAACTTATGTAGAAAGTATGATGACCAGATACCTTAGTATGATCTCCCAATTACCTTAATTAATAATTAAGCATTTATAAAGTATATAAAATTGTATTCAAATAATGCAAAATAAAAATATAATAAAATATTTTTTAGAACTAATTTTTGTTCCCACATAATGTTCACACATGGGTTGATACCTCTAATACTGCTTAAACTCATCTAGACTCCTGTAAAGAGCTTAAGTGGATCACTGTCAAAATGTTGCTTAACTGATCACCAAAAATATTTTGTACAGTTTTACTGTAGAATTTATGCCATGTAGATAGTAGTTTAAATTAAGAAACTCTTAATGTATTTAAACATGTTTATGTTCTATGCAGGATACCATCTATGATATAGTCTTCAACAGAAAATGAGAAAAATAAATTTGATTCATAATTAAAAAATAAACTATGAAAACCAGTATCAAACATGGACACTAAAAACCCTATCTAGATCATGGACAATCATGACTGCTACCTTATATAATTTAAAATGTTATTTTATTAGAATCTTTTTTCCTTTTTCATTTACCACATTGAAAATTGATTTTGTTCTCATGAAAAGTCTCTCTTGATTGTGATTTTTTCCTAGGCATTTGTGTAAGTTCATTAGCCATGAACTATCTTATCCATGAATCATGAACAAATCATGGATGGAGTTATCATGGACAAACATCAGAGACAGAGCAGGGCTATCCATGGACAACATTGGTTGGCTCATGAAAACTTGAGCATTTATTAGAAATAAACCTAGAAGCTCTGATGTGATATTTTGCAAGTTAGAAATTCCAACATAGCTAATGTCTTTAAAATGTTTACTTAAGATGGATGATTTATGAAGAAATCTTGAGTGCAGTTTTTGGTTTGTTCCCTGTACAGTATGTTTGGGAATGTTTTGAACCTCAAAAAGGAAACTACTTTTTTATTTTCAATACCTCGCCCCCACCTTTAGACTCCTTGTCCCTCACTCCAGTAATTGAGGCCATTATAGCTGTACCCTTTCTCCTGCCTGGAGGGTGGTAAGGAAAGTAGATACTGGCACAGCTGAGATATTCCTTGGGGTCTGTCAGAAGGGATTAAACAAATCAAGACAGCCCATTCCCTCCATCTCTAGGAAAAAAATACCTCAACCCAGCAAACCCTAGTGTGGGATTCCAGCATAACCCACTCTCATTACAAGTTGTTATAGTTTCTGCTGACTTATAAACCATGTAGTCTGACTAAAGGTTTCCTTTTTATGTTTGCTTGCAAAATTCAAGTAAACATATTGATAGTGTGTGAGTGTCAAAAAGGGGGCTGTGGAGGTGTGTCAAGCTATGAACCAATTATGCATCTCCAGATGTGCTTATTCTTCTTTTCACAGTCAAAGGAGCAAGATCTGGTCAATGATGCAGGCATGGATTTGCATGTTAATTTTTCAAAGGGGGCATCTGTGCCTGGCCTTATACAGAACTTGGTATTTCTGCTGATGTGTTTTCACTTAGCAAATGGTGTCATGTTGTTCAGCTTTCTTCTGCCCCCCCACACCTCCTACTCAGAATGCTACTTCTAGTGGCTCTTCATACCCACCTAGTAGGCTCTTCTTAATGCTGCCACTAGCATCTCCTTTGATGTCCTCCATGTGGGCTCCTGTTATTGCAACTTCTGGTGAGTCATTTCATACCCACCAAGAGGGCTCCTTTTAATGCCACCACTGGCAGATTATTTAATGCCCTCTGAGTGGTCTTGTTGTAATGTCACCTCAGGCTTCTCCATTCATGCCCACCTAGAAGGTTCCATTTAATGCTACCTCCAGCAGCTCTTTTAATGTCCACTGAGTGGGCTCTTCCTAATACTTCCTCTGCTCACTCCATTCATGCCTGTTGAGTGGGCTTCTCTTAATGCAGCCTCTGATAACGTCCTTTATGCCCACTGAACAGACTCATCTTCGTGCCACGTCCAGCAGCCCCTTCCATCCCCACTGATTGGTTTCCTCTTAAACAGAGTCTAACTTAAAGAGCTCAGCTGACAGTCACAAGACATACCAATAACTACAGATCAGTCACAGGATAGTTAAAATGATTTAGTTCATGTAGAAAACAGCAGCCATGGCTCCCAGTGCAGCCAATTTGTCATACTAATGTGCTTTATCAAGGCTAACCTGAATCACTAGTGCCAGTCATTTATATTTGTTTCTTAAAGTAATTGTATGACATAGTGTTGAGAGGTTTTGTCATGAAACTGGAGGAGTTATTTTGCATTTTGGTACCTACCCCCTTTCATTCCTTCTAGGAACTAGCAGAAGTTCCATAGGGACAGCATCTACTGTCTGGTTAACCTTTTTAACACATTTTGGAGTGTTGCCCTTTGGAGAAAATGATCTCCCAGTTCCTATTCCCCTTCCTCATAGCCTGTTATACTACAGCAATTCCATTTCAATCTAACATGATGACACAGAAAATTAGTTGTTTTGCTGTATTGGTCCTTGTGACAAAAGATCCAGAAAAAAGAGATGATTTGATACCTTTTATTTGACCAATATAGTGTAGATGTTAAAAAGAAAACAGGTGCTTTAGCTTTTGGACTATATTGAGTCCATCATCAGAAAATAATGCCTTTCTAAAGAAGAACTTGATGTAATCTGAAACCTAAAGCACCTGATGTCTTTTGTAACATCTATGCTGGTTCAATAAAAGGAATCAAATCATCTCTTTTTCTTCTGTTTCAATCTAATGAATCATACCTTTAGAATATATTTTCCACTGTATGGCATGGGTGTTTGCTGGTAAAATGAAGAACAAAATGTATACCCATCTCTTTTCTATGCATTGTTGTTGTTACCTCTATCCAACTCATCCTTCTTATTTTCTAAATAATAAAACAATGATTCTTTGCTTATTCCAGTTTAATGTAAACTTAAAGTTTGAGTTGGAATTTTCTTAAGTAGGAGACACATTCTTCCTCAGTGCTGACATCCCTTCCTCATGGAGTATGTTAGTGTACAGCTGTATGTCCAAAGTAGCCAAGATTTATCAGTATTTATGTGCATGTCCTGTAAAACATTTAACATGTCCCTTGCATCCTTGATGTAACTTGGGAAAGAAGTGGCAACTGGCAACGTCTTTGATGTGAAGACTAAAGATGATGCAAAATTCTATTTTGCCAGCAAAATTGGCAATTTTGCCATGCAAAATATTTCATGAAACTCACCCATTACACAAAATATTTCACTGGGTGCAAAATTAAGGATTTCACCTGCGTAATGTGAAATTCCACCTGCAGAAAGTGAAATTTCACCTTTGAAAGGTGAAATTTCATCTTCTGCAGGCAAACTTTCACCTTCCACAGGCAAAATGTCACCTTCTACAGGTGAACTGTCACCTTCTGCAGGCAAAATTTCACATTACGCAGGCAAAATTCTGAATTTTGTTTCCTTGAAAAATTGTGAAATGGGTGAATTTCGCGAAATATTTCACTTAATGAAATTTGCCAATTTTACTCATCTCTAGCGAAGGCCCACAACTTGAGCCTTCCAGAGTTACATCAGGGTATCAGTTTGTCTGATTTACAAAATGACATGGATAGGTTGGATGAGGTAACAACAATCCTGCATAAAAAAGAGATGGACTAAAATGATGTTATGCATTTTACCAGCTATCACCCATGCCACACAGTGGAGAGTATCCAAAAGTGGCAATTCATTAGTCTGAAATGGAATCACTGTAGCATGACAGCCTATGAGTAAGGGCCACAAGAACTGGGTGATCATTTTCTTCACAGTGGGTACAATCCAGAATATGCTGAAAAGGCTAACAGACAGTAGATGCCATCCCTAGGGAACATTTGTTAGTTCTTAGAAGGAGTCAGAGGGGGTGGGTAACAGAATGCAAAATAACACCCCGAATTGCATGATAACATTTATTCCACACAAAAAAAGAGTCACACAAGGAGGTAGTGCTAACAATAAAAATGCTAATACTAACACACATTAGAACTGAGCACTTACACTGTCCAAGAACAGTTACAAAAACTCGGTACATAAAGTCATAAATCTGCATTTTATTTTTTAAAAATCATTAAAAAAAGAACCATCCATGGTTGTGGACCCTATTATACTTTATGTACCATGTTTTTGTGGCCATTTTTAGACAGTGGAGAGTGTTCAGTTCGAATGCGTGATGGTGTTCATGATTACATTTACAGCAGTCCACAGGCACATGCTGTCAAATGAATAATTCAAAATAAGTGGTACATGACCCGGCCTGGTGGCACTGAGGGTTGAGGCACTGGATGCCACACCTCACACCACACCGGCGACCCGTGTTCGGGAATGGACATGAGCCACAAGGGGTCGGCAGGGGCAGGGAAGGATAGAGCATATGGAGGACTGCTCTCCTTCCCTGTGGAGGGGGGATCATGGCACCGGCACCTGAGTGCCCTCTAGCAGAGGCTGGGGAATAGGGTGTATATACGTGTACAAGGGGGGAGTCGGGTGCAGACACCTCGAGGGGAGTGTGCATGGAAGCATGCATGAGCCACCTTGGCTGGCATCATTGCATGTATTCGACTCCAGAGGGAGCCTAAAAAGAAAACAATCCCTGCTGCAGCACCTCTATGAAGCCGCCTCACCATCTCTCATTCACTCTCAAGCTGACTCCCATTCCAGATCTGTGTCCATGACACCTTGGCCGGTAACACAGCCCCGCCCTGGGGGACAAGCCAGGGGGCAGGGAGGATGGCTAATTTGAGAGTGGGGGGGGTGATGGGGGCCATGACCTGGCTGAGATCTGGCATTGGAGCGGACCAAAAAAATAAATAAATAAGTGGTACATTCTCCTGACAGAAACCAGAATTGGCCATTTGTACAGAAAATTTGCCATGTATTGTTTACAGAATAGACCAGAATCTAGCAGAGATGCTGGTGGTGCATAGTTTGCACTAAGAGAGTGATCAGCAGGTACAAAACCTCTTAACACTGTGCACTTTTTGCTGTGGGGTTTTTAAATGTTATTCTGATTTAATGACCGGAACCAATTCTCAGACCCTGGCTGAATATATGAATTAACACACCACTTTGACTGTGACCCAGGTTCAATTGTGTATATGGCATTATGTAGCTACAGTACTTTTTATGTTGGAAAAACAATCAGGAAATTAAAGACTGAGCTGGAGAGCACAAAAGAGCAACTGTAAATGAAGACAAGGAAAATGTACTAGCAATTCATATTAGCATGTGTGAGACTGGTCACAGATTACAATTCATTGGAGTGGAAAAAGGTGATACTAGGACCAGAAGGGGTGCCAGCACAAACCATTGCTTACAAGAAAGGCCTTTTGCAGTTTTGTTTACAGGCACATTTTAAAAAAATGCCAACATGAGAGCTTTCAGTTAGCTCCATGTCTGTTTGATTGAAAGAGTTTTTTATACCTGCATTTCTGTTAAAATATTTACATGCTTGGACACTATGTTATTCATATAGTAACAATATTCTATTAGTAATTCCCTATTGTAATTTGATTATGTCATGTCATTAAGGTAGATTGTCATCAATTCTAGTAGTGTTCAACACCTGCTGTTTGTTCTGGACACCAAAAATATTTATACTCATCATGGGCATTATGCAGTTGGTATTTTCCAGTGTTTGCATCTGGTAGTATTAATGGTGGATTACCATTAATTGCAGTCACTTAACAATTGTTTTTAAACTTAAGCCATTATATGTATGATTGTATTTATTCTTCACAAAACACTTTGTGTTAGCATTTTATATTTCCCTTTGCCACATAGCACTGTATCACACTGACCCTTTGCAAAAAAAGTATAAATGACTGGAACTAGTGATTCACATCAGCCTTGATAAAGCACATGAGCTTGAAACATTGGTTGCACTGGGAGAAATGGTTGCTGTTTCCTACATTAAAGAAATCATTTGAATTATCATGTGACTGATCTTCAGTTTATTGGCATGTCTTGTGACTGAGAGTCAAGTTCTTTGGGTGGGACTGCATGTGAATTTGCCACAGCTCTGCTCTACTACACCTGTGTTACCATTTTTACTTGTTTTCTCTTAAAGGGATATTGTCTTTCTCTCTTGAAAATTCAACATTATTTGATCTGAAATTATTTTATTTTATAGCATTCATTATGAATAAATTAAGATGAACTCTATTTAAATAGGTATCACTTTTGATAACTGATGTGAATTTTGTAGATATTTTTAAATGAGTACTGACAAGTCCATTTCCAGATTCCATTTGTTTTTATTACAGCTGCATAGCCATAGCTATGCAATGTACTGATATCAAGAGGAGAGGAAGCAGGGCAGATAGGAACAGGAACTGTCATATACAGTATTACCTTCTACTTCCATAGTGGAGTTTAGTATGCATGTGATCCTTACTCTTCTGTGATTGTGTGTCCCCCCATCCCCCTCTCCCTCCCCTTACTCCATCCAGATATACTTTATTCATTAATCTATGGTTGTGGAACTTTTTTGTGCCACCTCAGTGGCTGTAAGAATGCTGCTGAGTACACACCATACTTAACAGGGAACGTGTCAGTGATGTAAGAACACTTCTATCATCAACTAATGTAGATCTTACATAGCAGAAATGTTTTTTTACCTCCATAGTGTGTACTGTACTGAGAGAACAGAAAAATGGTGGAGACAGAATGACACAGGCAGTCATTATGCTGATGACTCCAATTTACATATCTGTAGGTATGCACAGAGTAGCAATGTAAATTGAAAGGTGACCTCTGGTTGGACTATTCCTCTGTTGCCTATCTGATCACCAAGGAACTCTGCCACTCCCAACTAACTTTGGTCAGTTAGAACTGTGATTGCAGTATGTCAGATCTCTATCAACAAGCAACTGTACAAATCCAAGATCATAATGTAAGTACCGTAATTACACTGAACTGCATCAGAATAAATGATTAAAGGAGCACATGTGTTACATGCCGGAGTTACCTTTTACTGAAATTTTAACTCTTGAAAGCTAGACTTGAGAAAATTTGGTTAGCCCAGTAAAAGGTATCACCTGCAACATAGCTTTATTTTTTCTTCTACAGTACATCATAGACTGTACAAACACAGCTGCCACATTTCTTCATCAAAACAGACAAAATAAGATCCACATCATTATGCACAATGTTTTTTGCAGAAATTAGTGGAGGGGGAGGAGTGAAGAAAGGATAAAAAAGTACGTGCATTAGTCTTGTGGAAAGTGCACTTCAGAACCTGCTTCATAATAGAAGCAGAGAAAACATGTTGCACAGGACACCTCACATATCCATATACCCTCATACATGCTGCAGCACTCATTACTGTGGCATAAGATACATAAGATGAGGGGGTCATGGCCTACCAGCCAAGATGGTAGATGCTCTCTAGCACTGCACAGACTGGGCAAATGTTAAAATAGGCAGAAAATTGTCTGATCAGAGAATCACAGACGCCCAGATTCATCTATGGTGAGTAAAAATCAAGCTGATCCAGTTAAAGTAAATACTCAGCAGGCACAATTATGATTTCCAGTGGGGAAAGGACACACAAGTGTTCCAGCTTGCCATGAGGCATCTCAGAGCCCTCAACCAATGATCAGACCCTCAGACGGCATGTCAGAATTTGAGAAACCCATGCCCGGAGTCCTGGCAACCCTGTACAAAATACAGACTGAAATGAATGCAGGATTTCAGAATATTACAGATCAGATTAAGCACTTGCAAGTGGTGGTGATAGGGCTGTCAGAAACTTTGGTGGCACACACCATGAGGCTGGACAAGGTGAAGAAGTGACTAAGTGACACAGAGGATATGCTAGCACCCTTACGATCAGACAAAACTTACTACAAGAAGCTATTTGAAGAAGTTCAGCAGCATGCCGATGATCTGGAAAATTGGTTCCATGGCTCAAATCTGCAAATAATTGGCTTGCCAGAGGAGATCAAGAAATGGGACCCAGGCAGAGAGGTGCATAAATGGATAGTACAACAACTAAAGATGGGTACCCAAGCTACAGATTATGAGGTGGAGAGGGCCCATAGGATGGGGTTGATGCCACAGCCAGGAGGAAAGCCATGACACTTCTTGCTAAAATATCTGAGGCACACTGATAAAGAGAGGATTCTCAGGGCTGCTAATTCTCATGGCCCGATTACTCTCCAGGAGGGTGAAAAAGTTTTCATCATTCAGGATTATAGCAGGGATCTGCAAATCCACCACCAAAAATTTAATGGGGTGAAAGCTACACTTCATCTGACCAGCTGGGAGTGTGCCCATTTATGCCCCTCCAGGCTATAGATCACCAGACCAGGCAAACCCCCAAGATTTTTTGATAACCCTCTGGAGGCCAAGAAATTTTGACAGAAGAGGCAGCAGTGGAAAGGAGATTGCTGACTTCAAACCACAGTAACAGAGCTTGACAGCTGTCAGAATGAAACTTAGAAAGTGATTAAGAACTCCACTTGTTGAGGTCGAACTTGCCTTGCACCTCCCTCCTGAAATGGTCATTGTTCTATCCCTTCTCCTGCACAGCACAGTAAGTACTCAGTAATAGCATTTGATGGATGCATTTTAAACAGCAATCCAGTAACATAATACATGATAGCTCTTACTAGACTGGGGGGGTCTGCTAAATATCTGTGACCGAAAGTCTTCATACATTTGGAGTAGAGGTTTGTGGGAGGTGCAGGCTGTGAGTATTGGTATTTTTGCAGGGGTAACAAATGCTGCTTGAGTACCATCTGGGTCACATGGTCACACGATGATCCTGATTAACGCTGGTATCCTTGGTCCACTGAGGACCATGTCTGGGATACATCAGGGTACAACTGACCTATACGCACTTGGTTGACCTTGGTAAGTTGTCCCAAAGCAGATGCTGAATGGTGGAATATTATACCCTGACTGGAGCATTGGATAGCTGAGGCCTGAGGGGGAATAACTTGGGGGCAAGAACTCTGAAGCCCCATGCATGCAGCTCATGTGAAATACTGTTTTGTAGAATGATGAACTGAAGCTGATCTCATAATAGTGACAGATGGAGGGCTCTGTACCTTCTTCCCACATCTTGTATTCTTGCTCTCCCTCTAACTGTGTCATAGGACACAGGTACGATGGGGGGGTACAAGAGCCGCAGTCCTGCTCCACCTTCTAGACATAAGTGGATTAAATGACTACCTCATATACCACTGAGACTAATATATATTTTAAGAAATGTCTGATTGCTGTGTTGGTTTGAGGGGAAAAATGAAACTGTGCTGGGGCAGAGGAGGGGAGGCAGACTCCAGAACCAGGTCTGATAGGGACCTGACTGTGGGAAGCCTGCAGGGAGGGAGGGAGGAGAGACTTCACATGATAGGGGAGAAAATATACATGTGCCAAAACGCTTTTGGTAGGAGTTGGAAGGCTACCCCCTTTTGTTGATCTAGTTTGAGGAATGGAACTGCTTAAAACAAGTTAATGGTGGAATAATAGGGTACAATCTAGCCCATAGTACTTTACTCAATGCCATCAATTGCAGAGTGGAATGAGGGGGGTAATCAGACACACTGAAGGCTAAAAGGTTGATAGTTACTGGTTCACTTGTTTACCAGTGGGGATGGATGAGGAGAGGGAGGGGGTAAGGAGGGATGTCATGAGGGGGAATGGGGGAATAAGGGGAACTCAAGTTGTGTTCTAGTTAGAGTTTTTAATGTTACAAGTTTACTTACTGTATGGATGCAAGAGAATGGTGGATGTCTCCTTTACTTTGTTCTAGTGGGCTCAAACTGATGATAAATTAGGGTAAACCAGATTGGAAGCTTTTCATGTGTGTTAACAATGGCTACTGATATAAATATTGTCACTTGGAATGTTAATGGACTCAAATATGTTGTTAAAAGGAAAAAGGTACAAACTAGAATAAAAAAAATGAGAACCAAAATAGCCCTCTTGTAAGAGACTTATATGTCAGCCAAAGAGGGTAAAAACTTCAGCAATCCTGGGGGGGGCACCTGGGTAATGGCCACTCATTTACCCAGAGCTATAGGCATTGCCATTTGGTTCCCACAGGGATTCTCGGGGACCATACTCTCCTCCTATTCAGATTCCAGGGTAGATATGCTCTGGCACAGGTCCAGTTAAACAATGACAGGCAAATAGCAGTAAGGTCCATTTATGGCCCAATATAGAGGACCCAAAATTTAATCATAAGCTGCTTCTGGATATGGCTCTCTTTTGGGGCCCATGGATACTGGGGGGGATTTCAACTGTGTTAAGGACACTGTACTGGGAAGGTCTAATCCTGCTCTAGCCCTGGTATCAAAAAATACCCATGCACTGCTAGAGACAGGGCAGACATGTTCCCGGGTGGATGTGTGGAGGCATCAGAACCCAACTGGCAGGGAGTACAGCATTTTCTCCTATGCCCACCACTCATATGCCAGATTGGACAGGTTGCTGGTCTCCTCAGCTATAGTGCTGCACATGAAGCAAGCCAAGTAAAAGGCAATTCTGGTGTCAGATCATACCCCTTGATATCTACACTTGAAAGTGATATGACTGAAACCACCTTGAGGCCATGGAAATTAGATCATGTACTTTTAAAAGATAGACAGTACATCAGTCATATACATGCTTCAATCCTAGAATATCTGGCCAACAATAAAAAGGGGGAGACAATGTATGTAACAAGGTGGGAAGCAATGAAGGTCTTCATAAGGGGTCAGTCCATATCATATGCAGTTTTTAAAAAAAGGGTGAGGAGCGTGAGGTAAAGGAGCTCGAGATGAAGATACTGGAGCTGGAGAAACCTCATTTGGCTCAACCCACCATGGAGCTCATACACAGATTACAGTGGGTAAAATGGAGGTACAACTCCCTGAGCACTTCTATACTTGAGCGGAATCTCCTTTTGGGGAAAGTGGGACCCTATTTTGATTTGATCGGGGGGCAGCTCCTATCCTGGCAGCTGAAGTGCAGAGAGGGGGAATCAAATATCACATGCATACAGTGCAAGTCATTGACAATATGTCCATTGACCTGGACTTTATTGCATTTTACAAAAATCTATATGCTTCAGAGGCCAGCCCCTCAGCACGGCATCTACAAGACTTTTTCCAGAAAGCCTCAATTATACCCAAGGACATAAATGTGGCTAGCGAACTAGAGGCCTCAGTCATAGTGGAGGAGGTATTCTAAGTGGTTATGCACTTAAAAGGTGGAAAGGCCCCTGGCCCAGATGGCTTGCCAATCAATTTTTAAAAAGTGTTCCTGCCTGAACTCTTGGACCCCCTCCACAACATGTGCATGGAAAGTGTATGAGAGCAGCAACTGCCTCCCTCCATGCACTCAGCCACTATCATGGTCCTCCCAAAGCCTGGCAAGTACCCTGTGCTATGGTCATCCTACTGACCCATCTCTCTGCTTATGTCTGACTATAAGGTTCTGGTCAGAACCATAGTGGCCAGGTTGGAGCCAGAATTGCCATCAATGATCCATCCTGACCAGAGTGACTTTGTACAGGGGAGACTGGGTAAACATAACATTAGGAAAACACTCAACATTATTCAATATTGGGCAAAGATGCAGGCATCCCATGGCACAGCAGTCCTTGCCCTAGATGCTGAAAAGCATTTGACCATGTGCAGTGGGAGTATACTGTATGTTCACTGCAATTAGGGCCTATGGAGTAGGAAACTACATGCTGTCCCTAATTAAAACTCTATACAAACTGCCCACCTCCCAAATCTTGACAAATGGATCTCTTTCCCCAGCATTTAATCTACACCAGGGTACCAGACAGGGGTACCCTCTATCCCCTCTTCTATATGAAATAGTGCTCGAACCTCTAGCAGCAGCCATACGTAACCATCAGGGGAATTGTGGAATACTGGTCCAGGGGTGAACATATAGTGGCCCTGTTTGCAGATGATCTGCTGTTATAGCTGAAAAACCCCAAGGAAAGCCAACCATGTGTACATGCACTGCTCAGGGAGTATGCCTCACTATCAGGTCATAAGATTAACTGGTCTAAAAGTGAATTGCTTCCAGTTGGGGGGCAGAATAGAAGGGCTCTGGTGGAAAATGATCTTGGAGTTCAGGTTGTTTCAAAAATCAAATACTTAGGGGTATATACACCTGTATCTCTTCTAATGTATTGCAACTCTTTTCTCTAAACTACAAGGCACTACTTGCCGAACATGGGCTTGAATGTGAACGATAGATTGACTTGCCCTTCATGGTATATGGTAGAGTGGCCACCATAAAAATGACCATCCTGCCTCAGTGTCTACACCTATTCCAATCACAACCATGCTATATCTGGGATAAATTCTTTAGGGAGTTGAACAGTCTTCTGCAAATTTGGCACAGGAAAAATGCTAGAATAAGCAGAATGGTCCTCCAGCAGACTCCACAAGCAGGGGGAAGGGTCTCCCGAATTTCAAACTATATTATTGGGTGGCCCAGCTGGCATTCATACCCACTGGCATGGCTCCAACAAGCCCAGCAAGGATGAGTATTGAGAGAGGTGGGGCAGGCAGTGACATCCACATGGAAGACGTGGCTTCAGCCCTCCAGCATTCATCTACCACTAATGCTTGCACCAACCCCTTTACAAAAACCCTGTTGAGGGTCTGGAAAGCTGTGCATGGTCACATTAACCTGGCTGGAACACCTTCTTTGTATGCTTCTATATGGTCCATGCTGAAACAGACACCCCAATATAATGTATTTTTGCATGGTGGGCTGCTTAGATGGCAGAGAAAGGGTCTGGGACAGGTCATGCAGTTTTATGGTGGGGGGAGACTCCTCTCCTTTTGTGAATTGCAGGAAGCATGGCACTTACCTAACAGTGACCTTTCTATATATCTCCAGGTGCACCACAGATTGTCTGCTCTGGACATACATCCTTGAGGCCCCGTGGGACAGAACTCATTCCTAGAGGAAGTATTCAGGCCCCAACCCAAGATAGGGCCCTTATCTGTGTTCTATAACATATTGCTGAATGTGGGGACTGATCCTACCTGCCACATTCAATTGGCTTGGGAGGCTGACCTTGGAGTAGTAATGACCCTTGAGATATGGTCGGGGGTGACTCACCACCTCAACAGCTGTTCCAGAAGTAACAGGTTGAGACAGACCTAGCTTAACTTCCTACATAGGACATACATAACACCAGTGAAGAGACATAAACTAGACCCCTCTATATCCAATGTGTGTCCCAAGTGCCAGGTTGAGGATGACACCTTTTTGCACATGACCCTTATGTGTCCAAGGATATTAACCTTGTGGCTTGAAATACATAGAATCATGACCAGAGTGCAGGAAATGTCACCTCCTAAGTCTGCACTTGAATTCCTTCTGGGAGCTGATCCCATCTGCAGGAGTTTGGGATGGGATTTACCCCTATGGTCCCTGGCACTTGTACATGCATGTGCTACACTCACACAGAACTGGATATCAGAGAACCCACCTACCATACAACAGTGGTAAAACAACTTGCTGAGTTGTTTAAAAATTGAGAGGGCCTAGAGTGCAATTGCTGATAGTGGCCAACAGTTTGACAGAATATGGAGTAAGCTAGAGAGAGAGAGAGCACTGGAGCTGGGACTGTTCTTATAAGGCAAGCCCATAGCTTCAGGTAATAACCTCAGTCTGTAAAATTTGCTATGTGACATCATACATCAGAACTGTATTAAACAATATTGCACCCATACCATGTCTAGGCTGTTGTTGTAATGCCCTTACAGTTATATTTTGTTTTACTGCATTTGTAATCATCTTGATGATTTTCAATAAAAATATTTTACAAAAAAAAAGATGCATAAGGTGTAATCCATATTTCTTTTTCTGGTGTTCTTAGGAACCTCGTTATCCAGCACTATTATTTGGTAGTGTTTCTGTACCACCTACAGCTTTCTGCACTGTTGTAAAAGTCAGCACCTTTTGTGAATTGTTGTATTGTTAGCCCAAACTAGCCTTATTTTATTTATTTATTTATTTATTTAAAAATGTTACCAGGAAAGGCATACTGAGCAGACTACCGCTCGATTTCAGATGTGTCCTGGGGGTTGTTGGGGACGGGATGATACATACAAATGAAATACAGAGGTACAAAATACAGAATATCGAACTTTCATAGGTTATGTACAAAAGATACTAAAATATATACAGGAATATAAACAGTATGTACACAGCAAGCAACAGGCAGTAATTAGTAGAAAGTGCAGTGACAACTAACTGGGACAGAGTTAAACATTTTGAGTGAAACCATAGTTGTACAGCTAGCGAGCTGGCCCATTCTAGTGTGAGTCTAGGCAGCATGAGCAGTTTGTGGGGACTTGCCCTTTAAGTAGGGAGATTTGTTGCCAAGAGGAGGGGGAGTGCCAGATGTCAGCAGGCAGGGAGTTCCATAGTTTTGGTAGTCAGGCTCTAAAAGCTGACTGGCTGGCACAGGTCGCCATGTACGGGATTTGTAGGAACCGGGAGTCGAAATTCCTGAGTGAATATGTAGATGGTGTTTGAGCAGTTAGGGTAGAGGCGAGGTAGGAGGGCAGTAACTGGGCCCAGAATTTGGCTGTGAGTCTATTACAGTGGGACTGGTGCCTGTTGAAAAGTGAGGGTAGGTTAAGGGACCGGTAGAGGTCGCAGCGGTGGGTGGAGGGTGGACAGTCCAGCGCAAAATGACAGAAGGAGTTAAAAAGAGAATCCAGTATAGCCAGGGTGGATTTAGGGGCAGCACTGTATACTACGTCCCCATTGTCAAAGATAGGGAGGATCATTTTCTGCAGCATCTCTTTGCGGGCTGGCAGAGGAATGCAGCTACGGTTCCGGTATAATGCTATATGCCTTTATCAGTGTGTACATGCAAATCCAAGGGTAATCTAACTGTTCTAGGCACTAACTGCCCACCCAAACTCACCAATAGAATTGCTGTATTTTGCTTCTCTGCCTTTTGGCAGAGACCGTTACCTAGTAAAGTACTTCAATATCTCTAGTATATGAGGGTGTGTAAGACTGTTTTTATCTAAGTTTACATGATGATACCATGGTATTTGGAGGCTTCAGAACTCCCAGCAGGTATGCTGTTTATCTGTAGTTTCTGGAATAAACTTTCTTTGCTGCATCTGGGTTTCTGTATCATGCTTTGCCACAGGTCTAGACTCTGCTGAGTAACAAAGTGGTGACCGTGGCAGGACCTGACTGGACAGAACCGAACCAGTACACCTATAAGGTGTAGTGAGAAGAATGGGATAGGGATCATGGCTGTAATTGGAGCCCCCATCCCTCATTCACCACAGATGGTTACTGAAACGGGCCTCTGCATCCAGAAGGTACAGCTGTCTAACTATGAGATTCGAGGTGAACTGGTAAGCCTTGGATTTTTAGTTAGTGCAGAAAAGGCAAACCTCCAAAAATGACCATTAATACTGAGCTCAATTTGAAATCCTACATTTCCAATCCTCTCATGGAGGATGAGCATATTTTGTGCTGCACGTAAAATTGCAGACTAGTTCAATACAGTATGAGTAGCCTATATATGGAGACTAAGTCTGCGACTAAGAAACATGACCAGAATGGGGTGTTGGTAGCCACCCTATATGCTTTAGTCCATGCAATGGAGTCTGAGGTCCTATCTCTGAAAAAAGAGTTAGGTCCAAATGCTGGGAAGTGGTCGAGCACCAGAGGGATTTGGAAAGAGAAACTGAAAAGATTGAGCAAGAGAAACAGGAAGAACTTGATCGTGTTAGACAGGTAAAGGAGAGAGAAATCCTTAGGTTGAAGGAAGAGAACAAGAGGTTACAGCAAGATAAGCAAAATGTGTTATAGCTGAATGGTTTGCTTAAAATTATGAATGACTCACTGAAAAGTGAGTATGGTGAGTTGGAGTGAAAGTTTGGAAGATGTGAGAGTGAATTGGAGAAGCAGCATAGGGAAGCTTGTGAAGGGAGTGATGCGTATAGAGTTTTACAGGATCATGTGAGTAAGGAACATGTTAAAGGCAGCGAGGACCATGCAATGTGTAGAATTAAGGTGACAAAATTAAGTCAGCAATTGGAATTATTAAGGGGTCAGGTAAAAACGATGCCGTTTGCACTGCCTGTCATACTGATATCATCTTCTAATGATGACAGCGATGAGCTGGATGATTCTTGTGACTCCAGAGGGTTGAGGCCCTCACCCACCAGTAGCCATCTTGAACAAGAAGGATAAGCAGGAGGTGTAGAGCCTGATTGAAAAGGTGATCTCAAAAGCTGGGGTCTCCGACGCACAGGCCAAGGTGTTGAAACAAGCTGTCAGCGATGCGCTGAAGAAGGAGGTGGAAGAACAGATGCATCTTCAGGGTGTGACCACTGCCATAACTGAGGCAGTCACCAGAACCATCATCATGCCGGTACCGCAGGGAACACCACAAGCTGGCCCTAGCACCTTGCAGTCCACAGAGGCCATCCAAAACATTCCGGACAAAATTAGCCGTATGGCACCTACAGACAATCTTAGCTGCCATTTGGAGAAAGTGCAGCAACATTGCCCGATACTCAACCTTACGCCTGAGTACCAAGTGCAAGTCTTAAAGCAAACTGTGGACCCCATGTTATGGGGGAAGTTGCCATAAGTCATGCATAATGGCATCACTGCTCCCTTTGACAGAGTCACAGCTTTAGGCAGTGTTCTGGCAAAGTTTTCATTCAAGTTACTTAGAAAAATGAGCATTTACATGAATCTTAGGAAAGCAGAGGGAAAACAAATGAACATGAGAGGCAAACATTTTTGAATGCATCAGATGCCGAGTGAAACATACACAGTATGTTTGTTTATATAGATGTAATCTGTAACTGATTGTGATTCTGTAACGTGTATGGTATGTTTTAACCAGGAAAATGAAATAAGCCATTGTGTTTAGGGTGATTTAATAAAAGTAGATTGTTTTAAAGGAAATTTAAGTTACAAAACTATGCATATAACTACATATATATTTCTATATTAACAGATCTTAGTGACAAAAGAAAACATTTAAAGGGACAAGCACCCTTTCTGATTTTAAAGGTATACTGACCCAATTCATAATATTGAGCAAACATTATTTGATTGTAATTATATGATATGAGGCAACTTGTATTATCATCTTAAATATGTGAACTATGTTTGTACATTGAGGAAAGTTGATAGCAATGAAGCAAACATAGGAGAAGTTTTTGAGAGGCAACTCACTTTAGTAACAGGTGAAAGAATTTAAAATGCCTGTAAATGTTAATGCATAATTATTATGAAAGAAGTATGAAAGTGAACAATTTACTGTTGTTATTTTGTTTTACATAAGAACTCAGTGGAGATCAATTTAGAGAAAAAGTATGGTAGCAAATGAGCCCTGCAAGCCAAGTTAATAAGAAAGGTAGTGTTTTAATAATGCAGTATTTTTTTTAATATTCATTATATTTTATTCATAATACCACAATACACAGGTACAACAAGTGACAGATAAGCCTCCTGATATAGCATCAAGATAAAAATTTAATCTGGAGGCAGCACAATATACAATATCAGGCATTACATAGCATTTTAAAATAATACTACATTATTCAAAACACTCTACCCAAAACCCCACCCTTATGGAACCAAACTGAGAGAACCAGAAAAATAATATATTATAAAAGAAGAATACAACAAGCACGATGAGGGCTAAGACTATTCAAAACCATACCTAGGTATCACTTAAGGTTTCCAAATTGCAAGCATAGCATCCAGGGGGCCACATTTAACATTATAAGATTGCAGTCTATTATTCATCCTGGCTGTGTGTCACTCCAGTTGCAAGGCCAGTAGAATTTCTTTGTGCCACTCAAGCACCGATGGAGTGGAGTCATCTATCCAGTGTCTCATGATGATCAGTTTGGCTGCAGCTGATATAACAGCCATGTAAGCCCTCCACTGTCTGATCATATCAGTGGGGAAATGGTTAATTAAACAAACTTCAGGGGGAAAAAAGGACTCCAGTCCCAGATGGGAATCTAAAGATTTTTGTATGGCCTTCCAAAATGACTGGATCTTAAAACATTCCCATAGCATATGATGGAGATCCCCATAATCCTCTTTACACTGGTGGTACTGTGAAGTTGGAAGTTTACCAATTCTATTAAGTTTAACCAGAGTAAAGTACAGATTATGCATAATATTAAATTGTTGCAATCTGAGCATATCCTGTTTTATGAATTTGTATGTATTACACCAGATTTGATGCCAGAAATTCTGGTCTTTACTAAGAGACAATTTTTGAACCCAATAGAAACAGACTCCCTGAGGTAATCCTGGATCCAACACCTGCAATTCTTGATACACCTTAGACACTGAGTGCGACTGGTCAGCTAATTGTAAAAGAGAGGATAGTTTTATCTTACTAGGCTCAGCGGTCATTGAGATTTGAAGAAAGGCAGTCATGGCTTGCTGAATTTGTCAATATTTAAAGGCATTCCCACTGGCCACAGGAATGCTGTGACAGAATTGTGAATAAGATAAAATTCTACCCTGTGGAGCTATATCTTCCAGTCGCAACCCTACCAATGGGGCCCAGAACGTAGAAGAGATAAGAGCATTTTGAATTTGAAAATGTGGGTTATGTACTAAAGGCTGCTTTAAGGATTTATGCCAATCTAAACTGAGCGAGTTCTGAATTTGGTGTAAAGCTTTAAGAGACCAGCCAATAGGCGTGTTTCCTCAATAATTTAGGAATAGATTTCGGAGTGGCGTAAACAAGTGCTGAAAGGGTGCAGGAGAACTTAGCTACTAGGACTTTCTCGATTGCTATCCAGAGGGGCAAGTATACATTGGAGTCAACTGTCTTTGGTGAGTGAACCCAATATGCTAGCTTACTAATATGTGCAGCAGCATAGTATTTGAAAAAGGCAGGGAGGGCAAGACACCCTTGTGTTTTTGAAACTGTGAGTTTAGAGTAAGCTCTTCTAACTCCCTTCCCCTTCCATACAAATTGATTTAGTAACTTTTTTTTCTTTAGAGAACCTTGATTTGGGCAAATAAAACCCTAGCATGCACAGGGGATAAAGAATTCTCGGTAACATATTCATCTTCATCATGTGAATTCTGGCCCACAGAGATATGGGTAACGCCCTCCATCTCTCCAGATCAAGTTTTATTGTGCTAAGTAATTTGGTAAGATTTTCTTTTACCACTGTTGTCATGTCTCTCGAGACTTCAATACCTAGATACATCAGGGATTTAAATTCCCAATTCTGGCCATAATCCCCAGCTACACTTGACAAACATCTCCTATTTAAAGGGAAAAGTTTAGTTTTGGAAATATTGAGCTTATAATACGATACCCAAGAAAATTGCTCAATTTCTTGTAATAAAGCTGGAATACTAACAGCCGTATTCTCAACATGCAACAATAAGTCATCTGCATAAGCAGAAATAAGATGTCATTTATTACCAATTGGGATACCCTGAATATCCTGTGAAGTTAATAATCTTTGAATCAGAGGCTTCAGGTGAAGATTAAACAAAAGGGGGAAGAGTGGGCAGCCCTGTCTGGTACCACAGGATAAAGGGAATGATTCTGAAAGGACCCCATTGCACCAAATTTGGGCAGTCGGAGAGGCATATAGTAATTTAACTCAACTTATAAACCCTGTTGAGAAGCCAAAATGAGTCAAAGTGGCAAAAAGAAAGTCCCAGGGGATCCAGTCAAATGCTTTCTCTGCATCCAACGCTAAGAGAGCAGCAGGGATATCCAGATTTTTAGTATGAGCTATTAAATGTAAATGTCTACACATATGTTCATTGGAAGCTCTGCCAACCATAAAACCCACTTGTTCATCACTAATAATCTTACCCATTAAAGGACCAAGTCAATTTGCTAATACTTTGGACAATATTTTGATGTCAACATTTAATAATGAGATGGGACGGCAGTTTTCGGGATAAAGAGGATCTCAATCCAGCTTAGGAATGAAAGTAACAAGTGCCTCAAGAAAACTGTTTTCGGAAAAGCCTTCTGTATACCAAAAGTTGAAACCTTTGTTAGAATGGGTATGAGCTCCTTGTCGAAGAACTTTGTATAAATTAGTTGAAAGACCATCTCATCCTGGGGATTTATCAGGGGAAAGTTGTGCAATTGCTTGCTTGATTTCCCACTCCTGAATGGGAAGTTCCAGAAAAGCAGAATCATTGTTCGCAATCTGGGGGAGGGTATCAGAGTTTAGATATTTTTGGATCTCTTCCGGTGTTGACCTATCTGCTATTGGAGTTGCATAGTGAGTTTGGAAATCTTGTCGAAACCCGGCAGAAATTTCCATGGGGTCCTTGACTAAAGAACCCTCATGAAGCAGTTGGTTGTTAAAACACCAAAGGAAGTCTCTTCGCGTACCGGCACCAATCAAATAGATGAGAGAGAGACTGGAGAATGATCTGATACAACCCTCGTGTGGATGCATGCATCAATAATATTGGGAAGGGTATAGGAGCTAATTAAAAAGTAATCAATCCTTGAGCATGTCCGGTGCAGAGCAGAGAAAAAGGTGAATTGTCAGGAGTCTACATTAAGGACTCTCCACACATCAATAAGACCTACCCCTTCCATGAGTTCCTTAAGCACCCTTTGGGCCAGTGACAAACCCAATCACCTATTATCAGATCTGTCAAGCTGCAGCTGGGGTGTAATATTCCAGTCCCCTCCCAGTAAAATCACCCTGGGTGAGCTAGAAATTAACAAATTAAGGAGATGCATAAAAAACTGTGGAGAATCTATATTCAGACCATATATCAAGCCCAACAGTACTTGTTGTGAGGCCAGGGTGCCTTTCAAGATTATGTAACATCCATTGGTGTCCCATATTTCTTGTTCTAAATGGAAAGGCTTTTTTATTGATTAATATAGCCACTCCACCTTTATTGGTAGATGTGTCAGCCCAAAACACTTGCCCAACCCAATATTTGCAAAATAAGGAAATATCCTCTGTTTTGAGGTGAGTTTCCTGCAAACAGACAATATCAGCTTTTAATACCAACAAATGTTTCAAAACCACTTGCCTTTTGCACCTATCCTGAGCCTCTTTGATGTTCCAACTAAGAATATTAAACATACCTGACATTAATAGGGAAAAAAAATTTGATTAAACCCTCAGTCAACACGAAATAATGTGATTCCTTTTTTACCACAAATTTTGGTTCCACCCATAATAGAATATTAATAACATTTAGTAGTACCCCCATTCCCAAACTCCCTCAAATCCCCATTTAAAGATTTTAACATAATAATCAAGTACCCTATATACTACCCCCAGTTCTATTAACCACACCAACATATTTCTACTATCAGGTGATGTATATACATAGCCAAGCCATAAGCCCTCCCACTCCCAATCCCGGAAGCCAAAAAAAATTCAGCACAGATTACAGCAAACATTATTCTAGCTGAAACAAGCATAACTTTATAGGTTCACTACTCTCCTGCACTCTTGATCAGCTTAAACTAACTAGAGTAGCATCAATACCTCTCGATCCTTAAGGGAAATATTATATTGAAAGAGACTACTAATTAATAATTGCAAGATCTACATTAATAAAATGTAAAAACAAACAGCTAATTCTTAATGCTTTACTGCCGTCTAGTAGCTAAGAGTAGTAATGCAGCAGCATACTTATATTCTACAGGTTACACATATCCGGTAGCGATGGGTTCTTTCAAACTGTGAGGATTACTGACTAAATCATGTTTAAAACATTGGACCAAGCAGTATTAATCATCAAACAGAAAAAGGGTCAACAAAACCTTTCTTAAGAGCTACTCTCTACACTCTAGGAGTGCTCCGATCCAAATATAATCACTCATTTGGTTACAAAACCCCATGAAACTGCATGTAAACTGTAAATCATTGCTTACTCATCTGTGTATTTAAACAAATAAGAAGATGCTGTAAGGTCCAGAACCGCTCCTTTGAGTTCTCCGTCGGAAAATCAGGAGGCATCGAGACTAAAGAAAGGAACTCTATTGACAGCACTGCAGTGATGGAGTTTTCATGCTCCTAAATAAGGACTGAAATCAGCTGAAAAACACCTTCAGAAATCTCGGAGCTCAGCCATAGTGAAAACAGATCTCCACTTTACTAAAAGGTACCAAAAGCACTCACGAGAAGAAGCTCTCATCTCAACCCAGACCAGAACTCACTTTTGTTACACAGGAGCTAATCTTGGTATATCCAAAGATGCATTTGTCAGCAGATGATAACCCGCTTTGGGCACATACCACATCAGGGAGTCAGCCAGATCACTTAAACAAATCTGGGAGCAATTTCTTGAATTCGGTTTTAGCAAGCTCTTGATTTTCGAAGATTTTCGAATGAGAGCCACTTCTCATTTATTCTGACTTGCAATAAAGCTGGGTATTTAACTCTAAACTGCAGCCCGGCCATGATCAGCTTGGAAACTAAGGGGTGTAGCTCTTGATGTTTAACCCTGACCAATTGTGGTAGATCCTGCATGAGTCTAATCCACCTCCCCTTCCAAAGCACTTCTTGCAGGGATTTTATCTGAGTGAGGATGAGCTGCTTATCAAGATAGTTGAGGAGCTTACATATGATCGGTCTGGGTTGTGAACCCGGTGGAGGCAGAGGGTGAAGCAGCCGGTGGGCTCTCTCAACAACATAGCTTGCACCATTTGGAGATGGACCGGCAATCTTTCCGAAAACTTTTTGAACAAATAGAATTGGGGAAGCACCCTCTTCCTTCTCAGGAATTCCAATAAGGACGATGTTACTTCTTCTACTCCTCCTTTCTAAATCTTCCAACTTTTCCTCGATTTTCTTAACCCTTCCGTTCGTAGAAGCAAGCTCTAACTCAAGCTTATCTGCCTTTTTATCCAGGGACGTGATACGAGCTTGTGAGTTGCCGACTCAAATATTCAGTGAGTCCAAAGCTGCTTTAATGCCATGCACCTCTCTCGAGATTTCCGCAATCAAGCTTTGAAGAGGCATTATAATTTCAAGAAAGCGTTCCTCCATAAGAGCCATAGATCCTGAAGCAGATTTAGTTGTAACCTGCTTAGGCCGCTTTGGGCCTGATCTTTCTCGACGGATGTATGGGGTATGTTTATGACGTTTTTCGCATATAAACATCCATGATCAAATCGTATGTTTCACTGGCTATATTATATACTAGCTGAGAAGCAATTTCAAGTGAAATCTGAGCCAATAGTAAGAAAATGAAAGGTATTTTGACTGGGTAAGGAGCGGAGCTACACAAGCTTACTGCTTACCGCTAGGCTGCCATCATGTGATGAATAATGCAGTTTTAAAATAGTGGCCTGTTATAGTGGTGACACAGTTATGAAAATTTTACAAGCATTTCTATCAATAGTAATCAGAAAACCCCTTTTAAAAAATATGAATAATCAAAGTAGCAATTTTATTTTCTGTGAAAGAAAGGATATTTATGCCATACAAACTTATAAAAACATTAATCTGAATACACTTTTTTTTAATCTAGTCAGAGTTCCCCAGAAGAAGCCTAATTGATAGGTGAAATGTTGAGACTGAATCAAATAATAAAAAGAATAATTGTTAAAGACATTTTTCTTGAGTTGAAACAAGCTGTCAGTGATGTGCTGAAGAAGGAGTTGGAACAACAGATGCTCCTTAAGGGTGTGGCCACTGCCATGGCTGAGGCAGTCACCAGAACCATCATCATGCAGGTACCACAGGGAATGTGACAGGCAGGCCCTAGTGCCTTGCAGTCTGCACAGGCCATCCAAAATATTGTGGACAAAATTAGCTGTATGGCACTTATGGACAGTCTGAGCTGCCATTTGCAGAAAGTGCAGCAACATTGCCAGAAGATCAGCATTGCCTGAGTACCAAGTAAAAGTTTTAAAGAAAACTGTGGACCTCACTTTGTGGGGGAAGTTGCTGGAAGTTATACATAATGATGTCACTGCTTCCTTTGACAGATTCACAGCTCACCTATTGCTGGCACACAATCCTAATATGGTCAGCATGATGCTAGTGAACAAGGTGAAACAGTGTGTCAAAGAAACCCCAGCTCAATATGAGTGTAGTTTGTGGCTAGCATATGGTACTGTCAAGAAGTTGGTTGGTAAATATCCGAGCCATGATTCATTCACATACAAGGCCCTATTCTTGAGAAACCTTCAGTCTGCATCCATAAGAAGGTGGATGCCACCATATTCCCAGATGGGAAACCCTGCATGACATCATGGAATTGTGGTGTGCATGTACCAGGTACATACCAGGGACCTGGGTCAGGGCCAAAAGTCTAAAGTTGCTGCCATGCAGCAAGGTGTGGACTCTTCTACTCAGTAAGAGATAGAGGGGGAAATCAAAGGATTCCCAACAAAACAAAAACTCTTACAAAAAGGAATATCAAAAGGGGAACAATGGGCAGAAACAGTGATCTGGTCCTTCTTACAAGGATTTGGAAGCCAAAGTGAAATGACTTGGGGAGTACAAGGCCCAGATAGAATCAGGATGGATTGTAGCAGCCATCTCAGGATCAAACACTGATCTCAAGAATGGTGAACAGTGTCACAAACCCAGTCCTGAGGGTCAGGTCCATTGAGCTCACAGTGCCCACCCTAAGTGCAATCCATAACAGGAAGGGGGAAACAAGGGATACACTCTTTCATATCCTTCTATAGTGGTCACTGAGTTCACAACTGAACATTCACCACAAAGTCCCAGGGTCCCGTCTTTACTCTGGATCAGGGTACAATACTAGTCTTGAGTCTTGTAGCCAAAAATGAACCCTTCTTGGTTGTTACACAAAGGGGGAAGATCCAGGCATCACAACCTCTTTGGGGCAGCATTGTAATTGTGATTCTGTCTTCTATCACAAGGTATGCAATAACCTGGTTCAAATTCCCACAGACCCTTCCTTGAGACTTTAGTATTCCCCTGTCTTTACTCAGGCTTTCCCTTTTCAGACCCTTGTTCAATTTGGTAGCTTTTAATGGCACCCATTTAGCAATAACAGTTTAGTCACAGATTATTACTGAAACATCCCACAATCACACACAGTATAGAAATCTTACTCAGACAGATTTCTTAAAAGCAAATGTTTTTACTAAGTAATTAATTATCATACATTTACAACTAAAAGGTTTTATCAATTTGGTCACAGAATAACAGAAATAAAAGGTAAACAATTAAACAATTAAAAGTGGAAAATATACATGAAAAATGCACTATAACCGTTATCTACAGTTCTGCCTTCATGTTTGCACTGTATTGAAAGTTCAGAAGAATACATAAAGTCTGAAGAATCCTTTCCTTCTCTTGCAGCCTCTGGCCTTCAGTGTCTGCTGGCAGTTGGTCTTGCCTTGTCTTGTCAAAAGAGTGTCCAAAAGCAAAGTGTCCTCAAAATGCTCTGTGGAGGGTCTTAAATACCTGTGGTCCAACCTGAAAAAAAACTCTGTCTGATCCCAAGGGTGGCCTTCACTTTTACTGTAGGTCAGTAGAGGTCACTCTTGTGCTTTGCCCACAACCCAATTTTCTGGCTGCCTTTGATGTCCTACTGCCTTACTGGTAAGATATTTTATACCAGCTTGTCAAGAAGGACTATTTCCCGAAACTTGGTTTCCTAAGTATCCTGCCTTTCAAGTGCAAAGGTTTATGACAGGTGATGGTTTTCTGGCACATCCTTGTTGAGTAGTCCTTGAAGCAAGCCAGTCTCCTGCCCAGCAAACCTCCCCGGTCAGAGGAAGGTCCAACATTCCAAAAATCCAACTCTCTCTCTCTCTCTCTCTCTCTCTATGTGACCCTGTCATCCATTTTCTTTGTTGCAGTTCAAACATACACAAACTATAACAGAATACACCACCATATATCTGTACATATGACTGGCAGTGGCATAGCTCACTACATCCCTACCTCCTAGACTGAATTTGTGGGAACACACCCCCTACTGCATGGTAAGGTTTTCACAAATTTGTTTTCTGTTCTAACTGGTGAGATAGGCCATCTGTGTTGGCATTGGTGAACCCTGCTCTGTGCATAATGGTCATCTCATATACCTGAACTGACAATACTCCACCTTAAGAGATGACCATTTGTTTTAACTATCTGATTTAGCCACACCAGGGGGTTATGATTGGTCTGTACCTCGCAGCATCTCCTGTAGAGGTACGGCTCTAATTTCTTCAAGGCCCATTCCAGTGCAAGGCATTCCTTTTCCATTGTGGAATATGCCTGTTCCTAAAGAAGTAACTTTTTGCTTAGGTATATGATTGGGTGATGTTTTCCCTGATTAGAGGTCTGACTGAGGACTGCTCCAATCCCCACATCTGAGGCATCTGTCTAGACTACAAATAGCTTACTGTAATCTGGACTGGCTAACACTGGGGCACTGAACAGTGCCCCCTTTAGCCACATGAAGGCTCATTCACAGTCTGGCTCTCAGTCTACCTTTCTGGGCTTTCTTTTCTTTAGCAGGCCAGATGGGGTGGCTGCCAGGGTACTGTAATTTGGTACAAATGTTTGATAGTACCTTGCAGTCCCTAGAAAGCTCCTAACCTGCTTCTGGGTTTCAGGCATTGGCCATGCCTCTATTTCCTCAATCTTTGCTTAATTGGGGTGAAGCTGCTCCTGCCCCACTACATGGTCTAGGTATGCCACCTACGCCATAGCCACCTGGCACTTTTCATCCTTGACAGTGAGTCCTGACCTCTGTATCCTGCCCAACACTTCCTTCAGATGGGACAGGTGTTCCTTCCAACTGGCACTGAAGATGGCAATATCATCCAGATGTGCCACTTCATACTCTTCAGTACCACCTGGTTGGCCAACCTTTGGAAGGTGGTAGGAGCATTTTTCATTCCAAAAGGCATTAACCGGAACTCTAATAACCTTATTGGAGTGATGAAAGCTGACCGTTCTCTAGCTCTGGCAGTTAACTCCACCTGCCAATACCCTTTCGTCAAGTTAATTGTGGTGAGGTATGTCACCCCTCCCACTTTGTCTAGTAGTTCATCTGTCCATGGCATTGGGTGGGTGTCAGACTTCGTGACTGCATTGAGTCAATGATAGTCCACATAAAAGTGAGTAGAGCCATCTGGCTTGTGAACAAGGACTATGGGTGAGGCCCAGAGAATGTGGAATTTCTGGATTACCCCTAAATCCAGTATTTCCTCCACATCCCTCCTAATGTCCTTAAGGATGGCCTCAGACACCCGGTAGGCTGTCCACTGTATGGGCACTTGTGTCCCCGCATCTATATCATGTGTCATTTAGGGGGTTCATCCAGGCTTGGCCATAAACAAAGGGGAAAAGTCCTCTAAAACCTCTCTCACCTCCTGGGACTGTTCTGGGGTCAACTGGAGCAAATGTTTGATTGTCTCCACAGAGGACTCAGGCTTGCTTTCCTCCAGCAAGTCCAGTTGGGTGTTTTTTTCATCCGTCCCCTCCCCAAGACTCCACACTGCAAATACCATGTCATCCCTGTTTGCATATGGCTTCATCATGCTGACATGGTACATCCTGTGAGTATATCTCCTGTCAGGCAGTTCTGCAATATAATTTATGTAATTGACTTAGCAGACTACCTCATATGGTCCTGCCCACTCAGCCTGCAGCTTATCCTTCCAGACTGGGATTAGGACCATGACTTCCTGACCTGCACTGTATGAGCGAGTTCTGGCTCTGTGGTCATACCAGACTTTTTGCTTCTGTTGGGCAGCTAACAGGTTGTGCTGGGCCACCACCATAAGCTCCTTCAGCTTCTCTCTAAACTTAAGGACATATTCCACTATGGGAGTTCCCTTGCATGGAGTGCTTGCCTTCCCAGTCTTGTGAATCAAATCTATGGGCCCATGCACCCTATGTCCATATAAGTGTTCAAAGGGGGGGAACCCTGCTGACTCCTGGGGCATCTCCCTGTATGCAAACAACAGGTTGGGAAGGTATTTCTCCCTGTCCCTCCCATGCTGTTCAGCAAATGCTTGGAACATTGGTTTTAGGGTACCATTAAACCTTTCCACAAGCCCATTGGCTTGTGGGTGATAATATGTCATGCATCTATGCACCACCCCATACTTCTCCCACAAACACTTCATCAGATCTGACATGAATGTACCACCTTGATCAGTGATAACCTCTTGTGGAAACCTGACATAGGAGAAAATCCCTAGCAAGGCATCTGCCACTTTGTGTGTCCTAAGTGAGGAGAGGGTGACCGCCTTTTGGTATCAGGTGGTGTAATCAACCACTGTCAGGATAAACTTCTTCCTGGAGGAGCTTGGGTTACTAAAAGGTCCCATAATATCCATTCCTATCTTCTGGAACAGCTCCTCCACAATGGGCAAGGGAATTGGGGCAGCTTTGGTTTTACTACCTGCCTTCCCTATTTGTTGGTACCAGTGACAAGACCTGCAATATTCCTTCACCTGCTTGGTGAAGTTGGACCAATAGAAATTCTGGGCCAATCGCTGTGTGGTGCGTGTGATGCCCAGATATCCAGACATAAGGATGTCATGAACGACCTTGAGCAATTTCTCACACTACCCCTGGGGAATTACAAGCTGCCTGCTCATCACTTCTTCCTCTGTCCTTACATCCTATGTACACAACAGTCCATTGTCCCAAAATACTCCATGTCTTATGTCACCTCCCTGTGTCCCATCAGATTCTGCACAAGCCCTCAGCCTCTCCAAACTAGGATCAGTTTTCTGAGCAGCTGCAAAATCTTCACATTTTCTGAAGGTGTGGGTCATGTCCCCTTCAGTTCCTAAATTGGGGTCCATAGCTCTAGTGTCAGGGCATTCAGTGTCACTGTCATCCCTAACCTTCTGACCATTTGTAACCCCTCCCTTCTTGGAGTAACCTTCTGCAACTGTCTTGTGAATGGCTATCTGGGGAAGTCCTACATCCCATTCACTATTCTCCATTTCAGGAGACACAGGCTGGGGAACCAGTCTCCCAGGGCGAGGTCTGCCACTGCCACTTTTTGCACTGTCTCTCATGTCTCACCCCAGTTCAAGAGAACACTAGCAAGTGGCAGAGTTTTCTCCACCCCAGTGAATCCCTTCACCATTACAAACTGATTAGGTATAAGTTGTTCAGGCCCAATGAAATCCCCTTTTACTAAGGTAAGAGATGCCCCCCGTGTCCCTTACCCATGGATCTGCACCCCATTTACAGTAACCAGGAGTGTGCTCCCTCATGTTTACAGGCATGCTTTTTGGGATACACAGTGCACCCAACTCTGAGCAATACCTTGTCCATTCTGTGCCTTTTTAGGACACTGTCTAGCAAGATGCCCTGGCTGTTTACAAAACCAACAGTCATCATTTTTTTATCTGAGAAATCCCTTTTTTTGTAACCTGGGATTTCCCTCTTTTTGTGTAGGCAGTGAGGATTTTAGCTGCCCTGAAGGCATGCTTTTCTCTTTCTTCACTGCCACACCCACTCAACATCCTTTCAGTGCATGCCTGCTCCTAGGAAGCAATCTGAGAACTCAGCAGCATTCTGTGCTGTTTTTGGATCTTGGTCCTCTAGCCAAGTTTTCAACTGTGCTGGGTATGCCCAAAAGAACTGCTCTAAAAGTATAACATCCTCAATTTTCCCCACAGAGTTTGATACCACCCCCTCTCGCCAATGCTTTAAAAACTGCCATTGCTTTGTGACTAGTTTTTCAAAGCTCACGTCAGGGCTTTCTCAAAGTTTATGGAATTTAACCCTGTTGGCCTCAGGAGTCTGTTCATACTTTTTAAGTAAAGCAGTTTTAAGTAACCAGGCTGGTGGCGCTAAGAGCTGAGGCGCTGGTCGTCTTACCTCTCACCACACTGGCAACCCATGTTTGGGAACAAGCAAGGGCCACTGGGGGTTGGAAGGGGAAGAAAAAGATCGAGCATCCAAGGGACTGATGCCCTTCTGCAGGGAGGGGGGAAGACAGTGGTCAGTTCTTGTCTGGCCCCTAGAGGCAGCTGGGGGGAAGCACACTGAAGCTGTAGGAAAGGGGTGGAATTGGGGCTGATGCCTGGAGGAAGAGTGTGTGGATGTTTGTGCACTACCTCCATTGGCATCATTGCACACCTCACTCCGGGGAACCAAAAAGCAGAAAATGAAAGTGGCTCTGGTTGGGCAGCATTTGCGTCCATCCTCCGCAGCCCGACCCGAATGGCACCTCCTCATCTGGATCCATCTTGGTGAGTTGAGCTACAGGGGAGCTCCTCACCACCCCACCACAGGGGGTAATCTGTAGGGGAATTGAGGAGGTGGCCTGATGTCAGGTGTCTGGGCTGGGGGGTCTGTCATGATGTCTCAGCCGATTGGAGCCACAGGGGGAGAAAATACAAGCTAAAAAAAAGCAGCTTTAAGTTTCTCATAGTCTTGGCTATCATCATTATCCAGTTGGCCTAGCTCCTCATGACCTTTACCCATAAGCAATGGAAATAGCTGTAAGGTTCAGGACTCCTTGGGTACCTTGGCCTGGATACAGACCTTTTCAAATGAATTCAAAAATGCATCCATATCCTCCCCCTTTTTGAATTCTGCTATTAATTTGGAACTTAATTTATACCCTTGCCCTGGAGTTTCAGGTCTATCCCTGCCACTTACCTCCTCTGGCACTTGTCGTTGGAGTCTTAACTTCTCCAGTTTGAATTCCCTCTGGTGCTCCTTTTCCTCTCTCTCAGCCTTTCTCTGACACTGGTTTTCTTTTTCCTGCATCTCCAGTTCAAACTTCTTCTGCTTGAACTCCCTCTGCTGCTGTGCTTCAAACTTTATTCAAATTCCAGCTCCAATTTCCTCAACTTCAGCTGCAGCCTGATCCCTTCTAGCCCCTGCTCTGTGGTGACCTTCCCCTGCTGCTGTGGCTCTGGGTTCCCTCTGGTCTCGCTGCCCTCCTCCTGGGGACTGGACTCTGTGAAGGACCCTGGCAGCCCCATGCCCAAGGTCTGGTCCCTTTCAGTCATCTGATGTGACTCAAGGATCAGGGCAACTGTTTGCTCATCCGCTGCTATGAGAGTCTCCATGAAGTACTTTTTGGTTCACTCCTCAAACTGGACCCCTCTTTCCTGGCACAACTGCCTTAGATAGTCTGCAGTGTATTCACTGTAGTTGGAAGTCATCTTCTTCCCTAACTACTGCTACACTTACACTTACACCAAAAAAAAAAAACAGGTAGGGAACTTTATACTGTAACCAAACTATTTTTCCCAAATCTCTGCCTTGATTGTGTGTGGAATGTTTTCAGTTTATCAATCTGATACACCGGCCTCAAATCCAACTCTTATGCCTGTGCCACCAATATCTCTTGAATCTCACTGCTATCGAATATCTTGGATCCCATCACTATGCACCAGATCTGTCACAACTCACTCCTGAGGGTCAGGTCCACTGAGCTCACAGTGTCCACCACTAAGTGAATTGGTGACAGAGAAAGGGAGACAGGGGATATCCTCTCCATGTCCTTCTATTGTGCTTGCTGAGTTCACAACTCTACACTCACCACAAAGTCTCAGGGTCCCCTCTTTGCTCTGGATCAGGGTGTTATACTAGTCTCGAGTCCTGAAGCCAAATAGGAACCCTTCTTGGATGTTACACAAAGGGGGAAGATCCAGGTGTTACAATCTTTTCAGGGTAGTGTTGTAACCCTGATTCTGTCTTCTATCATAAGTCATGCAATAACCTGGCTCAAATCCCCACAGACCCTTCCTTGAGACTTTGGTATTCTCCCTGTCTTTACCCAGACTTTCCCTTTTTAGACCCTTGTTCAATTTGATTGCTTATGATGGCACCCCTTTAGCAGTAACAGTTTAGTCACAGATTATTACTGAAACATCCCACAATCACACACACACACACACAGTATAGAAATCTTGCTCAGGCAGGTTTCTTAAAAACAAATGTTTTTACTAAATAATAAATTATCATACATTTACAACTAAAAGGTTTTATAAATTTGGTCACAGAATAACAGAAATAAAAGTGGAAAATATACAGGAAAAATGCACTATAAATGTTATCTAAAGTTCTACCTTAATGTTCATGGTGAATTGAAAGTTCAGAAGAATACACAATGTCTGAAGAATCCTTTCCTTCTCTTGCAGCCACTGGCCTTCAGTGTCTACTGGCAGTTGGTCTTGTCTTGTCAGGAGAGCGTCCAAAAGCAAAGTGTCCTCAAAATGCTCTGTGGAGGGTCTTAAATACCTGTGGTCCAACCTGAAAAAAAACTCTGTCTGATCCCAAGGGTGGCCTTCACTTTTACTGTAGGTCAGTAGAGGTCACTCTTGTGCTTTGCCCACAACCCAATTTTCTGGCTGCCTTTGATGTCCTACTGCCTTACTGGTAAGATAATTTATACCAGCTTGTCAAGATGGGCTATTTCCCAAAACCTGGTTTCCCAGGCATCCTGTCTTTCAAGTGCAAAGGTTTGTGGCAGGTGATGGTTTTCTGGCACATCGTTGCTGAGCAGCCCTTGAAGCAAGCCAGTCTCCTGCCCAGCAAATCCCTCCCGCCAGGTCTGAGGAAGGTCAGACATTCACAAAATCCAGCTCTCTCTCTCTCTCTTTTCTCTATGTGACTCTTTCATCCATTTTGCTTGTGGCAGTTTAAACATACACAAAATATATCAGAATAAAATACTATATATCTATACATCTGACTGGCAGTAGCACAGCTTGCCACAGACATCAAAAGACTCTGTATCCCACACAGGAGCTCCATGCATTGGACCCAAGCCTCTACAGCACCTTACAGGTACAGACAGACTGGGACTGATGGTGTCAGGCCTCGGTTTGAATGCTCACTTCTCTTGTTTCCAACGATTCTGTTCAGCCATGTTTGGAAGCACTTGTTGGGGGCTGCAGGCTTGAACTGCTTCTGGACACGGGAGCAGCCATCTCAGTATTACATCAGGACAATCCTGAACATTCTCATTGGCCTTTGGGGAAAGCTGGCTTTGTTCAAACCTTTGAGGGGACCATTATCAAAACCTATCAATCCAAGCTCCCACAGTGGCATCAGCCCCAGATGTACACAAGCTCCTCAAGTCTGAACACAGATGGTTATGTGCTCTGGACATTTCCAATGGCTTTTGGTCACTGCCATTGGTCCCTGAGTGCCAGTACAAGTTTACATTCACCCTTGAGGGATGTCAGTACACATGGACTTGCCTCCTGCATGGGTTTCACAATAGCCCCTCCCTATTACACATCCACATGAAGGATGCCCTGAAGGGGTTTTCTTCCCTAGAAGACCTCCTGCAGTATGTGGATGACCTCCTACTGGCCACAGCAGACCTTGAAAGACACCTACAGCTCCTAGAGGAACTCCTCGTACTTCTGCAAAAAGCAGGGCTAAAGTGCAACCCAGCAAAGGCATAGCTTTGCCACCCTGAAGTCTCCTTTTTGGGCTTGCACGTTACCATTGCGGGTAGGAGCCCTGTCTTGGGTAAGGTCCAGGGCATCCAAGACTTACCCTTACCTATGATTGTTTCCACTCTTAGGCATTTCCTGGGCATGGTTAGCTATTCCAGAGATTTTATCTGTAATTTCACACAGAAGGCCGCACCCCTGTATGAGTTACTGAAAAGGGGCATTCCTTGGTCATTGGGGACAGAACATACTGCTGCTGTCACATCCTTAAAGTGAGAATTGACCTCAGCTCCAGCTCTGGTCAATCCAAGTCCAGAATTGCCCTGTCATTTGGAAACAGACACCACAGGCACAGCAATGTCTGCCGGACTGGCACAGAAGATACATGGAACATTCAGGTCTACTGCCTATGCTTCCCAAGTCCTATCCCCAGTAGAACAGAAGTATTCTCTTTGTGAGAGGAACTTCCTTGGTATGGTTTGAGCCATCAAGCATTTCACATACATCATAGGCTTCTCACCTGTGATACTGCATGCCAATCACACCCCTACCAATTTTCTGCTATCAGAGAGAGTTAAGGACAGTAATGTCTCTAACACTAGACTTACACATTGACCACTCCTCCTAAAATACAAAAACATTACTGTACATCCCACATAAATGGCATCCATCTTGGCACATGGATTCCTTTATCAAGGAGAACCACATGAGTACATCCTGGAACCACCCGTTCTACCAGATCCGAGCCCTTTTTTGCCCACCACTGTTACTGTATTGGCAGACACAGTCACACACCACATCTTCACTGATGGCTCATCCTTTTATCAAGAAGGACAACAGGTGGCAGGATTTGGAGTTCTGGTCCTCTGTACCATTGGTGACACTGTTGAGGTACCAGGCAGTGCACAACTGAATCCTCACAGTATGCAGAACTAGCAGCCATTGCCTGCGCTCTGGAAATCATCCAAGATAAAGAGGAGGAGGAGCACACCATAATTTTCTTTAATTCAACATGGGCATGCAACTCTCTGACTGAGTTTCTTCCTTTTTGCAGGACACATGACTATGCTTCCTCAGACGGAACCCCAGTTAAACATAGGGATTTATTCTGCTACATTAGTGGCTAGACTGAAAAACTTCCCTTTAAGCTTTACATCCAGAAGATGAAAGCCCATGCCAAACCAGCCCCATTTTATGAAAACAATGATCGAGCTGACACTTTAGCCAAGGCAGGCACTTGGGGGGTATGGAGAATGCCATCCCCTACCAAGACCAAGATTGAGACCCATAAAGTAGCTGCACAGAAGAGGATCCAAGCAGTCCCAATGGATCTGATCACAGCACAGATGGCAGATCCAGAAATAAGAGAGGTATATGAGCACCTCTTCAAAGAGACAGAGAAGGAAATGTCAGTGGGAAACCACTTTAAGAGAGTCCAAGTATCTAATGTTCTCTGCAGACCAGAAGTTAGTTATGTACAATTCTAGGGATGCAAAATTTTGGGTGGTCCCTAAGGAGCTCCAAACAGAGTTCATTTACCAGGTGCTTGATACACCTACAGGTGGACATCTAGGTGTAAACAAGACACTACAGAGATTGAATACCAGGGGTTAGAGCCAGATCAATCAACAGTTGTACAATGCTATGTGGACAACTGCATCACATCTGCCCAAAATAATCCCACCCCTTGAAATAAAAATGCCAAGCTATTGCCACAAAGTCAGTCTGGCCCCTGGAATGCCATACAAATTAATTTTATTGGGCCTTTGCCCATTACCAGCAGGAGCAACAAGTATGCACTTGTAATTACAGACCTCTTCTCCAAATGGGTTGAGGTCTTCACCTGCAGAAATAATACTATAATGGCTACAGCCAAGATCCTGGTAGAACAGGTATTTTCTAGATGGGGCCTACCGCTGAAGGTGGTTTCATACAAGAGAGCCAGTTTATTGGACAATTTAAGCAGGAATGCCTGAGATTGCTTAAAGTCAAACAGAAGTATCACATAGCCCATCATCCCCAGTCTTCTGGACAAGTAGAGAGCCAACAGACAGATTACGTTGATGCTGTGTAAATGTGCAAATGAAAATGTGAAAAATTGGGATACTCTGTTGCTTTTACTCTTAATTGCAGTCAGAGCCACCCCCGCTGCAGCAACCCAGTGCACACCCTTTGAGGTGATGACTAGCCAGCAGATGAGACTGGCAGAACATTTTTGGTTAGATCTCAACACCCCAACCATGGACAGAGTGTCATCTGACACTTATGTTCAACTACTGAGAGACAATTTGGTCCAAACCTATCACTTTGCCACCCAAAACATGGACAAAGCTCAGGAAAGATCCAAAATGTACTTTGACAGAACCCTCAAAGAAGTCAATTAGCAAGTTGGTGACCAAGTCATGGTATTTCAATATGTTACACAAGCCCATTCATTGGCAAACAAATGGGCCGATCCCTTCTACATTGTGAATACACTGAGCCCCTCTGTCTATTAAGTCCAGCTGACAAACAAAAACTGTACAAAGGTGTTTATTTCTCCTTCTCTGGATTGGGGGGGTGGGAATACCTGCATTTTTACCTATTTCTGTTTGATTGTTCAGAATGTTGTGAATTGCAATCTATATTTTACTGTGTGCTTCAGTAAGTGTTGTGGAACCAGCCTTGAAGCATCTCCAGACCCTTCAGTGACACCTGATTCTTACCTTTCCTGAGACCCCATCACTGCATCTTCCAATGGGGGCATGGTCATCTGACTTCCATCTATCCATGTGACAGTGACTGAAGGAAAAGATAACTATCTTAGGGCTATGGTGGTATCTCCAGATACCTCTTGAGTGCAGATCGAATGGAGAACTGATAATTCTATTGAACAGAGCCTCCAAGTGGCTCATCTTGCCAAAGAGACCATTCAATGTTGGCCCAACACCCCTATTTGTCCCAATGGAACTTTGTGCATAAGCCAAGTTAGCCAACATCATATAGGACCCTACAACATTGCAGCAGCATTGGGACCAGAACTCTGTGCTAAGTATTTTAACACCAACATGCACCAAGATTGTTTAACCTACTCTATTGCAACTGCTGCTCTTTTCATTACAGTTATACCAGCTTCTCCTGAGAAACTTTTACAATGCTCTATAATGGAACCAGGTCCACCCAGTGACCTGGCAGCAACTTCCATTCCCGGGACACCTATCAACAATGTTAATTTTATGCATGTTCCTGTTGTTTTTAATATTTCTCACTGGAACATGGCTGAGTTTGGTCTTTGCTCCAGTACGAATGTTTCCAAATTTCATGCTACCATGTTACTAGGCATTGTTGCAGCATATCAGGCACATGCACATGACCCTATAGCTGGGCAACACACTATTGAGCATAGAGGTGTGTTCCACTCCAAAGGCCCTAAACAGAGTTTAGGTATAGCAGACATAGCAGAAATTGCAGGTACTGTGACAGGCGTGTTTGGCTCTGACCTGTCAATGTGGAATAGAGCCAATTTTACAAAAATGTGATGACATATAAAATACTTTAACAGTCAACAAGCTTAAAAGGTGACAGCCCATGCTATACGGTACTGATGGTCTATCTCAGGAGGAATTATTCCCAATGTATAACTAGAGATGCTGTGAAATAAAATTTCACTAGCAAAATTGCAGTTAAATCTGCAATTTCACCACGCGAGTGTGAAATGCAAAATTTCACCCAAAAATTGTGAAATTTTGTCCAAACATTGTGGAATTTTGCATTGCATGGTGAAATTTCACCATTTCTGGGTAAAATTTTGCAATTTTTGGGTGACATTTTGTGATTTTCAGGTGACATTTCATAATTTTCTGGCGACATTTCACATTTCGCACTCACAGAATAGTTCATGAAATGTGTGAATTTTGCAAAATATTTCACGCAACAAAATTTCTCAGTTCCGCACAACACTCTGTATAGCATGCATGATATAGCATGTTTATTTAATGAGACCTAAAACAAAATCAATGAATTATATTTACTCTAATAATAAAGAAGCTTGAGAGCAACACATAGGCAGAGAAATAATTTCTTCAGCTTATGATAGTTATGCCATAAACACTATCGCTAATCTCTTCCAGGATCTGGGATCAGGGCATATCCCTGATTTAATCCACAATAAACTTATGACCCAGTGGTACTGCCCATATTGTAGAACTCTGACCTGTACTACCAAGTGCATGGCCAGAACTGTTTCCTTTTCTCTAGCTACCATGCAGAACTTGGGTTATATCACACCACACCTGAATCAGGGACTCTACTACATGACACACCATTGTGACATTAGGGACGCCATGTCCGTTTCCTTTACGGTGTCTCTACCAATTTTCAACAAGGATTCTTCAGTCTTTGACAAGCTGGCTAAAGTCCACTCTGTGAGCAATCTTGAATGCAGCATATACTGAGAACAAATCCACCTTCCTCCTATGCTGGTGCTTCATCTGCAACTGAACACAAGGGTAGCTCCGCATATGGACTTTTGCGCAATATAAGGCTATCGCTATTTGTGCTGATGTGATGTCTTTGATGTAACTATGCTGGTGTGCGGTTATTCCATGAATGCTGTAGGCAGGTCATATACTTTTGATGATAACGTGTTTGAATCTACTTCTGCTCCTGTCAATGTCACCTCACTTATTCAAGCTACTCCAGCATCTTCTGAACAGCACGTGTCATGAGAAGCCATGCAACGTCTCACCAGCCAGATGACAGATGCCTCCATTACCTGCCCTGTACAACTCACAAAGTGGCACCTTCTTCAACTTCAAGTTACCTACAACAGTGAATGAAATAACTGTGTTGTGACCAACTACAAGAATTTCTCCTACAGACCTCTGCACTGTGATGTTGACATACCCAACTTCTGCTTTGTACAACATGAATGTACTATCATTGGCCATACTGTTATCACACCTGTTCCCACTCTGGAACTTGATTACATTGATAGTGATCCTGACTATGTCAATGCTGTAAAACAGTATTCACCAGTTTTTAATGTGCGTATCGACCCACTCACCCTGAACCTCAAATCCTTATTAGATAGAAAGAATACATATCTCATTCATATCAGCAATAATATTACTAAAGCTGGTAATTCTCTTAACAAACTATTTCATAATGGTGATTTAAGTACTACATTATCTAACACTTGGTTAGAACTTTCGTTGAAATGTTCTGTTACTATTCAAGTCTTTTTGATTATTTTCCTTGTTATTCACTTATGCTGCGTATGCTGCACTCTTCAACAACATCGTGCTCACCTAAAGTTTCTTTATGAGACTCATTCTGCCAAGATTTAACCCACATTACTTAACCTTTTGGTGTTGCATCTTCATAAGGCAACAAGGGGTGGTTATGATGTGTGGGACACCACACATATCCATACACCCCCATACATGCTTCAGCACTCATTTCAGTGGTGTAAGATGCATAAGGTGTGATCAATATTTATTTTTCCTTTGTGCTTAGGAACCTCATTATCCACTACTATTACTTGGTAGTGTTTGTGTGCCATCTACAGCTTTCTGTGCCATTGTAATAGTCAGCACCTTTTATGAGTTGTTGCATTGTTACCCAAAACTAGCCTTAGTTAGCTATATACCTTTATCAGTGTGTACATACAAAACCAAGGATGATCTAACTGTCCTAAGTGCTAGCTGCCCACCAAAACCCACCAATAGAATTGCTGTATTTTGCTTCTCTGTCTTTTGGCAGAGACTGTTACCTACTAATTTACTGTACTTTTTTATCTCTAGTATACGACTGTGTGTAAGACTGTTTTTCTCTGAGTTTACATGATGACATCATGGTGTTCAGAGGCTTCTGAACTCCCAGCAGGTACACTGTTTATCTGTAGTTTCTGGAATAAACTTTCTTTGCTGCATCTGGGCTTCTGTGTCATGTTTTGCCACAGGTCTAGACTCTGTTGAATAATAAATTATGACCATGGCAGGACCTGATTGTATAGAACTGAACCAGTATGCCTATAAGGTGTAGTGAGAAGAATGGGATAGGGATCACAGCTGGCATTGGAGCCCCCACCCCTTGTTCACCGCAGATGAGTACTGAATCTAGGCTTCTGTGTCCTGTTTTGCCACAGGTCTAGACTCTGCTGAGTAACAAAGGTATCACCTGCAACATAGTTGTATTTTTTTTCTTCTGCATCATAGACTGGACAAACACAGCTGCCACATTTCTCCATCAGAACAGACCAAACAAGATCCACATTGTTATGTACAATGTTTTCTGCAGAAATTAGTGGTTGGGTGGAGGGGTGAAGAAAGGATAAAAAAGTGAGTGCATTTAGTCTTGTGGAAAGTGCACGTCAGCACCTACTTCATAATAGAAGCAGAGCAAAGTCACATTTAGCCTGTTACAAAACATCATACTAATTCCTGATATCTCATGAACTTTACTTTTACACTTAGCTACTGCAGCTTGCTCAGTATAATAGAGAGTAAGTGACTCTGGTGGGATTTGTACCTAAACTTGCTGGTTCCCAAGTCTTTGATGTAATCATTAGACACCAGTGGCATCCCTTTGTCACATTTTAAGGTTGCTAAGTTAAACTTAAAGCAGACAGTAGTGGGAATGGGAGGGAACCCTGGGGAACTCAGTTTGATAGTGAAATTAAAAGTCTGAGTCAGATTCAGGAGTAAAAGGAGAAAGGATTGCTTCTATGTAAAATACACACTCCTAAAGGCATAAAACTGAAACAAAGTGTAAAAATGCATCATATAATGAAGAAACATATCCCCCAAAACCTTTTCAGATATATTCAGTACTAGAATATGGGTTCCCTCACTGAATCCTTTCCATTTCCAACACTGAAAGCAGACTTCTTGTTAGTATTCTGTTGGGTGTTGCCAAAACTGGAAAAAGTGAACTTTGCTGAAGTAACCCCTCTGAGGGAAAAAGATAGTGGGGTGACAATCACAGCAGAGCTGTAATGCAATGCTACAGATTGCATAGGAATTCCACTGCATACCAGCTGCTTGACTCTTCCCCCATTTCAAGCAGTTCTCAAAAGGCAGCTGAAGCCATGCCCCATAAAGTGTTTCCCATTTGTCCAGTAGATGTGTAATTTTGTCATCACAATAATACAAGTAAATTTCAATAAGATCACTAATTATTCTGTGTCCCTCATCATGCTACTGCATTAGCAGCCTCATTGGCTCTGTCCAGAGTTTGTTTTTTTCTGAGTGATGGCTTAAGTATTCTGTAAGCATGCTTGAACATTTATTGCTTATGCTGCTGCCACTCAAGCATGAATGTTTGGTGGATGAGCGGCCCCAAGAGTATTGTCAATTTTCTTAAAGGTGATGGTTCAGTTCTGGAAAAAATGAGTATTGTGGTAGCAGTGATTCTGATACAGTGTATTTGTTTTTTCATATAGTCAATAAAACATATTTTTGTAAACAGCAAGTTCATTGTGCATTTGTGATGATGCAAATCTCTGAAACATATCTGTTGCACAATGTTATTTAATAAGATACTACTGAATCTGTTGTGGTTCCTTAAATCCTGTGTGGTTTTTAAAGTTGGTGGCAATTCTCATACATTTTGTTACTATTTGTCTTGATAATTAGAAGCATTTGTCGAATAACAAATAATTAAAAGGACTGCTCATTAGAGATTCTTTGAATATATTCATGTACTGGTAATTCTGATGAGAACTGAAATTTGGATAGGGTAAGCTTCTTAGGATTTTCTGTGAATTAGTTCAATGAATTGCAATGTCTGTATGTGTGCTGTGAAAATTTTCTATGATAGCCAAAGTCCACCCATGGGGCATCACAATGCACAATGATTGCTATAATTCTCTTTGCTGAACATTTAGCATGCCAAGTTGTGTAATAGTTCTACATCTTCCAAATGAGAGCCTGGAGGTAGGTCTGTATTCATAGTATCACAGCAATGTGTTAAGTGAGACATTTTCTTCTGTACAGCTTCTATCACTGCATTTATTTGCAGCTGAAGTATGAATTGGAAGGGGGCTTGAGAAGTACATTGTGTTTTAGTGAATTGCCTGGTTACCCAGTAAAGGAATACTCTCAGGTTGGTTTGACAAGACTTCCCTGACATGAATGCATGCTACTATCATGAAGCACATTATTCTCTAGGTATTCTGCTATATCCTTGACTAGTGTGTCCATCAGCTTCATGACCACAGAGGTAAGGCTGATGGGTATATAGTTTCCTGGCTACTCCTTGTCTCCTCTCTTGTGTAGTGGCATTACATCCATCATCCTCCAGTCATTCAAAATCACCCCTTGCTATAAAGAGCTATTGGATAGCCCCACTAGAGGTTCAGCTAACAGCAGTGCCAGTTCCCTTAGTACACTTGGGTGCATCCCATTTTGCCCCAAGGCCTTATTTACTTTCAGGGCTGCTATCCCTTTTCAGAAACTTTGGCTAGCATACTTCTGCAGCCTCATTTCTGTGACCATTCTATCAGCTGCCTTTATCCCATTCTATGGCAAGAGCTGGCTGTTCTCCCTAGTGAATACTGAGCAGACGTCATCATTCAGCATGGCTGCTTTCTGCTCATTTTCTTCTGTTACTCTGCTCCCCTTCTTTAGCTTGACAGTTCCCCTTCCCATCTTTCTTTTTCCCTTATATATGTAAAAAACTGTTCTTCCTTGCCTTGACCCCCTTCGATATTCACAGTTCTGTGTCTGCTTTTGTGATCTTGACTGCCCTCTTGGCCTCTCAAGTTTTTTTTCTTGATTCTCATCCCCCTGTTTTTCTTTGTACCCTATAAAGGCCTTTTTGTAGCCCTCACTACCTCATTGACCTTTTCATAAAACCAAATTGGTCTCTTTTACTTGTTTATCTTGATAACTGTTCTCATGCATGTTTTCATTGCCTGAAGAACAACCCCTTTTATGACCTCCCCATCTTTCTTCCACTCCCTTGATTCTGTCTATTTTAGCTAACCTGCCAAGGACTAGTTCCCTCATTTGGTTGAAATCAACCCTTCTGAAGTCTAACACCTTGCCTTAGATTAGAGCTTACTAGTGTCCAGGGCCAATCTGAACCATATGGTATTGTGGTCTCTGGTCCCCAATGGTTCCCTAACCCACACATTGCCTACTATTTCTGAACTGGTGAATACTACATCAGGAGTAGTGGATTGTCTAGTAGGTTCTCTGACCTGCTACACCAGCAATCCTTGAGTCTGCTCATATTACAGGGTCCATAGCTTGAGCTACTGTCCCTGCTCCCTTCCCCTTCTTCCCATTCTTCCTACCCATGATCTTTACCTTCCTCCATTCATATCCCAGCCTCTCTTGAAGTTGCCCACAATTTTCAAAGAGACCACCTCTTCTGGCAGCACATACCAAGAGTCCACCACCTTCTCTGTGAAGAAGTGCTTTCTGACCTCCCTCCTAACCTCCCCAAGCTTACAACTATGCCCACTCAGCTTAAAAAGACCCTCCTTAGCCACCTTATGTATCCCTTATTTATCCTTGTGCAAAGATAGACTTGATGTCAAGTAGAATAAATGCCCCCAAACTGACCATGCCCAACTATACATGATGTTCTGTTTGTAACTCATCCTACACACAACCATTTGTCCAAGATTAAATTACAACCTGTTGACCCCACCCCCACAACACAATGCACAACCTGATTTCCAGGTATTGTCCTATTTTATTCCCATCTCATACATATTACAAAATATGAAAGCATCACATTTGTCCATTTGGCAACCATCCCATTACATACCATGACCAAGTTCCATTTATACAGTGATATCAGACAACTTAGCAAGCTCTCACCCAAGATTCATTGTAGATAATTAGGAAAAAATCTCTGGGACTGCCTGTGCTGCAGAAAATCTCATGAGCATCTCCTTAGAGATCTCAAAATATTTTGGAAATAACTTTCCAAATCAACTGCTACTTGTGTACATGACTGAAGTACCTTCAATTGCATACCATCCCATACCCTATCCAAATAGGTGAGTGTCAGCATGGCTCAGTTGGTAGCATGTCTGCCTCTGGGTCAGATGGTTGTGGGGTCTAATCCCATACCAGGATTGGGCTCAGACTATGAACACTGGCACCTAAGTACAGTACTGCATGGATGCTGTACTGTCAGGGTCTGCCACCCTTCAGATGAAACATTAAATGGAGGTCCTGTTCTGATGGTTTTATTTATTTAGTTTTTGTTGATTGGTAAAGGAGGGCTAGGCAATTTTGCTCATTTTCAGTCTCATCCAGTTAGGGAGGATACAAATGCAAGCTGACATATTGAATCAGGTTAAGCTGGTTGTACATGAGGTCATTGATGATCCCATGGCACTTTTCAAAAAGAGTAGGGGAATTACCCCTGTTTTTTGATGAAATTTCCCTCATCAATAAAATACCACTAACAGTTTAATTTGGTTTAATTTTAGTTGGTCTGTATCTATATCCCCCCCCACCCAGAATGAGACTGAAATAGGTAATACTATCTAGCCCTCCATTCCTGGTCAAAAAAGAAAGAAAGAAACAAATAAATAAATATGCAGGTATCCCTGACATTCTATGACAACTCCAACCCTCAATGAGTACCCCCATATTTCAATTCTGCCCCTGCTCAGCCCATGTTGAATATATACATGATTTTAAAATATTTAGAAAGGAAATTCCCTTTTCTTTTACCATCAACAACAACACACATCTATGTTATCCCTTTGCTCCTCTGCCCACTAGCACTATAATGCAAACCTCTTCAATGCATGCCACAAATCATAATAATAGAAAAAAGAAGAGCTGGTGCCCAGATCCACCCTCCTCTCACCTCCTTGGCTGGCTACCATCTGAACAAATGAAACCGCAATTAGTGAACATCTTATTGTGGTTTTATTCATTCAGATGGTGGCTGGCTGAGGAGATGAGAGTAATGCTGAGCTGGTCACTGTTGCCTTTTTATGTTTGTGTGCACAGTGATAGGCAACATACTGTATTTAGAGTGTCTGAGTGAGAAAGGGGGAAATATAGGTGTGTTGGGCTGTGGGGAAATTATGTGAATATAATTGAACCTATCCTACCACACAGCCAATGGTGCTGTCCCTGGTGAATAATGTAGGATTGGATTTGCATGCACATGTTTCGAACAGTCCAGCTGTACCCATCCCTGTGCAAAATGTGCCAGTTCCATGGACATGCTTTCACTCAGCCAGTGGTGTCATGCTGCTCATCGTTGTCTTGCCTTGTACTTCCCACTCAGAATGCAGCCTCTAAAAGCTCCTGTTATAACGCTCAGTGGGTTCCTACTAATACCACCTCTTGCAGCTCCTTTGATGCCTGCCAAGTAGCTCCTCTTTGATCTGGCTCCAGCAGGGCTTATTATCCATTCCAAATGGGCTTCTCTTAATGCCAAATCTGGAAGCTCCTTTCATACCTGCAGAGTGAATTTTCTCAGTGCTATCCCCAGTGGCTTTTTTTATGCTGACTGAGTGGGCTTCTCTTAAAGCCACCTCTGTTGACTCTTTTAATCCCTGACAAGTGTGCTTCTCTTAATGCCACCATAGATTACTAACAACAGGAGAACCAAAATATCTTAGGGATTAAATAGAGGAGAAACATGTTAAGCATAAATGTAAATTAAGAGATATTGGGGTGACTCCCTACAAACCTAGAGTAAAAAATAATTTTACTAAAATGACATTTAAAGCTGAATATGCCTCAAACAGTCAACTGTTGAATGATATAAAAAGTAAATCAGGCTATAAACCATCTCTGATTACCAAGTTTCTGACAGAGGAATTGAAAGTTAGATGTATGTGCAATGGATGAATAAGAAATCTCTTGGATTTTTAATTGGTATTTCATGTTGTGAAATGAGTTGTTCAAGTCTTGTTGGAATATAAGTATATTTATTATATGTTTGTAAGGTCTTAGAGATTGAAAGTGATGTTTGTATTGTGTTTATATTTGAACAATTTTAAAGTCCTATTTTGTCAGGACCATCTTGAAAAAAGGCTTCACCCTAAGATGTGAAGAAAGAACTTATCCTGAATAAAAAGAAATCTTTTACTTTACTACTACTCAAGCAGCTCATTTCCTTTCCATCTGAGCAGGCACTTGTTCAAAAGTGAAATAGGATTTTTAAGCTCCACTTTGACAACCACCAACACTGAGCATAAAGGATCTTAGTTTAAATTTCCACTGAAAGATGACATTGGGTACAAGTCTGACTTCCTAGTTTGGGACTTGACACCCACAATCCTTTTGCCCAGAAACACTACCCACTAAGCCACAATGACACTCTGGTATGTGCAATTCAAGAATGAAGAAAATATTACTATGAATGAGATTTTGTCAATTAATACATCACTGTTATTTCTAAGGGACTCAGACACAAAATTGGGACTTTCAGACAAACATCCTCATGCCATGAATTGTCGGCCTAAAATATAAAATCTAGGGTGTAAGTACAAAAGCTGGCTCTGTCTAAATGTGTCTCTGAGAAGAGAATCTTAGCTTTATTATCTAACCCTAAACAGTGTTAGGCATAAAGTTAATTGGCTATATTTAAAGCAGCAATTAAAGTGCTTCATGTCTCCTGTCCCTTCATAGTAGATTAATGCTCACTAGCAGCAGGTCCCTCATGTAATGACAGGGATGTTGTAGGACTGTTTCAAAGAAATGAAATTAAGGAAAACTTAATATTTTTATAAGGATGAGCTAAAGTACTCCAGTGCACAATACAAATCTTCCTTTATATGTTTATCTGTCTATCTGTCTAGCTCTTCCCTAGTGAAATGCCTTTTGCAAACATACAGACTTTAGAAATGGGTAAGGTCAATGGCTCACTGCATTGTTTCTCTTAATTCAAATCAGAATATTCTGTCACCATTTTATGTTTGTTTGCACATATGGGGGGCCATGCAAGAAGGCACACTGGTAATGTATGATTCATGCATACCCAACCTGTGTAGCTATGCACCCACAGATAGGTGCAGGGTGCATGGGATGCACTACTGTGTGCCTCTGCAGGTAGCCTGTCTACAGCCCTTCTCCCTGGTGCACGCAGGTGGTGAATTAAGGAACACAGATGAGCATCCAACCGGATGTCATTCCTAGGTTTCAGGAGCAGAGGATTCTGGGAGGTGTAGGACCAGAATTATTTCAAAGTATGGCCAAGTGCCCAAATTGCATCCCCCAGCACTCTCTTCCGGACTGGAGGGCTGGTGCGACATTGCCAATGTGTATATGTGTATATATATATATATATATATATCATGGCAAAAAAAATCCATTTAATGCATCAGTTAGGGTTGTTCCACAGTGACAAAAGCAAGGAAATTCACTATTAGGGTTGAAAGCCCCCCTTGCACTCCCCAGCCTTCCCCCCAACTGGCATCAGGGTGTGCGTTGGACTCGTTGGTCCTAACTCTCACCCCATTTTCCTATACCTCAGCTTGTTTACACATGCGATGGGGTGAGAGTTAGGACCAATGAGTCCAACACACACCCGATGCGATTGGGAGGGTGGGCTGGGGGATGCAGGGGGCTTTCAACCCCAACAGCTAATTTCTTGATTTTGTCACTGTGGAACAACCCTAACTGATGCATTAAACGGATTTTTTTGCCATGATATATATACACACACACATACATTTATACAAGAGGGGTGAGTGATAAATGAGTGTGATAAAAACATGTGTCTATCACACAGTGAGATAAATTCCTGTTGATGTATGCACTGTGATAATATCAAAGTGATATACACATGGCGCATACATTAGAACCTGATATCACCACAGTGCATACGGCAGGAAACCATTTCACCAGAGACTGTCAAATACAAAGTGAAACTGTGTGATACCACACTAAATTACAAACACTTGCAGCACCTCAACAACCCCATGGAATGCTCACTGACTCCCCGTGCAGAACTGCAGACCTAAGCAGAAGCAGACCGCATCAGAACAACTAACAGCTGCAGCTCAAAAGTCCAGTGATGTTAACTGGTGAGAACTCAACAAAAAATGAACATATCTTGCACTAAGCATCACAGTGTTAAAGAAAACACTGAAATAAACAAAAAAGCACACAAATGCACCCAAAAGCAACACCAATACCCGAAGAAAAAACAAGCTCCACGCCGAACAAACCCGGAAATTCCCTCCCCCAATGTCCCAATGCACCAATAACAAAGCACGTAAACACATGCATAATGACACCAACCAATCACACCACAGCACAGCAAGCCCATACAGAAATACAACTAATCAAAACCAATACGCAACACTCGTTCACAGGTATACAATGCCAAGAACAGCCACCATACAGACAGGTAACTATAAAATATCACTGAACGAACCTTTCAGTCAGACTAAAAATCCTATCATATATATAGAATACTTGATGGTCTGAACTGAGATATGGCACATATCTACACCTGTGAACAGTGACGTTGAGTATCATCACTTGTGGCTCTGCCACTCATGAGATATCCTGAGGTCACTGTTCATTCATGTAGATCTTTGCCATATCACACTCCAGACCATCATGTATCCCATGCATGTGTGTAAAGAGTATATTGAGGGTAAATTGCTTAATGTATTAGTTAGAGTTGTCCACAGTGACAAAAGTGAGGAAATTTGGTGTTAGGGTTGAAAGCCCCCATTGGACCACCCCAGCCGACCCCCACAACCAGCATCGGGGTGCACATTGGGGTCTTTCAGCCCTAACTCTCACCCCATCACATGTGTGAAGAAGCAGAGGTATAGGAGAATGGGGTGAGAGTTAGGATCGATGACCCCAACGCATACCCCAATGCCAGTTGGGGGGTGGTCTGGGGGGTCCAACAGAGGCTTTCAACCCTTACACTGAATTTCCTCACTTTTGTCACTGTGGAACAACCCTAACTAATGCATTAAACTGAGTTTTTGCCTCTAATTTTCCTTCTTTTTGAGACTAATGATGAGAAATAATGAATGTAATGCGGTGGCCCTGCGCTCCCACCACATGATGTCTTGTGACATAGTAACAGGAACAGCAATGCAAACAGAAGCTCGAACAGTGGCGCACATGGTAACGCAAATGTAAATGGTAAAGGAAACGTTAATAAAAATGCAAGCACAAAGCGATGCCGAAGCAAACAGTGATGCAAATGGACATTGAAGTGCATACAAAAATGCAACTGGTAACCCAAACAGTGATGGTAGCGGTATTTTAAATGGAAATGTTAAGTGTCACAGCAAAAAGAACGTAAAAGGGAACAGAAATGGAAACGCAAATGCAAGCACACACGTAAACGCAAACCGTAATGTGCACAGGCACGGTACCACAATTGTAAATGCAAATGGTAAAGTTAACATGAAGAATAATGCCAAAGGAAAGAGAAACAGAAATGGGAACAGAAGCACGTATGGAAACGCAAACCGAAACACGCACGGGCACAGTACCACAATTGCAAACGCAAATGGTAACTGTAACAGCAACAATAACAGCAAAGGAAACAGAAGCGCAAAAATAAATGCAAGAATATATGGAAACACAAACCGTAATGTGCACCGGAACAGTAACACAATTGCAAAAGCAAATGGTAACAGTAACAGCAAGGAAGACGCAAAACGAAAGAGAAATAGAAACGCAAATGAAAAGGCTGCCGGAAATGCAAATGGCAATGTGCAAGGTGACGCAAACAAAAATGCAAACAGAAACAGTAGTGGAAATGCAAATGGCAACAGTAACGAAAACGCAAGTGTGAATGACAACGCAAAGGTTAACGCACATGATGGCATACACGGGAACGGTAATGCAAATAGGAACATACACGCGAGTGGAAATAGTAACTGTAACAGTAACGGAAGTGCATACCCTGTTTTTGTCAAACAGGTGCATACAGAAACACAGTGTGTACAAAGAATGCATGCATTGTAATGAGGATCAAAGCTTAAAATGAGCATTGGAAGTACTTAATTGCTAATATCTCAGCAACTGCACGACGTAGAAAAAAAATTTCACTTTGCGACACTACTGTTTACATAAATTTGAAAAACATATTTCTGGGATGTTTAACCCCAAAATAAAGTCATGGCTAGCATCCTCAGGGTTGTTTATTATTTATACATATGCACACAAATGGGCGTCAGAGCATATTGCCAGTAGGAGCAAGGGGCGTCGTTCCCCAACGACTGCAGCCTGGCAGGTTGGCAGGCACAAGTCATCAGGGATTGGCACACCTGCATGCAAATGGGGCCATCATGACCTACGAATGGCACATTTCCAGCTTGCATGCATGATAGCCCTATTTGCATCTACACTTTTGTATATTACAGCAGTTTGCTATGATGAAACAAACTGCAACAGTAATTGATGTGAAATATAAATGGCCCGTTAACATGTACAGTCATCAGTCTTCATTACTCACTCTGTAATCTGTGTCATATACAGTATATACCTGCATACTAACATTCCACTGCCTCTGTACAGGAGTATGGGTGTGAGCATATACCATAAGCAAACAACAACAATATGTACCCACTTACAGATGACTTGACACATTGCAAAGCATTACAGTACAGCCATCACCTGTGAATGCAAGCACACCATATGACATATTCATTGTACCCCACGCTACCATTTATCACACTCTTACACTATGGTAACTAGCTCTATTACTACACTAGGCCCTCCCCATTGAAGTGAAAACTTCTTTTGAATTTGTTGAGTATGCATTGTAGTACAGAAGGCCTTATCATCTTGATTATCACAAACTTTCTATATATAAATACACTTCTTATCCCAGTACACTGCCTCCTTCATACAGTTACACTGATTATGACATACATGCATGACACACCAGTCCAGTACACTCCATCACCGCTCCACACACATTGCAATAATCATGATAACGTACTCAGAATTGGCTTAGTACATCTGCTGTCATGTGCCACACTTGTCTTACCACATCATAGATTCCCCCTTGATGTAGTACTACCACCTCAACACGTACCCACTGAGAAACAAAAATGTAATCATAAGTGTACCATCATAACGAATAGGGTACACTGTTCAACAAAATACCTCCCAGCTATGCATGGAGTGACACCATATAATACACCTGTATGCGTAGTAAAGGAAAAAGTAGGTATCTGAACATAGATAACAGACTGTGTCACAGAATCTCAATATACAAATGATCCATTCACATGTTAAGACTGTGTACTACAGTACTGTTTGCATCCCCACTTACGCATTGCTTTCAGAAATAGCCACACTGCTCTCACAGTACCTAGCAATTAGTAGCTCTATGGCTGCCTTAGGGTTGACAAGGTCCTCCATACTACTGAACAGACATTGCGGGTGCAGGGAACTGTGACACTATATCTTGTGTGAATATCTTTTATGATGGTACTTATGCTGAGAGCTGGTGCCTGGCTTCTCCTTCACCTCCACAGTTCTTACTGTCACAGCTTCCCTGGCCACTACAAAACATATAAGTAAAAAATATTATAACATATGCCACAATATATTAATCTACCACTAAACTTTTATTGTGAAATACATTTTTATACTGTCTCATTGTGTCATTCAACCATGTATCACATTTCTCTTTGCTATGACACTTCTGTGTTTCCATGGATGTTGTATCATTCAGCAGCAGTGACATCCACGCACCGGAACTGCTTGCGGGTACAGCAACAAACTCACTTACATGAAGAGTAACAGCAGTACTACAACTGATCTTACAGAGAAGTTCCCACACCTTGCCAGCCACATCAGCACTGCACACCCCACTGTAATTCAGAAACTCTCTCTGTGCAGTACTGCACATGCCCATGCAGCTGTTCTGTGACACCCACCCCATTTTCAGTTACTACGCCACTGTTACCATAGACATACAATACTGTCCACTCAGAAATATACAGATTCTGGCAATATATTATGAGGACATAACAGGCTCAATATCACAGTGTTATGCATGCATGGGTCAGCCCCCCCAACCTCATTAATATATATTACTATTCTTCCCTTCTCACATCATTATGTGTGCAACAAAAAATTCTCTTGTGTATATTGTGTCTGGTCACATCACTACATCTCACCTAAGTAGGTAGTACAGTATATCAATATGCAAAAACACTTTAAATATACCAGCCAAGATCTAGATAACATATATTGGGCTGAGTACCTGTATTACTCATTTTGAACATGAGATGACACAAAAATACAATTCAAATCTGTACAAATATCTTCTTAGAGTGCAATGAAGACAACATTGACTTATAAAATAATAGATAAGAAATTCATAGGACTACAATACTTCACATACCATTGCTGTCTAGAAATGTCATGACCAGTTGTGGATCATAGTCAGTTAAACCAAACTGAGATGTATACAACTACCGTACATCTGGCTATAAAATCTGTTCCTTTTGAATCACCATTTATATAATGAAGTACTACACCTTGCTTTTTAGAATTTTTAAGCAATATACCCCAACAGGGTGTTGGTTTACTGGAGGATGTACCATGGCTGGTGTAGTTCAGTCACAAGGTGCAGCCGAGAGACTTAACCATGCCAAGAGTGGTAGATCCTCCAGTATACCCACTCACTGGAGGGGTATATTTCAATTATACAAAGGGCTTGTTTGTTTTTTCCAAAAAAAAAATATTCAGAACTTCTATTTGATTTCAAACTTGCTGCTCGTTTCTTTGCCATCCATCCATTAGCTTTGCAGCGCTGTTTTTGCAATGAACATATGCATTTGCCAGGGAGTTCCTGATGTGGCTGAGTGGTGGCTGGTACCTTTTACAGTGGGTACACTGCAGTATTTACAATGCTGAAAAGGTGCCAGCTAGACAATCAAAATTCAAAATTCTATTCAATTTTTTTAGTGTACGTTGTATTGTCCTGGATTCCCCCCTTTTCCCCCACAAAAAACACAGAGACCATTGCTTGTTGTGCTCAGATTGGCAATTAATTTATTTAAATCCATCAATCCATAATTCCTTTTCCATTTCTTTTTTGTCATATATCCATAATTTCCATTTATTTCCATCCATATATCACTTTCTGATTATCCATCCCCCAGGCGAAAACCTGGGTGCCTTCTTCTCCTTTTCTGTTAGGTAACGGTGAAAACCGAGACCGCTTTCTCCTTCATCTTCTTTCTTCCTCTTGTGTTACTCCTTTTTCTTCCCCCTTCCTGTCTCCCCCTTTTCCCCTGCCATCCAACTTGGCAGTCCATAGCCTTCTTATTATCATCTGCCCAGAACTTCTTAGCAGACTTCAAGGCTTTCTGCCTGCCACCCATCCTTGGCAGTCCATAAACCTCTTATCCCCTGCCATCCACCTTTGGCAGTCCATAACCTTATTATTTTCTGCCATCCACCTTTGGCAGTCCATATTATATTATCATCCTCTGCCATTCACCTTTGGCAGTCCACCGTCCTAGTGGACACGTCTGTCCTCCACCATGACAGACCCTCTTACAGTCCCAGATTGACTGTACTTCCTGTCTTACATTCCTTCTAGGGTGGGGGGAGGATCAAAACTCCAGCAAAGTGGCTGAGGCCCCTTATGCTGTCCCTTATGTACCTCCCTACCCCCTTCCTGCTGCCTGGCCATTGTTCTGGCTCCTGGCCTCCCTTCCCTATCCCCTCCCCTTCCGAGCATAACCATTCCTTACAGGAGGGAAGGGGTGCACCAAGACAACATGGTCTGCCCCATTAAGGGCAAACTCCATTGTCCCGGATTCCCCCCTTTTCCCCACAAAAAACACAGAGACTATTGCTTGTTGTTGTGCTCAGATTGGCAATTAATTTATTTAAATCCAATCAATCCATAATTCCTTTTCCATTTCTTTATTGTCATATATCCATAATTTCCATTTATTTCCATCCATATATCACTTTCTGATTATCCATCACCCAGGCGAAAACCTGGGTGCCTTCTTCTTCTCCTTTTCTGTTGGGTAATGGTGAAAACTGAGACCGCTTTCTCCTTCATCTTCTTCTTCCTCTTGTGTTACTCCTTTTTTCTTCCCCCCTTCCCATCCTCCCCCTTTTCCCCACTAGCCAGTCTTCAGCTTGCGTTGGATGACTGGCTTCCCCCAACCTAGGGTATCCCCCCACCTCTGCTCTTATATATATTTTTTTTATTTGTTTGCCTGTCTTCTCCATTCTTCTATGAAACCCATCATTTCTGCATTAAACATATCTACTGCTATATCTGACAGATGTCCCCTATCTGATCTGTAGAATTCATCCACCCATTCTTCGACCCCGCGCAGTATCACCTGTCCTTCCATCTGCCTTATCAGCATCCCCACTTGCCTATTCATCTTCCTCCTGGCCCTCTCTACTGCCCTGTGGCTGTGTTCCTGTCTCCACACTCTTCGAGGTATTATGTCCGACCATGCAAGGCATACCTGAGGCCACCACTGTCTTAATACCGCTAAGTCCTTCTTAATCTGCAAATATGTGTGCATCCACGGTCTGCCTGCCAGGTCATTGCCCCCTAGGTGTATAATGATTAGGCCTGGACTGGGCCAATGTCTCTTGAGCTCTTTCAAAGCAGGGAGCAGCTGTGCCCATCTCATCCCCCGCAAGCCGTGCCATACCAGCCTACACTGCCTTGCATCTTGGTATAGCTGTTTTCCCCCAGCTTTTGTCTCCACTCTCTTACCAGCCCAGTAAATATAGGAATGGCTGCAGATCCAGACTTCTGTGCTCCTCCCTCTACCTATGGGGTGCAGCAAAACAAAGTTAGTTAATTTACATGTATTCTCCAATATCCTCCTTATTAACATATGTACATTATTACCCCCCTTTTTTTATGTCAGAGCTCTGATCTATCTTTTGTAACTGGCTGACTGCCAGAGACCTTTTAACAAAATGTCCTCCACAGGTTCACCCCTGGCTGCCCACTGTGAAGCTGCCCCAATCTGCAGGGAATGGGATGAGTAATTAGCTGGGTCCTCACCCAAAAAAATGCCATTGCCTTTTTTAACACCACCATGATCTGATAGCCAGTGACCCTTCTTCCATCCCTGTGTATAAAAAACTTCCCCGTCCTGATTACTTGCCCTGCGGCGAAAGCCCACAGGGCCTGTACTGGGCATATCGCGACCTCTGATCACCCTCTTAGTGTTATTATGGAACCTTGCCTTCTTTGGTCAGTCTTAGACCATCTTAGTTTAATCCATATCTCCTTTGTCCCCCAACTCACATCTTCCCATTCCACACCACCTTGCCGGTCATTTATCCCATGGCCTACCACCTCGCTCACTCTCAGAGCCCCTGCAAACATTGTCACATAAATCGTGTGAAATAACTGGGCCTCGCCTTTTGATGTGCATATTGCCGGGAGCACCTCTTTTAGCTTTATTAGCCACTGCTCCCCTATAGGCCTCCAAATGTCCCCAGTCCCGCCTCTTAACCTCCCCCAGCCCTGCATCATCCTTCTGATGAACATTGCCTTTGTTGGGTCCCACCATCCTTTTAGGCTCCAGATCACACTGATCCCTGCCAGATAAATCCCCATCGTGGCGTGAGCCGTCCCTTTCTGTCATTGTTCCACTGTTAACATTCCCAACTGTTCTTCAGATAATGGCCCACTTACCTCCATCTGGTGTTCTGCCCTGAATGCTTGAAAGACCCACCAGGCCCCATCGTAGGCCCTCAGAGTCTGGGGTGCCCATGAGCTATGAAACAACAGTTCTACTCCGTCCTGCCAACATCCCAGATGTCCACTGGTATGGGCGTTTTTTTGTTCTTCCGCTGCTGGTGCCAGCTTCCGGAAATGGTCCAGCTGCAGATGGGAAAGGCTGTCAGCCAGGGTATTGCATACCCCTTCTATATGTTTTGCTCTGAAAGACATGTTCAGCTGCAGAGCCCTTAAAACTAGCCGTCGTACTACCTGCATGACTGTGTCTGACCTGGCTCCCTTATGGTTCAGTACATCCACCACCGCACTATTGTCACACCAAAATGTCACCTTCTGATCCCGTAATTCCTACCCCCAAACCAAAGTGCATGCCCATATAGGCATGATCTCCAGAAGTGTTATATCCTTCACTTTCCCATCCCTCACCCAGTTTGCTGGCCATGGTTCGGTGAACCACCTGCCCCTCAGGTAACCTCCCATGCCCAGTCCCCCGGCCACGTCCGTGTATAAGTCCAGGTCTGTGTTGTACAACCACTCTTCCTGCCAGAATGAACACCCATTATAGTCCTTCAAAAAGTCCTCCCATATGCTAAAATCCTCCCTGATGCTGCAAGTCAGGTTAACCCAGTGATGTGGTTTTGTGACCCCAGCTGTCACCCTGGCCAACCTTCTAGTGAACACCCTCCCTGGCCCAATGGCCCTGCATGCGAAATTCAGATGTCCCAATACCTACTGAACTAATTTCAATTGAACCCTCTTCTTGCTGGCGTGTATCCTGATTAGCTCCTTCTACCTCCTTACTTTTTTGTCTGGCAACCTAAAAACTTCATTTGTAGCATCAATCTCTATCCCGAGGAATTCTATAACCTTGATGGGCCCTTCTGTTTTTCCTGCTGCCAGCGGAACCCCTAATTCCTGGCACAATTCCTGAAACTTAACCAGCATTCTCTGTGTCTCCTCTTTACCCTTCCCAATGAGGAGAAAATCATCCAGGTAGTGGATGACTGACCTGTAACCCATTTCCTCTTGGAATATCCACTGCAAGCATGTGCTGAACACCTCAAATGTTGCACATGCTGTGGAGCACCCCATAGGCATTGCTTTGTCAAAGTAATACCGACCATCATTTTTAAAACCCAAACGGTCCCAGTCTTCCCTCCTGACTGGAAGCAGTCTGAAGGTCGACTCAATGTCTGTTTTCACCATCCACGCATCCTCTGTGGCCCGGATTATCCGGATCGTGTCCTCGAGTGTCACGTAAGTCACCCTGCTATGCTCCTTCCCAATATAGTCATTTACCGAGTCACCTTCTGGGTAAGACAAATGGTGTATTACCCGGTATTACCCTTCCTGCTTCTTAGGTACCAAACCCAAAGGCGATATCCACATGTTTTCCAATGGGGGGTCATCAAATGGACCCTCCACCCTACCAGCCGCCTTTTCTTTCTCAATCTTTTGCCTTAACATGTCCTCTTTTCCTTCACCGACCCCAGGTTGCTCACCTCCCTTGCCTGCCTGGGACCTTTAGACTGTAATGAAAACCCTGTGTCAAAACCGCGTAAAATCAGATCCCGGACGCTCATGTCTGGGTATCTGTCCAGGCGCGCTGTCAAGGCTGTTATGTTGACGGGGGTTCTGGCCATCCCAAATTGGGCCTTGTCGCGCCACCTTGTACCCTCCCCTCTTGCCTGCCCCTCTCCCTTTGTTTCAATGTTTTTGACCACATCTACCCCATTACCTCTGCCCCTCCCTCCATTGCTCCATGTCTGTCCTCAAAATCCCTGGCCATCCCAAAAAAACTGCTGGCTTGATCCTTGCCCCTCGTACCCTTGCGTTCCTTGTATACTTGTAGTTCTGCATTTGCTAGCCAAGTGCCCCCCTCCACATTTTGCACAGGCATGCCGAAAACGACACTGAGGCCATGTGCAGAACACCCTATTATATGCCCAACAGCATCTCATAGGCATAGCCCCTTTTTTACCCCACCCTCCATGGGGTGTGGACTAATCCATTACATAATCCGTCCATAAATCTATTTGCTTGGTGTCCCATCTTACATCCCCAAATGTCGCCATGCGCTGCCGAAAATATTCATCGTAGTATATCCATCCCACCCCGGCCTTTTGCTTTAGCTCTCCGTATTATCAATGAATAAGTAATGAGTGGGATACCTAACTCCAGTCTTCTTTCCAGAATTATGGCTGAAAAGTTTGCAAAACCTAAGAATCACCCATCCCAGGTCTTCCCTTTAGTGAATTTGTCTTCCTCTTTCTTTCCTAATAACACTATGGCAGTTGTCATCTCACTCTTACCTATGCTCTCCACCTCTTCGTATTTTGCCACCACCTCCCAGCTCACCAGGGCAAATATATCCACATATTCCCCCTTCCATATTTTTTCTTTTGTGGCAACGGGCACGTGCTCACTTATCCTCATCCCCGGTGCCCCCACCTCTCTTGTCCCCAGGCCCTCTTTTTCCTCCCTGTTCTCCATGTCTCCTGGCACCCCTTTTCTTGCCTTAAACTCTGCCAGGGCTGATTCCATCTGCCCCAAACCACCCATCCCCAGTGCTGCCACTATTTGCCCTATATACTCTTGTATGCTATCTCCTACTGTATTGGATGCATTACCTGTGACCTTTTCCTGTCCGGGGTGTCTGAAGGCCTCCAAGGATTCCCTTGCTTTTTCTTGTGGGTGAGGCGGGTGAGATGAAAGCAGAGGGTGGGATGCCGGGAGCTGTGGGTCGGACCCCCCGCTCTGAGTTTTTGGTCCCAGTTCTCCTGGGGGGGACCCGCTTTGATCTGGGGTGGGTGCCAGTGGGTCACCTGGCAGCGTGGGTATGGACTCAGCAGCCCTGGCAGGCCCTGCTGCCCTCGGTGCTACCCTAGCGGGACTGTGTCATCCCCTAGGTGCCCTCCTCCCTTTGCCACCTTTTTCCCCATCCACTTTCCTCTTCCCCCCGGGCTTCCCCGGGTCCTCCCCCTCCACCAGTTCCCACATTTTGTTTGCTTTTTCAGCCAGCTCGATTATCGCCTTGTAAGCTTCTTCCTTCGATGGCCTGCTCTTCCTGGGTGCCATGTCCGTTCTGCACTGCGCTCTGTGAAGACAACTACAGAAACAAAACAAGTTACTTGTGCCTCACGCCACCCTCTATATGTACATATATACTATATTATTTTATTTTTAATTTTTAATTTTTTTAAAACATCCCAGGTTCCGCCATCCGGGCCGACCTTCCACCAGTGAAGTGCATCCTGCCCCCCCCAAGAACTGCTCTATCCTTACTGCCTGGGCATATCGGAAAAATACGTGACATGCCTAGGGTCATACGGTGTGCAAATTTTTGTCTTTTCATTTTTTATTTTAAGTGACTTGTCGTCCTTATTCCCCTGCCTCCCTCTATCTCCATATGACTATAAAAGTATTTTATTACTCTGTGCTGTGGTAACACTCTTTTATCCACCTCTCCTGCCTGACTAAGTCCTTTGGCAACAATAAGGTCCCCCCCTGTGGGGGGATGTTGTGGGTTGAGGGACCATGTGGACCTCCGTGAATTGTGGCAATGAACCTTCCCATCCCGGCTATACCATCTGCCAACGCGGTTCCCCCACCCGGCGCGTGACGTCACGCCACATGGTCGTCTCCCCGTGATCCCCCCCAGCCCTACAGGGCCCCTTCCAGTTATCCCCTTGTGCTCCCTTTAATTTGCTGACATTCCAAGCCTACCCAGTGTTCTAATCCTTGTCCCAATTGTGCGCTTCTCCATCTCCTCGTTCCCTGTCATGCCCCGCCCCCAGGTCCCCGGCTCCTTATTCCTTTGTACCATGAATTAGTACTCCTGCCTTTAACCTTGCCTGGAATGATCTCCTGGCCCCCCTATCCCAAACCCCCCTCCCAGGCCGAAAAATAGCATCCCCTTGGGCCCACTCCCCCCATGCTATGTGGCATGCCAAAAAACGCCGTTCCGGCTTTGACCTTGCTCGCATGGCATGCCTGCCATCCCACATGGCATGCAAAATGCCATTTTTGCCTTAGGCCTCGCTCATGTGACGTGCTGCCATCCCACGCGGCATGCAAAATGCTGTTTTGGCCTTAGGCCTCGCTCGCATGGCCTGCTGCCCCCGTGCCTCCCCTTGTCCTCTGTCTGCCTTCCAGCAAACCACCGCATGGCACACACATCCCTTCTCAGCCTCCATTATGCATCGCAGGCTTCATCATCTAGTCACCCTGACTGCAGGTGGCGCCACCCCAACGGGTCGCTTGCTCCAGAGCCCTTTCAAATCCCCATACGAACATTTTAGTCAGCCACCTAATTAGCGTATTGTCCACAGACTTCAGTAAAACTCCTCTGCAGGTAAATTAGGCACACCTTACCCTGCTACCTTACTTATTTTACTTATTGCACGATGATGCGCCATGCCATGCAGCAAAACAATTCTCACAGGTATCCAAAGCCTCTAAACGTTTATTCCTCTGATTGCCTGTCCTGTTCTGCTTTCATGTATTACCTTGCCTTCCATTCAGTTACCACCAGTAGAAAAACATGCATGCTCAACAAATGCTACAATTTGTCTTGCACGCTACACCCTGCACAATAGATGTCCCTTCCACACCTTAACCACTCCAAGTTCTTCCACCCCCCGAGGTTTACCCTGTCTCCACAGGCCCCACCAGGCCCAGATCCTTGCAGATCACATGGCCCACCCCCACTCCTGGCTATGCTTCCTTCCTTATCTTTGGCCACTCCTGGGCCTGCCAACCCCCGCTGACCACATTTTGTTTTTTTTCTTTTTTTTTTAAATCTACCAACCACATATTCCACCTTTTTTTGCTGCCTAAAGACACTCTCCTGATCACTCCTTTTTGTAAAGGAGCTCTCATCAACCTGTGCTCATGTCTGTTAGCCTTCACTTCCTTTCCATGAATGATGTACACTCACATTTTTTTAACGCATATCTACTGATCACTCCTTCAACAAATAATTGCTGCCTCCTTACCTCCTTCTGCTGTGAAACCAACCTCAAATTAAATGCCAAATCTGACGTGCTGCAGTTGATCAAAATCAAAACTCCAGCAAAAGTGGCTGAGACTCCCTTGTGCTATCCCTTATGTACCTCCCTACCCCCTCCCCTTCCTGCTGCCTGGCCATTGTTCTGGCTCCTGGCTCCTCCCCTTCCCTATCCCATCTCCTTCCAAGCACAACCATTCCTTACAGGAGGGAAGGGGTGCACCAGGACAACATGGTCTGCTCCTTAAAGGGCAAACTCCATTATTACAAATATTACATGGGTGCTGGAAGTCATATTAACTTTCTGGAGAGTATTTCCTAAAAAGAAGTGAGTTAAGTAGTTCAGCTCACACCTTACATGATAGCCTCATACCATCCCAATTAGGTAATACAATTATTTATATCAGCATCTTACCATCTGACTCGACAAGAATGACACTGTTGGTATCAGAGTGATCAGCCTCCACAGCTCCGGACTCTGCTGGTACTACCTCAGCTGCAACTGGGGGGGCCTGCGCTGGTCTGTGAAAGAAGATAATAAGTAGATCCACTAAGTTTTGCATGTAAATGTCATCACATTTTAACAGCACTTTCTTTAAGCATTAAACGTTTCAGGCACCTAACATTGCCTGAAATCAGTATCGCAGAGCCATTGCAGACACATATAAAATCACAATTACTGCAAATATAGAGGATAATGGCTGCAGAGCGGGTGATAACAATGCTGTAATCATCTCGAGTGGTTACTAGAGCAACATGGTAAACCTCGAGAGCACAGCTCGAGAGGTTTACTGTAGCCTAGCAACCATGAAAGGTGATTTCAGTGTGGTTGTCACCTGATCTCCAGCCATCATCTTTTATAGTGTATGGTCAAAAAAACACTGTTTGCATTCTATGTGTGAGAATTATGAAACTGTGGTGCTTTCTGTTTTGTTATGCCACTGTTTGGAAGTTCCAAAGTGTGGTTAACTTTTAAAATTCTAAACAGTGCATAACAAAGCTGTGTAACTGCTGATTATGGTGGTTAATAGACACTTACCATGCATTATAAATATTTCATAAATAAAAGATCATAAGCTGACTCAGTACACAATATTTAATACTTATATAGTATGCCACATGAAATACAATTCTGCTTAAATTAAATGGATACTGGATAGTAACTCCAACACTATCACTGGGTTATTCATTCAAAAGCATTGTAAAATACATGTTATACAATGGGGTATGAAAATCCAGTAACCTCATTGGTCAAAACACAACACATGATAATGATAAATCCTCCAGTATATGCACTGTAAAAGTTTTATATCACTATAAAGACAACAAAACAATTGAACATTGTATAATAGCAATATACCATGACAGGGAGTGGGTATATGGGTGGATTTACCACTTATGGTGTGGTTAAGTCACTCAGCTGCACCTTGTGACCGAACCACACCAGGCATGGCAAATCCACCAATATACCTACCCTGTCATATATTTCTAATTTTTTATCTAAGCTCAATATCAAGACACATATATTGTATGAACATATATATTATATATATATATATATATATATATATATATATATACATATATGTAAAACACAAAAAAATGCATCATTATTTAGTAACAGTTACAAATATTTTTTCCCTTAACACAAAAAAACAAAAGACTAAAAAAAATGATGTCTCTTGTGACGTACGAAATATTCACTTGTTTCACACTATAGCAACTTGACTCATAACATCTTATTGTGATACTAACATGGCTACAACAACAAAGACTTCAATAAGAAAAAGACGTTGTTTTACCCAATTGTGTACCTGTACTTTAATATCGTAGAATCTGAGGAATTTTATTGAATAACTTACAGTGAGTGAGGCACTCCCCAGCAGCTGGCTTTCCTGCAGCCTCCCACAATTCGTATGCGAGGTAGTACCAGCATGTATCATTCTCTGGTATCTCCTCTCTCTGCTTCAAAACGTAGCAGTGTTGGAGCAACAGCTTCCACTTCCTCTTCAGCTGCACTATGGTTTTGTTCCTCACCTTCAAAACCATATGAGGGAAGTTGTTAATGTGCCTCCACATTGAGTCCAACTTACGGTTTGTGATCCGCATTAAAATGCAGGCACTCCCCCTCGCCTGGACTGCCTTAAGCAGCAAGCACACCTCTCTCAAGCTCCATTGCCTCATACTGAATTTTCGATTCTGCAATAAAAAGATACACAAACATTCCATTACTGTCATGTCTCAGAGTCTATATATTTCTATGTATTCTATGAAGTATTCTGATTAGAACATGGCAAGAACAGCATTTCACAACCCTGTCATACTGCTTCACACAGAAATCATTTTTCACATGGGTTGTATTGTGGTACAGTAACACTTCTATGCATGCTTGACACATCCTGATATTGATCCTTTAATAACATGAGCATCTGCAACCGCAACCTGTACTTTTGCTGCACACTGTTGAAGCCCCCCAAACAAAAAACGTTTTACAAAAATGACAACCACTGTGTACCTGCAGTATTGCACACTACAATATGCAGCCAACTGCTGTGGGTGGCCACCCAAGGTCCGAGGCTACCGTGTGTTGGCAGCAGCCCTCCCACACCAACAGTGATTTTGCTATGGAAAATATATCCATGGTGGTCCTCTGCACCCCACCCCTTCACCCAACTGTGGGCTTTCTGTTTAAAAGTAACCATTGTGCTGTACCTCAGCCATGACTCCAGCTCAATTTAACGAGGAAGTAGAGTTAACACGGGCACAAGGGATACATTTTATACAGTTAACCCATTATAAGGTGAAAGGGTACAGGCCACTGTACTATCGGCAGTATTTTTTTTATTGAAAAACCAATATCTAGTTTTGAAATACATTACCACAAAACAACCGGGGGAGAGGGCGCATCACTATCCAACAGGTACTAACTCAAATAACACCAGCGACAAGTTACTGATGAACAGCAAACCTGCACAATAATGATGCCATGATTATATACAAATAGGTGTATTAACACCTTGCATGCATTATGACTCCATTTGCATGTACAGTACTAAATATTGTAGTACTTGAATGTACCACCACTGCACTTCAGTGTTGTATCCCCACTAATCCTCTCTGCCCACTTACACTCATGCAGTGTCAGAGTAACATGCACAATGCAGGTTGCCAGACTGAACTATTTCACAATGCTAACCATGACACAGCACTGTAAAATATTGCCCTGACAACAACCTGCTGCATTGCAGTTGCACTTTGCCCAGGCTTGTTCCACAGCCTGGCACAGTCTGAATATTCCCAACCCATGTGTTACATCTGTGTGAGTGATGTATGCAGCTGTTCTATTTTTTGATCAACATTTTTTGGTTCTGAAAAGAACCTTTGTTTGTGCTTTGATATTTTTTCAAAGTCTGACATTCTTAGAGGACTTTGAGGATTGCATCTTGAAGGTCTCCAAGGAAATGGCAATTGCCAGCATGTGAGAAGTCTACACTGTCTGGTAGGTATAGCCAATCATAACAAAACTTAATTTCCAGGTGACGTATGGTGTACATTCCAGACATGCGTAGAAATGCAAATATCTGTATGTCGACTTTTCTTCGGGCTCTGTCAATCAGGTACATGTGGTGTTCTGATTGCCAGACCCTACGCTCTGTAATATCCAAAAAAATGATTTTACAGGCAGGCAACATAGTCATAATAGAAGCAAGGTCCAATTTGCTTCTGTTACTAAATCTACCAGCGTTTGGTTCCCAAATCATTGCCTCCAAGATGTATCAGCAAATGTCTGGATGAGGCTGAGTACTCAAAGTCTGTGCATGGTTGGCATGAGGTGCTCCCACCTCATTCCACCCCTACCAAACCACTTAACACAGCAATTTGGGAGCTGCAGGTTTCTCCCAAAATCACTATTTTGAGCATACTCAGACGCTCGTCTCACTATACTGCTTCCAACAATCCACAAAGTCCTTTTGCTGTTTTCTGCCATTCTCAGCTTTTAAACTTAGAAGTGGACAGAGAGCTACCAAAAAAGTCAGTGTTCACCCTGCAGTGCCTAAGCAGTAGTGAAAGCAAAACTGCTATTTTCCTTCCTAACTTCAAGCCAGCTTCAGTGGGCTGATCCATAACATACAAATAAAAAAATCATTGGCTACTACTGTGCCTTCATTAACCAATGTAGTCTATGCATTGACTATCACTGCACTTCTGCTACAGCTAAAATGTGCTAAAATTAAGAGGTGGGAAAAATGTATCCTTTTGATAGGCAGTTTTAAACAATTACAACTGCAGAAACATGTCTGATTGGTTCCCTCTTCTGTTGTGGGTGCACGTGCACCTTCCTATCTCCCTCCATTTGCAGCTGTGTCTGTGCAAGTAAGTACCAAACTACTATCAGACTTTAAACAGTTTTACCTAAATAATGTAGCATCCTAGGTTATTTCAAGCAACATAGTCAAATAGAGCAGTAAAAAATGTTTTGATTAATACTATTTACCTGCTAGTAACACTTTTTATCATACTGGAAAAATGCTTTATAAAGTATAATATACTTACAGTTATAAATCTGCTGTCTCTCAGTGTTAACTAAGATGGCTGCTGTTGACTTCTTCTTCAGTGTTGTCCGTCTCTGAGTGGTTGTCTCACATGGCCTGAAAAATATAGCATAACATTGGCAGAACTAGCTGTCACTCAAATAGCAATCAGATATGATTCGATAATGAATACAGCTGCCACTCCCAAGCTTCAATTTGCGACACTTTTGCACACACGACACTACTTTTTGCAACACTGTTGAATGCACAACACTACTTTTTTCGACACTGTCAAACACACAACATTATTTTTTGTGACACTTTCATGCACACAACACTGTTTTTTTAAAACTTTCAATTTACAACATAATTTGATGATGTTTTACAAAAACAAGCATTTTTTCAATGCTGAACATTGTCGTGCTGGCATTGGCAGTGACAGAGGTGGAGAGTCATAGTGCTGTGAGTTTGTTAATGTGTCTCAAAAGGTAATTTTGCACAGCAAATACACCACTGTGTGGCAGACTTGCAGGAAGGCATTTTTGGTAGTTGCTAAGCATGCTCGTAAACAGTCATTTTATGGAGTATTGTCACCAAATTTTCAGCACAGGCATTTTAGGACCTGTGCTCATGAACAGAGTCACTGTCATTTTTGTAATGTGCTCTGAACACTGATTTCGCACAGCAACTGCACTATTCTGCACCAGAAGTGCAAAAACACATTTCAGGCAGGATGAGAAAAATGACAGCTGTACATTTCACAAGAAGGTGTGGTAAAATGGCAATGTTGAGAATCTGGTATTAAAATAATGCGAATATGCTAACTTACCAGTGTGTGTTGTGCAGTTCCTACACATGTCCGTAAAACAGTCATTTTATGGAGTATTGTCACCAAATTTTTAACACAGGCATTTTAGGACCTCTGCTCTTGAACAGTGTCACTGTCATTTTTGTAATATGCTCCAAACACTGATTTCACACAGTGACTGTGCTATTATGTGCCAGAAGTGCAAAAACACATTTCGGGCAGGCTGTGAAAAATGACAGCCATACATTTCACAAGAAGGTGTGGTAAAATGGCAATGTTGAGAATCTGGCATTAAAATAATGTGAATGCGCTAACTTACGAGTGTGCGTTGTGCAGTTCCTATGCATGCTCATAAAACAGTCATTTTATGGAGTATTGTCACCAAATTTTCAAAACAGGCATTTTAGGACCTCTGCTCATGAACAGTGTCACTTTCATTTTCATGATGTGCTCTGAACACTGATTTTGCACAGTAACTCTGCTATTCTGTGCTGTAAGTGCAAAAACACATTTTGGGCAGGATGTGAAAAATGACAACTGTACGTTTCACAAGAAGGTGTGGTAAAATGGGAATGTTGAGAATCTGGCATTAAAATAATGCAAATGCGCTAACTTACAGATACAAGTGTACGTTATGTAGTTCCTATGCACGCTAGTAAAACAGTCATTTTATGGAGTATTGTCACCAAATTTTTAACACAGGCATTTTAGGACCTCTGCTCATGAACAGTGTCACTGTCATTTTTGTAATGTGCTCTGAATACTGATTTTGCACAGAGACCATGCTATTCTGCGCCAGAAGTGCGCAAACACATTTCGGGCAGGATGTGAAAAATGACAACTGTACGGTTCACAAGAAGGTGTGGCAAAATCCAATGTTGAAAATCTGATATTAAAATAGCGTGAATGTGCTAACTTATGAGTGTGCATTGCGCAGTTGCTACGCACGTCCGTAAAACAGTCATATAGTGTATAGTAGGGGGCTATTGCGCATAGAATTCAGAGCATTTCAAAATGTTGTAGTACCATAGTTCAAAAGTTCATGGAACGCGATTGTACCACACTGTAGTACGACAACATCTTGAAATGCTCTAGAGGGCCACACGCTACTCTGTGCCTCAGTCAAACTGCCTACCAGCATCTCCTCACAAAGCAGTGTGAAGCAGAATGGCGGCGGCGTTTTTTTCAAAATTAGACTTCGAGGAGTGTAAGCGCTTCATCGAGGAGCAGGCAAACAAGTGCACAACGCAAAAAACAATAAACGACATCAGAATAGTGACATCGTACCTCAATGATGTCAATGAGTGTCGTCCCCTGTACAAAATACCGGTAGCAGATCTTGATGCATTACTAGCGAACTTTATTTTTAAAATCAAACTAATAGATGGTTCTGAATATGAGCCAATGACACTATATGGTCTTCTTGGCAGCGTCGACAGATATCTCTCCAAATACAACTATGGGCACCACATATTTCATGGCAATTCAACTGATTTCAAAGAAACCTTCCAAACCCTATCAGCCAAACAATGTTACTTAAAAGAATTAGGCAAAGGTAACAAACCAAACAAAGCTGATCCCCTGACTGAGGAGGACATAGAGCAGCTGTACACATCTGGGTCACTGGGTCTGCACAATCCAACAGCCCTCCTCAACATGCTATTCTTTAGTATTGGGCTCTATTTTGCCCTTTGTACCAGTGAGCATTACAGTTTGAAATGGGGTGACATAAAGCTGTGCGAGGACACCTCTGGGAATAAGTACCTTGAGTACACTGAGCGACAAACAAAAACAAGAACGGGCGAAAACCCCGGTGATGTACGTCCTATAAAACCACACATGTACAGTACCAGAATAAGCAAGATACCAGTTGTGACCCAGTAACTGCCTATCTAAAATATGCCTCAAAAAGACCCCCCAAAATGCAAAGCCCAGACAGTCCATTCTACCTAGCACGCAACACCAACCATGTAGCAGACAAGCCTGATTCACTGTGGTTCAGAAATATGACAGTGGGCGAAAACAAGTTATGTGGGTTAATGAAACAGATTAAAATTCTTGCTGGTTTACCTGAGACCAAAAAAATCACAAACCACTCAACAAGAAAGACTTCTGTTCAAAGGCTAATAGATTACAATGTGCTTCCAACAGAAGTCACCCAAATCTCTGGCCATAGGAATTTACAGTCTATAAATAATTATTCAGTCCTATCTGAAGAAAAGCAGAGGAGAAATTCAATTTTTTTCCAAGCATCTCCAACTGCTCCCAAACCACCTCCGACTATTCAATCGTCAACATCAGAAAACAGCATGGTTCAGCCTCAAGCTACAAATGAGCCATCAACAAGTGGAGTAAATGCCAAACTTTGAGGAGCACTGGGTAACCTCACCTTATTTGGTCCAAACTGTGTGCTTCAACAGGGTGTCCACATCAACTTCTTCCCAGACAATCAAGTCCAACCCCAGAAAAAGAGGATACGCTGCATCAGCTCATCATCCAACTCGGATCAAGGTAAATAACACATCACGAGGTGAGCTGAGGGGGAGCAAAGGTCAAAGTGCAAACAGTTCCGTGCATATGTTTAATTGATTTTTTTTCTCTCCTTTGGTTTTCCAGGGCTGTGAATTGCAAAGGGCATCTGTACACGAGTAGCAATCCCATCTTGACAGTGTGTGCAGTGTAGCAGTGACTCAAAAACTGTCCCTCTACTCAGCCAAAAAAATTGAGCAGTTTATTCTGTATCTGTTACTGTAGTGAATTTAAATAAAAATTTGTGCCTGTTACATTCTGCCTCTCTGTCTGGGAATTAATTTGTGGGTAAGTGACATTGCCTAATTTTGTTTAGCAGGCATCTCGTTTAGCACCATAAATGTTTTTGTCTTGTAACCCCACCCACACTGCAAATGTAGCCAATAGCAGGGCATCAACTCTCCTAGCAACCACACCAAGGTTCTAGCAGCCAGTACAATGAAAGATGACTGAATAATTTAAAATCAAAACTGTTTTGTTTAGAAGAAACGATAACTATACACCATAAAAAATACTGGATGGCCAACTATGTACACAACTGTATGTTGTGCCACTCGGGGTTCTGATTCCAGGGGACCTCCATGCTTTCTCTCAAGGTCACCAGGAATCAGAACCTCTGTGACAACATACTGGTTGTGCACAGTTGCCCATCCAGTATTCTCTATTTTATGGAGTGTTGTCACCAAATTTTCAACACAGGCATTTTAGGACCTCTGCTCATGAACAGTGTCACTGTCATTTTCACAATGTGCTCCGAACACTGATTTCGTACAGCGACCGTGCTATTCTGCACTGTAAGTGTGAAAACACATTTTGGGCAGTATGAGAAAAATGAGAGCTGTACGGTTCACAAGAAGGTGTGGTAAAATGGCAATGTTGAGAATCTGGCATTAAAATAATGCGAATGCGCTAACTTACGAGTCTGCGTTATGCAGTTCCTATGCAAGCTCGTAAAACAGTCATTTTATGGAGTATTGTCACCAAATTTTCAACACAAGCATTTAAGGACCTCTGCTCATGACCAGTGTAACTGTCATTTTCCTAATGTGCTCTGAACACTGATTTTGCACAGCGAACGTGCTATTCTGCACCGGAAGTGTGAAAGCAAATTTTGGGCAGGATGTGAAAAATGACAGCTGTACAGTTCACAAGAAGGTGCAGTAAAAAGGCAATGTTGAGAATCTCACATTAAAATAATGCAAATGCGCTAACCTATGAGTGTGCGTTGCGCAGTTCCTATGCACGCTCGTAAAACAGTCATTTTATGGAGTATTTTCACCAAATTTTCAACACAGGCATTTTAGGACCTCTGCTCATGAACAGTGTCACTGTCATTTTCATAATGTGCTCTAAACACTGATATCACACAGCGACCACGCTATTCTGCACAGGAAGTGCGAAAACACATTTTGTACAGGATGTGAAAAATGACAGCTGTACAGTTCACAAGAAGGTGTAGAAAAATGCCAATGTTAAAAATCTGGTGTTTAAATAGTGCGAATGCACTAACTTACGAGTATGCATTGCACAGTTGCTATGCACATCTGTAAAACAATCATTTTATGGAGTATTGTCACCAAATTTTCAACACAGGCATTTTAGGACATCTGCTCATGAACAGTGTCACTGTCATTTTTGTAATCTGCTCAGAACACTGATTTCACACAGCAACCATGCTATTCTGCACCGGAAGTGCAAAAACACATTTTGGGCAGGATGTGAAAAAATGACAACTGTACGGTTCACAAGAAGGTGTGGTAAAATGGCAATGTAGAGCCAAGTGTTATATTGCCCCAAAGATGTAATTAAATATCAATGTGATTCTTGTAAATGCCTTATAGCTATCATTACAATTAATATTCAAAAGTTAAGTATTTGAAGTTGACTTATTAATCTGTTACTCATTTACAGAAAGATTTTAAATAAAGTAGTTGTTTAACCAGCAGTTTAACAACACTAGGTCAAAATCACTATGCAGAATTACAGTGATTCTGCATTGCTGAACAGTGAAATAGTATGAAAAAAATCTATGCAGCATGGTGATAACACTATACAGGACAGTATAACATGAATCAAAATAAGACTGTCAAAATCTGAGCAACCAATCTGATTGAAACATTTTATGAATCTTTTTTTAGTAATATTTTATACATAAATCATCTGTCTCAATATACAATGTTAGAAGTGATCAACACAAGCATATACTAATATTGTCTTTTTCTCTGTCTTTTATACAGGTGTATGATACTTCTGTAACATTGGTGACTGCCACTGTGAACTAACAGATTGAAAGATGCCTAGTAAATACAGATGTGCATGTGTAGAAAGATGAAACAGGTATTGTAGTACTTCACTGTTGCTTAAGAATGATAAAAAACAGTGATGTGAGTTCAAGACATAAAACAGAACAGAATTCTACTGGAATAGTGAGCTCTACAGTAACTCACTCCACAACAAAACTACATATTTGCTCAACAGCAAGTAAAAACTACTTACCTGAGCAACAGTTGTGTAGATCTCTCAGATGAAACACAACTACTGCTACAGCAACCATCAACAGACTTTCTAAACAGTGCCGTAAACTCACTGCTGGTGATTTTCATCTGAGAAAGCAAAAGTACTGTATTTCCGATCGCTAGCAAGTAAAGCTAAGATCGACAGGCTTATTGCTGCTGTGATGAGACATGAGCACAAAAAGACAAAGAGTCATCTGACTTTGATGAAATTGCATCTAAAAGTAGGTACATTTGTTAACAGAGCAGTATTTGTTCTTCAACGTTTATGGCGTAAGATGTCTCATGTGCTTGAACTATTCAGAAAAGTTATGTACAACATAAAAAAAGGCTACAATGGTATCCTACTTTGACTGTGCACAATTTCTGTGATGTATTCACTGGTCACTGGATACACACACAGCACTCAGAGGCATATTTCTGGTATGAATCTTATTATTCACAGAAAAAAGAAAGCAAGTTCACCATTGATGAGTCCGGTAAGCTAGTCAATGTGCTCAGTGTCTGTGATGACACAGCAATGGACACAAATGATGACTGTGATGCAACCACTGTGTCCCATAAATGGCACTGTCTCTCATGGCCATGTGATGAAACCTGCAACCGTAGGCAATCATCATTTCAAAAAGTTGAACAGTTTGTCAACCTATTTGTGATAACAGATTGCAAAGAAAGATATAAACTGTTTAACAAGACCTTTGCGAAATTCATCCACATACTGGACTTATGGGTCACTCACTAGCATGCCTCGATAGTGGTGTTTGTGACAGTGTCTTTCACAACATGCGGATGCTGGGAGTGCATCAAACAGGCATGCAAAACTTTGCATACAGGGTATATGAAGTCCGACAAGTTGTCAATAAGTACACTTCTTTAAATGACTTATTGCAGTCTGGTGACAAGCAGGGTGCCATCACATTTCTCAAACAGCTACAACGTGTAACTTCTGTACCAGACACAACTATTTATCAGTCAGCAAGTTCTGCTGAAACATCTGTTTCTGTGTTAGAAACTGACATACTGAAACAGTACAGCAAAGACATTGCTAAATTTGAGCTGGCAAAGGCTGAGAAGTTTGGCTCTGTATGTGTGTCATGTGGCCATCTGTGCTACAGTAAACAAACAGTCACAGTGAACCTGGAAACCTTGTCACCATACAATGACATGTGGTTATGTCTCTCAGCATTTTTGATAATGAAATCTACTTTCAGTTACAGAACACCATTCTGCTGTGCAAACACTGTTTCTCCAAACTAAAATCTAACATTCTGCCACCAAGGTCACTGTTGAATAATATGGAGGCACATGTTACACCAAGTGAGATTGCGACATTGAATATGTTTGAACGCATTCTAATTCAGACAATGAAACCATTTCAAACCATTCTATATCTGAACACAAAGACACAGAACATTCCACAGAAAGAACTCATTAGATCTCTAAAGGGTTCTGTGATGTATCTCCCACTTCCTCTACAGGAAAATGTGGAGGCAATCTCTATGGAAAATAGTTTGGTGATTCTTGTAAATGGTGTTCCAACTAAGTCCAAGGTCATCTGGCAAGATGTTGTCAACATACAGAAGGTAAAGCTTGCTCTTAGTTATTTAGAGTAACAATCTCTTTAATGCAGACCTTGACATAGATCACATGACTAGTCTCTCTGTCCAACATGATCTCTTAGAAACAACTAAACCAATGATTGAGAAGGTCAGAGGACAGACAAGTGACAATGTGTATGAACAGTGCACAATTCACCCACTACATGGCAGAGATCCAGTAGGAGACAACATTGATCTCTATCAAATGAAACAGGTGGAAGGTGAACCTTTCAGCATTTGGGAGGCAACACTAGAAGCATGCTGTTTCCCAGACTTATTCCCAAAAGGGTCAGGTGGATGGCTAGATGAAAGGGAAGTGCATGTACAGGGTGCTGAGTACCAGACTAGCCGTGTGCTCAATAAAGATGGCAAATTCAGATGTAACATACAGTACCTGTTTCATCTCCTCTGGGAGAGTGAACTTAGCATTCTGTCTGTGTCTATTGCACATACAATTCATCTCACAACTCCACTAGATGGAATAACAGCTGCTCAATTTCTAGAGAAATTAAAGCAGAAAGATGAAAATGTGCAAGTGAATCTGTCTTCCATACTTTCAAGTCTACGTGACACCAAAGAATATTGGTATCGCAGACACTTCGAAGTGATGACAATGCTGCAAGAGTATGGTGCAGCCACATGGTTTGTCACACTTAGTTGTGCTGAATATGCCTGGGACGAGCTCATTGAATTGTTGAAGTGGGCAAATTCTGATGTTGACAGCATTTCATCAGTGACTGTCAGAGAAATGTGTTCACTTGATCCTGTGTCTGTCACAAGACATTTTTCACAAGTGGTTCCATGACATTCTGACTTTCATATTGTCAAAGGACAATCCACCTCTTGGTATTGTGGCGCATTACTTTTGGAGGAAGGAATATCAAGCATGGGGTGCCCCTCATATCCATATGTTATTGTGGATCTAGGATGCACCACACATAGGTGAACATGAAGCAGCACAAGTGCAAGCATTCATCAAGAAATACATCACTTGTCACATTCCAGACAAGTATGACAGTCCTACACTATGGAAGTTGGTACAAAAGTTCCAGCAACATATTTGTGCAAAATACCGCTGGCAAGTAGTAAAGGACAAATCTAATTGGTACACACGATGTTGCTTCGGATTTCCTAGACAAGTTTGTCAGGAAAGTTCCATGAATGAGCTTTTTTCAGCAATGCGACACCACTTGAAGGCAAAATCAACCAAAAGGGTATACGAGTTACGCAGAGATGAGAAAGAGGTGTACATCAATGACTACAACCCAACTCTTCTCCTAATGTGGCAAGCAAACATAGATGTTCAGTTTGTGACTGATAACTCATTGGCCCTTGGGCGGTACGTGACTTCGTACGTAACCAAACATGAGCAGACTCGCTTGCAAGATCTTTGGGAAGATATTTCCAGTTCAAGCAGGAGCCTGACATCTCAGCTGTGGTCATTGGGCTTAAAGAACCTTTCACACAGAGAATGTGGAGCTTATGAAGCCAGTGACTGTTTAATGGGTACACATCTGTACGGGAAGTCTGATGCTGTCCGGTTTCTCAGTGTGAACTGCAAAAAGAAATGCAAATGTGTACTGATTCCCCATGCCGAAATTGAGGAAATAGCTGCCAATAGACCTTCTTCAAAACATATCTTGAAGAATAAGCTGATAGACAAATACTACCCCAGTAGACACAACGACATGGATGATATGTGTCTCTTTCAGGTTGCTAAGTGGCATGACTACAAGGCAGATACGTCACCTGACTCAACACGCCATATTTATAAGGTGAACAAAGTGGATGGCTGTCTCGTAAAGAGACACAAGTCGTGGCTCATAGACCACTGTAAATTACATCTAGGCATATCGGAGAGCAGACAGCATTACTACTTTGCTCTCCTATTTCAATTTAGACCCTGGAGGAATGAGTCTGAATTAAAAGGTGACTGTGATACATTCGAGGAAGAATTCAATCTCAGTTACGAGACTTTCAAAACTGAATACTTAAAGACATACATACAGAGACTAGAGGCTGAGAAAGAACAGCTTGAGAATGCAGAGAAGCAGCTTCAGGAAGACACTCCTGTTAGCTCACAAGACAATCTTGATCCAGAAGGACAAGCAGTTATAGGTGAACCTCTGCCTTTAAATGCCCCAGAAGTGTTAATCTCAGAAATTGAAACAGCCATGGAACATGGAACACACTCCACTGTCAACTCAGCAGACTTGAGGGAAAGACTAAATCAGCAGCAGCATGTAGTTCCCTCTCAAGTTATTGATGCTGTTCGACATGGCCTACTACATGAACCAAAAAAATGTGACTGTCTTGACTATAAACCACTACTGATCTTTGTTAGCAGTTCAGCTGGCACAGGAAAGAGTTTCCTTATTGAAGCCATCACTGCTGAAATACGGAGCCTGACAGGGTCATCAATGTCTGTTGCTGTTACTGCTCCCATAGGACTAGCTGCATACAACATTGGTGGAGTTACATTACACTATCTCTTTATGTTGCCAGTAGAACATGGCAAAACAGGAGAGTATCGTAAACTGTCATTTGAGGTTGCATCTCAGCTGCGTTCCATGTTCACAAAGATGAAGTTACTCATCATTGATGAAATCAGCATGGTCTCCAATGTAATGCTTGCCTGTATACATCTATGTCTACAGGAGATCTTAGGTACTGAGGGTGGAGTACCATTTGGTGACAAAAGTATTGTTGTATTGGGTGACCTTTTACAGCTTGCACCAGTTAATGCAGAACATGTGTTTGCAACTCTGACTGCCAAGCAAGCTAAGAACATTATCAGCTGCATTGCAGGTTATAACATTTGGGAGTTATTTACCTGTGTTGAGTTGTATGAGAACATGCACCAAAGTTGTGATCTGGCATACAAATCACTTTTAGATTAAGCTCATACAGGTTCTCTATCACCAGAGCATGTTGCTATGTTAAACGATCGGAGAATCAGAGTAGATACTACATCCATAGAAGCAGCATGTAATATTTTCAGTGATGTGTACTCTACAGGGACACACATAGTGTGTCTTATGCCACGATTAAAGAAATGCACTGAGTTCAACAATGTTATGCTGCAGAGAGAAAACCAAGAAATTCTAACTCTGCATGCTGTTGATACAGTTGATGGTGTCATTCTCAGTCACAACCTATTAGCAAAGATGACTGAATGACTCAGTGAACTGAAGTCAGATGTTTCACACACAGCTGGCCTACACGCTGTTCTTACACTTTGGAGGAATGCACGTATCATGCTATGATGTAATCTCGATGTTGAACGAGGCATGGTAAACGGTGCCATGGGAAACATCACTGACTTTGTCTACAATGTCCAGAAGACATATATCGAGACACTTGTAGTTCACTTTGACAACATGGAACAGCCTGTACACATAGAATGTACCTGTGTGAAATTTCAGGTATTTAAGGATGTCTATGTAAACAGGAAACAGTTTCCACTATGTGTTGCATATGCTGTTTCTATTCACAAATCTCAGGGCTTGAGTTTGGATTCAGCAATGGTGGACATAGGTACAGACATTTTCAACGATGGCATGAGCTATGTGGCACTTTCACATGTCCGTAGTCTTTCTGGGTTGCACATATAACTCTTGCACCTCAGAAGATTCGAGCTGACAAGTGATGTATTGTTGAGTACAACAGGTTACGTACTCTCCATCAGCCACAAATGTCTTTAATACCACTGCCTACATATCTGGCTGTCTCACATCATACAGTCATATCTACAGGTGTCAGCAACCAGGCATGAGCTTCTAGAAGTGATTCAACTCTAAAGAGTTCAACAAAGTCACAATATCAACTAAACATTCAGAGCCAGCAACTCATCAGAAATCAGTTGGTGTAGCTGCTGTACCAGTCTTTGACAACAGCACTAGAGTGAACTGCTATGCTAACTCAGCTATGCAAGTTTTTCTACACATGTCACACTTTATGCAGGCAATATCTGCTTCACAAGACACTCCCCTATCAAACGCATTGAAGCAGATTGTCAACATGACTTCTGACCAGTCTAACAATCTGCAGTCACTAACACCACTACGCCAGGTGTTAAGTACATATGACGGATGTGGTACATTTGCTGCTGACATACAGCAAGACACTAGTGAGTTTATGATGGCTATCATAAACAACTTGGATGAAGACGGCACTCCACTACTTCACAGTGTCTTATGTAACCAACTATGTATGTGTATCATGTGGTCATTCACAGCGTGAAACCACAGAAGACATGCTGTGGATTACTTTTTTTGTCCCTCAAGCCAAAAGTGTCAAATTTCGACAGCTATTTACCAATGCTCAATATGGTCACTCCTGTAAAAGGTGTGGAGGCAGATGTACTCAGTCCATACGTCTCAGGAGTTCATCTCAATATCTGTTGCTTATATTGCACGGATTTGACTCCAGTGGGCTCAGAGTTGACACTCCTATCACAGATTACACAGCTGGTAGTATAGTTTTTAACCAATCAGTGTTTGACACTCACAGTGTAGTCTATCACCATGGTCAATCCATGCATTCTGGCCATTACACCTGTTTACTAAGGTACAGAAGTGGATGGGTAGAGTGTGATGACTCTACAAGCAATTTTAAACAGAGACTACCACAACACTTAAAAAATGAATATCTTCTAATATTGAAGAATTATGATGACCTTCATATTTCAGAAGAATAGCAGACAACATCTGGCATTTTTTAAATGACTACTTTGTGACAGAATCAGTCGTAGGTCAGTACAATTGTTTCCAATCTACGACTCTCAAAAAACCGTAGCACATCAACAAAATCATATACTGGCAGAGACATTTCATGCACTATGACATCTAAGATCTTGTGTGGATCAGTGACAACATGGAAATTGTTGCAGTGGCTTCAGTCGGCACCAACAGTATTCACAGTCACTAGAGAAACCATGCTTGCATGTCTATCAAAGATTGTACATGTCAAAACAGAGGTCTTTCTGGCTCTCCTGTACATATCTTTTATTGTAGCTGTATCATACCCATACATAACAAGAAGTTGTTGCCAGTTCCTAACTTTTTGCCTCTGCAGAGACACAAAAGTTGTCCCTTATCATTTTAAATAACTATGTAACACATCTCATTGACCAAAGAGAACACTCTGTCACAAGTTTTCTATCACCAGTTTTTGTTTGTCTATTAGCTGTTGACATCTAGGCAACAGCATCATTCTTTCACCATGCAATAATGTTGAACTATGCCTGATGTATTTGTTACACTGAAACTGTACATATGCAAAAATAAAACTCTTTAGTCATAATGCAGCAAGTGAAATGAAGCAAGTGTAAATACTGAACTATTGCAGCTTATTATCAAATGACTCTTGCATACCTTTGTAATGACATGTAAAATAGAGAATATTGTATGAGGAGGTGGTTGATACGAGAATTTAATGCACACCTGAGTCGAGTGATGCTACATAAACCCTGAGAGCGCAGCTCGAGGGGTTTATTCATGCATCACTCGACAAGGGTTTGCATTAAATTCAAGTTAAAACCACCTCCTCATGATTTATTTTATATAATTGCTTGGCATTAATTTTTTATGCAGTGGAGATTACATACATATAAAGAACGGGGATTCAGCATGGTCGGGAACACATTTATGGGAACAGAAAACTGAGTACAGAGAAAAAAAAGGTTTCTTGTCTACAACTGTCCACTAAAATGTAGATTTTATAGTCATTGAAATGTTAAAAACACCACACGATCTTCTTGGTTCTTCATCGGTTGGTCATCTAGGTAACGCGCCCACATGTTCAGGGCTTCCGGTGGAAAGGTGTTCGCATTACTGATTTGTTTTTCAGTAAAGAATCATGGCTAAACACTCTTTTACTTTATTTTCATTACTTTACATGTGTTACTGGTGAACCGAAGGGAGGAACACTTTATTGAACTAATCCGTGAACCAAGGAGACCTGGAACAGACATGCAGCGCTTGGCAAGTAAGAGTGGATTTTATTCAAATTCTGATGCCGTTTTTTTCACTTGCTGTCTCTCGGCTGATGTGTACACTCTAAGAATGCTCAGGGCATCACTAGGAGAATCGCAGCTCGTGAATCTCGTAACAACCAACTGGTTGTTACGGGAAATATCAACTGCTTATTCCAATGTTAAAAATTGATGACCAGTAATTGCTAATATTTACATTCTCATTCCGTCTCACCATTGTTCTTAACTAGTCTAATTGCTCTAGTAAAAGTATTACTATAAGAGTCAAGTAACAATTAATCCTTAACATATAATACAATACTATAGTGATTAAGTTCAGTGACCCATATCTTTCATAAAAATAATGCACTACACACATTTTTATTTACTAGTTCAGAGCTAACATAGTAACTAATGTAACAATTGAAAGAAATGTATATTGTACCTGTAATAATGTGAAATCTGTTGTACTTGTCCTACAAGTAAATGTAACCTATGTTATTAATACTGAAAATTGTAACTCAGACACTGTTACTGATCACAATGCACTTCATACATGTTCCTGACAATGTTTATGATCACCTCTATTGAGGGGTTGGGTGGGAATTTTCCATATGCGCCTAGTCAGTGATATATTTTAAAATATTTAACTGAACATACCGGTTATCTAATGTCACTGAAATCATAATTTTTTTATATTCTATTACTTAAACACTTAGCATCTGGTTTTTCGCCCACCCCAGGAACATACACATTATCAGTCACACAATAACAACAAAACATCACTGTTTCATGTGTGTAATCACTGCTTAGAAGCTCCTGACATACCTTCATTAATGTAAGACAGGACTAAGAGACGAGACATGATTGGAACATTCAACTACTTAAAAGGTATAAATAATATTGTTAACCAAAGTCTCTTCAACCTGAGTAGCAAACATATCATGAAGGGGCACAGGCTTCAGCTTGAGGGTGGGAGGTTCAGGAGGAATGTCAGAAAGCACTTCTTCCCACAAAGAGTAGTGAATACTTACACTGCACTGTTAAAAGAGGTCACCTTGTTAAAGACAGTGACCAGCTATAAAAGAACCAGGTATATGCATAGCTGGAAGATAAGAATCATGCCTACAGAAGATGGGAGAACAGTGCAGGGATAGCAGAGACATTAGCTAAAGATGCAAACCCTGCAACACACCCAGACTTAATAGACTAAATTGCCTTCTTTTGCTGCCTTCTTTCTATGCTGTATTACCATATGTACATACTTATTCCAATTCATATCATCTACTTACTATAAATGACACACATTTAGATATATTCCAAGCTGATTACACACATGCAAGGATTGTATTGTGAGACTGATTTTGTAAAAAAAATTAAAATCTTAACTGGCTCTTTTTCAGTTTCACCAATTGGCAATAAATCTTTTTTAAATGTAACCACCTGTGTTGAGTCTTTACTGAACTATAGCATAATAACATTAAAATGTAACTCTTGTTTCTATTAAGCATGAAAATCAACTGTAAGAAATACTACCATAACTATGTGTCCGTGGGCTTATTTTTTGCTATGACACTCCACTCAATATCCACCACGTGGGCTACAGTGTGGCACATTGCCCGACATAGTTCACATAATTCCTAACTGTGTTAAAAAGTCTGTACCATCCTTAGTTTTCCTGTGCCTCTCCAGTCAGCGGGCAGTAGCTGCAGTAGCGAGGTGTGGTGCATCGCAATGTAACACTATCCAGCTGTAGCTATACACTCAGGATACAGTAACTGCTATGTGTGCTGCAATTCTCTGGCTGAGACCATGCAACTCCTAACTGTGCTAACTTCACTGTACCTACAATCACAGAGGTGTGCTGTTAATCTCCAGCACCTTATTGTTCCTGTGGATCACCATTCATGATGCAGTACAATTTTTTTGGGGAGAGCAGCATTAGCTCCCTAAATTCATGCAAATCCTAACTCAGCTAACTTCAGTATCCCTGCAATCACTGACAGCTACCATTGATGTCCATACCCTCACAGGTGTTGTGTATCTCCACTGAGATGTCCATCCCTTCACCTGTATTGTGTATCTCCACTGACAATGCAGTACCTGCTGTCACATTTGAAGACACATTACCTGCCTGAATCCATTCAAGTGATAAGTGTGCTAACTGGACAGTTCCTGTAATCAAGGAGCTGTACAACTGATGTACATTGCCTATCTTTTGCTGTGACTGTTCACTCAGGATGCAGCAAGTGGTCTGCAAGTGCAGTTACCCCAAGACACTGTTCATCTCCATAGGCTTTTTTGTTCTGCACTCTCCACTCAGTATGCAGTATGTGTGATAGGAGTTCAGACATTGCCTGACAGAGCTCCTGTAATTCCTAACTAAATTAACTAGTATGAACCACCCTTACATTTCATCTGACTCTACAGTCAGACTGCAATAGTTGTTGTAGAGACATATGCAATGACGCTAACTAAATCTTTGAAGCTGTGGCTGAGCAGCCACAATCAGTAACTGGTATGCATGAACAAATTTCCTGGGTGAACCCATACAAATCCTAACTGTGCAAACTTGTGTCAACCAACAAATACAGAGGTGTACCATTGATGTCTATTGCCTCAGTCTTTCTCTACATCAGTACTCATGATGCAGTACACATTTTTTGAGGGAAGCATTACCTGTCTGACCCACCCCCACAAACACTAACTATGCTAACCTGAGTGTCCCTGCAATCACTGACAACTACCATTGATGTCCATACCCTCAGCTGTTCTTTGGGTCTTTACTGAGGATCCAGTACTTGGTGTCACAGTTTGGAAAACATTACCTAGCTGATGCAGTTTAAGTGATAATTGTGCTAACTACACTGTACCTGTAATCATGGAAGTCTACAAGTGATCTGCATCTCCCTTCTTTGCCTGTGTCTCTTCACTTAACATGCAGCAACTGTTCTGGAGGTGTAGTCCCCTACCCCATGAGACTGTGCAACTCCTAAGCATACTAACTTATGTACAACTGCAATAATACTCCTAAGTGTGCTAAGTTCTCTACAGCTGCAATGACAAAGCTACACTATTCATGTCCATAGGTGTATTTTTGTTGTGGCTCTCCACTCAGTATGCAGTATATAGACTGGTTGTATATTATTTCTGACACCTCCTGCTGATTGTCTGTGATTGGGCCTGTTGTCTTGTTTCTCCCCCCTACTCCCATTTGTGTGTGTCTCTGTCTGATACAAGTGTTCAGGGGGAGGTGAGGGGTGAATGCACATTTATGCTTTTGAGCCTTAACACAGAATTTCCTCACTCCTGTCACTATGGAACAACACTAACAGAAACAGTAAACAAAGTGTTTCTCTCTGATTTCCCTTCTTTTTATAAATTACTCTGACAGATATTGAATGTAATACAGCAGCAGTACCATGAGCCACACGCTCCTGCCACATGATGTCTATTCACACACGAACACAGCGCCCATAAACACGCTTACGCCATGTGATGTCTTTACACACAGCCCACAAACGCAAATGGTAATGCACATGGTAGCACAAAGTGAAACACAAAGATAAAGAGTACTGACAAATACTGAATGTAATACAGTGATGGGAGCATGGGGCCCTTCAGGCCCCGTGCTCCCACTATGTGATGTCTTCACACATACTAACACAGTGCCAACAAATGCAAATGTTAATGCACATGGTAACACAAAGTGAAACAGAAAGATAAACAGTACTGAGAAATAGTGAATGTAATACAGTAATGGGCCCCACACTCCTGCCATGTGATATCTTCACACATACTAACACAGTGCCAGCAAATGCAAATCTTAATGCACATGGTAGTACAAACCGAAAAACAAAGATAAACAGTACTGAAAAATACTGAATTTAATACAACGATGGGAGTGCGGGGCCCTTTGGGCCCCATGCTCCTGCCATGCGATGTCTTCACACATACTAACACAGTGCCAGCAAACACAAATGTTAAAGCACACAGTAGCACAAAGCAAAACACAAAGATAAACAGTACTGAAAAATACTTACTGCAATACAGTGACGGGAGCTCGGGGCCCTTTGGGCCCTGTGCTCCCACCACATGATGTCCTCACACATACTAACACAGTGCCAACAAACACAAATGTTAATGCACCTGGTAACACAAAGCAAAACAGAAAGATAAACAGTACTGAGAAATACTTAATGTAATACAGCAATGGGAGGGCTCCACGCTCCCACCACATGATGTCTTCACACATACTAACACAGTGCCAGCAAATGCAAATGTTAATGCGTATGGTAACACAAAGCAAAATGCAAAGATAAACAGTACTGTAGACACAAATGGTTAAAATTACAGAAGCACAAGCGCAAGTGAAAACACACATGGTAACGCAAGAGGTGGCGTAGACACAAAAAGTAACTGAAACAGGTACACAACCACAAGCAGAAGTGGTAAAGGTAACAGTTATAGAAACACACACAATAGTCTTCACCAAAATCTGCATATAGAAAGACAGTGAGCACAAAGAATGTATGCATAATAATGGCTCTCGTAACAGAAAATGAGTACATGGAATACTAAATTGCTTATATCTCAGGAACCGTACGACATAGAAAAAAAATTTAAAAGTCATATTAATTAGCACTTTCTTGGCTAGTTTTGTACTTAGCCCCCAATAAGCATATTTCCGATGAAAAGTCCATATCTTGCACTGTTTCCGAGATACAGGCCCGAAAGGTGTGACGCATGCTGTAATGTTATCTTATGGGGAAAAAAGACAAATTCGCAGTGCCATAACTTTCCCTCCCTGTAATATTTTTTCACCAAAACAGCACATCTGTAGTATGATGCCTTTCTTGTCTCCAAATTTCATCCCAAAAGACCAAACCATTATTTTGCAGCAGGGCGACAAAGGATTCCTGTAATGCAGCAGACGCTGTAACATTATCCTATGGGAAAAAGTGTCAACTTTGGAGTGCCATCACTTTGCCTCCATGTAATATTTTTTCACCAAAACACTGAAAGGCACATCTGTGACATGTTGACTGTGTTTCCTCCAAATTTCAGACCAAAAGACCAAACTGTTCTTTCGCAGCAGGGTGACAAAGAATTGCTGTCATTTTCACACACCCTGGAAAAGTACTGTCGAACTTTGTGAAAGCTTTTGCAAATTCATTCGACAGTGTCGCACGTTTGACACTACTTTGTGAAACTGCTTTTTTCAGAAATTTGAAAAACATATTTCTGTTTTTTTTTACCCGAAAATAAAGACATGCCTAGCATCCTGAGGGTCTGACTAGGTGAATACAAAAAGAATTAGGTTGCTAGAGGATCCCAAATTTAAATGCCAAGCATTTTTCTTATCACTAACTGAAAACAAAATGGCGGATGTATCTATTTATCAAGTCTAGGATTACAAATACCTTTGAGCCATGGCTCTTTTACAAAGATTCCATGGCAGAGAAATACAAATTATGGGGAACATCAAGACAGACATTACAACAATGTGGACATTGCAAACAGAGTACAGATTAATACAGTTCAAGGGTAGCATTGTAACAAGGCAGCCAGCGGCATTTGTCAGAGAAAATAGACAACAGATAAGAAGTGCCAGAGTCATAGGGAGAGGGAAGAGGGGGGGAAGGAATGTAGGAAGGGTGGCAAGAGGGTGAAAAGTGCAGCATTGGGTATACCAAGATGTGAGGGTAGAATCCAGTGAGGAGAGGAGGGAAGGGGGGGACAACTAGAGCAGAAAGGGAAGTGGAGAAACAAGGCTAAGTTGGGCAGTCACAGGAGCTGTTGGTAGTGAGATAGTCCCGAAGCCTAGTTTTAAACATACCAATAGTTGGGGCAGAGGAGATGGTTGGGCTGAGACCATTGAACCAGAGTGGCACTCGATAAGCAAAAGAGCATTGTCCTTGTGAAGTGTGACAGTGGGGAACTTTCAGTAGCTGTAGCATGGATCTCCTAAGGCACTATTTGTTAATTGGGTGTTGTAACAGAGTTGAGACCCCAGAAGGTGCAAGGCCAAGGTAGATTTTTTTCACCATGGAGCAGGTGAGAAACTTTATGCAGTTTGATAGTTGGAGCCAGTCAGTCTGAGTGCACAGGTCACATGTGTGGGTGAGACGGTGAGCACCAGTGATGAGCCGACATGCTTTATTTAAGGCAGTTGAGAGGCATCTAAGGGTTGTGGTTGTGGCCGAGCCATAAATCATGAGACCATAGTCTATTACAGAGATCACAGAGCTCAGGACTGCAACCTTCAAAGTTTCTGGCGTGAGGTGTGGTCTGTGTTTGTAGAGGAGATCAAGCCGTGTATTAGCAGCTCTAGCTACATTATCTACATGAAGTCCATAGGAGAGATTAGGGTCAAGCTGTATCCCTAAGTATTTGAAGGACCCCACCAGATCTAGAGTGTTCCCCTGGGTGGTGGAGATAGCCAAGTGGTGCAGCTTGTGTGGGTTATGAGAGCTGCAGAAGAGCATAGATTTGGTTTTCTTGTCATTGAGGACTAGTTTATGATTAAGAAACCATGTCTCTACAGAACTGAAACCAAGTTGAAGGTTGTGTTGAAGAGTTGCAGGATCTTTGTGAGTGGAGAATACAACAGCATCATCGGCATATAGTATGATCTGCTCAGAGCAGTGGTAAGGGAGGGATTTTAAGAAAAGGCTAAAAAAGAGGGGTCCCAGTATGGATCCCTGTGGGACACCCAAGCGAACAGGCAGAGTGTTTGAAAGAGCATCCACAATTTTTACTCTCTGTGACCGGTTTTCTAAGTAGCTTTTAAACCAGAGAGAAGAGTCAGGTGATAGCCCGGCATTCAGTAGTTGGTGTATTAGTAGTCCATGGTGTACTGTATCGAAGGCCTTGGAGAGGTCAACGAAAACGGCCCCTGTGAGAAGGCCGTTGTCAAGGGATTTGTGCAAAGCTCTAGTGAACTCAAGAAGGGCTGTGGTGGTGCTGTGACCTTCCTGGAAGCCGTGTTGTTGTGGACAAGGTATATTGTATTTATCCAAGTGGTCGGTAAGTTGATCAGCCACGATGCGCTCGAGTGCCTTAGAGAGTGGGGGTAGTATGGAGATAAAGTGATAATTTGAGTGAATCGTCTTGTCCCCACTTTTATGGGTGGGTGTCACGGTGGCTGTTTTCCATAGGTCTGGGAATTTTCCACAGCTGAGAGAGAGGTTTAGGATTTTTGTTAATGGATGAATTACCTCATCGAGGGTGAGCAACAGAAGCTTAAGGTCCAGGGTGTCGCTACTAGATCTAGATTTAGAGATAGCTGCAGTAATATAGCGGCGAGCTTCATTCAGCCTTACCTTCCTGAAGTAGAAGAGGGGATGGTTAGACTGAGGGGCTGAGGTATTTGGGGAGTAGATCCTGTTTTCAAAAAAGTCATGGGGTAGAACAGCACTAAGGTCTGAAAAAGCCGTGTTAAAGATGTTTGCGATCACCTTGGTGTCAAGGGTTGAGGATCCATCAACCATTAACATGGCCGGAGAGGTTTTTGGCTGCTTCCCTGTGACATCCTAGATATTGTCCCAGAAAGCACGACCATTTCCCCATGTATTGGTGAGAGCGTCTTTGTAATAGGTGGACTTCATTAGCTGTATTGCTTTTGTGCAGGCATTTCATGCTTGTTTGTAATTTTGGATGTCCAGTTCTTTGCCAGTGGCCCTGACAACTGCCCAGAGGTGATCCCTTAGTTTCAGCTGTGAGAGAAGAGCTGCGGTGACCCATGGGTTAGAGAAAGATTTTGTTTTGTGCCTTTTAGCAGGGGCAAAGAGGTCGTAGGCTTTGTTGAAAATTGAGATGAAGTGATCAAGAGCCAAGTTAACATATGTTGCTTCATAGATGTGTAGCCAGTCTTGTAGAAGCAGGTGTTATTTGAGATGTGGAAGTTTTCCATGAGGTAGGACTCTGCTAGCGATAATTTTGGGAGGGGCCTTAAGGAATTTGTTAGACCATGCACACATGACTGGGGAGTGGTCACTGAGTAAGTCTGGGAGAATGGTCGTATGAGAAATCCTTGTGGGGTGAGTGGTGAGGACCCAATCTAAGAGGGTACTGGTGCCAGTCTTGTAGTTAATTCTAGTAGGGGAGTTTACCATTTGCGTGAGGTTAGTAACTGAGATGGAGTCTTTATAGTCACTGGCACTCGATGCTAACCAGTTTATGTTGAAATCCCCTAGTAGAATAAGTTCAGCTTTGAGAGGATGAGAGTTGATAAAGTTTAGGACGTCGTTAAATCCATGTTTAGGATCCCTGGGTGGGATGTATATGGAGACAATAGTCAGGGCTTTATGGTTGGGACCTAGGACGATTTTTATTGCCAGAATCTGGAGGCAGTATAGTGCAGTGGTCTAAGGCTCTGAGCTGCAAATTTGGTGACATCTAGCAGACCTGACCTGGGTTTGAATCCCACAGCTTCCACTTGCATACTGTGTGACCCTGAGCAAGTCACTTAACCTCCTTGTGCTCCCAGGTCGCTCCTGTAAAAAAGCTTTCAGCTTAGTGTGCTATACCTGGTTAAACAACTAAAAAAAAAAAAAGAATCTGGGCTGAGGCAGAAAGTGATGGAGTTGCTACAGGGTTCCAAGACAGGGAGTCTTTGATATAGATTGCGCAACCACTGCCTTTTTTGGATATCCGGTCCAGCCTGTGGACATTGTAGCCCTGTATTGTTACTGCTGAGTCAGGAACTTTTGGTGTCAGCCAAGTTTCCACCACTGCAAGGATGTCAGGGTTGTGTTGGCATATGAAGTCTTGGAGTGCATCCAGCTTTGATAGTAGGCTGCAGATATTAATGGTTGCAAGGATAAGGGCACCTGGAGTTTGTGTGTGGCCTGAGCTTCTAGGGCCAGGATTGGGATGGATGCTGCCTGAGATGAGAAGGAAGAGGAGTAGGAGTTTTAAGGAGCAGAGTCACTGCTCTTTGAGAGATAGTTTTGATTGTTGTTTCCTGGAGTAGAAGTTGCAAGGTTCCAGGCGGTGTCCCATATGGACTGCAAGGTGGTACAGTGTAGAGAAGTGGCCACACTTGTTGAGAGTAGTGGTCAGGTTAAGTAACCGTGAATATCTAAACGGTGCACCAAGCACAAGTCTCGAGTGGAAGTGGAGAGTTCCTTGAGTAGCAGTGGAAACCAGAGTAGAGGGTGGCGGGGTGGGGTGGGGTGGGTGGCTAGGACCAGGGACAGAGAAGAGGGGGGCCAGGGCAAGGAGGAGGAGGAGGAGAGGTGAGAGAAAGGCAGAGACAGCCCACATGGCTTACGTACTAGATAAAGAGATAGAGATATAGCCCTCTAGTGGTCAGAGGATATAATCTGCTAATGGAAAAGACAACAGTTAAAAAAGGGCCATTTGTGAAAGTAAAAACTGCATTTGTGACACTGTAGAACTTTTTATTAACTTTTCCTATTGACTTATAATGGGAACTTGTCTTTTGAATAACTTTTGAACTGTTCAATATTTTTTCATGAAATCTTCAAAAGGCACATCGGGGACCCTGGCAGCAGGATCCCTAAAGATTTCAGACCGATCGGAGAAACCGTGCGACCTGTAGAGACGAGCAAATAATTGCAAAAAAGCGTAAACGTGTGTGCAGATTATGCTTAATAACTCCACCGCTGTATATTTGAACAGTACAAAAGTAGGCAGATCCCAAGATGTGTGGCTCTTGATTGTGTATTCCAAATTTCAGGCAAATCCGTTGAACGGTTGCAAAGTTATTAAGGTGCAAAATTTTAGGTTTAACATGTAAATGGCTCCTCTACCATAATATATATTATGGTAGCACGGTAGTGCTACCATAGTTAGGGTTGAGGAGCCATTTCTATGTTAAACCCCAAAACTTTGCACCTTAATAACTTTGCAACTGTTTGATGGATTTGCCTGAAATTTGGAATTTGTGATCAAGAACCATAGGCCTTGGGATCTGCCAAGTTCGTAGACACAGATATACAGCCGCGGAGTTATTAAGAGTGATCTCAGCGCGCTACGCTTTTTCTGAATTCTATGGTCACTACAGGTCGTGACGTGTTTATGTGATCAGCCCAAAATCTTCAGCGAACATGTGGCCAGGGTCCCCCGGCGTGCCTTTGAAGATTTGGTGAAAAAATATTAAACGTTCAAAAGTTATTCAAAAAACAGTTTCCCATTATAAGTCAATGGGAAAAGTTAACAGAAAGTTCAACACTTTCGCAAATGCATTTTTACTTTCGCAAATGGGCCTGTTACTTTTGCAAATCGGCCATTTTGTTTTCAGTTGGTGATCAGAAAAATGGTTGGCATTTAAATTTGAGACCCTCTAGCAACCTAATTTTTTTTGTATTCACCTAGTCGGGCCCTTAGGATGCTTGCCATGTCTTTATTTTGTGGTAAAACACCCAGAAATATGTTTTTCAAATTTCTGTAAAAGTACTTTCAAATTACTTTCGAGCTCACTAAAAGTGTAAAACTTTTTGCAAAAGCCGCGAATTAAGCACAGTAGTTTTCCATCTGTGGGATAGTGACAGCGATTCTTTGGCACTGCGCTGCAAAAGAACCGTTGGGAGTTTTGGGCTGAAATTTGGAGGAAACGGAGCAGACATCTCACAGATGTGCCTTTCAGTGTTGTATTAAAAAATATTACATGGCGGAAAAGTTACAGCACTCCAAAGTTGACAGTTTTTCCCATAGGATAACATTACGGCGCCGGACGCATTACAGAAATCCTTTGGCACCCTGCTACAAAATAACGGTTAGGTCTTTTTCCTGAAATTTGAAGGGAAGACAGCCAACAGCCCACAGATGTGCCTTTCAGTAGTTTGGTGAAAAATATTACACGGCAGCAAAGTTACGGCACTCCAAAGTTGATGTTTTTCCCATAGGATAACATTACGGTGTCGACGATTACAGAAATCCTTTGGATCCCTGCTGCAAAATAACGGTTAGGTCTTTTTCCTGAAATTTGAAGGGAAGACAGCCAACAGCCCACAGATGTGTCTTTTAGTGGTTTGGTGAAAAAACATTACAGGGAGGCAAAGTTATGGCACTCCGAACTTTTCTTTTTTTCCCATAGGATAACATTATGGCATTCTCCACGCCTTTCAGGGCCCGTATCTCGGAAACGGTGTGAGATACGGACTTTTTGTCGGAAAGTTTCTTAGCCCCTCATGGGGCTAAGATTCAAATTAGCCAGGACAGTTGTGAATAATATGACTTTTAAATTTTTTTTCTACGTCGTATGGTTCCTGAGATATAATGTATTTAGTATTCCAAGATCTCATTTTCTGCGCCGATACTCATTATTTTGCATACATTATCTGTACTCACTGTCTTTCTCAATGCAGGTTTTGGGGAAAACCATCCTGTGAGCTTACATTACTGTTACTGTTGCCTCTTCCACTTGCGGTTCCTGCACTCGCTTCACTTACCGCTGACGCCTGCGCCCACCAGTGCGTTATCCTTTATGCGTTTCATTTGCGCTGCATTCTGTTGCCATTTCTGTCTACAGTACTGTTTATCTTTCTGTTTCACTTTACATCACCATGCCCATTGACATTTCTGTTTGCAGGCACCATGTTACTATGTGACAACACATCACGTGGCAGACCTGCTCCCGCTCACGCCACCATGTGCGCATCTTTCTGTTCCTCATTCGCATTTGTGTTACCATGTGTGCCACTGTTAGCATTTCTGTTTGCGTTGTTGTCCCTGTTAGTATGCCACAAGACATCATGTATGGAGCGCGGCCCCGCCATTGCATTACATCTACTATTTCTCATTATCATTCTCAAAGAAGGAAATTAGAGTAAAATCTCCATTTAATGCATTAATTAGGGTTGTTCCACAGTGACAAAAGTGAGGAAATTCATGTTGAGCTGAAACCCCTTGACCCCGCCCACTTCTAACCGCACTGGGTGTGCATTGGGATCGGGGTCCTAACTCACCCCATTCTCCTATACTTCTGCTGCCTTCACATGTCATGGGGTGAGAGTTAGGCTGATGATCCCAATGCGCACCCCAATGCCGGTTGGGGGTGGGGGGGTCCAAGGGTTTTCAACCCTAACAGCGAATTTCATCACTTTTGTCGCTGTGGAACAACCCTAACTAATGCATTAAATGGAGTTTTTTTCCTCTAATTATATATATATAATGGTAGCACGGTAGTGCTACCATAGTTAGGGTTGAGGAGCCATTTACATGTTAAACCCAAAATTTTGCACCTTAATAACTTTGGAACCGTTCAACGGATTTGCCTGAAATTTGGAATACAGAATCAAGATCCATATGCCTTGGGATATGCCAAGTTTTGTGCTGGTCAGATGTACAGCTGTGTAGTTATTAAGCATGATCTGCGCGTGCATTTCCGCTTTTTTTGGAATTCTATGGTCGCGCCTACAGGTCTCACGATTTGCGCGACCACTCTGAAATCTTCAGAGAACTTGTGGCCAGGGTCCCCAAAGTGCCTTTCAAAGATTTTGTGAAAAAATATTAAACGGTTCAAAAGTTATTAAAAAAACAAGTTCCCATTATAAGTCAATGGGAAAAGTTGACAAAAAGTTTGACAGTGTCTCAAATGCAGTTTCTGCTTTCGCAAATGGCCCTTTTACTGTCACAAATCTGACATTTTGTTTTCAGTTGGTGATCAGAAAAATGGTTGGCATTTAAATTTGGGACCCTCTAGCAACCTAATTATTTTTGTATTCACCTAGTCGGACCCTGAGGATGCTAGCCATGTCTTTATTTTGGGGTAAAACACCCCAGAAATATGTTTTTCAGATTTCTGGAAAAAAGTACTTTCTCAAAGTAGTGTCGCACTCATGAAAGTGTCGCAAATTTTTATGAAAGCTTTCACAAATTGCGACAGTACTTTTCTAGGCTGTGGGAAAATGACAGCAATTCTTTGTCACCCCACTGCAAAAGAACGGTGTGTAGTTTTGGGCTGAAATTTGGAGGGAACACAGCCGACATCTCATAGATGTGCCTTTCAGAATTTCATTAAAAAAATATTACATTGCGGCAAAGTTACAGTACTACAAAGTTGACACTTTTTCCCATAGGATAACATTACGGCGTACAATGCATTGCAGCAATCGTTTAACGCTCTGCTGCAAAATAACAGTTTGGTCTTTTGGGCTGAAATTTGAAGGGAACACAGACAACATCCCACAGATGTGCCTGTCAGTGGTTTGGTGAAAGAATATTGCAGGGGAGTCAAAATTATGGCACTCCGAACTTCTGTTTTCTTCACATAGGATAACATTATGCTGACGCTTTTCAGGGCCTGCTAGATCTCGAAACGATGCAGATACAGACTTTTCATCAAAAATACTTAGTCCCATAATGGAAGCTAAGTACAAAACTAGCCAGGAAAGTGATAATTCATATGACTTTTAAATTTTTTTTTCTATGTCGTATGGTTCCTGAGATATAAGCAATTTACTATTCCAAGTCCTCATTTTTCTGTTCCGAGAGTCATTATTTTGTATACATTCTTTGTACTCACTGTCTTTCTCTATACAGCTTTTGGGGAAAACCAGCCTGTGTGCTTACATTACTGTTACCGTTACCGTTTCCGCTTGCGGTTCCGTACCCGTTTCACTTACCATTCACGTTTATGCCACCATGTCCGTTACCCTTTGCATTTTCATTTGCAGTTCTGTTTGTGTTGTTTTTAACATTTCTGTCTACAGTACTGTTGCTCTTTCTGTTTTGCTTTGTGTCACCATGCGCATTAGGATTTGTGTTTGCAGCCACAATGTTACTATGTGACCAGACATCATGTGGGGGGAGCGTGGGGCCGGAAGGGTCCCGCGCTCCAGCCACCGCATTACATTCACTATTTCTCATTATCATTCTCAAAAAGAAGGGAAATTAGAGACAAAAAAATCCATTTAATGCATCGGTTAGGGTTGTTCCACAGCGACAAAAGCGAGGAAATTCGATGTTAGAGTTGAAACCCCCTTTGCACTCCTCCTGCCCATCCCCCCAACTGGAATAGGGGTGCGCGTTGGGGTCATCGGTCCTAAATCTCACCCCATTCTCCTATTCCTCAGCTTCTTTCCACATGTGACGAGGTGAGTGTTAGGGCTGATGACCACAATGTGCACCCCAATTCCAGTTTGGGGGGTGGGCTGAAGGGGTGCAAAGGGAGTTTCAACCCTGACATTGAACTTCCTCTCTTTTGTCGCTGTGGAACAACCCTAACTGATGCATTAAACTGAGATTTTTGCCTCTAATATATATATATATATATATATTATATATATATATATATATGTGTATGTGTGTGTCTGCCACTGCTGATGGGTGTCATCTGGGGGAGACACAAGAGGGTATTGCAGGATGGCTGCTGCTGTATCATGCAACGGTTTTGCCTGACACCATGACTTTGTGAATGGCATGAGGTGCAGGCACATCCCCAGATCAGGCACATGTGTAGCTGCATGGCTGATCAGGGGATCCCATGAGGAAGGATGCAGGTCCCCTTCATGCATTTCCACAGGAGTCTGCAGGACCTCTGGTATGTGGCATTGTCATGTAAGCATGCCTACTTACAATGGCACATAGGCAATATTCCCCTTCATGCATAGGGGTTGTAGAGAGGTTCTGAGTGAGAAAGAATGCCATGGGGGAGGGATCAGGCTGTAGGCCATTGAAGCATGAGTGTTCCCTCCTCTGCAGCCAATAATACTGGCATTGGTTGATGATGCAGGTTTGGACTTGCATGCCTGCTTTTCAAAGGGCTGAGCCACATCTATCTCTGTGCAGAACATGCCATTTCTGCTAATGTGTTTTTACTTAGCAAATGCCATCCCAAATGCAATTCAGATTTATCAAGTACTTGGCCGCGTTTCCAAGCCAATGCATTCTGGTTATTGAGATTCACTCAGTCTCATCCACAGTTTACTGTGTAACTTCACAGCCAAAGTGTTTCCTCCTCAGCTTATCTGTCTGAACAGAAGGGCATTGCAGTGCAGGGCACTGCTAATAAGGAGGTGACCAACCCCCCAACAAAGTACTTGTAGAAACAAAAGATTGCTTGCACTTAGGAAAATCATGGAGACAGAACAAGCTACTTATCTACTTTATTTTCATTACCATGCTCAAACAGTCAATCTGTAGCATAGTTACAGCTGCAGCCAATGACATGGCCAGATATTTCCTGAAATTTCTGTGATATCTCTAGAGAAATTTCCTGCCTGCCTGCAGTACCACTGTGGGCAACCAGAGAGAATCATTTTAGGCACATTACAAAATAATTGGAAATATCTGAAAATATATATGATTGCAACTGTACTTTAAGTCAAAGCTCCTAGTTAGCAATGCTGTAGTGAACAGAGGTAAATTGCAAACATAAAACATAGTGGCTACCTGCACCAGCACTTCACTCTATCTCAGGTGCTTCATCAGGGGACATGGCAGTGTCGCATCCACACTCTGCTTTTAAGGAAAATCAAGGCATATATCAGCTCTAGCATTTACATTGATTACCAAACCTGTTTCTGTCCTTGAAACCATTCCAGGCCAACTTTTACCCATAGTATAATAGTGCAGAATTCATCAGGTATACACTTGTGAATACTTTAAAAACACTTGGAATGGGACATTCAGTCTTGATATTGTTCCACTCATATCTGACATCATGTTTGCAGCATGTTAAAATGGGAGGGGTTACATCAGACACAACAATTATTAAAAAAGGAGTTCCCCAGGGCTCTGTCTTGGGGCCCCTGTTATTCTTGATGTACAGTATGTAAATAATTTGTCTAATTGCTGCTCTGATAGTGTGAAAATACAACTATATGCGGATGACACAATCTTATATACTCATCACACCTCCTTGGACACTGCTATTCAAAAACTGCAGCACGACTTTATTAAGATTCAGGAAGCCCTTCTACAACTATGGCTATTGTTTAATTATAAAAAAAACCCACAATGGATGTTATTTACAAGGAAAACACAGCTATCTTCAGATCCCCAATTAATTACACTTAAAGGCAGTACCATACTAAAAGTACATTTATATAAATACATGGGTATGATATTAGATGAGCAGCTGAACTTTAAAGCTCATATTTCTTATCTTTCAAACAAGTTAAAAAGTTGTTAGCTTTTTTATAGGCATAAAAAACACTTTAACTATTCTGTTAGGAAAATGTTGGAAAACTCACTATTTCTCTCCATTCTAGATTATGGGGACTGGGTTTACAAGAATACTACATCATCAGTATTAAGTTCCTTAGACTACTTGTACCATAGAGTGCTTAGATTTATTGCTAACCTTCCATATTCCACACATCACTGTCAATTATATAAACAAGTGCAATGTGCCTCTTTAACTACTCAGAGAGACATGCATTGGTATCTGTATGTATATAAGTTTGCTACAAAACAATTACCAACGTAGCTGCTACAAATACTTAAAAGCAAAAACATATCAAAACATTCCCTTCCCTAATCTAAAAGATTTACTTTTCTTGTCCCAGTGTATAGAACCAAGATAGGAGATTCTATTTTAGCTGTATCTGTTCGTAAAACATGGGAGTACTTACAAAAAATACTCAAGATAATTACCATTCCTTCATGTGCCCAATTTAGAGCTTCTATGGATAGCTTGTTATACAATCACTGTGATTGTTTTGGGTGATAGGTACATCCATTTGAGGATACACATCTTATATTGAAACTTAATTTAATTGTTTACATGTAACTTCGACTATGTATGCATATGCCTATGTTTTTATGTAATTTATGTCCTGCTCACATTGAACACAATTGTAAATGAGAGGTTTCTCTCAATTTGCTTTCAATAAATGATTTTTTTAATCATTTAATAATTTTTTTTATTTCTTTATTTGTTTACATTAAGAAGAAAAGAAATTAAATAAACCACAAAACAACAAAATAAATATGAAAAAGAAGAAGTAAAAGTGAAAGGGAAGAAAGCAATTAATCCTTAAAAAAAAATTCTTCCCACATCTTATGGCTGCTTTTCTATATGCTGGAATTCAGCATATTTTTAATCAAACAGAGCCAGCTTCCACCATAATATTTTAAGAGTAGCATACTCAGGCAATATACCCCTGTCCATAAGATGGTTATTTACCATATATACATTAGTTGATTATAAACATTAATTGATTATAAACATTAATTATTTAACATAAGCATGAAATATAAACTTCAAATCTTAAACTTTTAAAGAGAAAAAAAGAACCTAAAGAACAAATAAGTCCATTCATAACTCATCTTTAACTTAATAATCTAACAGTGTGTTTTCCACTTCTGCAATGGCAGCCACAAGTTCTGAATCTGATTCTAGGTCCAATTCATGTTCTGAATCATGTTCTAGATCCTGTTCTGACTGTACCTTATTTCTGGATCTCAAAAATGTAACAACGTGATCAGGTTAAAAAAAGACATAGGTGTTCCCCATATGAGTAATTTTGACTTTGGCAGGTGCCTGAAGGATAAAGGTTGCACCCAGCTCCAAGATTCCTGATCTCAAGTTAAGAAAGTAATGCCTCCTCTGCTGCATTTCATATGAAAAAATCAGGAAAGATGGGTATCTTACACCTCTATATCCAAGGGTCTTCCTTATACAAGCAAGTTTCAAGATAGAGTCCTGGTCAGTGTTGAATGCAAATTGTACCAAGATCGATGGTTTTGTGTCATTAGCATTCCTTTTTGATGATGTTCTGTAGGCTTTAATTATAATGGGGGGGTTATCCTCAGGTAACTGGAATGTTTGTAATAAGAGCTCTTTAATCATTTCCCTCATCTCAGGAAATTCTCTATCCCAGGTATTGGGAATACTTAGGAATCTCAAGTTCCTGTATCAATTAGCATTTTCTAAGGCTTCAATCTTTTTATTAATAGTAGACTGCACTAGGATAGTGGCCAATGTTCTGGCTTCCATAGATTTACTTTCCAGCTCTTGCTTGTCTAGCCATTTACGTATCTGCACATTATCATTTTTAATCAGTGTCATTTCCCCCTCTATATTGGATATTTTAATATTTAAGTTCTGTAAGGTAGTCTCTATATTTGCAAATCTTTAGTCAATCTTAGCCATCCATACCTCAATATTATCTAGAGCTTTTAACATTTGCTGCTTGTGAGCATATCCAGCAGCTTCTAACCGATCAGGCCTGCCTTCTTTGCCTTGCTTTCCAGAAAGCTTCTCAGGTACACTTTCAGACAGCACTTGGGAAGACAAAGAAGCTTCAGGCCACATTGGTTCTTGCTCACTATCGAGATGCACAGGGTATCCAGAATGCTCAGAATGGTCAAAACTCTCAAAATTGTAATTTCCACAATGATAAAATCCTTGTCATTTGGGGAGCTAACTCTGGGCCTGGGATTTGTCTTTCTGAAAATGATATCAGTTTATCTTTGAGGCTATAGTCCTTGCTACATGCTATGCCAGGTTTTGGTCCCAGGGCCTTTGCTGTTGTGCTATCCCCTATCATGATTGTTCAACATTTGTAGATTATGTTCACTGTTACCAGCTGTGTTGTTAAATTCTGTTACAAATGGAACAGGTCCTTCATCTGTAGAATTCTTAGGTTTTGAGCATATTAGGGTGTCTCCATCCTTCTGTCTAGCAACCTTGCATGATTTTTCTAGAAGTTCTCTTGTGTATCCCACTTCCAAGAACTTGCAAGTTAGGTATCTTGCCTGCATTTCAAAGTCCTTAACCATGAAACAACTATATTCGTAAGAACTGGCTATAGGGTATATAGTTCTTAAGGGACTTTGTGTGATTGTTTTTGTCCCTTAGTAGGGTGTTCATTGCTGTGGACTTTCTATCCCCCTTGCTTTCACCTCTTCATCATGTTCTTTGGACAGTGTATTTCCAGGAAGTTGATGTTGTGTGCATCTTCCACATGTGAGAATGTAAGGTTTAGATTATTCTTAGTCAATCAATCCACAAACTCAGTGGCTTTTTCCTTTGTGCCCTTCCCAACACAGACAACACCATCATTGTATCTATACCATTTGATGATGTCATCTGTGTATAGGTCTAAAGTAACATTAAAGATAATATCAGATCCCCACATGTCAAAGAACAGATTGGTACCAGGGCCGTATAATTCTCATTTGCTGTTACACATATCTGTAGATAGTGATGTCCATCAAACCCAAAGATGTTACAGTATGTTTGAGGATAAAATTTAGACTTGCAAAAAGAAACTGGACTGAATTATTGCCTTACCGAGGTGTCTGTCAAGAACATATTGGCAGGCTCATTTCATATCCATGTGACAAACAGATGTGTATAGGGACTCAACATCAGCACACAGCCATATTTATTTATTTTTTTGTTTGTTTGTCTGTTTGTTGGGTGTATTTATTTATTGAAAACTGGTAACCCAGAAAGGAACATGAGCCAAGGTTGTAGTCCTTGTTCCAAACAAAGTCTTCAAACTTTTCCAAGACATCCATTACGTCTCTGAGTTTGGATGGGAGCCTGCTCACACTGTCCTGCAAGAAAAAGTCCACAAATTTAGATAGTTTATGCATAAGGCACCCAGCCCAAGAGATAATTAGACATCATAGCAGGTTATCTGTGTTTTAATGTTTTTATACAGTTTTACAGATATTTAAACCCATTATATGTGATTTATCCCAATTTTCTACAGTCTAACAGTCCCAATAACTGCTTCTTGAAGCTATCAACAGGATTTCCACTCAGTTTTCTATAGTTCACTTCTGATTTCAAAAAATCTATGACTATGTTTAATACTGCTCATCCTGCCTAATCAGCCTATTCCCTCCTTTGTCTGCTGGTTTCAACACTAGCTCTTTCTATTTACACAGTTCCTCAACAGCTACTCTTTCTGTGTGTGACGAGTTAGAACTTTGCTTGTTCCTTTTCTTCTAATAGCTCATTCACCTGTTTTCTAACTGTGTTCTCGAACACCAGTAGAGTGCTATTAGTGGTGGGGGGACAAAATGTAGACAAAGGCTTAGACTTTTTTTATGCATGTTAGACTGGTTTTTACTACTCAAATCACACAGAAACTTTGTGTGCATAGTGTTATCTCCAGTGGGTAATTTTTTTCTAGTAATTCTCTTAAAAGCCTCAGATTTCCAAGTCCTGTTTATCCCATTCTGTTCCTCTGTTTGATAATCTGGTGTCCTCCCTCTTCTGGCTGTTCAGCAGAAATGTTCATTGGTTCCTTAGTAGTATGCTGGTTTACCTTTCATTGACTGTTCTATGTAGTTCCTCAATTAGATAATCAAGTTTGGACTCTTCTGCTGGGGCACTGTTTTCACTTCTGTCCCACCCATATTGTCTTTTGTCCTCCAAGTTTGATTCCCTATTTTTGTTGAAAAATTACCTTAAGTTTATTTTTCAGAAAAACTTGAACAAGTCTACTTGCACCTTGAATTTATCTGGATCTGTTGATGGCACAAAAGACAAATCTTTGCTATGATGACTGATCTGTGATGGTGTTATGTCTGCAGCAGAAAAATTTATTATTTCATTAGTATTATTTGCTCCCTTGGTGAGCAAAGTGTCTCTTTTCCACCTGTCCCTACCACTTTGTTCCATCCTTGTTTGTCTTTCATTTTTCCTTGTGTTTTTTCATTGGTGCTGTCCTGTCTAAAAAAGCTTTCATCTTCTGTTGCTTTTCTGAATGTGTCCCTGATTTTACTGAGTGTGAATGATCTTTTGTTATGTCCTCAGCAACTGGGCAGCCCATTTGGAAAAAACAACACAAAGATGTTTTAGTAGCAATAATGAAAGCTTGAAGGAGACTCCAGTAAGGTGTCTTCCTGCAAAAGACAGGCCAAACAATAATTCCCCCACAGGTGCTGCTGCATTATCTCCAGTGGGCTGTGTCTGCTGCACTCATGATAGGTACCATCACCGATATGCACTAGTGTCTGACTGTGGGCTTTCTGGTCTCACTGAGTGCCTTATATATCACCTGGTATAATGCCAGATATTATGCTCTACAGCTGTTTGGCAGAAAATAAAAGAATTTCTGAAATGTAGTCCACCTCTTCCCATATATATTTTAAGCATCTGGTAAGTTACCAGGCAGTCTGAGTGAGACAAAAACAAAATACACTATACCTCATGGGATATAATCACTCACTTCAGCAAACGGTGCTTGTTCCACATCTAGTAAATAAAAGTTTTGTTTATGTGTGATTTCTGCCCCGCTGGTAGATCCTGGATTTTCAGTCCATGCTGGTAATATTGCTGTTGTTGTTGTCAGTAAATTGAGATTGTTTGAGGTAGAGGTTTTTAATCTGTGTCTTTCTGTTAGTTTGTTCATGTTATGATCCCAGGGACTCTCCAGTGAGTCTGTGCTGATCACAGCACCTAAAGGATCAATCTTAATGGGGTTTGGTAGAAATCCCACCACAGCCCCCATCAAAACCTGCATTGCCTGTGTTGTAGGGTTGTGAAGTAGTTTATGGGTGGAAAGAGCATGACAGACATATACTCCATCACATACCCTCCAAGAGTCATGCCCATGGCACATTTGGTAAGGGTCATCAGAGATCCACCCTCCTGAGAGAAAAGAAAAAGCCCACATTACTATGCTAGGTATCTGACCGGTGGTGCACATCAAACCAACAATGTTGATGCACCAAATACCATCTGATGTTACTGGCATTGGTATCCCACACAGAATGTAACCACTTGAGGGGGCATAGTCAGTGATGAGGGTGAACATCTGTCCAAAAGGTAGTAGTGAAAGATGACCACCACCCTCTTTGTGGGGTCTCACCAGCAAGGGGTACAGTGACAACACTTCCTCCTTCTTGCTGTTGGAGATACCCCTTCCTATGCACCCCAGCATCCCACTAGCCCTACCCACTGCTTTGTCACACTGTCCTGCCAATTTGAGGTTATCAGATATGATAATCTCAAGATCATTTTTTCTCTTTAGTGACAGTATTTTGATTTTTTGGATGAGACATTAAACTGAGGTCCCGTCTACCTGTTCTGCTGGTAGTTCAGGTGGATGTTAAAGATCCCATGGCACTTCTCGAAAAGAGCAGGGGAATTTTCCCGGTGTCTTGGCCAAATTTCCCCCATTCACTAAAAATATCACCAATGGCTTAATCTGGTTCAATGTCATTTGGCATCCATTTGTATCCCCTTTCCCTGGGACAAGGCTGAAAATAGGCAGAATTGTCTAGTCCTCTTTTCCCGGTCAACAAAAACTAAACAAAATAAAAATACCTTCTCTCATCCTATACAGAGCTGTTGGGTTCCTACGCATTAGTTGCATAATTCTGCACTTGTTGGTACTGAACCCCAACTGCCATGCTCTTGATTACTTCTTAAGTTTCCCTACATCCCTGCCCATTCTCTCCACTCCTTCCTGAGTGTCCACCCCTTTGCAGATTTTGGTATCTGCAAAAAGGCATAGCTTACATTCTAGTTCTTCTGCAATGTCAGTTATGAAGACATTTATGAGGACTGGCCCTAGTACTGAACTCTTTGGCATCCCACTGGTCACTCTCCCATCATTAGAGTGAGTGCTTTTAACCACTAACCTCTGTCTCCAATCTGTTAATCAGCTTCTAATGCAGCTTACAACTTTGGATCCAAGCCCTAGGCTGCTTGGTTTCTTTACCAGCCTCCTGTGCAGCACAATGGCGAAGGTCTTGCTAAAGTCTAGATAGGCTATATCTACTGCCCTCTCTGTTAGTGCCAACCAGTCAAATGCTACTGTATGGGAAGACCCCTACACAGTAGGGAAAAAAGAGAACTGGGAGAGAATGTCCACTCCAAAGCGATGAGGACAAAGTTACCTCACTCTTGCATACTGTAAAGGTGAAGAATGCCACTCAGAGTCCCACACAATGCTTTTGTTGTAAGAATCAATACAATCAAGCCAGAAAAGCAAGGCATCTGTGAATCCACAAAGGCACTTCATATGATAAGAATGGTGCAACTACCTTTCGTTGTCTACAACATGTAACGGACACTGATCTATATGCTATTGACAGCCACAGACAGCTGCAGTTTGTTTCTGGCACTGTCACATCAAATGCATCTCAGGCTACTGGAGGCTAGACAGTGGTAGGCCAATGATCAACAAAGCTGATCCTGATGCTGTTCAGCTGTTGATGGGTGGAAACTTCACATAACTGAAAGGAGGAAGCCATGCCTATCAGACAGTGGCTGCGTCATTTCATCTATGACACTGTCCAACAATCAGCTGAGTGGTGTCATACTCAGCCAGCTCCTTGTTTTATTTTAAGCAGACAGGAGTACCAACCCTGGTACTGCTTTATACCACCCCTCCACTCCAGAGCACCTGTCCCTTTGTTCTTCCTGTTGTTGATTCATTTTTTTACTTTACATGGGCCAGGGTGCCCACCTCAGGTACTGCTTTATACCACCCTTCCCCTCCAGATCCTCTTTCCCACACACATAAGTGTCAGCTCCAAGGTGCCCATCCCCAGTACTGCCAAGCGCTCTGTTGACACTGGGGCCTGATCCTCATTGTTGGGTCAGATCCAAGTTCAAAATAAGAAAACTGACCCTCATTCATTTTTTTAACCTGCAAAGAAAAAAAGTCCCTCAGTGATCTCAGCCCCCCACACCCATACCCACCCCATTCTGATCCCCCCAAAGCATCCACTACCCCACTAAAGTGCTAACTTCATTGATTTGTATCTGTGGATGAAGAAGCTTAGGCCCAACAGGGGTCTATACTTCTGTAACCATGATTGTGTGGGTATGTCTTACAGCATGCTTGAGTACTTGTGGCTGCAGAATCACTGGTGCCAAAGGGGACCGTACTTCTGGAGACAAAAGTCCTGTTGCAATTTGGGTGTCATGGATTTCTATATGCAGCTGTGGAAATGCAGGATCCACTGGTGCCTGTGATTCTACAGTATGAAGTCAGTGTGTATGTCTTACACTTGTGGCTGCAAAACCACAGGCCCCTAAGGGGCCTGTACTTCTGCAGATAGAAGTACTGTTGCAATTTCAGTGTCATGCATTTAATGGGGCCTGCACATCTGCAGTCAGAAGCTGGTGTGTATGTCTTTCACATGCTGCTGCAGAAGTGTAGGTCCCCGGAGGCCTGTGCTTCTGCAGCCACAACTGTGTGTATGTCGTAAGGTGTGCAAGAGTATCTGTGATTACAGAAGCACTGGCCCCATGGGGCCTGTTCATCTGCAGACAAAATAAGTCTTGTAATTTGGGTATTGTGGATTTCTATCTGTGGCTGCAGGGGCCTGTGCTTCTGCACACAGAAGCAGTGTTGTGATTTGAGCATCATGGATTTCTGTCTGTAGCCAGAAGTGACTGGGCATGTTTAGTGGCGTATGTACCACAGATACAAGTCCACAAAGGTTGCACATCAGTGCTGCTGTATTTGTGTCATATGGAAACAGCTGTATGTTGTTTGTATTATCTGATTATGGCTGTCTGTGGTTGCCTGTGTGGTTTTACCATTTAGCTGATTAGAGGGTGGGAAGTTAGGGTTGGAAACCCTAACATCACATTTCCCTGCTTTTGTGGTGGTAAGCTGAACCCTAAGTAGTACATTAATGCTTTTTTTTTTGCAAAGAATATATATTATAGTGGCACGGTAGTGCCACTATAGTTAGGGTTGCTTAGCCATTTCTATGTTAAACCTCACATTTTGCACTTTAATAACTTTTGAACCATTTGTCTGATTTGCCTTACATTTGGAAAGTAGAAAGATCTACCATAGCTCTCTGGATAAGGAACTTTTTATGTCAGTCAGATCTACAGTTGTGGAATTGTAGTGCACTCAAAAAGTGAAAAATCCACAAAGTTCTGATTTCTTTGTCCACCTCAGTGCACTAAAGAATGCATTTGAGTGTGTTCAGATTGGGTTGTCTGCATGTGTCATGAGCTGCACTGGTGCCTTTTGAAGATCTGGTGAAAAAATACTGCTCTGTTCAAATGTTATGCCATTTTTTTCACGTCCCCTTATAGCCTATGGAAAAATTTATATGTTAACTGCAAAAGCAATCGCGATCAAATTTTTTGATTGAGCTTGCTCTAAAATACTGTTGTGCTGCTGCCTTCTTGTTTTCAGTTAGTGAGAGGAAAAAAATGGTATAACTCAAAAAATACTGCACTTTTCAACACACACACACCTTTAGGTTTACCTAACTGGGCCCCGAGGAACATGCCCTTGGCATTAGTTTGTGCCCAGCTAGTCCACAAATATGTTTTTTCTACTTTTTCAAATTTTTTATTGCAACAACATTTTTTGTGTTGCACAAACAATTGCAAGAACTTTAAATATGATCGTGATCACATTTTTATGTGCGCAATAACATTTCCATTATAAAGATAGGAGCATTTTGCTATGTGTTGCTTTTTTTGTCACTTGATTGTGGAAAGGTTGATTGTGCTATTGATCTGAACTTTTCAGTGTAGGAAGCCCTATTGCCATGAATGTGCCTTTGAGTGGTTTGGTGTGGAAAGATTCAAGAGGCCTATAGTTACAGCATTCCAAAGTTTGGAAATCTCCCCGTAGAATAACACTGTGGTGGTTGTTTTCTTTGTCCCTTCATTGTGGCAATGTGGATTGCGTTACTGGTCTGAACTTTTCAGGGTGGAAAGCCCTAATCCTAGAGGTGTGCCTTTTGGTGGTTTCATACTAAAACATTAAACAGGGCCATACTTACAGCATTCCGAATTTCAGAAATTTTCCCATAGGATAACATTGTGGTGCCCATCGCTCCTTTCAGGGCCCGTATCTCGAAAACAGTTCTAGATATGGACTTTTCATCACAACATTTCTTAGTGCCCCCTAAAGGGAGACTAAGTACAAAAGTAGTCTGGAAAGCCATGAAACCCATGAAATTTGAATTTTATTTCAAGCTTGTACGGTTCCTTAGATATTTGCGAATTACTGTTCCAATTGCTTATTTTCATGGCTGTAGACCAGTATTATGCCCTCAGAGTTGGCACTAACATTGGTTTTCAGTGCCCATATCACAGAAATGATGTGAAATACAGGTTTGTTCAATTTATGTTGTGAAAGCTACTCACTCTCATGATAGCAATCACACTTGATTTTTTTTTTAGCTGCTACGGTTCCCAAGATATGGGCAAATAACTGTTACAAGGCCTCCTTGTCTTATAGAGCTGCTGTATGGGCCCGCACTCCCACAAACACATATCATTATGCAAAACTGCTCAGCTTGGTGGGAGCGCGGTGCCCGAACCAACACATTCCTTTTACTACTTACATTACATGTTTAAAAAAGAAAGGAAATTCTTTGCAAAAACTTTGTTAATGCATCAGTTAGGGTTGTTTCCACACCGACAAAAGTGTGGAAATTCCACGTTAGGGTTACCACCCACCCCACACCTCCCAAAACCCTAACTCTGCATTCCCCAACCCACCCCCCACACATATCAAGACATATGTAACATTTACAACACTATACCACTCTGGCACATCTGTAAGCACAATAATCACAACACTGTACTACTTTCACATACCACTATGTAATGGAAAAACAAATACAGTATAAGCAACTCTATACTACGAGCACAGTGTGATGACACATTACTGCTGGCATATCTTTTTAATACAATTATACTTAGTCTGCACACATTTTCAAAATATTGATTTGTATGTGTCATATTCCAACAACTGGGTCACTGCAAGTATCGTCACTACCACATAGGCATGTGGTAGTAGCACAGATACACCTGACACATACACAGTACTTTGGAGATACTGCTCTGGTGGCAGACTACCAACACATGTTGTTATGCTGCTGCATTACCTGGAAACACAGATTAACAGTATATTATGGTTACCTTTGCATGTTACAACTGTTGCTTTTACATCTTTCTTGTAACCTATGCTACAAGACATTACTTTTATTACTACCACTGTTTGTTATTAGGACTAACTCACTGTATCACAAAACAAAATGCAAACATCCAATTACTGTTGCTAGGCTCACAGAAACTGTCATTTCTAATACACTATGTGTGGATAGCATTCACATGTCTGGGTACCCCCAAGCCACTATAACGACTGCAGAACTCATACGCTTGGTGGACTGTGATGATGCCTGTGTCTTCTGGAACATTTACAGACTTGTCTGTCACTTCTGTTACCTGATCCTGCTTGTCTCTGGTTGCTTGTCTTGCCTTGGCCCTTGCCTAGCTTGCATGTGTGTGTGGGGGTGAGTGGTGTTGGAGGGAAAATGCAGAGTTAGTGTTTTGAGGAGGAGCTTGGGGGGTGGGGTGGTAACCCTAACATGGAATTTCCACAAATTTTGTCACTGTGGAAACAACTTTAACTGATGCATTAGTGAAGTTTCTGCAAAGAACATATATATGTATATATATATGTAGTATATATATATATATATATATATATATATATGTGTAGATAGAGAGATAGATAGATAGAATAAAAAAACATATATATTATAGTTATGGATGCACGGCCTCTTCTATGTCAAACCCAAATTTGAACTTTAATAACTTTGCAACTGTTTGTCCAGTTCACCTGAAGTTTGTCATGCTCCTTGTTGTGCCATAGGTCTGTGGATCTGGAAATTTCGATCCAGTTGGGTTTTTGGTTGCGGAGCTGTGGGGTGTAGAAAAGTGTAAAAAATCCTCAACTTTTGTGAATTCTTTGTTTGTCTCTACAGCCAGAACAGTTTGTCCATCTGGTCTGAAATGTTCAGGGTATATGGGGATTGGGTCAGGAAAGTGCCTTTAAAGGTTTGATGAAAAAATATTAATCAGTTCAAAAGTTATTAAACTTTAAAGTTTCCCATTATATCCTATGGGAAAAATATATATTCTGCATAAAAGCAAGTTGTAGTGTTGCAAAACCACCTTTTTCTGTCTCAAATACCCTCAGTAGTGTTGTGCTGCCACCATCTTGTTTTCCATTAGTGATGGAGAAAAAGTTATAGTTCAAGAAATAATGCACCTAGGTAAACACCAACTGTTGCGTTTACCTTAACAGGGTCCTAGGAACAGCACCCATGCTTTAGTTTTTTTAAAAATACCTGGAAATATGCATATTTTGATGTGGCTGTTTGTACTGTCACAAATGGGATTATGACACTTTTGCAAATTGTGAAAGTGTTGAAAGGTTTTCAAAAATCTTGCGAAACCTTTGCAATGTGTGACAGTATCTCCCCAAAATCATGTTTTTTTTTTGTTACCTCACTGCCACTACACAGTTTGGAGTTTTGAGCTGAAATTTGCAGGGTAGAAAGCCCTTGCACCATAGATATGCCTTTTGCTGGTTTGTTGAAAAAAATTACACCAGTTCCAGAGTTACAGCACTCTGAAGTTGTGAATTTTCTGATAGGATTGCACTGTGACGGTCGTGGTGCCTTTCAGCACCTATATCTCAAAAATGGTTTGAGAGACGGATTTTTCACTAAATGTTGCTTAGTACAACCATTTATTCTTTGCAAATAACTGTGTTAATGCACCAGTTAGGGTTCAACATAATGCCACAAAAGTAGGAAAATGTGTTAGGGTTCCCAATCCTAACTCTATCCCCTTACCCCCAAGCACCAAAAGAAAAAAAAACAGTAGGGTTTTGGGTTTTGGTGAATCAGTGGTGAGGTCTTCCTTGGGGTTGTCAATCCTAATGCTTGCTGCTTCCCCACAGCCTATAGCCAGCTGTCCAAAGCACAATGTATCACTTCAATTCATTGCCTCATAGTGATACACTGTTCAAAGGTAGAGATGTATGTCTCACCACATGTTGCCAACAGAATCTGTTGTAGATTTTTTCACACAGGGCTCTGAAGGCCCAGTGTGAAGAAAATAGGTAATGCCTGACCTTGTTTGCTCAGGGTAGGGGTGGGCATTAGGGTTAATAATCCCAAGTAAGGCTCCACCACTGATTTGCCATGGCTCCAGAGACTCAAAACCCTTATGTGTTTTACTTTTGCTTCTTGGATGACTGGAGTGGGGAGTGGGGATTGAAAACTGTTATACCACATTTCCCTATGTTTGTGGCATACTGCAGAAAGTTTAGAATGCAATCAATTCCTCTCACTAATTAGTTTTAAAGATACTAGTTATGCACCCTTTTTAAGAGCTTAGTCAGTGATGAGATCTTTTGTATTAGATAGTTTGCAATGTTAGAATTTATGGAATTTAGACACTGTTTAGTGTAAGTGCTGTAAAGATTAGGATGGGCAAGCCCTAATAAAATTCCTTTATGTGGCCGAACTATTGTAGGACACAGGAAATAACCCTGGTGATGCTTATTACATCTATGGGTATCTGATCATACACCCTACCATTTTATTTCTAAAAGACAGGGAATGAGAGCAGTAGCCTAGCTCTGATTTCAGTCTAAGTGGTCCTGGACATATGACTGGTATCCAAGCTTTAAAGGGCAAGAGTAGCCAGAGGTCTCATTTCTTGGACATTAGTTTGGTTGGCCCATGGGGTCGGGACTGCTACAATGCCAAACTGGTTTGGAAGTTAAAGTCTCAAGGTCAGACTCCTGACTGTTCAGGGTCTTGTGCCATTCCCAAACTCCTTTCTGGGGAGTGGATGGTCTTTGAGTGTGAGCTCAGAAACTCAATATGATTCTTGACAGTGTTCAGATGAAGGAACCCTAGTGAGCCTCTAAGGGAGCCGGCTCTTATTATAGGATTCTTTGATGTACTTTGCTTATAAATTTGCTATATCTGGGCATGTCAAAACACCCCTAATTTGGATACAAATGTAGTAACAGCACTTTGCAATATTATTCTATTTTAAAGCAATAACAATTCAAATTTGGAGAAGATCTGGTTTAATAACTTGAGATGATATCCTTTGGCTATATTGGGTGCATTTACTATCATATAGCTGGCCAACATATCTATTTAAATTTGGCTTTGTTAATCCCAATCATAGACAGAACCATGGAATGCTTACAATAATTCTTTTATAATCAGGCTCATTCACTTTGTGTAAGATATTTTAATGTGACTGATTTTTATGTATATTTTGTACATTTCATAAAGATTGCAAAATGTTACTTTCTTTATTTGTCTCTGTATTGTAGTGGCTTAATAGGCAAATGAATAAAATTAAACTTACCTGTAACTTATTTACTTTTGTGGTATTAACATGAAGCATTACTGGTGCATTAATGTAGTTTTTTTGCAAATAAGTTCCTTTCTTTTTGAGATAGTGGAATTGTATCCTCATTCATGCAGGTCCCTTTTTGGGGGGCTCACTGACTTGTTTCATGAGTTGTTTTGTCACTCATGAAAGAAGAAGGCAGGTTCATGAAACAAGACTGAAAAGAAAATTATATGTCAAATCTTGTTTCATGAAACAGCCTTCTTCTGTGAATTGTTTAATGAGTCATGAAACAACAGGTATGCTGATGAAATAGGATTGGAAAAAAAAACTTATGTCCACATTTTTGTTTGTGAGCTGAGAATCTTGTTTTGTGAGGCTTTATCCTTCTTTTATGAGCTTCATAAAACAAGAAATTGGTTTATGAAACTAGAATGAAAAAAACTAAGTCCACCAACTTATTTCATGAGCCAACATTCTTCTTTCATGACCCTCTCAAAACAAGACTGCTAGCTCATGAAACAGAAATATGGGCTCACAAAAGAAGGATTTCTTTATATTGAAAGAATAAAGGCCCCAATATTCAAAAGTCCCCTGCAAAATCATGCAAGGCCTGTGCCACACATCTGAAATATGCCGGCCTAAACAAATGAGCTATTCAGAAGATGTGCTCACACATGTCCAGCTGAATATCTTGAAGATGCATGACTGTGCAGTGAGAGATGCATGGTGCAGCAGGTAACCTGAGCCCTATGAGGAGCATGGGAAAATGCATAATGCAAAGCCACTTGCATGGTGCGCAAAGTTGCAATATTCATCTGGGATATGCAAATTACTTCTTGCACATTCCAAGCCCATCTCCCACATTTGTGTCTCATTACTGGAATGCATTCAGGCCAGTTGCATACTCTGGGCATGCTCAGTTTCAGCTTTGCAGGGCTGCCCTCCCACTCCACAAAGGTGAACAGGAGGAGCTGCAGTCTAGCAGGGATGTGTGCTGGGATATTTGTGTGTGGGAGTGTGGACTGCATTGGCCTGGTTACAGTACTACACCCCATAGTCATGCACGGGGTTGGATAGAGGTACAGGGGGCCCACCTGGACAGTGACCACAGGGGCCACCTGGACATGCAACAGGAGCAGGCACGGGGTGACACAGGCTGCTCAAGCTACCACATGCATGTGATACACCAGCTCCATATATTGCATACAGCCACCTGCAGTGCCCACACACCCCAGCATGGGAGGTATCTGGTGGGCACTGCAAGGGATGGCAGTGTGCAGACAGTGACCTGGTACCTAGGTGGGTGGGTTCCACCTGTATGCACCCATGGGGTACCATCATGGGTGTGTACCACTAGGCAGTCCCTGGCCCATGCCATGCAGCCACTAGTACCACCAGATAACATGGGCACTGTTGTCACAGATGCCACCCAGGATGCATGCCACTACCTGGTTGCACCCTGCTGGCTGCATGAGTGCTGGCCATGGCCCTGGTACATGTGCTGCAGTGTGACTGTCCACCCTGCTGGTGCCCCTTGGGGTCACATGACAGCACTGTAATATGGCTACAGGGTGTCTTTGTCCAGGGTGTAGTGTGGGAAGTTGCTCCCTGGATGGTGCTGGTGGTGGCACAGCACCTGTGGCTCAAGGTTCATCCATCCTGGCATGACTGCTGTGTGTGGGTGCCTGAAGCATGTCCTGCTGCACCTCCAAGGGCTGTCTTTGGATGGCTTACCTGCAGTTCTGAGGCCTGTCTGTGGGTGACTGGCCATTTAGGCATGTTTCTTCCATGCCTAACTCTGGTCAACTCATCTCTGAAATGCACAGCAGATGCCCAGCACATTTTGGCTGAATATAGGGATGCAAAGCACATTCATGGGAACGCCCCCTTTGCATGTGCTGCATACATTATAGATGCATGCTGGCATATCCAGAGATGTGTGATGCATCTCTCCTTTTTGAATATCATGCTTCTGCTCATTTACTGGGATGTGCAGCACATCTCCATTTTGCTCCATGCATCTCCTTTGAAAATGTGGGCAAAGACTTTTGCTCATAATTGTGCCATTTTTGAAGATTTCAAAGCCAAATTTTTAACATGTGCTGTTTATGACACTATCTCATGAACTACTGTGGAAATGTACTTGAGACATGATCAAAATTGTGCAACTGTAGCTGTACGGAACTGCAGGGCCCCTTCCATACCCAGACAGACTCCTGCACATCTGCATCTGTACCAGAAGGTCCTGTGCTTCTGCAGCCTGAGGGACTCCACACTTGGCACAAGGCCCAAAGAGCCCTGCACATCTGCATTTATAGACGCATGGATGCACAAGGCCCAGCAGGTACTGCTGTTCTACAGCCAAACAGATGTGAATGATGATATGATTCCACTATATCAAAAAAGGAAACTCATTGCAAAAAACTACATTAATGCACTAGTTAGGGTTTGGCTTACAGCAATGAAAGTAGGGAAATGTGGTTCCTAATCCCCATCTCCCAAGCAGCAAAAGAACAAGCCCACACAACCAACCACAGACAGTCATCATCAGTTAAGACAAACAGCATACAACTGTTTCCAAATAACACAAATGCTGTAGCATTGATGTGCTAATTACATGGATTTCTATCTGTGGCACGTACACCACAAGACATACACATTGACTTGTCAGTGCAGACAGATGTCCAGGATACTTACATCACAACAGTGATTCGGTGTACAGGAACACAGGCTCCTGTAACCACAGATATAAAACCATAATATCCAAATTATGGGAGTTCTTTTGTCTGCATTTCAGATCTGTGAAGGGCCAGCATTTCTGTAGTCTCAAGTACTCATGCACATTGTAAGACATACACACGCTTGACAGGCCTGCAATTCCATAGCCACAGTTGTAAGACCTACACACCAACTTCTGGCTGCAGGAGCATGGGAGTGACAAAATCCCTGTACCAAAATTGCAACAGTACTTCTCTCTGCAGAAGTACAGGCCCCTGAAGGGCCTGTACCTCTTCAGTCACAAGTGTAAGGCATACACACTGACATCTGGCTCCAGAATGGAGATTTTGCAGTGTGGGTATGATGGTTCCAGGAATGGATGTATAGAAGTTAATCAAGGGGGGCTAGCAGGTTTTCAGATTAAAAGATTGCATCAGTACTTCTGTCTGCAGAACTGCAGGCCTCTGAGAGGCAGGCACCTCTTCAGCCACAGGTGTAAGATATCAACCAGGACAAACAGGCAGCTCACAAATAGCTTGGACCAAAGCCAAAAGCAATATCTCACACAATATTCTTCCACTAAGCTCGGCTCAGCAGTCTCCACTCCAAACCCAAACATGTTGTTGTGCAAAAGTTAAAGTTTATTAACAAAAGAATAAAAGCAGCAATCAGATATTGGATGCACCCTCCCCAGTCAGGATTGACAAAGCTCTAGAGCAGGGTGAAAATATTTGGCTGTGCTAAGGAGGGTGCGTCCAGAATCTGACTGCTACTTTTATTAAAAAATGTTAATGTTTGCACAATAACATGTTTGGTTTTGGAGTGGAAACTGCTGAGCCAAGCTTGGTGGAAAAATACAGGTGTAAGACATACACACCGATTTGTGCCTATAGAAGCGCAAGCCCCTATGGGGCACATCGCTGTTCAGACAGAAGTACTGTTGCAATGTGGGTATCATGGTCTCAGCAGGGGATGTACAAACTGTTCAAGATGGTAGCAGGTTTTCAGTTACACAGCTGAATATAGAAAACCATGTAGTAGCAGGTCCTGCTACCTAGTGAGGTACCTCGTACAGAGTGCACAAATACCTCTTACTTCAGAGGTGGAGGCCACATGGGGTTTCTGTCTCCAGAACACATTGTACAACATATACAGACAGGTGGGGCCTGTCCTTATGCAGTCACATACAGAAATCCACAAAGGTAGCACGTCAGTGCTACTATATTTATGTCACCTGGAAATGGTTGTATGTTGTTTGGCTTACCTGATGATGGCTATCTGTGGTTTGTTATGTGGGTTTGTTTTTTCGCTGCTTGGGTGGTAAGGAGTTAGGGTTGGAAACCCTAATGACATATTCCTCTACTTTTGTTGTTTTAAGCGCAACCCTAACTGGTGCATAAACACATTTTTTTGCAATGGGCATATATCCATAGATATAAAACCAGTACAGTTAGAATTGAGTAAGATGTTTAATGTTAAACCCCAATGTTTTCACCTAAATAACTTTGACAGTGTTCAATCAAGTAGCCCAAAATTTGCCATGCATTGTGTCAGAGGCAAGTCTTTAAGATGTAAGAAGTTGTTTGATGGCAGCTTGTGTAGTTTTTGAGGCATGGAATATTGATTTTTAATGAATTGCAGTGTTTTTTTTCTATGCCATAGAAACTTTATCTAGTGAACCTTGGTGTTCTAAACCACCCATTCTAATGAACATTTTCCAGGACCCAACATTTGAAGAAGATGAGCAGTTGAGCAAGGGAGTGATCAAATTACATTACTGTCACTCATTTAATAACTTGATCAGCTGTATATCAGCTGTGTGCACTGTGACACACAGTCTTATTAGCAAATCACATAGCACCACTATTCCATGAAAAGGTTACAGAGTTACCTGCTCTTGAGTTTTCTGTACTGTTTCTACTGTGCTGACTTTGAAGTTTATAATGGCAGAGAAGAGAAAACATAATATCCTTACCTTCATCAATAAATTTTGCATTCTGGAGAGACTTAAGAATGGCAAGTATGCTGTGAGCCTTGCTGCCGAGTATGGGGTCAGTAAATCCTTGATCGTCAACATCTGTCACATAAAACAGAAACTCAGAGTTTGCAATGATGATGGAAGGCTCAACTGGAACACAGCATTGAAAGAATATGAAGGTATGCCAGAAAGATGCTTGTGACTCTGCAATCCATCTGTGATTCTACCAAGAATGGGAGAAACGTACACCAATATTGGGACCACTGCTTAAAGAAAAAGCCTTGCTCTTTAAACAAAAACTTGGAGGCCACCTTAATTTTGTAGCAAGTGATGGATGGCTGCATAGGTTCAAGAAATGCCATGGAATCAGGCAGTTGTGCTTATGCAGTGAGAAGCCTAGCAGTGCCTAGGAGGGTGTCTCACAGTTTATGCAGCAGCTAAATGAGATGCTAACAAAGAAAGGGTTTTTTGGTGATCAGACGTACAATGCTGATGAGACTGGGCTTTATTAGAAGGGTCTCCCAGACAAAACCCTGACACACGGAATGGAAAACGAAGCACCCAATTTCAAGAAGAAAAAGGAAACAGTGACCATACTAGGCTGTGTCAATGTATGTGGAACTCACAAGCGGTGTCCCCTCCTGATCAGGAAATCTGGGGAGCCAAAGTGCTTCAAGAATGTGAATTTAAAAAACTTGCCAGTACAGCACAAGAGCTAGCATAATGCCTGGATAGACGGTATGATTTTTCTCTGCTGGTACAGGGAATAGTTTGCCCCCAGTGTAAAAATGTTCCTTAGGCAGTATGGTTTGTCAGTTAAAGCAGTTCTTTTCCTAGATAACTCCCCTGCCTGTCACAAAATGCTCAAAATAAAAACAGCTGACGGCAGCTTTAAGTGTATTTTCCTACCTCCCTAACACCACTTCAAAAATCCAGCCATGCAACCAGGGGATTCTTGAAATTTTTAAGAGGAACTACATACAAAAGTTCCTTTGCACTATTCCTGATAAGAGAAATGAACAAAAACATCTACAGGCAGTCATTAAAGCCCTGAATTTGAATGATATAGTGTTCACGGCAGTGGAAGCCTGGGAGCAGTTAAGAGCAGAAACAATAATTAAGGCTTAGGCAAGATCAGGCATTGGTAAGGAACCAGACACAAGTGTTGAACTGCCTGATAATGAATCATCCTTGATACAGTCTGATGCTGAAACGAACATTGGGGACATTGAAGATAGTGAGAAAACTGCATGCAGTTTGCTGAATACTAATGAACTACCTGAAACCCTTGTGACATATCAAGCAGCTTACCAGGCTGGCATCTAAGCTCACACTTGGTGTTACCAATGAGGAAATTGCTCAATGGATTGATTGTACTCTGAAGGGGGATGGACATGAACACATGACGAATAACTGCATTGTAGACACTGTGACAGAGAGATATCCTGGCTGGAAAATCAACCTGAAAGCAAAACACTCCAGCTACTCCTGCTGTGAAATCTTAGAAGACAGGCTGCTAAAACCAGAGATAAAAAGATACAGCTGAAGTTGATCAAATACTTCTTTTAGTACAGTACTTAGCAGCTTGTACTGTTACCCGCAATCACAATAAAGCACAAGCACTCGCTGCACTATATGAAATATATACACAAGCACAAGCATAAAAATGGCATCTCTACACATACAGTAATTAATTTTCTAGTATCACATTGGCATTCTATAACATGAAAATGGAGACTGCGATTCACACATGCCCATTAAAATGAATGTTGGCCCCTATTTAGTGATTGCCAGATTATCCAAACTATTTGCAAGTCACCCAAACAGTTTGGATAATTGGGGTTCTGCTGTACTTACTGTATTGATTTTTTTTCTCTCACTTACAGCCTAGAAGGTATGGAATTTTTTTTCAAAATGTTTAGGGTAGAAGTGACCTGTTCCATGTTACTGGCTTTCAAAGGTTTTTTGGAAAAAATATTAATTGGTTCCAGAGGTTTGTAAGGATTTGCATTATTTTTTTAGCATAATCAGTAGGGTTTTAGGATAACCCTTTGATATGGAAGATACATTTACCTTTCTCAGGCATTTACTTTTCACAAAGTTAGTGATTTATCTTTCGTGAAAAAACAGTACTGGTCATGACTGTTGCAATCTTGTTTTTTATTTGGTTAACAAAAAATTGAAAATATATAAAAATGAAGAATTTGAAAAATAAAAACATATGGCTCTTAATAAACAGAACCTGTGAAGCAAGATTCTGTTGTTTGTTTTCCTTCAAATGAGCCAGAAATACCTTCTTGGGACTTTGTCTGTCATTTTATTGAAATGGCCGATTTATGTGTCTTAAGCTGAGAATTCATGTGTTGCAGATTTAAGTGCTGCACTTATGTCTGTAAAACTAAAATGTTGAATTCCATTTTTGTGTCCTACTTATTTTTTTTCAAAACTTGGCCGTTTTACAATATTTTAGTCTTGACTTTTCAGTACTGTTTACATGACCCTATCTCATGAACAAGAATGGTGGGAATTTTCAAGTACAGGTTGAAAGGAGATATCACTGCCACTCTGTAAAAACACCTTTTGGGTGGGATTTATCACATTCCAGCAACCATGTTCATAATGTACTGTCAAACTAATGTTTGAGTTTTACATTTAAGTGCAGCACTAAAATACAACAACAACAAAATAATTTCAGTGTGTACCAAAATTGGAATTCTTGAGTCACACTTAATGCATGCAGACTCTTCCCTTGGCGCAAGGCCCAGTGGGCCTTGCACATCTACATATGTCCATGTAGGTCCCAAAGGGACCTGTATGAATGAGGATATGACTCCTCTACCTCAAGAAGAAAGACAATTCATTGCAAAAGTGCATTAATGCACCAGTTAGGTTTTGACCTAATGCCACAGAAGTAGGGAAGTGTTCTGTTAGGGTTTCCACCTCTAACTCATCACACTACCAAGCAGAAAAAGTACAAGATCACACAAGCAACCATAGACAACCCTCATCAGGAATGAAAAAGAACATACAACTGTTTTCAGATGACACAAATGCAGTAGCACTGATGTGCTACCTTCAATGATTTGTATCTGTGGCATGCATACTACAAGAAATATGCACTCATTGCAGATATAAATCCACAATGTTTATATCAAAACATTACTTCTGTCTGCAGAAACGCAGGTACCTTCAGTCACAGATGTAGGTGCATGATACCCGGATTCCAAGAGATTTTTGTCTGCAAAACCACAGGCCCCTATTGGGCCTGCCCTTCTGTAGTCACAGGTACTCTTGCACTCTTTAAGACATATATACCTTTCTGGTTACAGAAGTACAGGCCCTTTAGGGGCATACACTTTTGCAGCCTCAGGTGGAAGGCATGCATACTGAACTCTGACTGCAGAAGTGCAAGCCCCAGAAAAGCAATGATACCCAAATAGCAACATCACTTCTGTCTGCAGAAGTGCAGGTGCCCAAGGGGCCTGCACTTCTGCAGTTGCAGGTGTAAGACATACACACTGATGTTTGTGTGCAGAAGCACAGGCTGCTGTGGGGCCAGTGCTTTTGCAGTGTCAGGTGTAGGACATAGACACTGACTTCTGTTTAGAGAAGCACAGATTCCTGTGGGGTGTGCACTACTGCTGCTGCATATAGAAACACATGGTACCCTAATTGCAATACTACTTCTGTCTGCAGAAGCACATGCCCCTGTGTGGACAACACTTCTGTAGCCACAGGTACTCATGCACGCTGTAAGACACATACACATACACACACACACACACACACACACACACACACACTTTTGACTGAAGAAGCCCAAGTCCCTGCAGTGCCTGCAATTTTGCAGTTGCAGATACCAATCCACAAAGGTATCACATCAGTGTTACTGCATTTATGTCACCTAGAAACAATTGTATGTTTGTTTATGTTACCTGATGATGGGTCTCTGTGGTTGTTTGTGTGGTCTTGTCCTTTTGCTGCTGGGGGGTGGAGAGTAAAAGTAGGAAACCCTAGTACCATGTTTCCCTACTTCTGTGATGTTAAGCTGAACCCTAAGTTACTTTTCAACTTAACACAACAAAAGTATGGAAATAAACATTTGTAATATGTGGATAAGCCTAAATAATGCTATTCTAAATTATACAAAAATGTCCCAGTAATACATCACTACTCTCAATAATACTATCCTGAAAAGTGATAATGCTATCATTTTTGATGATAACACTGCAGTTCAAAGGTCATCTCCAACTGTAGTATTATCAATGGATCCATATAGCTTCTGTCAGAGGACAAGCAGAGCACCAGAAAGAAGGAGCTGCTGGTAGAACTAAACTTCTCTACTGGGACTAAGAACTAAAACTCTTGTACTGGGACCTTCAATTTAGGGTAAAAAAAAAGTTAGTGTGTTTGTCAGAGCTAGTTGAAGTGAATTGTTATCTGTGCATCTGTTATCTGTGTTATCTGTGTAGTTATCTAGGTGCTTGTCACAGGTGGCTGAAGGGAATTATCTGTGAAATTAACTAAGTGTAGAAGGATTTGCAAAGTAGGGGGAGTGGCTTAGCTAGAAGGAGCCAGGTTAAAACCAGATTTAAACACTGCCCTAGATAGCTTCTGCCAGAGAACAAGCAGAGAACCAGGAGGAAGGAGCTGCTGGTAGAACTAAACTTCTCTTCTGGGACTATATTGCCCTCCTTCCTTCCCCTCCACCCAAAGGCAGTTCTACTTTTATAGGCACAGGATTTGACTGACAACAGGAACTTCCTGTTTGGGAGCAGGAAGTGAGTGATCACAGAACCACCAAAGACTCACCATCCTAAAAGGGCAAGAGTAGCTCTCCATCCCCCCCCCAAGCTGCTGGAGGTCTGACTCTGAGCAAGTAAGGAGACTACTGAGAAATATAGGAACTTCTTGTCTCAGAACAGGAAGATCAGGAGCCAAAAGGGCACAGAGACAGCACATAAGTAGGGAGAGAAAAAAAATAAACAAACAGAGGAAAGAGTAAGTATTCCAAACAACAATTAGGGTGCCAGAAATAAGATATGATGGGAGTGGTGCAGTGCAGTGGCTGTGGAGCAGCAGTCTTCCAGGAGACATTCTGGAGGATGCGGGGTTGTCCCATCTGCTGGCACCTCTCTGGGCTGAGGGAGAAGGTTGTTCATCTCCAGGCTGAGTTGGTCAGGATTTGTGGGACCTCCTCTCCCACCCAGGGACCACAAGGGTCACTGCCGTTGCCTCAGAGGTTGCCAAGAAAGAGGAGCGGTTGGACCACAGTGGCTCAGCAAGGATGATGGTGGTGGAACAGAGGTGCATCTCTTGAGTTGTACCTCTCCACAATTTCTATGCTGTTCTAGAAAAGTGTGGTTCCTTTATGCAGGTACCCACATTGGAGACCAAAGAGGATGCTGGGAACCTTCACAAAGGAGACCCACAGGAGGGTGGCATGGGACCCCACAGGGGAAGGAAACAACTCCTGGTGGGGGACTCCATTGTTAGAAAGGTAGAACTGGGGGAGGAAGGGGAGAGGGAGGTAAGGTGCCTGCCTGGTGCCATGGCTTGGAGGGACAGGGAGCAAATCCTCAGGATCACAGGAGCAGCTGCACAGGAGAGGGAGCTGGATGTCATTGTCCACCTAGGGACAAATGACTTGGCTAAGAAAGGGATCAGAGCAGTGCAAGAAGTGTTTGTGGAGATGGGAAGGGGTCTTAGACATATAGCACACACGGTTACCTTCTTGGAGGTGCTGCCTGTCTATGGCATGGGTGAGGCTAGGGTGCTCCACACCATGGGATTCAATCAGTGATTGAAAAACTGGTGCAGAGCTCAGGGATTTGGCTTCTGTGGGGACTGGGGGTCCACCTGGAAGGATGCAGGCCTATACTGGCATGATGGTCTGCATCTGTCCAGGAGGGGATCCAGGATCCTAGGTGATAGGTTTAAATGCTGCATTGGCAAGCATTTAAACTAGCCAAGGGGGGAGGCACTGAAGAGGAGCAGGGAAATACTAGCCCCCAAACAAAATCCGGGTACTAAGTGAGGTAGACACCAACATAGAGATGTCGATAGGGAGAAGAGCAGGGACAAATGGAGAAAGTGACAAATGCAATAAGGACAGGGATGGGGAAAAAAGGAGTAAGACCATCAAGAAATGGAGGGTAATGAGTACCAATGCCCGTAGTCTGGGCAATAAGCTCCCTGAACTGGTGGCCTAGATGGAAGAGGGATGCCTGGATATTGTAGCAGTCACAGAAACATGATACACAGAGAATCATGACTGCGATGTTAACATACCAGGGTACACAACCTACAGGAGAGACAGAGAGGGGAGAAGAGGGGCTGGAGTAGCTCTCTATGTAAGGGAAGGGATAAAAGCAACTGAACAAAAGAGTAAACAAGGAGGAGAGGAGGCACTGTGGGTAACCTTGGAGACTGGAAATGGTGCCACAGTCCACACAGGGGTTGTATACAGACCCCCATGTCAGGGGGAGGGAATGGACAAGGATATGTTAGAAGGCATACTTAGGATGGCAGAGAAAGTGGAGATACTGTTGATGGGGGACCTTAATATGCCAGATGTTAACTAGAGCACCTTTGCTGCAGCCACATCCAAAAGCAGGGCCATTCTCGATGCCCTTCAGGTGGCATGCCTCAGACAGCTAGTTTTGGAACCTGCTCATGAGGAAGCAATCTTAGACCTCATACTCTCAAATGGGGACAGTGAGAGGATCTCAGATCTAGAAGTGGCTAGCCATTTGGAAACAAGTGACCACCAAACAGTGTGGTTCACAATAAACTCAGCTACAGAGTCAAGCCATACAAAAGTGAGGGTTCTGGATTTCAGGAGGGCTGACTTTGTCAAGATGGGAGAGTGCCTTAGAAAAGCACTAGCAAACAGGCTAGTAGGAGGGGTGGAGAAACATTGGGGAAATATCAAAACTGCCATCACAGAGGCAACAAGTCATTGTGTGAAGCAAATAAACAAATCAAAATGAAAGAAAAAGCCACTATGGTTCTCAAAAGAGGTGGCGGTGAAGGTTAGGGAGAAAAATATAGCATTTAGAAAGTATAAGGAAACACAGAAGAAGCAGGACAGAGAACTGTACCAGTTAAGGCAGAAGGAAGTAGGGAGGGTAGTCAGACTAGCAAAGGTCCAAACTGAGGAAAAGATAGCCAACTCGGTTAAGAAGGGGATAAAACCTTTTATAGGTATATCAGGGAGCATAGAAAAACAAAGGGAGGGATAGTGAGGCTGAACAGAATGGATGGTGGGTGAGCAGAATGGGACAGTGAAAAAGCAGGGATACTGAATGAATACTTCTGTTCAATATTCACAAAAGAGGAGGTGGGGGAGGTGCCTAATCTAATTAACAGAAGCACTCTGGATAGGGGTCGATCCCAGTCCTTTCACAGAAGAAAGGGTTCTGAAAGAACTCCTAAAACTGAAGGAGGACAAACCGGGGTCTGATGGAATTCACCCCAGAATTCTAAAAGAATTAAGCAGAGAACTAGTGACACCACTGACTACCCTTTTTAACAAAGCATGGGAGGATGGTGTGGTACCTGAGGACTGGAGGAAGGCAGATGTGATTCTTCTTCACAAAAGTGGGACCAAGACAGAGGCAGGAAAGTACAGACCTGTCTGTTTGACCTCTGTGGTAGGGAAAGTGATGGAATCACTTCTGAAGGAAATAATTGTTGTGTACCTAGAGGTCTTTGGGGCACAGGACCCAAGACAGCATGGGTTCACAGTGGGAAGGTCATGTCAGATGAATCGAATTGATTTCTTTGACTGGGTGACCAAAGTAGTAGACCAGAAAGGGGCTGTGGACATGGCCTACCTAGACTTTAGCAAGGCATTTGACACAGTCCCACACAAAAGATTAATAGTCAAATTAACCAGCCTGGGAGTTGGTCCCAGGGTGGTAGCCTGGGTAAAACATTGGCTGGACAACAGGACACAGAAAGTAATTGTAAATGGAGTCCATTCTGAAGAAAGCGGGGTTACTAGTGGGGTAGCATAGAGTTCAGTACTGGGTCCAGTCCTTTTTAATGCCTTTATAAGTGACATTGCAGAGGGACTGGAAGGAAAAGTATTCCTCTTTGCAGATGACACAAAGATCTGCAACAGGGTTGATACACAAGAAGGAGTGGAAAGGATAAGAAGGGACTTGGCAAGGTTGGAGGAATGGTCAGAAGTATGGCAGCTTGGATTCAATGTAAAGAAGTGCAAAATAATGCACCTGGGAAACAAAAACCCAGGGGAAGATTACACAATGGGGGGGAGGTAGTAACAACAACAAAAATGGAAAGGGATCTAGGGGTAATCATATCAGATGACCTTAAGGTTGGCATGCAATGCGAGAAGGCGGTGGGGAGGGCTGGGGGGATACTGGGATGTATAGGGAGAGGTATCACCAGCAGAAACCAGGAAGTTGTTATCCCCCTGTACAGACAGTTGGTGAGACCCCATCTGGAGTACTGCGTCCAGTTCTGGAGACCCCATCTTCACAAGGACATAGACGGGATGGAGGTGGTTCAGAGGAGGGCAACTAAAATGGTGCAGGGTCTGCAAGAGAAGCCATACAAAGAGAGACTAAGGAGCTGAATATGTATACCCTTGAGGAAAGGAGGGAGAGGGGGGACATAATAGAAACTTTTAGGTACCTCAGTGGAATCAACAAAGTCCAAGAGGGTAGCATCTTTCAGAAAAAGAGATGTGCAAGAACAAGGGGCACAATTTGAACATAGAGGGTGGATCACTCAGGGGCAATGAGAGGAAGTATTTTTTTCACAGAGAGGGTGGCGGATGCATGGAACAGCCTTCTTGAGGAGGTTGTGGGGTCTAAAACTGTGGAAGAATTCAAGAAAGCACGGGACAGACATAAGGCAATTTTTGTGGGGCAGGTAGGAAGAAATAGACTGTTGGTTAACTAGGATCTGCAGCTTATCCTTTAGGTAGGAAAATGGGCAGACTAGGTGAGCCAAGCAGTCCTTATCTGCCATCAAAGTCTATGTTTCTATGTTTCTATATGTTACAAAAAATAACAGAAAGATAAGTGTTGTACTAGGCAGTAATACCACCTCGAGGTTTTGGGGACTTTAGAGCCTCTCGAGCTTCGCTCTTGAAGTTCCATGTCCCCAATACCTCTTGATGATATTACTGCCTTGTAATACACACTTATCTATCCATTATTCTATTTACCTTCAGTATATACATTCATTATATATATATTCACAGCAAAAAAACTATTTAATGCACAAGTTACAGTTCAACATAAGTTCAAAAAAGTAGGCTACTGTGGCATAGGGCTTCCTACCCTAACTCCTCACATCCTCAAACTGCAAAAGGACAAGACCACACAAACAATCACAGCCATCATCAGATATAACAAACAACATACAACTGTTTCCAGCTGACACAAATGCAGTATCACTGATATGCTATCTTTGTAAATTTCTATCTGTGGTGTGCAGACTGCAGGACATACACACTCACTTCTGACAGTAGATAGAAATCCACAATACTCAAATCCCTAAACTGTTTCTGTCTGAGAAGCACAGGCTTCTAAAAGCACAGGTACAAATCCTCAATACCCAAATTACAACAGTACTTCTATTCTGTCTCCAAAAGCACAGACCCCTGTGGTGGCCAGCACATCTGCTGCCACAGATACACATGTACAATACAAGATATACACCAACTTGTGGCTGCAGCCACATGTACTCATGCACACTGTACGACATGCATATATACACTTCTGGCTGAAGTGGGGCAAGCCCTTGAGGGGCCTGGGCTTATGCATCAGCAGATGTAAGGCATGCACATCAACTTCTGGGTGTAGAAGCACAGCCCATAAAGACCCAACTCTTCTGCAGCCATAAATAAATATCCATCATACCCAAATTGCAACACAGTTTCTGTGTGCAGAAGTGTAGGACCCTGTGGGACCCTTGCTTCTGCAGTCACAGATACAAATCCACAAATGTAGCATGTAAGTGCTACTGCATTTCTGTCAACAGAGTTTATGTTATCTTACCTGACAATTACTGTCTGTGGTTGCTTGTGTGGTCTTGTCCTTTTGCTGCTTGAGGAGGTCGGGAGTTAGGGTTGGATATCCTAACATCACATTTCCCTACTTTTGTGGCATTAAGTTGAACCCATTCTGGTGCATTAATGCAGTTTTTTGCAATGTGAGTGTATCTATCTGTCTGTCTATCCATCTAGATAAATTGCAAAAAAACTTTATTACTACACTAGTTACAGTCAAAATGACAACATTTGGGAAATGTGGCATTAGGGTTTCCAGCCCTAACATCCACCCCCAGGCAGCATAGCAGGTGTGGGGTGTGCCTTGGGATTCTCAAACCTAACACTCACCCCATTCCATCCATAAATAAGGTCAGATGTGTACACTGTATGAGAATGCGGTGAGCATTAGGCTTGAGAACCCCAAGGCGCACCCCACACCCTTTTCACAAATCATGGAAAAAATTTCTGTGAAACAGGTTCCTTTTTCACAGTTTGCAAAGAAAGATGTTCTTTTTCCACAAATTGTGAAAAAGGATTTGTGAAACAGGGTTGTTTTTCACAATTTGTGAAAAAGGATTTTTGTTTTTCACAAATTGCAAAAAAGGAACCTCAGAAATAGATTCTCACAAATTTGTGCAAAAAGAATGTTTATATAGCTGTTTATTTGTCACTTTACAGTGAACAAATGGTTTGAAATTTTATTCTGAAACAGTCAGGGTACAAAGGGCCTGCCCCAGAGATGTGTCTTTTGGTGGTATGGTGAAAGAATGTTACTTTGCACTGTTGTTCTGTGGGGTTAAAATTTGCTTAGTTTCCCATAGGATAACATTGTAATGAGAGGTGTACACATTCATTTATTTGTCATGCTACTGTGAAGAAACGGTTTGCAATTTTGTTCTGAAATTTTCAGGGCACAAAGGGTTTGCCCCACCAATGTACCTTTTGCTGGTGTTGTGAAGATATATTAATTTGGTGTCGAGTTACACAGGTTTCAAATGTTCCTGTGTTTTGCATAGGATCGCATTGCAATGTCAGGTGTTTGCTTGGGTCTGGAGAGTATGGGATGGGAACGCAGGGCCAGAAGGGCCCTGCGCACCCACAGGCAAAGAAGGGTAGCACTACCTATCTCAAACATTATGCATGAATGGCAGCGCAGGGCCTGATACCATTAAGAACTGATGGGAGTGCAGGGAAATAGGGATATGACTATATCTCAACAATTATGGATGGATGACGTTATACACATTCACATACAAATATGAATACTATTATGGAGTGATGGCAGCACAGGTCTTATGTATACATGGCAGTGTCCCACATGAAAATATGCAGAGGATTATGGCATGATGGGAGTGTAGGGCCCTCCCACAGGGAAATAAAGATACAATTACAATGTCTCAAATATTATGGATGGTTGGGAATGCAGGGCTTAGAGCACTCTGCACTCCCACAAGCAAATAAGCCTACAATTATACTTTCTCAAAAAGTAAAGGAATTCTCTCCAAAAAACATCATTAATGCACCATTAGGGTTCCAGCAACAAAAGTAGGGAAATGCAGTCTTAGGGTTCCCAACTCTAACACCCCACCCCACCCTGTATGCAAGAAAAGGCATGAGGGATGTGCCTTGGGGTAGTGAACCCTAATGCTCATCCCATTCTCCTACACTGTACCCATCATAGCTTACTTACTCATGGAATGGGGTGAGTGCTAGGGTTCACAACCCCAAGACACCCCCCATGCCTGTTCCTGCATGCAGAGTTGGGGTGGGGTGTTAAGGTTGGGAATCCTAAGACCACATTTCCCTACTTTTGTCGCTGGAACCCTAATGTTGCATAAATGACATTTTTTCAGAGAATATATATATATATATATATATATATATATATATATATAATAGTCTCTGAGCATGAGCACTTCATTGCTTAGTGTGCCTGCTGAATTAAAAGCTGCTGCTTGTCTTAAAACCTATTGTTTCTAATTAAATGTTGCTGCTCTGCAACTGATTGTTAAATGCTGCAACTACTTGTTATTCGTTGTTGCTGCTCATTATAATTAGTTTCAACTTATTTAATGTTGCTGTCCTACTTCCTCTATTTCTAGGACCTTGGTGCAAAAAAAACCTGTCCATTCCCTGCCTTTGCATGATCTTTAGCCGCACTCTCAATTTCCAGCCCCAGTGTAAATGAAAACCCCTCCAGCTCTCTCCCTCTGCATGATCTCTAATCCCCACCCTCTGTTCCTGGCAGACATTTATTCATAATTGGAGAAGGAGTTCTGACAACCAATAGAGAGATGCTCTTAACCTTTGAAGTACATGAAAGTGAAGGTATCAGCATTACAAAGTGGTTGGGGCACAAACCCATGAAGCAAGTGATCATATTATTTAGTGTTGGTGACAGTGATCAGCCATGCGGCATATACAAGCAAGCTAACATTCAACATTGCCAAATGCATTTTGTGACAACTATCAGTTGTATATTAACTCTGTAGTGTAGCGTGGTGTAACATGGGCAAGAAAATCCAGTGATCTGTTTGGCCTAAAGCTGCCCAGACCTGTGAGGTAATTGCCCAATAACTGCACAGGTCATAAAAGTGCCTTGCAATTCCTGAAATTTGTTTTCTAGACTGTCTAAGTAACTGTGAAAAATGGGAAAAACAAAATCAGAATTCACCTAACAATATGAATTACTTGCCTGCCAGCCAGTTTGACCTCTTTGATGGGGAAAACCCAACTGTTTCAATAGAGAATTAATTTACAGTGATGAAGATGCAGTTATTCTTAATTTAAAGATTTATTTAGTCTTGTGTTTGTTATTATTTTGGTGCCATTTTATAAATGCAATAACATACTGCATGGCTTCCAGTTATTTGGTAATTACAGCACTCCCTCCCCCCCATCATTGAAGAGAACTTGACTAATGTCTCATGCTCCCAACCCACAGAGTGGAGACAGGGCATGTGGTAATTACCCAATAGATGCACACCATGATACGTGTTATTGCTTACATAATTTCTGGTTATCATTTTTTTTCTGTGGCTGACCAAGGTGATATTTGCCATAGTAACCTGTGGGTTATTATGACATTCACGTGCACTGTCGTTCAAAGCATTATGTTCTGTGAGTGGCTTAAGACTTATGTAAACATGGCAGCTCTGTCTCTCACTTAATGAGAAGCTGTCACAAAAACACTCATCTCAGCTTATTTATTTATTTATTTTAACTTATCTGGTTGACCCTACATTTTGCATTTTTTCAAAAGCTCTGTCTGGTTGATCCTGCTGTTCATTCACTTTGAGACATCACGGGTGTGAGCAGGAATGGGGCTGTGGCATGACTAACTATAGTGCTTGCCCGACTGCAACTGCAAACTGTGGGTAAAAAAAAAAAATAAAAATAAAACAACAAAAAAAAACAGTAAAACCAAAAAAAAAGAAAAAAAAGCTCAACCTAAAAAGGGCGAGAGGGAGGCAGAGACTCTGTATGTCTGTGTGTGTGTGTGTGTGTGTGTGCGTGTGTGTGTGTGCATGCATGCGTGTGTGCATGTGTGTGTGTGACCCATGGCCACAGAAGTCAGATTGGAAAAAAATTGCTGACCAGGAATTATATAAAATAAAAAATGGGGTAGTGTGCATACAAGAATTTAATGTGCACCCTCAGTGTGGGATGCTTTTATTAGTTGCATCCCACACCTGGGGTGTGCATTAAATTCTCATATCACACACTACCCCATCCTTTATTTTCTAGGCATAGTGCCACCTACATATAATTAGAGTTGTAAGGCCCCATTGAAGTTCCAGGTTCTAGTTCTGGTTTAAAACTTTTCAAATGGTTCTAGGGTTCTAATCTTCTGTAGCACTCAAACTTTTTTCGTATACAGGACTGAAAAGACAGAACAGAGTCAGAGATACTTAGAGGAGAAAAAAACACTAAAATAAAGTTCTGCTCGTTCCTTTCAGCAGATCAGTAATATACTGTTTAAAGCAGCAGTGCAACAAAAATAGGCACAGATTTTGATCCCACTTTTTTTCACTATAAAATATTCCAGGCATCTTTCAGTTTTAGTAGAACAAAAAGAAGAAGTGCATTTCAACCTCCTCAAAGGTGTACCAGCCAGAATAGACAGACAAAAGGAAAATGGTGAAGCTGGGCACACACCAAGGGATTACAATGGAATTTTTTTTATTTTGTACAACTCTTCAAAGCATGGCTAGAACCTGGGCTAATAGAAGACTCTCTAGTGGTATCAATATGTAGGGGTGTTAGTCCTGGCTCCAGCCATGCTTTGAAGTGTTGTACACTTTGGTGTTTGCCCAGTTCCATCATTTTCATTTGATCTTCCAGTTTTGTTCAGTGGTGAAATGTTTTAGTTCTACTAAAATCTGAGTATTTTACAAATGTGTTAAGGTAGCTTTTTCTCGAAATAAAATGGCCACCACGTTTACCACAAAAATATCACTGTGGACCTTGCAAGTGTTAGGATTGAGAAAATAAAAAAAAGCTCATGGTGTGCTGCACAGGTGATACCTAGAAAAGTAGATTTGATAGGTATGTTAATATTTGTATTTTTTTTAGTTAAACTAGCTTTTTGGGAAAACAATTTTTGTTGTACTGCTCCTTTAATTATATATGCAGTAAAAGAAAAACATGGTGTGCCATTCCAAATTGCAACTGGCAAGAGTCACAATTGCTGTGTCATGATTTGGCACAACTGAATATGTAGGTACACGAACAGTGAACATTTTAGAATGTAATTCCCAATAATTAGCTTACCAGACTGGCATCTACTATTTTTGAAATGTCTGAACAACAAAAATCAATTTATTTAGTATTTAGAACCCGAATACATATAACCCATGGGTGTTCTGGTTCTGAATTATAACTCAAACCTCTGGATTGTTAAACAGTTCTAGTTTTTGAAGAGGTACTGTTGTTCAGACAACCATACATGTAATTATTCCCATTGTAAACAAAATCTGGCCACAGCCAATAGGGCTGAAGGAGAGGAATCTGGGTTAAAAATATTGAACATTTATTGTTTATATATTTTTACACCTACTTTGAAAACAGCCTTGTGATGAACCTGCCTCATAAAGAAGGGCAGAGGAAATGTTCAACTCCTGACCTAAAGGTGATGTCATGCAGGGACTGCAAAATCAACTTTTGGGCTGCAAACACACATTTTGAGCAGGAGTTGAAAAATGATAGCTGTCGTCTTAATGAGTCACTGTACCAAAGTGGATATATTGAAATGCTGTGGTAAAAATATTGAATATTACCAAAGTTATGAGCCCACATTTGCAAAATTCAGCATCTCCTCATAACTTAAAGCAGCAGTGCAACAATTGGTGAAAATTTTGACCTATGCTTTTTTATGCTGTTTTAGATTGCCACTTACCTCCTGACTTGTTTGATACCCTTCTTTCCACAGTTTGAGTCTGCTTGAGTACTTTTTTTCATGTCTGAAATAATAATAAGAGCACTCCTTTTAATACATCTTGGGCCAGATTTTCATCAGTATTTGTAACTGTTTTTGGACAACTATTGTTCTGTAAGGTCAGAGGCTGCCTGCTGCATAATAATTAATTTTAGTCACAACAGAAGTGATATATAAACAACAGATGGTCAAAAACAGCTGAAAATACTGAAGAAGACCTGGTCTGCACTGTATTAACCCTTAGGCTGCCATAAGAATTAGAACATATAGGAATTTTGGAATGATATATCAGTCCACGGCACAGCAAGGGTTAAAAGGAGTGCTCATTTTATTATTTCAGACATGAAAAAAGTACTAAAGCAGACTAAGACTGCGGAAAGAAGGGTATCATACAAGTCAGAAGGTAAATGGCAATCTAAAATAGCATAAAAAAGCATTGGTCAAACTTTTAACCAGATTATTGCACTGCTGTTTTAATAGATGAACATACTAGAATCATACAACACAAGAATATGCAAAGTATAATACCACCCCATATTAAATTTTTTCAAAGTCAGGGAATACATTGCCATTTTTTTTTTTTGCATTGAAAAAGTTTAGCTTCGACCCAGTGGTGCTGAGGGTTGAGGCACTGGATGCCACACCTTGCACCACGCTGGTGACCTGGGTTTGGGATTGAGCTCAGGTCACTGGGGGCTGGCAGGGGAGGAGAGAGATTGAGTGTCCGAAGGACTGGTCTTGCTCTCCAGGGAGGGGGGTCCATGACTGTCGGTGCCCGACTGCCAACTGGCAGAGGCTGGGAGGTGGAGGCACACTCCGTACTTAGGGGTGGAGTCAGGGGGCAGACACCTGGATGTGGGCACGTGCAGATGCATGCGTGGTCCTGACTGCTAGCGTCATTGCATGCCCACCGACTTGGGGGGTCCTGGAACAGGGAAAAGAGTAGCACTTCCTACGGCTTGATGGCCATCCATGAGTGTTCATCGGGATGCTGGCACCCCGAGCTGGATCCATCTGGGCGGGGAGTTGGGGGCTTTCTGCCACCCCACTGTGGGGGATAAGCCACAGGGGCTATAGGAGGATGCCAGCGGTCCCGGGCGAGACTGATGGCAGCTGGATCCCAGCTGATGGGCTGCGAGAAGTACAGCTGGGGTGTAGAGAGGCGGCCACAGGAGGATAAAAAATAATATATAAAAAAAGAAAAATTTAGCTTTGTGCACAGGGAGGAAATTTGGATATAGTGTTACTTAATCAAGCCCTAAATATCATGATATCAGGGCAGAAAGGGGTTAGGGTGCATTAAGGTAGAAATGAGGATAAGGTAAAGAAAATGTATTGTGGTACTATACTCTATAAAGATCCTGCTGAAAGAATGCAACACATATGTCAAACAAAGAAACACCAGCTTGGCAAAGATGTTGAATTCTTTGATGCAATTTTATAGTGCAGCAAGTTAAATTGTGTCCGTATTCATTTTTGAATGGGGGATTAAGAAAAAAGGTCAGATGGTTGTCAATTCCTACTCACCTTTTTTCTTCTTTGATGGCAAAACTGCTGCTTTAAGAAAATGGGCTATGTAGACCATTATGATCATCATAGTTTCAATAACCCCAGCCTTTTACACCCTGTGGGTCACTCTCCCACATAGGAAAACTGACCTTCTCACTCCTTTCTGAGTACAAACCAATCCCCCTTTTAGTGCTGACAAATCCCCATCTGCCACTTACTTAGTGGCAGTGAATTAATGAGCATTTTTAAGTTCTGCATATTTATACAGTCACATAAAATGCCAACTGACATCCTTTGTAAACTTCTCTCTATCAGTTTCTTCATATTTCCTCCAGTGTTTACTTTTTCTGTAGCAGTAAACAGAATGTGTTTAGTACTAAAAATAAAAATAAATTTGCTGGTGGGCTTTCTGTTTAGATACCATCATTAAGGGGTAGCTGCATTTTCAAAACAGAAATACCCGGAAGGCTCTAACCAATAATATCCATATTTATGTTTACTAGTAGTTGTTACCATCTTCTCCCTGTGGAACAAAGTAAAATGGATTCAGAGTGGTGGGACAAATAATATGGTGCTCAGCAATGAAAAAACTGAAACAAGTAAAAAGATGAGGAGCACCCACATATGCAGAAAGCACCAGGACTGCAAAATATTATTACGAGTTCTTTATTTAACTAAAGTGTATAGTGCACCCACACATAGTGAGCAAACAAAAGTGACTGTGAGCTGCTCTGAAAGTTATGAGTCTCCCTGCCCCAGTCAGGCATCATCAGAGTGAATCACTGTGATGATGCCTGACAGGGGTCAGGAGAAATGTTAGTTGCAGAAAGGCTCAGCAGCCACTTTTTATTTTCACTATGTGTGGGTACCCTAAGTACTTTAGTTAAATAAAGGACTTCGAATAATATTTTTGTGGTCCTGGTGCTTTCTACATATGTGGGTGCTCCTCATCATTTTGCTTGTCCCTGTGGAACAGCAGTCTGAGATGGAACATGAGCTCAGTCTCCCCATTCTCAGGGGTATTGACAGGATTGAACATATAGATATGTTCTCCAGCAAGACATAGGGACATGATCTGAAGGTCACAGATGGCAAGTTTAGGGGTAACATTAAGAAGCATATTTTGTCCCAGAAGGTGATTGCCTTCTTTTTTTTATTTACATTTGTGAATGCTTTTTTTCTTGTTTTCTTCCCATCCCCACCCCCTGCACATCCAGAGCACTGACATACGTGTGTGGAGGCATGCGCACTTTAGGCACTGTGGAGCACCCTACCATACTAGCCACCTCCTGCCCACCTTCCATCACCACCAGACCTCCAATCAATGGTGACAGGACTACAGGGGGGACAGTGTCCACCCCAGGAAAGGAGAGCCACTGATAAGCAGCTCAATCCTGCTCCTACCATCCCCTCTGGCTGGCTTCTGATGACCTGAGGTCATTCCCAAACCTGAGTCACCGGTGTGATGCAAGGTAAGGCTAGATGCCTCAACCCTCTGTGCCACTGAGTCAGCAGGTGATGGCCTTTTGAACTGACCTGCCAATACAGACCATGGACATGAATTCAGTAGAGCAGTCCCCAGTGTTGCCCATCCCTTAGCTTTTGCCCGCACTGAGCCAATATGGCTGTGGAGAGCTTTAAGGAGTGGCAAGAGCATTGAAAAGAATATGAGGTGCTCTCATTGCATTGAGTCAGATGTAACTGATACTGCTCCTATTACAGAACTGTGCATGCATGATACTTGTGCATGCACAGTTTGCCCCATAGTCAGCCATATCATGGAAGCACTGACATGACTACATATGCTCCCTATTCACATACAGTGCCTGCTACAGAAAGGCTTAACGGTACCTCTTTGTGCTGGTCATTACCACTTGGTACAATGCGGTAGAGAGCCATCAATGGAGTACCACAGTGTTTCATGCCTGATTACCACAGATGTTAAAATGCATTTCCTCAATTATGTACAGGATGACTACATGAGTCATCACTGCAATTCTGTAAGCCAAACTTGAAATACATTTTATTCCTAGGAAATTACCAACAAATGGCATCAGATCTCAATAAATGGATCTATTAGCACTGACCCTAAGGAAATAGCTGATGCCCTCAACATGAGTTTCACCAATCTGAGTTCAGTCCTCCCCAAAACTTCTTCACCCCCATTCCCACCTCTGACACACCTCAGTTCACTCATCCACCTTTCTACCTGATGGCAATCACCCCTCAGGAAGCTGAGCCATACCTAGTCAAGTCCATGAAAGGTGCTAGAAGCCTGAATGACCGGCTTGACACTAGACTACTCTGCTTAGCGCTGAATGTTCTACTTCTCCCCCAATGGACCTCCTGAATCTCTCCCTTTGCCTTGGTCAGTTCTCCAAAAACTGGAAAACTGCAGTAGTGACGCCCATCCACAAAGGTGGGGATCACCTATCCATGGGGAACTACCGGCCAATCTCAATCCTCCCCCCCTCCAAAGCCCTAGAAAAGGTGGTGGCTGCTCAGCTAACAGCCTACCTTGATGCACATAACCTGCTCTGCAGCCAACAGCATGGTTTCCATGCTGGGCACAGCACAACCACAGCCCTCCAGGAATTCTCATCCTATATCCATGCTGCACTTGACAAGGGACAACTAGCAGGAGCTGTGTTCATCAACCTCTCCAAGGCTCTCAACACAGTAAACCATCCCCTCCTGCTAGATAGCCTCCTCAAATTGGGCTTCTCTCAAGGTCCCCTCAACTGGATCTCCAGCTACCTGACATCACAAATGCAGTGTGTAAAAATCAATACCACGCTATCCATCTCCCACCCAATATGCTCTGGAGTCAACCAGGGCTCCATCCTGGGGCCTCTACTCTTTAGCCTCTTTCTTAATGCCTTCCCCTTCCTCTGCCCAGGAAAAATACTACTCTATGCAGATGACCCCATCCTATGCACCGCCCATGCAAACCCTAACAACCTGCAGGCTGCACACCAGCACTCCTTTAGCTTTGCTGAACAGTGGTTCATCAAAAACAGGCTGGTCATGAATCTGAATAAAACTAAGACCCTACTATTTGTGCACCATCAAAACAAACTAAAGAACTCACCCATCCAAATTGTCTCCAGCTCACTCCACCCCCTAGAACAGGTCCACTCCTACAAATACTTAGGGGTTACCTTTGACCCTGCTCTCACCTTCCATACCCACATTCATGCGCTCACCTCTGCCGTGAACACCCTTATTGGCCTCCACTACCACCACAAGGACTGCTTACCTCCTGAAGCATTAAAACTAGCCATCACCTCATCTGTCATGTCCCTGATAAATTATGGACTCCTGATCCATAGTGCAACTGACACAATGGCTCTCAACAAAATCAAAGTAGTCCTCAATAAAGCCTGCCGGCTCCTGTCAGGTGCAGCAAGGACCATGCACATCTGAACCCTCTAATCCTGTATGCAGATCCTCACTTGTGACGAGACGCTCAGATATTAGGCCTGCCTCATAGTCAAAAAATCTCTCCTTGGGTTAATACCACCAAGATTGGCAGCATCCCTCACTACTAAAGAGCACCCAGGAAATACTTACAGTACTAGCATTGCCTCACTGTTAATCCCCAGGGTCAAGACAACCCTGGCACAGAGGTAATTTATGGTCAGGGGCCCCCACCTTCTTTAATGCCCTCCCTATAGCCATCACTAACCTCACCAAACAGGGTCCTTTCAAGGTGGGACTCAGAAACCACATACTCATGCACCTGCCCATAGCCATGCTACCTACCATCTAATAGCCTGAGCCAGTACCCAACCATTCTACCTCTGTACTCCACTATGACAAAGTCCTTACTCAACTGACTGCACTGTTGCTGTAGTCTATGACTAGGCCCTTTGTCTCTGGGATCATGCTTAGCTAGTTTCTTGTATTGCCTACAGTCCACTGGGCTGTTAATATATTTGTAATATGTTACGATGTTTTGTTCCCCTACCCCACTTAGCTGGCATATTGTATAGGCCACATCACCCACTGACTTTCTGTCTATATATCCACTCTGTAACTGTTGTCATGTTTATTTTCTTTGTAATTGATGTGGAGCCTTTGGAAATGAGTCTATGACTCAAAGGTTTGCAATTCCGATATTCTAAATAAATAAATAAAAATAAATAAATTTGCCATTCAGAAAACAATCAATGTGTTTTACCATAATGGAGAAATGGAGACTGCCTGATCAACAGCTGCATTACTTGTGTTTTGTTTTTTGTTTAGAAAGAAAATAAAAATGATACTTAGAACTAACATTTTTACTGTTTCTTTATTTTTATTTAAAGTACTGTAGATTGGGGAGCACAGTGACAAGAGAGAGAAGGAGGGGTGAGTGTAAAAAGTGCTAATTAATAAGCAGCCTTGGTTCATTGTTGATCACATATCTTAATTTTTCATCTTCCTTTTTTCCCATCCCAAGACATTGAAATATTCTCTCCCACTCCCTCCCTCCCTCTGCATGCTATCCTCCCCCCACCCTTTACTGGTATTGTTCATTATTTCTTTTATTATTTTTTTGGAGCATTGTCAAATAGTAGTGGCTTCCACAGTTGCAAAAAGTCCAAGTACTGTATAAGAACTAGAATAAACTGTAAAGAAAAATGCTAGGTGCCCTGTCAAAGCAGCCAAAACAATGACATAATCAGCTATCAAAGAGGTACAGTATTGTACATAAAATAAATGCAACAGAAGCATGTTTTAATGTGCAAAATGGCAAAGGAACAGGCAGACGACTGATCCCCTCACTTTGTTGTTGTCAGTCCATTTGCCATTTACCACATTAAAACATTGAGAAAGTTACTGTCATGCTTTTGCTGCTTTTATTTTTTGTACACTGTTTTGCTAACTGGTTACGGAGCATATAACAGCAGAAGTAAAAAATAATTGCACCACCAAGTAGCGCCTACTGTGCAATATGTGGGGACTCGGGATCAAAGTTATGGTCAGTGCTCAGAGCAAGTAAGCCCTTTGTCTGTGTGTAGACTAGACACACTGTACAGTAGTTTTCATTGGAGAGGGTAAGAGCAAGACCGAGAGTGCAAGCCTGATCTCCCCCAATGGCAGAAGTTTGTATTTTCACCAGTGTACAATACGGGCTGCAAGCAAGCATAGCAAGCAAACATAAAAGCAAGAAATGGAAGTTCAGACCCTCAGAAACTATAAAAATTCCACCACTTTCCCAACACTGATACATCAGCCAGATTACTTGCAAAAGAAAAATACAACCCCCCCTTCCCAATTTAAAAAGAAATAAGATTTCCCTAGTTGTCAAGTGGCCACTGGCCCCAGACCCCAATGCTTCCCCTACTAAAAAAAACCTGTCCCCATTAGTTTATTGCCAAATAATCAAAATATTGTAAAACACAGGTGGACAGATCTTTGAAAAAGCAGTTGAAGAGGTGAGCAAGGAACTATGTGTTTGAAATACAGTAATAAGAGATGCTGGACTGTAAGTCTGGTAATTAAGAAAATGTTCAACGCACAAAATAAGAAAATGTACCAGTGGGTTGAAGGGCCAGCGTGTCTTGGACCAAGGCATTTTAATCCATGCCCCTACAAATAGCTGGACTCTGAAAGGCTGGCATTTAAATAATTATTAATTGCAAGCTGGGCAGCTCCTGTTCTGATATGTTAGGAAATGTGGTACAGTACTGAAAATTTAAAACAAAATATTCCCCCATTCACCTCTTCAGTCACTTTTTCAAAGAACTGCCCACCTGCCTTACTGCTTTATTCTTTTGTCCACAGGAGAGGGTACGAAACTGGCATATTATCAAAAAAAAAATGTTTAGTGAGTGTCATTAAATTGACAGCTCCCATTCACCACCTTGCCTTGAAAAGACAATGACTGTCATCATAGTGTAAACCAAAACAAAAGTATTGGACATCGCCATCACTCTTTCACTGTAATTTCAGCATTGTACTGTAGTTCAATAGCTGAAAGAATTTCTTTCTCTATATGCCCACATTGATGCCTTCTGTCTATTGAGAATATTTTTTTCAATAGTTTACAGTACTTCAGCTGTTTCCCTGTGCCACACAAAGCATTACAAATGACTGTACAGCACTGCAGATTTTCTGTTATGGTTTCCCATATAAAATGCATAACTTTACTAATTTAATTTTTTTTTGATTTGTGTCTGACCTTACTAAAATGAAATGCATTATTGAAGGTTCTTTCAAATGTACTGGAACCGTTCTTTACACCTCTTTGTCTTTCACTGATTATTTATTTTACTGTCTACTGATTTGGCAAGTAAATATCAAATTTAAATTGGTGCAGGATTCGTTATAATAAAACAAAATCTAACGAAAAATGCACATGATGCATTCTTACATGTACAGTAGATATCAATTTCCATATAACTGAACTTCTGTGGATGGATGATCACGGTGCATAACAAACTGTTCTACTGCATACAGATTGCTATCAAGCACCACTTCATTCTCAAATATTGCATGGTGTAAACACATTTATTTCAGCCCACTACACATGTTTTAGAACTTCCTCCAACACCATTCCTTGATTTTGCCCCTTTTACAAATAATTAATACTGTACTGCATATCACCCATCCTAGGTTCTTGCAGGACCTCCCTCTAATCACGATGTTGTCCGGTTATATAATTGCAATTCTAGTTTCTGACCCAAGTGACAGAGTGCACTTCTTCTCTCACTGCTCTCCTTCATGTAGTGTCATTCCTCCCCCTTTCCTGGTTTTAACCCCCCATCCCAAAACAGCCAGCATAGCCCTCCTCTCACCTCCACTGCTGGTGTCGACAGAACTTCTGTGAGGGACCACTGTAATGTGTAATGTGCTCAGTTAATTATGTGCTGGCCATGTATGGCCCCAAATGCTGGGGTGGGGGCCACTCAGTCACCTGGGTTTGGTTCTAGTGTATGTGATGGGGATATACTACAGGTGAAGCCACTTAATCGGCACACGGTTAATTGGGACGTCCGCTTAATTGGGATGTTTCTATGGTTACCAATTGTTCCCCTATTATAGTTAATGGAAGGTCCTGTTGTTTAATAGGGATGCCAATTTTGGCTAATTGGGATGTTTTTGGTGGAGTTTCCTTATAAAATTAGATCCTGTGAGCAGTGTTTTTCAACTGCTGGATATGAACATGGACTCAAAACGTAATGAGCTGTCCCTTGCTGAGCGTGTTAAGGTTCTTGAAGCTCTTCACGGACCAAAAACCTCTTTGTCAAAAGTTGCTGCTGCCTTTGGGATCTCAAAAGGCCAGGGTGGCAGAATCAGCCAAAATCGTGATTCAATCATGGCTAAGTGGCTAGCAGACAGCAACCCTCAGAGAAAAAGGAAGAGAGATGGAAAGGACTCCGAGGTGGAAGAAGCACTATTCCACTGATTTAATAATGCAGTTAGCAGAGGTGCTAGAATCTCTGGTCCCCCATGAAAAAAAAGCTAATGAACTGGCGGCACAGCAAACCCATGAAACATTTGCTGCTTCTGATGGTTGGCTTTCGAGGTGGAAGCAGAGGCACAATATTGTTTGTAAAAAGGAACAAGGAGAGCGTGGTGATGCTGATAGTAGTGCCACAGGGGATTGGGTTCAAAGCATGTTACCAGCTGTATTGCAGGAATATACACCTGGCGATGTCTACAATGGAGATGAGTCAGTACTGTTTTATAGAGGGTATCCAGGTCATGGCCATATGCTCAAACACTCAGAGTTGTTGGGGGGGAAGAAGGCAAAAGACCGTGTTTCTTTGCTTGTTTGTGCTAACATGGATGGGACTGACAAACGTCCACTTCTCTTGATCAGCAAAAGTAAAAAGCCCAGATGTTTGCCAAAAGACTTGAAATCACTATCTGTCATATACATATCCTCTGCTAATGCATGGATGACAGGATGGATCTTCAGAGAGTGGCTTGCCTCATGGGAACAGCAGTTGAAGCGAAGGAGGAAAAAATCTTACTGTTGCTTGACAATTGCCCTGCCCATCCCCAAGACATTATTGGCTGATACCCTCACATAAAAATAGTTTTTCTGCCTCCCAATACAACCTTTCTAATACAACCTATGGGCATGGGGATTATTAGAAATTTAAAGGGCATTACCGTGCGTTGATGGCAACACGCATTGTCTGAGTTATTGATGAACGTGGGAACGCACAAGCATCCGAAATTGCAAAGGCAGTTACTCTCCTAGATGCAATTTACATGGTGGCTAGAGCATGGAACTGTGTCAAACCTATCACAATAATGCACTGTTTCCAGAAAGCATTCAAAATTGTATGTGAAACTGACATTCCATCAGACCAATCGTCATTGGATGACGTAGTGACGCCAGAAATCATGTCGGCAGTCAACTTTGCAGAATTTGTTGACATGGATGCTACCCTCCCAACCGACAGTGAGCTAACGACAGAAGAGATCTGTTCATTAATTAAGAGGCCCCAGACCGATGAGACAGATTCAGAATCTGACAGCCAAGATACCCAGCTTGGTGCTCCAACTAACCGTGAGGCAGTGACACATCTGCATTCGCTCGTGGCGTGGTGTCAATACCATGGTAAGATTGACGAGTGGAACATGCTACAAAATGTTGAAAATTCAGTCGCTACTAAGATGTGCTCTGATTCCAGGCAGAGCCAAATGACTGTTTTTTTTTAAAACTGACGTTCGATTTTTAGTTACAGTACTTTCCAGTAAAGTGTATGTGTGCTGTATGTATGTCTATAACATTAAATTATTACTGCATATCAAATATTGAGTACAGCGTTGTGTTTGGGGAGTCGCAATCTAAAGATGTGCAGTCTTTGTTGCTTAACTTTGCTACTTCGGGTAATGGGGACAGCCGCTTAAAAGGGACGAATGAATAGCAACAGAGCCATCCCTATTAAGCGGCTTTATCTATACTTATTTTTTTTAAACAGGGCAACATTGGGGATCAGGGGTGAGTGATGTTCTAAAACATGTGTTAGGGGCTGCAATTACTTTTTTATGCTTGCCAACAAATGGAGACTGGAGACTGGGGTAGGTAGAGGTACGCATATTTTCAGACTGTGCAACAACAGGGATGTCTATATATTCCATGTGAGTGTGCTAATTCATTATGTTAGAAGCACAAGCTGACATGGGGGATGGGAAGTGGGCACCGTGGCACATTTCTGCTATCAGGTAATCCCCCAGATTGCTTACCCTACCTGCCCAACTGTAACCCCTCATCCTTTGTCCCATTCACCATAGTTATAGTATTAATTTTACCTGGTGTTTTACTGAGCCCTCATCTCCATCCATGATCCCCAGTATGTTACTTGTCTTTTTGGGGCTATGGGTCATGACCCTTCAAAGATGTGTTTTTCCCATTATTTCATGCTATTACCAGTTAACCAGCCCAGTACTTAATATAGCTATACCTACTGTATCTAAGATAAATCAAGTCAACAGAGAGTAAGAAAAACACACAAAAAAATTAATTGTCTGTCACCAACAACTCGTATAATGCCGATTTTCAAGGTTGGTTGAAGTTCCTGACATTTTTACACACATCATGGAGTTGAGCACAGCAAGAAAATGTCAACATTGTCATAAGACATGGAATGAAAAATGATAATTAAAATGGGCAGTTCTATGTGTACTATAATGCAGTGTAAACATAAAAAAGTTTTCAAAAGTTGATGGGACATCAGATTATAGTCCATATTTAGTCTAACACAGCATAGTGCCCGGGAAATACTGTAAAAAAAGAACAATAAACAAAATCTTTGAAGGGTCATGTCCCCTAGCCTCAAAAGATATTGGCAATTATGACTTAAAGGCAGATTACTTTATGCAAATCCACTGCAGTTGCACAGCTGAAATCAAACATAGAGAAATCGCTGGGAGAAAAGAAAATCATAAATAACAAAAAGAAAAATCCCATGGGGTGAAAGGAATAGTAAGTTTACACATGGGAGGGCAGAAATTGTATGCTAGCAGTATGGAACATGCTTGAAAAAATGTGTGACACGATTCAGTGAAAGGCAGTCAATTGTAACTGATAGCTACTCTAAAATACAAATACGAAAAGCATATATATTCAGAGCCATAATTGTGATGCTGCTACAGAACCTGAGAAAAACATACTGGCCCAGATATTCAAAAGGGTTGGGCCTTACGCAACAGGGCGCTGCGTAACTCCAAAATGCGCCCATTCTGCGATATTCAGAAGGGGCCAGTTGCGCCACCGAAAACATGCTGAGCAACAGCGCAATGGAAATGAAGGCATGCGCAACTGAAGGGGGTGGGTCCATGCATAAAGTGCGCAATGCGATATCCGAACACTTGCATAATGCACAAGAGTGGCTCAGCCGGAAGTTGTGCAGTACCAGATTTGAGCCAAAATAAAAAGGCTCAAGGAAGCGGCGCAAGAACCCTAGCAGGCCGCAAACTGGGGGAGAGAGACAGAGAGAGAGAGAGAGAGAGACAGGAGCTGGAAGGGCAGAGAGGGACAGTGGGTCCAGGAGGACAGAGAGGCCAGTGGGGAGTGCCCGGTGCAGTGGAAGCAGCAGTGGGGGCAGCGGGTTAACACAGGAACAGCAGCTGGGGGGCAGAAGCCAGGAGATGGACAGTGTCAGCTTCCACATGGAAGCTGTAATGAGGGGTGAGACACCATGCTGCAGGGGGCGTGGCAGTGGAGGGCCCGTCGGTATGCCCCGACAGGCAGTAGTTGTGCCGCATCAGCCCGAGCTGTACACAGAACATCGAGATTGTGGGCGGTACCGCCTGAACAGGGCAATACTTGAGACGGCTCTGCGAGCTGTGCAGTGATGTGATGCAGGCACCCTCACGACGGAGTCATGCTCTGTCCGTGGAGACCAAGGTGACAGCCTGCATGTGCCTGCTCACCACGGGCACCTTCCAGAGGCCGACAGGGGACACCACAGGCATTACACAGTCGGCCACGTCCACGATCCTCACCCAATTCCTCAGTGCACTGCTGCCTCATGCTGCGGGTACATCCATTTCCCCAGCACCGCCGGCAGGCGCATACAAACATGCAGGAGTTCCACAGGGTAGCACGTATGCCTGGCATGCTAGGGGCCGCAGACTGCACCCATGTGGCCATTCGCACGCCACCTGGCCCCGACGGCCAGGCTTATCGGAACTGAAAGGGCTTTTCCAGTGTCAACTGCCAGGTGGTGTGTGATGCCACTGGGCGCATTATCAATGTCTGTGCCACACACCCTGGCAGAGCACATGATGCCTTCATATGGCACCAGTCTGCACTGTGCCATCGATTCGAGAGTGGGAACATCCCCACAGGTCATCTAGTGGGTGAGTACACATGTATGGAATGCAAACTCTGGGCAAGGGTGGAATGACACAGGTGCCATGGTAGTGGCACACAAGGATATGGGCAATATGGACCTGACATGACACTGATCTCCACTATCTCCACACAGGTGACTGTGGATACCCACTCTGTCCCTGGCTGCTCACACCGTGCAGCGCCCCGACCCCAAGCGCAGCTATGTTTCAATGAGGCACATGCAACCACGTAACATCATAGGCGGGTGTTTGGGATACTCAAGGCCGCTTCGATGCCTGGACACCTCCGGTGAGGAGCCCCACAGTACAGCCCCAAAAGGCCTGTGGGATATTCCTGGCCTGTTGCATCCTGCACAACATGGCCAAAGACCATGGGATAGCCGTACAGGTCCAAAGAGGGGACAGCGATGGGGCGCCAGTGGCGCCGGTGATGTGGGTGATGAGCAGCCCCCCCTAGGACGGAGGGACCCCCTACTGACCCGGCAGGCCCAGCTGCACCGGGACACCATTGCAGAAGAGCACTATGCCCAACACAGGTAAGTCAAGGGGACATGTGCAGGCAACACTGTCCATGCACAAACCACAGGCACACAGGGGAAAACACCGTGCATGAAGGTCAGGGGAGTTGATGGTTCCAGGCATACTAACACACCATCAGAGAGGGGTGAGCACTCATATGGACACACACACACCAGGCAGCGACATGGGCAGCAGCACAGCACTGCGGAAATGACATTGCCAACACAGCACCACCAACCACCCCCACCACCTGGACTGTCCACGTACATGTGTCAGGACCTGGGCACACTTGCACCTTGGTGTACAGTGCAATGCAGGCATCATCATGCACACGCACCTGTGGACAGCAGTTGGGAGAGTGTGCAGGTGGTCCATGTGTCAGCGTGGTGAGCAGAGCACCCAGCAGTGCACTGCCCACCATGACACACATTGCACACAGGGCAGCACCAGGCAGGGCCTGCACTGGGAGACAGCTCAGTCAGGTAGCACTGTCCCACGGCCACCACGGATGCGTGGGCAGCCCCGCCATGTCCCAGCAGCACTGGCAGGCTGAGCAGGGCCCACATCGGGTGGCGCTGGTGCACCACCAGGGGTCCCACTGCGCGAACACGACCTTGCCCGCACAGGGGTCTGCATCCTGCCAAACAAACTTGCACCAGGGGTGCTCGGGATGCCCACAGCAGAACCCGGCGTCGACAGGCCTGGTGTCGCACGACGCCGGGAATGGGGAGTGGAGAGCGCACTGTGTGGGGTGTGTGGTACAGGGGCACCTGACAGTGTGGCCAATGTGTCCGCCACAGAGACCACTGCCTGGGTCAGCCTGTCAATGGCAGCGGTCACATCCGTCCGCATAAGGACCAGCTCAGCTCGGTCGGCGCACTCCTGCTATGCGCTCCACGGACACAGACAGTGCCTCCACGGACCTTACAGCCCACCCTGCAGCTGTGCGAGTCCTGCAGCAGGCGGGTGTGCGTGTCAATGGGTACTCTGCCCCAATGGCCTCGTGACCCCCAGGGTGTGGATGGTCCTGGTGCACAGCACCCCTTGAGGGTGGGCGCTGTTCACCAGGACCAGGTATGGGCAGATCAATGAGCGGTGGACATGTGCCACTGATTGACACTGTATCCCCAGACCTGGTGTGCGACTGCTGCTGCCGCCCCTCCAACTGCTGAGCCCCCAGGTCCACCTGTTCCACCTCTGTGCTGACAACAGTGCCAGACACCTGCACAGCCACCGGTGCTGCCCCACTGGTGCTGACAGGCACAGCCTGGGACTGTGCCAGCATGCTGGTACACAGGTGTGAACCAGGAAGGCCCAGGGGCACATGCTGGCCTGCCATGTGTCCGTCATGGGACACACACCTATCACTGCCCATTGCTGGCCTGCTATCATCAATGGTGCAGGTGCGTGACACTGCCATAGGCACAGCATGCTGGCATACCTGCATGCCAGACTGCTGTGACACAGGCTGTGCACCCCCTGCACCCGTATCACTGACACCGGAGTTGTAGGCCCAGCGTGCATGCTGCTGCAGTGCCTGCAGGCTGGTGGTGGAGGTGGATAGTCCCTCCTCCACGTCCAGCAGGTCTGCCTCACTGTCTGGACCCACCACCACCACCGTCTCCTGCAGACGAACAGGATCTGTAACAGAAAGAGAGTACATGTGAGTGCATGTGAACAACAGCCCCCCCCAACAACACCACCATGTCATACCGTGCAGTGATGGGCTTCCACCTGTCTGGAATCCTCCACCTGGTACGCCCGCAATGGCACTCAGCTGCATGGCACCCCTGCCCATGAGCATTGTCCTGAGCATCACACAGCATGTAACTCACCTCTCACCTGCAGTAACCAAATCTGGCCAGCACAACCCACTGTCGCATTTTTATAGCGCAACACATGCAAATGAGGTGTGGCGCAACTTTAATGACATGCTAATCGTGCCACTGCGCCTTTGAATGGCTGATCGAATGATTTGCATATGTCGGCTGAATATCGCGTATTTGCGCTTTGCACAATACGGAAGGTCCGGCTGAGCCAATGGCGCAGGTTTGTGGCTGCGTGCTACACTGCATTGCGCATGTCCAGACAGCTTACGCATGTGTCTATCGCGCTGCAGACCTGCTGAGCGCAATAGGCGATTCAGGCCATGGCCACCATTGTGCCAGTGGCGCTACAGCACTGGGCACTATATGGCGCTGTGGCACTACTGCGCGATAGTCCACTGTGGCACTGGTGCTCAGCTTGGCAGTCGTGCAGGATGCCTATACATCCGATGGTGCTGTGTGTAGCCTTGTGTCATTGCCGTGACCTTGTGTATGCCCTCTGCCCTCTGGCGCTGTTCGCATGCCATGTGTACGTCCTTATTGCGCTGTCTGGTGACAGCGCCATGTAAAGTGACGACGCTGTTCCAACAGCGCGATTGGAGCCTGTGGTGGTCTATTGCGCAACAACTCCACGTGGGGTCACGGCGCAGCAGGGCACCATATTGCCTGCTGTAAAGTTGGTGCCATGGCTAGGAGGAGGGTGGTGTCCTGGAGCCAGCTTGAAGTGGCCAACCTGGTGGCCCTGGTGGAGCCCCACTGTGAGGCACTGTATGGTGAGGCCCCCCTCACCATGCCTAGGACCCACGTGTGGCAGCAAGTGGCCACTGACCTGGTGGAGGTCACTGGCCGGGCCGGTCTGCTGAGCAGTGCCGCACCGGTACAGTGACCTCCACCGGAGGAGCCGGAACTCTTGACGTGGCTGCGTTCACGTGCCAGGCGGGCATGGTGCCTAGGCCAGGTGAGTGTACCATCTATGCACCTATATTCTCTATAGGGGTGTGTGTGTGCTTGGGTGGCTGTGCATAGGTGCCGGCTCGGACACGGTTGGCTGTGTCAGTGTGTGCAGCTGTGCGATGGATGGTTATGGCTGTGTGGGCAGGCACTCTCACTGGGGCAGGGGCACTCTGCTTTTGAGTCACACTGATGTTTGTCTCAACATATGTCTCCCACAGGCGGATTTTGAGGACGCCGGGCGAGGTGAGGTGGGCGTGCCAGGGCCCCGTGCCAGGGGGTTGTGCCCCAACCGCAGCAGCAGCAGCAGCAGCATCAGCAGCAGCGCAGACCCAGCTGCTGGAGGAGTGTGAGTATCATTACTCATGGATGCTATTGCATGCTGGGGGCAAGACCACCAGCCATGCACAACACAACCAAAGGGAGGTCATAATTCCACTATACAAGACACTAGTGAGGCCCCACACTGGAGTACAGTGTACAGTTCTGGAGACCATAACTACGTATGGACATGGACTGGGTAGAGAGGGTTCAGAGGAGGGCAACACGGATGGTGCATGGATTGCATCACAAGTCCTATGAAGACAGGTTGAAGGAACTGAACATGTACTCCTGGAGGAGGGAGGAGAGGGGATATGATGGGGACATACAAGTATCTTACAGGGGAACAGAGTGCAGGAAAACACTATTTTTAAGCGTAAAAGATGTTCCAGGACTAGAGGGCATGGGATGAAGTTGGAGGGGGGATGATTCAGAGGACACATGAGAAAGAATTTCTTCACAGAACGGGTGGTGGACAAGTGGAACACCCTGCCAGAGGAAGTGGTGGGGGCTGACTTGGTCACGGGATTTAAGAATGCATGGGATAGCCATACAGGAATTCTGGAGGTCAGGTGTAAGGTGCAACAGACTTATAGGAAAATAGAGTGAACTTACAAGGTCAAATGGCCAGACTGGGTGGCCCATAGGCCGTTATCTACCGACACTGTCTATGTATCCATGTATGTAGGCACGACACAGGTGACATGCATCACAGTGCAGTATCACAGCACGTCTGTGTATGCATCACTGGTGGTCCAGGCATGCACTGGGCACATAGCTGTGTAATGGCATCGCCTGCGTTGCCACATCACTTGCCAGCCTAGTTTGTACTGTGATTGACGTGGGCAGGTGTGTGTGGTGGTGCGATAGCTGGTGCCGCTGTTTGTGATGCCATGTGCATGTTCACTGTGGTGGGTGCATGCCATCACAGGTGCGGGACATTGGGCTATATGGCTTGCAGGTTGGGTGGTGTTCAGGGTTGTGGTCAGTCACAGCCATTGACTGTGTTCCCATTTTCCTAGGCCTCGAGGTTCTCCGGCGGATTCACCACGATATTCGGGGCCTCACACGGGTGTCGATCGAAAATCAGGCCATCCTCCAATCAATCAGATGCCATGGCCTTCGGAGGAGGCGGCACAGGACGGTGCAGGACCAGGCGGAGGATGAGCAGCCAGCTGGGCCATAGCGGCTGATACCCTTCCCACTTCTCCCATCCCTACCACCCTGCCTTCCCTCTCCAAGTTGTTCATCCCTACCCCTTGAACACCCCTACCTTGTACCCGTCCCCCTTGTAAATAGTTGTTATTGCTTTGTTTCTTTACTATTCGATATTTAAATATACATTTCTATTTTGATATGAATACTGTGTTGGTCTCTGATTTGCAGCTGGCTATGGGTGCTCAGTTGCAGGGTGTACATGCCATCTGGGGTGGTATGGTCCTAGGTATATATTGTGTGTGTGTGTGTGTGTGTGTGTGTGTGTGTGTGCATGGGGAGGTATCTCAGCATGGCAGTGACTTTCGTTGGTCTTGCCATCTGCTGCCACCCAGTGCTGGGTGCACAGGGTGTGTCTGGCTTGTAGGCTTCTGTGTGCAGCAGGGGCTGGCGTGTGCTGGGGGACTGCATGGTTTCCTGCAGTGCCAGTCACTGAACATGGGTGGTGTCTTGGGGTCACTGTGCAGGGTGTGCTGTGCATACGGGGGCTGATGTGCACTGTGGTTGTCAACCCCTGTGTGTGCACTCTCCGCCTGCCAGTGGTTGTGCTGAGGTGTCAGGGCTTGCTATGCTTTGTTGGCTTGTCCCCATGGGCACGGGATCATCCGTCCCACCTCCAGTGATGCTGTGCTTGGGGTGTGCCGGTGTGGTGTGGGTTCTGCAGTGTGTTCCTGTGCCCATGTGTGGCATGGCTGGCGGTGGGCCCCAGCCTGCCTCCCTGGATGTGCAGTTCCATTGCTCTGGGGGCTGTGCTTGCGCTATGGCAGCTCTGGAATGCTCAGCTGAGCTTCCCTGGTTGCGCCATAGCGCAACATTTTGGCTCAGCTTCTCCTTCCTGGTTGCGCGATGGTGCAGTATGTGTGATATTCAGACGTTGGTTGCTTGCGCAATTTGCTCTGCTCCATGTTTGAATATCGCACCTGTTGCACATTTGCGCAACTGGTTTGTGCTTGCTCCTGCTGTTGCGCCAGTTTTGAGAGCAGTTTGAATATCTGGGCCACTGGGTCAAGGCAGCACTTGTCTTTTTTCGTAATACAGATTTTCAGTGCTGACAGCTGTTCCTGACAACCAGGGAAGACATGAAAATATTGTCATAAGACATGGAATGAAAAAGATATTTCAGAAGGGAAGTTCTGTGTGTAATGTAATGCAGAATTAACATAACAACTTTTCAAAAGGTGATGGGACATAGGATTAAGACCCATATTTAGTCCAATACAGAGCAGTGCCCAGGAAATACTGCAAGAAAAAACAAATCTTTGAAGAATCATGTCCCTTAGCCCCAAAAGACAATGACAACACCTCAAGCATTAGATTTTGTTAGAGACTGCTCATGGCAGTGAATGTTTTTTATATTTCTAACTGAGAAACTAAAATGTTATCGGAAATCCATATCCCATATTTGACTGTCAATCTTAAAAACTCCTGTGTATAATGCAAAACACAAAACAGATATATTTGCACTGCACTTTGTATTTTAACCACTATATTTTTATTTGATTGCTGAAACAAGACACTGTAAGTCAGTCATACAGTATGTCCCTACCCCCATCCAACTCTCAAACAATGGCTCTGAGTCTCAGATTGAGCAGAGTTAATGAGATTCCAGGCGCTATTCCACACATTCATTCACTGCCTTCCTTTCTCCTGTCTTTCTGCCCTCTCCCTATACTCACAGACTGCTCTTGGGCAAGGCATGAAGGCTAGTTTTCAGTTGCGGAGCACATTCATATGCTAAGCAGTTAACAATTCCATTGAAGGCATGGAAAGGCAGGTAGTGGTTCAATTACAATATGAAAAGAAAGTGAGTGGGGGATGGAGGGTGTGTGGATGGCTGGGGACCCATTGCTTCAGAAGGCACTATGCTCTGTACTTTGTGAAATTTGCAAGACCCCATCCCATTAAGAAATTGTTAATAAAAACAGGCTAGTTCTGCTGTGACACAGTTCACATCACTTGTCATTCACAAAATTGGGGGAGAAACAAGAGGAATTTCAAAAAAGGTGTTCTTTAGTACACTATAATACAGTTACTAATGTAAGTATATGTTGGCCTTTAACTCTTCTGTGCCCTATTCTCTTCTTGGCTATCTGATGGAGGCTCACAGAAAAGTAGATGTCTGAATCTCAGGTGGGCTATACTGGGTAAAGAAATTTGTATAAAAAAATGATAAAATAAACTGTCTCTGTCCCTAGTCTTGCACCTTTTTCAAGGAGCCACCTGTGAAGCAAGACTGATTCTCAAAACACAATATTGCTTTTTCATGTACCATATGGTTCTCCTTACCTCTCCTAAAACCAGGACCTACAGTACTTGTAAATGAGCATTGCTCAAGGGAGCTTTTTTTCTGGATTACATACTTAGAAACATAGAAGTTGACGGCAAATAAGGACCGCAAGGGCCATCCAGTCTGCCCATTCTTTTTCTGCCTTAGGAATGTGCCATCGGCCTTTGCTCTGCCAATGGCCTATCTATTCATACTGATCTGTATTGCTCACTTATGCCTATCCCATGCCTGTCTGAAGCCCTGCACTGTATTCATATCCACCACTTCCTGAGGTAGGCCATTCCATGCATTCGCCACCCTTTCTGTGAAAAAGAACTTCCTCACCTTACCCCTTAATTGGCCTCCCTCTAATCTCATGCTGTGTCCTCTTGTCCTGCTATTTTTCTTATATTGAAACATGTTAGACTCTTTCACCTTGTGAATGCCCTTAAGGTGTTTGAATGTTTCAATCATATCATCTCTCTCCCTCCTTTGCTCTAGGGTATACATATTGAGCTCCATTAATCTGTCCTCATATGTTTTCTGATGCAGTCCCTGGGCCACTTTGGTTGCCCTTATCTGGACTGCCTTAATTTGGTTAATGTCCTTGTGAAGATGTGGCCTCCAGTAATGCATGCAGTACTCCAGATGGGGCCTAACCAGTGTCTTGTAAAAAGGGATTATTACCTCCCTCTTCTGACTTGTGATACCCTTACTAATACACCCCAACATCCCTCTAGCCTTACTTACAGCTTCTGTCATCTGCTTGGATGATTTCAGGTCATTGGTGATGATGACGCCCAAGTCTCTTTCTTCCCTTGTGATGGCTAGCAACTACCCTCCCAGCCTATAAATGGCTTCGGGGTTTCTCTTCCCTATGTGCATGATCTTGCACTTCTTTGTGTTAAACTCCAGTTGCTACTCTTCTGACCATTTTGCTAGTTTATCCAGATCTCTTCTCATTCTTCCCACCCCATCTGGATCATCTACTCTGTTGCAGATCTTGGTGTCATCTGCAAACAGACAACCTTTCCCTCCAGTCCATCTGCAATATCACTGATGAAGATATTGAAGAGGACAGGCCCCAGGACTGATCCCTGCGGTACCCCACTTGTGACTTGCATCTCTTCTGACTGTATACCATTTACCACCACTCTCTGTTTTATGCCCGTCAACCAGTTTACCACCCAGCTGACCAACTTCTGACCCACCACAAGCCTATCCAGCTTATTATTCAATCTTCTATGTGGAACAGTATCGAAAGCTTTGCTGAAGTCAAGGTAGGTGACATCAGCTTCTCCCCCTTAGTCCACCACTCTGGTTACCCAGTCAAGGAAATATATCAGATTAGTTTGACAGGACCTTCCTTTTGTAAACCCATGCTGTCTTGGATCCTGTGCTCCTATGGATTCCAGGTGTTGCACTATCCTTTCCTTAAGGAGTGCCTCCATAATCTTGCCCACTACAAAGGTCAGATGGACTGGTCTGTAGTTCCCTGCCTCCTCCCTGCTACCACTCTTGTACAGCGGGATCACATGAGCCCTTCTCCAGTCTTCTGGGACCTCTCCTGTGCTCAGAGACTCACTAAACAGTTCTGATAATGGCTGTGCTAGTTCCACCCTTAGCTCCTTTAGTACGCAGAAATGTATGCCATTAGGTCCTATTGCCTTGTCCACCCTAGGCTTATTAAGCTCTTGTAGGACCCTTTCTTTTGTGAAAGGACTAGTGCACACCTCCTTCCCCCCTGTGTCCATGGTGCTGAGCTGTGGGCCCTGTCCTACCTTCTCTTCAGTAAATTCTGAGCAGAAGTATCTATTTAGGATATATGCTTTTACATGGTCCTCCTCCTCGCATGCCCCCTTATCCCCTTTGATCTTAGCAATACCCCCTTTGGACTTTCTCCTTTCACTAATGTATCTATAGAAAGTCTTGTCACCTTCTTTTACTGTTTGTGCTACTGTTTCCTCAGTTTGGGCCTTTTCCTGCCTTACTGCCTTCCCTGCTTCCCTTAGGGAAGTTTGGAATGCCTCCCTATCTTCATCCTGCTGTATTCCCTTATATTTCCTGAAGGTCAGCCTTTTGGCTCTGACCTTTCCTGCTACTGTTTTTGAGAACCAAAGTTGTTTCCTTCTTCTTTCACACTACCTTTTCTCTCTAACACAATGGGATGTTGCTTCAAGTATTGCATCTTTAATGCTTGCCCACTTTGCCTGTACCCCTCACCTGTATTTCTTTTTGCCAGGGCTAGCTTAACTCTGTTGGCCATCTTATCAAAGTCAGCTCCTCTGAAGTCCCATATTTTTGTCTTGGAATGGGATAATTTAGTTATAGTGGCCAAGTTGAACCATACCATGTGATGATCACTGGCCCCCAAGTGACCTTCTACCTGGATATCTGTGATCCTTTCCCTGTTAGTCAGTACTAGATCTAGGATAGCTCTTGTGGGTTGTTGTACTAGTTGTTTGAGTCCCTCCCCCTGCAGGGAATCCACCATGTGTCTAGTTCTGGCAGATGTTCCTGCTGGTATTGACCAATCTGTATCTGGCATGTTGAAGTCTCCCATTATTAGAACCTCCCCTTTAGCTGTCATGTTTTGTATATCTTCTAACAGTAATGTATCTATGTCCTCCCCCTGGTCTAGAGGCCTGTACACAACCCCAGTTTATATGGCTGACCCATTTTCTGTTTCCAGGGTGACCCAGAGTTCTTCTGGCTCCTTATGTGTATTCTGAATTTCTGTAGCTTTTATATTTTTATTGACATAAAGGGCCACTCCCCTCCCCTTTTTTTGCACCTTGGTCTCTTCTGAACAGTACATAGCCAGGTACTGAAGTCTCCCAAGCGTGGTTACTGGTATAGCATGTTCGCTAATGGCTACTATTGGGTTAAACAAGTAACTACAGATACATAATGCACTGAGATCATTTTTACAATTCCAAAGTCCATGACATCAGCCTTGTACCTTACTTTGATATTAGTAGTCTGTAAATCATCCCTTTTGACTTTTTTAATGACACCTCTCTGTATTTTATGTGCACATTTTCAGGTTTTTCAAGCTATATCATATAATATGTAAGACATTTTAAAATATTTATCTCCTGCAAGTAGGTTGCTCTGGTGAAACATAAACACACACACAACACATGCCAATTTTAGTATGGCTGTTGAATTTTAAGTTTTTTCTTTGTTTGGAAATGAAGTGCAATAAAATCTTATGACACTGTATGCAATTTTGGAGTTTAGATTTCTATGCCCAGAGTGATGCCACATGAAAATCTTAATAATCATCTGTTGCTCAGATGAAGATTTATTTTCATCCCTACTGTTGGGAAGGGTCTACAAGGATGCTAATATTTCATTCACCACTCTATGCTTTTTAAAAGGTATACTGATCTTGTTCTATGAGGGGTGTTTACAGTAAAGCTGTGCAACTTTGTGTGAGCAAGATTATTGTCTGACTCTGTAAAGTCTAGTCTGATTAAGAAAATAAATTCAGTGGTAATATATGAAAAAGCTCTATTCCCAGGTCAGACGATTACAACTATTGAGGAGCGAGAGTGAAAGTGACAATTGTGAATACTTGTAAATTTCACTTGCGCTCCTCAGCAATGTGTGTTCACTGACTACAGCCACATAAGAGGGAGAGGAGGAGGAAAAAAAGACTTTATATCAATGATAAATGACAGAAAAACTAAGTTTGGCAAGAGGTATGGCATCTACTGTGTTTATGTTTTAAATGCAGCCAGGTTGACATGACAACTGATTAGCAATTAATCAACTGGTAAATGTTTGGTATTGCTAGAGACACTGACACCTTTGTTATTAAAACAAGCACACTTCAGGAATAAAGCTCCACATAAATGAATGTATTAGCAATTTCACTAGAGTAGGCCAGGACAATTTATTCCAAAAAGAGTTTAGCATTTAACTTTAACACCCCGCGACAAAAATAAAATCTTAAAAACGTTTTCAGCAAATATAGGTGAAACCCGTTGCTAGTTCCATTTTTAGCAGTCTCAGATGGTGTGGATTTGATGTGGTAAAATACAAGCAAACATTATGAAATCAACCCCCACACCCATCCCAACAAAATCATTTCATCTCCACATATAATGTAATAAGCACACCCCACACCCATACTATAGTCTCATTGGTGTGTGTAATAATTCAGTAACAGCAATGCTTGAGAGAATAAGGTGCTAGACTAGCTGGCAAGCACCTCATTAAAATGCTTGATTGCAATGACCGGGCTATTAACTCTCACACTGTTGTTTTAATGCTTGTGGTCTACAGAGGGAATGCACAACAAATTTTGTTGGCAACATAAGATGAGACATATAGTACTTCTCTAACCTTTGAATGATATAGCTGTATGTGACAGTGGCTTGGAGCCATATCTTGAGATTTAGATTGTTAGCAACTGGCTTGGGGGGAGTAAATATAAGTGTTAAACTCCATGGAACAAACCAAGCAAGTGATCACCACATATAAACAATTTTTAGATTCAGGTCAAAGTGGTACAAATTATAGTCACCCTGTAAAAGATCAAGTAATTGTTGGAGATGATGCAGTAGAATTTCTATCTTAGTTTGGCACATGTGCACCATATCGCCTACAACTTAAAAAATAATTGTTGGGGAGTAGGATAGGGCTACTCCACACCAATGACAATTCATGAACAAGATCCTAATGAACAGTGTGCAACACATACAGTACTGGGCCAAATCTACTTAACAACAATGAACACAGTTCCATGGAAACCGAACCAACCGGTTTGAACTCCTCCCTCATTGGAGTGTGCTGTTGCAAATGAAGCTGTTATCTTTTTCTAATTGAAGTCCATTTGCTGCTTTATATGTTCTGTTTTGTGTCACAGAGGCACCACTGACAGATCCAATCTGCAATACCCATTTTAAGCCTTCCCCTGCTCACTGATTATAATATGAAACTTAGCATATTTATTCACATCTTAACAGGGCTGAAGACTTGAGGAGTGTGAGTAAATCTTAAAAGAATTCTAATTTCTCCCATTCACTTTCACTGGTGCTGCTCATTATTGGTAACTTGTTGTAGAACTAAAACAGGTTTTGTGGAAATGCAATTGAATATGTAAATTTTTCTATGTTTCTAGCTTTATTTTTTTAAGTAAACTGCTGATTATAGGGTTTAATATTGGCACATGCAGGAGAAAAAGTCTGTGGGGGACTTCCGGTGACATAGCGAGTGGTAATGGCCACTTAACTTATTGCTCTGGCTCTCCAACAAATTAAAATATAGGGAAACCAGTAATTTGTGGTGGCATCCTTAACATTTGCTTCATGTTAAAGGTACAGGAAGTGATCCGTGATGGTCCACGCGAAGAAGAGAGGATCATTGATCGCCAAAATGACATCTGCAACTTCGCAAGGCAAACAGATGACAGGCCTTAGCCCAGCTCCTTCGTGCTCATCAGTGCTCTCTGCTTCGGGGGCGGAAGATTCGTGTTCCAATTCCAGCTCCACCAGCACCAGAGCAGAATCAAGGAAAATCATCAAGCTACTACATAAAATAGAGCTAAGGTTTCAGATATTCAGAGGGACTTTAAGAAATTGGAATCTAGAACTACTGCGGTGGAACAGCACTTGGAGGGGCTACAGGCTGAACATATGGCCTATGGACGATCGTTGGCATACTTATATGGTAGAGAGAAGGCCCTGTCAGCAAAAGCTGAAGATGCTGAGGCGCGCTCAAGGCGTAATAATATTAGGGTGGTTGGAGTACCTGAGGGGGCTGAGCAAGCTGACATGGTGGCGTTTATGGACTGTTGGCTGAAAACAGAGCTGCAAATAGAAGATGATGCCCCATTGGAGATTGAAAGGGCACATAGGGCTCTCACCCCAAAACCCAAGCAGGGCGCCCCCCCAGAGCTATTATTATTAAATTTTTGAGGTATCCAACAAAAGATAAGATCCTATGTTTGGCATGGGTGAAGAAGGATTTGAATTTCGATGGCACGAAGGTGTTTGTGGATCAAGACTTTCCCCCCGTCCTAGCGCAGTGTCGGAGAAAGGTGCTCATGGTGGTAAAACAGTTAAGAGAGAAAGGCTTGAGGGCCCAGCTGTGCTACCTCACCGGGTTATGGATAGAATTGCCAGATGGCCCTAAAATCTATGATTCTTTACTAATGGCGCAGGACTTTTTGGCATTGAAAAACATCCAGATTCCAGATATAAAAGAAGAAATTGCAGAGAAGGAGATTGAACAGCTTTTATGGACAGTGGCCCCGGGCTCAAAGACCACTAATCAACCTAATTTTAGAGTGGACTCTGTTCTGCCCCTGCATGCAGACCTAACCAGATGGATTGCCAAAGGGAAACATCAGGAGAAGATCACTTGAATCGCAATGGATAGCTTACTGCTCATTTCTTGTTACATACGGACAAATTGAATAGCGGGCAGTTATTTTTTCTTGTTGTGTTTCAAATCCCTGAATTTATATTATTTGCAGTTTGAACATAATGCCGTTAGAACTTATTATATGGATACACAGGGAGCTTACCTTGCAGTCATCTGCTCCTCTGCCCCCACTTTTTTTTTCTGTGTTTGGCGACTGTTTTGGTCCCAGGTGGGGTGGAGTGTGGGGGGGGACCCTCTCCTCCTTTTGAGGGAAGCTGATTTTCATTGGTGTGGTGCAGGGACAGGGGGGTGATCCCTTCACTCTGGGTTTTGCGCTAGGTGGGGCCGTTTTTGAGGTGGCACCTTCTTGAGGTCCGTTCTTGGGTCTGGTCCCCCTTGCTCCCTTCCAGGCCTCTCTAGCTCCCTCTCCACCTCCCTTTTTATGGGGTCTCCAGGAGCATAACTCCTATTAATACTAAGGGGAATTTGCTATTCTGGATAATAAATTAAGCACATCTAGTCCAATGGATTCGAGTCCTCATGTTCACCCATCACATTGGGGTGTGTGGTCATGGTGTGACTCCATTTAATAGCAGTTGGGGAGGTGAGTGGGCAGGAGGTAGGAGAAAACAGGTCAGATTCTGTTTTGAACTTTTCTATCACTGTCGCCCCCTCTCTGGGTGGCAAGAGGGGTAATTTCCCTGTGTCCTATTTAGCTGACCCAGATTTCCAGCTATGAGGGAATATACGAGGTAAATGGGAGTAGGTTGCACCAGACTTCTGTTAATAAAACAATGCCATTTATTCATCTGTCCCCCCCTTTTTTTTCTTTCTCTTCCATTTCTGTAGTTTGAGATGCACTGGATTCTCTTTCAAGGAGGTGTGTTTGTAATTGGGTTATGGTTGGAGGCCAGAAGAGGGTTTGTGGTTTTCAGCCCTTCCCGGAAGTGTTCTTTTTCCATAAGGAACTTATCAAACAGTACAGGCCGGTGACTGTCCAGGTCTGGGGAGTCTCCAGCCCTTTCTCTCCTAGTGGAGTGTAGTTCCCTTTTGGGGGAATAGTATATCTTTCCCCCTATTTCGCATCAAAGCGCTCACTGAGTTGAGTATCATCAGCTTGGTTGTGCACTTTGGGCGCTGTATTGGATACTGGCGGCGACCTTTGGTCATTGCACTCCCTTGGTGGAGGCAGATCCAGCGCATTTTGTGCAGGACTTGCAACTTCTTCTTCCTTTTTATTATTTACTGTGTTCTATAATGTTTGTCTCTTCTTATTCTCTCATTTTTCTTGATCTTTTCTTGCTTTTGGGAGAGTGCCTTTCTACACGATCATACATTAAGATCCTGCAATTTGATATAGGGAGGGTAATTGTTGTTGAAGTTCTGTTTAAACAAATAATATGGTGGATTTGACAATCTGTTCACTTAATGTCAGGGGAATTAACAATGTTGTTAAACATGCAAAGATACTAGCTGAATTTAAAAGGGAAAAATGTGATATTGCCTGTCTTCAGAAGACCAGGTTGACCCTGGGAGAGCATATGAAATTGCGTAGGGATTGTGTGAATACAATGCTCCGATGAACACCCCAAATCTAAAAAGGGGGGGGTAGCTATCCTTTTTCACAGGGGTCTTCCATTTAAGATTCAATCTATAATTAAATCAGGTTCTGGACACCAACTGATGGTTTCAGGCATTTATAAGGTTGGTTAATTCATCTGATTGGAATTTATGCCCCCACTCCACCCTCAGGTGAGTTTTTTTGTTCTCTGTTCAACTCATTGGCCAGCCTACCTCCTGGGCAAATTATCCTAATGGGTGATTGGAATTGTGTTGAGGATGTTAGTTTGGACAGAAGCTCAACCAAAATCCCAGGTTCTAAGGCCTGCTCGTGGTTACTTCATAACCTGCTCGTTGAGGCTGGATTAATTGACCCATGGCGGCAGTTCAATCCCTCGGTGAGAGACTTCACCTTTTTTTTCTCCGGCCTCCAACATGTATTCCAGACTGGACAGATTTTATACTCAGAGAAATGCTTTGCACTCATTTAAGGATATATCTATCCTTCCAATTACGATCTCTGACCATGCCATGGTCAGGGCACGGCTTTGTTGGGATACAGCAGAGGGAGGTGGTCTTTGGAGATTTGACCCGGGATTACTTAACGATAAGCAATATATAGAATCCACTAAAAAGGTTATTCAGTGTTATTTGAGTGAGAATACAGAGGAGCTTTCCAGACCCAAGTTTTTGTGGGACGCCCTAAAGGCGGTGGTAAGAGGGCACACGATAGCATTTTCTTCTCACAAACATGAGTTATATCAGGCTCACATGCAGGAAACTCTTGCCTCTATTGCCGACCTAGAGGCCACACATTAACGCACGGGATCATCCCGTACATTTAAAAAGCTACGGGAGGCTAGAGACCTATATAACTCATTACTGCACAGAAAGGTGGTGAATTCCCTTAGATATGCTGGGCAGCGTTATTATGAGAGCGGGAAGGGGGCGGGCAAATTACTTGCCCTTAGGCTTCGCAAGCAGGCGGCTGAGAGGTATGTGTCTAAGGTTAGCTCTGATCTGCCTGATCATTTGTATAAGACTCTCCCGGGTGACATTGCACAGGAATTTGCAGAATTCTACAGACATCTCTATACCAAGGAAAAAATACCAGATCATCGGGAGAAAATTTTAAATTTTCTACAGGGTCTGGAGCTTCCGGTTCTGTCAGACATCCAGAGGGACTCTTTGGAGTCTCCTTTTATGGAAGGTGAGGTGGCAGCAGCCATTCAGTCTCTCAGCTCTGGCAAGGCTCCCGGCCCAGATGGGTTCACCTCGGAATTTTACAAAGAGTTCTGGGACTTGGTAACCCCGCTGCTTACCAGAGTCTGCAACATGGCACAGGAGCTGGGGGCCTTGCCAGACACATGGGGGAGGCCCTTATTTCAGTGCTGCCCAAGCCAGAGAAGGATCATGCGTCGTGTGCTGGGTATCGACCCATTTCATTGCTCAACCTAGACACCAAGATTTTTGCTAAGATTATCACCGTACATTTACAAAAAGTGGTTCCCATCCTAGTTCACCCAGACCAAACAGGATTCATTCCTGATAGACATATTCAAGGCAACATTAGATTGTTGTTAAATGTTATTTCCTCGGCCCAGCTCCCTACTGACTCTTCACTTTTGGCAGTACTATCTTCAGATGCTGAAAAAGCATTAGATCGCTTAAATTGGCAATATCTAGACTTGGTTCTCGGGGGTTTTGGGTTTGGGGAAAAATTCCAGACCTGGATAACCAACCTTTATTCTAATCCCAGAGCAAGGGTCCGGGTGAACTGGACGATTTCCGCTCAGTTTGGGACTGAGCGAGGCACCAGACAGGGCTGTCCCCTTTCCCCTCTTTTATTTGCCCTTAGTTTGGAACCTCTGGCAGTATTTGTTCACCAGACAGATGTCTCTCAGGGTCTCCAGGTTAGGGGTGTGGAGGTTAAGATTTCGTTATATGCGGACGATACATTACTATATATATCAGATCCTGTGAACACAGTTCCCAAGATTTTCAGTTTCCTCTCTGAGTTCAGAGCTTTCTCTGGTTATAGGGTCAATCCAGATAAATCTGAGTTATTCCCCCTGGGCGGCCCCTGAATCAGCCCTTACCGCAGATGCAGTAAATTATGTGGTGTAAGTCAGGGTTCAGATACCTAGGAGTGTGGGTCCCCAAAGACTTCAATGCGCTATATTCCACAAATCACTTAAGGGTACTTCAGGAGATTAGGGAGGACTGTAATAGATGGAGAGAGCTCCCCTTGTCCATTTCTGGCAGGGGAGAATCTATTCGCATGAATATTCTCCCTCGCCTGCTGTTCATAATGGGAGCTATCCCCTTCAGACCTCCCAGGAACTTTTGGCGTGAGCTGAACTCTACCCTTTCTAAATTCCTGTGGCTAGGTAAAAAACCAAGGGTGAGGTGAAAGATTATGGTAGCACCTAAGGAGAGAGGGGGCTTTGGGGTACCTGATGTCCAAAAATATTTCTGGGCGTCTCAGCTGCAGCCGTTAGTGACAATGTCCCAGGAATTCCCACCGAAGTGGTTCAGATTGAGATGGCTGACTCCCCTCTGGGGAATGTCTCAGAATTTATTTTTTTGGACACTCCGAGATTACGGCTGCTGGATTTCAGTAATCCTCTCACTAGGGTGATTTCTCAGGTTTGAAGGGATATGAATTTAAAATTAGGTAATATTTTAAAGCTCAATAAATGCACAACTATATTAAGCTGCTTAGACTTTGGCCCACTCAAGTGGGATATGGGCTTCCTGTGATGGGCAAGATTAGGGCTGACTAATCTGGGCCAGCTTTTTGATCAGAATTTAGTAAAATCATTTCAGCACTTAAGGGCCGAATTTAACCTTCAACACACGGATTTTTTTAACCCAATACATGCGACCTTGTCATCATTGATTAATATCCCAAATCAAAAAAAAAATGGATCTCCAGATTAGTACAGGGGATGAATTGGGAAGAGGGTGACTGCCTGGCCCTGGTTAAGAACAAGTGGCACAATGATCTGGGCGTGACCCTATTAGAACCGGACTGGATTTCCATCTGGAAAGCTATTCACAACACCACCTCATCCCTCTTCTGGTGAGAATTTCAGTGAAAGTTAATGGTTAGATTTTTCAGGGTTCCTATGGTGACGAAACACTATGGGGCACACCACTTGGATTTGTGCTTCAGAAATTGTCAGTTGGTGGGCACATATTTCCATATATTTTGGGAATGCAAAATCATACGGGAATTTTTCAGGGAGGTAAAGGATATTTTGGAAAGGATTTTTTGAAACTGGGCTGTCGGAGCTTCCTCAGTACTGGATACTGGGATTGCCCCCTCCTGCTTTGGCTTCCAGGTCTTCCCGCTATCTGTTTGGAATTTTGGTGACAGCAGCCTTCAAGGCTATTAACTTGTCCTGGCTTACCCCAGATAAGCCCACTACCTCTACATGGTATGGAATTTGCACCAAGATCTTGGATATGGAATATCTGACAGCCAAGCTGAGATTATCCGTAGATAGATTCAAAGGGAGACGGCTACCATTTATGCATTTCATGGCCTCCTGGGAGGGGAAACCTGTATTAGAATTACTTGCCAGATATGTTTGAGAGGACTCTCCTGGTTCGGCCCAAAGGTTCTGCATGAGAACAGGGAAGGGGGGGTCTTCTCTTGTCTAAGTAAAGGTTTTTGCCTCTTTATCAGTTTTTGTGATGTTTTCTCCCCTTTTTATCAAATCAAATAGGTAGTATGTAAATGCCCTATTAGGCTGTGGTTGTATATTGGGGCATATAGTGATAGTTAAAAGGATTCCAATACATGCCATAGGCAATAAGTTGTGGAATGCTCACACTGTATATAGCGCTTTTCTCCCTCTTTTCTCCTTTCTCTTCTTATATTTTTGAAGGCACTATTTCTTCCCCTTTCCTTGGGAATCTTACTCCCTCTATTTCTCTCTTTCCTGCTGTTTTTTTTCCTTTCTTGTTTCTCTTCTCTTTCTCTTGTTCTGATTTTCAGAGTGTGTAAATGAGTAGAAATGTACTTTCTTGCAATCTGTAACATTCTTGTTGCTATGATACAAAAGTTCTCCAATAAACTTTAATTTAAAAAAAAAAAAAAGAAAAAGTCTTTGGGTTCTCTGCAGATCGATTTCCAGACTACACAGAAGCAAACAATACTTGGGATGGACTAGATTCTATTTTGCTTACTTTGTGCATTTAGGAGATCAATATGAAACTGGGTCCACCTTTCACAATGTGTCTGGCAGCTTGCTCTTATGAGAGCAGATTACTTCTAGCAACTCGTGCTGTGTCACGATCAGCAGGACCCATGGTAGCTTGTCAAAGTATGAGCTGATCATAAAATCAGGGAAACTGTATTTGGTCTCACATGGCATATTTTGGAGATGTTATCAGAGGCTTTGGTCATGCAGTGAACACAGTGCAGTATTGAATGTGAAATTGAAAATTGTGACATTTTGCAAGTTTTCTCATTTTAATAATACATTTTTAAAACTATGGGTTTGGAAGGGAGAGGATCCACTAGCCACCAGGGAATAATTTTAAAAACTAAGGGCATGGGTTCAAGAGGGGAAGGGGGTTCATGCAAGCCTCTTTCTCTTAGGCTCTCACCCTCACTCCCTGCCATATGTTCACTGCACAGTGTTTTTGTCCCACTGTATTTTGGGTGAAGCAAACACAGGTCTGTCTTCCTCTGGGACTGGGATACCAATGGGTTAGACCACAAGTGCCAGCATTTTGTAGTATCAAAGATGCAGGTAGAAAATGTGGGCATCTTCTGTATCTGAAAGATGAATCAACGTGGTTACAAGTGTCTCTCTCTCTGGTCAGGGAGTGTTACTACTTCTATTTAAAATGATAGAAGATGTCTACTTAATTTATAAAGTTAGAATGTGTTTGCCTATAAGTAAATCTAACAAAATACTTTATGTACCTTTATCAAAATCAAACCATTTCTGAAATGTATTTCATTTTGTAACTGGCTCTTTTTTTGGGAGATGATCACACAACTTCCACAACTTCAAAAAAAAATGTTTGTACAAAATATTTTGTTAGATTTCGTTACAAGTTATGGAAATATTACTTTGTAAATCAATTAGACATCTTCTGTAATTTTAAATATCAGCAGTAACACTGCCTGACTGGAAAAAGAGACACTTGTAACCATGTTGATGGCTGGAGTTACTGTACTGCATGATGATACATTGTGGTGCCATAACAACACATAATTAAAGAGGACAGGAAATCAATTAAAACAGTACCTCCCTATGAGTAGCAATGATGTGACCTGTTTGACTATTTGCCAATTAAGTTAGTGTGTTTTCTATGTTTTTTGCTTCTGCTGGACTAATGCTGTAAACATGTAGTTGCTCATTGATTAAAAGTTATGCTTGAATTGGAGATGGCACCATCATTTTAATTCATAATTGTATTGATAGTGATATCGTCCTTGTAGTTTGCTGCCCCATATCGATTCCCACACCTATATACACACACACACACACTCACACACATACACACATACATTCATCACCTTGCACCCTCTTCATGATATTTGTTTTAATGTGAATCAAACTAACTTGATGTTAACCATTTATTTATCAAGCATGCTATGCATTTAAACTCCTAGATCGGTGGTGGATGAGACCAGACTGAACTATTTTTGTCATTAATACTCTGTCCATGTAGTTTTCAGAGATCCTAAACTCTTACGTTGTTTTTTCTTTTATGTTTTTTTCTTTTATATTTGACATAGAATAAAGACATATTTGTGCAGATTCAGTCATTAATATCGATCCACTCTCTTTTTAGTTTGCAGTTGCATTTCTCATATTAATGACTCAGTGGTTAGAAATATCTCCAGCCCCCCCCCACACACACACACAGTTGCAGCCTTACCAGTGCAGATCAGATTACTGTAAATTAATCAGAATAGCGGATGATGTATTTTTTCTGATTTACTCATTTCAGATTATCCTGCAAACCTAAATAATGACAGTACTTATATTGCTTTTCTGTGGTGGCCAGCAAATGGACATGCACATCCTGAGTAATCTATTTTTTATCTCTCCTTTTGTTAGTGTGTTGTCGTTGTTGTTTTTTTTTTGCCACAGCACAGTGCTGTTCCTCCAATAAATAAATACTCATGCAGAAACCTCACCATTGCAGAGGTGAGTTATGTTATGCAAATAGCCAGTTGTACTGTACCACCTTTTGCTCTGCTGTGCCTTCTTTCTATGATATATGGACTTTTTTATTAGAATGCAGAAAATACAAAGACAAAAACAAATGTAAGTACAGTTAAATTATTTACAAGTTGCAGTGGCCATTGGGAGAATCGTGGGGTACCACTCCACTACAGCAAAAAAAAAAATATTGAATGAAAGTTGTCATTTTAAAAAGTTGCAAAAAAGGAAACAAAAATAAACAGGATATATTGAACTTTGCAGATGAGGGACATTTTTCTTAGATGAGGGACATTTTTCTTAATTACAGGTCAGGAATAATGCTGAGAGTATTTGTGTGTTGGGGGAGGATCCTGCCAATCACCAAATGACCACATAAAAATGTATCTACTGTACACAAAAGTCAGAAGGGTTGGGGAGGGGTTATACATCAGGCTATTGATTTGCACTATGTGGGAGCAGGAGTGCCATAAGAGAGTCAGATGAAAGGCAGTTCATTTTTTTCTTGCTGTAAGGAAAAACACGTTAGAAAAAAGGAATGGACAGTAAGGATGATGGTGGGCAAAGTTTATTTCTGACTATGATGAAAGATAAATACTGTAGGTGCTAAATCCAATTGAGGGTTGGGATGTGGGAGGTGAGAAAACATCTGCAATTCAACACTATTACAATTAAATTAATTCCAGTTAAAAATCACATTGCCATTTGTAGCATATAGCCATCGGTAGATTACCTGAAACACCAGCAGATATTCATATCCAGCTTAGTTTTTGTGATCTGCTCATTATGGGACATTACTAAAATCCATTTACTCACATAATTTAGTAGTGTAACAAAAACTGTGATGTTTTATCAAATACAAATTAGTGCCTTACTCTGATTAAATCTGTACCGGTATTACAGTAAAACAAGCAACAGCATTACATGAGTGTATGGGGAACACACTCGCCAAACAAAAAAACTTCCATTCAGACTATGTCATGCCTTTTTAGAATGTGGACAATCGTAACAGCACTTGTAAGACAGAATATGCAGAAACATGAATAAAATACACAAAACACAATCGTTTTACTTTGAAACTTTATTAATAATATACAGTACACATGGTTAGGTTATACAAAAAAAATGTAAAAACAAATTCCTGTCCCCTTTAACATGTCTGCATATGCTGGACTGTGGAGTGTGGGGACACATGCTGGCACATTACAACTTACTCAGAAGCAAGTAACTGCAGACAGCGCCACCTGGCACATTGAAGCAGATTATGAAGGGGATTTGATTAATTAAGCACTTAAGGCAGTACCGTAGTACTGCATTACCACATACCAGGTAACAAGGTATTCCGCTGTACCACTCGGTACACCGCTCAGTGTACCGCCAGTGCCGAGAAACACTGCATTACTGTTAAACTATTCTGCAGTGAGCACTGTATGCATAGTTTTAGTCAGTACCAGTAAAAGTAAGACCCCACTGAAAATGAGATACTGTATCTTAGCCAGGCTAACATGTATCAGCACATTGTAGAAGTGGGAAAAATTAGGACCCCTCTTAAAATGAGATCCTGCAATCTCATCAGAGCTATCCTGTGTCAGTACATTGCCAAAATGGATAAAAGTATGACCCACTGAATATGACATACTGCATCTCAGCCAGGCTATTTGGCTGTGTCAGTACATTGTAACAATTATATAATACCATCAAGAGGTTCTGGAGACATGTGAACATTGAGTGTAAAGCTTGAAAAAGTTCAACATTTTTGCAGAGCCTCTGTGGCCACACACAGACAGCTCCCTCCTGAAGCAGGATGGCAGCAAGCATCTTAAGAGGCCTCAACCAGTCCCCCTTCCACACTAGGATACCTGGCCACACACAGACAGCTCCCTCCTGGAGCAGGACATCAGCGAGCACCTTAAGAGGTAATAGACTACCTCCAGCATCTACATCTTTGTGAGGGGTGTTCCTTTTGGACTCTGCACCACAGTTGCTGGCTTAGATTTACTGGCAATACACGCTAATTTTAATGGTTGCTTTTAGACTGGGAGAGTCTCATTCTAGTGACTACATATTCTGTTGTTCTGGGGCACTACTGCTACGGGATTTAGACGCTGAATAGTGGGGCACTCAGGACTAGTATTGTGCATGTCTACCTCCACCGCTCTTACTATTACATTGCTTGCTGGGTTATTTGATCAGTTGTGGTGCTCGCCTATCTGTTTCAGCGGTGTCGGTGGTAGATATTGCCATCTTCCCTTATTTCTGTGCATGCGCACTGCAGTACTGGAATTGAGACATAGCCCAACAGTACACACATAAGCAGTCAGGAGCAGGCCCCCACAGAATTGCTCCCGCTGCATACTAATATTATCCTTTGTTCCTCTCTTCCCATATAAGCCTCAACCAGTCCCCTTCCACACTAAGACACTTGGCCACACACAGACATCACCCTCCTGGAGCAGGACAGCAGCGAACACCTTAAGAGGTAATAGGCTACCTCCAACATCTACTGTACATCTACATCTTTGTGAGGGGGTGTTTCTTTTGGATCCGAATTTATGTCTACAGACATCGACTGATAGACTCTGCACCACAGTTACTGGCTTAGATTTACTGGTGATACACGCTAATTTTGATGGTTGCTGTTAGACTGGGGGCCTCTCATTCTAGGGACTGTATATTCTGTTGCTCTGGGGCACTACTGCTTCAGGATTTAGATGCTGAAGAGTGGGGCACTCAGGACTAGTATTGTGCATGTTTACCCTGTTTCTGGGCATTGCTATGAACTGCATGTCTGTGCTAATATCGCTCAAACTATTACATTGTTTGCTGGGTTATTTGATGAGTTGTGGTGCTCGCCTACCTGTTTCACTGGTTTCAGTGGTGAATATCGCCATCTTCCCTTATTTCCACACATGCACACTGGAGTTGGGACATAGTCCAACAGTACGTGCATGTGCAGTCAGGTCAGGCCCCCACAGACTAGCTCCTGCTGCATACTAATACGATCCTTTGTTCCTCTCTTCCCATATAGGTCGACTGCCCCACCTACCCTCCCACCCAAGCTCAACCCTCAATTTATACACCTTTTCCTGCCACATGACTTCCTGTACTGTCAGAAACTAAATCCCCACTTTCCCATTTGCAACTTATACTCTCCAGCCACCGGGGGAACTCCTTCCCTGTCTTTAGCCAACCTCTCTACACTTCCTGTGCCTCTATTACTTGCAGGCACTCTGTCCACAAAGCCACTCTATTGCCCAGTCTCCTGTCTAGTACCTCACACCACCTTGCCACCTTATTCTTCCTCCCTTCACTATACCTTCCCCCCTCGCCTCTGCCCCCGTCTCTCCTGCCATGGCCTCCTTAATTACCCAGAACTACCACTAGGAGTCACTGTTTCACCCCTCCAAGCACCCTTTTCCAGCATCTTCATTGCCCACTCACCAATCACACCAGCCTCTCTACCAAGGTCCCTCAATCCCATCCCACCCTGGGTCTCAAACCTGGTACCCCTGGCCCCAAAGGAAGCAGCCCTACCACTGCTCCATCATGGCAGTCACCATCTCTGATGGTCAGTTGTCCTCCTTATACCCCAAATAGAAACTAACAATGGGTACCATGGCTATCACTATCAGCCTACTCTTAGTTAACTTTCTTGCTCAGCCCACGTCCCATCCTACTCCCATTCCCCCCACTCTGAGCCCCACTCCACCACCATCCCACAACTGAAATTCCCCCCACCTTGGCCACCCCATTTCTTCTCCACACCCACCACCAAATACCCCCCTTCCCATCCCTCTCTAGGACACCCTGGTCCCACCCCTTCCTTGCCATACCTAGTCTCCACTCTCTACCCATCCACTGCACCCCAAACAGCAGGACCTTGCATCAGTACCTAGCCAAGGGCACTAGTCACCACAGTTCTCTCATCAAACTAATCTCCCTACTCCTTCTGCTCTCAGGAAATGTTCATCCCAACCCAGGCCACTGGCAGCTAGCCACCCCACCACAGGTGCTGGCCTCCACATAGCTTCCATGAATATTTGCAGCCTCCCAAAGAAATCTGCCATGCTCCAGTGCTGGGTTGTGCAACACAGGCTGGAATTTTAGCACTAGTCAAGACCTGGCTCTCTGATAAAATGCCTGACTCTATCATCTCCCTTCTGGGCTACACACTGTTCAAGGAGGACCGTATAGGCAAATGAGGTGGAGGGTGCACAGTCTTTCTGCATGACACCCTCTTTGCCCATGCACTCCCAGCCCCCAAACTCGGTCATAGTGCTCAGGCCCTCACTCTTAAGTTCACCCCAGACCCTGCTAGGACCCCATCTTCCTCACTGTTGCTTACATACCCCTGAGGGACCAGGGTTAAGCTGTCCAATCCCGGGGGGGGCATGGCTTGATGCTGACAATAGCAGATGCAGCCTAGCTGAGCTCCTTACTGCACTCAGTCTTTTTCTATTAAAATTAGTAGCATCAGCTTTGAATTGAAGTTTGCTGGCAGTGGCATTAGTTCGGGAGATTGATGGCGACTAGCAGGAGCAAAAACAAACTATTGAAGCTCTTATTTGGCACAACAGATCATACCAAATTACAACCCCGAGGCCTACCAGCAATGGACAGCCCTGCAAACTCACTAATAGTGCAGGAGAGAATGTCTGAACTGGAAAGATCATTATCAGCAGTTCCTGCTACATTAGCTCTTATGCAACATGATATGAAGGCAGGTTTCAACAATATTACCTCCCAGATCTCGCACTTACAGTCAGTGGTAACAGGTCTATCTGAAACTTCAGCTAATAATACTACCCGCCTGGAAGCACTGGAAACGCAGGTCGGTAGCCTGGAGGACTCACTGACGGTAGCTATGGGGGACAAACAGAATCTCAGAAACTTGTGGAAAAACTCACCGATAGAATTGAAGATCAGGAAAATTGGTCCTGTAGGTTGAATCTCTGGATTATTGGTCTACCTGAGGGAACAGAGGGGAATGATCCTGAAAGGATGCTGCATGCTTGGTTATTTGAACACTTGGAGCTCCCAGCTACACTTCAGAACTGTGAAGTTGAACGAGCACAACGTGTAGGTCCTAAGCTTTCAGATATGCGCCTGAGACATTGCTTAATAAAACATCTACACTATACAGACAAGGAGGCTATCCTGCAGACAGCTAAAGAGAAGGGGCCAATTACAGCGGGTAATCATAAAGTTCACATTTTCCAGGACTTTAGTAAGCAATTACAGCTGAGAAGGCAAATTTTTAATGAGATCAAGGGTCGTCTCTATAAAATGGGCTGGTCATCTGCACTTTTATATCCAGCCAAGTTGAAGACTGATCGACCGGGAGGTACACCATGGTTCTTCTCTTGCCCTAGGGTAGCAATGAGGTGGTTTGATTCTGTACTTAAGAAGGGAGAGAGTGGCTGCTCACCACAATGGCAGGAGGTCGAGGATCACTGAAAAAGCTGTGGCCGAGTGATATGGCTAGAGATCTTATTTCTGAGTGTGGCTGGTTTGTTGGGAGTGCTGGGAGCACAGGTCCTCTTATTTTCTTAATTTTATATGTTCCTGGGTCTGTGCAAACTTTCAAACATCCGTGAGGGTCCTGGCACCTATGCAGCAAGAAGGAGAGGGTACCGCCATTTTGTACATTAAATCTGACCACAACAGCTAAGTCTTCTTCATTTATATTAGTTATTTTGTTTTAACAGACCTGTGGGACGAGTAACTTTGCAGAGGAGACTTGCAGTAGCCATGCTTTGAGTTTGCTTATTTTATAAAATGACTTTGCACACCTATGAGGACAAATAGACTGTATCATGGACTTTAAATTTTATTTTTATGCAATGCTTTTGGATATCTATTTATGCAGTTTCTTAATAACTCTGATGCCTGATTGTGAGTGGCATTGTTTAATGAGTGCAGGTTATTCCTAAATTTGAACATCATTGTTCACCAAATGTTTGCAGGGGTTACTACTCTGGGCTTTTTTGTGCCCACGGGGGATTAACTTTTACACTTTTGGGATTTTTTTTTTGCATTAAACAAGGGGGGGAACTTAGGTGTGGCATGGAATGGGATTTCACACTGCGACTGGCAACTCTTGCTGTACAGGTTGGTTGTCTTTTGGGAACCCTTTGGTGCCACCCTGAGAGGGTAATATTGAGTTGGAGGGTACTTAATTTTGAAATGAGATGAGGGAAGCTCTATGTCAGTGTTGTGTTATATGTACAAGAGGTGGGTAGAGTTGCTTTTACATTAGAAGATTATGGCTGATCTGGTTTCTATAGCATCCTGGAATATTAATGGATTGAAGTCACTTCCCAAGAGGAGGAGGGTCATGACAGAGACTAGATGTGCTAAATGGCAGGCTGTGTTACTGCAAGAGATGCATATGTCCAGAATGGAGGCATCTAAAACTGAGGCCTTTATGGGGGGATTATGGATCTCTGCTAATTTTTCTTCTAAGGCCCGAGGAGCATCCATATGGCTACCTAAGGGTCCTCACTTTAAGGTACTGGATACTAAATTCGATCCTCATGGTAGATTCGCCTTTGCTAGAGTTTTGTTACCGAAGTGGGTATGTATAATGTAGGATCAGTTTATGCCCCCAATATAGATGACCCTGAATTTTTTTAGAGACTTTCCCTAGATCCGGTTGGCTGGCAGAGCTCTTAGGTTTTGGGAGGCGACTTCAACTGTGTGTTGGACACTATGTTAGACAGATCCAATCCTGCACCTGTGTCTTTGACAAAAAGCGCTCCGGCACTAGCAGTTCTGATGTGGGAGGTTGGCCTAACTGATGCCTGGAGGCACTTGTTTCCATCCGGCAGAGACTATAGTTTCTATTCTATGCCCACCAGTCCTATACCTGTCTAGACAAGGTGCTGGTCAGTTCTGACCTCTTGTCAGTAGTGATGGGAGCTGATTAATCCCCAATATTGATATTGGATCGTGCAGTGGTATCCGTGGTTTTTAGGGTGGGGAGCCTAAATTTGGGGTGTAAAGCCTGGAGGCTGGATCCACTTCTATTGAAGGATAAGACCTACATAGAATATATTAAAGCACACATTGCTGAGTTCCTCTCCTTTAACAGGAAGGGGGATACCACCAATTCAGCTAGATGGGAGGCTTTGAAGGCCTTTATTAGAGGGCATACTATCACCTATGCAAAACACGAGGCCAAAACTAGATTTGAGGCCCTCAAAGAACTAAGATCCCAGATTGAACAGGTGGAATGAGCCCATAGATTAAAACCTGAGCAAATTACTCTCAAGCATTTGCAGAAATTGAAATGGTGATACCACTCTATTTGTGGGGCTAGAATGGAGAGGGCTAGTCTACTTTCCCGGGCTGTCCAGTATTTTGATGGGGACCAAGTGGGGAAACTGCTCTGCTAGCAGTTGCGTAGAAAAGAGGGGGAGAGGGCAATGACTCAAGTACATTCTTCCAAGGGTGACCTGGTGGATAGTCCACAGGAGGTAACTCAGGCCTTTGAAGATTTTTATAAAGAATTATACACATCTGAGATTTCACCATCTCCTGTACAGAGAGCTACTTTTCTGAACAAAGGGGCCCTGGGATCTATCTCAGAAACACAATCCAACTTACTTGAGGTCTCAATTTCAGGGGAGGAGATCAGGATAACTATTAGAAAGCTCAAAGGTGGAAAGGCTCCAGGGCCTGATGGCCTTCCTATCGACTTTTATAAGTGCTGTCAAGATATACTTTTGGAACCTCTGGTGGATATGCTGGAGGAAAGTTGTACAGTGGGGATGTTGCCCCCTCCACTCGGTTGGCAGTCATTACGGTGCTCCCAAAGCCCGGGAAAGACCTCGGTTGGTGTTCTTCCTATAGGCCTATCTCGCTCCTAAATGCTGATTATAAAATTTTGGTGAAGGTTCTGGCCTCCAGGTTGGAGCCTTTATTGCCGGGTTTGGTACACCCTGACCAAGCTGGGTTTGTGAGGGGAAGGTATGGGAAATATAATGTTAGAAAATCTCTGAACATCGCCCACCAGTGGGAGAAAACTAAACTTAAACATGGGGCGGCCATTTTGGCATTGGATGTGGAGAAGGCCTTTAACCAAGTGGAGTGGGGGTATCTGTTTGCCACTTTAACTAAATTGGGGTTCGGGCAATATTTTATGTCCTGGATAAAGACTCTGTATAAGGACCCTATGGCCCAAGTACTAGTGAATGGGAGCCTGACTTCGAGTTTTATTCTGAGCAGGGGAACCAAACAGGGGTGCCCTCTCTTCCCTTTATTGTATGTTTTATCTATGGAACCTTTAGTGGGGTGTATATGGTCTGATTGGAAGATTCAGGGATTTAGACATAAGGACACCGAATATAAATTGGCCATGTATGCTGATGATCTCCTTTTGTATTTGCAGTCCCCTCATGAAGATCTTAATAAGGTCCACTGGGTCCTAACAGAATACGTCCTAATATCAGGCCATAAAATTAATTGGACCAAGAGTGAGGTCCTCCCCATCTTTAAATTACATAGGAACACCTTACTTCAACATTTGAATGGACTGCAAATGGTTCCCCACCTTAAATACCTAGGGATTTTAATTTCTGGAAAAGCTCGTACTTTATATGGGTTAAATTATAGGCCCTTTATGAAAACACTCTCTTCAGACTGTGAGAGATGGACAACACTTCCAATCTCCCTTATGGGTAGAGTCCGAGTGATCACCATGATGATTCTGCCCAGGCTGTTATATTTATATCAATCTCTCCCAATCAGACTTCTGAAATGCCACTTTCAGAGATTGGATGCAGTTATACATAGGGTTTTTAGAGGGGCAAAACATCCAGAGTAAAGAGAACAATATTGCACATGCCACCCCATCTGGGGGGGCTTGGCCTGCCTAATTTTAGAATTTACCATCAGGCCGCTCAGCTTGCTGCTATCCCAGTGGGATGGGAGGATTTGAATAATAGCTGGTTAGAACTTGAGGGGCTGGGTTCAGGGGCTTACCTCAAAGGGGGGGTCCTGGTGGAGGTGCCATGGTCCAGAGTGATGCCTGAACACCCCATTCCTTTTACTTCAGCAACCATTGAGGCTTTGTCAGGTGCCCACCACCAGATAGGTAGGGCAATAGTTCCTACTAAAGTGACCCTTATTGCAGGAGTGGTTCAACTCAAATTTGCATCCACTGAGGCAATGGCTGACAAACTTGAGGGATTGGGCAGATAGAGGATTAAGATGGGTCCATCAGCTCTACGTGGGGGACAGTATGATTCCCTTTGCCTATCTGAGGGACCAGTGGAATATACAGGAAGGGGATTTCTTTATTTATTTCTGACTATGGCATATTTTGGGTGCTGAATTGTCCCTGGGTACTGGTTGGTTGGGCCCCTCTTTCCTCTTTGGAGGAAGAACTGTACTACCCTCAGCCAGGGGCTGGTTTGTTAGTCACCTATTACTGTTGTATCAATGGAGGTGACCTCAGGGCAGTAAACAATATGATTGGGAAATGGAAGACTGACTTGGGGATCCCGTTCAGTGAGCAGTTATGGAAAAGGGCATCTAAACATATGGTAACTTGTTCAAGGAGTAATAAACTTCGGCAGGTGCAGTATTATTTTCTCCATCAGGCCTACTATACTCCTGTAAACTTAAGCTCTTTGACCCAAACAAATTGGGTGAATGTCCCAAATGTCAGTCAGCTGCAGCAAATTTTCTGCATATGGCTTTAGTCTGCCCAAAAATCATGCCCTTTTGGGTGGGTATGCATGATATCATGGCAAAGGTGTTGGGTTTCTCCCCACCGAATACCCCTGTTGAATTTATGTTGGGTGCTGAATCCGAGCACCTGGGTATGCCCGGTCATGAAACTTTGTGGTCACTGGCCCTAGTGAATGCTCGCAAGACAATTGCACAAAACTGGCTGGCCCATAACCCTCTTAGTGTAAAGCAGTGGGCTAATAACTTGAAGCAGTGTCTGTCCATAGAAAGGGCCCAGTTAACTGCATTGGGTCAAGTGGAAGTGTTCCATCAACTATGGGGTCCCCTGTTGGTAGCAGCCGAGGCTGATATTTTTCCTTTATGAAATGTAAAGCACTCTATAGCACTTTACTTACCAGGGGTTGATTTGAGTAGATTTGAGAAGTATTTATGCTTGGCTGCTGTATAAGTGAAATAATTCAACAAGATTACCTCTTGTGCGGTGTGTGTGAAGGCAATATTGATGATGTAACTTTCCCTTTTGTCTCAATAAAAAATATGTTGACAAAAAAAAGCTGTCCAATCCCTGATTGAATACCTCACCACACTCCCACACATTGCAGAGCAGCTTATCTTATGTGACCTCAACATCAACTGGCTGGGTACCCCTACCTCCAACATCAGGGACTGCTGCTTTAGATATTACACAACTAGTTACCTCACCCACTAGATTCAACCAGTCAAGTGGCTCCGGCACCCTCCTTGATGTAATTCTGTCCAACTGCCCCCACAAAATCAGTGACATCAATGTACTGCCAGACTCTCTTAGTGACCACTCACCTGTCCTATGTCACTGGTCATCCCCCACACCAAAATAAATGTCCCAGGTCACCTTCCACCAGCGCTTTTTCCCTGGGGTCTCAGAAAATTAAAAATGCACCTAGCCCAGCTTGATTGGTCCCCTATCTGACTTGCAACAAATATTGAATCTGCCCTAGCCTACTTCTCCAGTGCTTTCAGCAAGGTCTGTGACCTTTATGCCCCCCAGACCAGGGCCTGCAACAAAAAACAGAATGCCTCATGGATCTCCCTATCCCTTATCCATAAATTGAAGCTAAGAGACAATCTCTGGCATATTGCTGTTGCCTCTGGCAAACTGGCTGACAGACAAGCCTATAATGCAGTGTGTAATCGGTGCACCTGGGCCATAAGGCAGGCTAAGGACAATTATTATCAAACCTCACTTGTATCCACTTGGGGCTCATCTCATGCCTTCTAGGACAATATGAAGGAGCTAAATGGAAAGTCCCACCCCCCATCTGAAATTGCCATAAACGGTACCATTACCTCTGATCCTCCCCAGGCTTTCTCAGATCTTAGCTCAGTCCTTCCCAACCACTTCTTCAACCCTATCCCAGCCACCACCCCTCCCACCCTGGATCACCCCCCTTTCTACCCTCACACCATATCCCTCCTTGATGCCAGGCCTCACCTACAAAAAGTCCTAGCCAGCAATAACCCCAGCTATGATCCCCTGGACTCCAGGATCCTCCGACTAGTCTTGGACACAGTGCTTATCCTGCTAACTGACCTCATAAACTGGTGTCTATGTTTGGGCCAGTTCCCTAGTGCCTGGAAAACTGCTGAAATCACCCCAATCCATAAGAGGGGGGATAGGACCTCCCCTAGTAACTTCAGGCATATCTCCATTCTCCTCCCACTCTCCAAAGCACTTGAAAAAATAGTGGCCTCACAGCTCTCTGAGTACCTAGCCAATTATGACCTGCTGTGTCCAGAACAGCACGGTTTCCATCCTGGGCATAGCACCACTACAGCCCTCCTGGAATTCTCCCACCTCCTCCACTTGGCTCTTGACTCCAGTCACCTCGTGGGAGCTGTGTTCATTGACCTCTCCAAGGCCATTGACACTGTCTGTCACCCCCTCCTACTTGACCCCCTCCATCAACTTGGCTTCTCCCCTGGCCCCCTCGCTTAGTTCACCGGTTACCTATCCAACCAATCCCAGTGTGTAAAGGTTAATGGTACCCTATCCAACTCCTATCCCATTCATTCTGGGGTCCCCCAGGGTTCCATCCTGGGCCCTGTTATATCCAGCATCTTTCTCAACACCCTCCCCAGTGCCTGCTCTGGCAGTATACTCCTCTATGCCGATGATGCTGTCCTTATTGCCTCCCATCCTGACCCCGCTTCACTACAGGAATCCCTACAACTTACATTTAGCCAAGCTGAAAAGTGATTCCTTGACCACCGGCTGGTTAGCAACCTCAAGAAGACAAAATCCATGCTCCTTTCTCACCACCAGAACAAGGCCAAAAATACCCCTCTCTGCATTCTCCCCAGTAATCCACACCCTCTTGAACAGATGTCATCCTACAAATACCTGGGCATCACCTTTGACTCAGCACTTACCTTCCACACCCACATCACTACCTTGTCCTCAGCAATAAATTCTCAGATTGGCCTCCTCTATCGACATAAAGCTTGCATCCCCCAAACCGCCCTCCAGCTGGCCATCAATACCTCTGTCCTGTCCTTAGTAGACTACGGCCTACCTATTTATGCTGTGGTTGACAATTACATCCTCACTAAAATTCAGACCTCAGTAAATAAGGCATGCAGGCTCTTGACTGGCACACCCCACTGGACTCATACCTGCCTGCTTTATTCAACTGCCAACCTACTCACCTTCAATGAATGCCTGCACTACCAAATCTGCCTACTTGCCAAAAAATCCCTGCTAGACCTATCACCCCCAGAAGTTGCCACACCTCTGCAGTGTGCATTCCCAGTTGTTTCCACCCAGAGTGCAGTCAATTCCACCCTCCAGGTGCCCCATACCAAGACCTCATTAGCCCAAAGGTCCTTCCATTACCGTGCCCCCACATGGTTCAACTCTCTCCCACCCTCCATCACGAATCTCACCAAACTTGGCCCCTTCAAAGCTGCCCTCCAGAATTTCCTCTTAGATGCCTGAAGCTGTAACTGCTGCTAATTTACTATGATGGTATGATATCTGCACATCACCCTTCTAGCCTGACAATGTCCGGTTGACTGCTATTCTACAAAACTGCCTGACAATATCCTGTGGACTGCTACTCTATATAAATAGTATCTACTGTATGCAACAATGTCTATTATTCCTTGTGATAATGTGTTCTTATTGTTATATGTATCTTGCACCTGTATATTAACTCTGTTGTAACTCACACTGTTTCTCTTGTCTGCCCTCCCTGTGATGAGGTGCCTTTGTAAATGAGTCCTTGACTCAAAGGTTGTAAATCTGATTCTTAAATAAATACATAAATAAAATAAAATAAAAACATACCAGGTAACGAGGTATTCCATGGTACTACTTGGTACACCACTCGGCGTACCGTCAGTTCCGAGAAACACTACGTTACTGTTAAACTTTTCTGCAGCAAGCACTGTATGCATAGTTTAAGTCAGTACCAGTAAAAGTAACACCCCACTGAAAATGAGATACTGTATCTTAGCCAGGCTAACATGTATCAGTACATTGTAGAAGTGGGTAAAATTAGGACCCCTCTGAAAATGAGATCCCACATCTCATCAAAGCAATCTTGTGTCAGTACATTGCCAAAATGGATAAAAGCATGACCCACCGAATATGACATACTGCATCTCAGACAGGCTATCTGGCTGTGTCAGTACATTGTAACAACTATATAATACCATCAAGAGGTTCTGGAGACATGTGAACATTGAGGGCAAAGCTTGAAAAAGTTCAACATTTTTCCAGAGCCTCTGTGATATGTTGCAGGTGAGTTTTACCATTTAAAATAAATAAAAAGAGACTTAACATTTGTTATAGTGATTTTACTGACAGGCATAATGAAGTCAAGTTGTGTACATGTATTGATATAAGCATACAGGAAAATGTACAGGAGTTTTGTCCCAGTTTTACATGGAAAATACAGGGAAAAGGAGGGTGCTCTACAGGGAAATACTTTGCTCAATTGGGGAACACTGCAGTTGGCACTGCTATCATTCTTTGTAATTCCCTAGAATGCCCCTTACAACCTCTGAAAACCCTTAAAAGATTAGCTGCCTAACATTTATTAACCCTTCCTTCAAGTATAAAACCATGAGAGTTCCAATTGCAACATAGTCAGCCATGTCATGGTAGCACTGACATGACTACATATGCACCATACTCACATATGCATAGTTTAAGTCAGCACCAGTAAATGTAAGACCCCACTGAAAATGAGTTACTGCATCTTAGCCAGGCTAATGTGTATCAGTACATTGTAGAAGTGGGTAAAATTAGAGCCCCTCTGAAAATGAGATCCTGCATCTCATCAAAGCTATCCTGTGTCAGTACATTGTCAAAATGGATAAAAGTATGACCCACTGAATATGACATACTGCATCTCAGCCAGGCTATCAGGCTGTGTCAGTACATTGTAACAATGATATAATACAATCAAGAGGTTCTGGAGACATGTGAACATTGAGAGCAAAGCTTGAGAGATTGCAGCATTTTTCCAGAGCCTCTGTGATATGTTGCAGGTGAGTTTTACCATTTAAAATAAATAAAAAGAGCCTTAACATTTGGTATAGTGATTTTACTGACAGGCATAATGAAGTCAGTTGTGTACATGTATTGATTTTAGCATACAGAAAAATGTACAGGAGTTTTGTCCCAGTTTTACATGGAAAATACAGGGAAAAAGAGGGTGCCCTACTGGGAAATGCTTTGTTCAATCTGGGAACACTGCAGTTGACAACGCTATCATTCTTTGTAATTCCCTAGTTTGCCCCTTGCAACCTCTGAAAATCCTTAAAACATTAGCTGCCTAGCATTTAAAACTCTTCCTACATCCAATGCCACTAATTAGGTCCAGAAAGGGTTAACATAAATCAACTATTCAGAGGAAATTCTGTAAATCATTACCACACACAAACACACACACACACACACACACACACACACACACACTGGGAGAGTTGTCTAAGACTGTAATTTGACACTACTCTGCAGTTAGATGCTGTTATCTGTTGAAAGTCATGTCAGTAAATTATTAGTCTCCAAAGATAGCAAGTCACATTGCAATAAAAAAAGGCTGAGAAAACAGTGTTGGAATATTCTACTCAACAGCCCTCTTGCATTAGGTGTAAAAATGTTGTTTACCAAGTTGTATTCAAAAGAAAACATGTTTCTTGTACTCACTGAAGCACTGCAAGGTTGGGGAGGAGAGGTGATTGTCCAGAACATTTGTTTCTTAATCCCTAGGCTGCCGAAAGAACTAAAATGAATCTATTTGACTGAGCCCTGTACAGATGTTTGGTCTGCAGCACTGCAAGGGTTAAATTGAAGGGCTGCAAAGATGTGGAAGGATCATTTGAAAACTCCAAAGGAAGTGTTTCACAGTCTGAATCTGGTAGCTAATTTCTACAGCTGATGCAAGAGGGCTGCAGGGTTCACCTACCAGCAGTCCTAAAAAAGGAAAACAATGAACTCCTTCAAGCAAGATGAAATAAGACAGATTTCTTAAGGCATTTGTGCATGTTCTGTTTTTGCATGGAGATTTTGAAAATCTAAAGTGGAACACGTAAGCACTTTATTTAAATTGTGGACTAAAAAAAGTAACAGAGCCTAAAACACATCTGGTCTGATTTTCTGTCTCTGATCAGTCAGTACAATGCTAGGCACAGTATGCACAGCCCCTATTGTAACATTCCTATGGATTATAAAAATGGTCTGGAGCACTTGTATACTGTACTGCAATGCTGAAGTAATGAAAAAAATATAGCCATTGTCAAACATATTATTGCTGAAACTTCATAAACACTGTGTGTTGAGGGGAAGATACCATCAGAAATCCCACATGGTGCTTTGCAGCAAAAGCAGCTTTGCTTTGTTTCATGCTTTTCAACACTGATAGGAGGTGTAGTTATCTCACTGTAACTCACACTCTGTTGTTATTGCTTATTATGAACTGGATAGAAGAAATAGTGGACGCTCAATTGTTGACAGCATTCGCTACCCATGCTGACATTGAACCATAAAAGCACAGGTAGAAAAAAGTTCCTGCCAACAGTTTTTTCTTTACTTAACATCATAGTACTCTGCCTTAGATACCTTTACCAGTTCCTATAACAGCATTACCTACTGGCCACAGCATGAAATTACTTAACTTTTTTTAATGATGTATTCTTGAACCTTAAAACAATGGTAATAAATATTTAAAAAACACTTTTTTATTTTCCTTTTTTTATTAATACCTTATTAATACACAGATGGAGTCAGTTCATAATCACAATAGTACACTCCAGTTTCATAGGATATCATCACTTCTTGGGTGCATACGGCACTTGGCCTCACCACGTGTCTCACAATGCACCTGGGGTGTGGCAATATCCTATGATAAAACATGCCCTGTCATGTATTATTGCCTTATTATAAAATGGGCAGGAACATCCCATAAACATCACTGGCTAAAACCAGTCAGCTGACCATGCTTTAATATAGCACAGTGCATGATCATCCTGGCATTTGTCCACTTCACATATTAATATGCTATCATAGAATGTTGACTAACTTTCTGACAGCCATTTTTTTTGCTTTGCAAAAACAGCCCTACACAAGACAGCAATGACTTTAGTAGCTTTTCATTTACTGTCCCTCAACTACACCAGTATATCTCTCTTGGTCTTTTACTTCTTTCTACAGCCATTATAACATCTGGAAAAAAAGGTATGTTTGCAGATGGGGAGTGTAGCTGATTTGGACATGGTGACCGGTGTGCAACAGCATTTCCTAATTCATAAAATAAACTCCCCAATGCAGGCAGTCAGCAGTCTCAGCCAGTATAACCTAGAGGTTAGAGTAACAAGCTGTGAACGGGCTTGGTACATGCAGCAGACTGGGGTTTGACTCCCACAACCTCCACTTACGTACTCTGTGACACTGACCAAGTCCCTTAACCTCCCCAGTGCTCCCAGGTTACCCCTGAAAACAGGCACTTGTGCCTACTGTAGTGGGTCTTACCCATTTACCAAAGACTAAAATAAAAATAAATTAAAATATAAATATTGTGATTCTAAGAACAGTCATCTCTACTGTCAGCTACTTGCAGTTTGCACCCCTTGACTCCTGCTCACAGTTAAAATTCAGAATGCCTCATATTTAAAATAAATCTCTTACTATAATGCCAGATTGAACAACTTGAAGCAGTGCAGGAGAGCAGCTGCTAAAGCAAATAAAATGCTTGGGTGTATAGCTAGGGGGATAACTTCCAGGAGCAGGGAGGTAATACTTCCCCTGTACAACTCACTGGTGAGGCCGCACATGGAAAATTATGTGCATTTCTGGTATCCTTGCATTAAGATGGACATCACACTGCTAGAGAGAGTCCAGAGAAGAATGACAAAGATGATCAGTGGCCTGCGCAAATGTCATATGAGGACAGACTTAGAAAGCTGAACATGTACTTCCTGGAGGACAGGAGGGATAGGGGAGGTATGATAGAGGCCTTCAAATATCTGAAGGGAATAAATAGGGTAAAAAATGGAAGGACTGATCAAAGTGAAGGGGAAGGGGACTATGAGAGGCCGTAGTCTAACACTGGTAGGAGGACAGTACAGAGGGGAGATGAGGGAACATTATTTCACAAAGAGGGTGGTGGCACCCTGGAATGCGCTTACAGATGAGCTAATAAAAATGGAAACTGTAGGAGGTTTCAAGAGGGGTTGGGACAGATACAGGGGCATGGTACAGGTTGGAAGTAGGCAGAACAACAGGGGTATGTGGGGAGGGGAGAGTGGGAGCGATGGGTTAAGAAAGGGAGGTACAACAGCTACTGTTCCTGTGTTTGAGCAGATGAGATAGACTGATAGACCTAATCTGCTGGCAACTGTGTATGTATGTATGTATGTAATGTATGTAATATATGTATGTATGTATGTTTTAATTTATTTATTTATCAAACTCTAGGATTACAAATACCTTTGAGCGGGAACTGCTCATTTACTAAGGTTCCACGTCAGAGGATGGAGGGTAAACTTACATACAAAGGTAGACAAGGATAACAGACTTCAAAACAGGCAAAGGCTAGACTTAAGGATACATTCCTACTTGAAGGGAAGCAACATCAGCAAGAAACTGCCAGTAACAGGTGAAATAATGTGAGGAGTGGAGTTAGAGAGGGTAGGTTAAAGGAGTACCAAAAGTCGCAGGCAGGCTGAGGAGCCATTGTCTAAGGGAAGGGGGGAAGAATGGATGTGAGCCTGATAGTAGTAGGAGGGTGACCACGTCCAATAAGTGCCAGAGGAAGAGGGGGTGGACATGAAGAGGAGGCACAGGGAGAGAGGGAGGGATGTATGTATATATGTATGTATGTAATGTATTTTATTTATTTTTATATTAAGAAGTAATCAAAATTACAACCCTTTGAGTCAGGGACTCGTTTACAAAGGCTCCTCGTCAGGAACACAAATACATTAATAGCAAGCAACAGAAAACAAAGTAAATGAGCTCAAATAAAAGCAGTCAAAATTAAGGGCTGGTTACAAAGACCCCACGTCAAGGTAAATTAGCAATAATAAACATACATAAACAATAATGTGGGCTATAATGAGTCAAATGAAGGACAGAGTCAAATATAGGCAGACTGAGAGGAGTAAAGGCAGAAGAAAACTCAGCCAGGGCAGTCACAGTGGCAGGAGGAGAGGAGGTGGTTCTTGAGAGCAGTTTTAAAAGACCCCAATCTTGGTAGGGAGGCGATAGCAACAGGTAGAGAATTGTACCAGGAAGGGGCATGGTAACAGAATGACCTCTGTGCAAGGGAGGTACTAACTCTGGGGACTTGCAGAGGGGATGTATGTAGATATAAGTATGTAATGCACTGTATGTATGTATGTACTGCATGTATGTAATGTAATGTATGTATGTATGCATGCATGTATGTATGTAATGCTGATCAGTGAGAGCCCTCTATCATTGTCTCTTTCTCCACACTCCAGGGAAGCTGTTATCCTGTTCATCCATTGTCTATGTGCCTTAATTTAAAAATCTCTCAGACCCTGCACTATATTATTGAAAGTAGGTAAAAAGTATGTACATTTTGCACACCGCCTTAGCCACTGGGTGCTATCCACCTGCACTCCCCTTCCAATGAACTACTTCCTTTTGTCCTGTTTTTATAGAACTTTTGTAGAACTTCACACATTGGGATTTACCAATTTTAAAATATTTTATCTTTTACTCTTTTTTTTTCCCTCCTGCCACCCCTGGCTGGCCACTCCTTCAGGTCTCTCAATGTCTTGGCTCGTGCGCTGTCCCTCATCCCCGGCTACTGCTCACCTCAAATCATGACCCCCCCCTGGTAACCCGGCGTATCCCTTCGCCAGATAGATCCCTCTCCTCTGAGGGGTAAGGCGCTGGTGGAGGTGGACCAGCACATCTGTATTGGCCCGGGGGTGTCACTGAGGTGGTGGTGTCAGTTAGGAGGCCTGGCAGCAGTCAGGGGACCGAAGAGACCATCATCCAGTCAACCAGGGCAGTTTTCTGGTTTTCTCCCCGGGAGTGGCATGCCACTGACGTCAAGGTGCACGCTGATGTCCGTCACTCCCCCAGTGCTTCCATCTCAGGTGTCTGCACTGTGCTCCTGGTCTCCACGAGGTGCATCCCAACCCTCCCCCCAGAGAAGGTGAGCCATCCTGAGACACTCCTTTCCTTCTCCCTGGCCGGCCTTCCAGTGACCCGAGTCCATTCCCAAACCCGGGTCGCAGGCGTCTCAAGCGGAAATCCAACCGCTGCGCTGAAGAGCCAGTGGTTCTTACTCTTTTTTAATCATAGACAGGTGCACAGTGTTTCACTTGTTTCCTTTTATCAAAAGTTCAGTTTGTTTTTGAATATCATAAAGTTTTGTACTTTACCACATATATTTGGGTTGTGTTTCTTTTTCGTTTTCCTCCACCATGTCTGATTTCTCACAATGATGTTTTTACTTGCTGAAGCTTCTTGGCGCAATTGCCTATTCCACTCGCTACCTGAAGTCTTGAAGCAGTAAAGAGCAGGGAGAAGAAGCAATGGTGTGGGCAAGTGCTCATAGCACCAGATTTAAGAATAATAGAGCTTCCTAGGCACCTCCCTGCACCGCAAAAAAGAAAGGAAACAGCACTCTTGATTTCAGGCAAAAATAAGTGATGGCACATATCTGCACTTTATTAAAAAGACTTCAGGTAGAGAGTGTAAAAACAGGAAAAAAGGAAGCAGTTCATTGGAAGGGGAGTGCAGGTGGATAGCACCCAGAGGCTAAGGCGGTGTGCAAAATGTACATTGAATTTCCCTGCCACAATTGCACCCCAAAACCTCTAAAAAGTCCAATTGTTTAAAAGGGAATGAGCAACACAAACATTTGTTTTTTGTAATTTTGAATTCTAGGTAAAAAGCATCCTTGCAGTCATGACTCCATGTGAGCAAGATGTCGGCAGGCAGGTGAGCGAGCAGCTGTGCAAGTGGCCAGCATGCGAATGGAAGTCTGTACTCTTTGTACTCACAACAGATCTACAGGTACTAATATCATTTCCTGAGAAAAACCTAAGTGCTGCTTCTGAAGATCATTTGGTTGGTGGGCAGGTGGGCAGAGTGGTGAACTACAAAACTACAACTACAGAAGGTACATTAGGTCAAGGACCCTAAATCAAAGCAGCAATCTGAATGTAGTCCCAGTAGGTGGAAGGACTAGTTTATTGAAACACCACATATTTATATCAACGTTTCACATGGATAGATGTATTTTACTATTTAAACCCATTTTAAAAACATAAACTCATTTTATAAGTGCAAAAAAGCACTCTGGATGTGTGCATTGGGCTCAGATAACCTCACCTCCAGGGATTGAAGGCACTCGGCCTGCAGCACTGTGCCTCACTATGCCCCTGGGCATGAGGTTATTTCAGCCAATGCATACCCCCATCATGTCTTATTGCTTACAGCACACATGCCAGTTACTCGTTTTGTTTTTTTTTTTTTTTTTGTGGCACAAAAAACAACTAGAAAATATTTTTTTTTTGTGATCTTAATAGAATTCTGCACAATTCAGCAAAAAAAAGAGATTTTAAAATAGCCAAACTGTGGGAGACAAACTAACTGTCATCAGGAGACTGCACCGCAACACCCAATAGTGAGGAGATGAGGCAACTCATTGCACTGCCACTTATTTATAGTGTCCCTTTTGTTGCCAAGCAACCAGAAGACACAGTGGGTTGGTGAGGCTGGACCACTGGCACAGTTCATTTAAGCAATAATGCATGACAGGGTGTGTATCATTATGGAATAACGTCACACTTCAGGTGGATTGAAGCAGAGTGCATTTAACATCTGAGAAGAGATGTTATTCCACACAACAAACACATGTGCAGTGTATTATTACTGTTATTATAATATGGCTCATTTTTATATAAAATAAAAAAAAATACATGTTTTAACAGTTTTAAGCTGTTTATTGTCTGTGGCAGCATATTTTAAAAGAAATAAGTTCCTGTTTATTTCTCCACTAGGTAGTGCAGTGCCTTACTTTGTTGCTTGTCTGTGTCTCTCTTGCCCCCCATTGGCTGGGCGTGTTTCTTTAGCGCCCCGCTCCCCAATTCAACAAAAGTCATTGTTTTATTCCTGAAGGAGCTTGTTTCATTTTTATGTTAAAAAGAACTGAAAAGTCCTGAGTGACTGAAGAAAAACAAAGACGTTGATCGGGAGGTAGCTCATGCGAACAGATATGCTAAAAGCAAAACTGAGTGAGAGCTGAGTGGCCTTGCTTTTCCCTTTCTCCACTCTGCTTCAGGAGTGCATCAGGTGCTTGACTGTTTTTAATATGGTAGCGGTATTCTATTTAAATAAGTCATGTTGCAAAAAAGTCATTTTAAAAATTAAAGTTGTCCGTTTGCAGAGCGAGAGACTAGTATTCAACATGGAGAGCCATGCACTGTGCTTTTCATTAATTACTTGCTCGTTCATGGCTTCATTTTACTTTTTTATGTTTGAATTGTGAAAAATGTCGGGGACAGAAGTCATGCTTATGTGGATTATGTGTGGCCTCAACAGCTATGGTAAAACAATTGAATGTAGATTAAGTCTGTGGGGACAGCCTTGAGTGGTGATTTCAAACGTGTTCTGTTTATGTGATTCGGTTATCTCTGTGCCTGCCCTAGAAACAGTGATGTCATTGTCAGATAACTTCACTGTTTCTAAGGCTTGGTGGCCAATCAGAATGCTAGAATATTTCTTGCTGCAGTATGATTATTACTGAATTTATTGAAAGCTGGTAACCAGGAAAGGCATGCTGAGCCAAGGCTCATTTCCAGGTGCAATCTGGTGGAAGGGGCACAGGAACAACAATACATTCAAATGTACAATAAGATAAATATGAACAATAGCATTGTACCAGCAATATGAACAACCACAAGACAATATATTGTATATAATGGGAGGGTTATGGACAATAGGAGCAGTAAAGATTTCAGTAGGCTAGATACACAGTGGGAAATTTTCAAGGTGTGCAGTGACTCTGTACTGGTAAAAAATACAGTAATATATACAACAGCTGAGCTAGAGTTAGGAAAGGGTGAAGGAAGAATACTTAGGAATTACTTGACTCAAGGCAGGCTTGGAAGCCAGGAGCTCAGTTTTCAAACAGCCCTTAGAGTGACGAAAGATCACTCTAGGGCTGCAGTGGACTTCCAGTGCAACAGGAATCCTGTGCCTAGTTTTATAAAAGGGGGGGTCCTAGTGCCAAAAATCCAGGAGCCGCCATAGCTGCCAGTTAGTGCCAAACATATGGAGCACCTGCAGGTATGGCCACAACGAACAGTTCCTCCACCTCATGCAACACAAAAGGGATCAGGATGGTTGGGGTAAGTCTGCTGGACAGAAGGGAACCAGGGGCAGAAGTGGCACAGAGGTGCCATTGGGGAAAGTCAGTGATACAGTTGGACATGAGAGGGAGTGATGTGGCATCTGGTGGGTAGTGTCATTCTCATATGCATACAGTTGATGGGATGGGATGGAACCACCTTAGGAGGTTCCAAGGACAGAAACTGACATGGCACCAGGTGGGCACAGCCCTGGCAGCTGCTATATAGGTGGCCACCTATGGGGCAGCTTTCAGGGCTGTGGCCACCTGATGCAATGTCAGTTTCTATTCCTGGAACCCTCCAATGTGGTTCCATCCCATCAGCTGCATGCATATGTAAACAGCACCCATGTGGGGTGCCACATCACTCCCTCTTATGCCCAGCTGTCTCCCTGACTGCTGCTATGACTCTTCTATGCCCCTTCTGCCCCCAGAAGCCCACTTTCATACTCTGACCCCCTTCATCACAGTGTGTGGCACTGGCACAGGTACCTTGCACCACTTCCTGGCTGGTTTAAGTGGAGCCCCATTCTGCATCCATAGCGGGGCTTGCAAATTAGCAGAAAAGGGGATGTTGCAGCCACATCATGGCAGAAGCAGCCTTGCGACCTGGCACAAGAGTGCTTTTGCCACAAGGGTGACACAGGGTGGCTTGAGTGCAGGGCATCCAATTTTGAAGCAGCTTGTGTTTGAAAATCAGGATTGCTGCAAAGTTTGATACAAGGTGCCATTTGCATCATGCACCTTTGGTGCAGGCACTTTACATCAAACTATATCATTTGAAAATTGAGCCCCACTAGTATAAAATAATAATAGGAGCAAAGAGGCAACAAACATCCCACCAAGCAAGGATGAGGACATGGAACAGACTAGCTAGGGCCAGGGCCAGGGCAAGACAGAACAAAATGTAGCTTGAGTGGCTGTCTGAGTGAATGATGCTGGTAGTAAAGTTCTCTGTCAACTGGAAGAATTGTGTGCAGTTCCAGAATTCCATTCTATGGCCAGTTGGGGCCCAGAGTACATAAAAAAGTGAGCAGATTGACTCTCAGTGAGGGTGAGCCAGTTGCCTGGTTCATTCCACTGGGGTGTCAAACAGATGAGGCATACTGAAGAGTCCTGGTAGGATGAAACATGTGTTTATGTCTTCTGTTGGCACCCTTTGCAAACTGTGTGAGAGGCCTTTCGGCACCATGCATTTCTGCTTAAAGTGGAGCCAGCATAATATTCTGTGGTGATTTGCATATGCAGCCCATGATGCTCTGCATTATAGGGACATGTGTGATTTTGTATTCAGTTGCCTGACATTCACATATCCATGAGGGCCAATTACTACAGATAGCATTACCATCAGCTTTGAAGCCAGTCACCCCAGCCCCCTGGTGTTGCTGTGATATCCCCTAGTGGTAAGAGTTGTAAAGGAACAAGAGGAATAAAGGGGAAATGGAGAACAAATAACAATGATTAAAATGTGCAATACATGACAGCATAATATGAACTGAATTAACTCAATATGAAGCTGATAACGCTGAAATAAATATTGCTGCAGAGTTTTTATTCATCATTCCTTGGTGGGTGCAGATTGAAAAAACATAGCACAGAAGACAGTTTTCTAGTCTGGTGTGGTTAATTATTTTAAAAGTAGACAGAACACACAGATGTTTCTGTTCTGACTCCCCAACCCCACTTCTATAACAATTCCTGCATTAGTCAGGTGTGTGCATGGGATGGGAGCAGGGGTTATACTTAATGCTCTTCTTGTCCTCAAGATAACACCCTGCATACCAGATCTTAAAATCCAAAAATGTCAAAGTTGATTTTTTTTGCCCCAAGGAGGAGTTGTTCTTTGATCAGCATGCCGTGTGTGCCTCTCACTTCATGAAGTAGATGCATTGACCATACAGGATGCCATTTCTTGCATTTTGATTTACTGATTAGGTTAGCTGCACAGCACATCACACTCCCATCCTACTGTCTTTTGAAAGTAAAAAAAAAAATACCAGCAATTCTCAAAGTAATTATTTTTTAAGTGAACAGGTGAATAAGCAGTGGCAGTTAACAAGATTGATTATGGGGGTGCATGGCTCAGCAGCAGAGCAGGACAGACGTGTTCTTACAGAGCCCCAAGGTTGTGAGCTTTTATATTATATAAAACAACAAAAAAGTGTAGCTGTCGCATGCCAAATACAGTCCTGATTGTTAGAGAGACTATCGACTACGAACAATGGGAAAGCAAAAATCCTCAGCTCCCACCGAGTTCTTTTTGCCCAAAACACCCAAAACACAAGATGCCAGGCCTCTGATGCAAGATGGAGCCACAGGAAGTAGTGGTGCTAATCTAGGCCAAGTGTCTCCTGCCACCATCAATTCCACCCTGGCACAACTGGTTTGAACGGTCCAGGATATGGACAAGAAATTAGATGCTCTTACCCCTAGAGCAACAGCTCTGGAGACCAGACTTGATAGCTCTGAGCAAATGATCCAGCGAGTAGAGGGATCAAAATTAAAAGCTATAGGTACAACCAGTATGCTAGTAAAAGAAAATATGCATCTCAGGCAGCAGCTTGAAACAGTTGAAAACCAACCAAAAGAATGGAACATCCGAATGATTGGGCTACCGGAACAAATGGAGAGAGAGAGAGACACTTTTTGACTTTATTTCCATCAGCCTAGCACAAATGCTTGGGCTATTAGAGGAAGACCCAGCCTAAAATTTAGAAAAAATGTACCAGATTACATCCAGATGAGCTGCTTTGGAAGGTATGGGTCCAAGAACTGTACTAATTATTTGTAGTGGTGTAGGGGTCAGGAATCACATCCTGGACTTGGCTAGAAGGAAGAGAGATCTGAAATACAGTGATGCCTGAATCTCCCTGTTCCCCGACTGTCATATGCCATGACGCCATGTTGAAAAGCTTTCAATCACATCAGGAGCTCCCAATTCACCCTGCAAATACAGCACCAGCTTTTGATGCTGGCTAAATTAAAGATAATGTGGTGTGGTCCCACATACTTGTATAACAATCCCTCCGATGTGGTAAAAATGGTCCAGAAAATTGAGAAAGAGAAGGTAGGAGAGGAGGATGGTGACTCCGACAATGAGGAAACCCATGAAGATGAGTGATTTATCCATGTGGCACTTCCATTTTGGACAATTTGAGCCTGAAATACTGCCTCATATCCCTTGGTAAGCATACATTGGGCAGAGACTGAAAAACTTTGACAAGCTGAACTGTTAAAAGATCCTTTGTTATGCTCCACTACTTGCGGCTTCAGTTTTTACTGTCAGTTGTTCATTTCTGACAGTTTGTCAATTTCACTGAGCCAGAGTAGAAGTATATACTGAAGACGCAATGCTCCCTTCGCAGTGCTGAATGTACAATCCATCACAGTGGAATGTATGGACTTAATTAATGATTAAACTTTTTGTCCTGGCCATTTTGTCCACATGTTTAAAAAATACCCTAGTTCTTGAATATATGACTCACTCCTCACCAAGTTAAATGTTTAGTTTGAGAAATGAGGAATTTTCATATGTCCTGTAATGGGAAAGAGATTGTGTGGGGCGGGATAAAAATGTGAAAAGGGGTCATGCTGGTTTAGGCTCAATATAACACTTGAATTGAAGGAACATAATAAACTAGTCATAGCTCCATTAAGGAGATGCAAATGTGCCATAAGAGATACAAAATCATTTAGCATAAAGGAGAGGTGATTGAATTTTAGGTATTTTGACAGTGCTTTATAAAATAATAAGTAGAGACTCCACCTTGGGGGAAAAAGTTCCAATAATCTGTACACGATTGGACATGTGGGTTACTTCAGTCCCAAATGTTTTAAGTTGGGTGGACTGGTAAGAAGGCTATCTTGGTATTAACATGTTTATATGTAACCAGAAAAAGTTCTGTGCTGCATAAAAGCTGAAGTAGTAAGGTAATACTGTTTTGACGCATTCAGGTATTTCCCCCTATGTGTACCATTTTGGATGGGTGTCTGCATTAGCCTTATTAAGGAGAATGAGGCCCAGATATTCAAAGCTTTGCGTGGTGCACAAACAGTTTGCACAGGTTTAGCGCGGGATTAACGCGGGTCTGCAATATTCAAAAGGCCAAATAGCGTACGCAAACCGCATTAGAGTCGGGCAAACCATAATTATATGCAAGGGGCAAACTGAACATGAATACAGGTGCTATGGGATATTCAGTGACTAGCACCGCGCTAAGGTGTTTAGCGCAACTTAGCATGACCCTTTGCGCAGTACAAAGTACAACCCAGGAAAAGCTGGTCTTAACTCAGGGCAAACAGCTTTGTGTGACATTGTGGCCTTACACGGCTTTAACGCGGCCTTGAGCAACCCTAACATATGACTATGACACAGAGAAAATGCCAGACATGGAGGGAACATGCTGCTCACTGATGGCACCACAATGATGCCAGCTGCTGCCACTAGTCCCAGCCATGCCAGGCAGTATATAGTGACCTGGCCCCCAGGGGCCACCATGGTAGTGTGGCCATATAGCACACACCTGCAGACCATATGGCTGTGGTGACCAACAGATGCCAGCACACACATGCAGCACTGTGGGCATGGTGGGTGCTGAGGGGAGGGTGTACGGGTGGCCAGGCCTCACCACAGACTGGGTGCGGCACAAGATTGGGACACAGCATGCAGTGTGCATGGGCCAGTATTGGGAATACCCCAATACCAGTGAGTCTGTTCAATTGCACGTGCCCCCCCAGTCACATACCGCACAACTATACATATACCATGGCACACACAGCCGGCCATGTATATGTCACTGTGAGAATCCCATGCCAGAGGTGCAGCATCTGTGGGTCACACAACAGTGTGACAGTAATGTCCACGGGCAGTACACACCTGCAAGGTGGGCTTGTCACTGTGTACAGTACAGTGGTCTTCACTACCCTATACACCATAGGCATTGCTGTGTCCCTCACACTACTGGCCCCCTTGCTACTGTGGTGTCTGCTGTGCACTGTAGCATGCCCTACAGTGTGACAGTTGCATGCATCACCACCACCACCTGTGCCTATGCTGTGTTGTCCCCTGGGGTACACAATGCTATGCTGTACTGCATGCATGTAGCCTGCAGCAACCATCATGCACTGTCAGACTGACCTACAGGTGGAGCTGTGGTACCCTGCAATAACGCTGGACAAACTGCATGCAAATCAGGGCATAATAGAAACACAGAAACATAGAATTGGATGGCACATAAGGACCACTTGGCCCACCCAGTCTGCCCATTTCCCTACCTAATGGATAAGCTGCAGATCCTAGTTAACCAGCAGCCTACTTCTTCCTACCCCAACCCCCTAGAATTGCCTTATGACTGTCTCATGCATTTTTGAATTCCACCACTGTTTTTGACTCCACAACCTCCTCCGGAAGGCCGTTCCATGCATCCACAACCCTCTCTGTGAAAAAATACTTCTTAAATTACCTCTGAGCTGCCCCCCATCTTCAAATTGTGCCCCTTGTTCTTGCACACCTCTTTTTGAAAGATGCTACCTCTTGGACTATGTTGATTCCTTGAGGTACTTGAAAGTTTCTATCATGTCCCCTCTCCTCCTTTCCTCGAGGCTATACATATTAAGCTCCTTAAGTCTCTCTTCATATGTCTTCTGGTGCAGACCCTGCACCATTTTAGTTGCCCTCCTCTGGACAGCTTCCATCCTGTCTATGTCTTTGCGAGTTGGATCTCCAGAACTGCACGCAGTACTCCAGATGGGGTCTCACCAGCTGTCTGTACAGAGGGATTATAACTTCCTGTTTTCTACTGGTGATGCCTCTCCCTATGCATCCCAGTATCACCCCAGCCCTCCTTGCTGCCCTTTCACATTGCTTGCCCACCTTTAGGTCATCTGATATGACTACCCCCAGGTCCCTTTCCATTTTTGTTGTTGTTAGTATCTCACCCCCATTGTGTACTCTTCCCCTGGGTTTTTGTTTCCCAGGTGCATTACATTGCACTTCTTAGCATTGAATCTAAGCTGCCATACATTTGACCATTCCTATAACCTTGCCAAGTCCCTTCTCATCCTTTCCACCCCACCTTGTGCATCAACTCTGTTGCAGATCTTGTGTCATCTGCAAGAGACATGCTTTTCCTCCAGTCCCTCTGCAATGTCACTTATAAAGACATTGAAGAGGACTGGACCTAATACTGAACCCTACGGTACTCTACTAGTAACCCCTTTCTTCAGAGTGGACTCATTTACTATTACTCTCTGTGTCCTATTCTCCAGCCAATTCTTTACCCAGGCTGTCATCTTGGGACCCACTCCCAGGCTGGCTAACTTGTATATTAATCTTTTGTGTGGGACTGTGTCAAATGCCTTGCTAAAGTCTAGGTAGGCCATGTCCACAGCCCCTCCTGATCTACTACTTTAGTCACCAAGTCAAAGAAATCTATCAGATTCGTCTGGCATGACCTTCCCGCTGTGAATCCATGCTACCTTGGGTCCTGTGCCCCTCTGGCCTCTAGATACTCGACAATTCTTTCCTTCAGAAGTGATTCCATCATTTTTCCTATCACCGAGGTTAAACTAACAGGTCTGTAGTTTCCTGCTTCTGCCTTGCTCCCACTTTTGTGAAGGGGAATCACATCTGCCCTCCTCCAGTCCTCGGGTACCACCCCATCCTCCCATGATTTGTTAAAGAGAGTAGTCAGTATTATCACTAGTTCTACCCTCAGTTCTTTTAGAATTCTGGGATGAATCCCATCAGGCCCCATTGCTTTGTCTACCTTCAGTTTTAAGAGTTCTTTCAGAACCCTTTCTTCTGTAGATGGGCTGGTATCAACTTCTGTATCCAGAGTGTTTCTACTGTTTGTTTTAGGTACCTCCCCCTCTTCATTTGTAAATACTGAGCAAAAATATTTGTTTAGTATCTCTGTCTTTTCACAGTCACCCTCTGCCCACCCTCCCGCCAGTTAATTATGCCTCACTATCCCTCCCTTGGTCTTCCTTCGCTCCATGATGTACCTATAAAAGGTTTTATCCCCCTTCTTAACTGAGTTGGCTATCTTTTCCTCAGTTTGGGCCTTTGCTGTTCTGACTGCCTTCCCAGCTTCTTTTTGCTTTAACTGATACAGTTCTCTGTCCTGCTCCTTCTGTGATTCCTTGTACTTCCTGAATGCTTTCTTTTTCTCTTGAACCTTCACTGCCACTTCCTTTGAGAACCATAGTGGTTTCTTACATCATTTTGTTTTGTTTATTTGTTTCACACAAAGGCTTGTTACCTCTGTGATGGCAGTTTTTATTATTCCCCATTGTTCTTCCACCCCTCCTTCCTGCCCATTTGCTAGTGCATTCCTTAGGCACCCACCCATTTTGGCAAAGTCAGCCCTCCTGAAGTCCAGTACTTTTGCCTTTGTATGGCTTGACTCTATTGCTGTGTTTATTGTGAACCATACTGTTCGATGGTCGCTAGTTCCCAGATGGCTGCCCACTTCTACATCTGTGATCCTCTCTCCATCTCCATTTGAGAGAACCAGGTCTAAGATTGCTCCCTCTCAAGTGGGCTCCAATACTAGTTGTCTAAGGCATGCCCCCTGTAGGGCATCTAGAATAACTCCACTCTTCGAAGTGGCTGCTGCAACTGCACTCCAGTTAGCATCTGGCATATTCAGATCACCCATCAGCAATATCTCCCCTTTTTCTGCCATTCTAAGTATACTTTCTATCATTTCCTTGTCCATTTCCTCCCCCTGAGAAGGGGGTCTGTATGCAACCTCTGTGCAGATTGTGGTGCCATTGCCTGTCTCCAAATTTACCCACAGTGCTTCTTCTCCTCCCTGTTTTCCCTTTTGTTCTGTTGCTTTGATTCCTTCCCTTATGTAATGAGATGCAAATCTGGATGTTTGCCCAGTGACTACCAAAGTAGGCTCATTTGCATGTCACTTTTGAATATGGCAAATCCTAGCACCGGGCAAACATGTTTGCACCGGGCAAATGTCTTAGCTACACACTAAAGCCGTACTAACGTGTTAGTGCAACGCTAACGGTTCAGGGAATATTATAGTTTTGAATGCTGTTCTTCCACATCCGCTGTTGCCTGCAGCTGTCCTGGGTCCACACATTTGTTGGCACACATATTGGCCACATAGTTCACCTCTACCTGCCCTCACGTCACTGTGCACTGTGTTGTTGTTGTGGTTTGCACTTCCTGGTTTCTATATTCAGTGCTGTCTTATTCTGAGGCTACGTTTGCCCTGCACTCCCAGCCCAGTTTGCATGGCTTCATTCCCATGCTATATTCAGAAACTGTTTGCCCCAGGCTATTCCTTTTGAATATAGCTTGCTTTGTGCTCCAGGCTACGTTTGATCACCAGGCAGTGCTAATTTAGCCCCGGGGGCAAAGTTTTGAATATCTGGCCATGAACATTTTAAATAATGTGTAATCCATCAGTGATTCTTTTTGCTGTAAGTTTTGCTTGCAAAATTTATAAATAAAAGTTTAAAAAAAAAAAAGACTGATTATAAGAACGAAATCACAAAGCTACAAAACACTGGAGCAAAATACAATTGCAAAACTAATAATTTTCAAAATGTAATTTAAATGTAATACTTTCTCTTTAAGCTGAGGATTCTGAAAGTATGACTGGGGTGAAGTTTAGAAAGACATGGCTCAGCTCTGGAACTGGAAACTGTTGAAGGGATTGCCATGTATTGAACTGGCAGAGGTTCACATACTGTAGGTTACTGATATATTGCTGCTCGTTTGCTTTTCCCAAACTGATCCCCTTGGGCTTTTTTTTCAAGTAACATAAAAAAGAAAACATACTTCAAACTGGGTGTGCAACATATACATAGACAAAATCAAGGAGTCCCAGGGAACAGAGCAAAGGATTGTGTTCAGCCGTTGAAAAGCAGCCTTGGCATGGCTCATAAAACTAACAAACCAATTATTTGATCTCACACAGATCTTTCATCAAAGCTGCACTGCACCCCTTTCCAATGTACATGTAATTCTTCTTAGCTAATCCAGGAGCGGACAACAAGTAACATATTTCTGAGTAGGCACATAAACAAGACTTCAGTGATAGAAATAAGGGAGGATATTGTAACATTTTACTATTTGTTATGTTGGCAAAGGTAGAGTGATGAAACAAGCTGGGGTGTGGCAACCTTTAAGAGCTTTTAAACCTCTGATCTGCTCTGATGAGGCTCAGACTGCAAGCCCAAGCAGCACTCTGGCACTTTCATGGTTAACAGTCATGCTGGCACAATCCTATATGCAAGACAACAAACTCCCTCATGACAGCCAAAACACTGTGTATGAGCGGAGCTCTAATGTAAAACAGCATTATATGCTGTAACATTACTTAGCTACATTTTTGAACGTCATTCAGGCAGTATCACTGGTTCAGTATGCTGCACACTCACCTCTGGGGCTGGGAGGTCCAAAGGTCATGAGTTACAGTTCCACACCAAGAACTTGCGCCAAGGGCCAGTACTGAAGACTGACAATGTAGTGCAGTATAGGGGGCTGCCGTGTTGCGGTGCCTTCCTTCAGATGAGAAGTTAAACAATGGTCACGTCAGCCTAACTTCAGTTGAATTCCAGTGAAAGCTGAAGATCTAATGCCATTTATTCTAAGAGCAGCTTACTTTCCCTAGTATCCTTTCCAAAATTCCCTCTATCAATAAAACAGACTCATGTAACCCACCCCCAGAATATAACTGGAAATGAACTGTCACAGCTCAGTGTACTTTTCCTGGTCAAAAATTACAAATGAAAAATAAATACTTATGGCTATACAAGCAATTATGTAAGCAGGGTTATCAATCATCTGCTTCTGCTTTCTGCCTACTCTGGTTACCATTTAAAATAATGACCTGTGGGATCTGCAGAACCCATGTTACTTTATGGTGGTTTTGTATACTTACATTACACCTGGATAACCCAATGAGATGTAACATTCTGTTGTCAGTGGAATTCTGTTTCTACCACCACTTTACAGTCAGAAGGGGCTGCAATATGCAGAGGAAGATAAAGTGACTTACACAGAGTCAGAGCACAATAATCCTGTGCTTGTGGTTGGAGTTGTACCTATTCTCTCCTGTTTTACCATTCAGTGCCATAACCACTAGACCACTCTGCCCTTGCCTCATTACTGCAGTAATAATTCATTGTGTTAGCAGACAACTAGGAGTATGTTCATATTCTTAATATGCAATGTATAGTTTGGCTGTTCACGCTCTCTGCCTTGCTGCCATGAACACCACACTTGTAAAGATGCCACAAAGCTCGGCTGCATGACAAAAGGACCCCCTGCATAAGGGTTCCTCCCTTGGAGGTGCCGGAGGGAAGCAACCTTATGGCTAAAAGAACATTTGTAGAATGCATTGAATTCTATATAGGAGAAAGAATGTTGCTGGAGGGCAGGAGCGAATGGAGATGCAAGAAAAAAGGATTATCTGTGGAGTGACCCCCATTACTGGTGCTCACTGTGGTGGAGGAGGGAGTGAGAGTTGCCCCGTAGATACTTACCCCCGAACCATGGTGAACATTTCCCTTTAATTAGAAACTCTTTGTTTTGTTTATTGTGGGGTGCAAGGCAGGCAGGCACTATATTCCCAAACCTTTCCTAATCCCATGCCCTTGAACTAGTTACTACTGCAGTGCGCAATGGGATCTTAAACTAACAGCCCTGCTGAAGTTTGTATTGTTGAGCAAGAAGTGGAGAGGTCAAAGACAAAGACTACATTGTTCTGCCTCCAGCAATGCAAACTGAAACATCTAGTCAGCCTTTGATGAAAAAGCATGCCATCACGCAAAGCAATGTTTGCAATGGAGAAAGACTTCTGCCACATCAGCAAAAGCACAAGGGGCAAAAGAGTAAACCAGTTACAAGAAACCAAGCAGATGTCATGGAGTTCCACACAGTCTTAGCTACAGTCAGTCACAATGCTGTGAACAATGCAAGCATGCATGTGCCAAGGTGCTTCTCTTTTGTGCAGCTGTCAGCCCTGTGTCCCCAGTTGCTGTGACATTCAGTACTGAGAGGGCTTTGCATTCTGAAACAGCAGTCAAGTAGATTGGAAAGGCACATGCTCATGTGGAGGCGCATGTCATATGGCAGCATAATTGTCTGCACCACCACAGAGTTCCACTGTTGGCTGCAGGCCAAGTCATTGACATCACTTCACAGTAGAGAGAATAGATTACTCCCTCTGGCTTTCACTTCTCTTGCTGTTTCAGCAGCAAACTATGAGCACAGGGGTACAAAAGCTTTTTTTTCAAGTTGCTGTTATTTAATTTTTATGGTAGCCGTGGTCAGGATTGGATACTTATTCAGTAGAGAGCAGGGAGGTTGCTGGAAATTATCCCCCTCTCCAGCTTTGTTAATAAAGAGATTTCTGCCTGCAATAAGGCAGTCAACTGAAAAGGGCTTTGAAACAGCTGTATACCAGAAGTCACGTAGTACAGCTGACATGGAACAAACAATAGGCTGCCTTGGTGTGGGCTGCTGGTTCTCCAAGCATTTCAAATAAAGAAATAAAACACTCCAGGAATAAAGTCATAAAACATGAAATGTAATTAATACCCTGGGGACTGTCATGACAATGTTTTCTTAGAAATTCTGGCAAGAAAGAGGTTCTTCTATAGCCTGTAATGTAAAAGGAAGAGACAATAAATTAGATACATTTAACTTGTCCATATCAACAAAAACATGATCATTATGCTAAAAACTATAAAGAAAGGTACTAAAGAACTCAAGCGACTGCAAAATGTATTAGAGCCAACTATCCTGATAATAGTGGTATAAATAACTGTAGAACACAGTGAAGACTTATGCTGATGGTAGTAACACATGCTACTGAAATACACAATGCAGTCATGTGGATGGTAGTGATACACATTACACCAGTACATAATTCAAACTAATTCTGCCTGTAGTGATACACGCTACTGAAATACACCATATACAGTCATGTGGATGGCAGTGATACACACTACTGCAATACACTATGAAAACTCATGCTGATGGTAGTGATGCACAGTACTGTAGTACAGAGTGCAGAGTCATGCTGATGGTGAGGATTTACACAAATGTAGTACGCAGTGCAAACTTGTAATAATAGTGATGCAAACTACTGTCGTAGACAATGTACACTCATGCTGATGTTAAGGATGCACACTACTGTAGTTTACAATGCACACATGCTGATGGAAAGGATAAACACTAATGTAGCCTACAGTGCAAACTCCTGCTGATGGTGGTTATATTATAAACGCAGAGCTAGGCTGATGGAAAGGATAAACACTAATGTAGCCTACAGTGCAAACTCCTGCTGATGGTGGTTATATTATAAACACAGAGCTAGGCTGATGGAAAGAATAAACACTAATGTAGCCTACAGTGCAAACTCCTGCTGATGGTTATATTATAAACGCAGAGCTAGGCTGATGGAACGGATAAACACTAATGTAGTCTACAGTGCAAACTCCTGCTGATGGTGGTTATATTATAAACGCAGAGCTAGGCTGATGGAATGGATAAACACTAATGTAGTCTACAGTGCAAACTCCTGCTGATGGTGTGTGAAAGAGTGAAGCCCCCCCCTTTTTTTATTTCTTTCTTTCATTTTAGGAAGGTGGTGGGTCATGGATGTATTTCTGTTATGTGCTTCTACTGCAATGTATTGTTTGTTGGGCTGGCCACCCACTTTATTTACATATTGTATTGTTATTTGTTTGTCCTCTTTTGTTCTTTTGTACATCCTAGAACCACTAATCTCCCAATGTTGAAAGAATTGGGATAATAATTAAATGAGAGCACATCTGGACTACTCCCTTGTATTGCAACGTCCTGCCTTCTTTGTTTATATATCTGGAGCTTGCTTCATACTCCTTTTCTTTTCAAAACATTTGTAAAATGATGTCTGGAGCTATTTATGCACCATGGTTTTTTTTCCCCTGGTGTAGTGCTTGCTTGAATATTAATTTAGGAAGATCTGTAATTTTTTTGTTTGAATAGCCCTCTGTGAAAATTATTACAGGACACCGCTTTAAATACTGTGGCCCAGATATTCAAACTGTGCCCAAAAAGTGCGCAATAGCAGGAGCAAGCTCAAGTGTATTGCGTCCATGCGCAAGAGACGCGATATTCAAAAATGGAGCAGGCCAAACTGCGCCTACAGCTGACAACTGAATATTGCACCAGCTGCGCCATAGTGCAACTAGGGAGGGGAAACTGAGCAGATCTGATGCATCATAGCACAACAAGGGATGTTCAGCTGAGCAGTCCAGAGGCACCATAGTGCAACCAGGGATGCCCCCCAGCAGCAGAGCAATGTAACTGCACAACCATGGAGGTAGGGGCCCACCACCCATGCCACAGATGGGCACAGGAAGACACAGCAGAACAAACATCATCCCCCACACCACATTCACTGCACAACTGGAGGAGGGCTGGAATAACCACTGGCCCATGGAGACAAGCAAACAACCCACAGCTGGGCCATGGTGCCCCATCACACCTACCGGCAAGCTGTGACTGGCACACAAGGAGGGCTGACCACCCCGTGCCACACCATCCCCCCCAATGCAGAGCACACCCTGCACCATGACCCCCAGACACCCCCCCATGAGCAGTGACCACCACCGCAGGAAACCCCATGCATGCCACCATGCCGACTGTGACACTGCAGCCATGTGCACCACAGAACCATGCAAGCCAGCCCCCCCATGAGCACCCATCAGTGGGTCACAGCACACAGCAATGCAACAATGGCAGATAAAGTGCCACCATGCACAGTCCCCCCGAGGTACTGCTGAGAGACCAACCATGTGTCGGCACATGAGGTACCCCACACGGGACAGGGTGTGCCCTTGACACCACCACCAGTGGTACAGCACCCTGCACAGTAGTCCAATGACACACCCCAACCCACCACTGGCCACAACAGCCAGCACAGACACCCACAGTGGTGCGTGGAAGCAAGCACCACACCGGATGCCACACAGTGTATGGACAGACACCCACCCATACCCAAGGGCACAACAACACAGGGATGCAGTGGTGGGGCAACAAAGCCCCCAGTGTGGGCCCATGTAAACTGTGTACACACAACCCGCAGTCTTCCATGGCACTGGAGTGCCAGCCACCCTGCACAGGTACTGTGGACCCATACACCATCATCATTCACCCGGAGCACAAGTCACAGACAGTGGGGCACATCCCCTGCAACACACACAAGTCACAGCATGGAGGTGGGACAACAACTGTGGTGCCCACAGTGCCACCCAAGGCAGACATGCACCACACCAGTGACAGGAAGCAACCCAGCAATGTGACAGGTACAGTGGCTGCCCTGCAGGGACTGCCACCACTGACATGCCAGCGGACCATGCAGATCACAGACATGCATGTGTGTCAGCTGCACAGGCCATGGATGGGCCAAGGGGTGCACCATGGACATAGAGCATGCACCATGGACCACTGCACACAGTCATCCAGTGCACAGGGCACAACACACACACCACAGACACTGACTGATAGCTAACCCCACACCATAGTCACCTCCACATGGACACACACACATACCCATGACCGCACCACCCCTGACGCCATGCACACCACAGCAGCTGAGCACCTATAGCCCACTGCAAATCAGAGACCACCAGAGTATTCATATCAAAATTAAATGTGTTGAAAAAATATATAACATTCAACTATATACAACATTACATGAACTATATACAAGGTTGGGGGGCACAAATAAGGTGGGAGTGGGTAGAGGGCAGGGGTGGACAAATGGGACGGGAAAGGAGGGGTGTGAGGGTGGGTCCAGGGGGGTAGGGGAATACTGGGACTGATGTATCCCTAGTGGGAGCACCTCTCCCCGCTCTGACTCCTCTGGGCTCTGTGCCTCCTCAGGACCCCAGTCTCATCAATGCGTCTGAGTATGTCCAGCGATGCCCTCACCACCACTAAATATCTCCCGCAGTGCCTCCTGGATTTCACGTAGCTGGCGGGTACATAGGATAAGGGAGCACAGTCAATAGGTGTGAATGCACAACCCCATACAGCCTGCCCACTGTGCATGGCATACAGCCGTGGGACATACCTCTGTGATGGTGTGTGACCACCCTCAGTGATCACGTCCACAGGACCTGCCCACCCAAGCACATACAGCCATGCAGAATGCTGCACACACCCACTGGCCAAGTCACGCACAGCACCACCGTGGTCATTTAGTGACATGGCTATGTGGTGCAAAGGCAGTGGCACAACCATGTACCTGGTGTACGCATGGACCACCATCGGACACACTCCAAGACATGCATTGTCACTGAAGAGTGTTGACTGTAACAAGTCGCATACATGGCAGTGGTGTCGATGGATGGTGGCCATGCCCCACTGCCCACCCTGTCACACAGCATGCAATAGTAATCATGGATATATGGCACTCACCTTCATCGGGCCGGTCAAGTGGGTGGTGAGGGCCCTCGCCCCGCCTGGCTGCACCATGATCTTCCCGCCGCCGCTCTTCACATGCACGGTGGTGTTCCTCCAGGCCTGTGGGGCAAACATGGAGAGAGGAACATCAGTACAATCCCATAGCAAAGACCCCCTGCCCCAGGTGTGTGCCTCCCACCCAGCCAGACCCACCCACCCACACCCTGTGAACACCACCACAGCCAACCCCAGACGGTCCCTCCCTTATGTGCTGACCGTACAACACTGTTACCCATATGGAAGATTAAAGGTGTTGATGAAACCTCCTGCCTTGGCACTGTGCCCTCCTGGCATGTGCCCACAGGCGTGCCAGTAGCTCCGGCTCCCTCACGCGGGTCCCGTGTCGGTGCCTGCACTGCTGCACTCCTCCCCATCTGGTGGCCTCCTCAAGGGCAGTGGCCCTCCTGCCACACCTGGGTCCTGGCCCTGTCCAGGGCACCTCCCAAACAGAGGCCCATGGTGTGGCTCCACAATGGCCACTAGGTTGGCCAGTTCGATAACAGACCACTGGGCTGCCCTTCTGCTTGCCATTCTCGGTTCTCTAGTTGGCAATATGGTGCTCTGCAGCACGGATCCCCATGTGCAGATGCTGTGTAGTACAGCACTGCCATTCCCTATTGCACTGTCACTGAACAGTGTGATAGAGGTGCACCCATGCCTGACGCATGGTGCCTAGGGGGCAAAGGTAGGGCACAGGGTCAAGGGTCTCTGGCGCATGGACATGCATAGCACCATTGGAACACAATGCGTGTAGCGCGATTGGCTGCCTGTGTGCCAGCGCCATAGCGGCCTACCACGCAGTTGGCCCATTGCACCTATGATGGCCCAGTGCCACAGCGCCATGTAGTGACCATCGCTATAGCGCCACTGGCACAATGGTGGCCATGCCCTGCATTGCCAACCTCGCACAGCACGTCATCAGTGTGGCAGATGCCTGTGTCAGCAACCCGGGCAAGCGCAGTGAGGTGTGTACTATGCATGTCACAGAACTGCACCATTGGCTCAGCACGTTCAACACAATTGCGCAAAGCGCAACAGAGCGATATTCAGCCGTCATATGCAAATCATCTAATTAGCCATTCAATGGTGCAGCACTGCGATCTGCATCTACTTAAAGTTGCTCCTCGCCTCATTTGCATGGGTTGCGCTATAAAAGTGCGACATTGTGCTGCAGTGGCCATAGTCGGTTACTGCAGTCTATTGGTGAGTTGCATGTTGTTTAGGAGTGTGGACTGTGGATATAGGGACATGTATGGGACTGTTAGTTTAGTTTAGTTTATTGGTCTAGGAATTAATACCTTTGAGCCAGGGCTCTTTTACAAAGGTTCCACATCACATACAACATCAAACAAAACAATACACATTACAAGTAATACCAGACAGAAAAGTTATATAATAAATTTGCTATTAACAGTTTAAGGCAGTAAAGTTTAGAAGTTACATAATAAATATGCTTTAAACAGTTTCAAGGGAGTAGACAATTTAGGAAATAAAGAAACTTTCAGGGAGAGGGAGATCAGTAGGAGCCAACAGGGAGGCAAGAAAGGAGGGAAAGTGGCGGGCAGTAGAGCAAGTGAGAGGGGACAGAAGGGGGAGAAAAAGAGTGAGTTGGGTGGCAGACAGGAGTAGTATTAGTACATGAGGGCTCATTAGACAAGGAGAGTAGGCCTTGGATGTGAGGATGGTCAAGAGGAGGAGTAGCCTTTATCGAATGCAATCACAGTTGCTAGTGGTAGTGAGGTGGGCATAGAGCATGGTTTTGAAAGCTCCAAGTGAGGTTGAGGATAGAGTAGGTGGACTTAGAGCATTAAACCAGGTCGGGGCCCTGTATGCGAATGTTCTTTGTCCCTGTGCGGTCCGACATCTGGGAACCAGAAAAGGTTGGTGTTCAGATCTGGTGGAGGGTCACATGCCAGGATTCAGATGGAGTAGGTTTTGGATACATAATGGAGTTAGTCCCAAGATAGATTTTTTTGCCATTATGCAGGTGAGATATATAAGGTGATTTGATAGTTGCAACCAGCCTGTTTCATAGTAAAGCTCACACGTGTGCGTCAGTCTTTGTGCCCCCCGTGAGGAGCCGGCAAGCCTTATTTAGAGCGACTGAGATATGCCTTAGTGCCGTGGTGGTAGCTGAGCCATAGATAATAAGGCCATAGTCAATGATTGAGATTATGGAACTCTTTATAGCTATCCTCAGCACAGCTTGGTTTAGGAATTGTCGGTTTCGAAATAGTATTCCTAGATGTTGGTTCACTGTTTTCGCCGTGTTGTCAATGTGGGTTGCAAAGGTAAGCCCTTGGTCAAACGTGATGCCAAGGTATTTGAAAGTATTTACTTGGTCCAGTGTATTTCCAGCAGAGGTTTGTATGGTGAGTGGAGTATTTCTATTTTGTTTTGGTGATTGGTAAAAAGCATGGCTTTTGTTTTATTGTGGTTAAGCACAAGTTTACTATCCAGGAACCACCTTTCAACACTAGAGAAGGCAATTTGTAGGCTTTGGCGTAGGGAGTTTGGTTCTTTGTGAGAAGACAGAATTACAGCATCATCAGCATATAAGATTATTTTTTCTGGGCAGAAATCTGGGAGGGAGTTGAGGAACAGGCTAAAGAGGAGCGGGCCTAGAATTGATCCCTGCGGTACACCCGAGAGGACTGGTTTGAAGTCCGAGAGTTCATCAGAGATTTTTACAGCCTGTGACCGATTTGACAGGTAACTTTTTACCCAAGCACTAGGACCTTCAGCCAGGCCTTGGCTGGTCAATAAGGAGATAAGTAGGCCATGATGGACTGTATCGAAAGCTTTTGTGAGGTCAATAAAGACCGCACCGGTTTGGCACCCTTTGTTCAGGGCTGAGTGGACTTCTCCAGAGAAGTCAAGTAAGGCTGTTGTAGGACTATGTCCTTTCCTAAAGCCGTGCTGTTGATTACAAAGTAGATTGTACATGTCCAGGTAGTCAGAGAGTCGGTCTGCCACTATACGTTCAAGTGCTTTGGAGAGGGGTGGGAGTATTGATATCGGTCGATAGTTACCTATTGAGGCTTTGTCCCCCCCTTTGTGCACTGGTGTGACTATGGCAGACTTCCATTTGTTGGGAAATTGACTTTGGCAAAGGGACAGATTAAGAATTTTGGCAAGGGGGTGGATCACTTCATCCAGGGTGAGAGACAGGATTTTTAGATCTAGGGTGTCACTACTTGTTCTGGATTTGGAGCAGGCCTTTTTTATATATTTGTAGGCTTCGTGCACTTTGATTTTCTTGAAATAAAATTGTGGTTTGTCATGAGGGGTGTTTTGTGATACTAGGTTAGGCACAGGTAAGTCCAAGAAGAAATCTGGGGGGAGGACCCCACTGAGGTCTGTGAACATCTTATTTAGAGCATCTGCAATAGTCTTTGGGGCAAGTGTGGTGGATCCATCAACTTTCATAATGGTGGGTGAGGATTTTGATTGCTTACCCATTATATTTCGGATGTTGTCCCAAAAAGTTCTCCTATCACCCCAGGTGGATTCAAGGGCATTTTTGAAATAGGCGCTCTTCATTTGCCTAATTTGTGTGGTGCATCTGTTTCATGCCTGCTTGTATTTTAGGGTATCATGTGGTGATCCTGTGTCCTAGCTGTAAGCCCAGAGGTGGTCCGAGCCTTGAGCTGGGCAAGTAGTTTGGCAGTAATCCATGGATTTGATAGTGCTTTGATTTTACGCTTTTTACTGGGGCGAAAAGTCACATGCAGTATTGAAGGTTGTGATGAAGTATTGAGTGCAGCATTAACATCAGTCATTTTGAAAATTGGTGTCCAGTCATGTTGCAGGAGACAGGTCTTTAATTTGATAAGATTCCCTTGAGGCAATACTCTGCTTGAAATAACTTTGGGGGGCAGCTTGAGAAATTTATTAGACCAGGTACAAGACACTGGGGACTGGACACTGAGAGAGTCAGGGAGAACTTTAATGTTTTTTATCCGGTCAGGGTGATTAGTGAGAACCCAGTTAATAAGGGTGCTTGTACCAGTTTTCTAATTTTTCCGGGTGGGGAAGTTACCATCTGCGTCAGGTTTGCTGCTAGGATGTCATCTTTGAAGGAGCCAGTGTCAGAGGCGAGCCAGTTTATATTGAAGTCCTCGAGGAGGAGGAGCTCATTTTCAGGGGGTTGCAGGCTTACAAAATCAAGTACTGACTTGATACTGGAACGGTGGTCTTTTGGAGGGATATAGACTGCGGCCACTGTGAGAACTTTATTTTGTGCACCAAGGAGCAATTTGATAGGGAGAAGTTGCACCTGAGTATCTGTGGGGTGAAGCTGCCGTTGACTGGATAGGTTGTCCTTTATGTAGATAGCACAGCCCCCACCCTTCTTGCTTGCCCGGTCGAGTCTGAAAAGATTGTAGCCTTCAAGCGAGACCGCATGATCTGGGGTGCTGGAAGACAGCCAGGTTTCCTCGATGGCTAGAATATTGGGATTTTTTTGCCCAACAAGAGTTTAAAGAGATGCCAGTTTAGGAAGGAGGCTGAAGATATTTAGGGTGATAATGGAGAGTCCACTACCAGCTTACACTGTTTTTGTTGGCTTGAGTGTGACAGGGCCAGGGTTTGGGTGTACCCCACCAGACATTAGTAGTAAGAGGAGCAGGAGTTTCAGAAATGCCATTCGTAGTTCATAATAGGTTAGAGTGAGTCTCTGCTTGTACTTTATTAGGTGTTTGGTTTTTCTTCTGGTGTCCCAGAAGAGGGTGATAGTTAGCGATTTATATTGATTTGACAGTTTCCAAGTATGAAATATTGCATTTTGTACCCAGATATTAATTGGATGATGTTTGATTAAGGATTCCGGTGTACTTACCATGGTACCATATTGTGGGTAATCGAATAGGATGGTGAGAGAGGGTGGAGGGGTAGGGTAGGCAGAAGGGAGGAGTTGGCATAATGGGAAAAGGAGGGTGAGGGTGAGCAGGGACAGATGGTGGAAACTAAGCGAAGGCATAGTTTTAGAGAGGTGGATTAACCATTGAGTTGGAGGAGACAGCAGAGAAATGGTGTGAGGCAAGCAATCAGGGAGGGGGTGACGAGATAGAGTGGGGGGCAAGGAGCATAAGAGGGTGGTAGAGGTAAAAGTTTTTAGAGGCTTAGGAGGTATCGTGGCGCTGTAGCGAGTACAGAAAAATACTGAGAGGGTTTAGTGACAGGGGGTTAGGGAGAACAACAAGACAATATGAAGCTGAGGGAGCAAAACGTGGAAGGGAAAGGGCAAAACAGGAAAGAGGAAAATCAAACAAGGCAAATAGTGGCTTAGGGGGTTAAGGGAGAGAGTGTGTTTCAGAGCAGGGGGAGGGGAGGAGTAAGCCTGCGGGACACGTGGGAGGCTCCTGTTAGGGGGTGGGTCTTTTCACCTGGGCAGCACGAATGAGCCTATTTAATAAAGGTTGGGGGGGGGCAGGCATAAAAATTCGGCCGAGAGCAGTGCAAGTGAATGGGTGCCGAGCCCAGCACAGCACACTCTCAGCAGAAACCAATGGGAGGACAGTTGCTGTAACTGGGGGCCAATGGGCGAGCGTCTTCAGGCGCTTTGTCCAATAGCAGCCGAATCCCTACTTCCCAGACTAGTGGAACTCCTTACCCGGCTTCAGAGGAGGGTTTGCAGTGGCTGGTGGTGGCATCAGGGGGCCCCAAGCCGTGCCAACGGGGCACATGGCTTATTCAGTCCAAGCGTCCAGTCTAAGGTGGGAAGGGGAGAGAGAGAGAGATGCAGGTAAGTGAGTGGTTTAAAACTGATTTACACAAGCAAGTCAAACAAAAGATTAGTGACGCTCTAGTCAGTGATTCGTTTATGGCCTGGGGGGGGCAAGAGAGTGAGGCAGGCGCAGAGTATAAGGCAGAGGTTAGTGAGACAGACGAAAGGAGAATTAAAATAAGAAAGGAAGGTGTTCAAACTGAAAGGCAGCGGGGGGTGGGAGTAGTTAGCTTGGGGAGAGATATCTAATTAATGGCTGTGAGTTAGGGCAGGCGCCATTCGGGCAGGCAGACTGAACAGCCCTGAGAAAAAAAAGCGTGGTGTGGCGGGAGGTGAGGTGAGAGGAGAGAGGGGCAAAAGGCAGGGGAGCTTAGTATGGGCCACAGTAGTACTGTAAGTCCAGAGGAAGGGGGTGTGAGTCGTGGTGAGAGCTCCCTGCAACAGGCTTTAATTTTTTGAGGTGAGGGGAATGCAGCAAATGTAGGTGGTAGTCGATCTGGCTGCAGTCCCTAGCACTGCCTGAAAAAGTCTTTTGCAAAGATAGACTAGTTATTTCCAGGGTGCAAGACCCTAGGCAGAGCACGCTGGAGACAGGGAGCAGGATAAGGCAGAAAAAGGATAGGGCTTGGGTAGCGCGAGCTGAGAGAGGGCGCTTGGGAGCAAGGGGTAGGATTAGGTAAGAGTAGAGTAAAGCAGGTTCAAAAGAGAGGGTAGAGTAGGGGCAAGTTCAGTAATAATTTCATTAGCTTTTAAAGACCTGATAGAACTTAACATGGGCTTTTAGACTAGCAAATAAAATTCATAAACAGTTCACCTAAGCAGATTCAGTGCTGGCTTTACAGACCTGATATAACCTAAGCACAGGGAGAAACTTTCCATGATGTTTAGGACTAGCATTTAAAATTAACTAACCATTCACCTTAGTAGATTCAGTAATGACTAGTGCACAATGGAGGCATTAACAACAGCAGAAAGATTAACTGAGCTTATGCACAAACATTAGTTTCAGGCAGTCTAAACAGCGATTATCGTTGTAACAATTCAAGGCAGTAGTAAAGAGAGGAAAAAATTAAAAAAAGGAAAATAAAAAAAGCAAAGTTTCCAGGCGAAAAATTCGGCCGAGAGCAGTGCAAGTGAATGGGCGCCGAGCCCAGCACAGCACACTCTCAGCAGAAACCAATGGGAGGACAGTTGCTGTAACCGGGGGCCAATGGGCGAGCGTCTTTAGGCGCTTTGTCCAATAGCAGCTGAATCCCTACTTCCCGGACTAGTGGATTGTGCACAGTCACAGGTAACAACTGCCATTCTTACAGGCTACATAATGACCGAGCAGGTTGTTGGAGAGGAGGAACACAGTGGTGGGAGGAGGAGGAGGCCTAACTTTACCAAAGCCGAAACTGAAGCCCTGTTTGAGACCTACCTGGATCAGGAGCCACTTCTCAGTGGACAGCGGGGAACACCTCAAGCCCGTGCTGCTGCATGGGAGGAGGTGGCATGTGCTGTGAACCTGCATGGCAGCCACCAGCGCTCCGTGCAGGAGTGTAAGAAAAAGATGGGCATGGACAGGAGGAGGATAAAGGAGAAGGTGGCTGCCATCAGGGCAGCATGTGCTGCAACAGGTGGGAGACAGCCAAAGGTGGTACAGCTGACCCCACAGGAGGAGAGGCTTGCTGGAAGCATGCAGCGCAGTGCAATTGAGGGTGTTCCGGCTGGTGGCTTCCAGACGGGTGGTGGCCCATCACTGCATGGTAAGTCATGGTCTGTCTATGGGGGGGCAGGGTAGGTCACATGCAGTAACGCGACTTTGCTTTCCCTTACAGATCCTGAGCATCTGCATGGGTCGGCAGTGGTGGCCCTGTCCATTGAGGACAGTCAGCTGGAGTTGGAGGAGGGCCCATCCACCTCCACAGGTATACGTGGATCATTGCGACAGTGGGTCCACCTGGCTGTCCACACTGATGTCGTTGTAACAGGTGTGGAGGAAGCCCTGCCTGTGTCCCAGCATGCTGGCGTCCAAAGATGCCAGCATGCTGTGACTGTGGCTGGTGCAGAGTCCATCACCGGTGATGATGATGCTAACATAATGGGCAGTGACACTGTGTGCCGCGGATGGCCACACAGCAGGGCAGTCGCGCCCATGGCTGTTGGTGGTGCTGCCATCAGGCCTGCATGTCAGCACAGTCCCAGCCTGTGCCTGTCAGCACCAGTGGGGCAGCACTGGTGTCTGTTCAGGACAGTGGGACTGTTGCGACCACTGCAGCGGCACCACTGAGCCCTGGGGAGTGGCAGCCGGAGGGGCAGCATCAGCAGTCGGCCAATGGACTTGGGGGTACAGGGTTCAGCGGCAGCATCTGTGCACTGCCTGTGGACATGCCCAGACCTGGTCCTGGTGCACAGCACCCACCCTCAAGGGGTGCTGATCATCAGGGCCGTGCACACCCTGAGGGACAGGATGCCAAGGAGGCAGATGACCTCTTGGACAAGCACACCCGCCTACTGCAAGCATCAGTCCAGGAGCAGATGCAGCTTGCGACATCCGTGGATGCACTGGGTGTGGCTCTGGAGTGGACAGAGGAGCATTGCAGCAGGGACACTGCTCTGATCCTGGCAGGGATGGACCGTTTGCGGGAAGATGTCACTGCTGCCATTGACAGGCATGTACAGGCATTCACTGCTGTCATGGCCACAATGGGCACACAGTCAGGTGCCCATGCATTGTGGACACCATGCAGTGCACTGTCCCAACCCCTGTTCCTGGCGTCGTGCGACTCCCACCCTGTCGACACCGGGTTTTGCTGTGGGCATCCCGAGCACTCCTAGCACAGGCATGTTCGGTGTGCTGCAGACCCCTGTGTGAGCACAGTCGCGTTCACGCAGTGGAACCCCTGGGGGACCATCGGTGCCACCCCATGAGGCCAGTGATCAGCCTGTCAATGCTGGCGGGTCTCGGCGGGGCCTCCCACGCATCCATGGTGGCCGAGGCAGTGTGTCGCGTGACTGACCTGTCTCCCAGCATGGCTACTGTCTGGTGCTGCCCTGTGTGCATTGTGTGTTTCAGTGGGCAGTGCACGGGTGGGTATCCAGCCCTGCATGTGGGCACACAGTCCACCTGCACACCCTCCTGGCTGCTGTCCACAGTTGTGTGTGCATGATGATGCCTGCATTGCACTGTATGCCAATGTGCAATGGTGCTCAGCATCTGACACACGCACATGGACAGGCAGTGGCCGTGGTGGCCTGTGGACATGTGTGTTGCTAGGGTTGGCTTTCTGGGTCGGTGTGCCTCCTGCCCTCTGTGCACGTTTGGTGCGTTGTGTGTGTGTGTGTGTTTGTCCGTCCATGTGGCATGTTAATCTTCACCCATCCCTGGTTGTGTGTGTGATTATGTGCCCTGCCACTTCCCTTGACGGCATGCACCCCTGGTGTATGTCCATGCATGTTTGTGGGTTGTGCCTTAGCCACTGGTGGTTGCACATGGTCCCATGGCTTACCTGGGTTGGCTGAAGTGCTCCTCTGTGATGGTGTCCCAGTGCAGCTGTGCCAGCTGGATCAGTCGGGGGTCCTATCAGCCAAGGGGGGGACTGCCCATCACCATCATCACCGGCGCCCTCATCATCCCCATCACTTTCCCCTCTTTGACCTGTACGGCTATCCCACATTCGTTGGCCATGTTGTGCAGGATGCAACAGGCCAGGAATAGCCCGCAGGCCTTTGAGGGGCTGTACTGTAGGGCACCGCTGGAGGTGTCCAGGCAACAGAAACATGCCTTTAGCATCCTGAACACCCGCTCAATGACATTACATGTGGTGGCATGTGCCTCATTGTAGCGTTGCTGTGATGGGGTTGCGGGCCACCGGTAGGGTGTGAGCAGCCAGGGATGGAGTGGGTATCCACTGTCACCTGTGTGTAGAGGGTGGAGGTTAGTTTGATGATCAGCATCACCCTGCCCCGGGCCATGTGGGCCACTACCCATGTCACCTCTGGCCATGCCCCCCAGGCCCTATGATGGTCCATGTGGTTTGCATACTCACCCACTAGGTGTCCAGTGGGGATGTCCCCACTCTCAAATCTGTGGCACAGTGCTGACTGGTGCCAGATGAAGGCATCGTGTGCTCCCCAGGGTGTGTGGCACAGACATTGATTATGCGCCCCCTGGCATCGCATACCACCTGGCAGTTGATGCTGGTATAGCCCTTGCGATTGATGTATGTGGCCCCCTTGGGGCCAGGTGGTGTGCGTATGGCCACATGGGTGCAGTCTATTGCTCCTTGCATGCCAGGCATATGTGCTACCCTGTGGAACTCCTGTATGTTTGCTGTGTGCTCCGCTGCTGTGCTGGGGAAATGGATGTACTCTGCAGCATGTGGCAGCAGTGCACTGAGGAATTGAGAGAAGTGGCATGACGTGGCCAACTGGGTTATGCCTGTTGTGTCCCCAGTTGGTCTCTGGAAGGTACCCGTGGTGAGCAAGCACATGCAGGCTGTTACTTTAGTCTCCACTGACAGGGCATGGCTCCGTCGTGTGGGTGCCTGCATCACATCACTGCACAGCTCACAGAGCCACCTCAGAATTGCCCTATTCAGGCGGTACCAGCCCTAAATCTCAGTATCAGTGTACAGCTTGAAGCTGGTGCAGGCTCGGTACTGCCTGTTGGGGGCATACCACCGATGGGCCCTTCCATGGCCATGACCCCCTGCTGCATGCCTTCTCACCCCCCTCATAACAGCCTCCATGTGGAAGGTGGCACTGGCCATGTCCCTGGCTTGTGTTCACCCCCCCGGCAGCTGTTACTGTATTCCCCCCGCTGTCCTCCCTGCTCCTTCCCCTGCACCTGGAACACCTGCCTGTGGTGGCCTCTGTGCTGTGTGGCACTTCCCCCTTCTGCACTAGCTGTGGCTCCCCGCACCTTCCCTGTGCCCGGGTGTTCAGAGTGCCCTTTCCCTGGCCTGCCCTGTTTGTCCCTCCTGCCCTGTCTGTCTGCCTAGGGTTCTGCCTCATGAGGTTTCCCTGTAGCGTTCTTGCACCTCTCCCATGCTCCTTTTTTATTTTGGCTCATTTCCACTATGGAGCAACTTCTGCTTGCTCCCCTGTTGCGCATGGCGCAAGTCGTTGAATATCGCACTGCGCCATTTATGCATGGTTCCTCTCCCTTCAGTTGTGCATGCCTTCATTATCATTGCGCTGTTGCTCAGCATGATTTCGGGGGTGCAACTGCCTCCTGCTGAATATCACAGAATGGCGTAATTTCGGACTTGCAGAGGCGCAACCCTATTGCGCATGGCTCAACTCTTTTGAATATCTGGGCCTGTATGTAAGCCCCGGCTTGCCTGCTGTGCTGCCATGGGCTTGTTTTTGGCCTGTAAGAATAAAATATTCATGCTGAGAACTTCCTGGTTCTCTTTCTCCCCGTCCTGTCTTTTGGCAGGAGCCACAGAAAATATGGTTCTACTCAGTAACATTGCCGTAGAGCTTCTACACAACTGTGCGAACGCAAGCGCTGGTAAAGCTATACTCACTCATACATCTGCACAGTCGTGAAGGTATTTTTCCTTGTAATTCAGCCCTGAGTGAGGTTTGCTACTTTTAACACTCATTGTTCAAGTCTGCTTACCGTCCGGAGCTAAAATGGAGCACTTTTAGGGTTATTTCTAAGCTTTCTAAAGAATGAGGAATTTTTTGTCTTTTACAGCACTTCAGAATTCTGGGTTCTGTCCTCCTCCCACTGCAGCACTTCTCTAAGAGCCAGCCGGCCACATTCTGAAACATTTTATGCTGCTGCTGGAAGGAGAGGTGCTTCCTGAAGCTAGAAACAGTGTAAAACTCCACAAAAAGAGTGCAAATCATTTCTGAGATTGTCTATATGTTATTGAATTGTTTTAAAGGGATGTTGATTCTTTAAATAAAATAATCTCATTGTAAATAAAGAAATAATGTTTGAAATAAAGTACAGGGGTGGAGTTAAGTAATCACATGACCCTCTCCCTGCATTGTATATAAGTTGAACACCTAGTTCAGGTAGTTAGATAAGATGAATTGGTAGTGTTGATAAAGACAGAGCATCTGATGAGAGGAAATCATTAGATGGGATGTGATGCTGTAAACATCCTTAAAGCTAGTAATTTCTAGCCCTATTTTGTTGTTTTGTTTCTCTTTTATTTGTGCCATTTCCAGTTCACTTTATATAATCACTGTAAATAAATATCTTTAATTTTGCTGCATTTTGCCTCGCTGGTCCATCTGTACTATCAACCTGTGACAGATGGTGTTAGAAGTGAGATCTTTTTAGTGAATTTGTGCTCAAATTCTGAATGGACCCCAGATGCAAGAAGAGGGAGCAGCTTTGACTGGTCTGGCTACAAGGTCCATTATAAAAAAGTTGCAGTTGCCATTGCTGACAGGACTGGACCCTGTGGAATGGAGGAAAATGGCAAGAAGAGGAGCCATGATGGATAACCTACCAGTGGAGGACAAGAAGCCTGTGGAAGGAGCCCAGGTAGCCGAATCAGAAGTGGAGGAGCCACCTGAAGATCCCCAGGATTTGCTCCACTGGCTCTGTATCTGGCAGATGGAATTAGACAGAGAAAGAGAGAGACAGAGGAGGGAAAACCAAGCCCGATGGGAAGAAAACCAGGCCAGATGGGCAGATACCCTCTGAGCAATTCAATCCATAGGTACCAGCAGACCTCTCTCACCTCTGAATGTACAAAAGAATATTAAATTGGTAAAACTTTCTGTAACAGGTGACATTGAAGCATTTTTATTGACTTTTGAGAGGGTGGCAACCGCTTGTGCCTGGCCAAGGAAACAATGGGTAATTCGGTTGGCTCCCTACTTAACTGATAAAGCCCAGCTTGCGTATTGCCATGTAGACATTATGCATGCTAATGACTATGACCATGTAAAGCAAGCTATTTTGAAGAGGTACGATATTAGTACTGAGACATATAGACAACGTTTCCGGTCTTTCAAATTCCACAGTACAGACAATCCTCAAGATGCCTATACCCAGTTGAAAGGCTTGTGCAATAAATGGCTACAACCAAACACCTGGACTGTCATACAGATACTGGAAGTTACTATTCTAGAGCAATTTATAAGAATCTTGCCGAAGGATGTCCAACTGTGGGTAAAGGAGCACTGCCCTGAATCAGCAGAGGTGGCCATGAGGTTGGCAGAGGACTATATTACCGCAAGGTCTCATAGACACCGACCTCTGGGAAGTCCCATCACACATCAGCCCACGGTAAGGCAATCTTCATTTACACCTAGTACACAGCATAGTAGTACCCCTGGAACCAAACAGAACATTAAAACTGGGAAGGGGTATAATCTAGACATTGTTTGTCATAATTGTAGTGGGAGAGAGGCACATAGCAAGATTCTGCCCCAAAAAGAAAGTAGTTGATGATGCCCACTTACCCCTGTCTAACTGGGGACATTATTTAGTACCAGTACTGGTCAGGAAGAAGGTGGTACCAGGACTTATAGACTCCAGAAGCAAACAGACTTTGATCCATGCTTCCCTGCTAGATACCCACCCAAACTCAAAGGGTCCAACTACTAGTGTCACATGTATACATGGAGATATACATCAATATCCATTGAAAGAGACTGTAGTAGAGGTAGAGGGGCACACCCAGAAGATGAAGGTCGGTGTGGTTCCCCACCTCCCTGTTCCAGTTGTTATTGGCCATGACTTGTCCAATTTTGAGACTTTATTAATAACCAATCTCAGTGCTGTTACCACCAGAGCACAAGTCAAACAAGAAGAGATTCTGGGACAGACATTTCCCTTTAAAGAAGATCTTTATGAGACTGGCGGTATAGACAGAAAACCAAAAAGCCAGAAGAGAAAAGAGAAGGAACTGTGGACTTGTAAAAATACGACAAATGTTGTACCGGACTTTAAAAGTGATTCTATTCTTGATCAAATGCATACCCTTGATGGTTCTGAGTTTAAAGAAGCTCAGAAAAATGATAAATCACTAACATCGTTCTTTTTACAGGTTGAAAAAACCAATGAGCCAAAAGGTCATGTTTTTAAAATGAGAAATGATCTATTATATAAGGTATGTACAAATGCTCAAACTGGGGAGATAGTAGAGCAACTAATGGTGCCCCAGCTATATAGAACTCAGCTATTGGGCATAGCCCATGATATCCCTATGGCTGGACATTTGGGTAGGGACAGAACTTTGAATCGCCTTTTACACTGATTTTTTTGGCCCAACATTCATGAACAAGTGACAGAGTACTGCAAAAGTTGTGAGGAATGCCAAAAGGTGACTAAAGTTGGTCGTAGAGATAAGATCCCCCTGCTACCTTGCCATTGGTATCCACCCCATTTGAAAGAGTAGCAGTGGACATTGTTGGTCCTTTGCCAAAAAGTATGAAAGGGAATAGATTTATTCTAGTGGTGGTGGATTACACTACAAAATATCTGGAAGCCATACCTTTGAGAACTATCACAGCTCCTAAAATAGCTGACAAGCTGGTAAAAATCTTTAGTCAGGTGGGCATACCCAGGGAAATCTTAACGGATAGGGGTACTAATTTCTGTTCCATACTGCTTAAACAGTTGTACCAGGCTTTGGGTATTGAAGCGCTGTTTACTACACCCTACCATCCCCAAACAGTTGGGTTGGTAGAGTGTTTTAACCAAACGATGAAGCAGATGCTGAAGAAATTTGTTGTGGATGAAGGTAGGAAATGGGACATCTACTTACCTTACCTTACGTTCTCATACAGAGAAGTTCTACAAGTTTCTATAGGCTTTTCACCTTTTGAGTTATTATATGGACAGAACCCAAGGGGGCCACTTGATGTCATTAAAGAGGAGTGGTAAGACAATAAACAAACTAAAATGATTTTACCCCTACAATAATGGCAGCAACTACGCTAGCGCTTGATGACTTATGTACAGAAAGCCCGTAGTACCAACTTCCAACGACAAGTAAAACAGAAAGAGTACTATGATAAAGGGACTGGGCATAAGGAATTTAATGAAGGGGACAAAGTATTACTGTTATTACCATTCTCTGATCAAAAACTACTAATGAAGTGGCAAGGCCCTTATGTGGTTACCCAAAGAACTGGTCCTGTAACCTATGAGACTGAATTGCCAGATAAAAAGAAAACAAAATGCATTTATCATGCCAATTTGTTAAAGGCTTGGGTAGAAAGACCTCTCCCTTTGTCAAGTTATGTACTCTCTGAATCTGATAATAAGCTAGAGATAGCCTACGAACATTTAGAGAACGTCGGGAAGGTCACGGAATTGCAGATCAACCCTGGTTTAACTGAGGCCAGAGAAATGATTTAGAGAATGTTATATTTAAATTTTAAGATACCTTTATGGGTACACCAGGAAAGATAAAGAATGCTAACCATCATATTAGTGTAACAGACAAGCAGCCCCTGAGACAAAAACCATATAGACTTCCTGAATGGGTGAAAAAAGATGCAATCCAAGAAATTAAAAAAATGCAGGAAATGGGAATCATTGAACCATCACATAGTGAATGGTGTTTCCCTATGGTGGTGGTTGGGAAAAAGGAAGGAGGCATACGTATATGTTTAGACTTTAGGAGGCTGAACGCAGTGTCTCAATTTGACAGCTATCCGATGCCATGCATTGATGATATCCTTGATCATTTAGGTAGTGCCAGGTACATTAGTACCTTAGATCTAACAAAAGGATACTGGCAGATACCTTTGGACCCTATAGACATGGAAAAAAACTGCATTTAGCACTCCTCTAGGTCTATTTCATTTTACAGTCATGCCATTTGATTTGCATGGTGCCCCTGCCACTTTTCAAAGGGTAATGGACACCTTATTAACCCCTCACACCGCTTACAGTGCTGCCTACCTAGATGATGATGTTATTATATTCAGTTCTTCTTGGGTGAAGCACATAAAACATCTGTCGGAAGTATTAGCTACAATCACTGAAGCTGGCCTAACCATAAATCCCAAGAAGTGTGCTATAGCAATGCAGTAGACAAATTATCTTGGATTCCAGATTGGTAATGGAGGTATAAAACTGGAAATCAATAAAGTAGCGGCAGTAGCAAACAGCCCTAGACCCCTTACCAAGAAAAATGTACATTCCTTTCTAGGACTTTCTGGCTACTACCAGCTGTTCGTGCCCAATTTTTTCACTTTAACTGGGCCAGTAACTGATTTAACAAAGAAAAGGAATCCAGAAAAGGTCAAGTGAACAGATGAGTGTGAGGATGCATTTCAGTCCATTAAAGCTAAGCTATGCTCTTCTCTGGTTTTAAGGACCCCTGACTTTTTACAGCTCTTTATTCTACAAACAGATGCATCCAGTTATGGAATAGGGGCTGTGCTAACATAGATCCTAGATGGAGAAGAGCATCCTATCATTTATATAAGCAGAAAAAATGCATGAGAGAGAAACGCATTATTCAGTTATAGAAAAAGAGTGTCTGGCCATTAGATGGGCCATAGAAGCTCTCCGATTTTACTTATGGGGTATAGAATTCGAGCTGTGAACTGACCACAACCCACTGTGTTGGTTGCATGTAATGAAAGATAAGAACCCTCGCATCATGCAATGGTATCTTTCTTTGCATCCCTATAGGTTCACTATAAAACACCAGAAAGGTGCAGCACATTGTAATGCTGACTTCATGTCCAGATATGGAACGGAAGGTGTAAGTGCTTGTCATCAGACCTCGGGGTAATGATTATAATGGATTATGAAGGAATTAGTCCTTCATAATTTTTATTTTGTGATATATTAAGAGGGACCCTGAGGTGGAGCCTTAGGTGAAGGTGGGCTATGGCTCCATCTCTCCTGGTGAGAGATCTGATGACAAGTACACTATAAAGAGTTGTTTATAAACCAAAGCTGTTAGTTTGGTTTTAGGTGGAGAGGGATGTGAAAGAGTGAAGCCCCCCCCTTTTTTTATTTCTTTCTTTCATTTTAGGAAGGTGATGGGTCCTGGATGTACTTCTGTTATGTGTTTCTACTGTAATATCTTGTTTGTTGGGCTGGCCACCTACTTTGTTTACATATTGTATTGTCATTTGTTTGTCCTCTTTTGTTCCTTTGTACATCCTAGAACTACTAATCTCCCTATTTTGAAAGAATTGGGATAATAATTAAATGAGAGGACGTCTGGATTGCTCCCTTGTATTGTTGCAACGTCCTGCTCTCTTTGTTTATATATCTGGAGCTTGCTTCATACTCCTTTTCTTTTCAAAACATTTGTAAAATGATGTCTGGAGCTATTTATGCTCCATGGGTTTTGTTTTTTTGTTGTTTTTTCCTGGTGCAGTGCTTGCTTGAATATTAATTTAGGAAGATCTGTAAGTTTTTTGTTTGAATAGCCCTCTGTGAAAATTATTACAGGGCACCGCTTTATATACTGTATGTAAGCCCCGGCTTGCCTGCTGAGCTGCCATGGACTTCTTTTCACCCTGTAAGAATAAAATATTCATGTTGAGAACTCTCTGGTTCTCTTCCTTGTTCCCCGTCCTGTCTTTTGGTAGGAGCCACTGAAAATATGGTTTTACTTAGTAAAATTGCCTTAGAGCTTCTACATAACAGTGTGAATGTGAGCGCTGGTAAAGCTATACCCGCTCGTACATCTGCACAGTCATGAAGGTATTTTTCCTTGTAATTCGGCCCAGAGAGAGGTTTGATACTTTTAACACTCATTGTTCAAGTCTGCTTACCGTGCGGAGCTGAAATGGAGCACTTTGAGGGTTATTTCTAAGCTTTCTAATGAATGAGGAATTTTTTGTCTTTTACAGCATTTCAGAGTTCTGGGTTCCATCCTTCTCCCACTGCAGCACTTCTCTAAGAGCCGGCCGGCCACATTCTGAAACATTTTATGCTGCTGCTGCTGCTGCTGCTGGAGGGGAAAGTGCTTCCTGAAGCTAGAAACAGTGTAAAACTCCACAAAAAGAGTGCAAATCATTTCTGAGATTGTCTATATGTTATTGAATTGTTTTAAAGGGATGTTGATTCTTTAAATAAAATAATCTCATTGTAAATAAAGAAATAATATTTGAAATAAAGTACAGGGGTGGAGTTAAGTAATCACATTACTCCCTGAATTGTATATAAGTTGAACACCTAGTTCAGGTAGTTAGATAGGATAAAGTGGTAGAGTTGATAAAGACAGAGTATCTGATGAGAGGAAATCATTAGATGGGATGTGATGCTGTAAATATCCTTAAAACTAGTAATTTCTAGCCCTATTTTGTCGTTTTGTTCTCTTTTATTTGTGCTGTTTCCAGTTCGCTTTATATAATCGCTGTAAAAAAATATCTTTAATTTTGCTGCATTTTGCCGATCCATCTGTACTATCAACCTGTAACATGGTGGTTATATTATAAACACAGAGCTAGGCTGATAGAAAGGATAAACACTAATGTAGCCTACAGTGCAAACTCCTGCTGATGGTGGTTATATTATAAACACAGAGCTAGGCTGATGGAAAGGATAAACACTAATGTAGTGCACAGTGCAAACTCCTGCTGGTGGTACTGTAGTTATACCCTCTACTGTAGCAATGAAACATAGAATTTGTCAGCAGAAAAGGACCGCTTGGCCCACCCAGTCTGCCAAGATATTCCCTTCCTATTCTATCTCTGCAGACCCTACTTCATTCCCGGTGGCCCTCTCTGCCAATTTTCCAGTATTTCCCTATGCCTATCTGCTGCATGCTTAAAGCTCCCCACTGTTATCGTCCCAACTGTCTCTGAGGGCAGACTGTTCCAGGCATGCACCACTCTTTCAGCGAAGTAGTATTTCCTAGCATCTCTCTTAAACTTCCTCCCTCCCTTCCAGCTTCATTGCATGCCCTCTTGTGCTGGTGTACATCCTCATTTGAAATAGACTCCCTTCCTGTACCCTGTTCACCCCCGTGAGTTACTTGCAGGACTCCATCATGTCTCCCCCCCCCCCGGGTGTACATGTTGAGATCCCTCAGTCTGTCCTGCTAGGGCTCCTTGTGCAACCATAGCACCATATTAATTGCTCTTCTCTGGACTGCTTACACCCTGTCTATGCCCTTTCTGAGATGTGGCTTCCAGAACTGGACACAGCAGTCCAGGCAGGGTCTAACCAGTGACCTCCCCAGGCGGGGACGCCGATGGAAATTTCTGGGCCAAGGACACACCTTTAAGACTGCCCCCCCCATTCTTCAGACTGCACTCAAGGTCAGCTAGCCTGGTCAATACACTTTCTTTGTATCTCAGAGATTGGAGAATAGGGCAGGTGATTGTTAAAAGGTGTTGTAAGCTCAAAAAAATAAACAATAACTGTCTATACAAGATTGTCAATCAGGCTGATTGCAGCTGTTATGGTTCACTAAGTTCTCAAGTTCAACAACTGCACAAAAATTAAAAAAAGATAGTTGCTTGGCCGTTAGCCTTGAGCTTCTCGATTTAAATGAGACAGAGAGTACCTTACTATCCTCTGACCATCCACAGCTTGCCCAGCCAGCCAAGGCCCTGCTGCAGCTGCAATGATTGTAGCTCTTATGGTTCGCTAAGTTCTCAAGTTCAACAGTTGTACACAAAATAAAAAAAGATTGTTCCTTGAGCTTCCTCATTTAAATGAGACAGAATACACACCATCCACAGCTTGCCCAACCCACCCAGGCCCTGCTGCAGCCTGCAATGCAGCGATTGCAGCTCTTATGGTTCACTAAGTTCTCAAGTTAATAAAAAAAAAATTAGTTGCTTGAGCAGCTTCTCAATTTAAATTAGACAGAGAGAGAGAGAGTACTCACTGTCCACAGTTTGCCTAGCCCACCAAAGCCCTGCTGCAGCCTGCAGCTGCAGGAATGAGGAATCCTCCACTCCACCAGTCAGTCGACCATCGATCGATTAAATTATTTAGAAGTTAGAACTAGTTAATAAAGCAGTTTCCACTGTCAGTCTGTGAGTAATTGACTCAAAAGCTGATTGAATAATGCCCAGCCCTTGCCATCTTTCTGAAGTGAGAGAGTGAGTCCTGATGGGCTGACAACAACGACAGATTGTCTTGGATGTCTCCACTCTCCTGGCTCCTTCTCGATTCTCAACATGAGAAAGGACTGACTGAGCAGCACCATGCACCACCCACTGTGACATCATGTGGCATGGTGACTGACTGGCTGTCCATGGCCTGTCGATGACCTGACCTCCGACACCTGACTTGAGTGACCTCTGCTCCTGACCTGACCCCTGGCCTTTGGCATTGCCTGATCAGGAAGTAGAGCAGAGAAGGTCAAAGGAGCAGGAGACTGCTGCTGTCTACAGCTGGCACTGTCTGCTGGCATGGGGTCTGGACCAGAGGGAGCAAAGGAGGGAGCTGCCTGGTAAGGGTGGGCAGGCTGCAGCTGTAGCAGAGAGGTGCAGTAGAGCCAGAGGAGCTGGTGTTGTGATGGGTGTGGGTCATTCAGGGGGGAGTGCTCAACCTCTCAGCATCCCTACCAACACCAAAGCATCGGGGGGTGGCTTCTGGAGAAAATTTTACAATCGGTCGGAGGATGGCCAGGCCCCCCTGAGCCACCTGGGCATGGGACAATTGTCCCAGCTGTCCCCCCCTCAGTAGCCCTGTCCCCCAGGTAACATGATTGTGAATTGTTCTTGAACATCCATGAATTATACATGAACAGTTCATGAACTAAGTCAATTAACATGCATCAAAATTCAGCAATTATGTTTATGAATTGTGCAAGAGCAACAAATTGACAAATTGTGTTTATGAACATTCGTTTTTTTTGTATTTATGTTTTCATTAACAGTAGGCATGGGTGGGTACTAAAATACTAAATATGAAAATATGTGACCCTCAAGACTACTTTGGGCAGTGTCAGTGGCTTAGCAGGTAGCACACTCGCCTCTAAGGCCAGAAGATTGGAAGGTTGTTGGTTCTAGCCCCACACCAAGAATGTGGGATAAATCCTAATACTGTAGTGCATCATGGGGGGGAGGTACTGCACTCCTGAGGTGCCATTTTTCAGATGACGCATTAAACCAAGATCCCATCTGCCTGTTCTGGTGTTTGTTCAAGTGGACGTTAAAGATCCCATGACACTTCTCGATCAGAATAGGGGAATTATTTTTATTGAACATTTTAAACATCCTCAGTGAAAAATAACATAAATTTACATCATTTCCATAATTTCTCTTAAACAAAATTAACTGATAACTGAAATTTATGTATGTGACAAAATAACAAAGACAACAAATTTGATCATGTAATAGGAGCATCATGATCCGTAATCCATGGTAAATTTCTTCACATTTGCATCAATTGTCTCTGATTACCACATCTTACTTCTGCATAATAAATTTCTCTTAATTCCTCGGTAATTTTAACTAGTAATTCAATGTGATTTATGTATTTCTGTTGCAGTGTAAATATACATCTTGCTTTCCAAATGAACCATTTAAAAGTAACACAAACTAAATTTAATGTGCTCCTTTCCCATTTCCTCCATTCCCTGTATAATAACCATAAATCAGTGTTTTATAATCAACTTTTGTGAAGCAATTTTCCTTCCATTTTAATGCTGTAAAGGCCCAGAAATCCTTGATATATGTACAAACAAAGAATAAATGTTCCATTGTCTCTAGTTCTTTAACACATTTCTACCTGGAGCACATTCTTTCCTCTAACTGTTTATGTGTTTGATTGCTTTTTATATTTAATTTTTCATGACAACATAACCAGTTAATATCCTTCATCTTCTTTGGTGTATGTTGGTCTGTAATAAAGGTTTGTACTGAAGATAAACACGTTACTGGGCATTTTGGAAACATTATTGGTTCTGCAAAGTTTAGTTCTATGACTTGTTTGTAAATATATTTCCTTTAGTTAGTAGAGTTTGGTTAGTCAAGTTCCAAGATTTTACCTTAAAGAGGCAGTCCAGTCAAAAGTATTTCATTGCAGAATTACAATCAGCCCATCCCCAATAAATCTCATACCAAAAATTAGGCTTCTACATTATGTCGTTTTAAAGTTATGAGCTATTATGTAACCCTAATTTGACTCCCTGTTCAAACAAGCATGTTTCAGTGAAAAGCCACTGATGATGTCACAACCAGAACTCAGAGCCTAGTACTGTATGTCAGCAACCTTATAGGATCTGTTTCTCTGAAGTTATAGAAACTGAAGCTGTAGTAGTCATTAAAAAAACTGACAGAGTTGCCTGCAGAGCTTGTATTTCCAGAATGTTCAGATGCCTGGTACAATACTTTAGAATGCATCAGGAGGTGGTTTTAAAATGCAGCTCTGAACCAAGGTATAACATGTCAAAACTGTTGGGGGGGGAGACATGCAGTTTTGGTATGTGGCAGGAATGTACCATCTCACAGTGTGGTAGGACAGTGGGACACTCAGTCTCAGAAAGTGACAGGAACGGACATGAAGAAACTTAGTGGGGATTGGCAATTCTGGAATATAGTAATGATATACACTGTTGGAATGTGACAGGACACACCATTTTATTTTGAAGCTGCTTGCCCTTGCCACATTCTAGAATTCTACGCACCCACTACATTTAAAGATTGTGCATCACATCCCCACCACAATCTGAAATTATGCGTGCCAGACACATTCCAAAATTGCACATCCCCACCACATTCCAAAATTGTGTTTTAATGCCACGTTCCAAAAGTATGTGTCACTGCCACATTCCAAAAGTGTGCGTCACTGCCACATTCTGAAAGTGTGCATCACTGCCACATTCCAAAAGTGTGTGTCACCACCACATTCCAAAAGTGCATGTCCCTGCCACATTCCGAAGGTGTGAATCACCACCACATTCCAAAAGTGTGTTTCACCACCAGATTCTGAAAGTGTATGTCACCGCCACATTCCAAATGTGTGCTTCACCACCACATTCTGAAAGTGTGCGTCACCACCACATTCTGAAAGTGCATGTCACCGCCACAATCCGAAAGTGTGCATCACTCCCACAATCCAAAAGTGTGCATCACCAACACATTCCAAAATCAGGCATTACTACCACATTCCAAAACTGTGCGTCACCACCACATTCCAAAATTGGGTGTCACCGCCACATTCTGAATTTGTGTGTCACCACCACATTCCAAAATTGTATGTCACCACCACATTCCAAAATTGTACGTCACTGCCACATTCCAAAATTGTGCCTCACCTCCACCACATTCCGAAATTGGGCATCACTGCCACATTCTGAAATCAAGCGTCACCACCACATTATGAAATTGAGCATCACCACCACATTCTGAAATCGAGTGTCACCACCACATTCTGAATTTGTGCATCACCGCCACATTCAGATTTTGTGCGTCACTGTCACATTCTGAAATCATGCATCGCCACCACATTCTGAAAGTGTACATCACTGCCATATTCTGAAATTGAGAGTCACCGCTACATTCTGAAATCAAGCGTCACCACCACATTCCTGAATAGAGCATCACCACCACATTCCACAATCTAGCATCACTGACACATTCTGAAATAGTGCGTCACTGCTATATTCTGAAGCTCTGCATCACCGCCACATTCTGAAGTTGTGCAGCACTGCCACAGTTGCTGTCTGGTTGCAGTTTAAAATCTCATCCCTGCAGTATTCTAAAAATTCCATACATTTTTAGCATTCTAAAGCCATGTTTGCCGCTGTATTCCAAACCTTCCCATCACACTCAAGTACTGTACCTTGCATCTATACATTATGGAAATGTAGGCCCTGACCCACCCAGTGTCAGCTTTCCTTTTTCGGATGTTTACTACAACTGCTGTGGAAGAAATAGCTTGCAAGAGGGACTAGACTGTGAGTTATGGTTGTGACATCATCAGTAGCTCTTTACTGAAACTATTTTGAACAGGCAGTGAATTTAGGGTTACAAAATGACTTGTAACATTTAAACAAAGTTACTTAAAGATCTCATTTTTGGCATGAGGCTGATTGGAGATATGCTGATCCAAATTCGGAATTTATCGATGCTAGAAATTTTGGCTGGACTCCCTCTTTAACAACTACTTCCCTTAGGTATATTGGAGCTTGTGTGGTTTTCCTGATTATTCTTAAACTTCCATTCATCCAAGGGATGAACCAAGTCAAAACAAAGGAAAAGGAAAGACCTTCCCAGTATTTTCCTGAGTTCTGAAGTAAAGGTCTAAGCTTTGTAAAAATAAACTGGCAGTAAAAGAAAGCAGTCGGGTTCACCATGTTAAGTCTTCCTTTTTTTAATGGTAATGGGGCTTGCCACTAAAAGGCAGGCCAGGTTGTCCAGTGATCCCTACCAGGAAGACAGGATCCACTGGACCACCAGGGATATAGGATTCTTATTTTTTTTTTCTTAAGCCCGCAATCAGGCAGACAGCAGTCCACTGGACCACCAGGGATATAGAATACTTATTTATTTCACTTAAGCCCACAATCGGGCTGACAGCAGTCCACTGGACCACCAGGGATATAGGATTCTTATTTTTTTTTACTTAAGCCCGCGATCGGGCAGACAGCGGTCCACTGGATCACCAGGGATATAGGAAACTTTTTTTTTTTTTTACTTAAGCCCACGATCGGGCAGACAGCAGTCCACTGGACCACCAGGGATATAGGATACTTATTTATTTCACTTAAGCTCATGATCAGGCTGACAGTGGTCCACTGCACCACCAGGGATTTTGGATTCTTTTTTGATTTTTCAAATGCCCACGATTGGGCTGTGGGGCACATTGCTGCACTGCAGGGAGCATCAGTCCCCAACGGCTGCTGCCTGGCAGGGTGCCAGGTGCAAGTCACCAGGAATCGGTGCACCTGCATGCAAATGGGGCCATAATGACATGCAAATGACCCCATTTGTGCCTTGCATACATTATGGCCCCATTTACATGTGCACATTTGAATATCGTGGTTGTTGCACCTAGCGCAATGGAACTTGCGCTAGTGCATCCCCCTGCTCCACTCTGGCCACTTGCACTGGCGCAGTGCCACTGCACCATGTGCACTGTGGGTGGCCAGGGTGCGATATTCAACTATGCTGAATCATGGCGCAGCTCCGTTGAATATCACCCAGTCAATGCCCGGGCGCAGCCAAGCTGCACTGCACCCGGGCTTGCGCCACAGCCAGGTGCAGTTTGAATATCTGGGCCATTGTCTTTTTATGTATCCTTTCTTTAAAACTGGTAAATGGACATATTGTCACTATCTTACCTTGTATTCCAAAAGACTGCTGTTTTTTTTTTTAATGCTTCTGCTTGTTTATTGTGGAATGTACTCATGGATAGTTTTATTGTTTTTATTTAGTCTCTAAAATTTTGCTTTGTATTTGTGCAAAGGTCATCAAATGTTGTAATTGCTGCCTGTTTTTTAAGTATTGAAAATAATCTTTATCTCTGTTAGCTTTGCTGGTAACACTTTATTTGAAGTGCCCTTAACTACACTGAAACTACTGTATAACTATAATGCAACTTCTGTGTAGTTACATGTAACTACAATGTAGTAGTTAACTAGTTTCACATTTGTGGTTTGGTGTAGTTACATGAACTGATAGTTACTTTTTTTTTTATTATTTAGTTGTTTAACCAGGAGTAGCACACTAAGCTGAAAGCTTTTTTACAGGTGCGACCTGGGAGCACAGGGAAGTTAAGTGACTTGTTCAGGGTCACATAGTATACAAGTGGAAGCTGTAGGATTCAAACCCAGGTCTGGTCTGCTGGATGTCACCAGATTTGAAGCTCAGAACCTTAAACCACTGCACTATACTGCTTCCCATAAAGTTACTGCAATTACTGTTGCCTCCCTTCTGCCTCAAATCAATTCTGTCTGGCAAATGTAACTATTTATGTTGCACTTTGCAACATCTGTTACATGTGTAGCTACACTTCCTGCATAAATCAATTTTTCTGTTGCACTTTGCAACAGCTGTTACATATAGTTACACTTCCAGTATAAATCAATTTGTGCCAAAAGAGAGACGGTTGTGGTTGCATCTGTAACTACCACTTCATGCAGTTTGTATAACTACACACCTGAAAGGGTCCCTAATTGCGTATCCTTCACCACCCACCACCACTCCACACAGCATATCAGTGCTAAAGCATGGCACTTTATGTAGCCATGCCCCAACCCCAGCCACCCACTTGAGCAGTAACAGGCAAGGAATGTGGGTGCAGAAGAGGTGTGGGTCAATGCCACAGAATCAGCACATTTCTTAGTAACTACAGCACTGTTACAAGCCAATAAGTAAATATGTAAATGATTTTTATTGTATAAGTAAACAATGTAGTTGCATAGCGATTAAGACTATTAGATTGCATATTTATTAAGCAGTAAGTACATGAGGGAATGATTTCTGAAGGAAAGCTTACATCAGAACTACAGCATTGACATTCAATATAAATATATATTATACAATGGCAAGAAAATTTCCTGGACTCTGATTGGCAAGTGTGTCCCTGGCACAGTGAGGTTATCCCAGCACAACCTCACTGTTATTAATGATATTGCCATTGATGCCATTGTCATTGATGCTATTGCCATTGATTTCCCACATCTCTTCAGAAACAAAGATAAATTGCCACACTAAAAATTTACTGAAAACATTTTCTAAATGTTTTTTATTGTGTATAACAATAAGCCATTGTATAATAGCAATAATGCATTCCAGGGTGTGGGTTGTGCTAGGATAACCTCACTTCTGGGATGTTGGATGCACTCATCCTGTACCCAACCACCCAGGTGTGAGGTTATCCCAGCACAACCCATACCCTGTCATGCATTATTGCTTAAGTAGTTACACCTTTCTTTGTATGCTTTATTTTAAGTGTCAGTTTCTGTATATTTACTTTGCAAATACATGTAAGTTAGGAATTAACTGTGGAAACAATGACACAGAAGCAGCACATTCCTTAGTAACTACAGCACTGTTACACTCTTCTTATTACACTTTATGCTGTGTCAATTTCTGTGTACTTACTTTGCAAATATGTGTTAGTTAGTCATTAACTATGGAAACAATGCCACAGAAGCAGCACATTGCATAGTAATTACAGCACAGTTACACCCTTCTTCTTACACTTTAAGTGTCAGTTTCTGTGTAGTTACTTTGTAAGTACATGCTAGTTAGGCATTAACTGTGGAAACAATGCCACATAAGCAGCACTGACAACAACAAAAATGGAAAGGGACTTGGGGGTAGTCATATCAGATTACCTAAAAGTGGGCCAGCAATGTGAGAAGGCAGGAAGGAGGGCTGGGGGGATACAGGGATGCATAGGGAGAGGCATCACTAATAGAAAACAGAAAGTTGTTGGCCCTCTGTATAGACAGTTGGTAAGACCACATCTGGAGTACTGTGTACAGTTCTAGAGACCCCATCTCCACAAAGACATATACAGGGTGGAGGCTGTCCAGAGGAGGACAACCCAAAATGGTGCAGGGTCTGCAAGAGAAGACATATGAAGAAAGGCTAAAGGAGCTTAAGATGTATAGCCTTGAGGAAAGGAGGGAGGGGGGAACATGAGAGAAACTTTCAAATACCTCAAGGGAATCAACAAAGTCCAAGAGGGTAGCATCTTTCAGAAAAAGAGATGTGCAAGAACAAGGGGGCACAATTTGAAGATAGAGGGGGGACAGCTCAGAGGTAATACGAGGAAGTATTTCTTCACAGAGAGGGTTGTAGATGCATGGAACAGCCTTCCTGAGGAGGTCATAGAATCAAAAACAGTGTGGTGGAATTCAAGAATGCATGGGGCAGATATAAGGCAATTCTAGTGGGGGTAGGAGGAAGTAGGCTGTTGGTTAACTAGGCTCTGCAGCTTATCCGTTAGGTAGGGAAATGGGCAGACTAGGTGGGCCAAGTGGTCCTTATCTGCCATCTGATTCTAAGTTTCTATGTTTCTATATTTCTATGTTTAACTGCATTACTGTTAAATATCAATAAGTTTATGCATAAATTTATGATTTTTATTGTATAACAATTTACAATGTTAGATTGCTTGTTTTTTTTTAGGTTTTGTTTTTTTGGGGGCGCACAGTATACAAGTGGTGGCTCTGGGATTCAAACCCAGTTCTCCAGGTATGCAGCATGCTCATAACACAGTCATGTTTGGGAATTTGTTCACCAAATTTGCAGCATAGGCTTTTTGGGACACCACCTCATGAACAGTGGCACTGTCATTTCATGAATCAGTTCTGAAAGGTGATTCCATGCAGCAGCCATGAAATCACCTTTCAGGACAGAGAAAAAAAAATGACAGTGCCAGTGTTCATGAAGAGGGTTCCCGAGAATCCCATGTTGAAAATTTGGGGCTCAAATTCCTAAAAAATGACTGAGATAGCAACCTAAGTTGAAACCCCCCCATTCTTTGCCATCATACAGCTTACCTTGATTCCTCAGATCGCAGTTCAGCTTTGAAGAGTGCAGACGTGTCCCAGTTCAGAGAAGATTGCCAATCCCAACCTCCAGAGGGTAAGTATGGGTTAGGGGGTTCAGGGAAGTGGGTGCACAGAGGGAGGGTGGGGATGGGAGAGGGGGACTGAGGAGATGATGGTGGATGGTTTTCTTTATTACAGGTTTATTTAAAAAAGGAAACATTGAGGATGGTTTTCTTTATTTACAGGTATTATTCTTTATTTGGGCACATTGGGGTGGACTCCCAGTGTACCATATAAGTTTGGGGAGACATCATCATGCCAACAGGGGGATTGGGCACCCCCATTGGCCAGAAAGTTGGGTTGGGGAAGGGGGTGCTTCTGAGCAGCCAAGAGGAAGCAGCACCTTACTCGAGCTCCCAGTGAAGATTTTTTAAAACTTTAAAATCTTAAAAAAAACTCACTTAAACAGCTTCAAAGTTGCTCCAGTGTGTTCAGGATACCAGCATGTGACAAGATGGGCAAAACTAAAAGTGCTGAGTCACCAGCTGGTAACTCTTTTGCTCCCAAAATACAGAGTAGGCAGGAAAGGCCTGAACAGCGTGGCAGAGTCGGGGACTCTCCTGACAAGCAACCAGAGGAGGCCTCACTGACTTCAATACTTGCCATGCTACATCAACTCATAAAATCTGAAATCTGTACAGAACCTGGACAAAAAGTTTGATACTCTCACTCTGAGAGTATCTGCACTGGAAACCAGAATGGAGCAATGTGAAGCTGTAGTTCAGCGCTCTAAAACCTCCATCCTTAAAATGATGGATGCAACTACTACACTAGTTAAAGAGAACTCGCACCTTCATCAAAGGCTAGAGACCATAAAGAATCAGGTGAGAGAGCAGAATCTTCATGTGATCGGACTGTCGGAAAATGCTGAAGGGGAGGACAGCCTGATGTTCGCCAAAATGTTTCTGCCAGCCTTACTGGGTCTTGATGAAGCTGACCCTCCTTTGTCCATTGAAAAGGCCTACAGAATCACCCCCAGGACAGCATTGTTGGAACCATCATCCCCGAGGACTTTCCTGGTTGTTTGTACTGGAATTGGGGATGGGGATGGAGTGCTTGCAATTGCCAAGCATAGCTGGGTCTTAAAGTATGGTGAGGATGAGATCAGGCTATACCCGGACCTCTTCTTTAGCACCTGCCAACATCACAAACGTTAGATGGACTGTGGAGCCAGCTGTGCCAACTTAAGATACAGCACCAGTTGCTTCTCCCAGCCGAGCTCCGTTTGTGGTGGAATGGACAGCAGTACCTATTCAATGAGCTAAAGGAAGAAAACAAGCCCCTCCAGCAGATCGAACAGGAGATGTCTGGTGGAGAAGAAGAGCAGAATTTGTTGGATGATGACTGAGTAGTTGGGCCAGCTGGTGTAGTGCCTTTTGGATTGTTGGGTCTGGGACTGTTAAACTTAGCGGCTCAGATTTAAACAGGCAAGCTGTATATTATTTTGATTATTTTGGACTGCAACATAGACTGTGATTCCATTGAATACTGCATGTTAGGGACTTTCCGATTTGGGACACTGTTCAGTCAGGCAACTTTGGCTTGAACCTGCCTATGCAGAGCATTTGTGAGACTATTATTTTATAATTCCTTAACTAAGTTATTTTTTCATAAGAGGCTGTTAAGGGGTCAGGAGAGTTGCATTGGGTTTTTAACTGTTTGTCCACACTTAGGGCTGTAGGTGGGTTTCTTTTTTTTTCTTTTAGGATGTGAGAACAAAATGTTTATCCTATTAATAGCTCCCCTGTAGGTCCTTCTTTATAGTTACTGTTTGAGCAATCAATTAAGAGGGAAAGCTGTGTTTACTCTGTGGGAGTCTTGGGAAAGAGAATTTGTTATATATATATATATATACATACTGTAATTTGTATTGGGGGAATCATTTGGACTACAAAGTCATAATGGTAATAGAGTAATTCTATTTGTGCTTTCTGGTAGGATTCCCTATTGGCCTTCCAGGCTGCATGTGATGGGTGAATTTATCCTGTGTTAATGTTGTTAATTGTGAATACCCCCTATGATGTACCACTAGAGGGGGTGTTGTTCACAAGAGTTTTGTAAGAGTCTACTGTCTGTAAGGCATAATTTGTGCTATTCTCCTATGTATATGTGCTTTGTAAGTTATGCTTGCCAATAAATAAAAAAAAAAAAGTGGGCTGGGGGATGGGGATCACCTGACACCAGGAGTGGGCATCCCTGTGTCGGAAAGTGTTTTCAAAATATATAAATATTGACACACTGGGGTGGTCTCCCAGTGTGCCACAATACTGGGGGTACACATCAACATGGGGATTGAGCACCCCAGTGTTGATGTAGAGGGACAAATAGTCTGATGCAGGATCCTGCATTGAATTGATCACAAATTTCGATGCAGGATTCTGAATTGAAGAAAAGACATTGGGTTACAGTTTTCTTTTTTACAGGCTTTTAAATAATGTCTAGCACACTGGGATGGGCTACCAGTGTGCCAAATGTGTGTGTGTATTTGCAGGGGATACAAACAGACATGGGGACTGGGCCCCCATTTCAGTGGGAACAAGTGGGTCCTCCTGACTCTGCAGCCAACAGCATGAGTTCCAGCTGTGGTTGCAGAAGTCAAGAAAATACCAGTCTTCTCATACAGAGAATGGCTTACAAGCCATTCTCTGTATAGGCTGGACCCCCGAAAAAAAATTGTTTGGTCCTGCTTAAAACAAACAAAAAAAAACCCCATCAAAATACACCTAAAGGGGTCCTCTTTAGTTGTTTTCTGATTTTTTTTGTATTAAAAAGGTTTGTGACTTCAACTTTCTTGCTAAATGGGCAAATAAGATGGCAGCTGCAGCACAGCTCAATCTATCACAGGACTGTGAACTGTACAAAAAATGCCAGCATTCTTTGTGAAAAGAAGCTGGTATTTTTTGCACAGTAGACCTACTGTTCAAAAATAAGCTGCTATTTTTTGTGCCTGACATATAAATGTTCCCATAGGAAACAATGGGAAAATTAAAAATGACATAGCTTTTAAACAGATTCTTATTTTTACACCAGACCTTCAAAATGTACATCAGTGACCTAAAGGCTTTCTATGCTGAAACTGTCAGATCACAACATAAAGGCATTCTTGAGATACAGGTGAGCTCCTCGCTTAGTTTTTTATTCCATCCATTTGTGCCCCTCCTTCATCTTGTTGTCGGTGTTTGTTTCTACTTCCTCCTTGAAGTGCTTTCCAAAGCCACTCTTCGGCTGCCCTTGAGTCTGCTCCTTGCCGGCATTTTGCTTGGCTGTATTTGTTTTGCTGTGACTTTTCTATCCTCTAAGCAGCCACTTCGTTCTTCTGGGATCTGCTAGCTACTTGGCCTACCGAGATCTCCCTTCAGTCTCCTCGTTTGCTTCTGCACGTAGCTCTGACCGTCCTCTCCCGTTGCAGTCTGCTGGCTTCCGCTCCAACCTCGATCGCTCCTGCACTTCTCAACATTCTGCCCTGCACTGCATTATTCAATTGCCTTTACCTGCTTAAGATATATCTCCTTGTCAATCCTCGCACATTCGTATTGCACTGTTGCTGTTTCCTTGGGTCGACACAAGTCTGTTGTTGGCATCCTCTGGTGTTCACCCTCAGCTGCATGCCTACACTACTTCATGGCAGTAACCCAGATTTACGTATTTCGGCTGTTCACCTCACCGACCATGGAGCTGATGGGGTCTCCAGCGACCACATCCCAACTTGCCTGATCTGCCTCAGAGGTATCGCGATTACTTTCCCATTGACATTCCCTTTACATTCCTTCATTTAGTTTTTAGCGATGCTCTGTTGGTATCAGTGTGTGACTTTCGGTTTCAACACATTTCTTATACTTCCGGTTACTCTGCAACTTGCTATATTGCCTTGCCTGTTTATTAGTTATCCACTCGGCTGCAACACCTGACCTGGATTTGGAATCTCCTGGACGATTATAGGGCTGCTAGTTATTTACCTGGGGAATTCTACTGTGTATCATTCCTGCTCACACTGGAGTTTATTCATTGTCCTTCAGCCAGGCAGGCTACTGTGCTCCTATTACTTGTTACAGTGCATCACTCAGTACATTTGCTTTTAGTTGCTACTTGCTTCCCTAACCAGATGGCTTCTGTGGTGCAGCTGAGCATGCTAGCCTTATGATAGCTCTCTCTCTGTCTCTCTCCTTACCTTACCGGCAGATCTACATGGGGTCCAGCTGCACCTGGCTTTCTTGAGGCTTAGCTGCCATTATATATTTGCCTTACCTGCTGCTATACATGTGGCACAGCTACGCATGCTAGCTTCAGTCAGGCTAGCTGCTGCCCTCCTTGCCCTGCCAACTGCACTACAAAGGATCCATCAGTGTGTGTCCCGCCTCTGTGGATCTAGCTGCCTCCTCGCTTACATTACCAGCTGACTTTCGTGGGATCCAGACGAAATATCTTTGCCTACTTCTCAGACCTGCTTCGCCTGTCAAGCCATGGGTATGCTACTTGTACTGCACCCGCCTCGCCAGCTCGGGGTCTAATAGTTCACTTATTCCCTATCCGCCTGCCTGCTGCCGTGACTGCCAGCCCTGGAGCTTCTGACTATGGATTAGCATTTGATGTTTCGACATTCATCTTCTCTTATTTGGACACTTGTGCCTGCTTCCTGCTATTGCGTCTGCATCATACAGTTTGCTTACTACTACAATTTATATGGATTCACTTCTTTACCTTACTTGCTCCTGTTACCTGCTATGCCATCCGGGACTTAGAGGTCCTCACATCTAACTTGCCATTACTATCTACTGAGCTCCTCATGAACTGGCATCCTTCTACCTATGTTTACATGTTTCTACGATATCTTCATACTGGGGACCTGTGCCCCTATGGGCCCAGAGGTCCTTTGTTCCTAGATTTATTGCATCATAATCACCTGCTTCTACTACCTGCCTTTGCCCATCGGGCTGGGAAATTTGCCTAATAATTACCTGCTTCTACGACCTGCCTTTGCCCATCGAGCTGGGAGCATTGCCTACTACTTGCCTGTTTCTATGACCTGCCTTCGCCCGTCGGGCTGAGGGGTTTACGCACTAATCGCCTGTTTCAACAACTTGCCTTCACCCCTTGAGCTGGGAGATTTACCTCGTAATCATCTGCTTCTATGACCTGCCTTCGCCCTTTGGGCTGGGAGGTTCACATTCTTCTGTTCTACTTTTGCCTTGCCCAGCACGGGGCCTGGAGATTCCCATTCTACTTTATGCCTACCTGCTCCTGCTGCCTCAGCCATGGAATTACTGCTGCTTCACTTTTTGGGACACTTAGTTGGCATCTCAACTCTTGCTCTCCCTACCTGCCTGGTAACTCCTAATTATACGACTAAGTGGCTGGTCCTCACACTCAAATGCTATCAGACTACCTCAGTGTTCATTCAGCAACTTCCAGGGTTGCTCTCTTGGATATTTTGCCCTGTTGCCTCAGCCATGGAATTGCTGCTGCTTCCTTTCCAGGACTTGGTTGGCGTCTCCTGCAGACTTTCATTATGATGCTTGTGCTCTACCGAATTCAGGCCTGTGACACCGCTGCTTCATTGGATTCCACTTCTTCAGTTATCTCCATCTCGGACTCTTTGGGTCTCATCTGCTTTTCATGCCTTGAACTTTGCAAACTTTCAGTTCTCAATGTTATTCCTCTCGTCCAGTTGCCATATCTCAACCTCGGTCTCTTCCATGCGATTACGTACCTCTCCAGCTGATGGATTCCTGCGCATCATCGAGGGACTACCTCGCTTGATTTCTGCCAGCAGACACTCCTGGGTCTAGCTGCACTTCCCATACTGGAATCAGCCGCCTCTCTCCTATCTCACCAGCTGTTGGTTCAGCTAAGCTTTCTTCAGGGGCTGGTTGCCATGTCCTGTTCCTTCTTATTTGCCTACGTTGGTGCAATCCTGCTCCTACTACCTCTCGCTCCAGATGAACAGTCCAACTGCCTTATTTCCTTTTTGAGCTCACCATATTCTACTACTTGGATGCTTCATAACCTCATAACAGTGTCTCCGATTATCCTATACAGCTTGCCATTATTCCAGCTCAACTCTACAGCCGTTGCTTTCATATTAATTCCTAAAGACTATACTTTTCTTATCAGAACTGGATTCGTCACTCGACAGCCAGGCCTCAAGCCTTCTCATTCCTCATACTATACAAACCCTCTATTATTAGAAACCTGGAAGTTGTACTACTTCTATTCATCCTGCCTCGTTGACGTCAAAGCTTGGATGCAACTATCTTCTGGACTCCTGTATTGAGTTTGTCAGTCATCAACTTCATCTCCACCATCATTCAATTCCATGGAGTATGCCCTCTATCAACTGAAGTGCAGAAGATGGTTCTTCAATATATCCACTCTCCATCATTCCAAATTATACATGGATTCTCGGACTCAGACTTTATTAGAAGGAAATTACTTCACTGGACATTTACAATTCAGTTTTTTCTTAAGCTCCATTCATCTAGATTAAATTCTACAAATTAGAATTCAGATTTAACTGGTTAATTTAGTTTAATTAGGATCTCTCTCTCTCCTTTAGTATGCCCAGAAAGACGGGCAAGTCAGTAGCCATGGGTCCTCAGAGGTTTCCCTCCAAGGGGGTTTTTCCTCTCTTGAGTGCTACTGGTCACACTCTCCGGAGTTGGAGGAGGTGATCATCTATTCTTATCATTAAGTTGTTATGCACAACTTCTTCAGCATTCAGTTACAGAACAATCGTTGATATTTTATTCTTTTTGGGGCTTTCATAATTCTAAACCAAGCTTCCTTCCTACAGGTGGGACACAGAGAAAGGCCAAAACCATCAAATATTATCAAATGACTAATTTCAAGCATCCAAATACCTAAGCACAATACATTCTATACTATTACCTAGTAAACATTGTCCTCTCTATACTGGCCTCTGTATCCAACAACCATATTCATCATTCAACTATATGTTACAGAAGCACTGAGCTATGAACCACACATACTTGCAGGGAGTAACCCGGGATTATGTGGGGGAAGAGTTCCTCCCCCACAGCCTATTTAAATGAAGCAGCTGACTCCCGCTCTGCTTGGAGTGAGTCGCACTCACCCACCATCCTCCCCGACACCTCCCCCTTCTGCAGCACTCTTATCCACGGGGGGCTTTCATAATTCTAAACCAAGCTTCCTTCCTTCCTGCAGGTGGGATACAGAGAAAGGCCAAACCATCAAATATTATCAAACAACTCATTTCAAGCATCCAAGTACCTAAGCACAATACAGTCTATACTATTACCTAGTAAACATTGTCCTCTCTATACTGGCCTCTGTCTCCAACAACCATATTCATCATTCAACTATATGTTACATAAGCACTGAGCTATGAACCACACATAATACATATACATGGGTATTAATGTGCACTATGGCTGCCACTACACATTCAGTCACTTCACTACCAGTCTAGCACTGCTTGTAAAGCACTTTAAGATACACTGTATATGAAAAGCACTATATAAATGCTGATTATTATTCTTCTATTCCTCCAGCTGCACTAAATATGCATTCTGAATATAAGCTTAAAGGTGGACAACTGAGGTACATTATTGCAAGATTTTCTAGATCTGGCCATATTGTTCTCTTTTGTTTCCAACAGAGTAATGGGTTCTTCATTGAGACCAGTCACAGTATGGTCTGTTAAATACTCCAGGATCATTGTGCTGTGTGAGACAATTACTGGTCTGGCAGATGAACCAGCTGCACTTTCTGTACAGGACTGTAGTCCATGTTGTTGCAGGTGACTCAGAAGTGATTCACCTTTCTGACCCTGAACATAGGATGTCTGAGAAGTAGCTGTAGATGTCTTTTCCCTCACTGATGACACTGGTGAGTGTGATGAATTTATAGATGTGCTATTGTGTGTGCCAGAGGTGAACTCTGATATTTCAGCAGGGTTAGACTGCTGTACATCAGTTAATTGTGTTGGCGGGACAATGTCACATTTGGTTAGCAGAAGATTTCTCCAGTACTCGGTGTCTTCCCCATAGGAAGGAAGGCTTCAATGTTTCCTATAGAGCTGGGATCTAACAATGTAGCCAACACACAGGTGTCATTCTTAAACATGGCATTTATTCTCTGATCACTCGACAGTCTGAGACTCAAGTCATCTGCCAGCATAACAGCGATGGTGTCTTTCTTTGACTGAAAGTCTTTCTATATGTCATTAAGGAAAATGTGAAGAAATCTTATTTGAGGAATAATTTGACTCAGACTTGCACTGTCCGCACTGACATCATGTGTGGCAGCCTCCAATGGTTCCAAGAAGGAGGTCAAAATTTCAAGTAGAGTCCAGCTGCTGTAACTTAGCATGATATCTACCTTACCAATTTGATTCAGCATGGTGTACTCATGTATAGCTTTTTTTCTGTTCAAGAAGCATTTCCAACATGTAAAATGTTGAATTCCAGTGGGTGGAACTTCCTGCTTTAATGGTTCTATGTCATAACGGTGAAAGCCTAAAGGCGATCGCCATTATGCAGAAGTCAAGAGTGTTGAAAATTTATTTTGGGACTCTGACACCCCGGTGCACAGCAAAAGGGCACTGGGGATTTAGTTTTTTAATGTTTTCTGTGGGGGGATGCGCATCTGCACCCCCCTACTAAAAGATTTTCAACTTCAGGGGGTGTATGTCGGGGGAGTGAAAACATAAAAAAAAAAAGGTTTGGGCCAGGCACAACAAAAATGCACCAGCGCCCAGACCTGAATACAGTACCCTGACAACCAACACCGGCAGTCCACCCACCACACCACGGGGTCAGCTCAGCAACCCACCGTGGCACTACCCCTCACATCCCTCGCTGTGTGTGCCCACTCCAACCCCCGTTCATGTATGTATAGTGATATCCTGTCACTATAGTTGACCACCCCCCCATCCGGCCACCCTACCATCCCCTAGCCATCCCTAAAACATACTGGGGAGGAGTGGGTCACCATTATTGTAGGCACCCATTCCCAAGCACTCTTATCATGGGATACCTGCTTTAATGTATGTAGTGGTAAGTTGTTTGACCTCTGCAGCCCCTTCAGGATTTTTTGAGCTTTCACAGAGTGGATGAAATGTCCACATATTTTTATACCAAGACCTAACAGGTTTTCAACATTTCTGTTTCCATTTAAAAAACTATGGATGAGAAGATTTGAACAATGTGCAAAACAAGGTATGTGTTGGTAGTTGCCATCTCTAACAGTTTTGACTATGTTGGCACAATTATCTAACACTATGAACCCTGGAGATAAGGAATACAGAGTAAGCCATTTCTGGAACTGTTGTTCCAGCTCCTGCAAAATATTCACAGCAGTGTGATTTTCCTGAAAAGTGGTGACACATAATACAGCCTGCTTCCTGTTGCTTGTGGTAGAGTGGGGATTATTACTTTCTGACTGAAACCTTGCCCGCTGACTGAAAACTTGCCCAAAGAACTGTAGCAGGCATGTAGTCAATTGTTTGGTTGCTGGTTCATATATCTGTGGTTATGTGAACCTGCTTCACCTCAAAGAGTTTCAACTGCTTAATGACTGCAGTACACACCAAGTCATACAACTGTGGAACAGCCTTTCTTCAGAAATATGTTCAACAGGGAATGGCGTACCATGGTTCAATCCGGGTTTGAACTTGAGGAAACATTTTTGGGCAACAAAAGCAAAAGGGAGTTGACAATCGGGCAACAACTCTGCAATGGCTCTATTTAACAGCTGGCATGTTGGATGCTGGTGGGTAAATGTTGATGTCCTCACAATATTTTCTTTTAATTGTAGTTGACAAGAAACATGAGGTGTTTAATTTTTTTGGGGGGATGAATGTATTTTTCATGCCTTTTTCACAAGGAGTACTACTTTGGGATTTTGGAGTACTTGATGGTGTCAGACAAAAACAATCTATGTTTGTCTGAGAAGACTGCAAGGACACATCAAGTGATTCAGTGTCAGTTCCTACTTCCAGTTCATTGTCACTATGATCACTGCCACCACCACCACCACTACTACCCATACCAACCACACTGCCCCTTGCCCTGCCACACTCAATTGGGTGTTTTGCCTTTGCATGACATATTACTGATGCCTCAAAATTTGCCACCACAACTGACACTCTTTTTGCACAGACTGCATACAGCTTGACAGTTGTCTTCAGGGTCAATGTAAAATAAATTCCACACTAAAGATTTACCTTTTTTGCTTTGCACCATGGTGCCTGGCACTATTTCTCGTACATTCAAGGGACCTGGAGGAAACCATACACTGCCATTTCCTTGTTGAGGTGAATTGTTCTCATTCATGCTCATTTTCTTATTCTTATGTTTAGCATATAATGTTTTTTTCTGCACTTGCCTCTCATGCCTTACAGTGGCATCCTCCCCTAACCCATCATCGAAACTATAGACTTCACCACAAGATTCAGAAAAAACCATTATATTGCTCCCATAATAACTTATATTTTTAATTGGAGCTTGCAGCTAGGCTATTTCCCACCACCCTGGAGGGAGAGCAAGATTAAGCCAATATTTAAAGGAGGGAACTCAGCTGAGGTACATAATTATAGACCAAATGCTTGTTGCCTATTCTATCTAAATGCCTAGAAAAACTGGTCCATGCTCAGATAAGTGACTACTTAAATAAATATAAATTGTTAACCCCCTCCATCAGTTAGATTTTTGAAAAGGTTATTCCACTACCACAGCCCTGCTGGAGTTCAATGACTTGATAAACAGGTCTCTAAACTCTGGCTTGGAACAGCTGTGTTTTTTGTATATCAGTCAAAAGCCTTTGACCTGGTGGACCACCCCCTCTTGATTATGAGACTGCAACATCTGGGTTTCTCTGATGGCCCCCTAAACTGGTTAACATCTTACTTAACCAGCCATATCCAGATGGATGAAATGCAGGGTAGCATATCTGGGAAACATGAGGTGACCAGAGGAGTGCCCCAGGGGTCCATATTGGGACCCCTGTTGTTTCTAATTTTTAACAATGAACTACTCTTAGTGGCACATAATATAGCTGTAAAGCTGTATGCAGATGGTACAGCTATACTTGCTACAGGGTGTAGTATCATTGAACTTCAGACAAACCTGCAGACGGATTTTGTAGAAATTGAGGGGTGGTTTACTAGGTCATGGCTCATCATGAGCACTAAAAAAACAAAATTGATGCATTGTGCAGCTAAAAATCATGATAAATCCAGTCAAATTTAAATTTATGCAAGCAAACAAAATTGGAACTGGCAGATAGTTATTGCTACTTGGGAGTAATTTTTGATTCACACCTAATCTTTAGAAATCATATAATAACTTCTATTGTGAAAGTAAATAAAAAATTGGGAGCTTTAAGGAGAACCACAAAGTGTCTAAAATTGCATGACAGGAAGATGGTAGCTGAACAACTTATATTACCAACCTTAACTCATGGAGAACAAGTATACAGAATGGCAAACAAACAATTGTTAGACCAATTAAACAGAACTCATTATAGAATAGCAAGATATGTACTACAATGTAGTTTTCAAACACATCATAGCCTGTTGTTGAGTACATTGGATTGGCAGCCTTTAGAAATAGGTTATACCAGAAACTGGATAAAACTGATACACACACCAATCATCTTTCCCTGAGCATCCTATTTTTAATTTCTCTTCTCAGGGAAAACTATGCATAAGAAGGTATTGGCAAGATGAGTCCATTCAAATAAAATTCATCTAGAAAAAAATGAATACATTTTGAGACAGAACTTTAAATTCTAGGGCAGCTCCTATATGGAATGCACTTTCCCCTACCATTCGTGAAATTCCAGAACACCAAGCATTTTTACAAGCTATTAAGGTAATGTTGTCATATACTTGTAAATGTTATTAATCAAAGTTACTTAACGTATGTATATATTTTTATATACATAATAAGTGTTAATTTGATGTTTCTCTATAGTGTTGTATAATATTTTTTGCCTCTCCATGTATGTGACCTATTACTCGATGTTTCCCTCCAGTGTTGTATAATATATTAACCTCTCCATGTACGTGACCTACTACCGAAACCTATATCATTTATGTATAGCAGCTTTGATAAGTTAAACACAGGACTGTCTTGTAAACTGGACTGAAAAGTCTAAATGACATGTATTTTCTGTATAAAAATAAAGTTTTAACTAACTAACTGGAATTGCTGTCATCATCATGTGGGACATAGTCTGGGCTATCCCATTCCTAGTCCCCACTATCACCACCATTCACTGCCTCAGCACCTGAGCTTATATTTGAGGAGGATGCCTCCTTGCATGCTGCTTCAGCAGCTGGAAGTATCCTGGCACATGTGGCAAAGCATTCAATACCTCTACGAGTAACTCCAGTCAGTTCTTTCCAAAACTCTATTATCATTTCATTGCTACCATGCTTTTTTTGGTTCAGGAGGACATTTAGTGCCAGTCCTGGTGATGTTATTATTATTGTCACTATGTTCTTCATTAGTGCAATGATTCATATTGTCCATATCAATAACAGTTGCATGTGCCGCAGCAATGTGCTTCCTTTTAGTATACTTAGACTGGGAAATAAGAAACATAGTAGACACAGCCATGAAAGGAATGGATACTGTTTCACTAACTGTTGCAGAAACACACAAAGTAGCTAGTCACAATAATAAATGACAGGGCTCCGGGTACGTAACAAATAGTGTAATGCAGCCTAAATGGCTTTCACTGTGCTGCTGAGAGACACACAATGTAGCTATGTCATAGAAACAAACTACAGGGTTGGGGCACCTAACAAACACTTTAATATCAGTCTAAATGGCTTTAACTATGCTGCAGAGACACACAGTGTTGCTGACTGTCATAGTAAGAAATGACAGGGCCCAGCCAGGTGCACCAAACAAACAGGGTAATACACAGAAGTACAAAGCTTTTACTATGTTGCAGAGACACACAGTGCAACTGACTAAAATGGTAATAATTCAATGTCAGGATTCAGGGGCACCTAACAAACAGTAATACTTTTTCAAACCAGCAGCCAGTGCTTTGCTTTCTGTTTTTTTTTGTCCTCCCCTTGCTCCTTCTCTGTTCTCTTCACAGTACCACACCATCTACCTCCATGACTGAGGCTGTTTCCCGAATCCCCCCTCCCTGAGAACATTTCAGGCACCAGCCCCAACCCCCACTACCTTTGCTCCTTTGTGGCGGTTTTATTCAACTTTTAATTAAATGATTGCCATGATTTAGCTGCAGACTGTAGAGCACCTGACCATGGACACAGAGCTACTACCACTCCAGACTGTTGCCAGCTGCTATCTGTGCAACAAAACACAAGCATATGGAGCATCACTGGTTTGCAGGGTCACTGCTGTTAAATACACATAAGCATACCACACAAAGCAAACAGCACTTGCAGGACATAAAGACAAGAAGAACCAAATAATTTGGTTATAACTGCTGCCATGGCCCATGGTCTTTGTCAGGGGGTGAGGAAGAGTCACGCTTTGGACTTGAAGTGCTGGGTTGTAGCCGCGGGCTCTGGCTGTTGTATTCAAATTATTTGGTTCTTCTCATCTTTATGTCCTGCGAGTGCTGTTTGCTTTGTGTGGTCAGCTATCTGTGCAACATGGGCTCACAGCAGACAGAGCATAGACACCACTGACCAATCAAGTTGCCAGTCCAGTGTCATGTACTCCTATTGGTTGTCCAGTTCTCACCTGTGCCCCCCGTTCTTGCTCCCCAAGACAGTAAATACACCAGTTTGGAGTTTAAATGGTCACAGCCATATGTTTATTCAAATTCAAATCCTAATACAGACTAGACGTGTTCCAAAGGGAGCCTCTCCAAGGTTCATTTCTCCTCCCTCCCTTCTCCCCATGAAGGGAGGTGGACCGCCCGTTGCCTGCCCCCTCCTCAGCAAAGCAATGGGTCACTGGGTTATTCACGAGGACAGACCATCAGGGTGAGAGGCCTAGTGCCATCCATGCTGGGTGTGTCCATCAGCCTTCCCTCCCCATGTCTGACCCAGGAGGTCATGGATCTCCACTGGGGAAACCTGCCTTCAGGGGCCCGATGTGGCGGACACCCCTGTGGATCCAGTGCATCCCGGGGCAATTTCCTGGTGACCTCAGCCATTCCATGCTGGGTGATAGTCTGGTCCCCCTGAGGCTGGTGTGCAAGAGGCCCCCATTCCAAGACAGGCACTGGAGGACACCCTTTTCCCCCACTCCCAAGCCAGGCTAACCTGGCTCACCCTTAGGCAACCTTGGAGAAACTCCTTATCTGCCACTATCCTGATCTATGGCCAGATTAGGTCTCCCACAGCACATCATGTTCCCTCCCCTTACCTCCTGGGCCTCTACACTCTTTCTCTCTCCCCCAGGCCTTTCCCAAAATACCCCAGCCCCCTCTCCCCCTTCTCCCAATAGTGGAGCTAAAGCCATCTGAATGTCCTTGCAAAATAGATCAATTCCCACATCTGACAAATGTATCCCATCTGGTCAGTACAGTTCCTCTGATTTCGTGTGATTTGGTCATGCTTCACCACTCCATGAGGCAGTCGGCTCATGAAGGTCCCCATTTCTCCATTCATCTTCCTCCATGTCCTATCCAGCCCTTTGCCATTGTTTTTTTTCCAGCCATTGCTTTCTCTGCATGATGTGAGACCACAGTATCCACAGCGCAGCACTGGATGATGGCTATGTCCTCCTTCATGGGATGCAGTAGTGCAATGGACTTCACTGCCCCCACATCATTTCCTCCCAGGTGGATGACCATGACATCTGGGTGTGTTTCCCTCCAGCACTCTTCCCTCAACTTGGGAATAAGCTGCTCCCAGGGCAAGCCCCTGTGCCCCATCCATTCCACATTCACAGGCACATAGCTGAAGCTCAGGACTGGTCCCTCAGCCTGAGACCTTTCACAAGCCACTGCCCAGTGGGTGAAAGAGTGCCCACATATCCACACCTGTTTCCCAGTTTCCCTCCAGTCTGTTTAATAGAACAAAAATATGTTAGAGCATGTGAGGGCATGTATACCTCCTGACCATCTGTGATTTCCATCTACCTAGACCCCTAATCTCTGCCAGTGACATTCCCTTGCTTGCCACCCATGTCACTGCCCCTGTCCAGAATGAATACATTCCGTAATCCCCTGGCTCCTTGTCCACTGCCCACAATGCTTTCTTAAACACCCTTGTAAACTGAAACTGCATCAAAGGTGTTCCATCCTTGTGCCTGAAGTACGCCCACCCCTCACCCCTTGTCCAGCTTCATACCTAGTCAACACCCTTCTGATCTTCCAACTCCATCTCCCCAGTCTTGAAGTGTTACCCATGTGCCCTGTGCCTGTTGGTCAGTTTTAGACCTCCGGATCCACACCAGTGTGTCAGCCCCTGACTATACCACACCTCCTGTATGTAAGCCCTGTCTTGGGGGTTCTTGTCTGGAGGCTGCCGTGACCTCTAAAACCTAAAAGGCCCTAAAATGCACCAATATGAATGCCTCCCTGAACAGTCATGCCTCCTGCCAGCTCAGATGGTGCAGGGAACAGGGACTGCAGCTAGCCTACCATCCCTTTATACTGTCCCTGCACCACCTTGCCCCCATTTGTGGCCACCCAATCCTGGTGATCATGGCCACCCAGTCTGCCCCCCCAATCACCCCCCCACCCAGATGGTCTCTGACCCCTGGCACCTGGGTATTAGGTGATGGAGCAGCAGGGGTGGGCCTGATCAACCTGGACGGCCCTGATCCCACATACTGACTGTCTCACAGGAGTTTTCCATCATGGGGGGAATTGGACACCAATCACCCTTTCCCTCATCGAGGCCTTGGGGAAGGCCCATTCTTGCTGTAAGCTCATGAAGGACCCCACAGACTGCTCTTTAATGCCTGTTTCCAGCCTGGAAGTCCTGGCAGGAGTCCCAGGACTGCACAGACTGCCTTTGGCTGCCCTGTAATGCCTGTTTATTACCCATTACCTGCATCAAAACTACTAAACCCAAGAAGTACACTGTTATATCAGGTAGGGTAGTCATTACCCAAACTACCCTACCTGGCCAAACATTGCTGATACTTGAACTACCTGACCCAGCTACCCATCAGGTAACCCATGTCAACTTGGAATGTCAAAGGGCCAAACAACTCAGCAAAGAGGTGGAGAGTCATAACTCCCCTTAAATCTCTCCACACTGATATTGCACTCATTCAGGAATCTCATTTACTGGATGGGGAACATTCACTTTCCAGTCTCAGAGGTGGCCATTCTTATCTGGTGCAATTTGCCTTTGCAGGTTCATTCCCAAGCTAAGAAACAATCAGGGGAAAGGATACTGATCTCTGGTTCCATATACTCCTCCCTTATACATATTATGTCTCTGTATTATCCTAATTTGATGACCAGATTTTTTATCAGTGCCTTATGCCCAAACGTTCAGGACTTCAGGGGCATATAATTTTGGGGTAGAGATTTTAATCTTACCACAGACGCTACTTTAGCTAGCTTTTTGGCTACACCTTTTTTTTATTGCCAATTCAGAAAAAAAACTGTTGCTTTCTCATTTCTCTGATTTTAGGATTCCAAGATGCTTGGAGGTTACTACATCCAAACTCTAGGGAATATTCTTTCTTTTCAGGGACTCATCATTCATATACCAGGACTACATATCTCTCATGATACTTTTTTGGCAGTCATCTCATGTTCCTACTATCCTATTGTTATATGAGATCATGCCCCTCTAAAATTAGAATTTCTTTTGCTATTGATGTTTCTCCCTGTAGATCATGGAAAATGGATGTATTATTCCTCTCAGACAACAATTTCCTTACCAAACCATCCACAGACATTAAGGTTTATATTTCAGAAAACAAGGGTTTAGTGTCTTCTATGGGCATTCTGTGGGACTCTAGTAAGGCTTTCATCTGGGGCAAATGATCACTCATTTGGGTAAATAAAAGCATTCTAGGTTAGCTATTTGAACACAGCTTAATACTATACATCGAGAATATACACTTATCCACATGCACCATCCTACCATAGAAATGTATAAACCCTTACTACAAAGGGCCAGCCCACCCAAGTCCAGAAGTGAGCTTGAGTGTCAGAGGGTCAGCTGGGGGAAGGAGGCTCAAGTGTCCAAGGGGGGGTGGGACTGGTGCCCGGCATTACCTTGGCCTCTAGTGGTGGCTTGTGGTTGGTATGCTCAGATTGTATGCAAGGGGGAAGAAATGGAGCAGACACCTGGCATGCTGCATAAAGGAGAATGTGCAACTCAGCCATTGGCATCCTTGCACCCGCCACCTCCTCTGCACGATGTGGGATGGGAGAACAGGTAAAAATGGGCACTGGCTGATAGGATGACATCAGCCTCCTGCAGGCCTTGCACCCAGCTATCCAGGCTCAACAAGGTAAGTCCTCAAGGATGCCTAGGTGATGGGGCTGGGGACACCAATAGATAGGGGCCAGTTGGTGTGGGAGAAAACTTGAATGGAAAAAAACACAAATAAGCTCTTGTTACAAATTCAGAAGGATACTGAAAAATTAGACTATCTTCAGGTAGAAAGTTCTTATGACAGATGCAAAGCCAGATGCTTCTGAGGTCTTCATTCAAAAGACAGTAGGGGGTTCAAGAGTGGCTGAGACAGGATGAAGGGGAGGATCAAAGTTGACGTAGAGGGCCAGGCCCACAGTAATTTCTGGGTCAGGTTTTGCAATCAAGCAGACTTGGTAGACATTAAGGCCTTCTTCTACTAGCTGTTTAATATGTTCATATGTTTGTGTATGTTCAGAATTAGGGGAATTGCTTGTTGATCAACCTGGTAAAATTTCTCAAATTTTTCCAATCCTTGTACTCAGCTGGGCATGGCAATCCTGCTTCCAGTGTTGGACAGGAGTTTTCTTTTCAGCACATTTCTCTTCCTATAGTTCTGCCTGAGGACTGTAACATTTTGGATCAGGAGTTTTCCTCATCAGAGGCACTTAATGCCCTTCAGTAAGATCTCGGTCTGCATGAACTGCTGGTGAGCTATGTAAGTGCTTGGATCACTCCCTGCTTGGAATATTGACAGAAACATTGATGTTTTCCATGGAGGGAAAACCTTGTCATCCCCCCCTTTCTATGAGGCACACATTATTATTCTTTCTAAACCAGGCAAATCAAAAGATCAAGTTTCTTCACCTTGCTCAATTTCATTGATCAATATGGATGTCAAGATTCTTATTAATTTGTTGGCTCAGCCTCTTGAGGTCATTTGGCCAAAACTTATTTTGACAGTCTAATCTGCTTTTATCAGGGGGGGAAAAACTTCACATAATATCAATCTTGTCACACAGCTTTTATCATTGGCCACCTATATGGAAGAGGATACTATACTGGTTTCACTCAACATGGAACAAGATTTTGACCACATCGAGTGTGGCCATCTTTGGAATATGCTTCATCAGTTTCTGTTTCCCAATAAATTCATCTCACTTTTATAGTTGATATATAAGAGCCCACTGGCCTCCATCCCAATGAATAATTATATCTTGCACCCATTTTCTCTTTCTCAGGGCATTCATCAAGGCTGCCATTGGCTCAGGCCAGCCTAATGGCACAGTGGCAAGGTGTCTGCTTTTGGCGCCGATGTCTCTGGTTTGGCAGCGGACTCAGGAATCAGAGGGATGGCCAGGGAGAGAAGGATTGAGCATCCCAGGGATTGCTCTCTTTCTCTTGGGGGGGAAGTGTGTCTGGCTCAATGTGGACCTCTGATGGAGGCTGGGGGTACCATCATGCCTGGCACCACACATTGGGGCCGGGGTGGATGCTGGCATCATTGCACATCCCTGCCCCGGGGGAAAAACCCTGCACAAAAAATGCTGGCCCACGAATAATGGCCCCCATCTCGGTCACCACTCCTGCTGCAGATTTAAGTCCACTGGGGGGCCCACTCCTATGGCCCTACCCTGGGGTGCAAGCCAGGGCTTAGTGACCAGGTGCCTTGGGAAGGGGGTGCCTGCCTGGCAGCCTCCCCAGGGGGGTAAGCCTTGGGATGGAGGAGTGGCAATCAGAGTGGGAGATTGGAGAAGAAAAGCTGACACAAAAAAAGGCTGCCATTGGCTCAAGCCATCCATCTTCACCTAGAAATTCATGGTGTACAGTTTCAAAGTGCTGTATGCACTATTTCACTACATGCAGATGACATGCTTTTTTTTCTTACTCCTACTAAACTGCCCCCTTGCAATTTGAAGCAACAAAGAGGGAGGGCCTGAAAGGGGAAAAAACAGAGCAAGGATGCAAGATGAAGGTTGTGTAGACAAGAATGAGGACAAGAAGGGTAAGAACAAAGAAGACAGAAAGAGAGGTGTTGAGGAGACAAGAAACAGACAGAGTAATGAGGGAAGAGGGGAGTTTGGGAGTTAAGGGGAGCAGTACAGGCAGAAAGGGGAAAGGAAGGCATTGTAGGCAAGGACAGATGGTTTGGAGACCCATAGGCACCAACATAAGGTGTCTTGGAAATAAAATTCTGGACCTGGAGACCATCATGGCAGAGGCAGACCTGGATCTTGTGGCCATAACTGGGTTATGGTCTACTGAAAAGCACAACTAGGGCATGGACATACGAGACTGCTCTCACTTCAGAAGAGAGAGGGAGGGGGGTTGTTCTGAATGTGACAGAAGGTATCAGGGCAATGAAACTGCAAGGAAATCTGGAGGTGCCAGGAGTCCCCCTGGAGACAGGATCAGGAGCCACTATTTGTACTGGGGTGATATACAGACCTCCTGTACAAGGGGAGGAGTTGGACAGAGCACTAGGGGAAACCATCAGCAGGATGGCAAACATGGGGGAGGTGGTGCTAGTTGAGGACTTCAATCTGCCAGATGTGGATTGGAGCCTTCCAACTGCATCTTTGGTTAGATGCAGGGCAATTGTTGATTCCCTGCAGGAGGCATTTTCAGGCAGCTAGCCACTGAACCCACTAGTGATTGGGCAATGCTGGACCTGGTGTCTACTCACAGAGACAGTATTACAAATGTCAGAGTGGGCTATCCCCTGGTAACCAGTGATCACCGTACAGTGTGGTTCAACATTAAGATGGGTGCAGAGGCAAACCACACAAATACAGGGGTCCCAGACTTTGGGAGGATAGATTTTAAAGAAATGGGAGACTGCCTTAGTGGCAGCTTAGCAGAACAGGATTGCTATGGAGGAGTAGAAAAACAGTGGAGAAAATGAAGGGAAGGCATAGTGAAGGCAAACAACCTCTGTATGAAGGAAGTGAGCAAAAGCATGCAGAAAAAAATACATTATGGTACTTTAGGGAAGTGATCACAAAGGTGAAGAGAAAAAAGGGTGACATTCAGGCAGTACAAAGAAACACAGATACATGAAGATACTGTATGTAGGTGTACCAGATACAACAGAGGGAAGCAGGTAATGCAGTGAAGGGAACAAAGAGACAAACAGAGGAAAGGATAGCCAAAGGGATAGTAAAGGGGGACAAGACATTCCTTAGGTACATAAGTGATAAGAGGAAGGCAAGAGGAGGGATAATGATGGTAAGGAGGACCACAGAGGGAGACTGCAAAGAGGAGGATCAGGAAAAAGCAGACATCATGAACACGTACTTCTGCTCAGTCTTCATAGTGGAAGAAGAAGGGTGCAGACCACCAAGGAGCAATAGGAACATTGGGGAAAGAGGTGGACACAAGTAAATTTTTAGAGGAAAGAGTCCTGAAGGGACTTGCAAATCTGAAAGTGAACAAGGCCATGGGACTGGATGACATACACCCAAGTTTGTTAAGGGAACTCAGGAAAGTGCTTGCTATACCACCGACAGCTTTATTCAACAACTCACTGGAAACAGGAGTGGTTCCAGAGGACTGGAGGAGTGCAGACATAATCCTGCTCCATAAGAATGGCAGCAAGGAGGAGGCCAGCAACTAGCGGCTGGTGAGTCTCACAGCAGAAGTGGGGAAATTAATGGAAGCCCTGAAAAAGGAAAGCCTAATGGAGTATCTGGAATTCAATGGGTTATAAGACCAAAGGCAGCATTGATTCATGGGGCCAAGGTCATGCTGCCAGACAAATCTGACTGATTTGTTTGACTGGGTGACCAGGGAAATAGATTAGATGAGAGCAGTGGACATGGCCTACTTGAACTTCAGCTAGGCCCTCAACACTGTACCACATAGGAGACTGATAAAGAAATTAGGCAGTCTACAGGTGCGATCCAAAGTGGTAAACTGGGTAAAAAACTGGTTAATACATAGCCAACAGAGGGTGGTGGTAAACAGCACTCACTCTAATGACAGGAGAGTGACCAGTTCGGTGCTGAAGGGCTCATACTGGGACCAGTCCTCTTCAATGCATTCATACGTGATATTGCAGAAGAACTGGAGGAGAAGGTATGCCTTTTTTCCAGAGTACACCAAAATCTGTAATAAGGTTGATACTCACAGGGGGGAAAGAATGAGTAGGGACCATAGAAAGATCAAAGAGTGGTTGAGGGCATGGCAGCTAGGATTAAATGCCAAAAATTCCAAAATCATGCACCCAGGGCATAGAATCACCCAGGCACTGAGTATAAAATGGGGGGAGGTACTGATGGTCACTAAGCGGGAAAGAGACTTTGGAGTTATCATATCTGATGATCTCAAAGTGAATGGGCACTGTGATAAAGCAGTGAATAGGGCTGGTGGGATGCTGTGGTGCACAGGGAGAGGTGTCACCTGCAGGATGAAGGAGGTGGTGAGACCCCATCTGGAGTACTGTTGTGTCAAGTTCTGGGGCCACATCTCAGAAAGTACATAGACAGGGAAGAGGCAGTCCAGAAGATGGCAACTAAAATGGTGCAGGGGTTACATCAAAAGCCCTAAAATGAGAAACTGAGGAATCTTAACAGGACAAGTACACCCTATAAGAGAGGAGGGAGAGGGAGCACATGATAGAGACCAACAAGTACCTCACATAGGTGAATAGAGTACAGGAGGGAGGTCTAGGATGTGAATCAGGACAAGAGGACATGCAATGAAACTTGGTGGGGGCCTGTAAGGAACTACTACTTTGCTGAAAGAGTGGTGGATTCTTGGAATAGTCTGGCAACGAGTAAGGAGGGGAGTCTAGGAAATGAATCAGGACAAGAGGGCATGCAATGAAACTTGGAAGGGGGATGTGAGGAAGTACTACAGTATAAGTCACATTAAACTGTTCCTCCAACTCACTGCTCTTTCATTATTTTTTTGTGCTGACAATACAGTGGCAATTCTAAATGCTTAAAATACATACTCTGTTTCAATTAATCATCAGCTCACATGCAATCCACATGCAATGCACTTTCAGCTACTGTAAAATCCCTTCAGCTCCCATTCAATGTTCCTGTAATGCATTTTCAAATGCATTTGCAGTGCAACAGTTACTGACATTCATTCCATTCACCAAATCCCATGAAGAAGCTAACACCCAATTCCAGCCAATAGCAATCCTGCATTTGGATGGAAACCCCCGCCCCGGCACCATGTTGTTTTCACTGCTTATGAGGACTCCACTCATGCCATGCTGTCTCTACCATTTTATTCTTTTATCCCCCAAATGCCACAGTTTCTGGCTCTAGCTGTACTGTAACAGCTGAAGAAAACTGCTGCTGTTTGCTGTTTTCAGGAACATCAGAATTTTGTTCATGAACAGTGGAATTTCACCCACAATCAGTGGAATTTCACACACAAATAGCAGAAGTTTGCCCATGAATGGCAGAACTTTGCTTGCAAAAGGTGAAATCTCACCATTCAAGGGGCAACATTCTGCAATTTGTGGGTGAAATTCCACCATTCGTGGGCAAAATTCCACCATTCCTGAATACAGCAAACAGCAGCAGTTTTCTTCATCTTTTACAGTTCAGCTGGAGCCAGAAACTGTGGCATTTGGGAGGATAAAAGAATAAAAGGGCAGAAATAACATGGTATGAATGGAGTCCTCATAAGCAGGGAAAACAACATGGCAGAAGGGGTGGTGTTTTCAATCCAAATGCAGGATTGCTATTGGCTGGAACTGGGTGTCATCTTCTTCATGGGATTGGGCAGAATGACAAGTCAATTAAGTTGTACTGCACACTGTAGTAGTGAAAATGGGATCCAACTCAGTGGTTTAGTATTTTTTATGGGTTGCTTAATGTGTTGTACTGCATTGATAAAAGTTTCCAGAGATCTGCAAAGTAGGCTGAAATTAAATATCAGCTAGAGGCAAACCATTAAGGACTCATTGTAAAATGCTAAACCAGTGAGTTGGAGGAACAGTTTAATGTGACTTGTACTGTATTTCACAGAAAGAGTGGTGGAAACTTGGAACAGTCTGACAGCAGAGATAGTGGGAGTGAAAACACTGGGGGCCAGATATTCAAAACTTTGCCCCAGGCTAATTTAGCACTGCCCGGTGGGCAAACTTAGCCCGGAGCACAAAGCAAGCTATATTGAAAAGGAAATAGCCTGGTGCTAATCCTACTGAATACAGCAGTCTAAGAAAGCCGCGCAAACCGGTCTGGGAGTGCAGGTCAAAAATAGCACGGGAATAAGACGGCACTGAATATAGCAACAGGGAAGAGCAAACTGCAACTGCAGCTCATTAGACTCTGTAGCAAGCCAGTGTTGCAGATGGAGAACGTTGTGTGTGATTGCAGAGATGTCTCACATCTACTGCAAACACATCTCTCAACCCCCTGCCTCATAAATCAGGGACAAGGCTTAACAAAATCAGGAACAAAGGTTTAAAATCAGGGACACATCTTAAAAATGGATGATATCCACTCAGGAATCTGGTAGAATAAGTGGTGTAGTGTAAAATGCAATTTCTAAGGAAGAACACGTCTGTAACATTAATGTTTGACATTATTTTATACTTACAACCCCCACTGTTTGGTCATGGAAACACAATTTTTAAGAGGGACAGAGTAACACTTTGAGGTAGAATCAGGGATGTCCCTTAAAATCAGGGACAGTTGAGAGGTATGACTGCAAACAACAATGTGAGCCACACACTGCAGAACTGTGCTATGCTGAAGTAAGGTTTGCCCAGGGCTAACCCGATTGCACAGTGCTAACACATTAGTCCTTTGCAAACTGGTTAGCACGGGGCAAACGGAAGCTATATTCAATGCTCCCATACAAATGAGCCTACTTAGGCAATCCATGGGCAAACAGGTATATTTGCATCTCATTAGGTGCTGCTTAGCATATATTACCATGCAGTTTGCCCGATGCTACTACATGGAGCACAAAGCTCCCCCTTTTGGTCAGAATGGAAGTACAGGCTGGATGCTGCAGGCCAAGGCATGCCCACAGTATCCCCTGTAGGTCAAAATAGAAGTACAGGCTGGAAGCAGCAGGAACTGGGTGTTGCCAGGCACAGTCAGTGCATACAACACGTCCATGCAGCTGTGCAAGCAGGACCTGTGTGTGTTTATATATATATATATATATGTATAGTAGCACGGTAGTGATACCATAGTTAGGGTTGAGTAGCCCTTTTAAGGTTAAAGGGTGAAACTTTGCACCTTAATAACTTTGCCACTGTTCAATGGATTTTCCTGAAATTTGGCAGGCATGGGGCATAACCATAGATCTTGAGATATGCCAACTTCTGTACCAGTCGTATATATGGCTGCGGAGTTATTAAATTACATCCATGTGCGTATTTACGTTTTTGTGCATTCTTTGCTCATGTCTACAGGTTGCACAGTTTGTGCGACCAGTCCAAAAACTTCAGGGAACGTGTGGCCGGGGTCCCCAATGTGCCTTTTGAAGATTTCGTGAAAAAATTTTAAATGGTTCAAAAGCTATTCAAAAAACAAGTTCCCATTATAAGTCAATGAGAAAAGTTAACAAAAAGTTCAACACTTTCGCAAATGTACTTTTTAGTGTCGTAAATGGCCCTAGTAATGTCGTGAGTCAGCCATTTTTTTTTAGTTAGTGATCACAGAAATGCTTGGCATTTAAAATTGGGACCATCTAGGGACATCATTCTTTTTGTGTTTACCCATTCGAGCCCTGAGGATGCTGGCCACATCTTTATTTTGGGGTTAAATACCCCAGAAACATGTTTTTCAAATTTCTGGAAAAAGTAGTGTCGCAAAGTAGTGTCGCACTCACGATACTTTTGCAAATTTTGCGAAAGCTTTCACAAATCACGACACTACTTTTCCAGACTATGGCCAAAATGACAGGAGTTCTGTGCCACCCTGCTGCAAAAGAATGGTTTTGGTCTTTTGAACTGAAATTTAGAGGGAAGGCAGCCAACATCTCACAGATGTGCCTGTTGGTGTTTTGGTGAAAAAATAGTGCACAGATGCAAAGTTACAGTACTCGGAAGCTGATATTTGTTCCCATAGACTAACATGGTGGCGTATGCTGCACCTTTTGGGGCTCGTATCTCGGAAACGGTGCAAGATACAGAATTTTCGTTGCAACCAGACATAGCCCATTGAAAACCTAGCCAGGAAAATCATGAATCATGTGAAATTTTAATTTTTTCTCTATGTCATACGGTTACTGAGTTATTAGCATTTTAGTATTAAAACTGCTCGATTTCTGTTCCGAGGCCCATTATTATGCATATATTCTTTGTTTTCACTGTCTTTCTCAATGGAGCTTTTGCAAAAAAATAAGGTGTGCGCTCCACTTACTGTTACATGTAGGCTTTGCACTTGTGTTTCCGTGCCACTTTGCGATAGCGTTCCGGTGCACGCTACCGTGTGCGTCACCCTTTGCATTTACATTTGCTTTTGCATTACTGTTTTCTTTGGCATTATTGTTGCTGTTACTGTTACCATTTGCATTTACATTGCGTTTCTGTATGCGCTTGTGTTTGGTTTGTGTTTCTGTTTCTTTTCCCGTTACTGTTGCTGTTACAGTTATTTGTGTTTACAATAGCTGTACCGTGACCGTGCGTGTTACGGTTTGAGTTTCCATATGTGCTTGCATTTGCCTTTCTGTTTCTGTTTCCTTTGGTGTTCTTTTTGCTGTTACCGTTACGATTAGCATTTGCAATTGTGGTACCGTGACCATGCGCATTATGCTTTCCGTTTCTGTACGCTCTTGCATTTGCATTTCCATTTCTGTTCCCTTTGCCATTATTGTTGCTGTGACAGTTAACATTTGCATTTACAATAGCAGTACCATGACCATGCCCATTACCAGTTGTGTTTCTGTACGCATTTGCATCTCCGTTTGCTTCACTGTTCGCTTTGGCATCACTTTGCGCTTGCGTTTCTTTTAACATTTGCTTTTCCATTTATGTTTGCGTCACCATGTGTGTAACCATTAGCAATTGCGTTTGCATTGCAGTAACCGTTACTATGTCACAAGACATGATGTGGTGGGAGCACAGAGCCTGAAGGGCCCGCATTCCATTCACTATTTATAGTCCTCATTCTCAAAAAGAAGGGAAATTCATGGCAAAAAACTCTGTCTAATGCATCAATTAGGGTTGTTCCACAGCAACAAAAGCAAGGAAATTTGGTGTTAGGGTTGAGAGCTCCCCTTGCACCCCCAGCCCAACCTCCCCGGTCAGGCTGGGGGTGCAAGGGGGCTTAAATCCTAACACCGAATTTCTTATGCTTTTGTCACCATGGAACAACCCCTAACTGATGCATTAAATGGAGTTTTTGCCATGGAGATATATATATGTATATATATATATATATATATATATATATATATATATATATATATAGGATACATGATGGGCAGGAGGGATATGGAAAATATTCTCACTCCAGCAGAGTGAGCTGTGTATTCTTATGAGTGCCAAAGGCACAAGTGAAAACACACAGCTCATGAGGCAGGAGTGAGAATATTTTCCATATGCCATGATCTGCCCATCATGTGTGTGATTTATACCACAGGGGTGAGAGCTGCAGGAACATTTTCTGAGTCTATGTGTTTCCTGCTCATTCTGTGTGTGCTGTCGTGTGTGTGTGTGTGTGTGTGTGTGTGTGTGTGTGTTCTGAATGGACTGGGAGTCAGAAACACAGGTGAGTGTGTTTTGCAAAGCTAATTGAGTGAGCCAGAGACTCAGTGAGAAAGACAAACTGCTGCAGGGGCATACGGACATTTCGTCACGTATAATTCTGCTTCGGACACAACATTGTGGGGATAATGCCGAAAATTACTAATGCCACTGGTACAGTAGTCACGGTCAATTCATACATACGGTGACCTTGTACTGTAGCCAGTAGATAGGGAACAGGGCAATTCATACATACGGTGACATTTCGTCCTCCTTCACAGTGTGTCTTCATTTATAATGGAGGAGATATCCCCCTTGGGTAAAAATAAAAAAACTTAAAAGTAAAGCACAGCCAACAAAAACCATAATTAAATGAAAGTGCAGCTTCACAAGGCAAAAGGAAGGTAAAGGGATAAGGAAAAAATGGAAAAAGGAAAAGGAAAAGGATGTGGCACAGACAACAGTTCTGGGGTTGAATGATAGACTAACCTCCACTCCTGAATCTCAGAAGACATTATCAAAAAATGATGCTGGTATCATCCAGTGTAAAAATTCAGACTGTATAACAGAAAGATCACTGTTGGGTTCAGGAACTAAGTTTACTAGGGAATGTGATAATCCTTGTACTAATAGTCCTAAAGAAATAACAGTTTGGAGCTGGAGAGAACAATAATGGGAGCTCTTCATGATATTCATGATATAAACTTAATGGATCATTGCTTAGATGTGTATATGTTCCCCGGAACCCTTTTCAGAATAACCTCCTAAGGGAGGGACACAACTTCTAATTGTCTCACGAGCAACCATTTGTCCGGGAAGCTACCTCTTTTGCAGCTATTTGTCTGTCGCCGAAAAATACTAGCGACGATTACGGTAACAATATTCTGTCCATGCGACCGATGTACTGCAATATTTTGTCCGCGACCAAATGTCCGGGCCTGAATAGTCCATACACGGCTGCAGGTAGCACTGAGAAACAGAACCTGCTTTGTAAAAGACTTTCATGTAGAATTCAGGTTGTTTTGAAGCTGAGATCAGTACAGTAATGGGCTAGCAACGTTAGAAACACAATGGGACATAGGTGAGAGTTTTTTGCAAAGCTAATTGAGTAAGTTGCAGATTCAGTGAGAAGCAGAAACTTTTTCTGAAGCAGTTTCCTTTACAATGCAAGCTGCAGTGCATTTATCCTCACTCTAGTGACATCAGCAGAGTATGGATAAATGTCGATATCCTCACTCTGCTGATGTCATCAGGATTTATCCTCACTGGAGTGGAAATAACATAGGTTATCCTACTGAGAAAGCTCTCACCCCGTGGTATAAATATATATATATATATATGTATATATATACATATACAGATCGATAGCTATACACAGACACACTGCCCGTGGCCATACATACCCTGCAGGATGCCTCCCCCAACAACATGGGTACCCAACTGCAGTAATGGGTGAAACACAGTGGGGGGAGCAATGCATGGGACAGGCATAAGGCAAACCTGGAGGGGGCAGGTGGCCATAGGCTATAGGATCACTAGGAATTGGATATGCAGCATAGCCAGTAGATAGGGAACAGGGCAGACTGGCTGGGCCAGGTCGTCCTTTTCTGCCCTCATGGTCCCTATTCCATTGTGTGCCTGTTACACCATGGTGGGCTAGTGTCCCCCCCAGCATGCTCCCCAATCCCCAGTAGCCCCTCAATTCACTTTAAAACCTGGTAGTCTAGTGGTCCCCCCCACCCCCTGCACAACTCCCGACCTCCATCTAATGTAAAATAAAACAAATTTCCCTGGTGGTCTAGTGGTCCCCCACCCCCAAGCACGTAACCCGACCCATTGAAAATAAATAAATAAATGTTCATTTCCCTGGTAGTCTAGCAGTCCCCCCACCCCCAAGCACATATCCCGACCCATTGAAAATAAATAAATGTCCATCCATTTCCCTGGTAGTCTAGTGGTCCCCCCCACCCGGCAGTGACACCCCACTCATCCCATTCATGTCAGTGAACAGAGCCAGCGACTGGCTCAGCCCTCCTCTCACCACCACGGCTGGCTGCCAACTGAGGTAGGAAGGAGCACTCCGCTAGACTACCAGGGGAAATGGACATTTATTTATTTATTTTCAATGGGTCATGATACATGCTTGGGGTTGGGGAGACCACTAGATTACCAGGGCTATGGACATTTATTTATTTATTTTCAATGGGTCGGGATACATGCTTGGGGGCAGGGGGACCACTAGATTACCAGGGCAATAGACATTTATTTATTTATTTCAATGGGTTGGGATACATGCTTGGGGGGGGACTGATTGACTACCAGGGAAGTGGATATTTATTTATTTATTTTCAACAAGTCAGGATACGTGCTTGGGGGTGGGAGAACTACTAGACTACCAGGAAAGTGGACATTTATTCATTTTAATGGGTTGGGATACATGCTTGGGGGTGGGGAACCGCTAGACTACCAGGAAGTGGACATTTATTTATTTTCAACAGGTCGGGATACGTGCTTGGGGTGGGGTTGGGGGGACCACTAGACTGCCAGGGAAATGGGGATATATTTATTTTCAATGGGTAGGGATACATGCTTGTGGGTGGGGGGACCTCTAGACTATCAGGGCAATGGACATTTATTTATTTTCAAGGGGTCAGGATAAGTGCTTGGGGATGGGAGGACCACTAGACTACCAGGGACATAACTATGGCGGATACCAGGGATCGGGAATGGTGCTTTGGGGGGCACTGTCACCACATTACTACTGGCACATTACCGCCGGCCTTTCCTCAGCGGTATTCAGCACCGCGCTACAGGCTGTGCTAATGCCTGTAGCACAGTGCTATGCCTTTGAATATGCCGGTGCGCCGGCATTCAGGGTCCTTCCCCTCAGTCCCTTCCTTGCACACATTATAATTTAGCATTGGCGCTAACACCTAGCGCTGGCGCTAAATATCCTTTTAAATATAGCAGTTGGGTGCAAATTTGGCGCTAGTCCAGCGCAACGGATTTGCGCCCTGCACTAACCTTTGAATATCTGTCCCTGTGGGCCTAAACAATCAATGATAATAACTTTTCTGAACCTATATTAGTACAGTACAATCTGAATTAGCTGCACAACATATTTACTAAAAATTATGAGACAAGTGACTCCTTGAAAGAATTATTTTAATATTTACTGTACTAGAAAAAGAATAACAAATAACAGAGGAAAGAAAAAATGTATTTACACCAGTGACACGTATTTTGACAGGTCCCACCAATTTTACTTATAACTGATGCTTCTGATGTGGCCTGTTTCCTGTGTGCAGCCCAGTGGAAGTTATATAAATTAGATACTGTGTGAAGTGCCAATATGGGCAGCACTGCATACTGATAATGTTTTTGAAAATGTAGAGTTAACTCAAGGAAGTCAGCAGCACATGTCTATTCAGCATAGTTTATCTAACCATCAATACTTAGATAAGGAAAACAAAAATATACCTGATACTCATTTATTCTCATGTATAATAGATTTGGCCTACAAGAACAGGAAAATGAAACTCCTGGGGCTCGATATTCAAAAATGGGCAAAGTGGAGTGCAAAGTTTTACAGTGCACTTGCCCATTGCCTACAACTCTGATGATGCTATATTCAGTCGGGTAGTGCACCGGTGCTATCTGACTGAATATAGGGTCATGTCAGTACAGCACTAAGCCAAGTAGCATAGCCCCAACATGGATTCTGCCAATGCAGGGAACAGTGCCACCAAACCTGATAGCACTGGTAACACCTAGCGTAATATTCAGACAGCCCCATGCAAATGAGTGCATTACATAGAAACATAGAAACATAGAAGTTGACGGCAGATAAGGACCGCAAGACCCATCCAGTCTGCCCATTTCTCTTTCTACCTTATAAATGTGCCATCGGCCTTTGCTCTGTCAGTGGCCTATCTATTCATACTCATTTGTATTGCTCCCTTATGCCTATCCCATGCCTGTTTGAAGCCCTGCACTGTATTCATAGCCACCACTTCTTGAGGTAGGCTATTCCATGCATCCACCACCCTTTCTGCGAAAAAGAATTTCCTCACATTCCCCCTTAATCGGCCCCCCTCTAATCTCATGGTGTGTCCTCTTGTCCTGCTATTTTTCTTATATTTAAACATGTTAGACTCTTTCACCTTGTTAATGCCCTTAAGGTGTTTGAATGACTCGATCATATCACCTCTCTCCCTCCTTTGCTCAAGGGTATACATATTGAGCTCTGTTAATCTGTCCTCATATGTCTTCTGATGCAGTCCCTGCACCATTTTGTTGACCTTCTGGACTGCCTCAATTTGGTTAATGTCCTTGTGAAGGTGTGGCCTCCAATACTGCACGGAGTACTCCAGATGGGGCCTAACCAGTGTCTTGTAAAGAGGGATTATTACCTCCCTCTTACGACTTGTGATACTCCTACTAATACACCCTAACACCCCCCTAGCCTTACCTTCTGCTTTAGAGGTCTGCTTGGATGATTTCAGGTCATCAGTGATGATGATGCCCAAGTCTCTTTCTTCCTTTGTGACTGCTAGCAACTCCCCTCCCAGCCTATAGGTGGCTTCAGGGTTTCTCTTCCCTATGTGCATGATCTTGCACTTCTTTGCCTTAAATCCCAGTTGCCACTCTTCTGACCATTTTGCTAGTTTATCCAGATCTCTTCTCATTCTTCCCACACCATCTGGATCATCTACTCTGCTGCAGATCTTGGTGTCATCTGCAAACAGACAAGTCTTACCCTCTAGTCCATCTGCAAGGTCACTAATGAAGATGTTGAAGAGGACTGGCTCCAGGACTGATCCCTGAGGTACCCCACTTGTGACTTGCATCTCTTCTGACTGTATACCATTTACCACCACTCTCTGTTTTCTGCCTGTCAACCAGTTTGCCACCCAGTTAACCAACTTCTGACCCACCCCAAGCCTACCCAGCTTATTTATCAATCTTCTATGTGGAACAGTGTCAAAAGCTTTGCTGAAGTCAAGGTAGGCGACATCAACTGCTCCCCCTTGGTCCACCACTCTGGTTACCCAGTCAAAGAAATCTATGAGATTAGTTTGACAGGACCTTCCTTTTGTAAACCCATGCTGTCTTGGATCCTGTGCCCCTATGGATTCCAGGTGTTGCACTATCCTTTCCTTAAGGAGTGCTCCATAATCTTGCCCACTACTGAGGTAAGACTGACTGGTCTGTAGTTCCCTGCCTCCTCCCTGCTACCACTCTTGTGGAGCGGGATCACATGAGCCCTTCTCCAATCTTCTGGGACCTCTCCTGTGCTCAGAGACTCACTAAACAGTTCTGCTAATGGCTCTGCTAGTTCCACCTTTAGCTCCTTAGTACCCTGGGATGTAGTGCCATCAGGTCCCATTGCCTTATCCACCCTGAGCTTAGCAAGCTCTTCTAGGACCCTTTCTTTGTGAAGGAGTAGTGCTCACCTACCTCCCCTGTGTCCATGGTGCTGAGCTGTGGGCCCTGCTTACCTTCGCTTCAGTAAATACTGAGCAAAAGTATCTATTTAGGATAGATGCTTTTACATGGTCCTCCTCTCACATGCTCCCTTTTCTCCATTGCTTAGCAATACCCTCTGGACTTTCTCCTTTCACTAATGTATCTATAGAAAGTCTTGTCACCTTATTTTACTGTTCGTGCTAGTGTTTCTCAGTTTGGGACTTTGCCTGCCTTACTGCCTTCCTGCTTCCCTTAGGGCAGTTTGGTATGCCTCTAACATCATCCCGCTGTGTTCCTTATATTTCCTGAAGGCCAGCCTTTGGCTCTGACCTTTTCTGCTACTGTATTTGAGAGCCAAAGTGGTTTCCTTCTTCTTTGCACTTCCTTTTCTGTCTAACACAATGGGATGTTGCTTCAAGTATTGCATCCTTAATGCTTGCCCACTTTGCCTGTACCCCCTCACCTGTTTCTTTTTGCCAGGGCTAGCTTAACTCTGTTGGCCATCTTATCAAAGTCAGCTCCTCTGAAGTCCCATATTTTTGCCTTGGAATGGGATGATTTAGATGTAGTAGCCAAATAGAACCATACCATGTTAGGAATGCAAGGTGCTAAGGGGCCATTAAAATGCATATTATGGATACATCTGCATGGGAAGCAGTGGTAGGTTTGCTTCCCTGTGACTGGCTCTGCCCCATCCAATAGCCTGCTCCCAAAAAAAGCAAGTATTCCCTGATATCTTTTATTTATTTATTTATTTGGTAATTCAGATACAACCTTTGAGTATACACTCTTTTACAAAGGTTCCACGTCAGGATGTAAAACAGCAGACATAACAAAAACTTGACAGTTAACACAAAACATAAGATTGCTATGTAATACAGAATATAGATAAATAATACATTTGAGTAACCTAGACAACTGAAATGAAACAGCGGGAGGAGATTCTCAATTAGCAACGTATGGCATTGCTGCCCCGGGGGGGCCTGTCAAGGTAGAGTATCGGAAAGGGTAGGAGAAAGAAAGGGGAGAATGCGAACAAGGTTTCCCAATTAGCAACATGTGGCATAGTTGCCCCAGGGGGGCCTGTCAAGGCAGAGTATCGGAAAGGGTAGGAGAAAGAAAGGGGGGAGAGTGCAAGCGAGGGGTAGATTAGAGAGAGAGAGAGAGAAAGAGAGGAGGAGAGAGAGAGAGAAGGGGAGAGAGAGAGAGAGAGAGAGAAAGGGACTGGGAGAAGGAGACTACTTAGGGATAGAGTGGGTGGAAATGGGAGGTGTTTGGAGGTACGGAGGGGAGGGAGATGGAGGGAGCTTGATAGGGGGGTGGCAGGTGGGGGTCCAGGGTAGGTAAAACAATTGAAAAGCTCAGACAGACGAGGATGGTATCTGGGTTGAGGGTATCTAGTGGCACCCCACCCTCTGATTGCCAGTCCTGGTATAACTGATTGTATCCCCGGTGCTTGGTTATTCTCCCTACCCTCTGATCATTAGTTCCAATGTAACTGAATGTATCCCTGGTGCCTAGTGGTCCCCCAACCCTCTGATCACTAGCCCTTGTGTATCCCTGATGCCTATTGATCCCCCACCCTTTGATCACCAGACCTGGCATAATTGAATGTATCTCTGGTGCCTAGTTGTCCTCCTGCCCTCTGATCACCAGTCCCATTATAGTGAAAGAACTCCATGGTGTACAGTGGTCCACCCCACCCTACGATTGCCAGCTCCAGTGAAATTGAATATATCCCTGGTACCTAGTGGTCCTCCCTGACTTCTGATCACCAGCCACCATGTAATTAAATGTATCCCTTGTGCGTAGTGGTCCACCACCCTCTGATTGCCAGCCCTGGTATCATAAGACACCTCCCTGGTATCTAGTGGCACTCCCTACTCATGGATCTACTGTAGACAGTACATTCACCCCCTTTACAGTACAGGGGATGCACGCTCCCTGACATCACATATGATGGCCAGCTGAAGCTGTGAGAGGAGGCTGTGCCAGTTGCCATATAGTCTTCCATGGCACTGGCACTTCTGGCAAGGGTGTTGGCAGGGTGGGTTTGACCAGTGTCTATGGTGCAGGGGGGCTGCTAGACACCAGGGAAAGGGTACAGTGCTACAGAGACAGAGATCAGAGGTTGGTGGTGCCAACAGATGCAAGGAAGGCCTTCAATGATACTGGGGCCAGTGATCAGAAGGTGAGGGGAACACAGGACACTGGTGAGTTTTTTCATTAAAATAGGGCTTTCAATTGGAGGGCAGGAGGGAAACACTGGACACCATAGAGTTCTTTCATTATAATGGGGTTGTTGATTGCAAGGCAGAGGGGATCACTAGGCACCAGGGATACATTCAATTACAATGAGACTGGCGATTGGAGGATGGAGGACCATTAGGCACCAGGGATACATTCAAAAACACCAGGGCTGGCAATCAGAGGGTGGGAGGACCACTGGACACCAGGGACATTTTTTACTTTTTCAGGGGAGGGTGATCAGTGGATATGTGTACCACTAGATGCCAGGGGTAGGACTGCTCCCCCAACCACCAACTTGGTTGTTAGCTACAGTAGTTCTGGCAGCTGCTAGGGTTGCCCAGAGTAAGTCAGGGTTTTGATCGGTGGTATTCGTGCAGTGGAAAGTGGCCTGCACTGACCCTTTTGTGCACCGCAAATGCGCTGAATATTGCACTGTGCCAATATTCCTGTTCCCCCCTTTGGACACTGCCTGCATTACTTTTTTTCTTGCATGACCTAACCCTGCAAACATGTACAAAAGCCCCTTTGAATATTGCACATGGGCATAAATCCCAGGCAAACAGGGCACAATCACTTTGCCCACTGGTAAAATTTTGAATATCTTGGGCAAGACTCACAAAGCTTTGCCTGAGCACAAACCCAGTTTGCCCAGGGCAAACTGGGCTTTGTGAATAGCTAGTATTAACAAAGCCCAGTTTGCCCCTGCAAACTGGGTTTGCCCCTAGGCAAAGTTGTGAAGTGGGCTGCAATTCAAATGAGGGGGTGGGGACCTGCATAGCCCTGCAGTCCCATTCACAAAATATTTGCTCCATGCAAGGGCCTTTGTGAAGGTCCTTGCATGGAAAAAATTACCACAGAAAAAAAAAACAGGTAGTAATTTGTGCAACCCTAGTGGTTGATGGAGATACTGCAGTCACCCCATCCCTGTCTCTGGTCCCCGATCCACTGAGCTTCCACCCATTAAGTAAAATAATGAATATCCATAGTGTAGTGGTCCCTCCCCATCCCTGATTACCCACTCAGTAATAAAACAAAAAGGTATTTCCATAATGTAGTGGTCCCCACCCCAATCACAATCGTCCCACTGTATAATAAAACCCCCTTTTCCATAGTATAGTGTTCCTCCCCCACCCCAATCACTGATCACCATATAGTATCCACTTTTCCATAGTGCAGTGGTCCTTTCCCATCCCTGATCGCCCACCCATTAATAAAAGAACTTTGTTCCTTAGTGTAGAGCCCCACCCCAGTCCCCGACTGCCCAATCACCCACTCGTTAGCAAAATAATTTTTTCCATAGTGTAGTGGCCCCAGCAATGCCCCACCAACCCACCCTTATAGTGAACTACCACCCTGCTCCCCCCCCAGTTCGGCCGCCAGTCAGTGAGCAGCACAGCTCTCCTCACACCTCCATGGCTGCCCACCGACTGAACTGTCCATGTTAGCTTACAGTATACACTACAAACTCATTGTTTGACACATTTAAAAGGGATAAGGGTATACTATATGGTGATCGGGGTGGAGGAGGGACAATATACTATGGACAATAATTTTTTACTATACAGTGGGGAGATCAGTGATCAGGGTGGGGAGAGGGACACTATACTATGGAAAAGGGTTTTTTATTATACAGTGGTGTAATTTATGATCGGGTTGGGGGAGGGACCACTATACTATAGAAATACATTTTATTTTTTATTACCAGGTGGGTAATCGGGCAATCAGGGATGGGGTGGAACCACTACACTATGGAAATATCTTTTTTTTTTTTACTGTCTGGCCCACAATCAGGCTGGGGTGGGCACCACTACTGTATGGGGGAATGTGGCCATGTTGGGCTTGGGCTGGTGGGGGGGTCCACACACTGCCACACTAATAGCATGCAAATAAGCCCATAATGGGCACGCTAATGGCCAACAGCACCTTGCATGCCCAGTGGGCTCATTTGCATGCCTCTGATAGTGAATAGCACTTTAGCACCTGAGTGCTATTGGCTGTGGGGCCACTTTCCTGGTGAACTGTGGGGGCAGCACTTCTAGGTATTCCACTGGTTGTCCTGGGTTAGTGCTGCCCCCACCGGCTCCCTATTCACAGTTGGCTAGCCCACCGGGTTATCTTACTGTAAATAGCTCCATTGCCCAACAGCGCAGCTAGAAAGTGCAGCTTAAACTTTTGTGCCTACTTTGCACTCCCTTTGTGAATCCTGACCCTGGACCCTGATTCCTTATCTAATATTATAACAGCCATTTTCTTTTTCTAATTTGTTGACTTACTTTTCCATAATCAGTCATTCTTTAGTCTCTAATGGTAACCTTTGTGGAATAATTCTGGGCAAATTGATACTGAACTTACACAGTTAGTTAGATAGATAGATAAATAGATAGATAGATAGATAGATAGATAGATAGATAGATAGATAGATAGATAGATAGATAGATAGATAGATAGATAGATAGATAGATTCTTTGCAAAAAGTGCATTAATGCACCAGTTTGAGTTCAGGTTAACACCACAAGTTAGCATCCTATTTCCTCACCCCACCCCCAGCAACAAGCCCAGACAAGCAACCACAGACGGCCATCATCAGGTAAGAAAAATAGCATACAACTTTTTCCAGATGACATAAATGCAGTAGCACTGATTTGCTACCTTCATGTATTTGTATCTGCAGTGTGCACACTGCAAGACATATATACTCACTTGTCAGTGCACACAGAAATCCAGGATACTCAAATCACAACACTGCTTCTGTGTGCAGAAGCCCAGACACCTGTAGTCACAGATACGTATCTACAATACCCTCATTACAAGAATTCTTTTGTCAGCAGAAGTGCAGGTCCGTAAGGGAACAGCTCTTCTGTAGCATCAGGTACTCATGCACACTGTAAGACATACACACACTTGATGGACTTATAGTGTGTATGTCTTACAGTGTGCATGTAAAACATACGCACACTTGATGGGCTTGTGCTTCTGCAGCCACATGTGTAAGATAAACACACCAACTTCTGGCTTTAGATGATCAGGCTCCTGTTACACAGACAGAAAAGTACTGCTGCAATGTGGGTATCATGGTTTCTGAAGCAGATCTAGAAATTGTTCAAGGGGTAGCAGGATTTTAGGTACAAAAATTGCAACAGTACATCTGTCTGCAGAAGTGCAGGCCCATGAGAGAGCTCCTCAGTATGACATACATTCCAACATTAGGGCTGCAGAAGCAGGGCACATGTGGGTCCTGCCGCTACATAGATAGAAATACTGTTGCAATGTGGATATCATGGTTTCAGCAGACCTAGAAATTGTTGGGGTAGCAGGATTTTAGTTATGCAGCTGCATCTGGAAAACCATTCAGTATCAGATCATGCTATCTAGTGAGGTATCTCATTCAGCATGCATTAGTACCTATGTTTGTAGAGGCACAGGCCCCATGGAGCCTTTGTCTGCATAACACGCTGCACGACATACAAACACAGGTGAGGCTGCATATACAAATCCACAAAGGTAGCAGATGAGTGCTACTGCATTTGTGTCATCTGGAAACAGTTGTATGTTGTTTGTCATACCTGCTGATGTTGTCTATGGTTGCTTGTGTAGGCTTGTCCTTTTGCTGCTTGGGGGAGTTATGGAGTTAGAGTTGGAAACCCTAACGCCACATTTCCCTACTTTTGGGGCATTAACTTTTTTTTTTCAGCTTTATTTTCCTCCTGTCACAACTAGGGGGGAACTTTCTTGGGCATCCTCTCCATGTACCTGCCTGCCTGAGATCCACTACAGTCTAAGCCCCACTCACTCCCCCGACTCCCCCTGCCAGCACCCCTGGTTTAACCCACCCAGAGAGGGTTAGCCTGACCACTACTTTGGGCTCCTTACGAGTCAGACTCTGGCAAGTGAGAGAGGGCAGGATGGAGGAGTGATGAGGGTCGGCCCCAGTCAGATCCAGCGCTGGGCTTTGGAGGAGATGTGCCATCACCTATCCTCGCTTGCTGGGTTTTTCCATTTTCTTCCCCTTCCTCCCTTGCACGTGCACCCCCTGATGCTTATGTGCATGGCAACCCTGCTAGCATCAGGCACACTGTAACATGCTGTCCAGGATTCTGTGGCACCCTGATCTCCACCAGGGGTCACCAGAGCTTCGGATGACCCAGTGCCCTCCCCCCAGGACAGGAGAGCAGCCCGCTGGGTGCTCAAAGTGGTCCTTCCCCTATCAATCCCCGACACCCAAGCTTGCTCCTGAACTCAGGTCACCAGCGTGGCACGAGAAGTGGCTTTTGAGGCATTAACTTGAATCCTAACTGATGTAATAATGCAGTTTTTGCAAAGAATTTCCTTTCTTTTTTGATATATTGGAATTGTATCCTGATTGAAGGAAATGAAGACATGCAGAAGCTCAGATCCCCAGGGAAGAAAGGGAAGACTCCATCCGCCTATGGAAGTGCATTGTCCTTCTGTGCCCTGCAGTTCTGTGCAGTGATGGATGCCAAGAATTTATGGGGCTGTCAGGTGGGCTGCAGAAGCACAGGGCTTCATGTTCTCTGTGCTTCCATATAGCTGCAGATACAGATGCACATGGGAATCAGTCCATCTATCAGCCAATGCACCAGACCCTCTGCTACCCATAGGTGCAGACATGCAGGGCACTATGCCAAGAGAATAGTAGTCTTCATTACATGTGCAAATTAATGGTGAGAAACCAGCTTAAAAGGACACTGTCTTACAATGCCTGCATTAGAAAAAATATCCATGAACAGAAACGAGACTTAGTTCATGAGAAACAGACAGCAGTCAGAAATTGGGATAGTTTGACATGTGTGTGCTAATCTAATCCCATTCATTTGTTTTTGGTTTATTTTTGTGTTTGTGGTGGTCCGCTCTCATACCATCACACAGCAGTCTCTGTTCACATGCACATGAGACAGCTCATGATGTCTGATGTTAGATAATGTGCACTGTTGCTTGCTCATGAGACACTCTCATGAGTGAGTATTACACTCAATAAGAAGTTGTTCATCGGAGCCCGCTGCTTTGCCTTTACTAACAGAGCATTTAGGTACTTACAATTTGAAAAAATAGTATGGGTGATGAACGAGTGCATGTTTTCTTTTTAAAATAACAGTTGACGGTCGACCCGGTGGCGCTGAGGGTTGAGACACTGGATGCCACACCTTGCTCCACACCGGCGACCCAGGATTGGGAATGGACTCAGGCCACCAGATGTTGGCAGGGGAGGAGAGGGTTTGAGCGTCCGAGGGACTGCTCTCCATCTCTGGAGGTTGTTTTCTAAACACTCTTGGTGAGTAGGGTAAACAATAATAATAATAATACAGATTCTTGTGTCTCTGAGTCTGCCAAGAAACATTCATAAACAAGCAAGGAGCAAGGAGTACTAATAAAGTTTATTATGCTACTTACGACAAGCATGTGACAGAGAAAATCACAAGGGAGATGGGTTTCTCACCATTCCTGAAGAATGTACATAATCTCCATAATTGTTGATCTTAGGTTCTCTAAGATCTTGTTCTATCTCTCCCCACGCTCCAGCTCTCTGCCCTTCTAGAGGTGTTGTTTCTAATGCCAAGAGAAGCTACAGTGGGTTGTGGACAGCTAAATACTACAGATAACAGCATAGTAACAGAGATTACAACATAGTTACAGATATGAGAAACAATATGTATTGGTCCTAAGTCATTCTCCATTGGAGAATGACTTAGGAGACAGAATTACTAATGAGTATCATATGAGGCAGAATATGCTTCCATTAGCATTATAGCTTAGACAAAAGAAATGCTGACAGTTCAAAACTACATGTGGCATTTCTTGCTTACATACAGTATAAAACATTGAGACATAACAAAAGCCTTCTGTATCTGTCAGTTTGCTTAGACAAAGAGAACTGCTGACAGGCATATCTGCCTGAGTGTAAAATACAGACTAGATATAATTATATGAGAATATAAGTATACAATAATCACTGATGATCCCTCTGAGTCATTGTATCAGTGATTAGGTAGATTATATATGAAATATATGTAAAAGACAAAAATAATCTAGATAAATGTATTATAGTGAGGTATAATGAATCATGCATGATCAGTATTAACATAGTGCAAAATAGCGGTATTATAGTACAATAGACCAGGAATACAGTGTGAGGTGTATGTGAGGTGTATGTGGGATGATAGGGGGCATAACCCAAGTGTAACAATCCCCTCTTTGTTACCCTATTTGCAAAAGTGGCAACACAACAAAAAGATGGAGGGTAGGCACCATTCATCTACAGGCCTGTGGCACAAGCCTGATAGAGGAAATTAACTGGTCACGGTAGTGTTTCAGGGTTTTTCTTAAACAACAAAACATAATTATAAGGGAAAATGTTAGTAAACCTTGTTTTACTATAAACATTTGGAATAAAACTTCACAATGGGGTTTTCCAATATCAAAACAATCGGCAAATACCGATATGTATCAAGTGTGTATCTGTCCTATTGGGAAGAAATTGAAGAGACAAACTTAAGTTGCCTGTATGGATATTAAAAATAAGTAAAAATTGAGATAGAGCATCAAGATAGTTAGGACTAGACTTAATGAAATCTGGTTCCGGGATGGGAACAGGTATGAATACTGTATAACCTATTACCTTTTAGGGAGTAAAAACAGAACTTAGAAAAGTTCACTTTACATAACTTTTAGTCCATATCAGAAGAATATATAGTCGGTCACCATACAATGTTCCACATCAGCAGAATATACCACCTTGAAGGATGGCATTTTTCAGTTGGTAAGTTGAACAGGACAAGAAATGTCAATGTCCACAAGCCATAAACTACGAACAGTTCCAGGGATAAAGCCAGGGTTTCTTCAAGTGTTAGATGAAGATTCATAGTTCAGATTTGATGCATTCAGATTTTTCCAAAGGTTGATCAAAATGTTCAGGAGGCAGCAACATTTTCATAGGCCTCAGTAGGGGGGGGGCATTAGATTGCACAATGAGTTTTACAAAGGAATAGAAACAGTGTTCAGTGGAAGGTGATCACATGACTGCACGAAGTGTAAAAGTTTATAACAGTACTCATTTCATATCAGGTGCCAGCCAGTCTTGGAAAACAAGCAGTGAAGGAAATGGATTTCTTGATTGTAGATCAAATGAAGAAGAATCTTCTTGCTGAGTTAGGGGATTGCCCTTACCCCAGACTAACTTCATAGTATGCATAACAATGAGCTTGATTGTAGAATCTTGATTGGCTGGACTGAATGCAGTTTATTTGAAAGTTCACAAATGGAAGCCTAATTTTAGTTATTAGGCCAGTATTCACAAATTGGTAAGACAAGTTGGAAGATGTCACATCTGCATAAAAGGTAATGTTCCTTTCAGGTACGACAATCAATGTTCAGAGTCAGTCACGATTCCAAGACCTCATGGTAAACAAGGAAAGGAGGTAGTTTCAACCTTTTCACAATAAAAGTTCCCATCAAGATGATCAATAGAATGGACAGTTGCCAGACAATCAGAGATGGATGTTGCTGGATGAAAATGCAGCAATGACACTGTGAGAGTCACAAACATGGCTTCCTGGATTGTGCAGGAATAAGTTTCGAAACATGAAGCAATACTGGTGTGTGTGGTGACATATTCAAAGTTCCTTGCCATTGACAAGGGAATAGTGCTAGATTCAAATAAACATTTGTTAACACATGCAATAGAAGTGTAAAATGTGGCAATGCCACTGACCCATATGTCTGTCATGTATGAGATAAAGGATATATCCTAATTCCAGATCCCGGAAGAGATAACCAAAGGGTTGTAAAAACATAATAGCTGTAGGTAGTGCAAAGGACTTTCCTAGCTATGTGATGCTCATCTACTTCCATAATGTGAGCAGAAATGAATTCATTAACATGAACATTTGTCAGGTCAAACCCCTTCACAATATCCTTAATATTGTAAATGTAAATCACTCTAAATGAGCAAAATCATGTATACCATGCAGTGGGGGAAGGGGGTATGATACATTTCATACTATCATGAACCTTTAACATATGTGCTTGAATAATGGCTATACCAGCCCTAATTAAAATCGATATGCCTGAGTCTAAACCTGTGTTTTGTTTAAAAAAAAAAAGAAACAAAAAAAGTGGGAAATGTTTGTTGTGAAACATAAAACAAATCATTCCAAGTTCTAAAGGGTGAGATTTAAAATCTTTGGGTTGTGCATAAGCTGCACATTATTAACTAGGGTACATGGTTGAGAAGTGGCTGTTAGATCACGGGGTGGGCCAGGGTTGTATTTTGGGCACTCAATATTAAGTGTTACAAATTATGGAGCATCATAGGGTTAAAAACCTTAAGTTCTAATGGCTTTTATTGCCATAAAAATTTTGGATGCAAAATTCCTGATTATCAATAAAATGTAAACAGGAGTCCAGAACAAGTCTAGCTGCTAGAATTTATCCAAAGCAATGATCATAACATTCCACAAGGCCTCACTACCCTTCTGGACAATGAACATGTCTTTTAGGACTTTAGTGTGAATTCTACAGGATGCAATTAAATCTTGTGGGCTTGTGAGGTATTCTGCCTCAACAATCTGTTTAGGTTTAGGTTACTGGTTCTTATCTGCAATATGATGTGTAGTTTGGGCTTGTAAGAAGACCCATACTTCTAAAAAGAGTAATAAGCATAAAAGCAAGCATCTCTCTCTGGAATCTAAAAGTAAAGAAAAAAGAAAAACATAGTTTAGTACTATTCCTCCCACTGGGGTATGGAAAAGTAATTTAATCTGCTTGAAACAGGTTAATTTGCTTGGCATGTAGCCATTTATCAATGACTGTTATAGTGAGGTAGTCTAACTTGGTAGACTGCTGGACTGCATTTGTTTACAATGGGATAGGGCCTGTTTTTGAGCCTTGCCCATACATTGTGAAGCAAACAAGTATACTTTTGGATGTCTTGTTTCAGATATTTAACATATTTATCTACTGATGCTCCATCAGTAGTGGCAGTAAACAGGTCCAGAAGTAAATGCTCTGGGAGTCTCATGGACCGTCCGGTCATGATTTCAAGAAAGAGTACGCTGTGTACCTGCAGAGGATGTCCCTCTTATTGCCATAACGAGTAAAGGCAATAATGAATTTCAGTCCTTTTGGGTTTTCTGAACAAGTTTATTATAACATAACTTTGATCTGCCTGTTAGCCAATTCCACCTGTCCTGATGACTGTGTATGGTAAGGGATATAAAACTTTTGTTTTACCCATAACAAATCTAGAATTTCCTGCATTGCTTTGGCTATAAAGCCAGATCCCTGTAATCAGAATTTACCTTTAAGGGTAAAGCCCTACCTGGTAAATAGCTGGTTTACCAAGATGGTTACAGTCACTTTGACTGTGTTGTTCTATTAGGTTGGTGATCACTAGTGAAAACTAGTTGTTTTCAGTGGTTGGCATAAGGTCAATGTAGTCAAAATGAATATTGATCCAGGGGCCTTTGCCTCTGTGATAACAATGCATTTGTCCTAGCTGGTATAGGATTGTTCTGTGGACAGATCAAACAGTTACTAATGTACTGTTCTACATCATTTTTCATGTGTGGCCACAAGACAGAGGAGTTTAGTCTGTCTAGGGTTTTTACTGACTCACTGGTGTCCACCAGTTGGAGTATTATGTATTTGGTACAGTACTGTAGATAAAATCTACTCAGGTGTTCAGGAATTACCCATAACTTTTCATGAGTGTTACAGTAGTGATGTTCCAAATGAGTAGGCCATCACTGGATAGGTGAATGTCATTTTCACTTTCTTATAAGAGCTATTTCTGGAAGTTATTCCTCAGTTCCTTTATTAAGGAACCTATACACTGTCTTCAAATGAGGGTCTTTCTTTTGAAGTATAAGGTTCACATTTTGCAATATGCTCGAACCTCATGAATGTACAGTTTGTAAACTGTTAGGTTGTGACGTACACAAGCAAGTCACTGTATTTCACAGTGATGCTATAGAGTACTCTAGCAGAAGTTTGTTTTCCTTACAAAGAAATTCAGTTTAGAGAGAAACAGACCCAATTAGAAACTGTAATAAAAACATAGTATCTGCAGTGCTTTCTGTAATTATCTCAAGGATATTTCTTGAAGCTGGCAGAACTTAACCCTTTCATAGAGTGTTGGTATCATTTTATCCCTTGCCCAAACATGTTAAAGGCTGGCTTTCCATTCAACAGGCTCATTTGGTGTGGCAAAAACTGGGGCTTATATCCTCCCACTGTCTTGGTTTGGGGATTTACACTCCACTGTGGCAGAACCACTACCTCTGCATTAACAACTCCCCCATGAATTAGATGGGATGGGCTTCTAAAGGGATAATGAATATTGGGGATCTGGAACACCCAGGACACTCTGATATGGACTCATTCCAAGGTTTACAAGTCAGGTACGACCTGCCCCAAGGAGATTTTTGGTAATACCTTCAAATGAGAAGCCTCGACCAATCTTGGATTAAGAGAAAATGTACCTGTGTATCCTGTAAAAAATGTAAAACTGCTAAATCCCCTCCGCTTCCTCTTAAGGAATGGTTAATGCATACCAAAGGTAGGGCTGGTCTTATACAGAGGTTCCTCAGAGATAGTGCTCCTAATCCCTCTCTACTGGCCAAGGACAAGTGGGCCACTGCACTAGAGACCTCCATTATGGACTCACAATAGCAACAGTGCTGGTTGAGAACTCATCAGGCCTGCTGCATCCCCAGAGTCTCCTTCTACAGAACAAAATATTACATCTCTGGTATCATACACTGTCCCAACTAAAATGGATGGGTCATATTCCCACTGACTACTGCTGGAGATGTGACACCGCAGAGGCAGATCTGCTCCACATCCTGTGGTCATGTACACCTCTGAAGCCCTACTGGGAGCCAGTAATACAGCACTGCTCTACCATCCTAAGGTCGACCCTTCCTGCAGATCTGGGTCTGTGGGTATTGGGCCTAACACCTGAAACTCTTACCCTGCCCAAAGCTTCTATTCTATGGCTCATACAGGCCGTGGTAGAATGTAAACGTCTTATTATATGATGCTGGAGAACTTCAGAGGTCCCTTCCATTTCAGAATAGCTTGTGGCTTTGGAAAGGATGGCCACTTTGACTAGGATATCATGCTATAGGAACCAGTGTTTACATAAGTTTGCTGAGATATGGGCCACTACATGGTATATATTGACTCCAATACTGGACTGTTGTCCCCCAGACACTTGAAGGATAAATTGAAACCACCCTGGCTTCCTAGTGGAAATGGTTACATTATTATTAAACACTGTTATTGATTCTCTCTATATAGCTATCAGGAGCACTCCATTTCTGGATGATTAATTTCTGTTCCCCCCCCCCACCGTCGGTTTCTCACCTTATGTGAAGAAGATCAACCACTCCGATTTCCACCTATTTGTACAGTGAGGATGTAAATCTCTATATGTTGTCTCTTAATAATTCCGTAGCAAGGTCAACCAGGTTTTATAGTTATCCTATACAAGATGTTTGAATAATCAGTGATATTTCTTGTAAATATGCCCGACCTATCCTTTAGACCTGGAGTTTCAGCTGTGTGTATTATGTGGTAATGTTGTAAACCACTTTGTCAGCCATTTGACCTAATGGTTAAAATTCTGTAATAAGTCTGAAATCTTCCAATAAAAAGACTAACTGCAAAAAAAATAAAAATAAATGAAAAAGAGGATGTTCTCCCTGTTAGTAAATTATTTCCAACACCCTCCTCCACACGGTGGTTGTTTTTCATCCATCCCATCTCTTAACCACTTCTCGGTCCCCTTCCGATATCTGACACTTCCTTCCTCTCAATTCTTAGGTTGGTACCAGGCTGTGCTATCAAGGACTGCATGCAAATACTCACTGCTTGCTAATGCTATCTGCATCTGACAGTGGCGGTTAGAGGAGGGCAATACCTGTCTAAGGATCTGCGTACAGATTGGGGTGGTGGTGGGGGAGTGGGGAGAGGGTTTGGGTGAGTGTATTGGTTTGGCATTGCACGGCGTGGATGGTAGGTTTATGGTTCCACCACCTCCAACATGTAGAATTTTTTTTTATTATGGTGGTGTATTTCAATGACAATGAATATATAGGAGGAGTGCTTGGGGGAGTGGTTTGGTTTCATAATCATACTACAAGGACAAATGTCAATTAATTATCAACTTTGATATTGCAATAGGGGACAGTGTGGGGGGGGATAGGGGATGGTTCCACTACACCACAGTTTCTTACATGGAAACCACATGCATTGTATTGATATGAGTGCATGCAGCGTGTTTTTAAGGACCATGACAGTCAAGAGTTGCTGGCATAGCATTTGTGTCATGTGTAAGGAATATGGAACCAGTATTGAAATAGGGTGATGTTGTCATGGGATGCAGGCTGGGGGGGTGACAGACAAATTTTGTATTGTAGTCTTTTAGAGTATGCACTCAGATAAGTGCAGCCCATAGAAATCATATATAAAGTTGACTTTTTAATTGATGCCTGCATTTTAAAAATATATTTCTGTTCTTATTCTTTACACTCTCCCCTCCCATTCCTGCACACACCACTGATTCTCTGTGCCGACATATGAAAATTGATTGTGCATTGGGAACCACTCCTCACCACCATCCCCCACTATTGCGTGTTCTCCTCAGCGATTAGTGCAACAATTAGCCCTGTGTTATAAGTTACCTCTTTCCCTTGAGCCCATATTTCATATCTCTGATTTCTTTTAAACAAAGTTTATACTACCTGATGCATTTGTAGTACTCCACAACATTGTCCTCATAGGTATTTGAATATGGACTTATTGTCTGGATTTAAAAATAAAATGCTCACTGTCAGAATTTTCTTATCCCCCACCTCACCCTCCCTCCACCCACACTCACTCAGTATTCGCTATGTGAATATATCATCACTGTTCGTGCAGTTGAAATCACCAGTGCCTTCCCCCAACACCACACGATCACCCTTTCTCTTCAGAGAATGATGTTACAGTGGACTCTACAAGGGCTTTACAAAAAGATTAATAAAAGTAATAATATAAAACAGCAGTATAAACGATAATCAGTAAAATCTATTATTAGGTATAATTAACTGATAACGGCTTGGTGCCATAAATAAGTTTTAAATGCCTATTTAAAGCTCCCTAAGGTTGCACACTCCCAAAGCTGATGGGGTAGAGCATTCCAAAGCACTGGGGTTGCATACATAAATGCATGGACCCCTGAAGATTTTAATGATACCCTTGGAATCTCTAGCAACCCCTCGTCAGCTGAGTGGAACCATAGCTCAAGGCAATAAGGGGACAGGAGCTCTTTCAGGTAGTCTGGGCCAAGTCCATGTAGGGCTTTATACATCAGTAATCCAACTTTGAAGGTGATCTGCCGCTGAATGGCAGCCAGTGCCGTTCGTGCAGGACTGGTGTGGTGTGACATAATCTGGAAGTCCCCATCAACAGCTGGGCTGCAGCATTCTGCACCAGCTGCAGGCGATGGATATTGACCCCCAGTAGCCCTAAGTAAAGGGAGTTGCAGTAATCAAGGCACGATGTCACAAAGGCGTGGATCAGTGTAGGAAGATCACCGGATGGAACAAGGTGCTTAATCCTAGTGATGTTCCTCACATGGTAAAAGGATGACTTGATGACTGCCGATACCTGAGATCACAGTCAGCCCATTGTCAAGCATAACCCGTAGGTCCCACACCTGTTCAGAGGTAAGGAGCTGGGAGTCCCCCAGAAAGAATCCCGTGGGCTGACCAGCCCCCGACCCCCCTATCCGGTGACCCGGATCCACAACCATCACATCAGTCTTTCCTGAGTTCAACTTTAGCCAGCTGGAATTCATCTAATTCTGGATTTCAGTGAGGCAGTTATTAAACACCGAGAGTGCACTATCCTGATCAGGTGCAAAAGACAGGTAGAGCTGGGTATCATCAGCATAGCAGTGAAAACTCAGCCCATACCATCTTAAAATGTCTCTGAGGGGCAGCATGTACACCACGAACAACATGGACAACAGCACTGAGCCCTGGGAGACCCCGCATGACAAAGAGAGAGAAAGTCAGAGGAATAAATCCCTGACACCACCCTCTGAGTTCTGCCAGTGAGGAAAGATTTAAACCACCAGACAACTGTACTAGTCAGGCCACAGATGAACCTCAGGTGCTCAAGCAGCACCCCATGGTCCATGGCGTCAAACACTGAAGAGAGATCAAGAAGCACCAGAATGGAATGGCTTTTCCGATCTCTCGCCATCAGGAGACCATTGTGCACCCAAACCAGAGCAGTCTCCGTACTGTACCTCTTTCAAAAAGTGGATTGGAGAGGTTCATAGATGTTATGGATGGTCAAGTGGTTCTCCAGTTGCACAGCCACTACTTTCTCAATCACCTTCCCCACAAAGGGGAAGTTAGAGATCGGTCTGTAGTTAACAAGAGACTCTGGGTCCAGTGAAGCTTTCTTCAGGAGGGGTGTCACCACCACTTCCTTCAGGGAGCTAGGAAACTCACCCAAGTCAAGAGAGCACCAGACTATCTGTGCCAGGATTGGGCCAATGATGTTGCAACAACCCATAATCAGGGAAGTTGGGCCCGGATCCAAACTACAGCACATAGGGTGCATACCCTGGACAATCCGCATGACATCAGTGAACTCTGGCTGGTCAAAGGTACTCCAGGAAAAATGAGGAACAGTGACTGAGCACCGATCAACAGCATCCCCATAGAGCATGATGATCGGATCTCCGCCCTGATGTTGGCCACCTTATCCGCAAAGAACTGAGCAAGCTCATCGCACTCCAGCTGCAAAAAGGCTCTTTGAGGCTGCAGACAGGCTGGGCTGTACAGCCTGTCCACTGTTCAAAAGAGCTGAGCCGGTTGGTTGTGGGTGGCAACAATCTCCCCGGACAGGAACTCTGTCTTCTTATGGGCAATTGCTGATTGGTAGACTTGATAATGTTCTAACAATCTAAGATGGTTGGCCATCAGGGCAGATTTCCACCAGCAATGCTCTAACCTTCATCCTTGTTGTCTCAACTCCCTCAAGGTCCCAACAAACCAAGGGGACTGAGGGCGAAGAGAGAGAAGATGAACATGGACAGGAGCAATGGAATCCAGGGCAGTGATCATGACCTTATTATAGGCCAGTACCAAGGCCTTTGGATTCCCGCTTGCCACAGGAAACTCTGATAAGTCAAGTACCACCACTAGGCCTTCAGGGCTCACATCCTGTAAAGGGTGGTATCTGACCATCTTCACAGTGGTAGGCCTACAATGGGTGGTGCAAAAATTTAACCCCATGGTGTAGTGATCTGACCATCCAACAGGTTCCACCACCAGATCGGAGGTTTTGACCCCCAGGAGGAAAACCAGGTCAGGGGAGTGTCCATGCTAGTGAGTAGCAGAGGTAACAATCTGTGTAAGGCCCAGTGATGTCATCAACTGGAGGAAGTGTTGTCCAAATTGTGAGAGTTCATCATCGACCCAGGCATTGGAGTTGCCCAGGACCATCAGCCTGGGCAACTCAAATGCCATATCGATGATGAAGTCTGCTACTTCCTGGAGGAATTGCTTCTCATTTCCAGGTGGACGATAGATGAAGGCTATCTTACAGCCTACACCTTCTACTGCAGTACACTAAAATGACCTGGTCTCCTCAACTAGTACACTCATGAGGCCCAATTTGGTCTTAAAACAGACCGCAACCCCCCCAGCAGTCCAATCTCGAACAGTGTATCACTGAGTACCCTGCCAGAATAGCAGCCTCCAATGTGGGGCCAGCATTTTCATCCAGCCAGGTTTCAGTGATGCAAGCTAAGTCAGCTGTCCCGACAAGATCTGCAATAATTGCAGTCTTGTTCTTGACGGATCTGGCATTGCATAACATCACTTGAGTTGGATGGGTCTCCTGGGCTGCCCCGAATACCTGCTCACCAGTTATGATGGTGCCCTTGGGTATGGGGACCAGACATGGAGGACCATGTTCCCGGCTCCATTTTGCCCCAGAGTGTCCTCTGAACCTGACTACCCCAATGTGAGGGCCCCACTCATTCATCCACCACTGTTTTAACCCCCCACCCCCCTCCTATGGGCAATACCCAGTGCTCTACAGTGTTGGTAGGTTGAAAACACCGGGGGGGGGCAGAAAGGGTGGAGGACGCAAAGGACAGAGGACAAATAGCACACGACCCCAGGGGTAGGCCCACAACACATATTACGGCCTCTAGAATAAACAAAAATGCACCAAGCCAATGTAAAAGAAAAAGAAAAAAACCCTAAAACAAGCCCAAAATAAAGATACAACTACAATACACGGGCCCGCAACTCTCACTTGTGGGTACAGTGAACGTAAACAACACAAAAAAAACAGCCAACAATTAAACAAATGAAACCCTCTTATTTACCACTCCCCCACACTCTCTTACAGAGGGGAGAGATTCAACTAATGTAATAAATTGAACTAAATGCCCACCCCACAAATTTAATAAATTATAATGCAATAAAACTGCCAAAAAGATTGCATTCAGGCAATACAAAAAGACACAGGCAGAAGGGGATAGGGAGAAGTACCAGGAGAAGCAAAGGGAAGCAGGGAGGTCAGTAAGGGAAGCCAAAGCTCAGACAGAAGAACACATTGCAAAATCAGTAGGTAGAGGGGACAAAACCTTTTAAAGGTACATAAGTGAAAACAGAAAGGCAAAGGGAGGGATAGTGAGACTGAAGGGGGAGGATGGTGCAGCGTGGAGGATGATAACAGTAAAGCTGACATATTGAACAGGTATTTCTGCTCAGTCTTTACTGAGGAAGAGGAGGGTAATGGGTCTGAAGGGAGTACAAGGGGTGAGAATGGTGCAGAAATGGACACAAGTCCCTTTACGAGAAAGGGTCCTGAAGGAACTGGAAGTAATAAGAGTTGATAAAGCAATGGGGCCAGATGGGAACCCCAGGGTCCTTAAAGAACTAAGAGAGGTGGTGGCTGAACCTCTGGCTATCCTGTTTAGCCGATCACTGGAAACAGGGAGGTACCCAAAGACTGGAGGACAGCAGATGTAGTCCCTTATACAAAAGTGGAACAAAGAGGCGGGGAACTACAGAGCAGTCAGCCTCACCTCGGGTAGGGGGGAAGATCATGGAAGCACTACTGAAGGAGAGATTGGTGGAACATCTGGTTGTCAATGGACTACAGGACCCAAGGCTGCATGGCTTCACCAGGAGGAGGTCATGTCAGACCAACCTTGTTGAATTGTTTGACTGGGTGACTAGGGAGGTGGATCAGGGGAGGGCAGTGGACATGGCCTATCTGGACTTCAGCAAGGCCTTTGACACTGTGCCACATAGAAGACTATTACACAAACTGGGGAATATGGGTGTGGGCAGGACAGTAGTGTGGTGGGTAGATAACTGGCTGGGTGGCAGGACACAGAGTACATGGCTGTCACTCCACAGAGGGAAGAGTGACCAGTGGGGTACCACAGGGATCAGTGCTGGGACCGGTCCTATTCAACATCTTCATCAGTGACATTGCACAGGACCTAGAAGTCAGAATTTCACTGTTTGCTGATGACACAAAGCTCTGTAGCAGAGTAGACACACCAGAGGGTGTAGACAGAATGAGAAGGGACCTGCAGAAACTTGAAGAATGGTCGAGGTTTGGCAGTTGAAATTCAATGCAAAGAAGTGCAAGATAATGCATATGGGCACAAAAACCCTGGCACAATATATCAATTGGGGGGTGAGAATATAGCATGCACCAAGCAGGAAAGGGATCTTGGGATTATCATCTCTGATGACCTCAAGGTAGAGAAACAGTGTGACAAGGCAGCAGGTAAAGCAAATTGGATGCTGAGATGCATAGGCGGGGCATCACCAGCAGGAAAAGGGAGGTCATAATTCCACTATACAAGACACTAGTGAGGCCCCACCTGGAGTACAGTGTACAGTTCTGGAGACCTTACTACGTAGGACATAGACAGGGAGAGAAGGTTCAGAGGAGGGCAACAAAGATGGTGCATGGATTGCATCACAAGTCCTATGAGGACAGGTTGAAGGAACTGAACATGTACTCCCTGGAGGAGAGGAGGGAGAGGGGTATGATAGAGACATACAAGTATCTTACAGGGAGGAACAGGGTGCAAGAATACACTATTTTTAAGCAAAAAAGATGTTTCAGGACTAGAGGGCATGGGATGAAGTTAGAGAGAGGATGATTCAGAGGAAACGTGAGGAAGAATTTCTTCACAGAACGGGTGGTGGACAAGTGGAACACCCTGCCAGAGAAAGTGGTGGGGGCTGAAACAATCATGGGATTTAAGAATGCATGGGATACTGTAGACATAAAGGAATTCTGGAGGTCAGGGATAAGGGGGCAACAGACTTCTAGGAAAACATAAACTGAACTTACAAGCTCAAATGGGCATACTGGGTAGGCCATAGGCCCTTATCTGTCGACACTGTCTATGTATCTATGTATCTCTGTAAAACAATAAAATTTAAACATTATAAAAAACCCTTCCCAAACACAAAATCTCACATGAAAAGGATTGGTCTGAGTGGTCCATGTAAGTCCAAGGAAAAAGATGGTATACCAGTTGACCAAAAGTCCCTGTTTAAAGCATCAAATCACAAAGGAATGAAATTAAAACAATGTGGACTAAACTTAAACCATTAAATGTAAAAATAAAATTTAAATACTTAAGTACACCCCCTCTCACTGGGTATACCAGAATAGTAAAAAAAAATGTCAGATGACACATGGGGCCCCAAGTCCTCTCACTACCTGGGGACACCAAAATAAAACACAGCACTCTCACTGCCCAGATAATAAACCAGAAGTATAAAAGTTTGAGGTCTGACCGTGAGTTGTTTTCTCAACAGGATTCCTCGGAATAAGGATTTCTCAGTAGTGGTCCTGATCTTGTTTGCAGATGTTGAAGCCAAGAGGCCCTACCTGTGAGGGCTGCAGCTAGAAATGACTGCCCTGCAACCCCAGCACCTCACCTACGCCAACCCACCAGCTGGTGCAGTGAGGGGCCTTGGAAAACCATAAACACACCGGCCTGCTCCCTGACCACTCCAGGCCTGGTCCTCCTGAGCAAGGCAGATTCCAGCTAGCTGGCCACCCACAAATGCAGGGCCCCAATATTCTAGGCAAATGAAAGAATCCAGTCTACTCCAGTTCAGGCTTGGTAGCCCTTCCAGACAGAAACCACCTCCAGAACCCAAAAAGGACCCAAATTGCACAGGCAGTCACACAATTTAATCCCAAGCTGAAGCCCATGGTATGGTCTTCTCAGGCTTGGCTCCACGTCCACATCCAAAGTCTTTAATTTCAGGAGCTCAATCCATCCTCTTACCCTGGTGCTTGCTCTACTTTCCTCCATGCCAAAGTCCACGTCAAAAGGCTCTTGTACAAGGGCTCAATCCACCTTCTTACCCTGGTGCTTGCTCTACTTTCCTCCACGCCAAAGTCCACGTCAAAAGGCTCTTGTACAAGGGCTCAATCCACCTTCTTACCCTGGTGCTTGCTCTACTTTCCTCCACGCCAAAGTCCACGTCAAAAGGCTCTTGTACAAGGGCTCAATCCACCTTCTTACCCTGGTGCTTGCTCTACTTTTCTGCAGACCACAGCCACCTCTTTCTACCGCTGTCTCCCAGCTACAGTAGGCATACAAATCAAAAACAGGGAGGCAAGTTTAAAGTGGGCTTAAAGAACATTGCTTTTGTGATTGGAGTGGCAGCGTAGCCCAGACAGACAGCCCCAGTGCACACTACATGGTCGGTCGACAACGACCCCAACAACGCTCCAAGGCAAGGCTAAATAACTCACTGCAGGGCCCTATCCAAACTAAGTAGAATGATTTAGCGATTTAAAACAAAGAAACAAACAACACAGCAGCCAAAAATAATCAAAGGCAGGCAAAAAGCTAAGCTGTAGTTTTTTAAAAAAAAAGGAATATATTCCATGTTTGTGTAGTAGTGCACTACTAATTAATATATTCATTTGTTGTATTGTCTAATGATTCCATCTCCTCTCCCTCACTTGTCCTGATCCTGACCCCGTCACTTACTCTCTTTCAACACCACAGCCGTTTGCAGGCTTTACTGTGTAGTAGCCTGCACAGATACGCCCTTCCTGAAAACACATTCTGTGGATGGCAGTATCATTGATAGGGGGGTAGGAACAGTCACATAATCATTTCTGTTAATAGGGGATGGGGAGTGCTGTGAGGAGATAGTACACCAACATTGTTTATAATGCTACATCATGACTTCTGGAATTGTGTGGGATCCCGTAATAGTAATATCTTTTTTATTATCATGCAAGAAATTCGAGGCCAACAAATGATGTTTTCTGGGATGGTAGGAGCATTCAACCAGTATAGACATTTTATTATGAGAGTATGGGATGACGGAGTGGTGCTGTCTTGGAAGAAAATCTGAATTTCTGTTTTGGAGATTTTTCTCTGATCTGATTGTAGAAACCAGTGTCACTAGATAAATACAAGTTTATCATTTAAGCCTGTATTTTAAACGTGTTTTCTGTGTGAATTTTACATGTTTTATTTATTTATTTATTGAAATGTTTCACCGGGAAGGTACACCAAACAACAAGTTGCTTGTCTCCCAGTGTGACCTGGGGGGGAGGGGAGTACAATAAGGATAAGAAAAATACAGAAGTATACAGATAATATAAGGTAAGAACAGTTACAATACAGTTACAATTACATTGGAGCATATAGTTGAAATAAATCACAGTTGGTAAGCAGTACAGACAATACAGGATGTAACAATTAATACAGCAATGTGTAGTCAGAGATCATGATGCCATAATACCAACAGGTCAATAATGCAACAATACAAACATTAGTGTAATAATGTTTCAAGTGCTAGTCACATAGGCAGCAAGCCAAGTGTACACTCCCTACCCGCCCTCATTCCCCCACTAGCCCCCCTCTATGTTTCTATATTCTGTGATTTCTGTATAAAAAGATAACCAGCCAGCACTGTAGTAATATGCACTCTTCAGTGTCCTGATGCAGACTGCATGAGGAATGATGATCTCACTCAATGCAACAGCTGACTGGCTACATATCAAACTACTAGATGTTACTACAGGAGAGGATGTCTTCGTTCATTCAATCTGCAGCAAGACAATGAAAAACGTGTTTCACTCCAGAGCTGGATGGTTTTATTTTTTTCACAGGTTTAAACATGACATCTTGTGTCTTTTACTTAGGACTGGGGGAGGGGTGAGTGCTAGAGTGCGGATTGACTATCCCAGTAAACAAATGGGTACAGGCAACAACCTTCTGAAAATGAGACATCATATCTCAGCTGAACTACACATTGCAAAAAAAGGGTACATACTAGACCTCACAAAGATGTGGAATCACAGCTCCATTTCTGTAGATAAATACATTGAATAAATGGATAAAAAATAGGACCAAACTTAAAAAAAGATACCACATTTTGACTGGACTGTCCTATGGCAAATGCATTGTAAAGATAGATACAGGCTGACTGGGTGACCAAAGTAGTAGATCAGGGAGGGGCTGTGGACATGGCCTACCTAGACTTTAGCAAGGCATTTGACACAGTCCCACACAAAAGATTAATATACAAGTTAGCCAGCCTGGGACTGGGTCCCAAGATGACAGCCTGGGTAAAGAATTGGCTGGAGAATAGGACACAGGAAGTAATAGTAAAAGTAAGTCCCTCAGAAAAAGGTGCGTTACTAGAGGGGTACATGAGTTCCAGTGGGACCGGTCCTCTTCAATGTCTTTATAAGCGACATTGCAGAGGGACTGGAAGAAAAGTATGTCTCTTTGCAGATGACACAAAGATCTGCAACAGAGTTGATGCACAGGGTGGGGTGGAAAGGATGAGAAGGGACTTGGCAAGGTTAGAGGAATGGTCAAATGTATGGCAGCTTAGATTTAATGCTAAGAAGTGTAAGTAATGCACCTGGAAACAAAACCCAGGGAAGATTACACAATGGGGGTGAGATACATAACAACAAAAATGGAAAGGGACCTGGGGTAGTCATATCAGATGACCTAAAGGTGGGCAAGCAATGTGAGAGGGCAGCAAGGAGGGCTGGGGGATACTGGGATGCATAGGGAGAGGCATCACCAGTAGAAAACAAGAAGTTATTATCCCTCTGTACAGACAGCTGGTGAGACCCCATCTGGAGTACTGCGTGCAGTTCTGGAGACCCAATCTCCACAAAGACATAGACAGGATGGAAGCTGTCCAGAAGAGGGCAACTAAAATGGTGCAGGGTCTGCACCGGAAGGCATATGAAGAGAGATGAAAGGAGCTTAATATGTACAGCCTCGAGGAAAGGAGGGAGAGAGGGGACATGATAGAAACATTCAAGTACCTCAAGGGAATCAACAAAGTCCAAGAGGGTAGCATCTTTCAAAAAAAGAGGTGTGCAAGAACAAGAGGGCACAATTTGAAGATGGGGGGGGCGGCTCAGAGGTAATTTAAGGAATTATTTTTTCACAGAGAGGGTTGTGGATGCATGGAACGGCCTTCCGGAGGAGGTTGTGGAGTCAAAAACAGTGGTGGAATTCAAGCATGCATGGGACAGTCATAAGGCCATTCTAGGGGTTGGGGGTAGGAAGAAGTAGGCTGCTGGTTAACTAGGATCTGCAGCTTATCCAGTAGGTAGGGAAATGGGCTGACTGGTGGGCCAAGCGGTCCTTATCTGCCATCAAATTCTATGTTTCTATGTTTCTAGGCATTACCCGGTGAAAAAGGGCATGGTACAACACTTTCCTTCGGTGGAATGGCTATATGGTGTTACAGTGTGTGCAACAGTAGTACTAGGCAACTGTGGAAATCACATAATTCATTTTCAGCTCCTTAAAACAATCTAGACACCTCGGGTATTGACATTTATGTCTTGCCTTTTTCTATATGTTCCTTATTGTAAGTAATGTAAAACAATATTGCACGCCATTAGGAGTAATGAGAAGACCTGTGTGCTTTCAAACAAAAATTGTGTACAACATGGCATGCTTAGAAGAAACTTTACACACCACTATTCTGTTACTGCATAGCAGGATTTTGAGCCAAACCATTATAAGTTACCTTTTTCTACACCTAATATCCCCAGACTTATGTGGTTGCTAAATTTAGTATTTTCATGTATCTTTTTAGGTAGAAAACAATTCAACCCCAATGTGTTTCACCCTGCATTTGTAGTTTCCAGCAGTTTCTCTCCAGAGATGGATGGTTTCCTTTTTCACACAAATTAAAATTTACATCTTGTATCATTTACATAGGAGTGGGGGAGGGGTTGGATGCTAGAGTGTGGGCTGAATATTTTTAATATGTGACTCAGGAACATGGACAAAGTGAAGAGAGGTGGTTGGTATAATATTGACATGCAATGGGTAAGAGGAAGAGTTAAGATCCATATAATTTATTATTTCTAACAAACAGCAGCAAAGTATTTGCCAGGACTTTGTCAGAAGAGGTTTGTACAAAGCTATAGGCCAGAGGGATAGGGGGAACAGAATATTACAGAGTCCGGGTGGTAGTAGGAGCTGGGTACAGTAAGTCACTGTGGGTGTGGAGTGGGGTTTAGTTTTGATTTTTTCTTTCAATTTGAAGTGTGAAGTTGGGGTAAAGTTGGTAAAAAGCTGCCATGCAAAGCATAGTCTGAACATACTAATTTTATACCAACTGTTCCTGTGTTGTAAACATTTGCTGAGACTCTAGTTAACAGGCAAAGAGAGTGAGGGAGGAGGGTTGACAGCACATATAGATGCCACATCAGGAGACAGTCTTGGGGCCCTGTTCTTACTGCACCACTTTGAAACTAGTTCTCTGGAAGCATTAGCTACCATTGCACTGACAGCCACATAGTGTTTCCAAATACAATTGAATAGTCTAGGTAGCACGATTTGATTTTCATATGCAACCAGATTCCATTATAGCTCATCCTTACAGCTTTGAGTCACTCTAACTCTGCCTATAAATATGACACTGTTATCACAAACTCTGCCTCACCATCACAAAACACCATTAGCATGTCACTAAACATTTTAGTACACTGATCCCGGTTTGTAAAGGTGTACAATCAGCACACAACTAAGCTAGATTTTGCATGTCAGCTGGGTTAACCTACAGGGAAAAACACTGTGAAACTGATAAAAGCAGAACCACATTAAAATAAGATGTCTCAACTGGGCTATCCTGGTAAAGTCACTTCACTCTAGAACTTGGTGAAATCTCAAGTCCATATGTAATAGGATATCGTACTGCCTCTGAGCTGCACTAGCCTGAGTACATATAATGTTGAATGAGTAGAAGGTGGACACTACCTTGAAGACAAGAAGGAGCATCTCAGCTGAGTTTTGAGGGGTTAGATACACTGTAAAAGTGGGTAAAACTGGTTTACCTATGTTGACGCAACAACATTACTGTCGACGTTTGGCATAGGGACATCCCCGATGTTGACAGGTGAAATTTCACCTGTCAGACATTGTGTGTTTTTCTATCGGTGACTGTGCACTCTGAACCCTCATGCGGAGGGCTGCACCCCTCGCGTCCCCTCACTAAAGGATTGTTAACTCCTGTCGGAGTTAACGTATGGGGGGGGAGAAAGTTAGCAAAAGGGTGAAATTTCATCGGCGGGTCCCCCCACAGTGACAGTTTTGATTTCTGTTGAATCTGTCGCTGTGGGGGATTTCACCAACGAGGCTTCACCCTACTGTTGACATGCCGGTAAAACCACATCCATGCTGAAAACAAGATGTTGCATCCTTGCTAAAATATACTTATTTAATACAATATAAAATGTGTAAAAGCAGGACCCCACTTAACCTGATATGTTGCGTCTCAGCTGGGCTGTCGAGGTAAATCCAGTATACAAACTGGTACAGGCAACAACCTTATTAAAGAGACGTTACAACTCACCTGAACTACTTTTGGTAAATACATTGTAAAAATGGGGACATGCAAGACCTCAAAAAGATCAAGAATCTCAGCTCCCTTACTGTGTGTTTATTTTTCATTTTACGTATGCGGCAGATGTTACAGTTCAGCACAATTTTTTTATTTTTATTTTGTAATCTAATCATTTTTTTATTTTAACTTTATATCATTCTGCTCTGCATTTGCTTATTAGTGTGTGTGTCACCCTGATTCCAAAAAAGAAAAAAAACATAAACAGACATACTGGTTGTCCACAACTCATTTACTGGGAATTCCTGACTGTCTAAGTCATGCATTTGGTGCCAGTATCAAGTCATCGCTGGATTTGTTAAACATATCTCCTACCTCCCCGATTCCCCTATACCAGCGTATATCATCTGTGGTGTACTGGATCACCCTATCCACTGATAGACTGAACCCACCCGAGAGTAATACAACTATCCCAATGTTGTAATCCACCCCCCATTTCACAGTTCTCTCACTATAAAAAGGGGGGGGGACACACACACTTGTGGTCAAGTGGTCCCCCACCCTCCTTTTTTTTGTACTGACCAATTGTCCCTTCCACTCACCCCTACACTGCCCCCAATCCTGCGGCAGGTACTTTCATCCTCTCACCATCATGGTCGTTTGCACACTGCAAGTACAAGGTATGTGTTTTCTGAATCATGCAACTTGATAATACATTCTGCTGCCACCCAGTTGTGGTGAGATGATGGCAGTTGTTGTTGAAGTATCGGGGCTGGGAAAGGGACTTGTGATGTGATGTTGGTACAATAAAGGAAGGGTGGTGGAAGGTGGGCCACATCTAGATCAACAGAGCTGATTAAACTTTTTTTTTCTTTTATGAATTGATAAATGGAAGGTGGTGGGTTGGGGTGGTGCAACTGATATTATAACACAGGGTCAGTTGTTGTAGTAGTCTGAATTGATAAGGGGTGATCATGGGGGAGGGGTTATGGCAGGGGGGTTTCAGTATGCTACAAGGTATTAATCTGAATCATAAAGTATCTGATGAGTGATTGGTGAACACTACCCAGGAACAACTTTCTATATATGAGGTATGGCAGGAGTGGCTGCCATGTAATGTGTGTGAGAAGGAAAGGAACATGGTGTCAGGAGTCACCCTGGATTATGGGGGTGCCAGGATGAGGCAGGCGGATGACAGGGAAAAATCTGTACAGCATACACAGTGAGTTGTCTGGAGAACTACAGGGTCCTGTAAATGACAGTTTCAGTCAAGTTGTCAATTTCCAAAACCTGCCAATACATTTATGTTAGAAACAATAACACAGTGTGCTGTCATTCAAGCAGCAAACACTTAGTAATCCCTGAGAATTAATTGTTTGCCCAGGCTTTAAACTGAAACAAGAAAGAAGTACTTTGTTGACTTTAAAATTATTGTTATATGAAACCATGTGTACCATTGAAATTTTTGCAGTTTTGTGCTTAATTTCTGGTTGGCTATTTCACATGCTGCACAACGATGTAAGATTGTTCAGTATGCATATAGCACCTTTAAGTATTGTGTGTACCAGTCTGCATGTTCAAATCCCTCCATCGGAAATTGTAAAATAGCATGTAATTTACTGAAACCCAACAGGAGTCAATATTGTATATGCACACTTGTACATAAATTCTTTATCCTTCACTCAGATGCTAACCACTAATGAAGACTATGTTCAAAGCTCCAGTGGTTATTGAGTGTTTGCTGCTTGAATATCAGGTCAGTGTTTTCTTTTTTTGGAGATAGACAATGCTGTCTTATGCTGTCATTTACAGTAGCATGCTTAGTGTGCATGGTATTCCTTTGTTACTATGTACCAAAGTAGAGGTTAGATGGTTTATTCTTGGGCATCACTTGGCCACTCTTTCTTTTCTTTGCCCACACAACCACCACCAACAACCACTCCATGCGTTCATTGCATCTGTCTCAATCATGGACATGGGCAGTAACAATAGAGATAAAGGACATGTCCCAGTCTCAGACTGTCAAACTGCTGCATGTGCTAAATTGCAGCCAACAATATGCAGACACAGCAAGACAGCGAGCACCAGAATGCCCTCCTATATTAAGTAATCTGTCCTGCTTGCTGCTTCCTAAGATGGGGTATTATCAACTGTCGGGGGGGGCTTAAAATACAGACACACAAATACATGTGAAGATACCCAGGATCTCGAGGATGCATCCTGCTCATTTGTGATTTGGCAAATGATGACAATTGGGGAGGGGCATACACAAAAAGTGCTGGGATGGACATTGTCTTTGCGGTTTTATGGATGAACATGCGATTGAGCTATTCAGAGTTGGAGAGGGAGGAGACACGGGAACAGAGGACAGGGTCCATGGGGTATTGACTTTCTCGCTACCTCTCTCTCTCTCTCTCTCCCATGCTGAGTGTTACCCTGCAGGTCACTTGCTGCTCTCAGCTTTAACTGTCACTGACTCTGTCTCGCTCAGTCACGCATGCTACTAAAACAATGTTCTGAAGGTGAACATTGTTTTATTTTACCATGGCTATGAATGAACAGAACTGTACCTCCCTCGCCAAAATAAGATCCATTATAGGAGTCAAGCAACTAGAACAGTATTCCTATTTCCAAAACAATATCTAGGAGCAAGACCGAAAAGATATAATACACACAAAAAAAAGAGATTAACAGAATGTTCAACTACAGTAGAACTGATGGAGAGAATACCATAGGGGAGTGATTAGAGAATTTTACTAACAGCTTGAAAGACAGGGTAAACACGATGTCAGAATAAATAACCATCACCATAAGGCACCCCCCCCCACACACACACACAGACACACACATACAGGACCAAATGACAGTCTAATAGCAGCGGTGGCCTCATTTCTTGCTAGATGATAAACAAATACTTTGCAAGACCAATAGATATGAAAGAATAGACAGGGCAGATCATGGAAACATTAGGCTGCGGCTATCTGGAAAACACTGGTGACTCATTACCTTTCCAATATCCATGACAGTTGTTTATAATCTAAATTTCTATATCAAAACATGTTATTTTAGTCACTTTATTTATACAAATACTGTGTGGTCACTTCCTTCAGAAACTACTGTGTGACAGGATTGACAGAAAACAAGCCAAAATTGTCATGAGAAGCTGACTGCATGCTGCCAACTGCTCATCCTTGACCATCCACGGGATGGACACTGTCTGTAATGAGCATAGTAACATGCTTATCCACATCTCATAACATCAGCAACATGAACGGCCTTTCACAAATGGCTGCAACATCTCTGTATAACTGGAGGTTTGACAACATGTAAACTAATAATAAAAAAAAAGAGTCTGACATGGTTTTTTAATTAGAACAAAGCTTTATTCAGCCAAACAGTACTTTTTCAATTGAGAAAACATAGGGTCTTGTAAAAAAAATTATGACACGCCAATCTACATTCTGACTTTTTCAGACAGTGCGCTTTAAGTCGTAAAACCGAAAATTATAATGCACAATCAAATTTCAAGTTGATCAACCAGTTTTTGCCACAAAATGAAAAATGGTGGTGTGCAATCAGATTTCATGCAGATAAACCAATTTTTCTGCTACAGAATGAAACATTCTGATGTGCAATCAAATTTCATGTTGAGAAACCATTTTGTTTGCTGTGAAACAAAATATCATACTTTGCAATCAAATTTCATGATAAGAAACAAATTTGCTTCAGCTAAATGAAAAATTCCAATGTGCAATAAAATTTCATGCTGAGAGACCAATTTTTTGCTATGAAACAAAAAACATGGTGTACAATTAAATGTCATGCCAATAAACCAATTTTCTGCTGCAAAATAAAAAATTCTGATGCTCAATTAAATTTCATGTCAAGAAAACAATTTTCTGCTGTGAAACAAAAAATCATGGTGTGTTATCAAATTTCACGCTGAAAAAATGATTGTTTGCCACAAAATGAAAAATTCTGATGTGCAAATTTCATGCTGAGAAACCAGTTTTTTTTTGCTGCAAAATGAAACATTCTGATGTGCAATCAAATTTCATGCTGAGAAACCAATTGTCTGCTGTGAAACAAAAAATCATGGTGTGCAATCAAATTTCATGCTGAGAAACCAATTTTTGGCTGGAAAATGAAAAATCATGTGGTGCAATCAAATGACATGCTGAGAAGCCAATTTTTGGCTAGAAAATGAAAAATCATGTGGTGCAATCAAATGACATGCTGAGAAGCTAATTTTCTACTATGAAACAAAAAATTCTAATATGTAATCAAATGTTATGCTGAGAAATCAATTTTCTGCTGTGAAACAAAAAATCATGATGTGCAGTCAAATTTCATCCTAAGAAACCAATTTACTGCTGTGAAACAAACAAATTGTGCTGTGCAATCAAATTTCATGCTGAGACACTAATTTTCTGCCGTGAAATAAAAATGTTCATGTTCAATCATGTTTCATGCTGAAAACCAATTTTCTGCTGCAAAACAAAAAATCAAGTTGTGTAATCAAATTTCATACTACAAAGAGAAAAATCATGCTGGATAATCAAAATGCGTAACCAACAGACTTTTTTGAATAACAATTTAGAAACAGTTTCGTAATCCAAATTCAGTTTCACACCACCTTAGTGGTGCAAGGCAAAAGTGAGTTACGGTTCACAAAAAAACGGAAAAGTTGTTAACATGGCCAGGATTAATATATTTATAATCATGATTGACTGAAACAAACTTCAGGATCTGAACCAGCATGTTCAATGAGGTAGATTCATGTGTTTTTTTTTAATTATGGCTGCTGTAATAAAAGTTTGAATTAGTAGTTTGCTAGTGAGGTGAGTAACAAGGTGGCAAATGTCATGAAACAAAAAAGTTTTTTGGTGTTGTGAGCACATCTCATTAAATGGAACATGGCCCTACAACACCACATTTTTGGTGCCATGTCAGAACCTTATCCCAAACCCTGCTGAGCGTGAACAGAAAAACACAGAACTTTAAATCCTTATAACGCTGGAACTGTTTAACATTTTTTCATGAAACCTTCCAAAGGCTATACTTTCCCACAGCATTCTTCTACCCTGAGAGTTTGGGGAAAAATTCCATTCTGTGTAGGCTACATTTACAGGAAAATGACACATGCCGATCTCAGAAACTGCACAATCAACCATCACAAAACATTCCACAGATCTAGATGCCTACTGGAAAACACATGCAAAATTTCAACTAATTTCATCAAATGCTGCTAAAGCTATTAAGATGCAAAGTTAGGGGTTTAAAATTGAACACCTTACTCAACCCTAATTATAGGATGGCAAGAAAGAATGTTGGGTTCTGATTGGCCAGTGTGTGCCTAGGACAGTGAAGTTATCTGAGCACATCACTGTATCAAGTCCAGACACACACATGATCGCATGACAGAGTCATGGATTGTGCGTCCCCTCCACAACTTAGCCTCGCTCCAACCTGCTGCTGTAAGGGACTTCAGCCCACTCACCAACAATGTCACTACCCCCAAACAGGAATTCTTTCAACAAGAGACCACGTGTTGCAGCAGACTGTGTAGCAGTGTTTGGAACCAGCTCCCGTTATCCAGGGCTTTTACTTCAATTTAAACACTTCCAAACAAGTTTCTAATGACCTCAGAGCAAACTGCAAGTGATTAGATCTGCATGACTGTAACTTGGGTTGGGAATGGAAGCAGAAATGATATCCATGCTACCCCGACACACCCCTCCGGTTTCTCCGGAGAAATGTGGCAAGAGTTGCAAGGCCTAGACGACTGGTGGCAGTAAGCAACTCACTACTACAGCCTCCCATATTCCAGCTCCTGAGACAACTCCCCTCACCCTGGAACTTTTCATAAAAGAGCTGCAACCATTTAAGGAGGACCTAAAGTCGGTTGTTACCGAAATAAAGCAGATGTCAGTAGCACTTGAAGATTTATCCACTAGAATGTCCGACACTGAAACGCGGCTTATTTCCATGAAGAAAAAAATCACAGGAATAATGTAGTGCTTCTAGGAATTCCAGAAAGAGAAGAAGGTAGCACTTCTATTCTGTTTGTCCAGAAATTGATTGAGAAGCTTGCTGGTCCATCTCCTTTTGGGGCCTCATATATAATAGAGAGGGCCCACAGAGCACTGAGACCGATGCCAGCCTCAGGTCAACCACTCCAACCTCTAATGTTCAAATGTCTTAATTATAAGGAAAAGGAGTTTCTACTGACAAAAATAAAAGAACTAGAGCAGGTACTCTGGGAGGGGCGCAAGATTCAAATAACCCAAGACCTCCCTGCTACGGTGAGACAGAGGAGAGCACTTTTTCACCCCATGGTAACGAAGTTAATAGCTGCAGGTATAAAATTCCATATGGGGTACCCTGCTCATCTTCAGGTAGTGATCTCGGGTACCTGGATGTCTTTTGAAGAAGTGGAACTGGCGTTAATTGCATTGCAGAAGGTGTATCCTGATCTCTTTCATGCTCTCTGAAGGATCAGAAAAGGAGCTGTGATCTCAAGGAAAAGTACAGATGCTTTTTTGTATGGCTGAAGCCATTGAAGAGGAACTGCAAAGGAAGGCTAGACCATTGACAAGAATCAGTTTATGGCAAATGTAGTGACTCAAGGTGTTATAAAATAATTTTGTGGACATGGTAACCGTTTAGCCTGACTTAAATTTTCAGGAGGGACTTCCAGAATGACGGGGATCTTAAGACATTAGCGAAGACTCGCTTGAACATTTACTTCCTCCCTTATTGTTTCTTTCCTCCCCCCCTTTTTTCTATTTCAGGTTCATTTAATATCTCTTGAGGTAGCAGGTTGCAACCTAACATGATCGCTCTGACATTTAAGAGCACATGGTAAGATGAAGGCTTTAAGTTTGGCCTAAAGGTAATTAAGTTTACATATACAGAGAGTGTTAAAATACTGGCTTGCCACAAGAGGGCGCTCCTTGCTAGCAAATGTTGGATCGGGAGGACATTAGTTCCATACTGAGGTTATTTTGGAGTTGGATTTCTAGTTACGAGTTAAGCCTCCAGAATGGAGTGCTCTGTTACAGTTAGGAAGCACTGGTAATGGGCACCTTTACAACCCAAAGGGACTCTCTTCGGGGTAACTCTTCCAAAGGGAATAGGCAGTACAGTGGCGAGATAGGATTGGGCATTTGTGGGGGTAGTAATCCCATTTGGTTTACTGAATTTATAGGCACAGTACTGGTTTGCTATTCACTTTTTGTACCTTCATAAGTCGGGTTCGAAAGACCATCCCTCCATGGACCTGGGTAGTGGGAGGTGGAAAACTAGGGACTGACACAGGACCAGCTGTATAGTGTTCCAACTACAGGAGGGGAGGAATTCAGAGTCAATCTGACCCGGATATTAGTTAATCATCATGATACACCCCTGGGTTGGAGGGGGGGTGGAAGGCAGGGAGGGTATATTAACTACTAGGAGCACAATAATAGTGATAGGACTGGTATGTTTCCGGTTTCTACATGGCTCACTATACAAGAAAGGGGGGATTACTGATTTACCAATTAGGCATAATGGCTAATTGTATATGCATTGTGACATGGAATATCAAAGGGGGTAGGAAAAGATGGAAGCAATATCAAGTCTTAAATCACTTAAAGTTATTGAACATAGACATTGTCTATGTTCAAGAAATGCACCTTTTGGATGTTGAAGTGTCCCAGTTTCGTAGACAACAATTTGGTCATTTTTGTGGAGCTGAGGGAATGACAAACAGTTGCGGGGTCATGATCCTTATTCATAGGAAAATTCCATTTAACACAATTAAAGTGATTAAGGACTCATTGGGAAGATATATTTTCATTCAGGGCTTACTTTACAACAAAGAGATGGTTTTAGGTAGTGTGTACGGACCAAATCATGATTCACCCGAATTCGTTACTCAACTAACTCAAATTTTACAACCATACCTTTCCATGCCCATGATAATTGGAGACTTTCATTTGGTACATGACCGATGATGGACAGGTCAATTCAACAGAGGAAGGGCCTTTCTCCTGCTCAAAGGGCATTCAGGGAGCTCATGGACCAGACTGGAATGTGTGATATCTGGAGGATATTACATCCCTTAGATAGGGAATATACTTTTGTTTCCCCAGTCCATTCTTCCTCTTTGAGGATAGATTACATACTCCAGTCTCATTCCTTAGTACAAGGAACCCTGGAAGCTTCGATTCTACCTGGTCTCCCTTCAGATCACTCTATTGTTTCCTGCCAGATATCTGTGGTATCATTGTCAAAAAGAAGTTCCAGGTGGAAATTCAATGATTTATTGCTAAAAGATACCTCTTCTATTAATCAGATACAGGAACAGATTGATAATTTCTATCATTTCAATTTTGATTCTCAGGGAAGACCTGATATGCTAGGGGTATCGTTTAAAGCATATCTCAGAGGGGTTCTGATTAGTATGGCCACACATAGGAAGAAGGCTTCCAGTTCCAGAATGTCCCACTTGCTCTCCCAAATCAGGGCTCTAGAAAAATACCTCTCCCCCAATTCACCAGAAATCATCAGGCAAGAATTGATTAAATTAAGAGCTGCATATATGGAAATACTTCAAGAGAAAGCAGATCACTCCATTCTGAAAACACAGGCTTCGTATACTGATCAAGGGGAGAAGGTGGGTCACCTTTTGGCACTCAGGGTTAAACAAATGGAATCACCTCATTATGTGACCTCAATATCTTCACTACAAGATGGTTCCCTTAAAACACACCCAGAGGAAATTATAAAAGAATTCACAGCATACTATTAGGAATTGTATGGCCCTATGCACACACCCCCAATGGTGCAACAATTGAGAGCCTATTTACAGGAGACCAATTTACCTCAGCTTTCTCTGGAGCAGCAGAATAGACTTTTGGCTCCTATAAATAGTGTGGAAATTTCAGAGGTTATTGGGAATTTGCCAGCAAATAAAACCCCGGGGATAGATGGATGTTCGGCTCTATTTTATGAAATATTTCAGACCCAAATAATCCCAATGCTTCTTCCCCTCTATTGACATATTTTATCGGGTAATGACACAGACCCCTCATTATTCAACGCACTGATTGTCCTGATTCACAAGCCGGATAAATCCCCTGACTGTGTAGCTAGCTATCATCCTATATCGTTAATAAATCAGGGCATAAAAATCCTAACCAAATTGTTGGCTAATCGGCTTAACAAGGTAATGGACACACTGACAGGACCAGAACAGGTTGGATTTATGAGGGGTAGGTCCTCTGTTGATCACTTAAGAAACCTTTCGCATGTCTTCTCGACGTCCAAGGATGCACCTTTTCCCACTGCCTTAGTTTTCCTGGATGCCAAGAAGACATTTGATAGGGTTCATTGGGAGTATCTCTTTCAAGTCTTGGAGGCCTTCGGTTTCCCATCGGGTTTTGTAGGGGGGGATCCGGGTACTGTATAAATTCCCCTCTGCACGGGTAGCAGGAAATGGAGTGATCTTAGAAAAATTCACACTTCATTCAGGCACCAGGCAAGGGTGTCCTCTATTCCCCATTATTATTTAATCTTTACCTGGAACCACTAATCAGAGATTTACAAAATTCTCTGAATATCCAAGGGATCCCCAGCCATCCTTGCGAAATAAAGGTATCGGCCTATGCAGACAATCTCCTCCTCCTCCAACTTTCCAATCCTGGCTCATCCATTCCATATATGTTGGACATTATTGCTACCTTCAGTAGAATGTCCAATTATAAATTAAACGTTGGTAAAACAACGGTATTTCAACTTAATCATAAACTCTTTAAATCTGATATAGCTATTTTCGGACTTAATTGGAAGCAAGACTCCCTTAGATATTTAGGTATAGAATTATCCCAAAATCCCAAGCAAATTATAAAGTTGAATCTGGACTCTCTGGTAAGCACCATCGCTCAAGATCTGAACAGGTGGGCCTTCCTTTCTATCTCATTATTGGGTAGAATAAATTTAATTAAAATGAATGTTTTCCCATGGCTACTGTGCCCCCTATCTATGCTCAATATCTGGCTCCCTTTATCTTGGTTCAGGAACTTACAATTCCTGTTCACCAAATTCCTCTGGTGTAACAAAATTTCCCGAATAGCCTACCATACATTAACGGCCCCCAAAAACAAGGGCGGCCTATGACTCTCCAATGTGGGTCTTTATTTTTGGGCATCACATATCAACAAATATATGAGATGGATATCCCAGGAAAATCTTTATACGGCTCCAGCCTGGCTCAGAATTGAATTATCCCTTATATGGGCTTCTGGCTTAAGCCCTGAAGGATTACTGCATATTAGGGAAAGTCTCCTCCCTTTAAAGCTTAAAAACTCGATAATTTCTACATCCTTAAAAATTCATGCACAGATTTGTCGATTCCTTAGGTATGATCATATTAATGATTGCAGTCAACCAATAGTAGGAAATCTTCACCTCAAAATGGAGTGAAAACCGGTTCCCTAGTCCTGGCTTCCCATATTGAAGAATTTGGATGTCACCTATTTTCTTAAAGTTAACGACACATGGTTTTCAATAAAGGCAATTATAGCTAAATTAGGCATCTCTAGCAGGTATACCTTCCGGATTATTCAACTCCAACATATTTTAACAAGATTCTTTGGCCAAAAACCACATACAGTTCAATCCATTCCATTCTGCAGGGAACTAGAAGTACTTAGTGGAGTCCCTAATGCAATCTCCAAAATTTATAACACATTGTATCTTTGGAAATTCCCAGATAGTCTTGGACCAACTGGTCTTTGGGAGTCTTTTTTTCCAGGGCATAACATTGACTGGACAACAATCTGGTCCACCTGTCATAAATTCATTGTGCAAGACGATCTTGCCTTGCTGTTATTATGTGGTTGTGTCCTCAGTATTTCCCTCTTATATTGCCCATGCTGTCAACCTGTATTTGATATGTTGTCTTTGTACCATTATGCTCATGCTGTCAACTTGTATTTGATGTGTTGTCTCTGTACCATTATATTGCACTCTCCCGGGTCATTCCTGAAAATAGGCATAATACTTGTCTAGTGTACTTACCCAGTAAACAAAAGCTAAATAAATAAATGCAACTATACATTCTACATAATGCTTACTATACACCCTGTAAGTTGGCTAAATTGGGCTTAAAGACTACCACATTATCTGTTAGATGTCAACAACAGGAAGGGACATTATACCATATTTTCTGGGCATGCCCGAAAGTCTCCCCATTATGGCACAATATTATGCAACTTACAGATCCCCTTCTAGGTCTTAAGGATCTATTTACCCCTGAAATTTGTCTCTTGGGAGACCTCTCTGGCATCAGAATCTATAATCAGAGGTATCATATGATACTTATTGCCATGTCTGTTAAGAAGTTGGTACTACAACATTGGCTTGATCAACAAGAAATTTCTTATAATGAATGGTGAACAGAAATCCTGGCTAATCTACATACCAGGAAAGCCTTGCTAATTTGAATAATACAACGAACAGGTTTAAAAAGATATGGGACCCCCTTTATGCTCTTTATTCACTATAAGGTTGTCGATATGTCAAACATGTATTAGTTGGTCATGTAGTTAACCCAGATAGGATAAGATCTTAATATCGAATGTCATATTACCTATTGCTCTAGTAGGTATGGGAAGGGGGAGAAGGTGGCAGGGGAGGGCAGGGGGGATTAAGGGAGGGGGGAGGGGCAGATTCAAGAGTAATCTTTGACTAATGTAAACTGCTTTTATGTATGAATATCTGCCTTGTTTGTAAAATGGATAATAATAGTTAATAAACTTTAAACTGCGAAAAAAGGAATTCCTTCAACAACTCAACCTGACTGAAAAAAACAACAGTACATAACAAAAATAAATTACATTTTCATGGCTGTTTTTTTTTCTCCAAATCAAGTGGCTTCACTGAACTGCCTGACTGTAACTGCCATTCATGCACTTCAGAAACACTGCTTGACTTCAGGAAAACAAGTGACATGAAAACTACATCCTGCCACTTACAAAACCACTATATAGTCTTCATGATATTTCAAAGCTTATCTCTAAAAAGTGTAAAAAAAAGCCACAGCTACAAAGGGCTTTCTGTCCTTCATTCCACATCCAGTGTGACAACATGCTTCAGCACCGTGCTGCACAGTTGCTTAGTGAGAATCATCGGGCTCAAATTTCTGTCATGTCCATCAGCTTTTCCTGTCGTCCAATTTCAGTACTTACAAAAATTTAAGATAGAGGCAGCACATTTCTTCCCCAGTGTCCTATAGTTTCCCACTCCATTTTCACCTGATGTAAGTACACACAAGAAGACACCTACAAGACATTACAGAAAAAAAAAAATACCAGCAGTGCCACCTGTTAGATGACACAAAAACTATGATTTTTTTTTCTAAAGGTATACCTCCACTAACAAAAAAGTAAAAAATATATATTGTAAACACATTTCCCCAATTTATTTTTCACAAAAACAAAATAAGCCATTGTATAATAGCAACAATGCACTCCAGGGTGTGTATCATACTGAGATAACATAACTTCTTGGGTGTTGGATGTACTCATCCTGCAGCCTCGTGCCCAACCACCCAAGGTGTGATGTTATCCCAGCATGACACATACCCTGCCATGCATTATTGCTTAACTATAGGGGTACTACCATGCCCCTATTGTATTTATGTGTAAAAAACTGCATTAATGCACCAGTTAGGGTTCAGATTGAAGTGTCAAAAGTAGAGAAATGTGGCATTAGGGTTTCCAACCCTAATTCCCCACCCACCCCCTAGGCAGCAAAAAAAAAAAAACGTTACAGTTTTCGCTGTCTTGAGTCTTGGCAAATCAGAGGTGTGTTCTTCCTTGGGGTTCTCAGCCCTAACACAAACCCCATTGTGATATAGTCTTCAAGCATACAGAACTGTGTCTCCCCATGTTGTCAACAACTTGCAGGCCCTAGCTGAAGAAAACAGATCATATCAGACCTTATTTAGTGATGGAAATGAGTGAGCACTAGGGTTGAGAACCCAAAGGAAGACCCCATCCTTGATTTGCCAAGACTCAGGAGAGCAAAACCTGTAATGCTTTTTCCTTTAGCTGCTTGTAGTGTGGGGAAGGGAAATTTGGGTTGAAACCCTACTCCATTCTTAATTTGTCACTAATCCACTCTAACTGGTGCATTACAATTTTTTGCAAAGAATTTCCTTACTGTTTGAGATAGTAGAATCATATCCTCATTCACTCTGGTCCCTTTGAACACATTCATGTGATTTTGTAAGCACTGGTCCCACTCGGCCTGGTGATTCCACACCTCCATTGATGCACACATGCATCTGTGTATGGAAGAGCAAGACCCTCTAGGCCTTGTGCTTCTGTTCCTCCAGAAAAGCAATTTATCTGCTTTGTTGTAATTTTTCTTTTTCTTGTATTGTGGGGACGGACTCATGGCTTATTAAACTTGCAATGATATCCTATGGTAATTTTAATTTTTAGCTGTAATGATTTTCATATGTCTATTTTCAGTTGGTCTTTCTTAGGGGATTAGTCTTGTGGTACTCAATGAGACTTTATTTTGATATATAGACTGTCTCTCAACTCCAAAGATTGGCAGAGTTACAACTTGTTAAAGTTGCAGTGTTATTCTATGGGAATTTTAATTTGGACATTTTTATGTTTTTTTTATATGGCACCTGAACTATTTTGGAGGGTATTATGCATAAGTGCTGTAGTACTCATTGAGACCAATTCTTTAGATATATAGATTGTCCCTTAACTTCAAATATTGTCAGAGTTATGGCTTGTTAAAGTTCAAATGTGCAGAAAAAAACCTAAGTCCAAATTCTTCTTTCATATGAACCAGTCCACTTTTGTGAGATTCTATCATTTTCATGAAAGAGGATGGGTTCATATGAAGGAAGAATGTGAAAAAAGTTAACTTCAAATTCTTTCATTTGAAGGTAATCTTCTTTCGTTTGGCCCTGTTCCTCTTTCTGAAGGCCATACAAAAGAAGAAAATCGTCTCATGAAAAAACATTTTTAAATGTTTTAAAAACACATTTTTGTGTCCTTGTTCCAAAACTTAACTGCAAAATCCAGGTAATGAGGTCTCATTTAGTAAGATACATGTGTTGGTGTCTCTGCAGAATATGATTTTTTGGGTTAAAAAGAAAATTTTTTTTGTCACAAAACAGGATTACCCTCGTCACAGAAGAGAATCCTCTTTTGTATTGTCAAATTCTTCTTTTGTATGAAACAGCTATCCAAAAGCCTGTTTTGAGCATGCTCAGAACTGATTTTTTTTTACTCTGAAATGGAGCAATACTTTTTCATAAAACTAATGAAAGGCACCATTCTGAGGTAGTTCCTTTCTATCCTGAAAATCTGTGAACAAAATTCCAAACTGTCTGAGTGATAGTGTGTGTATGTGTGTGTGTGTGTGTGTGTGTGTGTGTGTGTGTGTGTGTAGAAGAGATAACATTGGAAAATGCGCATAACCTTGACCACCTTTTTTTTATCATTTCTCAGATTTAAATTTAGGGGAATGAGAAACTAAGGAAATGGGTGAAAGCTTCCAACTAGTTCAAGAAACCATAGAAAAATTGCAATATCTAAGTACACAATGCTACAAATACAAAGAGCAAATAGAGCTGCAATATTACATGACATTTTGGTAGATTCACAATTACTGGAAAAGCAAGGAAATAATTAATTAAACAGGTATCAGGTCACTATAGCACAGACAAAACTGCATGTAAAGAACTGCACTGTCTTACACGCATATGGAAGTACTGCAACAGGGGTATTAGAGCAATATGAAAATATCTATACCTCATCACTGTGGAAAAGTAGATGGAAGTGGGGAAAAGGGTTTTGAACACTTCTGGTCAAGTGCTTGGTCATGCCATTCCCATGGTGGAGTGGCCAAGGCACGCAACCCAGCAGTAGGTGAGGGGGGGAGACCAGAGTTTGAACCACTGCTTGAGGGAATTTTTTTTTTACTCCCATCTGTGTGGCCATGAGTAAGTGCCGCAGTGTGAATTTTAACTTGCCCCTCTGTCTACCCCCCCTTGGAGTTGATTATAATTATTCCGGGGGATGTGGGGGAAACCCCAACATTAGAGTGTGTGTGGGGAGCTGTGTAAAAAACTAAAAGAATTCATTGGGTGTGCAGCGATTTTGTGTAGTCAGCATTATGTACTGCCTCTGTGTTGCCACACACTTTTGTCTGTACACGGTGTTTCCTTGTGCAGTTTCATCTGCGACATTATGACCATGTGCCGTTAAACATAGTGCATTTGAATTTCATAGAATCTAGCCAGTATTACTAAAAAAAGATGATAAAGAATGGAAGAACTTTTTATTTTCAGCAGATATAATTTCATTTCATGGAATCTGGGCAATAGAATGAACTCATGATTTCAAAGGCTATAAGATTATAAATGTGCCAGCAGTACAATTTATCAAACATGGCAGATCCAGTGCATCCATAACCATGACCTGCATGGCAGCTTAAGTAACGAGCTTTGTAATGCCATATAAAATCTGACAGTTTAATCCATTAATTTAGCCTAATTTCTATAGCTTTTCTGATACCAAAGGTTATTAAAGCTCCACGGTACCTGTTTTTACTGCCATCAACTACTGTGTGTTGTCCAATTATAGTCTTTGCTTTCCTGTTTCATACGGAGTGGGACCCGATATACAGTCGACAATGGCAGCTTCAGAATCATATGTTACAGTGGATTTGGCGATGCTTCAGTCCCTGGTAGGAGACGTACCTAATATTAAAGAATCGGTGGCTCATCTGAATAAACTCGTGGAGGAAGTGGAACAGTGTGTTGCTCACACTGAATTATTTCTGTCTAGTATGGAATCAGAGTCAGCCCGACAGGTGGATAAAATCGCCTGTTTGGAAAGGCAAGTGCAGATGTTAGAAGCTAAACTAGATGACTGTGAGAACAGAAACCGGTGCAATAACCTTCAGATTGTGGGTGTGCTGGAGGGATCAGAAGGGCAAAACATGTGTGCCTTACTGCAGTTTTTTTTTACCTCAGCTATTAGATCTCCAGTGGAGTGCTCCCTTAGAGGCGGAAAGAGTTCATCGATCTCTTGGTCCTAAACTAGCCTGGGACCTCCCCCCATCAGCCTATAATTGCCTTCTTCCTTCACTTTTCAGTAAAATAACATATTTTACATTTGGCTCAGGAGAGTGGCACATTAAAATGAAATGGCCTCACCATTTTCTTTTTTCAAAATTTTTCTAAAGAGGTAGCGGCCAAGAGGAAGGCTTTCACTCCTATACAGAAGGAAATGGCCCTGCATAAAGTGCATTATGCCTGAGATACCTCACAGTTCGTGGCTAGTATTAAACAATGGTCTAAGACTGGTTCCAGGCCTGCTAAGGAGGTGTTCAAGCTGCTCCTTTTAAAGCTTCTGCCTCCAGACCTTCCTCTGGTACTGTACCTCCTGCTCTACATCATCAGGGGTTCATGATGCCTCTGTTTCTCAGCAAGGGTACAGCTACACTATACACTATACACTCAGCTGTAAAAGGAGACATTCCACATGCTGTTAAACTCAAGCAGCATTGGGAGGGGTGAAGGAATAATGGAACTCAACGTTCATTATTTCTTACATCGGAGGGTCCCTATTCAGTCCAAAGTGATTTGTTGCCTTTGCAACTGCCTCCTAATTCCAGTCCCATGGGCTGGTCCAAAATTTCTGATCCTATACATCTGCAGCTTTCCCCATGTCCATCTCTGGGAAACTCACATTCTGCTGATATGGACTGGGTTGATTACCTGGAGGAAGATTTGATTGCATCATCATCGACTACAGGAACCACTGCAGATCTGGTTCACCCTCTGTCATCTGCGGAGAGTTTTGATGGAGTTATATCAGGAGCCTGATTGACTATTTGAACTGTTAACTAATTAAAGAGTTGTATATTTGGTTTGGCTGCTCCAGGGCCTGGGCATGATATATCCTTTATTAGGGTACCATATGGGAGGAGGAGGGGGGGAGCAGAGTACTAATCTACTACTGTTTTCCTATTAACAAATAGGAGGTTGAATTGTGGAAGTTTGTTTTGTGTACCAGCAATGAATAATCCCCTCTTCTCAAATTCTCAGGTCTCTTCCCTCAGCCTCCCTGTTCTACCCTGCTGTACTTAGTGGGATGTGGGTGGAGGTGCCTAAGGAGTAACATTTTCTATCTTTGAGTAGGCGCTATATTTAGGCCACTCAAACAGGGCATATTTCATTGTGAATGAGGGATTCCCCCTAAAGAGGCATTAAGATCTGACATGGCAGAAGAATGCATGGGCTGCCTATTAGGATGGTTTGCCAGTGAGGAGGATGACTCCTCTTATGCCTGCTGAGGAGAGGGAGGGCGTGGGTGATTACCAATTTCCATTTTGTTTGGCCTCTTTCTTCAAGCTACTAAGTTTTCAGTGTTTGGGGTTATTTAAAACCCTGATTTTGCTTTCTGGGGGTGTTTATTATTAATCTTGGGGGAACTGGTTCTTTTGTTCTTTTACAGTATATCAAATGGGGGGGGGGGGTTATATTTCAATAGGTTGCTTAGATTCTCCAGTTCAAGTTTAGATTTTTTTCAGAGTTATGGTAGGAATCTTTTTTCAATATGATGGCGGTGTTCAGGGTTTGATGGATGTTATTGGTTTATGCGTGGTAACTAGTTGTTATTTCATGATACTATGTCCTGTCTATGTAGTTAATTACCTTGGGAAGAGGAGCTGTGGTACTGTTAGATGTTTGGCCTTACAAGCACCACCTTCATTTTTGATTTCTATGGTAATTTATACTTATTTACTGGCCTCCTTAGGTTATTTTATTTGGTTAATTTAGGTCCTTAAAAATGGTTGTGCTTAAAGTACTTAGTTGGAATGTACAGAGCATGAATCACCCCATTAAGCAGAAGATATATTCCTTTCTCAACTCCTCTAAGTGTGATGTTGTCTTTGTACTGGAAATTCACCTCCTTAAACTGGAGGCAGGTAAACTGGTCAAAGGCTGGGTGGGTAAGGCTTTTTCCAGTTGGTTTATGGCCAAGAAGAGGGGAGTTTCAATTTTGGTTAGGAAGGGGTACCCCTTACAGGTGGTGAAAACTACTATAGATACTGAAGGACCCTGGCTTATTTTGCAGGCCTGTATTCATGGAATAGATCTTCTCCTAGTTAATATTTATAGAAACATAGAAACATAGACACATAGAATTTAATGGCAGATAAGGACTGCTTGGCCCACCTAGTCTGCCCATTTCCCTACCTAATTGATAAACTGCAGATCCTAGTTAACCAACAACCTACTTCTTCTTACCCCCATCCCCTAGAATTGCCTTATGACTGTCCCATGCATTCTTGAAATCCACCACTGCTTTTGACTCCACAACCTCCTCAGGAAGGCTGTTCCATGCATCCACAGCCCTCTCCATGACAAAATACTTCCTCAGAATACCTCTGAGCTATCCCCACCTCAATCTTCAAATTGTGCCTCCTTGTTCTTGCATACCTCTTTTTCTGAAAGGTGTTACCCTCTTGGACTTTGTTGATTCCCTTGAGGTACTTGAAAGTTTCTTTCATGTCTCCCCTCTCCCTTCTTTCCTCGAGGCTATACATGCCCCAAATATCAATTCCCCATATTTGTTTTGGTTGTTAGCAGAACTGATTTCTGAGGGTGTGGGGGACTCAACTGTGATTACTGCAGGTGGGGATTTTAATTTTGTTCTTGAACCCATTTTGGATAGGACCCCTCAGGAGAAGGGTACTCCTTCTCATTCTCATTCGAGGAAGGTCATTCACCACACATGTTCAGAGTTTGGTTTACAGGATTGTTGGCAGCTTTTCTATCTTGGGACATGTAATTTCACTTTTCAATTGAATTGGTTTAAGTCTTGTAGCTAGTTAGACAATTTCCTTTGCAGCTCTTTGATCATGGGGGACCTATTGTCGGTAACTATTTTACCTATTGTTATTTCAGACCAAGCTCTGATCAGCTTTGTCTTGGTTCCTAAGGTTGCAGTTACTAGGTCACCCCATTAGCATTTTAATCCTGCGATCCTGTGTTCAGAGGATTTCCAGGAATGGATACAGGATGAAATGTGGTTTTACTTTGAGCCCAATGCCTCCCCAGAGGTTTTATTGTTGATACTTTGGGAGGCATTCAAAGCCTTTTATAGGGGCAGAGTGATTTCCTATGTGGCTAAGCTTAACAAATAGTGGAAGCAGGAGATTTCATCTCTTGAACAGAATATTAAGTTATTGGAAGAAGGTATTTATTCTTCTCCCTTGGCTCAGGACTCCCAAATTACTGAGGTTATCACCTTAAAATACAAGTTAAATGCTATTTATACTCAATAAGCAGCAAGATCCCTTTTCTTTATTAAATAGCCGTATTGGGAGTCAGGTGACAAAGTGGGAAAATTACTTGCCTACAGGTTAAAAAAGAAATCCATGAAAACCTCAGTCCCGTTCTTGAAGTCGCATAATAAACAGCCAATTTCACACCCTGTTCAAATGGCCAACCCTTTCTGAGAATATTATTCCTCTTTTTATCAGTTATCTATATCTCCCAATAAAGTTGGTTATGACTCATTCCACTGGCATCATTGTGCACCCCGCTCATGTAAGGGAGCAAAACAAAAAATAGTGGTACCACCAGTCAAGCAGAATGAAGCAACCACCCACCGCACCCCAATCCCAAATGGCGCTCCCTGAACTGGATCCTGGTAGAGGTGAGTTGAGCTAAGGGGGCTCTTTGCCACCCCGCCACAGGGTGTAATCCATGGGGGAAGAAGGGATGCTGCCTGATCTCTGGGTACAGGGATGGACGGGTGGCTGGAGATGGGTGCCGACGGGGGGGGGCCTGAGGAAGAAACAGATAAAAAAAAATCCTTGCTTTTCATTTGGAGAAGATCCTACCTTTTCTCATACATAAATCACAGGCCAGTTTTATGTGGGGTTGGCAGGGCAGAGACAATATTCATGCTGTAATTAATTTAATACAAGTCACTTCTAAGAGTTCAGATTCTGCTGCTTTGATTGCAGTCGATGCCGAGAAGTCATTCAGTTCTACTGAATGGCAATATCTCTTCTATACACTTTCAGCCTTCAGTGCTGGTCCTGTTCTTCAAAATTGGGTTCAAAGCTTATACTCTCTCCTCAGAGCCAGAGTAGTAATGAAAGGTGTTCTTTCAGAACCCTTTTCTTTGTTTTGGGGGACAAGGCTGGGCTGCCCTTTGAGCCCACTTTTATTTTTGCTTGCCATAGAGCCTCTAAATTTAGCTCTGAGGCAACATCCAGGGATTCATGGGATAAAAGAGAGTGAGCTGTCCTTTTCCACATATGGAGATGATTTACTTCCTGCCCTGTCCAAAGTGGAGGACTCTCTCTCTCTCTCTGCAGTTTGGTGGGTTCTGAACTCTTTCAGTGGCATTTCTGGTTTGTTGGTAAATTGTCAAAATCAGAAATCCCTCCCCTGTGCAGAGCAGACTCTAATTGGGGGTCTATGCATCCACATGCTTTAAAGGGTCACTGTCAACCTTTTTTGCATCATATAGTTTTTAGGTAAAAACCCACATTTAATGATTGCTTACAGTCTCCAAAATGCATTGATGTTGCTGGTTGCTTTATCTGTCTCCTTGCTTATTAGAACCCAAATGCATTGTAATGCTTAGCTATGTACAGCTTTATTTTGCTTCAGATCATTGAACTCCTCTAAGTGAAAACTTCCTGAACATTAGAAACACCCTCAAAGAGTTCAACCACTCATGATGCAATAGTCTCCTCTACTCCCACTGCATAATGAGTGGCTGGATTGTGTTGGGGGTGTTCCTGAGTTCAGGAAAGACGCAATGGGAGCTGGTCAAGAAATATAAATAAACAAGAAATATAAATAAACATGTTTTGGCATGGTGACGCCAGTATGGTGGGCAGTCTGTTTTTCACTTTTTAAAAGAAAAAGGGGATCTGAATCAAACTACCAGCTGCATCAACAGTCTCTATAGAATGTAAACAATCATACAATGTATTTTTTAAGCTAGGGATACTTTGAGGCCTAACGGGGTTGATGGTGTCCCTTTAAAATGGTCTCCCAATGGAATTAGATATTTGGGAATGCATTTTCAGCTAATATACAGAGTATGTATGACAAGAATATACAGGATGTGTTGGAGGGTGACACCCTGGATATGAACCGTTGGGCTAAATTTCATCTTTCCCTTCCTGGGAAGGTGGCTGTTATAAAGCTTATGGCGTTCCCTAAATAATGTTATTGCTTAAGTAACTTAGCATTGCCAATTTCCTCCAAGGTGTGATATAAAATAGATAAGCTATTTTCCAATTTTGTATTGCGTGGTAGGGTTTCTCGTTTTATCAGAAGATTTTACGAGCACCGGTAACAATAGGGGATTGGAATATGCTTTGGCCGTGGGCATATCATAGTGCACATGGGTTCAGACAATGTCTCCAGTGGCTTCATCCAGATCAGAAGGCCACTCCCATGTGGGTTGAAACTGAGCATTCCATAGCGGGGAGCTCCCCATTGGTTTCATTTTTAAGAGAACCTCTCTCATTATCCACTGGATTTACCTCCCCTATCCTTTATGCAAGGCAAACATGGAGGAAGGTGGCTAAATTATTAGGCTGGAATTATGATTTTTGTGGGGCCCTTATTAACCACTGTGGAATAATTCACATATCCAAATTGGTGGGTCCATGCTTTCTTGGGCCTCTTGGGCATCCACAGGCCACAGGTTTGTGGGTGACTTGCTTGATCAACAGAATGGTTCACTCAAATCCTTTTCTCAATTGCAAAGTGACTATGCCTTAACTGGTTGGGATTTTTGGAGGTACTCTCAACTGAGATATACTTTGGCTGTTCATTTTATGAGGGGCTTCCCCCGGTTCAGACAGTTTTAACCCATAGACTGCGGTTGTGGTTCTCACATTCTAGGGGCCTTAATAGTTTTGGTTTTTTTTACTCTGTTTATACTTCCCCTTTGTTGGGCGTCCTTCCAGGGTGCTCACATGGCTAGGACTATTACTCCCAGCCTGAACCCTAGACCCCGGTGAACTCCCCCGTCGACCAGGCAGACCCTAGCACCTAGGATCACCCCCCGGGCCGGGGCCCACTCTCCCCTAGTGGCCTATCTAAAATTAGAGAGAGCCTTACCCAGATCAATGGGTCTGGCCAGGAGAACACCGGAGGAAGTGGGCAGGCATTGGGATGTGCATCCTGCCCCCTGGAGCCCCCATCATCTCCACGAACACAGGGAGGGTTTTTTCCTTTTTTATATTTTTCTCTGGGGAGTGCGACATGCAATGACGTCTGTGCACAGCTGCCCTTCTGACATCTGCCGCACTCCCCCCCTTTACATATGGATGACTTGCCTGCAGTACCCCTGGTCTCCACCGGGAGCCACTAGGCAGCCAAGCCGACCCAAAACCCTCCCCAGAGAGGAGAGCAATCCTCCAGATGCTCATTCCTCTCTTTTCCCTGCCAACCCCTGACATCCCGGGCTCATTACCGAACCTGGATTGATGTGGCATCCAGAGCCTCAACCCTCAGTGCCACCAGGACGGCCCACCTTACTAGTTTAATATATAAACTTTTCCAGAAAGTATTTATTCCTGATTGGGAATCCCATAGTCTGCAATAGATAGGGGAAATTCAGGAGCCACTGGACACGGTCACTTGGCTTAGGTGTTGGGTTGATGCTCATTGGCCCTTTATTGATCCTAAGGCACTACTTATTCAGAAAAAGATATTGGGAAGTTGGTACAGGACTCCTGTTAAATTAGTAGATATGGGTGTATTGGACTCCAGTCTTTGTTGAAAATGTAATGAGGAGCCTGGAACTCTTTGTCACATTTTATGGAGTTGTGCCTTGGTGGTGGTGGGGGTTGGAACAAATTATCATGGCAATAGAAAGTATTCTTAACCTGCAGGTGTACCACTCCCCTCGCTTGTGGATCCTGGGTGATTCCTTGCTATTAAATGTCCAGGCACTAAAGGTTGGGGACTTTATTCTGGTGGCAGCTTTAGAAGCTAAAAGGCTTCTTTTCCTTCACTGGTGAGTCACCTCTTCCTTTCATTTACTCAATGGTTACAGGTCATGTCAAAAACTGCCTTCTATTTGCAAGTGACCCATTGGAGATGTAGGTCTAGCCCAAAATTTAAACAGGCCTGGGATCCGTGGTTAGAGTACATTGAGGTGATAAAGTAGCTGTCATGGATTATAACAGGTTCAGTGTACAGCTGAACAGCTATTGTTTTTTAGAACAGGTGTGATAGAAGGTGTGAATCTGTGGTTTTGTCATGATCAGATCTGAGGAAGGTGGTGGCTTTTTTTTTCCTATTTCTATTCTATTTTGTTCTACTTTATTGTACTCTGTTTTATCCTAGTTTACACCTTTACTTTTTCTTTTTGTACTGGATTTTATTTTTCAGTAGACTAACTTTGTAATTTCCTGTTATATTCTTATTGTAAGTTATTATGTAATGATGGAGTTTCTTAGTTGTAAAAAAGTTACCAGTGATATGTATTTGGTAATTTTTTCAGTACTATAGCCTATTTTTCTTTTGCTATTCAGATTTATCGATTAGTGTTCTGATTCAAATGTTGTTTATCTTTGCATTTTGTGTTCATATGGTCGTTTGTGAAAACTAAAATAAATAAAATGTTGATATACAAAAAAAATGTCAGACCCATGGGGGATTAAAATTTCTCAAAATGTGCCTCTAATAAAAATTGTGGCATTAAGAGACAATTATGTATTCTTGTTAATTAAAATTGATCATTATACAGACTTTTTTTCTGCCCCCTGATAACGTAAATAATACAAGGGTTTGAAAGCTGAAATTTTCAGGTTTGGTAGAGTTTCGCCCAAGGTACATGCCTTTTTTGCTTTTACCTCTCAAAGTTAAGTAGTTTTTAAATTATTAAAGAAAAAAATGTCTGTTTGTGAGCTTGTGCAGTTTAAAAAAACAACATTCTAAGGATTGCTGAATTTCTACAAAAGCGTAATATACTATGTCGTATTTCATTATGTGTGTCATATCATATACTGTGGTGTGTCATATACCAGAACACCACAGTATATGATACAACACACATAATGGAAAAAGCAACCCTGAAATGTAAGAACCTTTTACATGGTGGCTAGTGGTCCCTCCCCCACCCAGTCATTCCCCATACCTGGGTTGTGCATGAAACTAGACAAAACGTTTGTCTAGAGGACTTACCCAATTAGCAAAAACTAACTAAATAAATATATATTAATGCTTTCCCTGGTATCCAGCGGTCCTTCCCCCACCCCATCACCTGTCCAATATGTAGTACAGTTTTCTCTGGTGGCTAGCAGTCCCTCCCCCATCCGATCACCCTCGCATTATGTCCTTGTTGTGATTTGGTTAAGTGTGTCATATCATATACTGCGATGTTTCATATAGCAGAACAGCACAGTATATGATATGATACACATAGCCAAAATACAAGCATCATATCTCAATATGTTTTCCGTGGTGGCTAGTGGTCCCTGCCCCCACCCAATCACCGGCCAAATATGTAAGCAAATTTTCCCTGGTGTCTAGAGGCACCCCCCAACCTCCGACTGCTGTACCCATTGTTTCCTCATTTCTGTCATGTCTAGTGGCACCCCCACCCTCTGATGGTTGCGTGCAATAAAAGTAAACCATGCTGCAACTTTTTTCTTTACCCTGAAAGAAAGAAAATGGTCCCTTGTCTTTACTGCTGTTCCACTCTTCCCATCCTGACCCTCCCACTGTGCAACAACCGTCCCCCTTTCCCTATACTTACAAGCTGAGGTGGAACACTGTCATTCTCTGTAGACTGAGACATATCTGCACTCTTCAAAGCCAAATCATGAACTAAGGAATATAAGTAAGTGCCGTATAATGTATTTCAATGGCATTTTGAACTTATGTTCATAAATTGGTAATTTTATTAAATTTTTTTCATCAAATTTTCAACATGGACTTTTGGGATGCTCACCTCATGAACACAGTCAGTGAAATTTTGTTACTTGGGCCCAGAACATGATTTCCTGGTTACTGGATGAAGTCACCTTTTGGGACCAAATAACACAATTTCACTGCCAGTGTTCATGAGGTGAGGTCCCAAAAAGAGGCCATGTTGAAAATTTGGTGAAGAAATTCCAAACAAATGGCCAAGTTACAAGCGTTCATTTAAAATTTTCTATGAACGTGCATAACTTTGGTAATTTTTTATATTTTGACTCCAAATTTTCAACATAGCCATCGTTTCACACCACCTCATGAACATTGCAGCTGTCATTTTTCACATCCTGGCTGATGCATGTTTTTGCACATACAGTATAGTGCAGAAAGACGTTTTGGCAAGGATTTGAAAATGTTCACTTGCCGGGATCATGAGGTGGGGTCATAAGAAGGCTATGTTGAAAGTTTGCAGTCAAATTTAGTACAGTAATTAAAGTTGTTTGCAGGGATGTCCACTGAACCACTTGGTGACCACATTGCCTTACCATGCCAGTGATCTAAGTTCAGGTGTGAACTCAGTGAGACAGTTTAATGGGATAAAGCTGATGGCTAAGCTGTTGTAACATGCAGAAGCAGCTCCAGTTTGGGTAGGGACACAGCAGTGTTTTGGTGCAGATGCGACACCCTGTGTTGAATCAGGAAGCCTTCCCCACAAGGTATTGACATGTGTCCCAAGGCCTGCTGGGCCCATGCACTGGGTCAGGACTGTCTGCAGTATTGTATTTATCTAATTTTTCACAGATCCCAAGGGACCTGCACAAAGTGGATACAATTCCACTATCAGAAAAAGTAGGGAAATCCGTTGCAAAAAACTACATTATTGCAGACATTAGGGTTCAAGAATACAAAGCTCACAGAGAAGGGAAATGAAAAAGCATTAGGGATTAGGGTCTTTGGAGTATTGGTGAATCAGTGGCGGGGTCTTCATTGGGGTTGTCAACCCTAATGCCCACCCCCTCCCCTGATCAAATGAGCTCAGATGTGATGTCTTCACTCAGGGGCCACACACTATTTCAAGAACATGACAGCTGCTGTTTTCCAAATTCTGGCCAACATGTGATTTAGCATTTCTGGTGCAGAATTACATTTTGTTCAGTATGTTATTAAATGACACCTAGCATGTTCAGAAGGAGAGGTCCTAAAAATACTTTGTTAAAATTTGTGGGTCAAAACGTTATGAAAAAATTATGAAGTAACATTGTTTGTAGGGATGTCTCTTGGCCTAGCGGGGACCACATTGCCTTACAGTTCCAGTGGCCTGATTTCGGGTATGGCCTCAGTGAACTGATTTAATGGGCCAATATTAAAATGATGGAATGAAGACAAAGTAAGAAAATGAAATTAACGTAAATGAATTACAGGCTTTCAAGAAGCTATGGAGGGGAGCACAGGTACTTTAACTCTTTAATTCTGATTTTAGCCACACACTAGGAGCACCATTGCAAAATGTAAGAACATGTATAAGAAATGTGATAAAATCTCTGTGCTTTAGCCAAGATTAAGCTTGCTAAGTCTTTAGCACTGCATTAAAAATAAAAGAGGTGTGGCCTTCTCCTAATTACGCTCCCCAATACCAATCAGAAACTCTCCAAGCCCTTTGCATCTCAATGGAGATGGGGCTTTAAAAGAGTAGTTGTTTCCTCACCTTACACACCAATGCCGAGGACATCATTGGGTACATGTGCACAAGCTACTGTGTTCTAAGGGAGCCCTCCCCCCACACCATGCCACCAAAGAGAGCTGCATCCACTAGAAACTGTCTGGTGCAAGCAGCACCCTGGTCTTAGAGCTAAGCCGCACTTCTCTGCAGCTCACTCAGCCCAAAAATTGGTTCCCAAGCTGCACCGCCTAGTCATTGGGCAGCCAATCAGATGCTGCCGCTCCAATTCTTTTGCATCTCAGTGGAGATGGGGCTTGAAAAGTGAAGCTGTTTCCTCACCTTCAACGCCACTGTTGTGAACATCAATTGGGTCAAGTGAGCAAGCTACTGTGTCCTGAGGAGCCTTCCCCCCACACCATGCTACTGATGAGAGACGCATCTAGTAGGAACTTTCTGCCATAGACAGCACCCTGGACTCTGAGCTAAATGGCAGTTCCCTGCAGCTCACTCAGCCCACCAGTTGGCTCCCTGACTGCACCTGCTACTCACTGGGTAGTCAATCTGATGCTGTTGCTCCAAGCCCTTTGCATCTCTATTCTCTTCATGTAAAAGTCTACTTATCACTCTAGCCTTCCATGCAAAGGGGCAAGTGAAGAGGACAACAAAGGAGTCTGCCCAGGAGTCAGTCCAGGGAGGCAGCCAGTAGCTGAATATACTGCTCAAACCACCCAAGCTATTTGGTAAGAACTGTTGCAGCCAATGGGCCTTTTTTCGCAGACTCACTGCTGTATCTATATCCATGTATTTTCCTTCCACTACCTAGCTATACATATGCTGATGTTTTTCATGAGGTAATATATTGTAGGTTGATTCCACTGTGCTGTTCTCTGCCATATTATGTCATTAGTGTTGTGCATTATTGTCTGCTTAATCATTTGCATTCCTATTTGCTTGGAAGCTATTTATCATCCTGCTGCAACCTGTACAGCATCTAAATGTGTTAATCCTGCTGCAGACTGTGTCTTTGTGTGTTAGTGGGTTGCATCCTGTTCTATTTGCACAGTTAATGCCTTTTCCTAGAGACAAACTGACATTTGGATGGAGGGCAAGATGGCAGCAGCTTTGAGCCAGCCAGAGCACTAGCCCATTGGTTTTACCTGTTTTTATTTTTCTGATTGTTTTTTTTTTTTCTTTGTTTAGTCTTTAAGCATTTGTGATTTAGATTAGCTATGGTCAAAGAAGTGAGGTTGATTAGTTAGTTTTCAGATTTTTTGGGGCCTTTCTCATTATTGTTTGGATCTCAGTGTGCTGGTGCTAATAGTTTGCTGCGGGGCGTTTTAGTACCTTGCTCTGATTTAGTGTGGTGGGGGTAGTGTCAGAGCAAATGACCACGATCTAAAGTGGTTTGTTTGAGATCTTTTGTGCAGCCCACACAATGATGATCTGCTTCTTCTTTTTTTATATTATTTCTGACTTTTGTTTTTTTGAGGAAGCGCTACTGTATGCCAACAGAGCTCCTTGAAGGTGGTTGCTTGGTGGTTTATGTCTTAGCTGCAAAGTGTTTTTCACTGAGGCAGCAAGTAAATAAGACTGATAGACAGGCATTTTTTAATCACTTTTCATCCATTCTCACATTGGAAATATCTGAAGGAAGGAAGTTCCATTGTTCAAGGAGGGGATTACCATCAGGGACCGAGAGGAGTCAGAATAACTGAGGACTTTGGGGCTATGAGTTTTGCTGATGTTTCAAGAGCTTGGACTGCTTGGAAATCTGGTCATTGGGGTGTCACTAGCTTACTTGTGCTGGGGATTCTCGACGAAGGGCGGGGGAGTGGTTTTGGTCCGGAGGGACTAGAGGGGAATAGCCGGTGGCGCGGTCCACTGGAGAGTGGGAGTTTCAGTGGCTGGGAGTGTTGGTACCATTGGGCTGTTGAAGGATGGCAGTGGGTATCGGGCCCCAACCCTTTGTCATCTAGGGCTGATTCCTGCCTCCTGCCTGTGAATGGGTACTGCTTGGCATGCGGGCTGCCCCAGAAATTGCAGACATTGTGATGGCTATTTTTGGACTAGTGAGTTGTTGCTCGGTGGTGTGGCCCATGGGACTTGCCTGGTGGCAGCTGTGGTGACTGAGTTGGCCTCTGGAGAGGGGGCCGGATGTCTTTGGCCAGAGGGTAGCAGGCCTCTGGGTTGCCCCTGGGACTCTTGGGGTGGGGACTGAAGGGTCCCTGCTGCTGACCCCTTGTATCCTGTGAGGTCACCTGTCCCTGTAGTAGTCATGGGGGGGGTCCATTAGCAAGCTGAAGACTGAGTTGAAAGTCATGTTTGTAATCTGGGTGACTTGGAAGGATGAACTGCTCCCTTATTTGGTTCAGTAGCAAAAAGACTGCTTCCCTGGCAAATAATTTGCTGCCTGTTAATTTGGTTAGAGGGGTGAGAGGCCCTCCAAAATTATTTGTGACTTTTCATATGTACAGTGGACTGCTGGAGTGAGAGTCCAGCTACCGTAGACTACATAAAAACTGTAGCTGGTTGGAGGTGGGAGCCTCAGCTAGGCATTAGCACATATTGTCTGTATTGGTGATATTAACTGACTTCTACTTTCACTTCTCAGTCCGGGAATATTCATAATTTATTGGGGTTTTCTTTTGGGGATTGGTTATTTATTCTAGTTTATGTATGGTTTTGTGTTGATTGTGTATTTAGTTTTCTTGTGGTTGTGTTTGGGTTATTATTACTCTGGCTATTGCCAGAATGTATCAGCAGTGGGCTCCCCCAGTCGGGTGTTACTCCTCTTCTGAGCTCCAGGGCCTTTGCCCCTTTAACTGTCCTCCATTGACTGCAGCTGTCTACAGATGCTGCAGGGCTTTGGGGATAGTGAGTAGGATGTGAAGGTGCATCAGGACCTGGAGGAGGAAGGGAGCGGGGTGGCCAGATTGGGTTAGTGGGGACTAAGAGATGCCCTGGGGCAAAATGGGGTCCCAGATCATGGACCCCCATGTCTGGTACCCATACCCAAGGGCTCCACATTTAGTGGGCTGGTGGCTCTGCCAGCCTCAGTGTCTCATCCTACTCAGGTGTTGTGCAATACCAGGTCCATTAAGAACAAGACAGCTATTATTGCTGATCTTGTTGGGTCAGCGGACCTGGTGTGCATCACCGAGACCTGGCTGAATGAAAATTCTGGCCCCATTTTGGAGTCAGCCATTCCAGCTGGGTTCTCGGTGATACACCGCCTGAGGCAAGATCATAGAGGTGGGGGTGTAGCAGTCTGTTTTAGATCAGAATTGGATCTTGTAGCTGTACCTGTGCAAGAGACCAGACCCTTTGAGTGTACAGTGGTCACAGGTGTGGGATGCAGGATTCTTCTCGTATACCATCCACCCGGGGGTAAGAAGCAATTCTTGCAGGAAGTCACAGACTTCATTGTTGAAATGGTGTTGGAGTCACCCAGATTGATGGTTCTGGGTGACTTAAATGCTGCAGGGCTCAGTGCTGTCACCCATGTTGTTTGCAGGCATATGCTGATGGTGGGAGACATTGTAAGACAGTATGGGCTGGGTTTTTCACTGCTATGGAGATGATCTACCTGTCTTTTGTGCCCGAACAGGATTGTGTAGTCTCTGTGTTTAACAACTGCCTTGCTGAGATCCATGACTGGATGACTACCAGCTTGTTGAGGTTGAATCATGACAAGACTGAGGTGTTGATAGTGGATCCAGGTCACCAGGTAGAGGGGTCAGTGGGTGGTCAGGCCTCTGGGCTTTGGCTTGGGGGGCTGACAGTTACTGACCTCTGAGCAGGTTCAGAATCTGGTTGTTATTTTTGATGGTAGGCCGATGCTACATATTCAGGTGTCAGCCATCATCAAAACCTGGTTTACCATCTGAGGAATATCACCTGGATTAAGCACCTTGTTCCACCCAACAATCTTCCAAATTTTTTCCACACTTTTGTGACCTCCCACCTTGATTATTGTAACTCCCTGTACCTAGGGCTGCCAGGGGTTGATATCCACCACTTGCAGCTGGTGCAAAATGCAGCGACCAGGTTGGTGACTCAGTTGTCTTGATCCATCCATGTTACACCAGTGCTGCATGAACTGCACTAGCTGCCAGTTCAGTGGCAAATCACCTTCAAGGTCAGTTTTCTGACCTATAAAGCCCTACATGGACAGGGTCTGAGTTATCTGCAAGAGTTCCTTCACCCCTACTGCCCCCTCTGACTGCTCCGCTGTACCGACGAGGGATTGCTAGAGGTTCCCAGGGTTCTGCTGAAGACATCTGGGGCTCATGCTTTTGAGTTCATGGCACCTACCCTGTGGAACTCTCTGCCTCATCGGATACAACAGTGCCTGACTGTGGAGGGCTATAAACTGCCTTACAAATGTATCTGTTTGAACTTGCCTTCATTGTTTTGTAATTATTAAAATTGGTGCATGTTCTGTTGATTATATGATTGAGTATTTATTTATTGAATTTTAGTGTACAGGCACTATGATCATTTGGAATAGCACCTTTTTAAAAATAAAGTTGAACTGAATTTTATCTAGGTGGGACCTACTTCTCATCATTAATTGCACAAAAGTTTTTTCACTACACTGGTTGTAATCGGTTAGTTGCTCTTACTTGTTATTCCCAATATTACCTCTATATAGGAACACTTTGCAGCTGAAGCCTTAGTTCACTGATCTTGCATCTCATTGCTGTTGTTGGGATACCTAGAGCACTTCAAAGGTCAGTGCAAGCATCATTACTGTGAGTGGATGACCCAGTAGTTTAAGTGTTCTCTAAATTCCAGGGCACCTAAATTCCTATCTAATATCTTGATGGGTCACCACAGTTAAAAAACTATTTCACTACTCTAATATTTGTCTCAGTCTTGCAGACCTATCATGGTAAACTGGTGAGCTCGAGCTAGCAGGCCAGCAAACAGACAACAAGCAGAAAATAAGGACTTTCGCACCAGCACTTATATTTCAGTGTTTCTGCTCTGTCTGCAATATGTTTTCACCTACAAGACGTCTGAGAACTTATTAAATATTTTTCATTTTTGGGTATCCATTTGTGCTCTTTGTCTCTTTGAGTGCTGCACTTGTTTGGAGTAAATGACTTTGCAAATGACCATTGCCAAGCTTCTTCTGAGATCTCTCTTGTTAACTTATGCCCCTTGCTAAGAGTGCAGTTGTGCAACCCTCACACTGATGACAATATCAAACTCAAATCTATACTCATTAAACAGAGGTTCAATGTCAGCTTCCATATATGCAAATAAATAATTTCAGTCTTGTTGTTATGCCCAGGACATGTGGAAGATAACCCAGGCCACAATCCCCAGTACTCTCCTCCACTGAATTTACTATGCTAAAATGCCTGAAATATATGTCTATTAATGTGTGCAGTCAACTGAAAAAGTTTGATGTGGTTAAAATGCAGGCATTACATTCTACTCCAGATATATTCCTTCTTACAAAACCTGGCTAAATTGATCTGTGCACCCCATGAGACTGTCAATCTCAATTTTAATCTATTCAACCTGGATAGAGCATCTAGAGGGGGTGGTCTTGCTCTCTCTATATCTGTGACCGGTTTCCACTTTAGATAACTCCCTCTCTGTGCCAAATGGATTTGAGTGTCTGGCTGTTGAGATATCCCTAGCTAGAAATGAAACCACCATGGTGATTGGCTGTTACAGACCATCCAAAGGTGGCTCAGAACTCCTGCACCACATCACCAACATGGTTAGTTCCTACCCAAATGAAACCCTAATCTTTGGAGACCTAAATATGGACTGTCTCTCCTGTAAATCTGCAAATCTTAAACAGCTCTATGATGAACTCAGTTTTATGCAAATTTGTATTGAACTGACAAGCCCTAACTCATTAAATGTTGCAAAAGCCTACTTACTAGACCTTATTCTATTAAACAGGCCACAAATGTACTCATTCAACTGTCTTCCAAAGGGATATTAGTGATCATGATGTGGTTGCCAGTCTCAGGTGTCTAAAGTCCCTGTAACTCTACACAAATTCATCCTAAAAAGACAATTTGTCAACTTTAATATATCGAATTTTCTATCAGACTTGACTGCCACTCAGTGGCAACAGTTCTGTCTTGCCCCCTCAGTTCATGATGCAACAACCATTCAGTAATTAACTTCCGTGAGTTATTGACAGACATGCACTCCTTGTTAAATATAAAGGAAAGAAGGCTTCCTGTCCTTGGGTCAACAGAAATTTAAAAGAGGCCTTAGGGAAAGAGACATGCTCTGGGCTACTGCCAGGCAGAAAAAAACTGATATAGACTGGACTCTTTTTAGGTGGATGCCAAATCACTATATCAAATTAATTAGGGCTGAAAGTTCACGTCTTTCCAGAATTCCTTGGACAATACCAAAAATGATGTGCCTAAATTTTAGAAAACAGTAAAATCTATTGAAAGTACTACATCTACCCCATCCCTGCCTCTACAGATCTTAGCTGGTGCTAAGGTGAGCTCAGAAAAGCAAGTCATCTTGGAAGAAATAAACATTTGTTATGCATCAATTGGCCTAGCCTTAGACAATTCTCCATCTGCATCTTATCCCATTCCTTCCCATGAACTCACACATTCTCATGACCGTATTTTTTATTTATTTACCTTCCAACTAATTACCTTCAAGCAGCTAGAACAACTTCTGCTAGGCTTGGGCATCAAAAAAAGTGCTGGCACTGATGGTCTGGGACCCTTTTTTTTAGAGCTGGTTTCCAACAGCTCGAGGCACCTTTCCCCACCTTTTTAATCTATCACTTATTAGCAATGACCTCTCCATGCTCTGGAAAACTGCACACATTATTTCCCTTTTTAAATCTGGAGATATCCACAAACTTTTTTTTAATTCAGTAAACTTTATTAAATTTTCCTTTTTAACATCAAAACCACCAAAAGGTGGGTGACAATTGGACAAACAATAGGTTCACCCAACATTACAGTATGATCTATTCTAATACAGTAAACGTATACTAGATAGGGACAGTAAGAAGGAAAACAAAAGAGAACTAGTGATGGGGTGAACTCCCCCTCGCCCTTCCCCCCCTCCTGTTACCTTTATTACCTCCCCTATCCCACCCTAAACCAAGTGTTGTTCCTGGTCCATCCAATTGGGGCACCTAAGAAGAAGGGTCTTCGGCCTAGATATTTAGGGTTTATAGTAATTAGGGCATCTAATGATCCCCATCTACTCTGATAGGTGTGGAGCCTCTTACGCATTAAGGAGATGTGTTTCTCTAACTGGAGGGCAAGTAGTGTCTCCTTATGCCATTCCAGGGCCGATGGAGATGTGGTATCCCTCCAGTGTCTTATAATTATTAGTTTAGCTGAGGCAGAGATCAAAGCCATGTGGGCTTTCCTAACTTTGAGGGTACCGTGGGGAAAGCAGTTCAGTAAGCAGACTTCTGGAGTAAATAATGGGTCAATGCCCCAAGTTGGGTCTAAAGTTTGTCTGATTGCATGCCCAAATACTTGCACTCTCGAGCAGGTCCATAACATATGGTACAAGGTTCCTGGGGCATCCCCACATTGTGGACATGCAGAAGAGGGCAGTCTGCTCAATTTGTGGAGCTTCACCGGTGTGATATATAGATTGTGCATGACATTAAATTGAATTAAGCACAATCTATCCTGTTTAACAAATTTATAAGCATTTTGCCATAGTTTCTTCCAGAGGTCGAGTTCATTACCTAAAGGTAGTTCCAGAGACCAGTAATAACAAACCCCCTGAAGCAAGTTGGGGTCTAAAAATTGTAATTTTTTATAAACTATGGAGATTGAATGAGGATATCTGGCCAGTTGCAGAATCGTGGATAGTTGAACTGTGAGAGACGGAGGCTTCTGTACTCGCCCCATGTGGGCAACAATAGCATCTTTGAGCTGCTTGTATTTAAAGATGGTTCTGTCTTGCACATTAAACCTAAGTTGAAATATGGGGAAGAAGAGTACTTCACCTTCAGAATATAAGTCTGAGACTCTTTTCCCTATAAGGGGTGCCAATAGGAAGCTGGAATGGGTTTATGCCCAATTTTGAAGTGGGGGTTACCTAAGATCGGTTGGTCTAATGATATGTGCCAGTTGTGGGAGATATGTACTTGCAGCTGATGTAGAGCTTTAATGGACCACCCTAATGGGGTATGCTGCAAGGGTTTAGGAATTGCGCTTGGGGTGGTACATAATAAAGAGGGGAGGGTACAGTGGTGTTGAGCAGCCAGATGCCACTCAATTTCCAACCATAAAGGTGCGTACCCCTGTGGGCTTTCGGCCTGCATCTCCTGTGTCCAGTGAGCAAGCTTGCTGATGTGGTGGGCACAGTAGTATTTAAAAAAGGAGGGAACAGCAAGTCCACCCTGTGATTTCAGTGCAGTAAGTTTAAGGTAAGTCCTTCTGACTCCCTTGCCCTGCCACATGAATACATTAAGTGTGGTCTGAAGCTTGGAGAACCATTTTTTGGGAAGAAAAAAGCCAAGCATACCCATTGGGTACAGGAGACGATGTAACACGTTCACTTTAATGGTGTTAATCCTCCCCCAAAGTGAGAGAGGGAGAGCGCCCCATCTGTCGAGGTCAGCCTTGAGTGTACTTAGTAAATCTGAGAGGTTTGCTTTGATCATGGAGGTAATATCTCTGGTTACCTTGATTCCTAAATATGTAAGAGAATTTGGTTCCCATGAGAGAGAAAACTCAGTCAACTCCCCCGAGAGATTCCATTGTTCAAGGGAAAAACTTTGGCTTTGGAGAGATTGAGTTTGTAATGAGAAACTGCAGAGAAGGCTTCAATTTCCTCCACGAGTGCCAGAATACCTGCCTGAGGCTCTTCTAGGTGCAAAAGCAAGTCGTCAGCATATGCTAAGAGGGTATAATGCCGTTATCCTACTTTAACCCCGAGCCTCGGGGAAATTACCAGCATCTTGATCAGGGGCTCCAGATAGACATTAAAAAGGAGGGGGATGGGGACAACCCTGTATGGTGCCCTGTCAAAGCGGAGAAAACTCATAGAGAATACCGTTACACCAGATTTGGGCTGAGGGAGAGGAGTATAGTACCCTGACCCACCTAAAGAATCCTTCAGGGAGACCAAAATGGGCCATAGCTGCAAAAAGAAAGTCCCAGGAGACTCTGTCAAATGCTTTCTCAGCATCCAGGGACACAAGAACCATAGGAAGTTCCGAGTCCCTGGACACTGATAGAAGGTGTAACAGTTTACGCATGTGATTTCCCGAAGACCTTCCTGTCATGAAACCGATTTGCTCTCTACCAGTTAGGCTAGGCAAGATAGGTCCTAACCTGTTGGCCAAAATTTTGGCAAGTATTTTTACATCAGAATTAATCAGCGATATAGGCCGATAACTCTCAGGATATTGAGGGTCCTTACCCAGTTTAGGGATGAGAGTAATTATAGCATTGAGGAAGTTTGACTCCGAGAAACCCTTTTCAAACCAGAAGGTATATACTTTTGTCAGCAGTGGTGCTAACTCTGATACTCAGGCCTTATAAAAGTTATTGGGTAAACCATCAGGCCCTGGGGATTTATCAAGTGGGAGCTGTTCCACTGTACTCATGACTTCCCTGATATTGACAGGGCTAACAAGTGATATAGCTTGGGAGGGAGACAGTTTAGGGAGGTCATTTGAGTTAAGATATTTAGTTATGGCTGCATCGGTAGGACATTTGGCCAGATCCTCAGAGTAGTTTCTGGTAGTAGTGCCTTAGAACAGCTGCCACTTCTCTAGGGGCCGTAACTGCTGTTGATCTTTGTCTGACCTGATACCCGGAATAAATCAAGAGCCTTCAACTTGTCTAAGCCGAATGGCCAGTAGTTTACCTGCCCTTTCCCCTATATCTAGATAATGAAGATTTGTACGTTTCATCAAAAGCTCAGCTTTCTGAGACATTAAGTCAAATATTGGGCTTGCAAGCTATGCAGCATGGCCCAGTCCTCATCTGGGGATATCCACAAACTTAACAATTACAGTCCTCCCTATTTTGGCCAGACTGCTAGAAAAACTAGTAAGTTCAGAATTGCAGGACCACCTAGATCGCTCAATGTCATAACCTTCCCCAACAATCCAGCTTTAGAACTAAGCATAATACCCCATCAGCCCTGGCCAAGGTCACTAATGGTTAGGTGGGCACCATTAATTGTAAGCAAGTTACAGGGGCCATCTTCTTTGACTTAAGTAAAGCCTTCGATACTGTTGACCACCAAATCCTGCTACATAAGCTGCATAACACAGGGACTGGTACAGGATCCCTACATTAGGTTTCAAACTGTGTAGCTGGGTGGCTACAATAGGCAAAATCAGAAGCTCTCTTCTCTGCTTATACTTCCCTACTCAGAGGTGTACCCCAAGGATCTGTACTTGGCCTATTACTCTTCATGTTGTGCATTAACAGTCTGGGTTTGAATATGAGAAATGCCAGCCTGTATTTTGATGCAGATTATACTGCCCTTTACGTCCCTGCCTCACCCCCACTCAAGTTCTGGTCTGTCAGCTTTCCCCTACAGATTTCCTTCCCTCTGGAATTAGCCCTCTTTAATCACTTGCCATTCACCCTCACTTCCAGCCCTAAAGCATTTGCTTCAACACACTCCTTCCCCCCTTGCTCCACTGCCTCCTCCCCAGTCCCTCAACCTAGTCCCTCAACCTCAGTCCCCTTGCCCCCTGATGACCTCCTAGTCTCCTCCTTCTGAAACATTATTGGATTTGTTGACCTGCCTACCCTGCTTGTTAGTGATGATTTGCTGCACTTACTGGATGTATGATTTTGATCCTATTCTTACTCCATAGCAATTGACTCTATTATAATTGCAGTTACTGTTATCTCGATCTCTATGTATTTGCTTGACTTTGTGATAATTGCTGTGTCTGTGCTCTCCCTCCATTTGTATTGCAACCTCGCATCCCCAGGTTCACACCTGGAAACAAGCCACAGCTCAGTGCCTTTCCCTATTACCAAAGTTTAAATTAAATAAATAACTAAAATAAAATAAATTATTGCAAGGCCTAACATGGTCACTGCATGATCTTGCCTCCAAATGATGTTTAATCAGCTTCAAATGAATCTCTTCCACTCTAAGCTGCTTCCAAATGCCAGTAAAACTAATGTAATGTTCTGCTCAAATGCTATGACATTATTCTGCGTTTCAGCCCCCTCCATCAATACATTAGTGGGGGACACCCTTGAGATGGCTGTCAGTTATAAATACATTGGCATCTGGCTTGATAATAGACTGCCCTTTTCCATGCACATTGAGATTCTATGTAAAAAACTGTGGGCCAGGCTTGGGTTCTCTTACAGAAACAAACACTGTTTTCCAGTAGATGCCTGAAAGTGGCTAGTCCAGGTTACCTTCCTCCCATTGCTTGATTATGTAGACCTCATAGCTGTAGAACCTGCCTAGCCAAACTTGACATGCTTTACTGTAGGGCTCTCAGATTTATCATGGATTCATCCCCCAGGACTCATTATTGCACATTGTACACATTCATTGGTTGGTCTTCTGTAGTCACTAGGAGGCTAAAAATCTGTATTTGCAGGCTAACAAAGTCCTGTTGAACTAGTTATCAGGTTACATCACAGATCTCTTCCACAGGTACCATAACAACTACACCCTAAGGAAAAAAATCATGTCATCCTCTTGGACATCCCAAGATGTGCCATGCTGTTTGGAAAATCTTCAATTACCTGTGTCATTCCCACAGCTTGGAACTCATTACAAAACTCATTAAAACTTAACTTCCTAGTCAGCCAAAGTGTTTTTAAAGCCTACATTGAAGCTCTCTGTTCTGAGGACTACTCATGCGGTTTAATAATGTGTATGCATTTGGTTACATTTTGTTATCTTGTTACTATCCTCTACAGTGGAATTTTTATGAGAGATAATGCTCATACTGAGCATAATATATACTTATATTGCTATCTTGTACACTTTTGGCCAATGTGCTATATTTTTTCTGATTGTATCCCTGTATGCAATTGTTTTGTACCTTGAACCAAACTGTGCCATGCTGTATGTCATTGCTGTTTGACTTTTAATGCTGTCCTTCCGAGGACCTCCTTGTAAATGAGCTTGCTTGATGAAGCCATTTCCTGATGAAATAAATAAATACAAATACAAATACAATAGTCACCTATGAGCCTCCAATGGGCCACAACACATCATATAAAAAAATGGAGCCAGAGAGTGGTTTCCACACAAGATAGAGCAATGGGACCTCAGTTCATGTCAGCATATTCAAGTTTAAAGTGTTGGTACCTGACCACTGAGGGGGTCACCTTGTTGTTGGCGGTCACACTAATCCTGATTAGGCCAAATAATGAGATCAAGAACCCCTTTAAAATGTTAAACAATGGAATGAAGACAACGTAAGAAAGTAGAATTAACTTAAATGAATTGCAGGCTTTCAAGCAGCTTTTTGGGATGAGCATTGTCTTTTAGCTTGTTTTTGTTTTTATTGGGTTCACCACAACATAACCCAGAGAGACCAACTTAGGGTAGCTGGTTCATTCCACTGGGGTGTCACACAGTTGAGGCACACTGGTGAGTCCTGGTAGGATGAAACATGTGTATGTGTCTTCTGTTAGCACCCTTGCAGGGCGGTAGCCAGGATTGGGGGGGTCTCAAACACTTCTAGGGGGGGTCTGGGGACATGCCCCCACAGAAATTTTTTAAAATATAGGTGTTAGACGGTGCAGTTTCGTGCATTTTAGGTAATAACTGTTGAGTCACAAAATGTATCAAAATTCAAATCATCACTCTCATCCATCCCTGCTGTCCCAGGTATTTCAGCCAGGTGGTCCTTCTAATTTTTTTTTTTTGGGGGGGACTAATTTTCACTTCCCAAAATTTAATTTATGCGTTCAGCTATTGCCTTGCCCTTTATGTCCCACCTTTCCCACCGCATGTATTCCCCTTTTAAAAATTGCCCAAAGTTTGTATGGTTTGTTAATTGTCTTCCTCCCTTTGCCGCTACATTACATGCATGACCCCAACCCTTAAGGCAAACAAATAATGCTCAGGTACTTTTTATTTTTATATGTTTACTGTTTGTGTGCAGCTCACATATTAAACAGTAATGCATTAAAAATATTTAAACATATAAAAACTGCCTGACTATAATGTGCGCAGCAGGGGATACACAGCTTTTCCCATCAAAGTAGTATGCAGCCAGTAAATGACACATTCGACAACTGAGTGTTAAGAGTGTTTTTAAATGTAAACTACAAACATTACATAACTACTTTTCACATCAAACACATATAATTATTTTCCTAGAACTCTTGTTTGTTTATCAGATTATCTTCTGTACTCAGGTTGAATTTTTTTCAGTCTGTGAATGACACAAAATAAGGAGTCCCAGCTTCAAAATAACAACTGGTAGTATGAAAATAAATAGACAAATCATGCTGGGTAGGAAGAAATTACTGGACCCCAGCTTTCTTACTCTAGTTCTCATTTTGTTATTGCCATCACACAACCACCACCACCCTGGATGTTTTTTATTGCAAACCTTTCAACTTTATCAGTGTGCATTTTTTCTGCATATGAATGTGCATTAGAACAAGGCTGGCTTTCTGTAATTACCAATGCGATTAAAATTATCAAACCACTAGAACAGATACAGATGGTAGATTGAATAATTTGACAACTGAGCGTCATCAGTGTAGGAATAAAAAGTATCATGGAAACACTACAAATTATAACCCACAATTTCACATAGTTATTTGCCAAGCTCTCTTGTTTCTTTATCAGATTTGTCTTCTCTAATCTGGTTCAATGTATTTAAAGCCTGGACTGATGCAAAATAAGGATTCCCAGCTTAAAAATGGCAAATATACATAAAAGTCTTTTAAGATGCCTGGTAGGAAGAAATTACTGGAGTGGACCCCTGCTTTCTTACTCTAGTTCTCATTTTGTTGCTGTGCCATCACATTTACAAGTGACATCGATTCTAGATGTCAATGTAATAGGTGAATTCCTTGCAAGTTGAAGTAAATTGTCTGTGATTTTTACTCAGTGTTTTGTCATGTATTCTAATATGTATTATTTGTGGATGTATTTTCTGTTTTGTATATTGTTAGCATAGAATTAATAAGCATTTTATACAAACAGGTATGCCTTGTAAATATGGATTCTTTGAACCCTAATGGCAGTATCACTGTATAAATACCATTTTACATACATACATACAACATCCATCTTGGATGTTTTGTTGCAAACCTTTCAATCACTTTATCAGTGTCCACTTTAGCTCCATAATGAATCTACATTAAGGCAAGGCCTGACATTCTCTCATTTTCATCGTGCTTCTGACATAAGTCTTGAATCTGCGAAGAGCACTGAAAGAGCACTCACATTGTGTGCTGCTGACTAGAATTATGCAGAGTATCTTGAGTAAAGTATATATGGGGAAAAGGATGCATCACAAGCTCTGAATGCTTCTAGAGCAGTATCAGGTGGATTTTGGTTGTTTTACCATTTAGTTTTCCATGTTAGCAGTTCCATGTCTATACCTGAGGAGAAGGAATATCTTTTTTATAGAAATTGATAACTTTATCTAGGTTGATTTTTCCACCATTGGATTTAATCACTGCTGGAATAAGCCCCATTAGCTTAGCCACCACTTGTTGTATTCTTGAACATTTCACAGCCAGTGCCTCAAGGAGATAATCAAGCATTGGAATTGCAATCACCCTCCTATAATATTCTTCAGGATCACTTGCAGGAGTATTGCTTCAGTGAGTCTGTCACCCAACAGTGCACGGTATTTCAGGCTCAACGTTGACCTTTTCTGAAACACTGCATGCCTCAGTGTACCAGCTGTGGAACAGAGAGTCAATTTCTTGTCGAGCTACCTTTATACTGTTTTCTACTGTGGTAATCATGTTATAAGCATTTATTATATCAATTGCACTGTTTTACAGTTATACACTCAGTGGTTGCACAAACTTCAGTACTTTCATTACTTTGATGAAGCAAATAATGAAACGGAAATTCTCCATAGAATAAAGGATACCATTTGCTAATGTTTTAGTGTCAGTGTCCCAGTTCCGGTCTCCATACTCATCAACATATTGCCATCCATTGATGATGACACACATAGCAATGAGAATACATGCAAAAAGATTGTAAAATATATCATATGCCGTATGCCTCATTGCCCATCTTGTTTTGCAAAGAGATTGCACTGTCACTCGATTAGCCTCAGGATAATTAAGTCCTATTACTTTCAACAGAAGCTCATTTCTTTTGGGTGAGAAATTGAAGAAGTTACAACACTGGTTAAGCACATCATGCATGTTCTGGATTTCAGGGTGTTGGCAGGAGTTCACTATGCACAAATTGAGGCAATGCGCATTACAGTGCACGTAAACAGTGGATTAATTCTGCTGGCAAATTAAACCTTGTGTGCCTCGAATGCTTGAGGATATGTTTGAGGCATCATCATACCCTTAGCCTTGGCATGCTTGAATGTCAAGACTCCATTGTGCCAATTTATTTAATATGTTCTTTGCAAGTGACTCAGCAGTTATTCTCTCACAAGGTACAAAGTCTAGGAAGTCTTCTCTTAATATATATCGGAGTACCAGAGACAAAACTTCTCTGTTACTTACATCTGTAACTTCATCACCAAGAATACAGTAGTACTCAGCATATTTTATGTCTTTAACTATATTGTCTCATATCTAATCCCCAGTAATCTCTATCAATTCATTTTGAATATCTGGCGAGTGATATTGAGCATTTCTTCCGCCGAACTGCAAATGTTGAGCTAAACTTGTATCTCCAGCATTTACCCTGAATTTTAACAGGGAGATAACGTTTCCTGGATTGTGGGTATCATCATCATCTATTTTCTCAATATGGCCAAGTAAAGCTATATTCTGGTGACCACAGACAAGTATAGTTTCTATTATTGATCCTAATATTTTCCTGTTTTCTTCAATTCTTGCAGCACACCTAGCATCAACTTTGCTCCTCACTGATTTTTCTGGGGTTTCCATAGTTATCTTAAAATTCTGAGCCTTTCCAATGCATTCATGTGATACTGTTTCTTGCAGTGTTCTTTTAGAATCTCCTTTGCTTTTGTCCAGTTAGTTAATGGTTTAGTGACAAGAGTGCCCAAACTATCACTGTAGCCAACAAGCTACAAAACTTATACAAGCCACCCCTCAACAATTCATTGTAAACTAGCCAAAGGTATTCAATACACCATTTCTGTTGGAAGGATCATTGTTTACCATGCATCACTGTCTTTGGAAACATATAAGTAGCTGATGGACTAAAGTGCTTAGTGAAGTATTTATACTTCTCAGAATCATTGAGTGAGGTACTAGTGATTCTATCAATATCATAAGGACCCTCTTCTGGCATACTGCTACTCTCATTTTGCACCATGTTATTATTGCTGTTTTCATTGGACAAGCTTTCTTGAACAATGTCTCTGTTGTCACTGCCTGCTGCAATGCCTGAATCTAAAAGTACAAAAGCCATTGTTAAATTCATCGTGCATATGGGAAAATGAAAATGAAAGCAGAGTTGAGACAAGTGTTTTTTTATGTGTTGATCAAATGCTGTTTCCAAAATAAACAGTATTGCAAAACTGTGGGGGGATTGAAACAAGAGGGACATGCAAAAAGTGTAAGTGGTAATGGGAATATTTTAGTGAGAAAGATCATAGGACCAGCAGGATTAAGTCTGTGCAGAAATTACATGAACCTTTCATTTCCTGCCATGAAATAATTTTAGTAATCCGTGCGTTCAATGCTAGAATGCACTCATTGCTCAGACTAATTTCATTAATGACAGGTGCAAAGTGCCTGTGATAATATGAAAACATGGAATGGAGGGCACAATACAGGATAGAAAGACAATCATTCTTATGCAAAAAAGAATCATGACTCAGTTTTCTGACTGTAATTCAGTTGTTTTAGAAAACATTGATAATAAAAATCCATTAAAAGAACAGTGCGTTTCCAATATGCAAGAGACATACCTTGACAGCTCCCACTTTCTGATGGGCTTAAACATGGTTGTTTTGTCCAAATCCAAATGAAGAAAGAGTTGCCTGATTGGTAAATCCTCGCTTCTTAGTAGCTGCCATCTCAGAGACTGATCCAAGTCAGTGTTCCTTTTTGAAATGGAGGAGCAGAGTTTTACTTAATGCATATGGCTTCAACATCAATGCTCAAATTACTTTAATGTATCTGAAATATAGGCCTTGCAAACAGAAAAAACTTGGCAAGATTAACTCTAACCCCTGCCCAAAGGCCCCAGCCAAGTCCAATCATCTGTGCCTGTCAAGTGATGGCAGCAACAAGATAAGAACTTGATTAAGAAAGCAGGGTGTAGTACAGTAAGATATCCTTCTACTTAGCATTTTACGGGGCTTTTCTCTGTATTTATTCATATACTCAGTAACTGACAGCAATATGTTGATAAGCATGGAGACAACTGGATGGTGAGAGTAAGACAATGGGAAAGGTATCCTTTATTCTACGAAGAAGTACTGTTCCATTATTTAGTGTTAGTGCTTCTTAAACCACTCCTTTTCATCTTTAATGAAGATGGACCCCTTCCTATCCCAAGCATGTTTCAATCCTGCCACGGTCATTGCTCCAGCTCGACTACTTTCGGGCCTGGACAATAGCACCCACCACCCATTCAGTGAAAAAGAACTTCCTCCTATCAGACCTAATGCAGACCCCTTTCTAATCTCATGACAAGACCCCTTGTTGTATTACTCTTTTTATACAGGAAGATGTTTTCCCATCACTCTATTTATGTTTTGTTGAGGTACTTGAATTTTTCAATCAGGTCCCCCCATTTCCTACTTTCTCTTATCTAAGTATGTACATATTGAGGTGAGGTCCTTTAACCTAATCTTGTCTTATGCTGTAAATTCCAGTACTCCATCTTAGTTGCCCTTATCAGCCCCTTCTCCATCATGTTTGTCTTTATGAAGGTGTGCTCTCCGGCCGGGGGGCATCTGGAGGATAAGAAAGGACTTGGCAAGGTTAGATAATGGAAAAAAGTATGACAGGCTCTTAAATTCAATGCAAAGAAGTGCAAAGTAATGCACCAAACAAAAACACAGGGGAAGAGTACACAATGGAGTGGGGGGGTACTACCAACAACAAAAATGGAGAAGGACCAAAGGGTAGGCATATCAAACAATAAAGGTAGACAAGGAATGTGGGGCAGCAGTAAGGAGGGCTAGGGAGATTTTGAGATAGTGAGTGTCTTCACCAGTAAAAAACAGGAAATTGTTATCTGTGTACAAACAGCTGATGAGACCCCATCCTGAGTACTTCATGCAGTTCTGGATACCTCATCTCTGCAAGGACGTTAAGACAGGATGCAAGCAGTCCAAAGGGCAATTAAAATGGTGCAGAGTTTGCAGCAAAATATGAAGAGAGAGACTAAAGGAGCTGAATATAACCTCTAGGATAGGAGCGAGAAGCCTAACTGGGGGACATGAGAGAAACTTTCGTGCCTAAAAGAAACAAAGTCCAAGAGGGTCGCATCTTTCAGAACAAGACGTGTTAACAAGGGGTCACAATTCCGAGATAAAGGAGGGTGACTGAAGGCAACATGAGGAAGTATTTTTTCACGGAGGGTTGTGGTGGATGCATGGAATGGCCTTCCTGAGGTTGTAGTGTCAAAAACATTCAGTGGGGGACATAAGAATGTATGGGACACAGGTGCAAGACAGTTCTAGTACTGGGGGTTAGAAGTGTAGGCTGTTAGAACTGATCTGCCAGCTTAGCCACTGGGAAATGGCGAGCGGGCTAAGTGGTCTTTATCTGCCAAAATAAAATATTGTGAAATTATAAGCTTTTTGTGCTGTTTTATACTACTCTCATTGTCACTCAGCATGTTATGGATCATGATTTAATTCCAATCACCATTAGTCTTATGAGTCTGTGTAATTTTAATGCAATCTGTGTGCAGCTGCCACAAATAAGACACTAATTTATTTCCCCCATCAAGCCAAACATTTCCATTTTTCTCAGGGAGTGAATAGTCTCCCATAATGGGCTTAAGTTCTGGCTTTTGCACATTCCCTGTAATACACACTGTGTGACTCAGCACAGTCAGAAGCCTAGTGCCATTAATAAATCGAATAAAACACACAACAGCATTATTATTCAGAATTCCACAGCTTGACAACTGTGTAGTCTGTCACCCCTAAGGGCCTCAGATTTTCCAGTCAGCCATCATTTATTTTAATCAGTACTCCACGACAGAGATGGATTACACAGGCAGCTCACAGATCAGCCCCCACCCCCCAACTGTATTATAATATGCAGTCTCATGAGATCAATACACACAGCTCACAGATGGAACCCCTTTATGTTTTTTGTCTCATCTGTGTGACCAGAGATAAGTCACCTCATTGCATTTGTGTCCAGTTAGCTGTGCTAATTCATGAGCCAGCCACACTTTCATTTCCTATTCCCCCGGCCCCTCAGTCACAGACTGCCCCTCTCAGTGTGAGATGAGAGCAGAATTCACCTTAATCCCCAGCCAGGCCACTTTGGCAAAACTGAGCCAGGAGTCGAGAACCACCCCCCCACAGTAATTTTTCCTAACCCCCCACTAAACATTTTATTTGATAGCCCTCCTTTATGATTTTGTCTCAGTTGTGACCAGATAAGTCACCTCATTGCATTGTGTCCATTTAGTAAGCTGTGATGAGCCAGCCACACTTTCATTCCCCGGCCCCCCATGTCATCACAGCCCCTTTCAGTCAGTGAGATGACAGCAGAAGAATAGACACCTGAACATTGGACCAGAAGTCGAGAACCCCCCACCATGGTCATTTTTCCATCCCCCCACATCATGATTTTTATTTAGCCCCCTTTATGTTGTTCATGTGACCAGATGGTGACCCGGCCAGCCAGCCACAGTTTCATTTCCTAGACTCCCTGGTCACATCAGCCCCCATTCAGTGTGTGATGAATCAGACAGAATAGAAATCCCCACCTCCAGGCCACTTTAGTTTGTCAAAATTGCCAGGCCCCCCACGGTAATTTTTCCTTAATACCCCATCCAAAATCATGTAGTTTGCCCCATATATTGCTGCTGCATCACTGAAAATTGCCAGGTCCCCCCCCCACAGTAATTTTTCCTTGCCCCCACCAAGCACATCATTATTTTTTATTTGCTAGCCCCCCTTTATGTTTTTTGTCTCACTTGTGACCAGATTAATCACCTCATTGCATTGTGTCCATTTAGTAAGCTGTAATGAGCCAGCCACACTTTCATTCCCCGGCCCCTCATGTCACCACAGCCCCTTTCAGTCAGTGAGATGAGAGCAGAATAATATCTCCTTAACATTGAACCATGGCCCAGTGGTGCTGAGGGTTGAGGCGCTGGGCACCACACCTCAATCCACACCAGTGACCATTCAGTGACGGACCCAGGCCACCGGGGGTCAGCGGTGGGAGAGAGGGATTGATCACCCAGCGGTGGCTCTCCCTCTCTGGGGAAGGGTCGTCTGTCTGTCCTGCTGCTATATCGCCATCTCCTAGCTGAACCCGGGATTGACGATGCAGGTCGGAACACACAACAGGAGGGGCAGCATCAACAGAGAGCCCTGGGAGGAGTTGCATCTCAACGCATGCCTCCCAATTGGCTCTCCTAGCAATCCAACATCTGCAGGGGTAAGGGTTACCAGAAAATGGAGCCCATCACTCCCATGTGACAACTCCTCCAGTGCTGGACCACATCACCACCTATCACCAGGGGCCGACTCTGCTGTGATCCACCCACTCCACCATTGTTCGGGGGAAGGTAAGGGGATCTCCTTCCCTTGCCCCACCTGGGGGATATACCAGGATATCTATGAGCAGCGGGGACACTGTAGAAGCAGATTCCTGGGGAGGTTAACTGATGCTGTGAAGGCTTGAGGGGATCTGACTGAGTGGAGCAATGGTACAAATAAGGTCAATAAAGAGAAGTTAAAAAAAAACACATTGAGCCAGAGGTTGAGAACCCCCTCCCTGTGGTCATTTTTCCATCACCCCATATCATCATTTTTATTTAGCCCCCTTTATGTTGTTCATGTGACCAGATAGTCACTGACTGGCCAGCCAGCCACATTTTCATTTCCTTAGACCCCCTGGTCACATTAGCCCCTCAGTGTGATGAATCAGCACAGAATTATAGAAATCCCCACCTCTATGCCACTTTCAGTTTGCCAAAATTGCCCCCCGGTAATTTTTCCTCAATACCCCATCCAAATCATGTTTGTGTTAGTTTGCCCCATCTAATTGCCTGCTGCACACAGCCTGAAAAGTACCAGAGCCCCCCCCATGGTAACTGTTACTTAATTCCCCTCCTGAATCATGTTTTTTGTTAGTCTGCCCCATTTCTCTTCAGTGCTCAGCTGCAGTGCATTGCTACCTGAAATATTCTTCCTGACTTCACTGTGCTGCACCCGCTCGGTCACTGAGTCTGCCTCTGGCTTCTAACACATCTGAAGGCCTGTAATTTTGCCACCCTGTCCCAATGAGTTGGCCCGAGTTCCTGCTTTACTGCGGCCTGCCCCAAGATGCGCCCCCCTGCTGCTGAGGCTATCCGTCTCACTACTCCCCCATCTCCTAGACTGCAGCTGCCATGCTGAAAATCCACCTACTGGCCTTGACTGACCACAGACACACTACGGGCAAGCTGCTCAGCAGCCTCTGCAGGTCCAGAATGAATCCTGCCAAGAGAGTGTGCGCAATGAGCTTCGGCACACAGCAGCTCTCAGCATCATGTGACTGCCAATCTGCAATCACATGTAATGCAGAGCTGAGGCAAGCTGAGGCCTCTTCATGACCAAGCCGAGAGCCGCCAGGAGGCGGGGCTTCATCAGCCAACTGGGTGCCCTGCCCTGCATGCAATCCAGGGATTTTAAAGTTTAAATGGAATTGCGGTGCTGGTCGGAAAAGTTACAGCCACGAGCAGGGCAGCATGGCCAGGACAGGTCTCAAGAGGCAGAATGATTCAACTGACTGTAAGTAAATCTGGGGGGCGGGATTGCATCATGAGTGACTCAACTCTCTGTGCTCTCTGGCTAAATTAAAGATTTTTGAGGGGCACAGTCGACAAGCGGGCAGCGCAGAGGGGTTTTGAGCACCCAGGAACCCCCCCCCAGCTAAGCCCATGCTTTGCAGACTGTGTGAGAGACCTTTCGGTACCATGCATTTCTGCTTATAGTTGAACCAGCATAATATTCTGTGGTGATTTGCATATACAGCCCATGGTACTTTGCATTATGGGGGTATGTGTGATTTTCTATTGGTGTTTTAACTCTTTGATTCTGATTTTGGCCACACAACCAGGAGAACCACTTTAAAATGAAAAAAAAAGTATAAGAAATGTGATACAGTCTTTGTGTATTGGCCAGAGTTGGGCCTGCATAATCATTAACATTGTGTTAAAAACAGGAGAGGTGTGGCCTTCTCCTAATTAGTACGCTCCCCAATGGTCACCTGTTGGCCTCTTATGGTCCAGAGCACACAATATAAAAGATGAAGCCAGAGAGTGGTTTACACACAAGAAAGAGAGAGAACAGTGAGACCTCAGATAATATTGGCATGTTAAAATTTAAAATGTAGGTACCTGACTTATGAGGGTCATCACCTTTTCGTCAGTGGTCAGGCTAATCTTGACTGGGCCAAATAATGAAAGCAAGAACCCCTTTAAAATGTTAAATGATGGAATGAAGACAAGGTAAGAATGTGGAATTGTCTTAAATGAATTGCAGGCTTTCAAGCAGCTTTGCGGGGGTACTTTAATTGTTTGATTCTGATTCTGGCCACACACCAGTCTGCATTGCCAACCCTACTTCAATATGTATTTGTACTTGGCAAGCATCAGTTAGTGATGCAAATGTTGGTGTCCACCATGAGGCAGCATATGTCCAGTACATGTAACCCTGCACCACCATGAACACCTGCATAACATAACAATTACACTCACACAGTGACCAGTGTCTGTGCATATACTGCAGGATGTCATCCATTTTTGTAATGTGCAGTGCTATGAAGTCAGCAGTTGTGAGCATCAGCACATGCATACATCTCAATTGCATTTCACAATCACGTTAACATGTCACAAAAACTATGCAATAGTCACACAAATTATGCAAATGTTTTAATTACACAATCAGCGTGCAAATGATCTCATAATAGTTATTACTGTAATTGAGTCCCTAATAGCATGCCATTAACTCTAGAGCATATAAAAGAGCCAAGCCAGCAGCACCTCCATGCACAGACAGCAGAGTGTCACTGCAGGCCGAGATAGACAGGTAGGCGTCTGTGTTTTTCTGCATTATGACTTTTTCACAGTGACAAAATGGTGTATGAAGCAAATCAGTATCAGGTAATTATATGGTCCATATGAGTGATGCTGACCTTGTATGACATCATGCATGGAAGAGCAAAGTGTTGCCATGGGTAAATGTTTCTGAGGTCCCCAAAGTGAGCATAGATGGGAATGTTATCAAAAAATGCCGTTGTTGTTACTGGATTAGTGCACTGCACTTTGTTGTTCAAGTATTATTTGATTGATTTAGGCATCCTTAATATTGGCATTTGTACTCAACAACTGTGGAAGTATATCGTTAGAAGTTAGACCTGTGGAGAACATAAAATTCCATCAGTGTTATACGCTCCAAATTACCATTCCTAATACACAGAATGTTGCAGAATGTGCATGAAAATTTTGTGGATTTTGACACATTTTTATAGCTCGGTTGTTTTGGTCAAGTTTTCAGAATATATTGAAATCATATCAAGTTTGGCAGCTATACATGTATTCATAGTCCTCATAAGTGTACCACATTTCAGAGTCCTAGATTAAAAGGATGCTGAGTTATGGGTGGCCAAACATTTAATACAAATTTATTTTTCAGTTATTTTCATCTAATTCTAACATTTCTTATCCAAATGTCTCCACAGTTTCAGGATTTAGAGAAACTTGCAGCATGGGTATGTGCATTAAGTTTTAAGCCTAACATTTTAAAGGAGGCTATAGGTAGCCTGACATTTTGTTTTGCAAAATTTAAATGTTCATTTTTTGTATAATTTTGAAAGCATTCATTGAAATGGTATAAAATAGTGCAGGCTTGTGGGCTATTACTACATTTAAAAGACAAAGAACCTCTGTGCGCAAACATTGAGGCAAGGGTTACCCCAAAGGGCATTTGGCTGGGAAGCCAAGTTTCAAGAAAATACACAATCACACATGCCCCCACAATGCAAAGCATCATGGGCTGCATATGCAAATCACCACAGGATGTTATGCTGGTCCAACTTTAAGCAGAATTGCATGGTGCGGAAAGGCCTCTCACACAGTTTGCAAAGGTACTAACAGAAGACATATTTCTAACAGAGTGTTGGCACCCTTTGCAAACTGTGTGAGAGGCCTTTCAGCACCATGCAATTCTGCTTAAAGTTGGACCAGCATAACATCCTGTGGTGATTTGCATATGCAGCCCATGATGCTTTGCATTGTGGGGGCATGTGTGATTGTGTATTACTACATTTATATATGAACCTATTTTCAGATTTCTAGCTCCAAAGGTGCCTGAGTTATATGCAGATAAACATGTCCTTGACATTTCCCACAAAAATTTAAATGACAGATTGCAAGCACCTATCAATTTGAGATGATGTATTGTAATGTCATGATATTTGGCACAGCATTAGAACTCATATCAACCAGAACTCATGCCAAATTACATATCTCTAGTTCAATAGAAGGTTGAGATACAAGCAAATACATTTAAAAACTTCCACAGAATGTTACCAAATTTAAAATTTCAGTTATTTTGGTCTAGTTTTCAAAGTACTTATCCAAATTATACCAAATATGTCAGATATATAGGTAAGAACGGCTTTCATATGTGTAGCAAATTTCTGAGTCCTAGACTGAAGAAGTGAATTGTGGGTGGCCAAATATTGAATCAAAATTTAATTTTCAGTTATTTCCATCTCATTTTAAAGTTTCTTATCCAACTTTCCCTAGAGTTTCAGAATTTAGAAACATATTCAACATGAGTATGTGCACCAAGTTTTAAGTCTCAAGCTGTAAGAGGGGCTGTGCTATAGGTAGCCAAACATTTTGCCAAACTTAAGATGTAATTTTAGTATAATTTTGAAAGCATTCATCTTCACCAACTGTTATAAAACATTGCAGGTATGTGGGGCATCACAACATGTATTTATGCACATAGTTTCAGATTTCTAGCTCCAAAGGTGCCTGAGTTATATGTAGAGGAAAGTGTTCATGAAATTTCCACACCAAAAAATTGGTTGATTTTGAGTACCTATAATTTTGCAAAAATGCATCCTAATGCCGTTATATTTGGCATACCATTAGAACACATATCAGCAAGCAATCACATGCTGCACGGTATAGTACTGCCTCTGAATCCAGCACTGTGCCTATGCTGGTCTCTCTCTCCAACCCATCCATGATCATCTATGTCAGAATGATTAGATGAGCCATTCTACACACTCTTGCCTCTGTGTTGTACTGCAGCTTTGTGACTTCTGTTTGCTTGTACTGGGATAAGAGTTGGTTTTATTGTCCTTATTTTGCAACATTCTGTTCTGCAAATTTCCACATCTGTGCACTGCTAAGCATTTTAATATCACATTGGGCTGTGTATTCAGGTACCCACTTCCTGTTTACGTAGTGCATGAATTTATTTAGTGCTAAAGCACTATTGACTTTGTGCAGCACACTTGTCCTCTTTCGATAGTGCATCCTTTTCCCACTGGGTACTATTTGTGTATGTCTACGACACTAACCCATTTTGCCATGCCCTATTGCTTTCAATATGAGGGCATAGATTGTTTATCTAATTTATTTATTTAAAGTTTGGTGACTGGGAAATGTATATTGTGCCAAATCTTGTTTACAGGTGTGTTCTGGGGAAGCAGGAACAGGGACAGTTACACAAATAATCGTCTGTAATAACAGCAATCATTATACAAAGGACAACAGTGTGGTGAATACTGCTTTACTAGCTTGTGATAGGCAATCCTTTTTCTCTATTCCTCTCCTTCCAGTAGATCATCTGTTTGGAAACTTGAGAAAAGGAACTCTCCTATGAAGCTAGCCTAGAGCTGAGCTTAGTTTTCAAATTCTGCTTCCGCTTGAATTTTACAGAGTTTTAGAAATTCCACTGAATTTTGCAATAACAGAATTCTGAAATTTCGAAAGCAGAATGTTGACCATAGAATTGCATTTCACAGTTTATGTAAATTGTGGATTCATTTTCATGTAATAATAATCTGCAGACTGCATAATCTACAGAATATTATTTTGCAGTTTGCATAGAAATGCTTTTTGCAGTTCCAGGGAATTAAGCAGTACATTCCAAAAAAGCATTTGGGAAGCAGAATTGCCGTTCTGCATGAATTCTGTGGGTGCACAGCTCCATACATGCCTATATAGTACTTATCCTCACTTCCTTTAACATTCCTAGTGCAGCAAAATGGTTATCACATTCTCCACATAGATTTCTGTGCGTCTAACTTTAATGAATGCACCCTGACGACATCACTTTAATGAGGCCTAAACTCAGTGACATGTTGTAACCAGAGCTGGTGGAAAATTCTGCCAATGGGATACCCACAGAATTACCCTTCTAAATCTGTGACATTTTGCCAAATATTAAATTTCAGTTATTTATCTACTTTTTAAAGTGCATATCCAGATTATACCAAATGTGGCATACATACAGGTAGTGATAACATGCATACAGTAAGTGTACCAAATTGCAGCACCCTAGATTTACAGGAAGTTGAGTTATGGGTGGATTTAACCAAAATTAAATTTTCATTTTTTTCATCTAATTTTAAAATTCCTTATCCAAATCTCTCCACTTTTTCAGGATTTAGAGAAACAAGCAACATGGTTATGTGCACCAAGTTTTGTCTCAACCTTTAAAGGAGACTGTGCCATAGGTAGCCAAATATTTTGTCAAAATGTAGATTTTAGTTTAGAATAATTTTAAAAGCATTCATCAAAATGTTATAAAATGTTGCTGGTATATGGTTGTTACTACATTTACACATGTGCTTAGTCTCAGATTTATAGCTCCAAAGGTGCCTGAGTTATATGCGGATAAAAATACTAATGTAAGTTCCCACAAAAAAAATTACAAATTTGATCACCTATCATTTTGATGCAATGTGTCCTAATGCCATGGAATCTGGCACACCATTAGAACTCCTGTCATGAAGAAAGTATGTCAGATTTCAAATTTCTAGATCAATAGAAGGCTGCGTTATGACCAAATTAATGCATTTGAATATTTCCACTGACTTTTGTCAAACTTTAAATTTCATTTATTTTAGTCTAGTTTTCAAAGTATATATTAATAAAAAATTAATTTTCAGTAATTTCCATCCAATTTTAAAAATTCTTATCCAAATTTCTTCACAGTATAACCATTTGGAAAAAGTTGCAACATGGGTATGTGCACCATATTTTAAGTGACAAGCTTTAAAGGGGGCTGTACTATAGGTAGCCAAACATTTTGCAAACATTTAAATTTTAGTTATTTTAGTATAATTTTTAAAGCATTCATCAAGATGTTACAAATATTTGCAGGTATCAGGGATATCATTACATTTGTATGTATACATAGTTTCAGGTTTCTAGCTCCAAATGTGCCTGAGTTACATGCAGATAAAACTTTCATGACATTTCCCACAAAAAAATAAAATGACAGACTTTGAGCACCTATAATTTTGAGACAATGGCCCAGATATTCAAAACATAGTGCAGCACACAAACCTATAGTGTGGCAATAGTGCAGGAATAGTGCAGAGTGGCAATATTCAAAGGACCGGTCAGCATGAGCTAACCGCAATAGTGCGGGGCAAAATGATAATGTATGCAAGGGGCAAAGTGAAGGGGTAGGAACCAGCAGACATGTGCTATGGATTATTCAGAGCCACAGCGCCACACTAGGACACAGCGTGACATGTAGCATGGCACTAGTTACCACCTATAAAAGGCTGGTCTTATCCCAGGGCAAACCACAGAGGGGGAGGGACCACACCAGGAAGTGGAAACGGCAGCAGTGCCAACTGCAGTGTTGCTGCCACTGATGGCAGCAGTAATGGAGGAGGAGGAGGAGGAGAGGGAGCAGAGCCAACATGGGCTGCAACGCAGGCCAAGGAGACGTTATGCTGCACACAGGTGGAACTGGCCCAGGGTCTCCTTCGAGACCCTGCCAGATGAGCACATCACTGGCTGGTAGAGGATGAACAGGGGCATGTTGAGGCAGCTATGTGAACTCATGCATGAGCAGCTGCATCCCAACACCAGACACAGCCATGCCATGAAAGTCGAGGAGAAGGTGACAGCAGCAATGTGCTTCCTAGCCACAGGGATGTTCCAATGACCAACAGGGGAACACCATATGGGCATGGCAGTCTGCCACCTCATGCCTCCTGATCCAGTTCCTTGAAGCTTTCCTGCCACATGCTGGTGAGTTCATAGTATTCCCCAGCATGGCAGCAGATTGCAGAGAAACCATGCAGCAATTCCTTCAAGTTGCGCGCCTACCAGCAGTACTTGGTGTCACTGACTGCACCCATGTCCCCATCCGTGCACCACCTGGTGATGGCAGTGAGGGGTATGTCAACAGGAAGGGGTACCACTCCATCAATTACCAGGTGGTGTGAAATGTGATTGGGTGCATCAGCAATGTCTATGCACAGTACCCCAGCAGTGCCCACAATGCCTTCATCTTGCACCAGTCCTGGCTGTGCCAGGCCTTTAAGGAGAGCAGGATATCCTGTGGGCACCTAGTCGGTGAGTAGCAGCATACAAGGCACACACACACACACACACCACAGCAGGGGTGGGGATAGGCAGGGGAAAGCAAGGCAGAGGCCTGGGATAGCAACACAGGTGGTGCAATACAGCAAAGGGCAGACAGCAGAACAACACTAACAGGTGCATATCTCTCAACAGGGGACAGCACCTATCCCCTGTGACCCTGGCTGCTGACACCAGTACCCCGGCCGGCCACAGTGGCGGATGAGTTGTACAATGAGGCACACGCTGCCACCAGAAACATCATAGAGAGGGTGTTTGACATACTTAGGATGCATTTCCGATGCAAAGACACGTCAGGCGGTGCCCTACAGTATAGGCCTCAGAAGGTATGCCGTATCATCCTAGCCTGTTGTATGCTGCACAACATGGTGATGAACCACGGGATACAGGCACCTGAACCTGATGAACAGGCCAACAGTGACCCAGAGCCAGTGGTCAGGGGGATAGTGGAGCAACTTGAGAGGAGAGATCCTCAAATGGCCCACAGGACCCTGCAGCACAGGGCCACCATCATCAGGACACTGTCACAGGCCAGAAGGTGAGTACACAAAGCACAGCTACAGGAAACAGTACAGTGGAAAACAGTTTATTATGTACAGACAACCACAACAGTGCTGACAACCATCAAAACAAGTGCACAACACAGTGGTAGTGAATGCACGTGTGACGTCAGTGTGATGTGTGGAATGTGCAGGACACGCATGTGACGAGGACACACAGCCATGGCACAGTGATGCGGGTGATGCCTGATGTGTGGCGGCAGTGTGAGAAGGGACACCATGACTCTGCATGTGTGAACGTGCTAGTGACGGTGTGTGTCTGTGTGTGTGTGACAGCATGTGCGTGTGTGTGTGTGTGTGTGCATGTGTGTACAACTGAGTGTCAACAGTGCACATGTGCATGGCAGCTGTGCCTATCTCTGGTGGCTACCACCACGCACACGACGCACACCACATGTGTGGGACACAAAGCCAAGGGTGCTCTGAGCTGTAGAAGTGGTTGGGGAGGACCATGGTGAGGCTGGAAGGGCAGACCGCCTATGCCCCTGCTAACCAGCAGAGCCAGATAGGGAGGTTGGACACCCATGGCGATGCTGGGCACTGGCTGATGCACATGATGCAGTGGTGCTCATGCCAGTGCCCATCCTACAGCCGCATGTGGCCCGCCTGTGGGCTTCTGTACCATGGGCACACTGACCCCCTTGCACAGCCTGCTGCCCTCCATGCACCCCATGCAGCACTGTGGTGAGGTCGACCACTGTGGCCATGAGCCCTGCAAAGCCACGGTCAAGTGTAGCTACCATGCGGCCCATCCTGTCCTCAGCCTGCTGTCCTGCCCATGCAAATCCCAGGGACACTGCCTCCTGCATCTGTGACAGCTCATGCCTGAGATCCTGCCGCAGGCCATGAAGATCCATCTGGGCCTCCTGCTGGGATGTGAGGGTGGCCTGGAGCAGAGGGCACACCCCCAGGGTGTCTGGTTTCACGGCAGCGACAACCTCAATGGTAGCAGGTGGTTGTGCCTGGAGCTCAACATGGTGGGGATGCTGTGGCAGCAGCAGAATGTCCTGCTGCTGCAGGGCACCAGTGGTGAGCTGTGTCCCCTGTGGGCCATGCACCCATCCCCATGGAGGGCACCACATGTCCAGTGGGGCACACATGGCCCCCACATGGCCCACCACTGGCTGAATAGGTCCACCCATGCTGGAATGGCTATCCCCCCTATGGAACCAGGGACGTAGACCGCACCCTTCCCCACCCCTGTGCCTTCCACTAAAGGCCCCTCCACTGGCAGGATGTAACCTTCCTCCGACACATCCGACCCCATGTTGCTGGTGAATGTCAGCAGGATCACCTGGCCACCACTGAGATCCTCCACCTGGGCATCCTCCAGGGCTGCACTGTAGTCCGGGTCCCTGCCACCATTGCAGCCCCCCCAGCAGGTGTACCACATGTCCAACAGAGTGCCACACATGGTGCATGGCTGAGGGTCCATGACTGGCACCTAGTCCAGAGGTCGATGGCAAGTTCTCCTCCTCCTCAGCTTCCGGTTCCATGGCAGCCATCCCAGCCTGGTCCTGGCATGCTGCAGGCCCTGCACACACTGCTGTGGAAGTAGACAGGACAGAGTCACTGACCAGTATGTGCACAGTATGCCACAACCACCACCAGTATATGCACACCCTAGGATACATGCCACACGCCATGGACATGCACACCACACAGAGCAGTCCCACAGACATAGACCATGGCTACATGCTCACACCCACACCACATTGCACATGTCCCAGGCTGTCAGCTGTGGTGGCAGCCTTGCCAGGCAGTGGTTGCATGCAATCCCGCCCCATGTGTACAGTGTGCACAGCAGAGCACCCCCGTAGTGCACCCCAGGCACGCCAACATCAACACCCAGCAACAGTACAGTGACTCCGTGCAGGGTGCACACACACAGATACTGACCTGTGCTAGGTGGAGTGAGTGGCATCTCACACTCTCCACCAAGCACACCAGCAACAGACACCGGCCGAAGGGTGGATGCCACCACAGGCATGAGTGGGTCCTCCTGCCACTGTTGTGCAGATTGTGAGCCACCTCCAATCCGCATTCTGTCTCAGAGCCACTGTGCCTCCTCCTTGGCTCAACACAGCAGGTTACTTCAGCGCTTGTGCATCACATCTGTTGTCCAGCCACGGCCGCCAATGGTGTTCACCCCTGCCGTCACCTCATCCCACGCCTGGTGCACCACCGTGTCTGTCGACTTGTGGTACCATATTACCTGCCCCCATTCCTTGACCCCATGCACCAGTGCTTTCAGCTCATCCTGGGAGAAGCGGTGCACCCTAATGCGCTCCTGATGTGCTGCGGTACCTATGGGAGACATGCAGAGGAATACATGTCACATGCTGTGGTGTGCCTGCATTGCGTGAAACACATGGAACCCTATGTGCATGCCACCCTAACACCCGCACTGCCCAACCTGATGTGGCATGGTGAAGGCACAGGCTGGCATGTGCGCATACAGCGCACACAGCCACTGTGTGATATGGCCACCCCGTGTGCACATTGCACATGCACGCCTGACGGTGTACACAGCAGGCACACTGCACACACTGGCCCCCACATGGACTCTGCATGGCCCATGTCTCCAGCAACATGACCACTCAGGTGTTCCCTGGTATGAGGGACATCCCTACCTTCGCCACCAGGCATTTCACAATACCCCATCCGGCACCCAGAGGACATGTGCGGTGCACACAGGGCATGGGCTGCACAACCAGACAGTACAGATGGTACATATGCCATCGCAGGATACCAGGCCCAGACCACACAGTACTGTCATTGCCACTATGGGATCCACACTGTTCAGAGCCTATCTCCCCTGGGCTGTGTCTGTGTATCACCATCAGTGGGTCTGCAACTCCCATACTGAGTGGCGAGCGTGGTTCTATGACCCCCATGTAGGTGTCACATGGGTGCGGGGCATGTCTGCAGGCCATGGTGTGCCCCCCCTGCCCGGTGACTGGCTACCGCTGTGTACAGGCATTCCACACAGATCAGTGTCTGCTACTGGTGCATGGGCATGTCACACAACCCAGTCAGCTGGCTAGCTGGACCACTGGCCATGTGCACCACTATGCTGCACCATGTCATCCTGTGGGCCTGCAGTCATCTGCCCTGTCCCCTGCCTGTACCGTTGTGGACTGCAGGTGTGCAGTGTGTATGCCCCAGCCTGGTGACACCCCACTGCCATACTGCCAGGCCTCAGGCAGCTATACAGACCTGCCTCCTGCTGATCTGCCTCCTGTGACATGTCTCCTTCCAGAGTGCCTGTCTGTCTGTAGCATAGGGATGTACTGCAATCCCAGGACACAACACTGGTGGAGCACTGTTTGCCCTTATATAGCCCAGCCAGGCTATTCAGCCTGTTAGGCATGCAAATGAGCAGTTAATGATATGGTAATCACAGTGTTTGCACCTTGCATACACAAGTGCCCTCATTTGTATAGGTCATTTGAATATGGGCCTGAATAGCACCGGGCTAACAGCTTAGCACCGGGCAAACATTAGTGTGGGGTAATGTGTGGCCCAGAACCGCGCTGTACCGTTAGCGCAGCGCTATGTGGCTTAGCACAACCTCCATGCATGCACCGAGGCCCCTGTGCCATGCTAACACCCCCAAGGGTAGCGCACCCCCAGAGCCATGCTATGCCACCTAGCGCAGCGCTACGTGACTGCGTGCCATTGCCACTCCAGGGTCATGGTGGGGTTATGCATGTGCATCGCACTAACTTCCGGGTAGCACTGCGCTATATCATGTGGGAGAGTGGCGCTACAGCACACTTGACTGGTGAGCTCTGGGAGTGGCACAGGCTGTGTTCCCACACTTGTAGCAGGGTACCAGATACCCCTGACCATGGCAGGGAGGCACAGACTGCGTGTAGTGGTTTACAGGGACAGGCACTGGGAGGAGGTTGAGACAGCCAACCTCATACAACTGGTTCAGCAAAGGCACCGACGCCCTCTTTGGAGAGGTCAGGAAGGGTGACCTCCCATGCCAGCAGGTGTGGGCCTCCATTGCCCGGAGGCTAAGTGAATGCACGGGCATCACCCATGATGCTGAGAAGTGTCGGCATCAACTCACCGACATGCGTTGTTGGCAGCGGCAGCAGCTGGAGCACTTCAACTGCATGGTGCATGAAGGCACTGTGCCAGTGCCAGGTAAGTGGCATTGCATGTTGCTCACCACTGTCACGTGTTTCTCGGACTGCAAGTGTGTGCGTGTGCCTGTGTGTGTGTGTGTGTGTGTGTGTGCACAGATGTGCTACCATGTATGGTGTTGGGGCACATGTGGCACAGGTCAGGGCCACACATGTTGGCTACCTAGGGGGGCATCCTGGTACAGGGTGTGGGGGTGCATGGTTGCTACTGTTCCTAGGCAGCACACATGGTGGTAGCAGATCCAGCATGGTGCATGCTGTGTCCATGGGGGTGACACTGGTGTGGGTGGCAGATCGGGACATTGCTGATGGTGGGACCTGATACAGCACCATCCTGCAGCCTACTCCACTGTGGTGCAGGGGTACTGTCACCTGGGACACTGACAGCCTACACAGCCGTGTGTGCAGTCAGTCACAGTGCACCTGCGTCTGGCACTGTCGCACTGCTGTGCCACCATGTCTACATGTCCTGTGTGCCTGGTGTACACTCTGTGGGCCTTGACACCCTCTGTGTGGGTGTATCCTGTGTTCAGCCACTGTCCCTGGGCTGCCCTGTGTATGCAGTGTTGTGGGGGGTGGGTGTGCATCTTGCTGTGGCGCTTGCAATACATGCTATGTGCTGCACTAACACTGCTGTTTCCTCTGTTCACTATAGAGCAGATCGAACAGCTCAGGATGGCAGGAGAGGGCCAAGAGGTGTCCCAGGACAGGCAGAGGAGCAGCCCAAGGGTGCCAGCCATGCCTCAATGGGCGCAGGAGAGCAGCCCTGAGGCCAGGGGCCTGTTGCATGAGTACATGTCTTGTTCATTTGTGCTGTCTCTCTGTGATGTGTGGTTCCTTCTGTGGTCTGCCATTGACTATGTGGGCGGGTTGGCTGCCATGGGCATCATGCCATTGCTGGTGTGGCATTGTGCTGTGTTGCACACCAGTGTTGCACAGTGCTGCTGGTATCTGGCTGTCTGGCTGCTGTGCCCTGTGGTGGGGGTGCAGTATGGACCAGTGTCAGCATGCATGGCTGGCATTGCCGTGCAGTCCACAATCACCGCTGGCCATGTTTGTCTGTTCACCTGCCATGTGTTTGTTCTGGCTGCAGAGCACCGTGCACATTGTTGTAGATGGGCCATGTGTGGCAGCATCTGTTGGCCAACCACTGCTGGTGTGTGCGCCCTGTGGGCATGCATCTCCTGTGGGTCAGTTTGGCCCTGGCATGAGTTGGCCATTGGCCACCCACCATGCCTATTTTATGATGCTCCTGCTCCCCTTTGGGTTGTTGTTGCACTCTGCTTTCTGGTACATTGCTATCTGACTATGGGCAGCTTGTCCCAATGTGTAGTCTCCCATGTGTGTGTTGTTGCATGGCCCACACCCACCGCCATTCTGGGGACCACATTATCTCACTGTGTGCAGTGCTGGGGTGGGTGTTGTTTTCCCTGCCATAGTGTTGTCAAGGCCTGGATCTCCATGTGTATTGGGTTGTTGACTGTGTCCTCCAGGCCTGCCCTGTGGGCACCAGTCAGTTGTGCTTACCATTGCATTCCTCTGCACCACATGGGCATGGCTGTCGGGACATGCTGTCCGTCCCTGTATGGCCACCTGTGGCTGCAGTATGCCTCCTGGCTGGTTACCCATCCTCACATGCTCCCCCCTTTCTCTTGTAGGTTCACCTGATCCTCATTGTGGGCTAAGCGGCCAAAGGACTCCAAAGGCAGCGAGGACCTCCTGTGGTGGATCGTGCACCAGCAACGCACAACAATTGAGCAGCACGCAGTGCTCATCTCAGAGACCTGGACAGTGGCCACAGTATTGGAGGCATGTCTGCCAGAACCCCCGAGCTCCCAGACATAAACTCCATCAGTGCACCTTTGTTTACCTTGCCCCCCCCCTTACTGGACTGAGGATCTAGTTGCTACCCTTTTCCCTCATTGTTTGTGTTCACATCCCTGTCCCCACCTCTGACATTGCTTTCCTGTATTTCCTCCACCTCTGTACATATGTGTTGCTTTGTATATACCTTGGCTGCTGCTGTTCACTTAGTCATAGTTAGTTGTAGTTTAGTCACCGTTGTAGTGTAGTATGTAGTGGTTGTGGTAATGAAGTTAGTTGCAGTTATAGTAGTAGTAGTTGTAGTTGTAGCGTTGTCGTAGTGGTAGTTGTAGTCATAGTAGTGGTTCCTATTATGGTGCATATAGTGGTTGTCTTTGTAGTAGTGTTTTCTGTGAGTTTCTTTTTTGTTTTTTATTTTACGTTACATTGCTGTTTATTTTGATTTGTGTTGTTCACGTGTTGATTGCCTGTTTCTGTTCCTTTGCGTTTCTCACATTATATATACCTTTTTCATACTTGCACTGTGTCATTATTGGGTGCTTGCCTTTTGCTACAGGGTTGTTCTGTGCTTTGGTTCTGCTCATGGGTCCTGGTGCCCTCTAGCCATTCCCCTGGCTGGGTGTGTATCGGTGTCTGGGTTCTGCACTGCTGTCTGCTCTTGGGGTCCCTTTCCAGCTTGTGTTCCTATGCCTGTGGTCCAGAGCATGGCGGCTACATCTGCGTTGTGTTCCTGTGGGTGTTTGCACTGCCTGCCTTTGGGTGCTATAATCAGTGCTGTCTTATTTGCCATACTCAGTGCTGTGTTATTCCCAGGCTGTTTTCACCCTGCACTCCTGGCTCTGTTTGCCTGGCTTCCTTTGTTTGCTATATTCAGTTGGTTTCACACCGGGCTATTCCTTTTGAATATAGCTTACGTTCTGCTCCGGGCTAAGTTTGCCTGCCAGACAGTACTAATTTAGCCCTGGGGCACAGTTTTGAATATCTGGCCCAATGCATCTTAATGTCATAATATTTGGAACACTGTTAGGGGACCTATATGTAAGTACCCATACCAAAATTCAGATCTCTAGCTTAATCTACAGCTGTGCGATGACCGAAGTAGCACATTTCAAACATTCCATGAAATTCCAACTAAATTCTGTGAAAACACAGGATTTTGTGGAATTCCATTGAAATTCTGTGAATCTGGGATTTTTTCGTTCCACACAGCTCTAGTTGTAACTCAGAAAGGACCCTCCTTCTTCTTAAACATAGAAAATATCAGTCTCTTCAGCCTTGAGAACTTTACCTTGTGCTATGAACTTCGTTATCACTGTCAGAGGTTTGGTGGACTTTTAAGGACATTTTTAACTAGTATTTTATGGGGTATTGGTTGAAATTTAATAATCATATAATCCTTTTTCATCCATCATATTTATACTAGCACCAGAGTCTACCAGGTAAGTCATTTCATGACAACTGATCTGTACTCTGCATTATGGATAACATTTCTATACCTCCACTTTTGACTTGCAAACACTGATTGAGTATACTTGCTCCTCATATTTTGAGCTTCTGTGCGCACCCCCGCAGGATTTACCACCAAAGATTTCATGAGCCCTACTATTGCAGGGTTTTATTTAACTCTAAAAATTGATTAGCGTTTTGCTTATAAAAGTGCTAAAACAGTAAAAATGCATAGCACTTGCCTCATTGTGTTTAACAAACATAACACTTCAAGAAAATCTATATACATACTTTCTGTACAGTTAGTATTGTCCCAGGAAAAAAACTGCTAATCAATTATTTAAAACCCTGTATTGCATCTGGTGTAGTCTCTGCCATACTTTTTTTTACATCACATTTGGGCTGGGATAGGTACAGCAAAGCTATTACATTGTTTGCGTTTACAGCTCTCTTAACCAAACCAAGAGCATGCAAGGTTTTCTCTGGTATACAGAAATATACTCCTTGCTCCACAACACCCATGCATCATTCTGTGATCTGTGATATGTTTTAGCTTTACTCACTGGTAAACCACTTTGTTATACTTTTGTTGACTTGCACACAGAGCACACGGACTGCAAGCATTATTCGATGCTGACTGCCAGTGCTGTAAAAAATGTCCATGGCCTTCGCAATGCCTAGCACCTGGGACAGTGTTAGGCTGACATCCCTCAAAGCAATTCTTCTTAATTTACTTTATCCAGTTTTGCACAGTTTAGGTCTTACCCTCATGATCTACATCTGGAAAGTCACATGCAAATGCTAGCTATCATAACTGAGTGTGGTATGTTAGCAGACATGCTCATGGCTCTTGCCTAGCTTGATGACATCACTTGCTCTGCATTTCTTCTTTGGACTGACACATGCAGTTAGAGTATTTAAGAATTTGTCAAAGGGATCCTCATCTTAGCTAGGCTCTGCATCAGTGAATGTGTTAAAAATACAATTTATTTCATTACCCACATAATGCAATCAAAGTACTTCCTGTGTCTTTGGTTAAGACCAATCTACAGTGGTAGCCAGAGATATGTCCCTGTATATCTACAGTAGATATATTTGGACCTATCACAGGAAATCCCCATGTATTTCAACGGGAGTTGCCAAGATATAGCCGAATAGATTTACTGGGGCATATTTGTGGCTACCACTGTAAAGCAAGCAGTAACTGTTTAAGTCTCTCTTACAACCTGCACATTCTCAAGCCAATTACTTTTGTCTCCAGAATAGAAGAAGTTCCTGCAAAGGGAGAGAGACCTACCTGGACTGAACAGATTGCATATTTTTTAATAAGTAATCACTTAATCTCTCATCACCAGTGTGGTATTTGTCCCACTTATTTTAGTAAAACAAAAAGCTCACAGACTACCAGTCTTGTGTGAAAAGCTTAACACTGGAATATACTTTTCTTACATACTGTAATCTCCATTCCTTTTACTACTTGCACTTTGTTTACACACATTGCCTTGTTCACTGTTCCTGTACGACATTTCACCCTAGACTACACAGAAACATAACATTTGATGGTAAAAAAGCACAACTTGGCTCACCCAGTCTGCCCAGATGGTCCCTGCCTAGTCTGTATCCGCAGACCCTAACTTGTATCCAGTTACCCTCACTCCTTCCTGCCTATTTACTAACATTATCCTATGTGTATCCCATGCATGCTTAAAGTTTTTACTGTTTTCACCTCCACCACTGCTGCTGGCAGTCTGTTCTAGGTGTCTACCACTCTTTTGGAGAAGTAGTACTTCTTCACAGCCCTCTTAAACTTACCACCTCCAGCTTTATCTCATGTACTGGTGGTCTTTCTCATTTATTAATTTGTATTATCTATTTAAAAACGTGTTAACCAGGTAATACTCTAGGGCATCAGATGCCCATTTTCATGGGAAACCTAAAAAATACAACAAAGATGCAACAATTCAAAACAGTATACAATACATCATGGGTCATTACATGAACACTGGGAAATATTCCGACAGTATTGTTTTAAATATTTCTTAAAAACATACAGTACAAGGAATCAAGAGACAACAATAAAACAGATAATGTCTTCCATGGCTTAATGATACAATACAGGAAAAGTCATTGTCCAAAAAGGGGGACACAAAAAGATAGTATGTACAGATCTAGTAAAATGTTGCTTAGTACATTCATGAACAAAAGACATAAAAGAACAAGCATTTGTCAATGCTGAATGTTGTCTTACTGGCATTGGCATTGGTAGTACAGGAGTTAGAGAGATGCATAATAGGAATGGCGGTGAAGTATTGAACTGACATTAACCCCAGCCCCACCCTACAGAGTCTGACAGGCATTTGGGCTTGCCTTTTGGTTGCAAGCCATAACGCTCATGGCATTTTACCTCACCCTACCCTACAGACACTGACAAGTGTCACGGTGTGCCTTGGGGGTCTTTGAGCCTTATGCTCACCCCATTCCATAAGGAAATACACTGAGATGGGTGCAGTACAGGAGAATGGCTGCAGTATGGGGGTGGGGGTGAAATGGCGTGGGCATTATAGCCGACGATTCCAAGTCACACCCCTGATGCCTGTTAGTCTCTACAGGGTGGGGAATTACAGTTAGAAACCCTAATGCCGTGGTTGTTTGTTTGTATTTTCACTCCAAATTTTCAGCATGAGCTTTTTGTGACCCCACCTCGTGAAGTGGCACTATCAGTTCGTTAGCTGAAAGGTGATTTTGCAGAGCGACTGTGGCATTTGGTACCACAGGTGTGAAAACACATTTTGGGCAGGATGTGAAAAATTACAACTGTTCTGTTCATGAAGAGGTGTAAAAAATGACAATGTTGAAAATCTGGAGTGAAAATATGAAAAATTGGTGAAGTCACGAGCATGCATAGAAACTGTGCAATGCATGCCTGTAACCCAATTATTTTGGGAATTTTTTAACTTCATTTTCAACATAGGTATTTTGGGACCTTCTCTTATGGACAGTGATACTATGATTTTGTTAATCGGTCCCGAAAGATGATTTCCCACAGTGACCAGGCCATTGTGCACCACAGGTGCGAAAACATATTTTGGGCAGGATGTGAAAAATAACAGCTATACTGTTCAGAAGAAGGTGGGAAAAAATGGCAATGTTGAAAATCTGGAGTGAAAATATAAAAAATTGTTGAAGTTACGAGCGTGCATGGAAACTGTACAACGTATGCTCGTATCACAGTCACTTTTTGGAATTCTTTCACCAAATTTGCAAGGTGAGCTTTTTGGGACCCCACCTCATGAACAGTGGCATTGTTGTTTTGTTAATCGGTCCCAAAAGGTGATTCCATGCAGTGACCATGAAATCACCTTTCTTTACGGAGTAACAAGATGAAAGTGCATGTGTTCATAACGTGGGGTCCCAAGAACCCCATGTTGAAAATCTGGTGCCAAAATTCCCAAAAATGGCAGAGATAGCCACCTAAGTTGAAACCACCCATTGCCTGCCATTATAATACTTACCGCATTTTGTTCAGTTACCGGTCGGCTTTTGAAGAGTTCAGACATGTTCCCGCTCCACAGAAGATCACAGCACATGTCCTCCAGAGGTAAGTATGGGGTGAGGGGGTGCACAGAGGGTGAGTGTGGGTTGGGGGAGGGGGCGCGGCAGGACAACGAGAGCCCCTTTTTTTCCACAGATAAAAAAAAATAAACTGGACTTCGGGGGACTCTTTTCTTTATTTACAGGGAAAAAATGAGTTTGGGCACACTGGGGTAGGTTCCCAGTGTGCCATGAGTTTAGGGGGGCATGATGCCAATGGGGATTGGGCAGCCCTGTCAGCAAAGAAAGTGTGTGTGTGTGTTTGTGGGGGGGGGACATGATGCCAAGGGGGATTGGGCCCCCACATCGGCAAACAAATTGAACTGGAGGGCACATGCCAACACAGGGATTGGGCATCCCCGATGTCGGCTTTGTGGGGATTGTGTGGTGGGCAGCAAGGGCCACCATATTTATTGGAATGTTTCACCAGGAAAGGCATGTAACAGAGCCTTATCATCTGACACTCCAATTAGAAATCTATACCTCATTAGAGTGGCAAATTTCTTTCAGCTCTGTGGCTCTCTCTGAAACTGCTGTCATCGCCAGCATGCTTGCTAATTGGTGGCTGAGGGACACACTCACTAAAGCATTACCTGCATTCACTGCAACAGTGACACACCTCTGAATGTGCTTCCACCTTTTGAATATAGTAAGAGTAAAATAGTTAGCCCTTTGTTCAAAGGAGAACCATTCCAGTTTTCTGTATAAGGAACAGTGATGAGTTAAATGGTGGCTGGAACCAGAAAAATAACAAAGTGAGTGATACAGAACTTTTACTTGCTGGAGAGTAGCTGAAGAAGTTGATGATTATATTGAAAGGCTGTGTTCAATATTATACAATGGCAAGAAAGAATCATGGCTTCTGATTGGTCAGTTGGCCATTATAACAGGGATGTTATCCTGGCATAACATCCCTGCTGATTATTTGTTGTTGCTGCAGCATTATCCTTATCCATCTTCTCTTAAGAATCAAAAATATTTTTCTAGACTAACAAATCATTCTTTAATTTGTTTTATTCTGTATATAACAACAAGCCATTGTATAATAGGAATAATTAGTGATGTAAGTTTGTCATGGCAGCCATACACGTCATTGATTCCATGACGTTTGATCTTTTTTCAGGACTTCCATGACTTTCACTAGTGTCATCAGAATGTAGCAATGATGACAGTGCCACAACATTTACTACTGTTTACTAATGATTTCATGAACAAACAATGAGTCATTAAAACCTCATCCATGACAAACTTACATCCCTAGGAATAATGCCCTCCAGGGTGGGTGTTATGCTGGGATAACATCCCTTGGATGCCCTCGGGCCCAACCACCTAAGGTGGGATGTTATCCCAGCATAACACCCACCCTGTGCGGCATTATTTCTTTAACAGATACCAGCAATGACTTGAGCCAAAACTTTCCTAGAATTAATAGGTAAGGCATTTTTTTAGTTGACACAATTGCACTGGTCGAGACAGTACATTTTTCACTATGTAATAAATGTGATCATGATATGATAGGGACTGGTAGGTACAAAATGAATCCAGGTTAGCAAAAATGTTTAACTTGTTCAGTTTGACTGCCATCCAAGTCACTGAAAGGAAAAGCAGACTCAAACTGTTCCAACCTTTGTTGAGTTCCATAAACTAACGATTTTGTCTCGGTAGTGTTCAATATCATTCCATTATCAGATAGCCATGTTTGTACTTCATCAAAATCCCTTTTGAGATGGAAACCACTGTCACTAGGGATTTTGCCTTGTCTTTACGAAACAATGTCATTGGTGTACATGGCAATCCAAGTGTCCTTATCGTGGATGACAGATGGCAAAGGATTTAAAAAACATTAGATATTATGGAGCCCCCTAGGGAACACCCATATTAAGGTCAGCCTGGGAAGAATACATAGAACCAAGTGTAACCAACTGTTTTATATCAGATAAATAAGGTTGAAGCCAAACATTGATGCAGAGGAAAAACTGAGATTCTTGAGACTTGCAAGCAGGTGACTGTGGTTAACGAGATCAAATGCCTTAGATATATCAAGAAATAAAGCTCCTATCAAGCTACCACTGGCTAAGGTCCTCTGAAAAATGTTAGTGACCTCCAGCATGGCCATTAGGGTACTATAGTTCTCGCCTAAAGCCATGCTAGAAAGGTGTAAGTAAATTTCATGCATCCAAATATGCTTTACTTGATCAACATGTATTCTCTCAAGTGCCTTGGACAGAAGGGTGAGGAGAAAACTATAACGACAATTCTTTGTTTAGGCATGATCTCCATTTTATAAATTGGTACAGCAGTCACCAGCTGGGGGAGGAGTTAGCTGGTTACCAGAATGGCAGCATAGGTTTTCACTCTAAGACCACTGTGAGAGAAATACCACACATCCCTAAAAATCCATAGGAGGAATGCTTTTAAAGAAATAGGGAGAGATATTCTTTATGACTACAGCAACAGAAACATACTTTTCACTTATGCATTCTATTTTGGATTGACAATGTAAAAGCTAAAGATAGGTCTCCATGCTCCTAAGTGCCAGGGCAGCTCTCATTTCACTCATACTTACAACAGATTACTCTATTTGATACAGAATTACTCTGCAGTTCTTCATTTTTTCAGCATGGCACAGCCAGCACCAATGAAGGATCAGGGACCCTGGTTTTCCATTTTTATCAGTAACACCGGTAACAATCACGGACTCCTGCTTGGTTTGCGGATTTTCAATTCTTGTACCGGTGCCTCATGGAAATTGCATGTCACTGCACAGAATCTCTAAGATTTCAGCATCTTTTTACATTTTTTTTTATTTTCTCTTTCTATGTCCCCTTCTCACAGCATCAGTCTCCACTTTTCAGAGATCTCTAGTCTGGGTATCCCCTAGCTTCACCCCCAGGTAATGCTCAGGAGCTCCTGGGGGCCTGCTGCTATCCTGCCTGGGTTGTACCCCCCCCAAGGTGGGAAGGGAAGGGACCCCAGGTCACCCCTCTACACTCCCTTAGTGTGTGTCGGGCAGCCCACTGGGTCCCTCGTGGAGCTTGGTTATGAAGTCTGTGGCACCTGGGTCCCTTCTGCCAGTGGCTGATGTGGGGTGATTGTTCCTGGTTTTCTGGTCTCTGTTTCTGAGGGCACCAGCACTAGAGGAGATCCAAGGAGGTAGGTCACATAGAGATATGCTACTGCTCCAGATACTGGCTAGCGTCCTCCCCTCCTGATCACTCTGCAACACCATTGCACCACCACCTGTGGTCACACAGGTGGTAAAGCAGCAGGACCTGCCGCCCACCCTCCCTGGAGGAGGAGAGCAGTCCCCTGAGTGCTCGATCCTACTCCACTGGCCAGACCTCCAGCAACCTGAGTTTGCTTCCGACCCTGGGTCACTGGCATTGCAATCAGTAGTGCTAACGCAGCGCCAGTGGGCCGACCCAGATTTCAGCATCTTAAAATGAATGCTGCTGTGCTTTGCATTCTTTCTGCTTTGCTGTGTATAGAGTGAATAAGGAAATCACCCACACTGCTTTGTTGTAATCAGCCATTCAGTTTAACCACCCATGCTTCCCACCAACATCTCCATCACCTGAGGACTGCTTTCCTTCCTGAAACCACATTTTCGTGTAGTATGTGCCTAAGATTCTTTTACTATGTATATTACACTATATGATACAATAAAAATACAAGTATCAGCACACATGGGCAGGGCCACTGGAAAATTGCAGGAAAAGTAACCTGAAATTGCAGAGATTTTTTGCAAAACTTGCTGGGAAATTGAAGGAGTTTTACTATAGATCCTGAGTGCTTCACAATAAATCCTTTACTGTTTTCTGCAGCATATATTAGTCAGCATAACTACTAAATGAATACACTGACACTTGAATATGTTTTAAATATGAAGAAAAACTTCTGTTTCTAACACGAATCCTAAATGGATAAGATGTGTAAGACTTCAGTACCTGGCTATGTATTGTTCAGAAGAGACCGAGGTGCAAAAGGGGGAGGAGTGGCCCTGTATGTTAATGAAATATCAAAGCTACAGAAATTCAGAATACACATAAGGAGCCAGAAGAACTGTGGGTCACCCTGGAAACAGGAAATGGGACAGCCATAAGAACTGGGGTTGTCTACAGGCCCCCAGACCAGAGGGAGGACAAGACACATTACTGTTAGAAGATATACAAAACATGACAGCTAAAGGGAGGTTCTGATAATGGGAGACTTCAACATGCCAGATATAGATTGGTCAATACCAAGGAACATCTGCCAGAACTAGACTCATAGTGGATTCCCTGCAGGGGGGCCTCAAACAACTGGTACAGCAACCCACAAGAGACAGGGCTATCCTAGATCTAGTACTGACTAACAAAGAAGGGATCACAGATCTCCAGGTAGAAGGTCACCTGGGGTCCAGTGACCATCACATGGTATGGTTCAATTTGGCTACTACATCTAATCATCCCATTCCAAGGCAAAAATATGGGACTTCAGAGGAGCTGACTTTGATAAGATGGCCAACAGAGTTAAGCTAGCCCTGGCAAAAAAGAAACACAGGTGAGGAGGTACAGGCAAAGTGGGCATTATAGATACAATACTTGAAGCAACATCCCATTGTGTTAGACAGAAAAGGAAGTGCAAAAGAAAAAGGAAACCACTTTGGTTCTCAAATACAGTAGCAGAAAAGGTCAGAGCCAAAGGCTGGCCTTCAGAAAATATAAGGGAACACAGGGATGAAGATAGGGAGGCATACCAAACTGCCCTAAGGGAAGCAGGTAAGGCAGTAAGGCAGGCAAAGTCCCAAACTGAGGAAACACTAGCACGAACAGTAAAAGAAGGTGACAAGACTTTCTATAGATACATTAGTGAAAGGAGAAAGTCCAGAGGGGTATTGCTATGCTTTAATGGAGAAAAGGGAGCATGTGAGGAGGAGGACCCTGTAAAGGCATCTATCCTAAATAGATACTTTTGCCTAGTATTTACTGAAGAGAAGGTAGGGCAGGGCCCACAGCTCAAGCATCATGGACACAGGGGAGGAGGAGCACTACTCCCTTCACAAAAGAAAGGGTCCTACAAGAGCTTGCTAAGCCTGGGTGGATAAGGCAATGGGACCTGATGGCATACATCCCAGGGTACTTATGAGCTAAAGGAGGAACTAGCAGAGCCATTAGCAGAATTGTTTAGTGAGTCTCTGAGCACAGGAGAGGTCCCAGAAGACTTGAGAAGGGCTCATATGATCCCGCTCCACAAGAGTGGTAGCAGGAGGAGGCGAACTACAGACCAGTCAGTCTTACCTCAGTAGTGGGCAAGATTATGGAGGCACTTAAGGAAAGGATAGTGCAACACCTGGAATCCATAGGGGCACAGGATCCAAGACAGCATGGGTTTACAAAGGAAGGTCCTGTCAAACTAATCTCATGGATTTCTTTGACTGGGTAACCAGAGTGGTGGACCAAGGGGGAGCAGTTGATGTGGCCTACCTTGACTCCAGCAAAGCTTTTGACACTGTTCCACATAGAAGATTGATAAATAAGCTAGGTAGGCTCGGGGTGGGTCAGAAGTTGGTCAACTGGGTGGCAAACTGGTTGACTGGCAGAAAACAGAGAGTGGTGGTAAATGGTATACAGTCAGAAGAGATGCAAGTCACAAGTGGGGTACCTTAGGATCAGTCCTGGGGCAGTCCTATTCAACATCTTCATTAGTGACCTCGTAGATGGACTAGAGGGTAAGGCTTGTCTGTTTGCAGATGACACCAAGATCTGCAACAGAGTAGATGATCCAGATGGGGTGGGCAGAATGAGAAGAGATCTGGATAAACTAGCAAAATGGTCAGAAGAGTGCAACTGGATTTAATGCAAGAAGTGCAAAATCATGCACATAGGGAAGAGAAACCCTGAAGCCACTTATAGGCTGGGAGGAGCTAGCAGTCACAAAGGAAGAAAGAGACTTGGGCATCATCATCACTGATGACCTAAAATCATCCAAGCAGACCTCCCAAAGCAGTAGGTAAGGCTAGGGGGTGTTAGGGTGTATTAGTAGGGTATCACAAGTCGTAAGAGGGAGGTAATCCCTCTGTACAAGACATTGGTTAGGCTCCCATCTGGAGTACCGCGTGCAGTATTGGAGGCCACACTTACAAGGATATTAATCAAATTGAGGCAGTCCAGAGAAGGGCAACAAAATGGTGCAGGACTGCATCAGAAGACATATGAGGACAGATTAACGGAGCTCAATATGTATACCCTTGAGCAAAGAGGAGAGGTGATATGATCGAGACATTTAAACACCTTAAGGGCATAAACAAGGTGAAAGAGTCTAACATGTTTAAATATAAGAAAAATTGCAGGACAAGAGGACACAGCATGAGATTAGAGGAGGCCGATTAAGGGGAATGTGAGGAAATTCTTTTCACAGAAAGGGTGGTAGATGCATGGAATAGCTACCACAAGAAGTGGTGGCTATGAATACAGTGCAGGCTTCAAACAGGCATGGATAGGTATAAGGAGCAATACAAATGACTATGAATAGATGGGTCACTGACAGAGCAAAGGCCGATGGCACATTTATAAGGTAGAAAAAGAAATGGGCAGACTGGATGGGCCTTGCGGTCCTTATCTGCCGTCAACTTCTATGTGTTGCCTCTTCCAAAATGTAAAAACATCTGCCTCATACAGTGCTAGACTCTATTTAGTGAGCCACAGAAAATCAATATTAAATAAATCCAGAATAAACAGATTTTATCTGTTTCTGGATGTAGAATAATGAAGCCTGATCAAAATCTATTTACAGTGCTCTCTCAACAATCTCCCTTACAACCAGTTTGGGTCAATTTAAATCTGGTCTAAAGTCCCTCCTCAACTTTACAACCTGTGATTGTATATAACCTAACAAGAAGGTTCCCAGTCATTCATTAAAGGGCCCCTCACCCCCCACTTAGGGAGTTTTTCGATCCTCAAGTCCCACTGTAAACTTATCCTTGACTCTGAGTCTATTTTGTAAGACCCTCCGAATCTGAAGTTCTGTCATATGTACATAAGTGTTGACCCGGGACCCTTTTAAGATCCCTGTGGATGTAACCATACTTGTACTCTGTGCCAAATTGTTTAAGCTATGTATCAAATGTTTATGTTCAGTACTGTGCCTAATGTTTAAGCTTTTGTACTGTGCAATAGGTTTTAAGTTTTGTACCAAATGTTTAAGATTGTGACACTCTGTAGTTTTTTTTTCTTGCTGATGTGGAGCCTTTACAAAGGAGTCTATGACTCAAAGGATTGTAATTCCGATTTCTTTCAATAAATCAATCAATCAATCAATCAAAGTCTTTATTTATCAATCAAAGTCTTTATTTAACCAGGCGATCACCATTGGGCAAGTTCATTTTCGAGGTGGACCTGGGTTTGTTAACAAGGAACAAGTAAGCAATAACACATGACGAGGTGTGGGTTACGTGCTGATAAAGCACGCCTAGGGGTGTGCTAAGGCACGAGGCGCTTGCGCCGAGTGCCTTATGCCCCTAGGCGTGCTCTTATCAGCACGTAACCCACACCTCGGAGTGTGTTATTGCTGCTTATAAAATGGGCTGCTTAGTATTTCATGGTAAAATAATGAAAAAAAAATTAGAGGACTGAAGAGTATAAAAAAACTTTTAAGATTTGAAATACTAGAAAAAATAGTTCCATTCATTATGTGAGTTTCAATAGTGTTTCATTGGCAGGGTGGGATTTGAAGTTGTAACCCTTCCCCCATGTTCTTTTTAGTTGTTAGATTTATTTTATTGTGTTTTTTTTTTGTTTCACAGCTTCGTTTTCAGATGCAGATCATCGAGTGAAGCAAGGGTAATGGTGAGGGCCCCCACAGTTGATCTCTAGGTCACTCTGCGTTTTGCTGATTTATTACTTTATTTATTCTTTTTATTCTGATGTGTATCATTTTTTTTAAGTGTGCTGATGGTTGTGGACTTATGCTTACTGTTTGAAAAAATTAGTTTGCTGGCGATATTTATCGCGTGACCCGGTCACTGAAGTATCACTTCCGGTTTTCCGTTAATGCGTTAGACATTGCGGTCAGGTAAAAAACTTTTTCTGTGAGGAAGGATGGATGAATAATGTAGTTTTTATGTGTTGGTTCACAGTCGGAAGGAATTACAGGTGTTTCTCTGTTCTGTTGAAGTGCCAAATTCAGCGAGAGGTCAACAGTCAGTTTCGGTTTCTTCAGCTGGCAAACAAGAAAGAAAAGGTCAGAGTAAGTTTTGAAATAAAAAAATGTCCGGGATTGTGTTGGCTGAGGGATAGGGCAACACAAGGGGGTAGTCTGCAGGTTAGGGACGAATGCTTGTAGATCTGGTTAGCGTGGCAGCGAGTAGTCTGCAGGTTAGGGAGGAATGCTTGTAGATCTGGTTAGCGTGGCAGCGAGCTGCGGTCATTTTTTCAGAACGATGCTGTTGGGGACAGTGATATTTTTCTGTGGTGTGGTCAGCTTAGCTGAATTAGTGCCGGTTGGCACAATACGTGCTGATAAGGACACGGCTAAAACTAGGTTTTAGCCAATCAGCATTCTGAATTTTTGATGCCCATTTTATAAGGGACAATACACATGGGATGCAACACACAAGAAAACAGTAATAATACAAATAAAGTGAGATACAATAATACAGTATATACAAAGTATCAGCAGGTAGCATTGACAGTAGTATGTGTTTGGAACAGAAGATACAGCTAGTTTTGGGTAGGACACAATTTTTCATAAAAGTAAAGAAATATACATATCAGGTGCACCGAACACAAATAAAACCTAATATAAAAAGATATACAGTGATATGGTATGCAGAATTTAGAGCTGGAACCAGGGTCAAAGGAATGTGGAAGGGACAGATATGGGGTAGAAAAAGGGGAGAGGGAAGAGTCGATTATAGATGTGATCAGTCTTTTAACAGTAGTAATTAGAGTGTACCTGGACTTATAGGAGTCACTGTTTAGGGTAGACAGGCACAGTTTTTTGCAGCTTGTTCCACAGTTGAGGGAGCACAAAGCTGATGGCTGCTCTGCCAATGCGAGATTTTGCTTTGTAAACATAAAGGTAGATATATGAAGTGCTTCTCAGAGCATCCTTCCCCAGAGTGCACAAAGGTAAACAGACAGAGATATACTGGGGCAGTTTATTTGAGATAGCTTTGTATGTCCAAACCGCAGCATTTTTTTGCCATCTGTAAGCAAGGGATGATCATCCCACTGCCATGTACAATGCACAGTGCTGGGTTGAGTACTGAAGACCCATGATAAATCTTATGGCTCTGTGATAAAGCGTATCGAGTTTGGCTAGGGTACCTGCAGGTCTCTGACTATATAGAAAGTCTGCGTAATCCAATAGGGAAAGAAAGGAAGTTTGAACCGGTTTCAGTTTAGCGTCTCTTGTGAGGAGATTATTAATCCTAAAGAACAGACCAAGTCTTTGTCTAAGACAAGTTTCTTTGCCAGTACTTCTACGTGATTTGTGAAAGTAAGTCTATGGTCTAACCAGACCCCCAGGTACTTGAACTTTGGTACGTAGTCCAACTGCTCACCTAGAATGGTAGTGATCTGCGGGAGTGTCCCAGCAATTGCAGGATTTATTGCATTTTGAAGGGCCAGAGGAACATTGCTTTTTTTTTTTTGCATTTAAGAGCAGTTTCTGGTTTATAAGTTGATGTTGCAGCAGATTAAATTCATTTTGAAGGGCTTTACAGGCTGCTTCAGGTGTGGGGCTACTAGCATAGAGTACCGTATCATCCACGAATAGGTGTATTTGTGCTTCTTTGATGGGGGCATCTACATTGTTAATATAAATGGTGAAGAGCAAGGGACCAAGAATGGAACCTTGTGGTACATCCCTCAATAGGGGTTTTGGTGGAGAAAACTTCCCCTTCTACCTTTACTTGTTGAAGTCATCCTGAGAGGTAGTTGGAGAACCATTTAAGGGATAGGGAATCCAAACCAAAGTTCCGGAGGGACAACAGAAGCAGTCTGTGATCAACGGCATCGAACGCCTTGCTTAGGTCCAAGAAAATTGTGCAGACACAGTTTTTTTTGTCTAATTCAAGCTGCCAGTCGTTTGCCACCTTGGCTGAAGCAAAGATTGTACTGTGCTGTGCTCCAAAACCAGATTGTAATGGGTTGAGCAATTTTTCTGATTCCTGGTACTTCGGAAGCTGGGAGTTCACTATTTTCTCCAGCATCTTTGACAGGATTGAAAGTAGGGAGATTGGCCTGTAGTTATTGAGGTCAGTAGGATCTCCTGACTTAAACAAAGGGACCACAAGTGCATTTTTCCAAATGGGCGGTAGGTCACCCTGGGACAAGGATAAGTTGAAGAGATGAGTAATTGGGACTGCAAGGACATGGTAGCTGACCTTTAAGAAGTATGGGTCAATGAGGTCGGCCCCAGCACTTTTCCTAGTGTCCAGCTGAAGGAGAAGATCTTCGACTTCTTTCAGGGAGGTAGGCTGCAGAGAGAAGGATGGACTGGGGGGTGGGTTTTTCTTGTGTATCCAATCTAAGTTGTTGGCGGAGGATATTCATGGGAGAGGAGTCAAAGGCTAGCCCTGCAGTGGCAAAATGATTATTGAGAGCATCGAGGATAGATGGTCTGTCAGAGATGACAGTATTGTCGATCAATAATTTAGTAGGTAGAGAATATACAGTGGTGTGACCTTCAATGTCTTTGATAGTCTTCCAGAATTTGGAGGCATTTCTTGAGGAGCTCTCCAGCTGAGAGTGGTAGAAATTAGCTTTAGCTTCTCTGACCATTTTGGTGCAGAGGTTCCTTGCCCTCCGGAAAGAATTCCATTCATTTATTAAGTTAGTTTTCCTACAAGTTCTCCAGAGTACATCTCTACTCCGCAAAGCATCTTTCAGGTGTTCTGTAAACCACTGACAGGATTTGTTTCTGACACAAACTTTTACTATGGGAGCATACTTGTTGAGAGCCCCTAGTGCAATTTCTGAGGAAATATCATAAGCCGTAGTCAGGGACTTGGCTAGATAGAAGTCCTGCCATCACATGGTGCTCTTAGGTCTGATATATACCATAGAGATCAAAGTTGCGATGCACCTTTTAAAGGAGAATTTTGGTACAGTTGTGGATTTAAGAGTGGATCTTACGCATAATGAAGCAATGGTCACTAATATCAGAGAAAAGACGCCAGCATGGGAGAATAAATGGGGTTTGTTAACTAAAATGATATCCAAGAGAGTACTGTTATTAGGGTTGAGCTTGTTAGGATGAGTAGATTTGTTTATTAGCTGTGACAACCCAAGGGAATCACAGAACATTTTAAGTGGGGTGGATGCACTGGACAGCCAGTCTAAGTTGAAGTCCCCTAGTATGATACATTCTGAAGATGCCGAACCCAGAATGTTTTTGAGATGTTTTAACAACTGTAGTCCAGCTGATGGGGGTCTGTAGCATCCTATTATACATAATGAGACACTGGTGGCAATTTCAATCTGAGACACCGGTGGCAATTCCAATCTGAGACACCGATGGCAATTTCAGTCTTTAATGACAAGCTTTCAAATTCTTTTGGGACAGAGGTTGAGTCAATTATGGAGGCAGAGAATTTATCCTTGATGTAAATAGCTACCCCACCACCTCTGGTTTGCCTGTTGGCTCTGAACAAAGAGTGGGAGGGGATGTTAACTCTGTTGTTACTGGTCGCCGGTCGGAGCCAGGACTCCATAATCACCAGAACATCTGGAACAGTATGACATACCCAGGCCTGAACAGAAGTGATTTTTTAATAGGCTACATACATTAACATGCAAGAATGTAAGCCCCTTGAGGCTTTGTAGCTCTGCTGGGGATTCCATGGGTGCCAGAGGGCCTGGATTAAGCTCAACATTTCCTGAGCATAGTAAAAGCAGGAACAAGAGTTTCCTGCAGAGTCCTAGGAGAAGTGTGGGTGGCTGGGTCTTCTTTCGGTTACGTGATTTGTCTGTGGCAGTATAGGAAATTCTAAGTCTAGTTTCCAGTTTTCCTGATGCTGCATACAATAATACCCTGACCGAGGTAGGGGGGAGTGTGCAGAAGCTGGTGTAGCCCTGTGAGCAGGCTCTAGGAGAGTTCCTGTATGCTGGTGCACGTGAAGGACCAGCAGTGGGCTAGGGGAAGTTAGAGCACATACAAGTTCTTCTACTTGATAGGAAAAGTCCTGGTTGGACAATGTAAAAAGAGAGCCATTATCCACTCTAGGAGTTATTTTTTGATTCATGTTTGGGTCCAATACATGTAAGATGAGCAGAGACAAGCATAGAAGCAGGTTATATGCCCTCATTATGAGACTATCACCCAATGGGCACTACAAGTGCGGGCAAGAGAAGGGATTCTCAATGGAGGAGAATTTCTTAATCCCTGCAGAATGCTACTATAGGCAGTGGAGCCTGAAGCAGTAATCCTAAAGTACAGCTCCTAGTCAGGCTAATAAGAAAAGAATTCACCTGACTATAGAGTAGTACTTGGGGCGGAGAGGCTTTGAATAAATAAACTATTCACCCACTTTGGTGTAAGAAAAAATAAGCAGATGGAGTACTCCTTCCTACTCTCAGTTATGGAATGCACCTATTCGGCTGCTCCCCTAAAACACACCTCGTGAGGTGGTACACATCATACAACAATGTCTGTCGCTTTGCCCTGGCCGCCCCTCGACTCACTCACCACTGTGAGCTATACGAAAAGCTTCACTGGCTCTCCCCAGCCAAATGCCTAGACTTTGGGCTAGGGTGCCTTGTGGGCAAAGTGCTGAGAACCGGAACCCCCCTGGGGCTGGCCCGGCTTCTTCCTCCAGCTGATCCATCCCCATATCAACTTAGGTCCCAGGCCCCGGGGAAGCTAAAGGTTCCCCTGTCCCAGACCCAAATGGGTGACAGGGACTTTGCCGTGTGTGTTCCTAGACTCTGGAACTCTCTTCCCAGTCCGCGCTCAGCCTCACACATCAGTGCTTGCAGAATCCCTGTGGGGTGTCCTGAAACTCGCCTCGGTGTGCAATTGCCCAAGGCCCCCCTAGTGTAGTGGTGCCTGTCCACTGGATTCTAGGTTGCTCATGGTGGGACCTCCTGCCAAAACCTGCTTGTCCCTGCTCTATGTTACATACCCCATGCACTGACTGAAGTTTTACCTCATATTAGCTTGGCATGACATCTACTCTAATGTAATTCATGCTAAACTGATCTACTGTTGTATCTGACCTGTTCTCTCTTTTACAATGCTCCCAATGTGTTATGAAGTGTTCCTGTACTGTAATGCTGATCTGTGTGTTTTACTGTACCTCTCTGTTCCCATTGTTGTATTCTCCCGGGTCGTTCCTGAAAATAGACATATTACTTGTCTAGTGTACTTACCCAGTTACCAAAAGCTAAATAAATAATAAATAAATAGTTCAGTTCTAGTAAAATGTTGTAAAGTGTTTCATGTTCATAATTTGTACTGTAGGTGCTGTGCACTATTATTAAAATCATATATTAAAACATTATATATGGGTGTTATTATGGCTGGCAGTATAGCCTAATGGTTAGAATAACAAGCAGTGACTGAACTGGTACATCCAGCAGATGGGACATTCTCAGCTTTATCAACACCCAACTTTCTGGCTCAGAACTTATCCTGCTAGGCGACTTCAACATAAACTGGCTTGGATTGGATGCAAGTGCTCACAGGGATGCCATAGCAGCTGCTGACCTTACACAGATGGTTGTCACCCCCACCAGGTCTAACTACAAAACTGGCACTAGTACACTTCTGGACTGGGTCCTTACCAGCCACCCTGCCAGGATCTCTCGTACCACCATCCTCCCAGACTCTCTCAGTGACCACTCCCCTGTCATCTGTGAATGGTCTAACAAATTTCTCAATCCTCCCAGAAAATCATCTCCAGCAGAGTCCTCCTCCATGGTAAACTCACCCACCTCAAGCACTTCCTGAACCTACAAGACTGGCTACCTATTTACAAGGCGACGGATGTTAACATGGCTCTAGACCACTTCATCACCACCTTCAACAGGGCTTGTGACCCCTTTGCTCTTGTTAAAAAATGTAACGCTAAAGACCTCTGCAACCCATGGTTCACTACAGAGCTCCTTTCACAGCTGAAATCAAAGGACAATCTCTGGGTGGTGGCTAACGCTACAGGCAATCAATCCGACATCCAAATATACAAACATGCCTGAAACACCTGTACTAAATCCATCCGGCTAACAAAAAGTTCCTATTACAGGGATGCTCTCACCAACACCTGGGGCAATGGGCAAGCTTTCTGGGATAACATTAAGGAAGTTACAGGGAAGCAACCGAAAACCACCCCGGCTATGCTAAAAGTAGATGGGTCCACTACCCTTGATCCCACAGTCATTGCAAACACCTTTAATACTGCTTTTACTGACCTCAGCACCGTTCTTCCCCCAGACTTTTTTGAAGAAAGTGACTCCTCTTTCAATACCCCCTGCTCTCAGTCAAATCACCCCTTGTTCTACTTCAAAGAGATCAAGTTGAATGAAGCCCACCGCTACATTGCCTCAGCCATCTCCAAATCCAGAACCAGTGGTGACTCCCTGTACCTTAAGCTACTGTCGCTTACCCTTGATGAAGTACTCCATCCGTTAACCAAAATTCTTAACCTCTCCCTCAGCCACAGTCAGTTCCCAGACAGATAGAAATCTGCAACAGGTACCCCAGTCCACAAAACTGGTGACAAGACCAATCACACTATCGCCCGATCTCCATACTACCCCTGCTCTCTAAAGCCCTTGAACGCATCATCGTGGACCAGCTCACCGACTATCTGGACAAATATAATATTCTGTCCACACAACAACACAGCTTCAGGAAAGGACACAGCACAACTTCTGCCCTCCTAGAGTTCATTGGTGCAGTGCACAGCTCACTTGACAATGGCCTCCTCACTGGGGCAGTCTTTATCGACCTTTCCAAACCATTTGACACTGTCCACCATCGGCTGCTAATTGACCAACTACTGAACACCGGTCTTGCACCTAACCCCGCACTGTGGTTCAAAAGCTACCTTGAAAACCACTCACAAAGAGTAAAAATTGCCAGTTCTCTATCTGATTCTTTGCCAGTTCACTCTGGTGTCCCCTAGGGGTCCATACTGGACCCACTTCTGTTTAGCCTTTTTCTAAATTCCCTACCACAGTCCTGCTCGGAAAAAATCATCCTATATGCTGACGACACAGCTGTCTTCTCCTCTCAAAAAGACCCCACGACACTACAACTCAATCTCCAGCATGGTTTCAGTGCTGTTGAAAACTGGTTTTCTAATCATAAGATTGTCCTTAACCACAAGAAAACTAAGTCTATGCTCTTTTGCAGCTCCCACAATCAGTGCAAGCTACACCCGCTGTCTATCTCCACCATGCAGGGGAATACCCTCGAACAGGTCCTATCCTTCAAATACCTAGGGATTCTGCTTGACCTTAACCTATCCTATGGGGCTCATGTTGACAGTGTGGCCAAAGCGGCTAATACGTGTCTTGGGTTACTGTTCAAGCACAGGCAACATCTCACCATGGAAGCATTGAAGATTGCCATCCAGAGCTCCGTGGTCTCCATTATTGACTATGGTCTCATCATTTATGGCTCAGCTACAGTTTCAACCCTCAGACATATATGAACTGCCCTCAACAAGGCATGTCAGCTTGTCACTGGAGCCCACCATCTCACCCATACCTGTGACCTTTATGCTCAATCCAGATGGTTCAAACTCTCCAACCATATTACGTATCTCACCTGTACCATGGTGAAAAAAATTAACCTTGGCCTCACCCCCACAGGTGTCAAAGCCCTGCTCTGCCATAATACCAATCCGTGTAACACCAGGAGTTCCAAATTGCAGCTCCTGCAAATTCTCCACTGTCACAGGATCAACATTCTTTTGCCTACAGGGCTCCCCCCTTGGCTGAACAGTCTCAGCACCACCATCGCCTCTGCTCCAACACTTGGTATGTTTAAAACCAGGCTCTGGCTCCATCTCACAGCCTCCAGCTCCTGTGATTACTACTCTTAATTTCAGACACACCTGCCGCCTCCAATAGCATTTCTGTACCCCTTCTTAGCACTTATCTCCTACTGCCCATCCCCTATCTGCCCTAACTCCTATCTGCCAAATCTCTTATCTGCCATATCTCCTCACCTCCCCCTCAGACTCCTACATCTCCCCAACCCCCCCTTCACCTGCACTTCTCCCCCTGCCTGACAAATGCCTCTGGCTGCTAATATGACCGCCCAACCCCTGCCTCTCCCCCTTGTTTCTGTGCCCCCTCCTAGTGGTTACTCTCTAACTGGGTTTTAAATAATAACTGTTCTAATTGTTCTGTATCTACCCACAATTTTGTTATTCCTATTATCTTCCTATGGTTTCCAATTTGTACTGTGATCACCTGGAATGTTGTTATCTCTATCGCAATGTTATTTCTTTTGTATCCTCTGTGCCATTTCTCTACTGATGTGGAACCTTTGTAAAAGAGCCTCGGCTCAAAGGTAATTGTAATCCTAGATCTAAATAAATAAATAAAGACTTGGGTTTGATTTCCACAACCTCCACTTGCATACTGTGTGACTCCGAGCAAGTCACTTAACCTCCCCAGTGCTTCTAGGTCACTCCTGAAAACAGGCAGTTCTGCCTAGTGGGCCTTACCTGGTTTACAAAGAATATAAAAAAATTACCAATATAAGTTTCCTACATCATAGAATAGTAGTCAGGGTACCATGTAATTTACCTGAGTTTTACTTGGGCTGCAATGATTTTGTATAGGTAAAGATCAATGTTCAGATAAATTTTATGTGTTTTATGTGCTTGTTTTTAGATTTGAGTCAGGTTTTATTGCATTCTTTGCATATGAGCATCTAGGTTGTAGATTGCTAAATGCAGGATCACTGTGACCGACTAGCTTATTCAAGTTTATAATCAGCAGGGCCATCCAAAATCCTCAGTTGTTTGAATGAAAACTAGTCTGAATGAAAGTATGTTCACAAGGAAAAAACTGCCTTACTACTTATGAAAAGACTTCACAGTCAGCACCCCATTTAGGTGAATTGGATCATTTGCACCTTTTCTCCCACCTGCTGTTTCAGTCTCTGTGACAACAAAAAGTTTTCTGATAGACTGCTTCAACAAAAAGCAAATGTTAAGTATTTAAGTGTACTTGTGTTTGGCCAGTGGATATTGAAAGCACATTCAATGACATACAGAAGGTAAGACCCCGGGGGCTGTATGATGCTGGTGAGTAGAGTGGTGCTCAATTCACATCTGAGCTCAGACATGAAAACTGGAAGACACCCTTTTCATGGAGACCAAGTAAAAAAAAAGCATCCACATATCTGGGAGATGCATGAATCTATTTGTAGGTCCTCCACTAATAACTTGTGGATTTTTTAGGTGAAGACATTTTATTTCAAAGAAGCAAAATTCAAACTTTTTTTTTTTCTCCTCCTACCCCCCTGGCCATCCACTCCTTCTGGCCTGCCAATGCCCCCTACCACCGCTGCTGAGTCCCAACCACCATCCACTGCCCCTTACTGCTGTACTACCAGGTAACCTAAAGTAACCCTTCATTGAGTGGGCCCCACCCCTGTGGGAGGCTGCCGGGGAGGAGAATTGCCCCAAAGAGCTTCCTGTGTATCTTGGGCATTGCAGGGGTCATAACAGACACATGTCTGGGGCTTCTGGCTTATGGAGGGACCAGCAGCCATCCTTCAGTTGGCCAGCGGGTGTTTTCCCATTTTCTTGGGAGCCTGACAGGCCACATGATGTCAAGGCACAAGCCAATGTCCATCACACTCCCTCCCACAGTGAGGGCTGACATGTTGTCATGGCTCTGGCCTCCACCATGGGCCAGCAAATGCTGACCCATGAACCCATGCTCCCTCCCAGGAGAAGGTGAGTGGTCGTTGGACACTCAAGCTTTCACCCACCAGCTGGCCTTTCATCACCCAAGTCTGTTCCCTAACCCTGATCAGCGGTATCAAAGGCAGAAATCCAGTTCAATCAGTTAAATTATAGACAGGAAAAAACAAAGGTAGTCCACCTTAGCAGTGATGGTTTAGATTAATTCACATCTGAGTTCTAACAAGCAAAGAGACCAAGTCATTTGTAACTTGTGCATGTAGAGTGTGGGTTTTGAAGAAAGGGGATCATAGTGCTCTCACTACTGCCATCCCCCAGAGTGATGGCTACTGCATTGTTGCTACTGCCATCACACCGAAGGGGTGGGGGCTGTAGTGCTTCTGCCATCACCACTGGTGGATGGAGAATGTAGTACTGCTGTCATCACACCTAAGGGATGGGGCTGCAGTGCTGCTGCTTCTGTCACACCTGAGGGAGGGAGGTTATAGTGCTGTTGCTGCTGCCATCACACCAGAGGGATGGGGGCTCTAGTGCTGCTGCTGCCATCACATCTTGTACCTAAAATAACTTTAAATTGGTACAAGGATGGAAGATTGTGCAATAGTGGAGGTCAAAATTGCTAAAATGCATGTCAGCAGAGTTAAAAATTGTTAAATAAAGTACACAGAACCAAATACCGGTAAAACCAGATTTTGGCTTAGCAGACACCGGTGACAATACCGTTTTTTACAATGTGCAAAATGGAATATGCCCTTTCTCAATCCCGGTAAACCAGTGTCCCTGTGAAGGATACATCCACAGTGGACATGGCAATAATCACCAATATGCTGACACAAATACTAAAGAATACTGCTGAACTCAAAGCTACAATGACACAAACCAATCGTGACCTGGCATCTCTAGCCAATAGGGTCACAGTAACAGAGCAACAGCTTAAACAACAGCACGACATTGTCTACAATTGCCAGGGCACCTCACAGGACCATGATCAATAACTTCAATATTTAATTGCCAAGATAGATGATTCAATGGCTAAGGTAGATGATTTGGAAAACTGAGACAGGCAGAACAATGCTCATATCACAGGCTTCCCAGAGGGAGCCAAAGGCTGAGACATGGTGGCAATTCTCTGAACTATGCTCCTGATGATTTTTCATACTACCAAGTGCCTGCTTCCTGATATTGAAAGAGCTCACCACTCCCTGGCTCCAAAACCAAAACGGGGAAAACTCTGCCCAATTCTGTGCAAATTTCTCTGCTATCCTGTTACAACTGATTGTGAGCAGAAATTATACAACTTGCCGTTTGGCATACATTTTAAATGTGTGTGCTATTTTAAATGAAACATTTGTGTGTGCAAAGTACTGATTGAACCTTTTTATTTGTTATCTCTTGCTAGCGTGAGCTTCTGGAGCCCTTGTTCTTATAGGAACCAAGAAGAGGAGGGTAGTTTTCAGTGTGCTTACTCGAAAACTACCACTCGATTATTTGGGGGTTATTTTCACTTCGCAATAGAGGGAGTAATTGCCAGACCTTAATTAAGCCACATATTGTGGTTATTTATAACTTTTGCATCTGTTTACAGCTGTTCAGGAATCGCTCACTCACTGACCCCTAGTTATACTTCCTGGGTCATTAGGGCTTTATAAGGAAGCCCTGCAGTGAGCAGGGTGAGCACGAGCAGGCAAGCACGCTTGTGCATGTGAAGATGCATGCAAAGACATGCACATCTAGTGCGTGTCATGCATGTCAAGAGGGACAAGAGGGCAATAGGGACTAGGTCACAATTATTTGTAAGTATAATAAAAACTTAATTGATTGCGTGTAAAGTAAATATGAGTGACTTGATTGTTCTGAATAGTTCTCCTATCCCCAGTACTACTACTTTGAATGTATTAAAACCCACTATGAGGGAAATCATTATGACACTAGATGGGGAGACAGGTTTAATGTGTCATACCTGCCATATGTACACCTTGTTTGACTCACTTCCAAAAGTACCATTATACATTTGTATGAAATGTGTAAATAACAGCATACTAAGAGAAGATATAGACACGTTTTATAAACGACTGACTGTAATTGAACAACAACAGGAAGTATTAGGCCAAAATGCTGGCAGACCAACACTGAGAGAAGAAACACCTATCAGGTGTCTTGACGCTGTAAAAGTAGGAAATATGGACAATCAGGGTGGCTTGCCACAAAAAGAAAAAAGGAAATGCTCATCACTAAGTGAAAACAGTAACACCATTGATACAGAAGACTGGATGGAAATAGTTGCGGGACATAAATCCTAAACTAGACGTAGGGCACTGGGCAATAGCATGATATTAAGTAACAGATATGAACCATTAGTTGACCTAGACACTGAAGACAGCATGGTAAATGAACAAACTAGGGAGAAGCAGCATGTAGCAGATGATTTAGATAACAATGAATCAGACTCATGTATCCAACCTGTTGCTACCCCCGATGCTCAGACCAAACTAAGGGGAAACCTTAATTCATCAAAAAATTCAACTATAGACAAAGGAGTTAATTATAAAAATAAACATAAAGAACCACTGGTAAATACAGTTGCTCAACAAGACACGCTAGAACCAGAGTCTGACAGGATAGAGAATATACTACCTATGGAAATTCAATCCACAAACGAGCAAAACAGACAATGCTTTGTATTGGAGGACTCAAAAATAAAATATACAGATAAAATTGTGTGTAGAAGGGGTAAACACAACACTGCCTGCTCTTCATTCAGAGGGACTGGTATCAAGGATATTAATTCCATGTGTACTGACATCCTACATAATTCTGGTCCAAATCCCTTAGTTATAATACATGCTGGAACAAATGATCTACAAAAGTTATCTATTGAAGAAATAAAACAAGAATACATTAACTTGGGAAATACATTAAAAAGTTTCAACTGTGAGATTTACTTCTCAGAAATGCTACCTGTACCAAGAGCAAGTTACCAAACTACAAGAAAAATAAAATGCATTAATGAGTGGATGAGGAAATGGACCCTCAGGGAAGGATACTGTACTGTCCCTCATTGGGAAATATTTTGGGATACTAGATCATTATATTGCTGGGATGGACTACACTTAAATAAGCATGGTGCCTATAAATTAGGAAGGACCTTCGAAAATATTATCATCAGTTCTTTAAACTAAATGCAAGGGGGAATGTGGGACCCAAAAAATTATTAAATCCCAGTAGACATAACTCACATAAACTCAAGATTTGGAGTATTAATGCTAGAAGCCTCAATAATATTAAACTAACTGAATTAAAAATACTTATTGAAAAGAACAATGTAGATATTGTGTGTGTAACAGAAACTTGGTGGGGTGATGATAGTAAATGGAGTAACAGCATCCCTGGGTATCAGCTTTTTACAAAGAACTGATTAGAAAGGAAAGGACGGGGCATTTGCTGTTATATACCTGAACACAGTCAATGTCAGGAAATTGAAATATCCAGTATTCCTGAAAGAATAACAGAAACCTTATGGCTAAACTTCTTTTTTTCACGCATAAAAAAATAGTTCTGGGTATTTGCTATAGACCCCGTAATAGCAATAATGACTATAATTACATTTTAAATGATGAGATTGACACATGCTGCAATATGGGTGATACTATCTTACTTGGAGACTTTAATGCACCAGGTATTAACTGGGATCTAATGACAGGAGTTACTATCTTTGAAAAAAACACTAATCAATACACTAGTATCCCATGGCTGTAACCAAATGGTGGGATTTCCCACTAGAGGGAAAAACATTTTAGACCTAGTCATTACTTACGCTAAAGAAACAATTAGTAACATAGAAATAAAGCCTCATCTAGGATGTAGTGATCACAAAACTGTTGAGTGTATCCTAAATATTAGTAAATCAAAAAACAATGGTCGACCTGCAACATTTGATTATAAAAAGGCAAATTGGCAAGAGATTATTCAAGCGTTCAATAACATTAACTGGCAGATTGTTTTTGGTGACTCAGAAGTAAATTCAATGTGGGAAAAATTAAAACCAAAAATTATGGAGATTAACCATCATATCCCCAAGTGTAAAAACAAGAACATAGAAACATAGAAACATAGAATTTGACGGCAGATAAGGACCGCTTGACCCACCCAGTCTGCCCATTTCCCTACCTAATGGATAAGCTGCAGATCCTAGTTAACTAGCAGCCTACTTCTTCCTACCCCAACCCCCTAGAATTGCCTTATGACTGTCCCATGCATGCTTGAATTCCACCACTGTTTTTGACTCCACAACTCTCCTCCGAAGGCTGTTCCATGCATCCACAACCTCTCTGTGAAAAATACTTCCTTAAATTACCTCTGAGCCACCCCCCCATCTTCAAATTGTGCCCTCTTGTTCTTACACACCTCTTTTTTTGAAAGATGCTACCATCTTGAACTTTGTTGATTCCCTTGAGGTACTTGAAAGTTTCTATCATGTCCCCCCTCTCCCTCCTTTCTTCAAGGCTATACATATTAAGCTCCTTAAGTCTCTCTTCATATGTCTTCCGGTGCAGACCCTGCACCATTTTAGTTGCCCTCCTCTGGACAGCTTCCATCCTGTCTATGTCTTTGCAGAGATTGGGTCTCCAGAACTGCACACAGTATTCCAGATGGGGTCTGACCAGCTGTCTGTACAGAGGGATGATAACTTCCTGTTTTCTACTGGTGATGCCCTCTCCCTATGCATCCCAGTATCCCCCCAGCCCTCCTTGCTGCCCTCTCACATTGTTTGCCCACCTTTAGGTCATCTGATATGACTACCCCCAGGTCCCTTTCCATTTTTGTTGTGTTAGTATCTCACCCCCCATTGTGTACTCTTCCCCTGGGTTTTTGTTTCCCAGGTGCATTACCTTGCACTTCTTAGCATTGAATCTAAGCTGCCATACATTTGACCATTCCTCTAACCTTGCCAAGTCCCTTCTCATCCTTTCCACCCCACCTTGTGCATCAACTCTGTTGCAGATCTTTGTGTCATCTGCAAAGAGACATACTTTTCCTTCCAGTCCCTCTGCAATGTCACTTATAAAGACATTAAAGAGGACCGGTCCTAATACTGAACCCTGCGGTACCCCACTAGTAACCCCCCTTTCTTCAGAGTGGACTCCATTTACTATTACTCTCTGTGTCCTATTCTCCAGCCAATTCTTTACCCAGGCTGTCATCTTGGGACCCACTCCCAGGCTGGCTAACTTGTATATTAATCTTTTGTGTGGGACTGTGTCAAATGCCTTGCTAAAGTCTAGGTAGGCCATGTCCACAGCCCCTCCCTGATCTACTACTTTGGTCACCCAGTCAAAGAAATCTATCAGATTTGTCTGGCATGACCTTCCCACTGTGAATCCATGTTGCCTTGGGTCCTGTGCCCCTCTAGCCTCTAGATACTCGACCATTCTTTCCTTCAGAAGTGATTCCATCATTTTCCCTACTACTGAGGTTAAACTAACAGGTCTGTAGTTTCCTGCTTCTGCCTTGCTCCCACTTTTGTGAAGGGGGAATCACATCTGCCCTCCTCCAGTCCTCGGGTACCACCCCATCCTCCCATGATTTGTTAAAGAGGGTAGTCAGTGGTGTCACTAGTTCTACCCTTAGTTCTTTTAGAATTCTGGGATGAATCCCATCAGGCCCCATTGCTTTGTCCACCTTCAGTTTTAAGAGTTCTTTCAGAACCCTTTCTTCTGTAAATGGGCTGGTAACAACTTCTGTATCCAGAGTGTCTCTACTGTTTGTTTTAGGTACCTCCCCCTCTTCCTTTGTAAATACTGAGCAAAAATATTTGTTTAGTATCTCTGTCTTTTCACAGTCACCCTCTGTCTACCCTCCCTCCCCTTTATTAAGCCTCACTATCCCTCCCTTGGTCTTCCTTCGGTCCCTGATGTACCTATAAAAGGTTTTATCCCCCTTCTTAACTGAGTTGGCTATCTTTTCCTCGGTTTGGGCCTTTGTGTTCTGACTGCCTTCCCAGCTTCCTTTGCTTTAACTGATACAGTTCTCTGTCCTGCTCCTTCTGTGATTCCTTGTACTTCCTGAATGCTTTTTTTCTCTTGAACCTTCACTGCTACTTCCTTTGAGAACCATAGTGGTTTCTTACATCATTTCATTTTGTTTATTTGCTTCACACAAAGGCTTGTTACCTCTGCGATGGCAGTTTTTATTATTCCCCATTGTTCTTCCACCCCTCCTTCCTGCCCATTTGCTAGTGCATTCCTTAGGCACTCACCCATTTTGGCAAAGTCAGCCTTCCTAAAGTCCAGTACTTTTGCCTTTGTATGGCTTGACTCCATTGCTGTGTTTATTGTGAACCATACTGTTCGATGGTCGCTATCATCCCTCTATGGTTCTGTAAGGTAATAAAAATACAAATAGCCAAGAAAAAGAAAGCTTTTAGAAAATATAAGGTAAACCCAACACAGTATAATCAAAGCAAGTATAGGACTGAACAGGCATTGCTGAAATCACTAAAAAAAAGAGAAAATAAAACTAGAGAATAAGTTAGCAACCAACAAAAATCATAAGGCTTTTTATGCTTACATCAATAACAATAAGCAAACAAATAATAGAATTAACTCAGTGACAATCAATGGCGAACAAAAAAACAATAGCAAGGAGATTGCCGACAGTTTTAATAACTATTTTACATCAATCTTTAAAGCCAATAATTCCGATGTAACTACACCATGTGCAGATAAGTCGGATGCATTCGGTGTCACTGAAGATATGGTACTTAGGGAATTGCATACTTTACGTACATCCTCCTCTTCAGAACCAGATAATATTGATTCCATAGTATGGAAACAATTGGCAGATGTAGTTGTGAAACCTTTAACCACCATATTTAATAAATCCATTTTGTCTGGAGAAGTCCCTGATGACTGGCGTAATGCAATTGTAGTTCCTATACACAAAAAAGGTAACAAATCAAATGTGGCCAATTATAGACCCATCAGTCTAACATCCATATGTTGTAAGATTCTGGAACGACTGATAAAAAATAAAATAGAAAATGATTTATCAGTACTGCGCTTACAGGACATGTCTCAACATGGTTTTAGGAAAGGTCTTTTGTGTAATACCAATTTGTTATCCTTTTATAGTTTTGTCAGCAGTAGTTTAGATAAGGGACTACCTATAGATGTATTCCTGTTGGACCTGGGGAAGACATTTGATACGGTACCCCACAACAAACTTATACAAAAACTTTGTGATATAGGTTTGAACAAATACTTTGTGAGATGGATTGGAAATTGGCTGACAAATAGAAAACAAAAAGTAAGAATTAATTCAGTATTATCAGAAGAGGGTAGAGCATGTAGCGGTGTCCTGCAGGGGTCTGTACTGGGTCCGGTTATGTTTGGTCTGTACATTAGCAATATAGGAAGGGGTCTGCATTCAGTTATTACAAAATTTGCAGATGACACCAAAATTGGTGGGGATGTCTCATCATTGACTAAGTACAATCGAATACTCGATCGTTTAAAGAAAATTGAATAATGAGGAGAAACTAATAATATGAAATTCAATGAACAAAATGTGTGGTAATTCATTTTGGCAAAAAAAAACCCTAACTATCAATGTCACCTAAATGGAAATATCATCAAGCATAGCAAATGTGAAAAAGATTTAGGAGTATGGATACATTCTCAGTTATCATCATGTTCACACATAATTGAAACTGTTTGGAAATGTAATAGTATTATCCACTCAATTAAGAAAGCCTTCATCTCTAAAAATAAAGCATGTGTAATAAAACTATACAGGACTTATGCTCTACCACATCTGGATTATGGGTCACCACTCTGGAGTCTGTATCTTAAAAAGGATATAAATCAGCTTGAAAGAATCCAAAGAAGACTTACTAAGTCTATCAAAGGATTAAATACCATGGATTATAACCAAAGATGGAAGAGTCTAAATCTTTTCTCCTTGGAGAATAGAAGGATAAGGGGTGATTTATTATTAATGTATCGAATTATGAAAAACCCGACATTAATGGAACAATGTAATATAAACAGATTTCAAAAAACAGCAAATTTAAGATCACATGATAAACAAATTTCCATCAATAAAGTACAAACAGTTAGACATCAGAACTTTTACAACATACGAACTGCAAATCTATGGAATCAATTACCAGGAAATATAGTGGAATCACCAACAATAGTTACTTTAAAAAAAAGATTTGATGTTTATTTAATCAGTAAATACCTCAATGGATAGGCCCACTAAGAGTGGGAGACAATTCAATGGGCACTCCGCCTACTTTTTCTTTTTGCACCAAGTTAAACCAAGTCAAATATTTTTTTTAAATGGCATGGGAAAGCATCCCTCTGAAATGGGAAGGCCACACCATACAGTTCTATCAGGACTTTTCCCTGAGCTGTCAAAACATCACAGAGCATATGCATCAGTCAGACAAAGATATTTCAAATTTAATATACCTACAGTACTTCACTAAGATATCTGGCAATGCTACAGATTCAGATCAATGGGACATATTTAACATTTAACTCTCCAGATGAAGCGGAGCAATATTTACTACACTGTGAATGTGACGCCACTGGCCCTGGCTGGCCCCTGTATGCCTCACAATCAGCAAGCTCTCAGGTTGTGGACACTAATCAAGGTGAAACACCGTTTTCTAAAGATGCAGCGCAGGCACATCATGCTGATTTAAGCAACTGGCAACAGGTGTCACGGGGCAGATAAAAGAAGAAAATAATAATAACAAAACAGGAACATTCCCAAAAAATACTCCCTCAGCATCAATATTCAAGAAGCAAACAATGTGTTTACCCTGCATCGGATGCCAGCAGCTGCTCACCATATGATACTCCAATGAAATCTTCTAACAGGTATGAGCCCCTGAGAGAGCTGGTACCATCCTCTTTGGAGCTCTTAAAAGATCAACAAACTCTCCTCAGTATTACTGATTTTCCAGTTCTAAATCCAAAGGACTGGGCTTTGATCTGCACCGAGTAGGCTAATTGCATACCAGACAATATGGAGGTAACAGCTTTAAATCCCACTCAGCAAGTAACACTGTCGACTGTAATTTCTACTGAACCCTCCGCTACCTGAATGTTATTTATCTAACATTGGTTTGTATGAAACCAGAGGAATCTTTATTCTAGGGTAAGACCCCCTTCTTGCTGATGACCCAGAGCTGCCAAATGCTGCATGATGGGGAAAGAGTATATCTCAAATCCCCATGTTAGCTTGGGGCAGCCAGCCAGCATTAAACTGGAAGGGATTTTCCTCTGTTTGAAGCATGCAGCCACATATTAGACAGTACTGCAGCTTTGTGTTGAAGATAGATATGTTTCCTATGAGGGCATATTGTCTCTGTTACTGTTTCTGCTTTTTAGCCAGTAAATTCTTAAATGTTGTTACCCCGCCAATATGTGGACTGCGATATACAGGCAACTGCATCCAGCCTGTAACTGGTTTCTGCTTGGTACGAACTGTATGCTTAGTACCACTGTCAACTACCATTTGTACTGAACCCTCCACTACCTGAATGTTATTTGTCTAACACTGACATGTATGAAACCAGAAGGACCTCTATTCTAGGGTAAGATGCCCTTTTTGCTGGTTACCCAGAGCTGTCATAGGCTGCTTGACGGGGAAAGATTATACCTTGTATCCCTAGGCTGGCTCGGGGCAGATGGCCAGCATTAAATTGAAAAGGATTTCCCCTGTTTGAAACATGCAGCTGCATATTAGATGGTTCTGCAGTTTGTGCTGAAGTTAGATATGTTTCCTACAGGATTATAATGTCTTTGTTATTGCTACAGCTTTTTAGTCATTATATTCTTGAATGTTGTTACCCCACTAATAGGGGGATCGTGATGTGCAGGTAGTTATGTGCATTCCACAACCTGTTTCTGTTTGTTGTGATCTGTAGGCTTACCTGCTTTACTATGCTGCCTTTGTTAGTTAGCATTTCAAAGGATAATCAACTTAATGCAAAGGGAGATAGCTATAATTTTGAGAACTGGATGCCCTTTTTACTCCTTTCTCTTGTTCTCGCCATTTCCCCCATCCCTCTCCCTGAACTGACTGCCACACAGGGTAAACACTAGCTTAATTCCACTCATCAATATGTGAATAATCTAAACATAATTATACTGTATCTGACTGTAGGCCTCCTTGACCTGGCTGTAGTATTCCAAAATAGCCTCAGTCACCAATCAGCCTTGTCTGTCCAACCCCTTCCCCTGTCATCCAGTCCTGTAATACTTTATTTCTTCCCAGGGTACAAAAGGTGGCAACTATGCAGCTCTGCAGTGATGGTCCTGCACCTTTGTGGGGTGGTTTGTTATATATTTTATGGGATTATAATCTCTCTGTTACAGTAGCTGCTCTGTAGATAGCATATTCTTGTTGGCTTTATCCCACTATTAAGGAGATCATGCGGTGCAGATCGCTGGCGCCCAGCCCGCACTTAGTTTCTGTTTGGGGCTGACTGCTCACCTGTCTTTCTATGCTGCCACTTTCAGTTTGCCTTTGAAAGCGAAATTGTTCCACTGCTGTGGGAGACAGAATTAATACTGATAAATGGGTGCCCCTTTTACACCCCTTCTTGGTCTCGTCCTGTCCCTCCCCCTTTTTTCTCCTGGACTGGCTAACACTCCAGATATACACCAACTTCTGTCCAATCACAAATATGCTAATAATTTAAACATGCTTTTATCTGACTATAGTTCACCCTGACTTGACTGTGTTACCCTGAAATAGCCCCAATCATCAGTTGCCCTCATCATCCCTTCCCCTCCCCTGCTTCTTGTCATCAAGCACTGTAATTCTCTTTTTTTCCTCAGGGCACAAATGGTGGCTATTCAACAGTCTGATTCCTGTGGACCCCAACTTCATCCTTACCCTATGTCATTTTCTATTCATCCTAACTATGAGAGCACCTAAAAGAGGTTTGTGTCTCCTGTAATAGTAGTAGTTACCTTACTACTACCTCGGTGGATCTAATCTAGGAAAGCAGAAGAGTATACCCTAGAGGTTCTTTCAGTTCCCTGTGCTCTGAATAAGTTTGTTTTGCATCCCATATCCCCCCATAAGAGGAATTACTGAGCCCTTGGAAGATCTAACCTAGTCTTCCTAGACTATAGGGGAACTCCCACTCTTCACAGGGCTCCCCTTCCCCCACTGGGACCTAGGACCCACTCCTGGTCTTCTGCTCAGTAATAATACTCTATCCATTGCAGGGTTCCCACATTAATAATCTGTTATGGTTCGGGTGCAGTCACCTAGTTGTACAAGGTGCGGCCCCTAATGAGACCATGTACCATATTTTAAGGGAATGCAACAAAGTGGCCCCTTTGTGGGACTTAATTAAAACAAGAGTGGATCCCCTTTTGGGATTAGGTTCATACTTTACTCCAGACATTTGTCTGGTTGGGGATTTTTTTCCGATTGCAGTTAAGGAACAATGGCTTATGACGGCTATGATTGCAATGTCGGTTAAACGTTTGGTGCTTTGGCACTGGTTAGACCAGTCTCCAATCTCTTACTTAGAGTGGCTTGAAAATCTGTGTCTTGAGAAAATGATAGCCAGCATTAATAATAGACTTAGTAGCTATAATCAGAAATAGGCCAAGTTGCGTACCTTATACACGGTCTAAGGGAAGGAATGAGGCCCCCCCATCTCTTTATGGTTACTGTTGTACCAGCCAATATTCTGTTATTTTGAATAGCTTCCATATACTCCTCCTCTTACTCTGTTGTTATGGAATCTTTTCTTTCTTTTCTCATTGACATCGCTGAGGGGGGGGGTGGATTGAGGTTGGGAGTAGGGTGAGGGGTGGTTTTCTTTATGGGCTTTTGTAGGGGGAGGAGTATATTGTTTTTCATGGGGTTCATGTACTCTTTGCTTATAGTTATTGGTTGGTTGTTTATTGCTCTGTTTTGTAGTTTTATTTGTTATAATTGCTATAGTGTTGGTTCTGGTTGTTTGTATATTTTTGCTATATACTTAATAAAGCATATCTAATTTCCAAAAAAGAAATCTGTATGGTAAATTTAAAGTTATGGTGCAATGCACTCATGTTTGTATAGTATGTCTCTATTCGTTGTTTAAGAAAGCTTGATGGCTCTTTGTGGTTCTTGGTTCCAATGTCTAAGGTTAACACACTAGATAACAATGAGACATCTTTAATAGAAAAGGTACTATGTACGAAGGTGATTCAGCAACTTACTTACAGAACTGCAGATCCCCTTTCATTCCAGTTTATGTAAATCTATACCCTCCTGGATTTTTAAACTTCCCTTATTCACATTTCTTATGGCTACACTAATCCCACTGAAGTTCATGCTTCCAACAAATCAGTTCAACAACATAGTTGTGGAAATCCACAACAGCGACAGGCATAATGTCAACAGGCAAAATTTCGCCTGTCAGACATTCAGCGTGTTTTTTGAGGGGGGCTTCACCCCACGCACCCCCAATTTTATTTAACTAATTCTGAGTCAGAGTTGAATCGGAAGGGGAAGAAAGACCAGCGAAACCATGAAATTTTGCCTTCGAGTCCATTACAGCGGCAATTTTGAATTCTGTTGAAATTGTCACTGCAATGGCTTTTGCCGTGAACATTTTGCAGTTTCACAGGTATACCGAAGTGTTCTACTTGGAAGATTAGAGGACTCAATACTCCTATAAAGAGGAAACAGACTCCTTACTCACCTGAAGAAATTAAATACTCACATTGTATTTCTTCAGGAGACCAAACTTGGCAGCAAGGAAACTTCTTAGAGAATGGTGGGATAGGAAACACACAGTTCATCAGCGAAATCCAAACACAGGATATCTATCTGTCTTAATCCATAGAAGTATAAAATGGACCCCAATTACACAAAAATGTGATAAGGATGGAAAATGGATTTTAGCTAAATTCTCAACCCCTAGTGGCCTGGTAATCCTAGGCAACCTGTATGCACCAAATGAGGACAATCCTGTCTTATTTGATACCATCACTCAAGCTCTTCTGGATCTGTGTTTTGATGATCCACAGATATTTTTTTTGGGGGGTGGAGGGTTTTAACTTAGTGCTCAATCATTTTTTGGATAGATCAAATGCAGAACTCGAACCACATACCAGGGCCCTCCATAAGCTGAAAGAATTAATGACTTTGCATCACTTATCTGATATTTGGCACCTTATGCATCCCTCTGTTAAGGGTTATACATACTTCTCAGAACCCTGAAATATGGCAAGCTGACTAGATGTATGGTTAAGTTCCACACTCATTACCATATTTACAGTTTATGGTCACTAATGTTCCTCCTGCAAAAACTGCTACCAGCAAAAACTTGCTACGTCCCCCATGATTTATGACATACATTGTGTACACAATCTGCTAACCTGCTCATATTATTATGCTGTTTGTATTATTTTTCCTCTTTACTAGTTGCTAACCATATGCTAGTCAGTTGCACCTGTGATAAAGCATCTGTACAAGCCATCACAAATGCCAATGTAAGTTATCTACATTTCTGATAAGATAAAGAACCTCAGTGCAAAAGCACTGAGGCAAGGGTTACCCCCAAGGGCATTGGTAATTAAGCCACATTTCAAAGAAATACAAAATCACACATGCCCCCATAACACAAAGCATGGGATGTATATGCAAATCACCATGACATTTTTAGGCTGGTTCAGCATTAAGCAGGAATGCATGGTGCCAAAGGGCCACTCACACAATCTGCAAAGGGTGCAAACTGTTTGTGCCCTTTGCAGATTGTGTGAGAGACCTTTTGGCACTATGCATGCCTGCTTAAAGCTGAAGCAGCCTAAAAATGTCATGGTGAACTGCATATACATCCCATGATGCTTTGCATTATGGGGTTATGTGTGATTTTGTATTACATTTCTTATATATGACACTGTATTAAGAATAGTCTGAGACACCACTCTGTTAACCAGTCTGTCTTGTCTACTGGACATATGTTTTTGTATGAAATGTTGGAACTAATCCACTCATAACTAATAATAAGATTAACTGCAAAAATACAAGTCACCAACTTTCAAGGCTATGAAAGCTCATAGCATTTCAAACAGTGATTAAACAGAATATTCAATGGGTAAATCAACAGATCAAGTACTAGAGCAAATAGGCATAGATCAATCTTTTCAGACCCCATGCATGTTCTCAGATTTATTCCCTTCAGGTAGCCAAGGGTTCATTCCTGTGTAAACTTGTTAAATTCAAATCTACGATAATTAGAACTGACTACATTACCTTGAGGTCTAAAACGAGGGGGACTACTGAGGGAGCTAATTTGGCAACATCTGAGAATACTCTGTTGAACTCTATGGCAATAGCCATTTGATCTGCTAAGTTACCTTCACTTGTTGCAAACAGAAGGACTTGAGTATACTTGGATTTGCTAGGCAACTTATTTAAGATGGGATGGACCAGTTCTCCTGTTGTTTGTTAGAGTAAGAGAACTGGTGCAAAATATATTCAAATTTAATTCACCTCACTAATCATTTACATAGATTTCATAGTTCTGTATACTTTGCAAGGGAGGCAGGGGACTATAATTTAATATAAAGCAAAGCAAAGCAAATTTATTTATAAAACGCTATTCCAAATCGATCATAGCATTGTACAAACATGAATAAAAACACCAGTAAAAACAACTAAATACATATACTGTAATTTTAAAAACACTAAAACACTCAGCAGGATTTAAATATCAGGAAATGCATGATTAAATAAATGTGACTTCAAGGCAGCTTTAAAGGCCTCGACAGACGGGCATTCTCTAGCCCGACAAGGCAGAGAATTCCACAGGGTCGGGGCTGCAAAGGCAAATGATATAGCTCCAGATGTAATCAAACAGACCCTGGGAACCTCTAGCAGCCCCTCATCAGTGGAACAGAGAGGGTGAAGGGGCAGTAGGGGCAAAGGAGGTCTTGCAAGTACCGTGGTTCCTGTCCATGTAGGGCTTTATTGAATAGTAATCTGACCTTGAAGGTGACTCTCCACCACACTGGCAGCCAGTGCAGATCGCACAGCAGAGGTGTGACATGGCAAGATCTAGATAAGCCAGTCAACAACCTCGCAGCCACATTCTGCACCAGCTGTAGATGATGAAGATCCACCACCAGCAACCCTAGGTATAAGGCATTATAGTAATCAAGATGTGAGGTTACAAAGGCGTGGACCAGCGTTGGAAGACCATCAGGCAGAACCAGGTGTTTCATCTGGGCCATGTTCCTTAGATGGTAAAATGAGGTCTTGATGCCGGCAGACCCCTGAGCCTTTGGAGTCAGCTCATCATCAAATACAATGCACAGATTCTGCGCCCGGTTGGAGGTTAGTAGCTGGTTTCCTCCCAATCAAAGCCCAGAGGGTTACCCAGCCACCCACCACCCTCTGCCCGATGATCCATGTCCACCAGCACCTCAGTCTTATCTGGGTTCAACCTGAGCCAGTTTGCACTCATCCAATTTTGAATCTCAGAAAGGCAGCTGTTAAAGACCAAGATAGCATCATTTTGCTCAGGTACAAAGGACATGTGCAGCTGAGTATCATCTGCATAGCAGTGAAAACTCAGTCCATATCACCTAATGATGCCTCCCAATGGTAGCATATACACCATGAACAACATGGGTTAAAGCACCAAGCCCTGTGGCACCCTACATGGCAGGGGATGAAGGCCGAGGAAAAAGTGCCAAGTGCTATCTCTTTCTTGCATCTTTGCAATTAGTTCAAAAGTGATCCACTCTTGAAAACAGTTTTTAAATTATGTGTGGTTCATAGCTCAGTGCTTATGTTACATACTGTAGCTGGATGATGTAGATGGTTGTTGGATGAGGAGGCCAGCTGGTAAGTAGACAATGGTTTCCAAGTACTAGTAGTATGAAATGATTTGTGCTTAGGAACTTCAGCATGAACATGATCAAGTCAATGATTATAGTACGTATGAATCGGATAGTATGAGCAATGTGCTTGGATGCTTGAACTGAGAATCGTTTGTTACTATTTGATGGTTTTGACCTTTCTCTGTATCCCACCTGTAGGGAGGAAATTTAGTCTAGTGTTATGAGACCCCCCGGTGGGATAAGAGTGCCGCAGAAGGAGTAAGTGTCAGGGGAGGATGGTAGGTGAGTGCGACTCACTCTAAGCAGAGCGGAAGTCTGCTGTTTGTTTTATGTAGGATGTGGGGGAGGAGCTTTTCCCCCACACAACCACAGGCTTGCGCCCTTCAATTATGTGTGGTTCATAGCTCAGTGCTTATGTTATATACTGTAGCTGGATAATGTAGATGGTTGTTGGACACAGAGGCCAGCTGGTAAGTAGACAATGGTTGCCAAGTACTAGTAGTATGAAATGATTTGTGCTTAGGTACTTCAGCATGAACATGGTCAAGTCAATGATTATAGTACGTATGAATCGGATAGTATGAGCAATGTGCTTGGATGCTTGAACTAAGACTCGTTTGTTACTATTTGATGGTTTTGGCCTTTCTCTGTATCCCACCTGTAGGGAGGAAATTTAATCTAGTATTATGAGACCCCCCAAAAAGAAATGATATCAATGATTGTTCTGTATCCGACTGATGAAGGAGTCGAGTAGGAGACACCCCAAGAAAAGAGTAGTAGTATGATCACCTTCTCCAACTCTGGAGAGTATGACCATTAAGTAGCACGCAGGTGAGGAAAAAAACCCTTGGGGGGAACCTCTGAGGACTCACGGCTACTGACCTGCCCGTCCTTCTGGGCATACTAAAGGAGAGTAATCCTAAATATTTTAATCGGCTAGTCTGAACCCCGAAGCTGTAGAATCGAATTCAGAGAAACTGAGAACTGAAGATGTATTGACACATTCAGTCACTTCACTACCAGTCTAGCATTGCTTGTAAAGCACTTTGGGATACTGTGTATGAAAAGTGCTATATAAATGCTGATTCTTCTTCTTCTGAATCATGACACATCAGGTGAATAGAGCAAGCATCCAAGTAGTAAACTCCAAGTTCGAGGATCCAGGAGCAGGTTGGAATGAAGTAGAGAGGAACCCAAGGTTGATATGAATTTGAGGCGATGAGTTGCAGATGGTGAAGCACTCCAGCAGGTGAAGATGACTTCGCAGAGGAGATCCAGGAATCAAGCTCAGCAGTCATGTCTAGAAGGAGGACCATTGGGAAAAGGTTCGCATGCAAGGTTAGCAATGGAAGCTGTGGCGATGAAGCACAAGAACTGGCATATGCTGCATGGTTGGGAGGACGGAGCAGGTGAGATGGAATAGAACGTGGCAACTAGCCCCTCAGTGAGATGCGCAGCTTAACCGACAGCTGGTGAAGTAAGAAGAGAGGCAGCTAGTTCCAGGTAACGTGAAAGCGCAGCCAGACCTATGGAGGTCTGCTGGTAGGAGTAGAGTGGCAGCTAGTCCCTTGGTAAGATGCGCAGCTTATGCAACAGTTGGTGAGGTAAGTAGAGAGGGGACTAGCTCCAGATAACATGTAATCACAGCCAGACCCTCGTAGGCCTGCTGATAAGTGAACCCCCAGGCTCTGAAGGTGAAGCAGTTACGAAGTAGAAATATATGAACTTCCAGGCCCAGAGTGGGCATGGGAAGATGGAATTATGAACTTCTAGGCTTGATGTTGAGCGAGGCAGGCAGTTGACATCAGGACTGAAAGAGCATTTTTCTGTGAGGCCTTTGCAAGTTTGACTATGTAGTTGGTAGATTCCAGGCAGCTGGAAAGAGGCAAAAGTAGGAATGGGATGATTTAGGGCAAGCAATATGTAACGGGTCATAGGCAAGGCACCTGCACATAGGTTGACAGTAGTAGTAGTAGTAGTAGTCATTGGATGACATGGAGTGTAGATGCAGATGAAGTGGCGAGTAGTAGTACTGAATAATGCATAAGGTACATAGTGAGGATCAATGAGGAAATGTAATAGCAGGGGAGTAGTCTGACCCTCCTAGAGTTGTAGGTATGTGACCAAACAGAGGAAGTATGGAAGCATAGCATTATAACCACGGTAAGTGCAGACATGTTCCCCTTTGAATGTCCAGCAGCCTGAGTATGTCTTGCTAAAAGCCCCCTCACCCCCCCAAAAAGAAGATTACCATTCGAACATAACTACAAGGCCTGTAACACAATGCAGCAAAGCAGGAAGGGCTATGGATGGGATGGAGACTCTTGTAGGCTGGGAAATGTTGTAGGGTGTACAGGAAGTGGAAGACAGGTGAGCAGAGAAGACACAGCAGGTGAAATCAGCCAGGCATGCAGTCAGCAGCAGTACAACATACGCCCAGGCATAACGTCCAATGAAAGGCAGCATCCGGAGCCCAGATGGGGAAGCATGGGGCTGGCAGGAGGCTGTTTCCTTATTGGAGTGATCAGTTTCAACCCCAGTCTTGTAAAACTGTGATGCAGGAACCACTGGTGAAGCCAGTAGAGTGATGCGAGTTGTGTGAAATATAAGTAGCACATGGTGTCGAATCGGAAGAGGAATGACCTGCCCCAGCAAAAATGGTATCACGAAGGAAGGATAGCTCATCAGCGGCAGCATCAGGATGCTGCATGCATGGTCCTTCTGTGGAGGAAGCTGAGCCAGTGGAGAAACAGGGAATGCGGAAGTAAGCAATGCAGCAGGTGAGCTGGCAGCGGGGCAAGCCGGCAATCGCAGCAGCTGGATGATGGAAGCCCTGCGGGTGGCGGGAACTGAACAGGTGTAGGAGGAAAGCCAGTAGGTGCAGGAATGTAGAAACCCCACAGGCTGAAGCAGGAGGTTGAGAATGCAGTGGAGAATGGAGCAGCAATGAACTGGAGTGGGGCCGGGGCTGCTCAAAGAAGAGGGGGAAAGAAATAAGGTAGGAGCTGGAAACAAGCAGTTAGAATGGAGAGAGAGAAAGCTCAGGCAGTGAGGGAGAACCACTCTGTCAACAGACAGGAGCAATGGAGGAAGTGCAGGGAAAGGGAGAAGGAAGGCAGGGAAACAGCAAAGAAAAACGAAGACAGGAGACCCCGGGGACGAGCCCTGGACCCACAATGAAATGATGGTGAGTGCGACTCACTCTAAGCAGAGCGGAAGTCTGCTGCTTGTTTTATGTAGGATGTGGGGGAGGAGCTCTTCCCCCACATAACCACAGGCTTACGCCCTTCAGTTGAAGTTTACATACCGGTGCAAATAAGTCAGAATTCTTGTTGAATTCAGATGCAATAATATTGAGCATTAAATTAACACTGGGAATTGAGTGCAAATAGGATCAATCAAGGGAAGCTATAGAACTATAACATTCTATGACATTTAAGTTCTGTAAGGAGCATGAGGTTATGTAAAAAACAAAAACAAGGTGCTGTGTCAGCATGTGGTCTAAAAAAATGGTTATATTAAATGCACACTGAAAATAGGGCACTAGGATGATTAGTCGCCGGATTTAAGACCGCGGGCATTTGGTTGTGGTTTAAATGTCGTCTGATCATTTGATCCCAGGAGTAAACGTCGCCGCAAATGTTGCCGCGGGTTTAAATCAGTGACGTATTGTCCAATGTATCAAGTCCCTGTACTTGCTTTGTTCTGAAGCCGACAGACACATAATCATTATGATTCGCAATGTCGTTCTTTTCATTTGATGCAAAATCGATACCCACTCTCAAACCAAGGCTGTATTCGAACCCCCACCTTTTCTCTAAATTTAGTCACCTCTGACTCCCAGAAGGGGTTCCAAATAGAACAGCTGCCTTTTATGTTGACCAACATGGGGTGAGGTTCTGCTATTTGGTCATGCATATGGAAGTTAGATCTGGGAAATGAGGACACATGCAGGTACTGAAATAGATCTGTATTTGGCAGAGTGTTTCAGCCGTTGCTTCCAGTCACCTATGCATTGTCAGATCGAATCCTACAGCATGAAAGCACCCACTCAATCTGAAACTGTTATTTCGCTCCTATTTACACAATTATAGCACCATACCTGAGCGAGCACCAAATCGCTGACATTCAGTTATATACCATACTAGCAGCATACTTGATCGCCCGTGATTAGTAACTGGTAATTGCATTCCTGATAGTACCTGCTATCTAATGATTTGTCTAATTTGAGCATTAGTCTCACCTGTATCTATTCTACTTAAGGTCTCAAGCACTGCTGTGGTATTTTCAACATGGAGTTTATTCAAAGCCAGAAAGGCAAGCCTAAGCTTGCTCTTGATAATTTCTTGTATACAAAAGAGAAGGATGGATCGGAAAATAAGATCATTTGGAGATGTGAGATTCGAAGCTGCAGGGCGAGGCTACACACTGTTGGTGATGCTATTTGCAAATCTCTGACAGAGCACAACCATGCCCCTATACACGGCAAGGTTGTGGTAGATGCAGCAAGAGCAAACATTAAGCGCAGGGCAAGAGAGACTGAGGAGCCAACACATAATGTTGTTCATCGAGGATTGCAGGAGGTGGACGCTTGACATGCGCACTTTCTTCCATCACAGAACACCCTGAGGAGAGGTGTTCATAGACAGAGGCAGCTATGCAGCAGTAATGAGCACTGCGATATTCAGGAGTATGCAAATACAATTAGCAATGAACCATTTTTATGTGTAAACGAGGACATTGTAATTTTTGCAAGTGATGATGACCTTAGATGTTTAGCACAAAATGGTCATTGGTTTTGCGATGGTACATTTAGTGTTGCACCACGGGGAGATGATCAGATGTATACTTTGCACACATTAGTAAATGGTGTAAACCGTCCATGTGTGTATGCCCTTCTCCCAGGACGTAGTGAGGCTGTGTACCTTAAGTTCTTTAAACACTTAGAGGTATTAATGTCTGCAAAACTTAATGCACTTAGTATTATGCTAGACTTTGAACTTGCTGCCATCAATGTTTTATGGAAGATTGTTCCAAATGTAGACCTCAGCGGGTGCAATTTTCATCTGGGACAAGCTTTGTGGCGCCATATTCAAAGTGCTGGTTTGCAACAGCGTTACATCAAGGATGAAGAGTTTGCTTTGAAAGTTCGATGCTTACTTGCACTCGCTTTTGTACCGCAACAGTTTGTAGAAAAATTCTTTGAAATGCTACAGGATGATGAAAGTTTTTCAGATCTTGAAATAATACTCGATTATTTCGAGGATACATACATTGAAAGACCATACAGAACAAGAAAAAGTAGACGCCAGCCAGGGTACCCGATCTCGTTCTGGAATCAGTATGACCGTGTTGTTAATGATCTTCCACGCAGTAATAACGCCCTCGAAGCTTGGCACCGAGCCTTTGCAAGAACTGTTACGATTGCCCATCCCACTCGTGCTAGACTTGCTCGCAAATTGAGGCAAGAACAGCACGCTGTTTCTCTGCAACGAAGAAAACTGTAGCTTGGGCAGGATCTGCCAAGAGAGAATAGTAAATACTTGAGGCTGAACAAAATTTACAAAAACAACTGCGGTGATTTCGCAAGCCGTGAACCTAAACAATACCTTTCTGACATAGCAAGTGTCCTAGAAATAAATGTTGTGTAAAGAATTTTTAATAAAGCTTTTATTGTATTTATGATTTTACTGATTTTAGCACACAGTGTGAAGCTCAAAGCACCAGAACCAATAACCCAGTATAACCAAAGAATCAAGTTCGAGTGCCCTGAAGTTATAACCATTTTAACAAAGATTTTAAGGATTTTAGCAGTTTTTAAAGCACCAGCTCCACATAAACCCATACTTAATCCAGTATCACCAAAGAATCAAGTTTGAGTGCCCTGAAGTTAAAACCATGTTTTTAAAGCACCAGTTCCAAAAAAACATGTGAGGCACAAAGCACCAGTTCGAGTGCCCTGAAGTTATACATTTGTACATAACACAAACCTGAGTGGGCTGTGGGTTCACAATTACAAAGACAAAGTGCAAGTTCCCAAGTCCTAGTGCCCGAACCCACTAGGATGGCTGTGGGCTAAAGGGAGAGCGTGTGCCAAAGCGCCGAGCAGTGACAGCGAGTAGAACGTCATTTCGACCTCGACTATATGAGAGACGCGACTTTAATGAGCAACATTATTTTGACCATTCGCCGTTATTACCACAATCTTATGTCCGTGACATATTGTCCGGGAACAAATCGTCCGCTTTCAGAAAATAGTTAAAAATCTATGTTTCGACCGTAGGTCTTCTTCAGAAAATATCTAAAAGAGAAAAAAGCAAAGTTAGTGTGTATGAGGTTATGTATACTGGAGGGACTTTAGATTTGCATGCACTCCAAGAACAAAACATTTGAAAGAGATTCCCCTCCTGCACACTGTTAACCCTTGTAAGGTACTTATAGGTCTCTATCATGTCCCCTCTCACTCTCCTCTCTTTCCTGGTGTATATGTTGAGATCCCTCAGTCTCTTCTCCTAGGGCTTTTGGTGCAACCCTTGCACCATTTTAGTTGCTCTCCTCTGGACTGTTCCACCCTGTCTATGTTCTTACTGAAGTATGACCTACAGAACTGGACACAATACACAAGGTGGGGTCTCACCAGAGAGTGTCCACCGTATTAGAGATTTGGTGTCATCTGGAAAAAGGCATACCTTCCCTTCCAGTTCTTCTACAATACAATGCCACTTATGAAGACATTAAAGAAGACTTGTCCCAGTACTGAGCTCTGCTGTACCCCCACTTGTCACTCACCCATCATTAGAGTGAGTGCCATTAACCGCCGCTCTCTGTATTTTACCTGTTTACCAGTTTCTTTTCTTTTTACTTTATATTTTTGCTGCCATTTCTCCTCACCAGCTGCCAGGTCCTCCTTCCACCAACCCAGGCCCTTATGCCCACCATAGGAGTCCTCCAATATTTCAACTCACCATCAGCCTGTGCACAACATCCTCTCCAAACACCCCAACCATAACCCACAGCTTTTCCCATGAGGTGAGACCCCCAGGTTCTCCAAGCTGGGAGGAGGATACTGGTCTCAATGGTTGAGGCCTGGGACAAGGAGCTGGTGAGGCACAGGAGAAGTTGGAAGGATCCTACTGCGGTGTGAAGGTGGGGCAGCTTCATCTTTCTGCTGCTGATGGGGTATACCCATATTTCCCCTGCTAAGCTTTCCCTTATCCCTTCCCAGGGTATTGTCCTGATATGTGATCTGGCAGAGCATCTAGTAGGGCCATTGAAAGGATGGGTGAGTCCTACCCTACCTCTAGAACTCCACTGCTTGCTCAACTTTAGGTGTGTGACTCCTCCATGTCACTCTCCAGGCGAGCAGGTGTGTTCTGACATAAGGCTACTCCAGAGGGACCACTTGTTCATTTCCATATGACACCCCCTCATCCTGGACTGCCAAGCGGCATTGTGCAGTGGAAGGGGGTGCTGTCCCTCCCTGAGATGGGAAGCACCCAGATGGATGCCAGAACCACACCTCACTGGTCAGCACCAGATGTCCTGGACTCAGGGTGCAAACTCAGGTTGTCTGAATGGAAAGTGGTAGTTCTACGATTGCACTAGCCAGCCTACTGTTAACCAGTTTCTAATCCAATTCACAACTTTGAATCCCACCCCTAGGCTGCTCAATTTCTTTATCAATCTCCTGTGTGGCACAGTGTTTAAGGCCTTGCTAAGGTCCAGATAAGCAACATCTACTGCCCTCCCTTGATCTATTTCCTTAGTCACCTAGTTGAAGAACTCAATCAGATTCATCTGACATGACCCCATCACCCACCATGAATCCATGCTGCCTGTGGTCTTCAATCCCATTGGATTCAAGATACTCCACCAGCCTTTCCTTAAATATTATATCTCCACCACTAAATGAGACTGACTAGCCTATAGTTACTAGCTACCTCCCTGCACCAGTTTCAGCACTGCCCTGTCCCTAGTGGGTACATAAACTAGCTGCCAGAGAAAAGCCCCTTGTAGGGAGTCAAGGCTGGTCCTGTTCCTTGCTGAAGCTGCAGTTGGAAGGCTTTAATCCACATCTGGAAGATTAAAGTAACTAACCAGCAGCACCTCCCCCTTACTTGCCATCCTGATGATGGCTTACCCAAGTGCCTTATCCAACTCTTCTCCCTGTGCTGGAGGTCTGTATACTACCCCTTTGCAGATAGTGGCCCCAACACCTGCCTCCAGAATGATCCACAGCACCTCAAGCCCTTTGGTTTTCTCTGGGTGCCCCTGCACTTCCATGGCCTTGATTTCCTCTCTTACATATATTACTACCCCTCCTCCCTTCCCTGTCTGTCCTGAACAGAGTGTAGTCCAGTATGGCCAAGACTCAGTCATGGCTGTCAGTGCATCACAACTTCATTATGGCACCAAATCCAGGCTAGCCTCCTCCATGATGGCCTCCAGGTCTGGAATTGTATTTCCCAGACTCCTTGCATTGGCACACTTGTCTCTTTATACCTTATTCCCTCCCTGCCTGTTCCCTGCTCCCTCCACTTCCTGTGCTGTTCCCTGTCACTCCCCTGACTCATCTCTTCCCTTGTTATCGTCTCCATTACTTTTTTCCTTTATGCCTTCCTTTTTCCATCCCTGATTTATACCGCCCTGTCCTCTGCCTTGCCCCTGACACTGTCTCCTTGTGCCCCTGCCCTGCAGGAGTTTATTCCTTACTGGCCCTCCCTCCTTTATGCTTCATCATTTGAGGGGGCAATTGTTGCCTCCCTTAGTTCTACAGCCTCTGCCCCCCCCTCCGGATAGTTTAAATTCTCATCCAAGTAGCATTTAAACCTCCCACTAAGGACTGTGTCCACCTTCCTGGAAGGAGGCAGACAGCTCCCTATAGAGGTCTATTTCTTCCCAGGTTGGCCCCCAGCCCCCATTGTAGCCAAAGCCCTCCTCCATGCACAATGCATTCAACCAATTGTTAAAAGCCCTGGTACAGAGTGTCCTTTCGGCTTTCCTGCTGTAAACAAGTAACTCCTCAACAAAATTTGCAGTTCAAGCCACCTGCTTGAGGCCCCTCCCCAGCTCCCCGGAATTTCCCTGCACTACACCTACCTGGCCCCTTGCCAGGTCATTTGTTCACAGGTTGACAATGACATCTGGTTTCCTCCCATCTCTTGCTGCTCTAGCAATCCTCTGGATAAGCTCTCCAACTTTCAAAGCCAAAGCACCTCTCAGGGGTACCATGTCAATATGTCATTACAATGACAGTACAGAAGAAACCGCGTTGTACAAAGCATGGAAACATTTGCAGTGACGGGGTAGAATAGCAATAGGGAATTACTGCTACCCCTGTCACTGTTTGGTGAAAGTAGGAAGGGATCAAGTTGCCAATAGTGTGGTGCCTGGTCGAGCCACTCCCATGGTGGAGTTGCTAAGGCACCAGTTCTTGGCAGTGTGGAAGATCTGGGGACCATGGTTAGGTTCCTGCCTCCCGGTCTTGAGAAAAAATGTCCCCCCTCCTGAGTTTCTCATTGTCCCCAAAGTCCACATCCCTTGGAGATGATTATATTTAGTCCGGGGGGGCAAAGAATCTACCTTGTCGCCCTATAGTTTTACATTGTGTGGGTGATATTGTGTGCCACTTGGTGTATTCACCGACCTTATTATGCCATTTGACATTTTGCTTGCAGCATTGTGTGCCACTGTCTTATTGTTTGTGGGGTTTTGACCCTGTGCCCCTCTCAGGCACTTCACATCCCTCTCCCTTCCTCCTCCTGCTTCCAAATCTATCCCCTAATTGAGTCCATCACCAGCAGCTGCTTTCTGCTCAGCTGGGGGCCTCTTTTTCCCTCCTTTGGGCCTCCCCTTCTTAAGACCTCCACCTCATCCCTTCCCACTGCCATGGGTGCCTACTCCTGGCTGCTCGACCAGCCAATAAGGTGATGGAATTCTGCATTTAGAGTCCATAAAGTCTTGCAACAAGAATTCTGGCATACTCCAGATTTCTCCTATTTGTTCAGACAAAAGAGAAGGCCCAGGAGCAGAGCAGGAGCCCACACCTGAGGAAAGACTGCAACAAGGTGGAGACAGTACAGCACAAGGCAACTTAGATGATACATGCCTTGAGGATTTGACATGCAAGAAGAGGCAACAGGATTTAAATATGTATACCCTGGAGAAAAGGAGAGAAAGGGGTGACATGACTGAGACATTACAGTGCCTGCATGGGATGAATAGAGTAGATGCCAAGGAACTATTATCTTTGACTTCAAACACAGGGAAGAGAGAGAAATCTATAGCATTGGCAGGGGGGAGATTCAAAGAGGATGCCTGGAAGTACTTCTCACATAAAGGGTGGTGGGAAAGTGGAACAAGCTACCAGAAGAAGTGGTACAGGCCAAATAAATTGACAGCTTTATGCAGGGATAAGACAGGCAGGTGGGTTTAGTTAGAAAAAGAAGGAACAGTTAAAAAAGGGGAAGACTGCCACCAGGGCAAGGCAGAATAGTTAGGTAGGGTGGGCAGACTGGATGGGCCAAGGGCCTTTTTCTGCAATCAATGCCTATGTATCTGGTAAGGAAGTGTGTGCTCTTGGAACAAAACTGGGGTCCTGCTGTAGGGTTACCATGCCCCAATACATTCAGTTCTGTGCCAAAAAAAGCTGCATGCCTGCATAAGAAGAAAAGAAACCCCAGTGGGAATCAAATACACAAAGTCACAAAGTGCAATATTTATTGTGCTGAGGCAGTTAAAACAAAAGCCTTGTGGAAAAGTCCTAAATTAACAATGAGCCAAAGTTGTGGTAAAGACAATGGGAAGATGCCCCAGTATTTTGCTCAGTCAGACCTTTGTCAGGGGGCTTTCTCTGTGTGCACCTGCCCAATTAAGGTAATTGGACAGGTTGAGGGGAATTCCCCTTTCCTATTAAACTGCTTGATTTCTGGAAGCTATCTATCCAGACGCTCGTCTCACCCCCATTTACATGTTGCACTTGCCAGTGCCCCCTTCCCACACACACATACCTGCTTTGGATGCATGATTTGCAACTGTTGATATGGTGGACAGTGGTCCACAAAAAAAGTTGCTGGAGGTGCACAGCTGGCTCGTGTTCTGCTAGTCATGCACCAATGTATTGCATTGCTCTAAGAATCTGAAGTCAGTATAGCAAGGAATCAGGATGCAAGGACATCCAAACTATCCTCTGGCAGCATCAGTCATTGCCACGTCAGCAATGTTTAAAATGGATATACAGTGAAGCCCCTATTATCTGCCAGCTTTGGTGCACAGACCTTTTGGTGAATAATAGAGAGTGATGGATAACAGAGATGTGTTATCCGTTACTATATTTAGTTAATAACTATTCAGTTTAGTTGTGTACAGTGCAGTAACAAAAATGCTTAAAAGCCACAGGATGACTATTAAAATCTAATTTTGTTCATTTCTCATATATCATCAATCAACTTTAAAGTAACCAGGGATGGACATCTATTTGGCACTATTATTATACAGTGTCAGTGGCTCAGCAGGTAGCACACTCGCCACTGAGGCCGGGAGATCAGTTGGATGTGGGTTTTATCCCCACACCAGGCGCTTGGGTTAATATCCCAATACTGACACTGTAGTACAGCATGAGGGGTGCTGTACTCCTGAGGTGCCGTCTTTCGGATGAGATGTTAAACCAAGGTCCCATCTGCCTGTTCTGGTGGTAGTTTAGGTGGATGTTAAAGATCCCATGGCACTTCTCAAAAAGAGCAGGGGAATTTCCCCGGTGCAATGGCCAAAATTTCCTCCATTCACGAAAAATACCACCAACAGCTTAATCTGGTTCAAGGTCAGTTGCCATTCAGCTGTATCCCTCTCCCCTGGGTCGTGCCTGAAAATAGGTAGGATTTGTCTAGTGCACTTACCCGGTCAACAAAAACTAAATAAAAAAAAAATTGTTAATTTCACATTGTACCCAATAGCTCCGTATGAAGTCCGAACCATCTATTGAGTCTCCTGATACAAAATGGCCACCCAGGGTATAATGAGTTAACATGCAAATCCTCCTCTCTCATCGATCTGCAGTGGTGTCCAGGGAAAGTACAGAGCTGGGAGATTGGGAAGAGAGAGGTAGTGACTGTGGTCAGGCTAGGATAAAACCCACCAGCTGCATGGCAGACACTACATACCTCTTAACATTTTGCCACTAAAATGTTGGGCAATGATACTCAAAATTGAGGAAATGAGGAGCACTGACCTTAATACACTGCTGGCAATATAGCCTAGAGGTTAGAATAACGAGCTGTGAATGATCCTGGTACATCCAGCAGACCAGACATTGGTTTGAGTCTCACAACCTCCACTTGCATACTGTGTGACTCTGAACAAGTCACTTAACCGCCCAGTGCTAAAGACTAAAATAAAATAAAAATAAATAAATAATATGGGACATATCAACACACACATAGTGACACAAACTCAGAACACTGGGAGCTACTGACTTAACAGCATTCCACCCCTGATTATAGCCTGGGCACTAGTTGGAAAGTCTAACAGTGGAGTGACAATGGCTTACACTCTGAGTCATTTGTGGGGTCCATGCCTTGCACTGTCAGAGCTGTTAATAATGCCTGACCTTCTGAAATAATAAGAGAGATTAGCTAGAGGACTAGACCCTGCAAAATAGGGATTTTTTTTTAAGCTAAGTTTTTATTGAGACAAACAACGAGATATCTTACAACTGTTGCATATGAACAGTGTCACATTCAACCTGGTGGAGGGAAGCCCCCACCTTACATTCTCTAGAACCATATGATGGATTTCTTACAGTACTGTCCATTAACAATGCAAATCAGAAACAAATCAAAACAAATCAAACAGACAGCCACCCCTCATCATTTCGGATGGGTATACTAATGATTCCTTGGCTACACGGGGGGGGGACTGGGTACTTGCCCCCCATGAAGACTACGGTTTGTCCCTATGCCCAAGCCCACATCTCAGGGGAGTGTGTATGATTGGCATCCATGGGTGACTAAGTCATTAAGACCCATGCTATGAGATTGTCGGGTGTCTCAAACCATGAACTATAACTATATATTAAGTAATCAAGGTACAGCAGAGAGGTTTGCATCTGGCTAGATATCTGAAGGGTTGGCAGTTTCTGGAGTCTTGAGGGATGGTTTTTCAGGGTGCTGATGCAGAAGGAGCTCCTGCAGCATTCTGATAAACTCTAGATCTCAAGAAGGGTTGCCAGCACAGGTCAAACCTATAGAGAGTGCCCACTGCAAAGCTGGACATTCTTTCATAAGTGGCCACTTGTACCATAGCTTGTTGTAGCTCAGTTAGGTAGGGACAGCTGGAGGATTTCTACTGTGTCAGTAGCAGGTGTTTAGCCGCCACTCCAACTGCAGTGACACACTGAGCCATGGGGCATGCTTAGGAAGAGACTCAGGGGTGCATCCCAACAGTAGCAGTGGGGCATCAACTGATAGCTGCGGGGCCACCTTTGTGCACATGTGCACTACAACATCCCAAAAGGGTCGCATATGAGGGCATGACCATAAAATGTGATATAAGTGGGCTCCTGTTTGGTTGCAGCACCAGCACACATCTTCTTGAAGCAGGCCCAGTTACTTAAGTTTAGCTGGGGTGTAGTACCACCTCAGTAGCATTTTGTTCATTATCAGCTGGTACCTGCCATCCCTACAGACACAGTGAATTCTGTGCCAGCAGTGGGCCCCATTGTCTTTCCGAGATCTGTGATCCCATTTCAGATTCCCATTGGGCTTTTGCTGTGAGGGAGGGGTCTGCTATGGCTTCCCTGAGGTCCGAGTAGACAAGTCTTACTCGCCCTATCCCAGTTTTTACTAATCTGTTTAGTGCTGAGGGTGATAGGGCCTTTTGAAGTTGGGCTTGCTTCTTAATTGCATCCCTTAGTTGCAAATATCTCCAAAAATGAACAGCAGGGAGGTAGTACCTCTCCCTTAAAGAAGCAAACATGTCAACAACATTAGTGCCTGGAACCAACATGCCCCATACTAGCCTGATCCCCTGGGATTTCCAGAGCTGCCAGTGCACCTTGGTCTTACCCAGCAGAACTCTCTGGTTGTTCCACAGTGGCATGACTGCCCAGGGAGTGGGGTCGGAGCCCAGGAGAGTATGTATTTTCTTCCAGTATTTAACTGATAAGGCAATGGGTGAGCCATTGTCCTTGGGGCACCTTTAGCCCTGTAAAGCACCATGCCTGGTGATGGAGAACCTACCAATGAAGCCTCCAATGGAACCCAGGTTATAGAAACATATAAGTTGATGGCAGATAAGGACCACAAGGCCCATCCAGGTTGGGGCTGTACTACCTTCCGTGGTGAACTACTTTTGTAGTTTGTGCGGTGGTGAATGCCATAAGATATCCTTGGAACCAGGGCAGCCCCAACCCACCCCTAGACCAGTGTTGTCATAATTTCTGCCTGCTGAATCTTGGTGGGCGCCCTTCCCATAAGACCCCCCCAGCAGAGAATCCATCTTATGAAACCATTTCAGGGGTATGGTTAGTGAGAGGTATGCTAAGAGATAAAGTAGTCTGGGAGCTACCATAAGTTTTAGGGAATCTATTTTCCCCACCAGAGAAAGCAATTGATTCTAATCCACCACCCAGGGTCCCTGCTAATAAACTTGAGCTTATGAGAAAATAATCCATCCTGGATGCTGTCTGACGCACCTGCGAGTGAAATGAGAAGGCTCTAGGGGTGGGATTGAGGATCTTCCAGGGATCACATAACCCCAGGAGGTCCAGCATCTCATTAAGGGCCCTCTGGGATGGAGATAAAGGTCTAGAAGATGGGTTGGACCGAGCCAACAACTGAGTCAGGGAAAGATTCCAGTCCCCCCCAGGACCAAAGAGATTGGAAGAAGAGGTACTAGTCTATCTGCTAGTTCCATTAGAAAAAGTGGATTGCCACCAACGGGGCCGTAGATGCTGCCCAAGACAACTGGGATCCTGTCAAGCATACCCTTAACCAAGACAAATCTGCCCTGGGGGTCTGCAGTGGTAGTTTTGGGTTAAAATGAGATATTTCTCATAATGAGAATCACCACCCCTCTTCTATTTGTGGACTCCCCTGCTGCAAAAACTTGTTGTACACCTTGTATCCTAAAGCCCATTGCTTCCTGGATTAGGAGATGTGTTTCTTGGAGAAAGATTATATAGGATTGCAATAGAGATAAAGATTTAAGTATTTGAAATCTTTGGGATAGTTCATGAGCTCTCCTAACGTTCCATGTAACAAATGTAACTTTTATGTTAGCCATGTTTTATACACATACATGAATACCAAAGCTTATAAACTAATCTTATGGTTGCTACAGACCTCCCTCCCTCCCTCCCCAAAACCCACCATAACAACCCCATGTGACATAATCAAGCACTTGCAGTAACCAACCAATCCCAGAAGCAGTAAATAAGACTTGAGAGCAGGTAATTCCAACCCCTACTAACCAATTCCACCCCCACCCCTTATATGTGCCAGAGCCTTTCATCGTACAAGTGGTAGTACTGTTTACCAGTTTTTGCTCTGTAATTGGGTACCAATAACCTCCTTCCCTCCCTCTTATCCCTCTCTACCCATCTAGCTGCCCAAATCCCATATAAGCCCCTACTCCAATAACTATATACAAAGGCTCTTCTGATTGATTTAGAGAGTGCAATCACCTCATGGTGTTCTTGAAGGAGAAGCCCAATCCCTGCTGTCCCCTTGTAGTTCTGCTCAACAATTGAGGAACAGAAATAATTATAAACAAAACTGATGACTAAGCTAAAGAGTTAGTATAGTAGAAATCCAAAGATAACAAGGAGACCACCCCCCTAATAATTAGGTCGTGGTGCAGTCTTCTCATCAGCTGCTAGGTGCCTTGCCCCCCCCCCTTTCCCAAAGCACCAGTACATAACTGGAGCCCCCATAAAGCTGCAGATTCTTGCTTCCCGTCAATATAAGAGGCAAAGCTTGTTGAGTGGAAAACTTTTCAGAGGGTCGTTTTATACCCTGTCACATCAAGCCCTTCCTGTCTGGTTGTTTGCAAGGTAAATATCCACTTGCCCTGTAGTGATCCCAGATATAAACATTACAGATGTCTCTATGTTGCACAGGCTGAAAAACAACTGAGCCCAAAGATAAATACACTGAACACTAAGTTATAAAGTAATAATAGTGCCCAAATTGTGTGACAAATGTATAATCGGTGGACAGTGGAAGATGCAGTCCGGATTAAAAGGGGGACCAAACTAGAGTGTCTCACATAACGTTCCTCCTGCAACTGCCACCATGCTGCTAAGTTCCAAATTACCATGAGGAGGCAGATTGCAAGTGTGTCACTTCTAGCTCCCAGGCAACTTTTTTTCTTTTAATTGGTGAGTTGAGCCCCCTAACATTCCAAGACACCTTATTAGTCTCCATATCGACATCTAGAGCTAAAATGTCAAGTGGGTTTGAGTGTCATACTACAACCTGGGTTGTTAATGAGACCTCTGTTACCTGCCCCCCTGAACTAAGACCCCCGCCACCCAAACCTCCCTTCTCCCACAGTCCTTGACTGCAAAACATTAGCATATTATTAACAGCATATATCAGAGTACAACAAACCTGTAAACATAGCTGACTTATAATGCGAGAAACCTGTACAAACCCAAACCCCCGTCCCCTCCCAATCCCAGTGCTGAGACCAGCTGTCGCTAGGTTCATCAGCTTACCTATAGCCAGGATGAAAGCAATGGTTACTGGGGTGGACCCCTTAAGCTGGCTGCCTAGTTAGTAGGGATGGTAGCCTTTCTGATTCCACTGTCCCCTACCTTTATTACCTACAGAACCAAAAAAAAAAAAAAAGGAAAAGTACAAGCAAACATGAGACCTGGCTCGTGGATCCAATTCAGATTTAGTTCAGTACTTACAAGGCTTAGAGGGGCTCTTGAACTGGTGGGGAGGGGTGCTTGTAAGTAGCCATGTTCCTTGCATTGGTGTTGTCCCTTCCAAAGCTTCCCGTTCTCCCCTTGCATATGCTGTGTCCCTTCGCCTCAGTAGTGGCACCAGAGGAAAACCAGTCTTGTTAATGCTAGATGCTCAAGAACCTACCTGGCTGGGCTGAGACAGTATGGGGGAACAGAGGTCGTCCTCCCTCCCCCGTCCTGGGGAGTGAGCTTGTATTAACTGATTAAACAAAACCATAATGGCCAATGTGGCCTAACCCTTGCAGCAGAGCTGTAAATGTGGGGTGATTTCCCCTTAGTGGAGAGAGTGGGGAGTGCCCATTAGCATCCCCTGGTCAATGAGTGTTGATATTCGCCAGAGCTTCATGTCAGCATGTGGTACACCCATGTCCTGTGGACATAAAAGGTGGGTTGCTGGCCTCAGTTTGTACCCCTCTGGTGAAGGATGAACATAAAGAGATAACCCTGCCCATTAATGAGCTTGGGGTGGGGTGAACTGGACATTCAGACTATCACACGGAGGGGGGAGGGTATTCATGCATACCCTTACTTCCATGACCATGGTCTCTCCTTGTTCCACTCCCCCTTAAAATGAATTCCCACTGACTGACAGAAAGTGCTCAGTTTTACCAGTGGTGCCATGCGGCCATTATAACTTACACTTTATATAACCAAAACCACACCAGTATATCCACTGAGGATCTGTCAGCCTTAGTAACTGAACAGTCTGTTCTGGCCTAAATATGGCACCTTTAAATCTGGGGGGGGGGCTGTAACACAAGGCCCAATTGCCATTTCTAACTATAGCATTCGTGAATCCTGCATCCCCCCATCCCCATAGTCAGTGGAACATACCTGAAATGACCCTAAGGGTCAGTCCCACGAGGCCTAGCATCCCCTCAGTCAAAACCTGTGGATAGAACCATAACTCAGCCTGCTGCATTCAGTTCATCCAGCAGCAAGAGGAAGGGGCCCATCTCCACCCCAAGTTCAGCCACAGGGTTCTGTTCAGGGCCCAGTAGTGCAGCGGGTGTGGCTGCATGGGCCCAGGATAACAGTTCTCCAGGAGGGGCCTGCTCCAAGGGGATAGGATCTCCCTGCGCCACTGAAAGCCTGACTTGAATCAACTCCTCGTTAGGTAAGCCACTCAGAACTGCATATCTGTTTACTCCGGGTGGTGGGCCTGCTTTCTCCACTGAGGCCTCAGAATCCTGGTTGGTGCTCCGGCTGCATGAGCAGAGCCAAAGGGATTTATCCAGGTGCTTCACCTCCTCATTCTTTTTCCTCTGATTGTGGCACCAACTCTTTGGTGCCGGTGTCCAGGGATCCATAGTATCCGAGTGGAGCTTCTGCATGATGTTTGATCGGGGGGAGCTCCACATTGCACTGACCATCTTGGTTTATGTATTCTATTTACACCAATTGTGGTGGCACCCTAGCCCCTTTGTTCTGATCTGCATGGTTCTCCCATTTGAGTTGGGGAGCATACGACGCCAGGAATGACTCAGCTGCCTCCGGGCTGTCAAAGGAGTGCGGGGAGCCATTTATCATCAGGCACACTATCGCTGGGTCTCACAGTGAGTAATCCAGACCCAGGTCTGCACAGGCCTTCCTCACCATGGTGAAGGCCTTCCTTCTGTGAGAGAGTTCTTGTGAATAGTCTGCAGAAATCAACACTCAGCCTTTCCAGGACAACTGTTTCTTGGCTCGGGCTGCCAGGATAATGGTCTCTCTGTCTTAAAATGTACGAATCTGGCCAATATCAGGTGAAGCCATCCTCCCAGAGCAGGCCTTGGGGTCAGGGAGTAATGCACCTGTTCAGTTTCTAGCAGCCCTTCCCCCCTTTCTGGCCCAGAATGGCAGGGAGTTCCTTTTGTAACAATGAAATTGCATCCTGACCTTTGCAGCCCTCTGGAAAACCTACAAACTGCAGGTTATTCCGGCGGCTGCAGTTCTCCAAGTCCTCCACCCTTTACCAGAGCAGTTGGATCAATCTGTCTTGTTCCCTCATGCAGTCATTTAAGTAGCGGGTATGATCTTCATGTCAGCCAGCCTTTGTTCTGCCACGCTGGTCTGCTGTGCAATGGTGATGATGTCTGTAGCATTTTACTGAGCTGCAGTTTCCAGTTTGTCCATCTTCAACAACATTTGTGAAAACATTCCTCTGATGTCTTTTAGGTCCCTGTTCACTGCGGGGAGAGGATGCGACTCCATCTCAGGGATCAGGGATTGCCAGGGTTCAGCTTTGTGGAAACTGACAGCTCGTTGCCCTCCTCACGGATTAGTCTCTGAGCCTTAAAAATTCACAGTACTGCCAGTAAGTGTGGTTCTGGTGCTTAGTATCTGTGTTTAGGATCCATTTTGCTTGAATTCTGACAGGATTTTGTAGTGGATAGTGGGAGCTTTAGAATCAAGCAGCCATCACCATAAGTGTCCAAGTCACACCCCCAGTATTTTTTTTTACTTCATTGACAACCGTGGAAGACCTGCAGTAGTCAAGGTGAACAAGTAGAGGGTTAGTTACACTAGCCCATCCACCAGACAAGCAAAACACTATTAAATTCCACCCTTGCTTCTAATATGAGCTCTTCCTTTTCTTTTTTGCCTGACAGTTTCAATGATCTCTTCGTCAATGCTGTCATTGAAAAACCTCACAGCCATTCTCAAAGGTAACAGTTCTCAGCAGTGCACTGTAAAATATTTCTTATTATGACATTTACAGCAACCACAAAATTAGGATCATAATACACTGCATTAGTGCAACTGATGTAGTTGATAATAGAGGGAGAATAACAATAGACAGCTATGGTCTGTACACCAGAAAGTATTGCCAGGTGGTGGAGAGAGAGAGGGTGAAAGAGAATAGAGGGAATTTCCATAGAGAGAGAATGGTACTGGAGGTCAGGCCAGCGGATAAAGAGAGTGGCAGATGAGGGTTCCCTGTAGATGTTTAGCTTCACAATTCAAGAGGATACTAACCAACATGAGTAGTTTTTCCCACCCAGTTTCACTGCACATTTTCCGGATTGGTGAAGCTATGACAACAGTACTGCTCTCTTCCTGTCAACAAAGTGTCTGCCCTTTTTGGAATTCCACATTAACATATAACAAGCATTTTTATGTTGCTTGCATGCATGTGCAAGAAACATAGTGCCATCATCCGAGTTTTCAGAGGTGTGGCACCCGTCTTCCAATTCAGTCACTGTGTTTGCAGGCACGGCCCCAGTTCCCCAATCACTGCTGCAGCTGTCTATGACAGCAGTTGAAATTGCAGTGGTCATACAGTTGAAAGGGAGAGCTATGCTTCAGTGAGCAGAGCTCCCCTCCACACACATGCACACACACACACACACACGCATACTGTGTGCTTGTACCTTCCCCATCCACATGCTGTATGGCGTGAAGTGCCCAATCCCCGTCGGCTCCATGCCCCAAATCTTCAGGTGCCACTGGAGCCCACCCCAGCGTGGCAAAATTTGTTATGGCTGATGGGGTGCCCAATCCCCGTCGGCTCCACGCCCAAACATCCAGGTGCCACGCTGGAAGCCCACCCCAGCGTGGCAAAATGTTTATGGCCAACAGGGTGCCCAATCCCGATCAGCTCCATGCCCCCAAAGCATCCAGGTGCCACGCTGGGGCCCACCCCAGCTGGCAAATGTCCTCGCCATCTTATTAAAAAAAAAACCTGTAAATGCAAAACTGTCCCTCGCTTCTCCCTGCCCCTCTCACAACCCGCACCCACCCACTGCGCACTCTGCCTCCCACACCCCTCTCACCCCATACTTACCTCTGGATCTCGGCGTGACGATCTTCAGTGGACCAGGAACACATCTGCACTCTTCAAAGCCGCCCGTGACCTGAGGAAATGCCACTAAGCTGTATAATGGGATAGACAGGGTTTTTTCAACTTTGCTGCATAGCTCAGGCATTTTTTGGAATTTTGGCACCAAATTTTCAACATGGGGTTTTTGGGACCCCTCCTCATGAATTCTGTCACTGTCATGGCATTAATCAGGCCCAAAGGATGATTTCACGGTCACTGCGCAAAATCACCTTTCAGGACCAATTAACGAAATGACAGTGCCAGTATTCACTCTCAAAAAGCCTATTTTGCAAATTTGGTGAAAAAATTCCTAAAAATGACTGTTTTACAAGTGTGCATTACGCAGTTCCTACGCACGCTCATAAGTTCACAAATTTTTAATACTTGCACTCCAGATTTTCAACATTGTCATTTTACCACACCTCCTTATGAGCAGTACAGCTATCATTTTTCACATTGCGCCCGAAATGTGTTTCCGCGCATGTAGCGCACAATGGCGCAGGCGGTGTGTGAAAATCACGGTGACACTGTTCATGAGCAGTGGTCTTAAAATGGCTATGTTGAAAATGTGGTGAAAAAATTCCTAAAAATGACTGTTTTACGAGCATGCATTGCGCAGTTCCTACGCACGCTCATAAGTTCGCTGATTTTTAATATTTTCACTCCAAATTTTCAGTATTGCCATTTTACTACACCTCCTTATGAGCAGTACAGCTGTAATTTTTATGTCACCCAAAATGTGTTTGCATGCATGTAGCGCACAATGGCGCAGTCGGTGTGTGCAATCAATGTTTGGGACAGATTAAGAAAATCACAGTGACACTGTTCATGAGCAGAGGTCTTAAAATAGCTATGTTGAAAACTGGGTGAAAAAATTCCCAAAAATGACTGTTTTATGACCATTTGTTGCGCTGATCCTATGCGCTCTCGTAAGTTCGTGAATTTTCAATATTTTTACTCCAGATTTTCAACATAGCCATTTTAACACACCTCCTTATGAGCAGTACAGCTGTCATTTTTCACATGTCACCCAAAATGTGTTCCCGGGCATGTAGCGCACAATGGTGCAGTCAGTGTGTGAAATCAATGTATGGGACACATTAAGAAAATCACAGTGACACTGTTCATGAGCAGCGGTCTTAAAATGGCTATGTTGAAAATTTGTTGAAAAAATTCTTAAAAATGACTGTTTTATGAGCATGCATTGCGCAGTTCCTCGCACACTTATAAGTTCGCTAATTTTTTATATTTTCACTCCAAATTTTCAGCATTGCCATTTTACTACACCTCCTTATGAGCAGTACAGCTGTCATTTTTCACGTCACCCAAAATGTGTTTGCATGCATGTAGCGCAAAATGGCGCAGTCAGTGTGCGCAATCAATGTTTGGGACAGATTAAGAAAATCACAGTGACACTGTTCATGAGCAGAGGTCTTAAAATGGCTATGTTGAAAACTGGGTGAAAAAATTCCCAAAAATGACTGTTTTATGAGCATTTTGTGCACTGATCCTCACATGCGCTCGTAAGTTAGCGGGTGCCTAATATTTTGCTCCAGATTTTCAACATTGCCATTTTACCACCTCCTTATAAGCAGTACAGCTGTCATTTTTCCATTTTGCCCAAAACATGTTTCTGCCCATGTAGCGCACAATGGTGCAGTCGGTGTGTGAAATCATTGTATGGGACACATTAGAAAATCACAGTGACACTGTTCATGAGTAGAGGTCTAAAAATGGCTAATTAAAATTTGGTGAAACATTTCTAAAGTGACTGTTTTATGAGCGTGCATTCATGAGTTCCCTCGCTTATTTCGTAAGTTTAAATTTTTAATATTTGCACTCCAGTTTTCAACATTGCCTTTTACCACACCTCCTATGAGCATATGAGCAGTACAGCTGTCATTTTCACGTCACCCAAAATGTGTTTCAGGATATAGCGCATAATGGTGCATTCGTGTGCGAGTCAATGTTTGGGACAGATTAAGAAAATCACAGTGACACTGCTAATGAGCAGAGGTCTTAAAATGGCTATGTTGAAAATTTGGTGAAAAATTCCTTCAGACATTCTGCAATGTTGCTAATGAAGACATTGAACAGGACTGGCCCCAGGACCGATCCCTGCAACACCCACTGGTGACCCTCTCCCTAGACTGCACACCATTTACCACCACTCTTGCCTCCTGTCTGTTAGCCAGTTTCTAACCCAGTTTACCACCCTTTCCCCCATGCCCAGCCTACCCAGCTAGTTTATCAGCCTCCTATATGGGATGGTGTCAAAGGCTTTGCTGAAATCAAGGTAAACGTTGTCCACTGCCCCACTCTGACTCACTTCCTTTGTCACCCAGTCAAAGAAATCAACCAGATTTGTCTGACATGATGTCCCCACTGTGAATCCATGTTGTCTATGGTCCTGTGCTCTGATGGCTTCGAGATGCACCACTATCCTTTCTTTAAGCAATGTCTCCATGATCTTCCCCACTACTGAGGTGAGGCTGAATGGCCTATTGTTCCCTGCCTCCTCCCTGCTGCCAGACTTGTGTAGAGGGACCACATGTGCCCTCCTCCAATTCACTCATGTTGAATGACTCAGTGAACATGGTTGCCAGAGGTACTGCTATCTCCTCGCAGTTCTCTTAATATCCTTGAGCATATGCCATCTGGTTCCATCGCTTTGTCCACCTTCAATTTAGTGAGCTCCTGCAGGACTCCTTTTTGCCTTGAATGGACTATTGTCCACCTCTTCACCCCCTTGGCAACTGCTGTACTGCTGTGGCCCTTGCCCCTCCCACTCTTCTGTGAATACTGAATGGAAAGACACAGTGCATGTCTTGGGAGGAAGGCATGGAACTATCACTTCCAAATAACTAAACAGCACATACAAGCAAGCAACATTCGGCATTGACAAATGCTTGTTTTTTACGCTTTACTGAAGACACTTGTTAAATGTTTGTTTGTTTGTTTGTTTATTCGCTTAATGGGTAAGCACACTGGAAACAAGTACCTTTTACAGGTGCGACCCACATATATTACATACAGACAATACATAATCAAACATACATATACAATGCAGCAAATTGCAGACAAAAATGTCTTTGTTACGTATAAAATTCATAAAAAAAATCTTAGCTACATACAGTATCTGGATGACGGGGTGTATTTTCAAACACTACAGTGGTGCCCAGCAGCAAGTTCCATGATAGCTAAACATTTTCTGATACTGATGTCACAATGTCCCCAGTTCCAACCAATTGAAATGCTTGGTCTCACTTGGTGCCACTGTTTTAAAAAAAATATAAATACACATTGTGCTTTGCTGGGTTGTTAAAGAGTTAGCAGGTGGCATTGCACTGGAACAGTGCTCTAAATATGTTTGCCTTCACAAGCCCTTTGCCCAGGGGCATCTAGTTGTCAGATGGCAAATTGTAAGATTACAAGAAGACGGGAACATGGAATGTGATGGCTTTGACTATTTTCAATGGTTATTCACTCAGGATACTGACTGATATAACTAGTCATGAGGGAATATGACACCATGCACCACTGTATGTATCCTCAGTGTAAATCTTGTTTTTATTTTGTACAAATTTGGACTTGAGCAAGTTTTATCTATGTACAGTTTTCAAATGTCCTGATTTAGTTACGTCCATTTTCAAAGCTCAGATATAGGTGTGCTTACTAGATCAGATTGCATTTAAGCTGGTCTAACACATCTGTTTTAAACAATTCACATCCATAATATGCAACAATGTCCAGGCTTCAAAACCTGCTCTACTAAGATAGAGCCCTGTCTAGATATACTAGTGGCTGATTTTGATGCAGACATTACTAGACGTTATATCAATTACGGAGTCTTTTGATATCCTACCCTGGTTACTCGAGCACCATGATAATGCATAGAAAAAATCAATCATATTATTAAGGAATGGAACATATTGATTGCCAGCAAATTAGGCCTTACGGCCTATTGAGTCTGCTCGAGCCTCAGATCCCTAGTTGGGTGCCGAGGCCCTCCTCCCCTTGTGTTCCAGAAACCCCTGTCATCCATCCCCATCCCCCGGGCCAGGCTATCATCTGATACATTCACTTTCTGTGTCTGTCCCACCCTCTCTTGAAGCCCTCCACTGTGGATCTCTGAACCAGCTCGCCAGGCATCGCATTCCAAGGGTCCACCATCCTCTCAGTGGAGAACCTCCTCCTCTTTTCCCTCCCTCACCCTTCCACCTTCCAACTTCAAACCATGCCCTCTGGTGATACCTCCCTGCTTTAGTCTAAAGATCCCCTCCATGTTTACCCTATTTATTCCCTTGAGGTACTTGAAGACCTCAATCATGTCCCCCCTGTCTCTCCTCTCCTCCAATGAAAACAGGCAGAGCTCCTCAAGTCTGTCCTCATACAGTACGTCAAATCCCCTAGTCCTTGTATCATCTTAGTTGCCCTCCTCTGTACCCTCTCCAGGAGCTGTATGTCCTTCTTCAAGTGTGGACTCCAGTGCTGTACACAGTACTCAAGGTGTGCTCTAACCAGTCCATTGTAAAGCAGCAGAATCACTTCCCTGCTCCTAGAGGTGATCCCCCTTACGATGCATCCCAACATCCTGGTTGCCTTGCTAGCCACTCTCCTGCACTGCTCAGAGTTATTCATACATGCATCCACCATGACCCCTAGGTCTTTTTCCCCCTGTTGAGGCCTCCAGCGCCTCCCCTCCCAGGGTGTACCTGTGTTTAGGGTTCCCTGCCCAAGATGTAACACCTGCACTTGGTGATATTGAAATTTAATTTCCATGTGTGAGTCCAGCTTTCAGGGTGTCCAGGTCCCTTGCAGGGCCAACCTCCCTCTTCCCCTCAACTACTGCTCCCATCTTGGAGTCATCAGCAAAGAGACTCATTTCACACCCTATACCCTCCCTGATGTCCGATATGTGCATTAAACAGGATCGGGACCCAGGACCGAGCTCTGGCGGTACCCCACTATCGACCTCTCTAGGTTTCCTGAGAGCCCCACTGACCACTACTCTCTGGGTGCGTCCAGCTAGCCAGTTTTCAATCCATCTGACCATCAAAGGGCCTATTCCCAACCCCATCAGTTTCTCCACCAGACCATTGTGGGGGACAGAGTCAAATGCCTTGCTGAAGTCCAAGAATAATACATCCACAGGCTTTCCCCTGTCCAGTTCTGATGTTACCCATTCATAGAACCCCACAAGATTGGTTTGACATGATCTACCTGGCACAAACCCATGTTGCCGACTATCCACACCTCCCACCTCCTCCAAGTACACCCCCAATCGTTCCTTTAGTATATTCTCCATTAATTTTCCCACCACTGAGGTCAAACTGATGGGTCTATAGTTACCTGGTACTTCTCTCGACCCCCCTTGATGGATTGGCACTACATGTGCTTCTCGCCAATCCCTAGGTACCCTCCCTGTCTCAAGCGACCTGTTGAAGAGCTCTGCCAGGGGTGCAGCCAGTATGTCTACCAATTCCCATAGTACTCTCGGATGAATGCCATCCAGCCCAGGAGATTTATCTTTCTTTAGGGCCTTGGGGGCTAACCACACCTTTTCGGTGGAGATAGCATCATCTGTCCCCTCCACCTTACTGGCTTTTTTATCCGTATCTTGATGTGACAGCCCTGGGGTACCTCTCCCTCCCTCTTGTTCCATTTCTGTTGATCCTCTGATCCCACTCACTACCACTTCTATCCCCATCATGCCTTGCTTTGTAGATATCCCATCCCCTTCCCTAGTGAACACAGAGGCGAAGTACTCATTCAATACCTCTGCCTGGTCCCTCGCCTCTTCCACCCACCCTCCTTCTGATCTCAATCTGCTGAGATGGCCCTTAGTTTTTCTCCACTCCCCAATGTACCGGAAGGACCCCTTCCCTCCATGTATCCCCTGTGCCACCCGTTGCTCTTTACTAGACTTTGCCCCCCTCACCATCCGGGTGACTTTTCTAGATGCAAGATGGTACATTTCCTTTTCCCCATCCCCTCTTGTTGTTTTATATTTTTTGTAGGCCGCCTTCTTTTCTCTGACCGCTACCTGAACCTCACTGGACCACCAGCATGGTTTATATGACCTTGCTCCCTTAAGTTTCACCTTAGAGCAGGTCCTGACTGCCTCATGAAGTCCCCGTTTTATGACCTCCCATCTCTTTTCCACATTTGTCATTGATGTAATCCCCTTCAAGCGATCCTTGAGAATATTTCCCATGCCTACAAAGTCTGCCCCCCTGAAGTCCACTGCCAGTGTCCTAGATCTCTCCCCCCATGCTTATTTGAAACCAGGCAGTATTGTGGTCGCTCCCAGTCAGGGGATCCCCTACAACCAGGTCCCTTACCAGATCCCTATCTGCCAGAACCACGTCCAGGACATGCCCCTTCCTTGTGGGCTCCATCACATACTGTGTTAAAAACACATCCTGGAAGCCGTCAAGCAGCCTCTGCTCCTTGGCCACCTTAGAGGACATGGTTCTTCAGTTTGTACCTGGCATATTAAGGTCCCCCATCAACACCACTGCTTCCCCTTTTGGTCCACACTGGGCAATGATGTTGTCCAGCAAACCATCCTCCAGAACATCACCCATCCCGGGGGGGCCTATATACTACACCCAGATTGATCTTACCTCCTGCTGGTCTTCGTAAGGTGACCCATAAGGCCTCCGCGTTTCCCTCTGCCTCTTCTACCCTAGCAATTTATATGTCATCTCTAATGAACATAGCCACTCCACCCCCTCTGCCCTCCTTTCTATCCTTCCTAAGCATAGTGTACCCCTGCATGTTTAGGTCCCAGTCATGTTTTTTGTTGTCCCACGTTTCCGTGACCGCTGCCATATCCAACCCCCCGTCAAACAGCATGGCCTGGAACTCTGGCAACTTGTTTCCCAAGCTCCTGGCATTTACTAACACCACCCCACACCCCTTATCCCTGATCCCCTTTGTTGAACCCCACCCAGGTTCCTTATACTTCCATCCTCCCTCTGCTCTTCCTGAAACCTCCTCCCCCAGTCTGTTTCCCCTTCCCCACCTTGGGTTTGAAGGCTACTCCCCTCATCTGGAGGAGAGGGCTTCTGGTCAGCCCTTCCCTTATCCCTCCCCCCTCACAAGTTTAAACCCCACCTTTCTTGAATATAGCCAGCCACCCCCTGTTTAAGGGCTTCCTTCCCTAACGAGACAAGATGAAGCCTGTCCTTGGCATAAAATCCCTTATCCTCCCAAACTCCTTTCCAGTTCCTTAACACCCCCAACCCACTCTCTTCACCCCACTTCCTGAGCCAGTCATTAACCTCTATGATCTTCATTTTTTTCTCTACTGAGGCCTTTGGTACTGGCAATATCTCTGAAAAGGAAATGTTGCATCCATTATCCTGACAGACTCTGGCAAGTTCTTGGAACCTTGCTTGGATTTCCAAAACGCTATTTCCCTTTAGATCGTTAGTTCCCAAATGCACCAGGAAATCCGTTTTCCCTCCATTATCCCTAACCAGTTCGTACACCATGAACTTTGCTCTGTGCACTATCAGTCCAGAGATACTCGCTACCTTCACCTGGCTATGGCATCCACCCCCCATCCCTCCCACTGCATACCCCTAATCATCGAGTCTCTCAATAACAGAACCTTAACACTGCCATCATCCTTATGGTTACCTCCACTATGTGCTCTCAACCCCCCATCCCCCCCTTTATTCATGATCTCAATTCCATGGGAGTCTTCCTGCCTTATTAGAGACCCCTTTGTCACTCTCCCCTTTCTGCCTCCCTTGTTATTTTGCCCACTTAACTCAGACCCCCCCGAATAGGTGTCCCCTTTAACCCTCTTTTATCTGAACCATTTATCCTGTCCCTGATGGTTTCCCTTCCCCACACACCGCCATCCTCCCCCCTTGTAATAGTGCCCCTACCTCCAGAGGCCCTCTTCGGGTCCCCATTACCTAGGACCCCATCCTTGGTACAGACCCCCCTGCTGAAGGGGAACCCTCCCCTGCCTTCTTGTCTCCCAGTTTCTCTCCAGTCATGGTCTTCTCCCTCATGTTTGCAATATGTTGCATCTCCCCTATCTGCTTAGCATTTATGTTTCCCCTTCTCCTTCTGGGACTATTTCTATCCTTTCCATTGCTGGTCTGTGATGCCAAATAGGTATCTGACTCCCTCCCCCGGCCTCTGTATCAGTTTCCCCATTTCCACCAACCCCTTCCTCCCTCTCTAGGTTGCTTAGTAGCTAAAATTTATTGTAACACTCTATGCCAGCCTCCATCAAGTAACCTGAGTTTTCCCCGACTGCCCCTCTAAACTGCCCCTCTTCCTCCTCCTCTTGCCCTGTTCTCCTTAGCAGCTCCCTTCCCACAGTCTGCTCTTTTAGGATCCCCCACAACAGCCACTCCCTTCTCACTGTCTACTCTTCTAAGCTTCCCCACAACAGTCCCTCCTGACTCTTCCCCCTCCACTCTTTTTATATTCGGAATGTTTACCACGTACGTTTTCCCCTTAGCATCAACATCCCTATCTAAGGGTCCTCTGTCCCTAATATCCCCCCTCCTGCTTGCTGTAACATAATGTCCTGTAATTTCTGAGCATTGCCCCAGCCTCCCCTCAGCCCCACCCTTCTGCCGCCCATATCCACTCCCCTTATCCTTGGATACCCCCCCAACTCTCCCAGCTTACTCCTTAGCCAATATACTTCACTCTTGATGCAAGATAGCTGTCTACAGAGTGGGCAGCCTCCTTCTCTCCAGGCCCAATTTAGAATTATTGCCATCCCACAGCCTGTGCAGCCTACAACCCTTCCGAAGATGCCTGCCATGGTGGAATGTGGCCACACTGTTTCTCCCTCTTTGTTCATAATGGCACACACCCCTTTTCTCAGTCCCTTCCCTTGGAATACAGTCTCTCCCTCTCTCTCTCTCTGTATACTGACTGCAGTTATTTACGAACCCAATTTCAACCCCACCAATAAAGTTCCCAAGTCTCACAAACACATACAGTACAGTGTGTGTCCAGTCCCACTAACAGTGTGTGTATGCAGACATCAAGTACCGTATGATGTCACAGGCCCACCAGTTCCTGTTGCTTCAAATTTCAGTCACAGACAGAAATGCACAGCCCTCCAATCCCAACCCCCAGTGACTTTTGCAAACATCACATTTAAATTTCACTCTAATTATCACTGCCAAACAAGTGTTCCCACACCCAGCACACAAGCCCCAATAGTTACAATATCACAGCCTAAGTAACAGTTCTAACTCAAAGTAGTAATTTTTAACACACAGAACGAATTTCAAGTACAAAACTATTCAAATATTTCAGTTAAAACAGAAAATAAAACCAAACCTCTTTCCTGAACAACCTCCTACATTTTTCTTTTGGTGAGGATTCCTAACAAAGTCATTAATTTTTGTCTTCCACGGCAACAAAAATGAATATGAAAAAAAATTGTAAGTATATTGCTTCAAAACAATTTTAACATTATGAAACTAAATTACATACAGTTAAGTTTCTTGGATAAAGCAAAAAGTTGTTTTCTAACCAGTCAGTGCTGTCATTCAATTAAATCCTCAGTAAAGAGCTACTGACACTTCTGGAACGGTTTACAATATTACTTGTATTCAGATTAACTTCTACAGTATTTTGTTACACATTAACTATATTTTTCTTCCCCTTATTCTGTAGTACCAAGGAATTAATCTGTTCTTGCTTCTTGAAAGTCATAATTCTTTACTTGTGACATCAAAGAAAACTGCAGATTGTTATGTCAAAGGCAGATGGTTATGGCTTTGTGTGTTCAAAAACAGCAAGAACAGATGGGTTCTAAAAAGCAAACATCTTGACTTCTAACAAATGTCCTTGATTATAAAGAGTGAGTACATGAGAAGAACAGTTTACAATACATATGGGACCTAAGATGAACTGTGATTAAAAATTAGTTTTTCAAATTTGTTACAGAGAACTCAGGGGCTCTCAAAAGGTTTCTTCTGTTGCTGGGGAATGGAAACAAAAAGCAATATTTATCAGACTTTGCTTCTTACTTCAGCAGCATTTCCCTGACCCTACTAAAAAGCACTGTGGTGTAAAACGGTTTGGACACCATGGGATTTTAGTAATACATTTTTTCTGTACAACAGTCTACCATAAAAGATTTTTGATAGTATTTATAATGTGGTGGGACTCAATGAAATGAGTTCATGGTACATGAACTGATAAAGTTAGAGAAATAAAATTCAGCATATCAGTTGGCAAAACATAGTATTTTAAACTCTCTAAAACACAAGCCTGAGCCTGAGATTTTGGTTAAAAATATTCAATAGTTTTATACTATATTCTGTACACCACACTGATAATGAGAATCACATACATAACTGCATTGTGAGGCATCAATTGTTTAACATAGAGCCTAGCCGAGATGAGGAACCTAGGAAAACTTGAAAGAATCAATGGGTTGGCTGCATTATGGATGTCAGTTCCAGAGTCTAGGCAAATATGTGGTGGGGTGTTCCTCTGGGGTTTCACCCCTAATGTCCACCCCTTTCCCTAAGCAAACAAGGGCAGTTGTGATCTGTTTTCTTTATGCAGGGCAATAAAGCTTGCCATTAAAAGGCAAGCCAATTTGTCCCATGGCCCAGCCAGAAAGAGTGGCAGAGGGGGGGGGAAGGGGGGGAGGGGTTAGTGAGATCACAGAAGGGCGGGAGATAGGCTATGACAGGGGACAGGGTCTCGCTGGCCATTGGCCAAGGGGCAGTGCCACTAGGGGTCCTGACAAGGGACCTTAGGTACTATTTAAGGGCTAGCAGCCTTAAGCAAGCCCTCTTTCTTGCTGAAAAAATTCAGCACATCACTGGCACTGAGAGGTAAGGCACTGCAGGGGAAGCCTGGGCCTTTTGGGCGACAAGGAACCCCTGGATTAAATTATTTTGATCATACTATTCCTGAGGGTAGGGGATAGTATGAAATGTTATGATTGAAGGGCTAAGGTAGGATGTAATTTTGCTGTGGGAAGTATGGGCCAAGAAATTTATCAGGTTTGGCCACCTGCAACAGGATGTTTTGTTGGATACATGGTTGCAATCAAAAAAAAAAAGAAGAAGAGGAGAGAAGAAGAGGGATGAGAGCAGCAAGCATAGCCTTGTGGCTAGGGCACAGGACTGCAAGCCTAGAGATCAGGGTTTCAAGGCAATTCCTCCTAATTTCCAATATAGAGGTGAAGTAGCTCTCCAGACTACCATTAGTAGCACTATTTCAGTTGGGCATCAGCCAAAGAACATGGCCAGGTGGGTTTTCAGAGCAGAGCTGTTTATCTGGTTGGCGGATGCATCAATACAGGCTGGAATGAACATATGTATGTATATGTATAACTCATACAAGAAAGCTGCAAAGGGGGAAGGGGATTTGGGGACACAGTATCATGGTACGGGGGGACAGATGCCCCCCCCATTACCAGCAGGTTGGTAAACTGTTCTTGATTTAGATCAATGAGGTTCTTCCATGGGGCATTGTGATGAGTCAGGGAGGACAGGTTTAAGGGGAACAGGGTGGTGGGCCAGGCCACCACTGGTCGGCTGACTGGGGGGGCTGGGGGTGGGCCACAGGTAGCCAGCTTCTGGGACACAGGTGGCCAGGGGCCAAATAAGGCAAAGAGTGAGGGGTTGGTCAGCAACCTGGTACCCCATATGGCATTGGCTTTAGGGTAGTTGGGGGGCCCCAGAGAGTACACAGGGCTAAGAGGCCTGGCTGAAGTGGGGGGCTGTGAGGTTGTGGGTGGTAGCCCACTTGGGATACACAGTGGGGCTGGATGCCCCCCGCCTGAGTTCTCATTCAACGGTGGCATCCAGGGGTGGCACCCTGAGCAGAGCCAGGTCGGGGACACCTGCAGGTGGAAGAGCCAGCGGACGGGGGGCAGTGGGGGGCAGCGACATACAGGGGGCAGTAGAACTTTCCAGTTGGGGGGAACAGAGGCCACTCTGGTCATGAAAGAGGCCAGGTGGTGGGGGCAGCATGCCCTGTTATGGCCTGTTGGCCGCCACTCCAGGTAAGGTCCTGGAATGGTGGAAAACCACTGGTTGCCTGCATGGTCTATGAAGGTACAGTGTCAACATAGGGAGGTTGGAGGCAGTGGATCAGGGCGGGGGCAGTCTTGGTGGCTTCCCGTTTCAGGACAAAGGACTGTTGCACACATGGGAGGCTAAGATGGGAAGGGGCTCGCTGGGGGAAGAGTTTGGTGGCTGGGGGCAGGAGGAACTAGAGGGGAGGGCTGCTTGTGGTGAAGGGGTGGAAAGGCGCTCCAAAGGGGAGCCCCATGCCAGCTAGCCAGAATTGTACACCCCCCGAGCCTGCATCAGCCTCAAGGAACTGAACACAGGAGAGGGACAGGGCAAGAGGTTGTAAAAGAGGGTGGCCTGGGGTATGTGGCAGGCCTTATTGGGGATGTGGGTTGGAAATGTGGCAGGGTACTTTCAGCTGATGGGCATAACCAGGGGTAATGGTTTTGTAGCTATGGCTGCAGTTGTGGGATGAGCAAGGAGTGGGGAGGTTGAGGATGCCCAGCCATAGGTGTTAGGGTTGCCGGGGCACAAGGATCCAATAAGAAATGGGTGGATGTCTTACGTTAAGCAGTAGGAGGAACAATGGACTGGTCTGAGGTCTGGGAGGTGCTCCCAGGAGGGCAGCATGCCGGATGGCTGGATGGGATGGCTTACATGTCTTTGGGTAAGCGGAGGCTGGTCAGTGCTAGACAGTTTTTGCACTGCGGAGTTTCAGTGCAGGTCTACAGGGACATGGACAGTTAGCGCCCATAGGTTCGGGCATGTGTCGGCTCCAATTTTAGAGCACGTAAGTCAAGTTGGTATGGGGGGGCAACAAAAAGGGGTGGCAGGATCTAAAGGAGTCCCTGCAGGCAGAAAGGGGGGCAGAGATGGTAGGTGACTGGGAACCCCCCCCACCATGGAGGAAAGACGGGAGACCGGAATGGGTGGCTTTTGGGTGGGCATGTTTTATCCGTTACCCAGGGATACATGGCCAGGCCCAAGAGTCTGAGTACAAGGTACAAGTATAGGCTGGGAGGGGAGTTGCTAGCAGTCACAAAGGAAGAAAGAGACTTGGGCATCATCATCACTGATGACCTGAAATCATTCAAGCAGACCTCTAAAGCAGTAGGTAAGGCTATGGGGGTGTTAGGGTGTATTAGTAGGGGTATCACAAGTCATAAGAGGAAGGTAATAATCCCTCTTTACAAGACACTGGTTAGGCCCCATCTGGAGTACTGCATGCAGTATTGGAGGCCACACCTTCACGGGACATTAACAAATTGAGGCAGTCCAGAGAAGGGCAACCAAAATGGTGCAGGGACTGCATCAGAAGACATATGAGGACAGATTAACAGAGCTCAATATGTATACCCTTGAGCAAAGGAGGAAGAGAGGTGATATGATTGAGGCATTCAAACACCTTAAGGGCATTAACAAGGTGACGAGTCTAACATGTTTAAATATAAGAAAATAGCAGGACAAGAGGACACAGCATGAGATTAGAGGGGCCGATTAAGAGAATGTGAGGAAATTCTTTTCACAGAAAGAGTGGTGGATGCATGGAATGGCTTACAAGTAGTGGTGGCTATGAATACAGTGCAGGGCTTCAAACAGGCATGGGATAGGCATAAGGGAGCAATACAAATGACTATGAATAGATAGGCCACTGACAGAGCAAATGCCAATGGCACATTTATAAGGTAGAAAAAGAAATGGGCAGACTGGATGGGCCTTACGGTCCTTATCTGCCGTCAACTTCTATGTTTCTATGTTTCTATGTTAGGGGCAAACAAGGTGGAAGATGGTTGTAGTGGGTGGCAGCACAGGGGCATCAGAATGTGTGGGGGAATAAGGGGTTCAGGAACATGGGCATCTTAGGTTGGACCAGCTTGAGCCATGGAGTGCGAAGGAACTACCATTAGCAGGAAAAGAGCTCCATTAAAGGAGTGCCGGGGGCCTGGCGGGTGGGCACCCTGTCGGGAGGGGGCACAACTGGGTACAGGGGGGATCTGCATCAAGCTCGCAGCAGGCTTTGAGCCATTCCAGAATTAGTTTCAGTGTGGATAACTTCTGCGGAGATTGATCAGGCATATGCATAGGCTACCTCAACGATCCAGAACCAGAATCAGTGAAATTGGTATCACGACAGGGAAGGAAACAGGTATTCCTGAGATTAAATACAGTCATAATGTCATGTAATTGCTAGTCACAGTTCAAAGGGTGGGCAGCTGCACAGACTTGGGGCTGGGCATGGTGGCCTGTGGTGCACTCAGCATAAGGGTAGGGCTGTTGGGGCAGCCGGATCTGGGCCTCCAGTTGGGGCTGGGGGCAGGCACAGGGGATGGGCTGCAGTTGTGGGGGAGGTGGCCCAGCAGCAGGGCATCAAGGGTATGCGTGTGCAGGAGGCAGGTGAGGTCTACCTTGCTGAAGCGGCCTAAAGGGGAGGTGGGTCTTATCAACAGGTGACAGAGGCCAACAGAGATGGGGCAGGGCCCCCAAATAAGTGGCAGTCCATTCTCAGCTAGGAATACAGATGAATCAGAAGGAGGCAGCAGATGAGTTGTCAGGCCTTTCCATGGATCAGCTTCTGGTCTTTGGCTTCATGAGCAGCCATCTATGGGGCTTTGGCACTGGACGGGAGGGGGGGGCAAGATGAAAGGAGTAGGAAGGCAGTAGCAGAACCTGGTGTCACCAGCAAGTAGGCATGGGAAGGAGTTGTGGGGGTCTGCCGGGCAGGAGGACCTCGGGCAGCAGGTTGTAGTGAGGCGAGCATGCCAGCAACAGGGTACAAGGTAAGGTAGTGCAAGGCTTGATCAGGAAAAAGGGGTAGGACCAACCCCACATGGGGCATTCATACCTAGCAAGACTAAACAAGGTGATACTGTTGCAGGACGGGCCAAACCCAGTCCAGGGCAGGACAACATTTCAGTGATGTCTGCAGAAAGGTGGCGGGGAGGACAGCAAGGGCTGGAGGCAAGGCCATGGCCTGACGCTGGGCAGCACACAAGGGCTAGGAGCCAGGGCTGACTGCAGAGGAGAGGGAAAGGGGTTTTGGTTGGGATCCCCACTGGAAGAGGGTCAGGGACACATAAATGGTGTGGATAAGGGGAAGGGACTCACGTGGTGCAGGTGATGAGTCAGGCCTCACAAGTTAAGTTGGGGTGTTGATCCCAGGTGGGAGCGCATATTTGCAATGCAGCTGAAGCAGGGGAACAGAGGTGAATTTGGTGTTGGTGCCCATCTGAGGGGTGGCAGACAAGAAACGGCATTCAGGCCTGAGGGGGCACCTCAGGCAGGCTGGAAGTTGGAGGGGCAGATAGGATACTTTTGTTGGAGGAATGTACGGTCAATGGGGCCTGGTTGTGGACTGCATTATTGTCCACCTTGGGGGGCAAATGACCTGTGGGGGTCCCGTGGGGTCCCTGTTGAGGGACATTGGTATGGGACCTGGAGAAGAAAATGCTCTGGGGGCTGCAGGGAGTGATCAGCTGGATGAGATCACCCAAAGCAGGATGGCAAGGAGCAAAAAGGGGTAAAAGTGAGAGAAGTGGCAAGGGAGCACCAAAAATTGGGAGGTAGTTACAGGGGCCTATCCTTTCAGCCCTTCGGGGACCTGGGGGAGGAGGTGAATAGGAAAGGCCCTGAGACCCTAGCCCACAAGGGGAGCCCCAGCATCCATCGCAAGCTGGAGATGGGTCAGTGGAAAAAGGGTGGTACCAGGGGAAGGGGCAGGAAAAGGGGAGGGTAGGCACCATGGGCTGGGGACAAAGGAACACAAGCTTGGGAGTAAAGGGGAAGGGGAAGGAGATAGAGCTAGGGGTCGGATGCTATGTCCGCACCAAGCGGGGAAGAAGTCCGGGTAAGGATGGTACCCAGTTACAGTGAAAGAAGGGGAGCCAGATCACAGGGTCCAGACCCTAAAGAGCAATCTGGATCACAGTGTCCAGACCAAGAAGAGCAATACTGAAGGAGAAGGACCAGGAGGGGGAAGAGGAACAGAATGGAAGACGTGTGTGTGGACTGTTGTGTCCATAATGAAGAAAATAGACTGATATGGCTGATTAAATGCTGCATATTGTGATTACAGAATTATTTTAATGTAATGTTATAAAGTGTGCCTTTAAAAATAAATGATGCCAGCGAGCACCCAAAGGTCAGTAGTTGTGGAAGTGAATTATTTCTGGGGGGGATCAGGGACAATGTGAGCCCTGCATGATGAAAGCTATGGCTGATTGTGTTGGCAGCATGTGGTGAGCCATACAGTACATCTCTGCCTCCAAAGAGTATCACTATGAGGCACTGGCTTGGAGTTGTATCTTGTGCTTCAGACAGGAAGTAATAGGCTGAGATGGAAGGGGTGGGCATTAAGGTCGACAACCCTGAGGAACACCCCAACACTGATGCGCCAAGATTCAGGAGACCCAAAACTGATGTTTTTCATTTCCCTACTGTGCTTTGTGTTCTTCAACACTAATGCCTACATTAACATAGCTTTTTGCATTGAATATGATATAATCATGCTTCACAGTCAGGGTTGGGCATAGATCTTAATGTTAGACCCCAATCTTTGCATCTTAAAACTTTGGCGGTGTTTGACAAAACTGCCTAAAATTTGGCATGTGCTGCCTGGAAGGCAAGTTCTTGAGACATGATAAGTTTTGTGATAGGCACTTACCTGGATTCTGAGATCTGGATGCATCACCGATACAGAAAAAGCATTACATCTGGCCCTTTTTTTGCCATTAGTTGCTCTCACCTACAGCCTAGACAGTATGGAATTTGTCTCAGAAACATTCACGGCTGAAGGGGTTTGTGCCAAGGGTGTGCTATTCGAAGGTTTTGTAAAAAAAAATATTAATTGGTTCTGAAATGATAAGACTTTGAAATCTGGCTTCTGAAAACCCTCTGATAAGACACCATATTTTGCTTTTTCCTGTAATTTTACATCTGCAAAATTAGTATTTTTCATGTAGCAAGGAAAACATTTTAACAAAAATGAATTTGAAAATACCTTAAACTGTTATTTTAAAAACAAACAAACAAACAAACACATTTATCTTGCTAAACGGGACCCATTAAGCAAGATTCTGTTATTTGTTTTTCCAAAAATGAGTCAGAAATACCTTTTTGGGACTTTAGCTGTGAGTTTACGGAAATGGCCTATTTATGTGTGATGAACCATGAATTTTAGTGTCACACATTTAATTGTGACACTATAGGACAACACTAAAATTTGTGCCACTAAAATTTTAGTGTCACTTTTTAGTATTACACTTAAATGTGCAATGTGCAACATAAAAAATTCCATTTTTGTATCTTACATACTTTTAATCATAACCTGCCTGTTTTACAATATTTTAGTCCAAAATGTTGAATATTCTGTTTACATGACACTACTTTTGTGAAACCACATTTCTGGTGGGTTTAACACATTCTAGCAACCATGTTCATAATTTAGGCCCCAAATCATTTTTGTGTTGTAAACTAAAGTGCAGCACTATAACTTGCAGCACCAAACTTTTCCTTGCTTGCCAAAAATTGAATTCTTATATCACACTTAAATGCACAATCCAAGAATTCCATTTTTGGTGTGCACCAAAAATTCTTATGCCAGACTTACATGTGCAGTACAGGAATTCCATTTTTCTGTCTCACATACTTTTACTCATATCCTGGCCATTTTATAGTATTTTTATTTTGAGCATACAGTTTACAGTACCCTACCTCATACAAAAGGATGGTGGGATATTTCAAGTACAGGTCAAAAGGTGATTTTGTAGTCACTCTGCAAAACCACCTTTCTGGTGGAATTTAACTCTATCTAGCAACCAAGTTCATGATATGGGGTCAAAATGTCAAATGGAAAGTTATGAAAGCTGGCCCAATCACTTGGAGGGTTGAGGGATTGAACACCTTACCTTCTTCCATGCCAGTGAGCCATGCTCAGGAATAAGTATGGGTTGCTTAGGGTTGGTGGGGTGAGAGAGGTTCAACCATCCCAGGTACTGCTCTCCTCTCCTGAGGAGGGGTGGCTAGCCATGTCAGCCTCTGACTGCCACTGTGTGGAGGCTTGGTGGTAGTACAGTTTGTGAGTGGCTCAATAGGCAGAATCACAGCTGTCTAGGATGTGTACACCTCTATGCACATATACTAAGGCATTGCCATGGCAGGGTTCAAGGGAAGAAGAAAGAAAAGTGTGAGGATGAGCTTAATGAAGCCTTGCACATTCTCCTGTGGCTCATGCTGCTGCTCAACTCTGGAGGAGAAATGGATGTGTTGAGTGGGGGGACATTCCTCCCCCTCCTGGCATCACCACAGGGGGTAAATCCATGGAGGAACTGATCCCTTAGTTGAGAGAGGTGAGCACTGGTTGTGTGGGGTGGGGACAGGGCTGAAAGAGCTTGCCTGCTCTTCCAGGAGGAAAAATCCTCTACAGAAAAAAGTTATGAAGAAATGTGTACAGTGCCATGCTTATGCACAGCAGGTAGTGCATTGTGATTTTGTGCTGGTGAGTTGAGTTTGGGGGTGAGCTCAGTATCCCAGCTGGATGTTTTGAGGGTGGGGCTACAGCGCTGCTGTGTGGCACCACCACCCCACCTGGGTAAGGATAGTGCAGTGTTGGCCACATGGAAAGGTAACCATATAGTGACAAGAAGTCTTGTCTTGGCATAGAGCCCAGATGGTTCTGCACCTCTGTTCCTGTAGCTGCATGGAAGCCCAAATCCCAAAGGACCCTACACTTCCAAAGCCAGATGGACTCTCGGCCTTGTGTGTCTACATCTGTAGCCACATGGATGCACAAGGCCCAAAGAGTCCTGTACATCTGCAACACCCGTAGACAGCCTTATGAATTCTTTACATATGTAGCCACACTTCTGCAAGCAGACGGACACACTCTTTCCTTAGCACAGGGCCCAGAGGGCCCTGTGCATCTGCATCAGTTCATGCATGTCTTGAAGGGACTTGCCTGAATGAGGATATGATTCCACTGACTCAAAAGGAAAGGAAGTTCATTGCAAAAAGTTGCATTAATGCATCAGTTGGGGTTCAACTTAACACCGCAAAAGTCGGAAAATGTGGCATTAGAGTTTCCAACCCTATGTCCCCATGGCCCAAGCAGCAAAAGGACAAGACCACATTAGCAACCACAGACAGTCATCGAAAGGTAACACAAACAACATACAGCCATTTCCAGATTACATAAATGCAGCATCACTGATGTGCTACCTTCATGTCATAATTAAATATACAATATACAAGACATAACTTATCAATATCCATAACAAATGATGAAAATGGAAAAAAAAATCTGTTCCACCCTGTGATACAAATTCTTACTTGTCTAACTTATTCATAGGAATAGATATAAATAGAATAAATTAACATGCATTATTGTGGCATGGTAGAACCACTATAGTTAGGGTTGAGCAGGGGGTTTCTATGTTAAACCTCAGATTTGCACTTTAATAGCTTCACACCTGTTCAACGTATTTGAATGATTTATGTATGCACAGTCTAAGGGTGTAGGTCTCTTGACCTGCCAAGTTTCATTCCAGTTGGAATGTGCAGATTCTGAGATGCGGATAGCAAAAAAAGTGAAAAGAAAAAAAGGGTTTTGGTCCTTCCCAGAGGCCTTGATGCGGAGTGGGGGATCGGTGTCCAGTCTCCCCCCCCGACCGAAGAAATCCCGGGGTGACAAGAATGGGATCACTGTGTTCCATTCAGCCCCTCCTGATGCCCTGGTTTACAAAGGGGTCAGGGGTCGGAGACCCTGTGGGCGAGGGGGGGCCAATCGGGGGGGCAGTCTCAGTGGCTGCTGGCAGGGATTGGATGGCTGGGGACCATGGGCAGAGTGGTGGCAAGGGGCATAAGGAGCCACAGACAAGCTGCAGTCTCTTTTCCTTTTCACCCTCCAAGGCAGGAACACACGCGCAGGTGGAGTAGAAAATGGCCGGAGCCATGCGGCGTGCGGGAGTCAGGCCTAGCAGCGCAACAGTTGGGCAAGCAAGAGGGGGACCAGGTGGAACAGAAAGCAGCTCAGGAGTGGAAGACAGAGCAGGGAAGTAAAGCATAAATAAATAAATTAACTAAATAAATAAATAAAGGAAATCCTTACTGGGGAGGAGTCAGGTGGAACCTAAAGAGACGTGGTAGCAGGCTGTGGAGGAGGCTCCTCTGGGGGTTTTGTGTTTCGGGAGTACAGGGCTGGGGATAATTAAAAAATAAAGGGTTACAAGAAAGTTATTAAAAGAGTGGGGAGTGAGGGGGTGGTGCTTGCAGGGAGGACCACACATTGGGAGTATTGCAAATTTAGTTGGGCCAGATGCAGGGGAGCCTCAAGGTAGAGAAAGGCCCCGGGGTGGCATCCAGTATAGTGCCTGGGGGAAAAGAAGAAAAAAAAAAGTTGAGTGGTTAAGCAGGCCTAGGAACAGAATTAGCCTAGTTGGATTTGGAAGACAGAGGAGTTGAAGGATAGTGCCAGTTAGGCTATATACATAAATAAAAAAAAGCCAGGAAAGACAATGACAGGGAGGAGGAGCAGACCAAGCTGAAGCCACGTGGCACTACTAGCCCAGCTGGAGTGGATGGCAGAAAGAAGGGAACAGCATGGCCGAGGCATGCTTGGATACACCAGCAGACCATCGGAGAGGTCAGGCAGATAGGAGACCATGTCTGAGGACGGAGCCAAAAGGTAAGAGAAATACATCACATCAAGGGATTTGGGCTCAGTTGTGGGAATTGGCAGGACATCCCCTGATCCCCACTGGGGGAGACAGTAGCACTGAGGGGGGGTAGACACCATAGGGTCCCCAGGGGTAACCCCAAGGGGACTCTGCCAGGGAAAAAAACAAATGTGGTAGGGCAGTGCAAGATGGGGAGACCTCATGGGGGTCAGACTCCTATAAGAACAGACAGTGAGATGGACATCTCCCCCTCATGGGACCCAGTAGGCCATGGTGCCCTAGGAGCCCATTGCATAAGAAACCTAGTGGATGGTATGACACATCCTCAGAAGAGGAATACAGAGATCCTCATGGACAAGACAAAGGGGAGAGGCCAAGAGACTGGTTGGCACCCCGCCAACCCTGGCTGGGTCCTTCCAGGCCTCATGGGGACTGGCCACAGCCAGGGACCCCTTTGCCGAAGAGGCCCAAAATGGGGTACGAGACATCTTCGGATGAAGAACAGGATGCACCATGGGCACCGGGAAGGGGGAAAAAGCCCAGAGGTAAAGGTTCTCACCCAGCCCCCTCAAGGTTTGAAAGACGCTGGCTGCTGCCAGGGTCGAGTAGCGAATCAGAGAAGGAGCCCATTGGAGGGTGAGGCCAGTGGCCTAGGAGGCCAGTAGTGATTTCTGATTCGGAGGAAGAGGGGAGTACAGGGGGAACAGATCATGGAGAGAATAGGGTGGAGGAGGTATTGGAGGCATTGAAGAATCTGGTGACTATATTGGCAGGTTCAGGGAAAGGGGCAGCACAGGAGAGGGAGGGAAAAAGGGGCGGTGCCAAAACATCCATACTCCAGCGTGGAAGAGGTGGTAGGGGCACACTTATCAGACAGGAGAGAATTTGTGGATATTTTCACCCTATTGCATAGGGAAGGGGAGGAGGACAATAAAGAGGGGGAAAAGAAAGAAAAGAACAAAGAAAGAAAACTGCAGGTGGAAAAAAACTTTGAGAATTGATCGGCAGGGTACTTGATATACATGTATGTCTTGTGTCAGGGGAAGCCAGAGCTCAGCTGCTGCCTTCTTAGACATTGGGTGAGGGTCATGAGAGTGCATGTGGCCCCGAGGGGGGGGGGAATGTCCACTTGGCTCCATTATGATGAGGTTTTCCGGCTTCGATTACATAAGAACCTGGGATGGGAATGGGATCAAGTGGATATGCCTTTGTGGTGGACGTCATCACAGACAAGGCATACATTCAACAAATGGGTTGTGGCCTCCCTGTAAAAGAGGACCTGGGGGGAGGGAGTAAGGAACCAGGAGAAAGCCAAACAAGGGGGGTAATCAGTGTTGTTGCTTTAACAGGGGGACACACTCACAAGCAAAGTACAAGTTTACCCATGAGTGTCTGGCCTGTGGGAGGCCTCATCTATTCACACAGTACCACAGGGGAAAGCAGGGGGGGGGTTATTGGGACAAAAGGGATTTAATTAAAAAGGGTATCCTGGATTGGGTGGCAATACCGATAAGGGTAAGTGAGTTGAAGGGGTGGTTAGAGAGGTACCCCAGCAGGGTGGATGCACTTGAGTTATTAGAGGGCTTTATGGAGGGGTTTAGGATTATTTACACAGGGCCTCACCACAGCTCTGAAGCCCCCATTTTGAAATCAGCGAAGGAGAATATGTGGGTGGTAAGGGAAAAGATTAGGAAGGAGAGACTCCTGGGTTGGATTGCCGGTCCGTTTAGGGAACCGCCGTATGATGACTTCAGGGTTTCGCCAGCGGGGGTGATACCAAAAAGCACCCCAGGGGAATTTCAAATGATCACCCACTTGTCATTTCCAGAGGGAAGGTTGGTGAATGATTTCATAAATCTGGCACTGACCATCGTGCACTATGCGTCATTCGATAGGGTGGTGAGTGAGATGGCGAGGTTTAGTCAGGGAGCATGCATGGCAAAGGCAGATATCGAATCCACCTTCCGGTTGCTCCCAGTCTACCCAACAGACTACAGTCTGCTGGGGCTAAAGATGGATGGGGAATATTATGTAGACAAATGCATGCCAATGGGGTGTACTATTGCGTGTGCATATTTTGAGAAGTTCAATATGTTTTTACATTGGGTAGTGGAACAGATGACCTCGGGTAGGGGGATTGTCCATTACTTGGAAGAGTTTTTTGTCATTGGCCCCCAGGGCAGTGATATCTGTGAAATGATGCTGCAGGGATTGCAAGAGGTTTGCCAGATCTTTGGGGATCCCCTGGCTGAAGAAAAAAACGTAGGCCCGCCGTCGGTACTATCTTTTTTGGGGATCGAAATTGACTCAGAAAGAATGGAGTGCAGGTTGCCCAGGGACAAAGTAGAAGCACTGTGAAGGATGGTGGGGGACTCTAGGCATGCAGGGAAGATGACCCTGCGGCAGATGCAAAAGTTGTTGGGTCATTTGAATTTTGCATGTAGGACCACATCTATGAGCTGAGCATTTGTATGAAGGCTGTCTAAGGTAACCAGGGGGGTCCGCCGGCCCCACCACAGGATTAGGATTCCTCGATTGGTGAAAGAGGATTTGGTGGTCTGGGCCACTTTACTGGAGGACTTTAATGGGGTGACAGCATTGCCGGAGGAGGAGGAGATTCCAACATAGACCTGGAACTTTTCACAGATGCTTCCAGGGTCTAGGGTTTGTGGCATATTTGCACGGGGCATGGCTAGTGGGGATGTGGCTGGCATCATGGGAAAAACAGGGACTAACCAAGATTATCACGTACAATAATTCTTTCTAATAGTGGTGTTCTTGGTAGCGTGGGGAAGGAAATTTCAGGATAGGAAGGTGCTATTTAGATCAGACAACACAGGAGCGGTACATATAATAAGTTGACAGCGGGGTGCAGTCGAGCCGATAGGGGATCTGCTCTGGGTTTTTTGTGCTAAGGTGTTTATTGAACAATATACAGTTTATTGCCCAACCTGTGCCTGGGGAATGCAATGGTATAGCTGATGCTTTATCTCGTTTGCAGTGGGACTGGTTCAGGACCCTGGCACCTGAAGCAGACGACAGTCCAGAAGAGATCCCGCAGTTCTTGTGGAACCTGGAGATCTCAAAGACTGGGCTTTGATGTGCCAGTCATTGGCACCCAGCACCCAAAAAGCATATGCAAGAGGAGTTGAGGAGTTCATGAGGATTCAGGACTCCCATGGCTGGGATGAGTCCTGGCCTATACCAGACAGACAGCTGCACTGGTTAGTGGTGGCACTCAGAAAGGAGGGTAGTTCAGCAAGGGCTGAGCACCATCATCTGGCAGGATTAGGGTGGTTTAGCAGGGCATTGGGGATTAAGGGCTACACTCGGTCATTCAGGGTCAGGAAGCTGCCGGAGGGGTGGGACAGATCACAACCGAAAGTGCCAGATAAAAGAAGACCAGTGGGCCCCTGGTTGTTAGAACACTTGACGGGGATCTTGCCAATGATCTGTTCATTCTGACAGGAGGCACGGCTGTTCAGAGCAGCCTTTTTGCTGACCTATTGTGGGGAATTCAGAGTCTCAGAGGTCACAGTGGCCCATTGACAGGATCCCTCCAAGAAGGGCATGGAGATAAAGGATGTGGTGTTGTCGGGGAACGGGGTATTAATGTGGATCCGGAGGTCAAAAATTGATCAACGGGCATGGGGTACCTGGATGACACTGTGGGACTGAGGGGGTGGAGGTGGAATATTAGGAGGGAATTAGCATGGTATGAGGTGGGGACACAAAACGATGGGTGGGCATACTTCAGGCATAGGGATGGGACACCTAGGGGATGGTATGACACATCCTCAGAAGTTTCAATTTACGAGGATGTTTACGAGTGCTTTGCAGGCAGTGAGAGAAGAATTGGAAGAGTATGGTACCCATTCATTGTGAATAGGGGCAGCAACTGGGGCAGCAAGCAAGAGCATGAAACAATCAGAGATTAAGGGATTGGGAAGGTGGAAATTTCAGGCTTTCAAAAGATATATACAGCCGCACATGCTTTAACTTGTTTTTCATTTATTAAACAGATTGAAGGGGAACTAGGAGATGGGGTGGATATGTGGGCACTCATACGTACATTGGGTGGCTGTCCGGGAGCAATCCCGATCCAGGGGACCAGTTATGACCTTCAATGATATCCCCATTGAGGTGCAATGGATGGAACACAGGGGTATGTACTGGGATCAGCTGGTTCCCATGTTGTGGGAGGAGTGTCAGAAGGATACACAGCCAGATATCCTAGTCATCCACCTGGGAGGTAATGACTTGGGAGCAATGAAGTTCATAGCACTACTGAACACCTTGAAGGAAGACATAGCCACCATCCAGCGCTGCATGCCAGAGACTAGAATAATATGGTCACACATCGTTCAACGATGACACTGGTGAGGAGAGCCAAAGAGCAAGGGTCTGGATAGAACTCAGATGAAGGTTAATGGAGAGATGGGGACATTTATGGCCCAACTGCCAGGAGGCGTCATTAAGCACCAACCACATTACAGTGAGATCTCAGGAACTGTACCAAAAGGATGGAATACACCTGTCAGATGCAGGCATTGACTTATTTTGCAGGGATACTGAACTGATTTTGACCCCAATACTTAGAAGAATAGGTGAGGGGATACCTGGAGGAGAACATGATGGGGAGTTGGGGAGATAAGATAAGGGGAGATGACTTGCTGTGGGGGACCTGATGAGGATTAGGTTGGTGGCGGATAGGGAGTGTCTCCAAGTCTGACTAAGGGCGAGTTGGGTTAGCCCGGCTTGGAAGTGGGGGAAAGTGGGTCCTCCAGTGCCCAGCATGGAATGGGGGCTTCTCTTTTGGGTGATCTCAGGGGGAATCCAGCCTGCACCCAGAATGGACAGGCTGAGGTCACCTGATAATGCCCTTGGGTCATGCAGGGCCCATGGGGGGTCTCACCAAGTCGGGCTCCTGAGGGTGGGTTTCACATGTTGGAGGTCCATGATCTCTGGGATCAGATGAAGGGAAGAAGGCAGAGGGCCATGGCCAGCATGGGGGGCACTAGGCCTCTGACCGTGATGGTCTGATCCCCTTTAAGAGCCCAGCAGCCCAGAGCCTTGCCAAGGGGGGGGGCTGGCAGTGTGCAGGATTGATCCCCTCCCTTCACTGAGAGTAAGGGAGCGGGGGTGGGACATTAACTTTGGAGAGACTCCCTTCAGCGCACGTCTAGTCTGTTTAGGAATTGAACTGGATTTAATAAACATATGGCTGTCGCCATTCAAATCTGAAACTGGTGTGTTTATTGTCTCCAAGGAAAGATCGGGGGGGGATAGGTGAGAACTGGACAACCAATGATTCTTCCCCGAGGCCTCAATGGGGAGTGGGGAATTGGATTCTGGTCTCCCCACCAACCAAAGAAATCCCACGGCAACAAGAATGGGATTGCCGTGTACTGTTCGGACCCTCCTGATGCCCTGGTTAACAAAGGGGTTGGGGGTTGGAGACCCTGTGGGTGAGGGGGGCCAATGGGGGGGCAGTCTCAGTGGCCGCTGGTGGGAATTGGATGGCCAGGGACCATGGGCTGAGTGGTGGCAAGGGGCATAAGGAGCCACAGACAAGCTGCAGTCTCTTTTCCCTTCCACTCTCCGAGGCAGGAACCCACCCACCCACCACCCAAAATCTATAACGAGCTCGGCCTCCACTGAGGGAACTGCCAGAAGAGGTTGCAGAGGATTTTTCCCAATTTTCCTGCTAAACTGGTTGTTTTCCTGGGTTTTCGCCTCTGACAGACAGGTTCTTGGGTTTGGCCATGTAGTGGGGGGTTGCACTACAGTCACAGCCTCTGTAAGCAGATAGGGATTGTCTCCAAGGTTGATTAAGGGTGAATCAGGCTAGCCCGGCTTGGAAGTGGGGGAAAAGTGGGGCCTTCAGTGCCCAGCACGGAATGGGGGCTTCTCTTTCAGGTGATCTCAGGGGGAACCCAGCCTGAGCCCAGCATGGACAGGTCGAGGTCACTGAAGAATGCCCCTGGGTTGTGCCATGCCCACAGGGAGGCCCACTGCGTCGGGCCCCTGAGAGTGGATTTCCTATGGTGGAGGTCCGTGATCTCCGGGTTCAGACAAAGGGAAGAAGGCAGAGGGCCATGCCCAGCATGGAGGGCACTATGCCTCCGGCCCAGATGGTCTGACCCCCTTTAAGAGCCCAGCAGCCCACAGCCTTTTCGAGGGGGACTGGCAGTGGGGGGATTGAGCCCCTCCCTTCACTGAAAGGAAGGGAGCGGGAGTTGGGACATTAACCTTGGAGAGACTCCCTTCAGTGCAAGTCTAATCTGTTTAGGAATTGAACTAGATTTAATAAACATATGGCTGTAGCCATTCAAATCCCAAACTGATGTGTTTATTGTCTCAAAGGGAAGATCGAGGGAGGAGGGGAGGAATAGGTGAGAACTGGACAACCGATTTGTTTTGCATTTTTTGTCATCACCTAGACCCAGATGGTTTGGAATTCTGGTCTGAAATTTTCAGTGTACAAATGGCTTGGGCCACAGTGGTGCCTTTCACTGGTTTAGTGAAAAAGAATGAAACCATTCCAAAGTTATTAAATTTTAATTTGGTTCTGAAAATGCTCAGTATGCTCTTTTGGATAGCTATTTGGAACGAAAAAAGAATTGGTCCATATGACAAAGGATCCTTTTTCATATGGGGGTAATCCTTTTTTAAAAGGAAAGTTCCTTTTTCATATGGTCGCCATCTTGTTCCCATTTTTTTCCCAAAACATGTTTTCAAAACCCACAAAAATGACATCCTGCACATATACCAAGACATGTATCTTGCTCATCGGGACCCCGTTGGGTGGATTCTCCACTTAGTTCTTGGAAAAATTACCCTGCAATGTCTGATTTTTTACATTTTAGAATCCTTTTTCATTACTCGATTTTTTTTTGTATGTCCATAAAAAAATTGAATTTGGCCACATGAAGAAAGGATCCCTTTATACGAAAAAAGAATTTGGACTTAGTCCCCACCCCGATTCTTTTTCATATGAAGGCATCCTTTTGAATGAATAAAACATATGAAAAGAATCCAATTTTTTTTGTATCAGGGATCCTTTTTCATATGTTTTTTTACTTTTATACGAAAAAGGATGCCCTCATATGAAGGAATCCTTTTTCATATGCTTTTTGTAATATCTATGTTGGTCCAATAAAAGGTATCAAACTATTTGCTTCTGGATCTGTTCTTACAAAGACCAGTATGGCAACTAATCTATTTCTGTATGTTTTTCATATGAAGCAATCCTTTTCCATGTGCTTTTTTTGCTCATACGAAAAAGGATGCCCTCATATGGAAAAATATAATGGTATCCTTTTTTGTATGGATTCTTTGTTCACACAAAAAAGGATGCCTTCATATGAAAAAAAATTTTGGACTTAGATTTTTAGCTGATTCTTTTTTTGTATGAAGGCATCATTTTCCGTATGGGTCTTCATTTGATACTAAAAAGGATCCCTTCCTATGAAAAAAGATTTTGAATTTAGTTTTTTAAAACATTTCAACTTCAATAAGCTACAAATCCACCAATATTTTGAGTTAAGGGACAATCTATATATCAAAGCAAATATAGAAATATAGAAATGTAGAATCTGATGGCAGATAAGGACCTCTTGGCCCACCTAGTCTGCCCATTTCCCTACCTAATGGATAAGCTGCAGATCCCAGTTAACCAACAGCCTACTGCCTTCTACCCCCCACTAGAATTTCCTTAAGCCTGTCCCATGCATTCTTAGAAACATAGAAACATAGAACATAGACTTTGACGGCAGATAAGGACCGCTAGGCCCATCTAGTCTGCCCATTTCCCTACCTACAGGATAGGCCGCAGATCCTATTTAACCAACAGCCTATATCTTCCTGCCCCCCACAAGAATTGCCTTATGTCTGTCCCATGCATTCTTGAATTCCCCCACTGCTTTTGACTCCACAACCTCCTCAAGAAGGCCATTCCATGCATCTACAACCCTCTCTGTGAAAAAATACTTCCTCACATTACCTCTGAGCCATCCCCCTCTATCTTTAAATTGTACCCCTTTGTTCTTGCATCTCTTTTTCAGAAAGTTGCTACACTCTTGGACTTTGTTGATTCCCTTGAGGCACTTGAAAGTTTCTATCATGTCCCTCCTCACCCTTCTTTCCTCGAGGGTATACATATTAAGTTCCTTTAGTCTCTCTTTGTATGTCTTCTGGTGCAGACCCTGCACCATTTTAGTTGCCCTCCTCTGGACAGCCTCCATCCTGTCTATATTCTTGTGGAGATGTGATCTCCAGAACTGCACACAGTACTCCAGATGGGGTCTCACCAAATGTTTGTACAGAGGGATAACAACTTCCTGTTTTCTACTGGTGATGCCTCTGCCTATGCATCCCAGTATACCCCCAACCCTCCTTATTGCCTTTTCACGTTGCTTGCCCACTTTTAGGTCATCTGATATGACTACCCCAGGTCCCTTTCCATTTTTGTTGTTGTTAGTATGTCACCACCCATTGTGTACTCTTCCCCTGGGTTTTTGTTTCCCAGGTGTATTACTTTGCACTTCTTTTGGGTTGAATCTAAGCTGCTATACATTTGACCATTCCTCCAATCTTCCCAAGTCCCTTCTCATCCTTTCCACCCCAACTTGTGTATCAACCCTGTTGCAGATCTTTATGCCATATGCAAAGAGACATACTTTTCCTTCCAGTCCCTCTACAATGTCACTTATAAAGACATTAAAGAGGACCGGTCCCAGTACTGAACTCTGCGGTACCCTCGCTAGTAACCATCCTTTCTTCAGAGTGGACTCCAGTTACTATTACTATCTGCGTCCTGTTGTCCAGCCAATTTTTTACTCGGGCTAGCACCTTGGGACCCACTCCAAGGCTGGCTAACTTGTATATTAATCTTTTGTGTGGGACTGTGTCAAATGCATTGCTAAAGTCTAGGTAGGCCACAGCCCCTCTCAGGTCTACTACTTTGATCACCCAGTCAAAGAAATCTATTAGATTTGTCCGACATGACCTTTCTGCTGTGAATCCATGCTGCCTTGGGGCCTGTGCCCCACTGGCCTCTAGGTACTCAACAATTCTTTCTTACAGAAGTGATTCCATCATTTTCCCTACCACTGAGGTCAAGCTAACAGGTCTGTAGTTTCCTGCCTCTGCCTTGCTCCACTTTTGTGAAGTGGAATCACATCCGCCCTCCTCCAGTCCTTAGGTAGCACACCATCCTTCCATGATTTGTTAAAGAGGGTAGTCAGTGGTGTCACTAGTTCTACCCTTAGCTCTTTTAGAATTCTTGGGTGAATCTCATCAGGCCCCATTGCTTTGTAATCCTTCAGTTTTAAGAGTTCTTTCGGAACCTTTTTTTCTGTGAATGGACTGGTATCGACTACCCTATCCAGAGTGTTTCTATTATTTGATTTAGGTACCTCCCCCTCCTCTTCTTTTGTGAATACTGAGGAGAAGTATTTGCTCAGTAGCTTTTTCACTGCCATCCTCTGCCCACATTCTCTCTCCTTTATTAAACCTCAGTATCCCTCCCTTGGTCTTTCTTTGCTCCCTAATGTACCTATAAAATGTTTTATCCCCCTTCCTAACAGAGTTAGCTATCTTTTCCTCAGTTTGGGCCTTTGCTATTCTGACTGCCTTCCCTGCCTCCTTCTGCTCTAACTGATATAGTTCTCTGTCCTGCGCCTTCTGTGTTTCCCTATATTTCCTGAATGCTATCCTTTTCTCCTTAACCTTCCCTGCCACCTCTTTTGAGAACCACAGTGGTTTTTTCCTTAATTTTGTTTTGTTGATTTGCTTTACAGAAAGGCTTGTTGCCTCTATGATGGCAGTTTTGATTTTTCTCCATTGTTCTTCCACCCCTCCTTCTTGCCTGTTTGCTAGTGCTTTTCTGAGCCACTCTCCCATTTTGCCAAAATCAGCTCTCCTAAAGTCCAGCACACTTGCTTTTGTAAGGCTTGACTCTACAGCTGCGTTTATTGTGAACTACACTGTTTGGTGGTCGTTTGTTCCCAGATGACTACCCACTTCTAAATTTGAGATCTTCTCTCCATCCCCATTTGAGAGTACCAAGTTTAAGATTGCTCCCTCCTGAGTGGGTTCCAACACTAGTTGTCTGAGGCATGCCCCCTGTAGGGCATCAAGAATGACCCTGCTCTTGGATGTGGCTGCAGTAAAGGTGCTCCAGTTAACATCTGGCATATTCAGGTCCCCCATCAACAATATCTCTCCTTTTTCTGCCATTCTAAGGATTCCTTCTATAATTTCCTTGCCCACTGCATCCTCCTGAGATGGGGGTCTTTAAACAACCCCTGTGCACATTCTGGTGCCTTTTTCTGTCTCCAGGGTGACCCACAGTGCCTCCTCCCTTCCCTGTTTATCCTTTTGTTCTGTTGCTTTGATTCCTTCCCTTATGTAGAGAGCTACTCCTCCTCCTCCTCCTCCTCCTCTTTTACCCTCTCTGTCCCTCCTGTAGATTGTATACCCTGGTATGTTGCCATCTCAGTCATGGTTCACTGTGTACCATGTTTCTGTGACTGTCACAATAGCCAGACATCCCTCTTCCATCAAGGCCAGTAGTTCAGAAAGCTTGTTACCCAGACTATGGGCATTGTTACTCATTGCCCTCCATTTTTTGATGGCCTTACTCCTTTTAGGACCATCCCTATCCTTACTGCCTTTGCTTTTTTCTGGATTTACCCCTGCCCTGCTCCCTATCAACTTCTCTACCTTTGTGTCTACTTTGCTAACTATCCTGTTTTGTGTAGGGGGACTGGGACTTCCCTGCTTCTCTTCAGTGCCTCCCCCCTTGGCTAGTTTAAATGCTTGCCAAAGAAACATTTAAACCTATCTCCTAGGATGTTAATGAGTACTACAAAATCAGCACATAATATGCCCCCAACCATTTAGGGAGCATATAAAAAAACACAAAATGTCAAACATAAACATTCCCATAGGATTACACTGGAAGTTGAACAACCCATATAGCCAAGCAAATACATTGTTTTTATACTATTTTTTATTTTTATTTTTTATTTTTTTGTACAAATGGATCCATGCAGGGATGAAAGCACAAGGCCCTCTCTAAATGGATACATGCAGGGATGGAAGCTTCCATAGACAAATGGATATGTTCATGCAGGTCCAAAGGTTCAGGACCTGTGTGAATGAGGATACAATTATACTATCTCAAAGAGTAAGAAAATTCATTGCAAAAAAATATAGTGCACCAGTTAGGGTTCTAAGGAGAACTCAGGAGAGGTGAAACTGTAATGTCTTTTTTCCTGTTGCAGCCTGCATGTTGGGGGTGGAATGTTAAGGTTGGGAACCCTAACGCCACAGTTCCCTGCTTTTGTGGCTTTAACCATAACTGGTGCATTAACAACATTTTTTGCAATGAATAGTTGATATATGCTGTGTGAACATATGGTCTTAGTTCTTTAGAAGGCAAGAAACCAATGTGCATTTCATACAGTTTTAATAGCACCATACATTTTCCTGGTGCTCCCTTGTTTTTTTCTTATTTCATGACAAACAAACAAAAACGAAAAAAAAAACTTTGCTTGCCATTCAATCTAAGTACAATATTGGAGATAGTAAATGCTGAATTTTACTCCATGAAATTATTGTAATGGATATGAATTACTGACGTTATTTAATAACTTTGTTGTATTTTAATACTGTACAAGATAAGCTTGCCATTTTTTGCATGGGAAACGTAGGTAAATTAGGAGCATTCCAGTGTTCTAAAATTAAGTGCTTCATGCTCATGAAAGCTAGTACTAAGATAGTTTATTCTTCCTTTGTTAGCTTTAAAGAAGAATACTCATTAAAGAGCTGCTGACACAGTTGAGACAACTTTGAACAAATTTAATATTCAGTCATAGTTGAAACTTATATTTTGCATTTTAGTCTGTAATTCTCACTCTTATTTCCTTATTCTAGGGATATTTGCATCAATACAGTATCTCTGTTCTTTGAGCTCTGGCTGCCTGCCTATACTTGATATCATAATTCTGTTTATAACATCAGAATATGCTGCTGTGGAGATAATTATGATGTTATAAACAGGAGATTGTGATGTTATGTGTAGAGAAGCAGCCAGAGTAGATAGAGTCTAGGGAGCAGGGATCTTGTTTCATGCAACTGTTTTCAGTAATAAAGAAAATGGGGAATTAATTATTGAAAATATATGAGGTACTAAAGAACATGGGATGGAGCTGAATATAAATATGGTAAGTAAGGAGTGTAGGTGGGAGCCAGGGGGACATAGAAAAGGAACTAACAATAAGGAAAAAAAACACAAGGTTGGGATAGAAGGAGCAGTCAGGTAAGTTCTTATGGGCTGTAACATTGCCCAAGAGGGGTGGAAAAGAAGTACCAGTAAAGGGATACACTGGAACAGATAGAGCTGAGGCTAGGGGAAGGTGACATCAGGGGAAGCAGGTACAGGATTCCTTGATAGAGTGAGAATAAAGTGTTTTGAAGGCTGATCGTTTGATTGGGTAAGCCAACTTCAGGGTTTTTTGGAAGTTGTTCCAGAGAGAGGGTAAAGCGTGAGATATGGCAAACTTGTCAAAGTACAACTTGAACTCCGGTACTGCAAGGGAGATAACAGAGGAACTCCTTAAGGCATATTTACCTATCACAACTAGAGGAAGACAATCCAAGATGTACTGAGGCAACATCTTAGTGATGGTCCTAAATGTCCAGAGAGCTGCATTCCTCTGTCTTCTGTAGTTAAGAGATTACCAACCTACTGTGGCGTAAAGGAAGCAGTGATGTGTGGAGTATGGGAGACCAGTTTCAAGGCCCAATGGTAGAGTGTGTCTAATTTAGCCAGGATAGACACGGGGCCTTGGCTGTAAAGGAAATCTGCGTAGTCCAATAAGGTAAGGAATGTGGTTTGGACCAGTCTCTTCTTGGCATCCAGTGTTAGAAAATTTTTGATCCTATAGAAGAGACCAAGCCTCTGCCTAAGCTTCTTTAAGAGATCCTCAATGTAATCACAAAATGAAAGCTTTTGGTCTATCCACACCCCCAGGTATTTGAATTTAGTAACATATTCCAGTGATTCACCAAGAAGAGTGTGGATCTGGGGAATATCACCTTGAGTTGTGGGGTTATTGACATATGAAAAGGGAGAAAAACAGCATCGCCTTTGTTTTTTTGGTGTTCAGGTGCAGTTTCTGGTGCAGTTGTTGTAGTTGTAGAAGATTAAATTCCCATTGTAGATCCCTACAAGTTGCTTCCGGAGAGGGTCTTCTGATATAAAGTACAGTGTCATCGGCAAATAGGTGCATGTTAGCAGATTTGATGTCAGCATCAATACTGTTAATGTGAATTGCAAAAAGCAATGGACCCAATATAGAGCCTTGTGGTATGACCCTCAGTAGAGGATTCAGGGCTGAGAATTCCCCTTCAGCCTTGATCTGCTACTGTCACCCCGTTAGATAGTTCGAGAACCACCTCAGTGATGGGGGTCACAGCCAATGTTTCTGAGGGAGACAAGGAGCAGCTCATGGTCTACCATATCAAATGCCTTGCTTAAGCCTAGAAATACTGTGCAAATGAAGTTCTTCGAACCTGAGGCACACTGCCAGTCATTGGTGACTTTTGCAAGGGCTGAAATAGTACTGTGATGAGGCCTAAATCCTGACTGATAAGGATTGAGCAGGTTCCCACTTTCGAGGCATTTCCTGAGCTGCGCACTCATTATTTTCTCCAACAGTTTGGAAAGGGTGCGAAGTAGGGAGATTGGTCTATAGTTATTCAGGTCACTGGGGTCTCCAGATTTAAAAAGGGGATTACATGAGCCATTTTCCATATGGGAGGAACATTGCCCTGTGAAAGGGAGATGTTAAAATGGTGCATTATGTGCACAGCCAGGACATGAAGACTAAGCTTCAGGAAGAATGGGTCCAATTGGTCTGCCCTTGCACTCTTCCTGGTATCCAATTTTAAGAGGAGATCCTCAACTTCTCTCAGGGTGGTAGGCTGGAGGGAGAAGGCCATGCTTATGACTGGATTTGGTAAGTCTGGTGCTCCAAGACTAGAACAGAGGTTATTGGCAGGGGAGGCATTGAAAGCAAGACCTGCAGTAGCAAAATGGTTATTAAAAGCATCGAGGATAGTCGATTTATCTGACACCGAAGTTGCACCAATGGCAATTTTTGTGAGTAAGTTGCTCATAGCTGCATGCCCTTGAATATCCTTGATGGTTTTCCAGAAGTTTGCTAAGCACTTGGTGGAAGCAACCAGTTCTTTGTGGAAATAGCTAGCCTTAGCCTCCCTAACCAGATTGGCACAATGGCTTCTAGCCTTCCTGAATGCTGTCCAGTCATTTGGAAGTTTTGATTTCTGAGCTTTTTTCCAAAGCCAGTCTCTGTAGAACAGGTAGGCCTTTAATTGGGCCATAAACCAAGGACATTATTTATTATTAGAATGAATCTGGACCAATGGTGCATGTTTAGCCAGAGCCCATAACACGATTTCCTGGAAGATATCATAGGACGCAGGCACTGATTTGGCCAAGTAAAAGAGGAATGCGTAGATGTCCAAATTATGCCATTTCCTTTTGAGTGAGAATTTGGAAAGGGATGGTAGTTTTGGTGCAGATCTTACACCTGCTATAATACATTGGTCACTGAAATCCGAGAAGAACACTCCTGCATGTGAAAACAGATGAGGTTTGCTTACTAAAATGAGATCTAGAAGTGTACTATTTTTAGGACACTTTTTATTTGGACATGTTGCTTCAGAAATGAGTTGGGAAAGACCAAAGGAGTTGCAAATAGTCTTTAGGGGTAAGGAACTATTGGAGTACCAGTCCATATTGAGATTCAGTAGTATAATAACCTCCAATTGAAGGGATCCCATTGTATTGGTTATATGGTTCAGAAATTGTAAGCCCATGGATGGAGGTCTATAGCATCCTAAGACGCATATTGAGACAGAGGAAGATATCTTGACATTGAAAGTCAAGCTCTCAAATTCCTTTGGGAGTGAGGATAAATCTATAACTGATGCAGACAATTTCTCCTTGACATAGATGGCAACTCCTCCTCCTCCTCCTCCTCTGGTGAGCCTATCAGGGTATAAGATGGGATATTCACCTCACTATCTGGGGTACCAGGTCTGAGCTAAGTCTCACTGCCCACGATTCTATCAGGCATTGTATTGGAAGTCAATGCTTGAATAGAGGCAAACTTTTTTAGTAGGCAGCACACATTAATATGCATAAAGCTCAATCCTTTGTTACTGGCTAGGTTGGCAGGTGAAGAGATTGCTGCAGGAAGACCAGGTTTGATTTCAACATTACCAGAACATAACAATAAGAGCAGCAAGATTTTCTTGATAGCTTGAAGAAGTCTGTGAGCTTTAGATGAAACTCTTTTAGGTTTGCTATTACATAGCTTCGGTGGGTCCCTGAACTGCATGCCTAGGGGGCCAAGCAACATTAAAACAAGAACCCTGGCTGTAAAAAGCAAGGTGTGCTGGGCGATCAATGTAGAGGTGAGCGGGATCCTACACTGTGTTACCCTCATGGAAGAAGTATCAATTTGCCATGGAGGTTGGAAAGAAGGACCTAAATTAGGTAACATAAAAGCCAGTATGTGAGAATCTGTAGTGCTGAAGGAAACCAGACAATCCAAAGTAGAGCTGTAACTGTCCATGCTGCAAGGATACTGGTGCAGACTAACACGGGAATCCAGGGTGCAGAACAGTATGAGACAGAGGCAAGTAAGGAAGTAAAAAAACCCCATTATTCTGGATGAACTCAAAATTGACTACTGTTTTGCAAGCTTCCAGCATGCAGGAAGTGGGTGGCAGCAGCGAGGGATCTCAGATCAGATCTAGAGCAGAACTGATTAAGATGATCTTGCAATGAAGACCAGAAGATGGCAGTATAAGTATTTTCCACAGAATCAATGAGGTTGTTGCCAAAACAAGAGGACTGTCTTGCACATAGATCAGAAGAGGTGCAGCCAATCAAAATAGTTGTCCAGGACAGTGACAGTGGTCTGAGTGTATTTAAAGGAGCCCTGGGGTGAGGGTGGCAGGGAAGGTAGAAAATCAGCCTAGCTAGAAGCAGATCAGCCAGCCAAATGGAGCTTTGCTGCTCCTGGAGAAGCCAATCAGCATCTTCCTTCAATGGCGAATCACTTCCTTGGAATCAGATCCCATCAAGAATGCAGTACCTGGGGTGAAGTTGGTGGGGAAAGCTCTCCGTGGTGCAGTAGCTTGAAAAGCACCCAGTGGCTTCCTCCAGGTGGTCACTTAGTCGAGGATGGCCCAGTGGGACAGCACCTGGGGTGAAGTTGGTGGGGAAAGCTCTCCATGGTGCAGTAGCTTGAAAAGTTAATGCTTCAGTCAAGGTTAAAGTGACAAAAGTAGGGAAATATGGTGTTAGGGTTCTCACTGCACAGTGCTCTGCTCTGTCTCTCAGTATAGCCAGAATTTCAAGCTGCATGTGCCAGCTGTCTGTTAGACTGTGCGTGACTGTCTGCTTCACCTTGGAGGTTCCGAGGTGAACATGTCCAATCCTGTGCTAAGATCCAGAACCACAGACACATTACCAGACAGGGACAGGTCATGTGATGCATGCTGCAGACACAGCTTCCCTCTCTGGCTGAGAATCCTCAGTCAGTCCAGTCTGCTCAGCAGTGACAGTTGAGTAGCATGTGGGAGCAGTCAAGCACACACAATCATGTCACAGTGGCCAGTGCCAATGAAGATTTCATAAACATTCTGTTTTTTTTAAATCCAAATGGTACAGTTTGTTGTTTGTAAAAGCATTTGATTCAGAAAAGGCTAATAGTTGATTTTACTATTTTTTGGCCCACCCAGTCGAGTGTGAGGGGCTGGGCCTGGTCTAGCCAGTGGGGGGAGGGGAAGGGCTGCAGACTGAACAGTCAGTGCTTGCTAACAGGCTGCCGCAGTCCTCCTATCCACAGTCCAGAAGTATTCACACGCCACCATAACCTAACAAAACAAAACTGAATGAGTAGGATTGGTGGTTAAAAAAAAAGGTTGGCAGTGGTCTGTAGCTGTGTCCAGTAGTCCTCCTGTTCCCACCGAAAAAAAATTAAAGTTGGTAGGATTGGGGGATAAAAAAAAGAAACATTTGGCAGTGTTCTGTGGCTGTGACCTGTGTGTGATGATGAGCTGAGCCTGCCTGTCAGAGTCCTCCTGTCCATAAGTGTCTGTCCACACTAAAACCAACAACAACAACAAAATAAATAAATAAATTCAAAGAAACTCCGATTGAGGATTTAAAAGAAAGGAAATAATATTAGAAAAGGTCTGTGGCTGGCTGTGTGTGGGTGTAGTGGACAGGCAGTGTCTTGGGGAAAGGTTGCTTGCCACTTGCCAGCAGCCTAAAGAAACAGTCAGTCTGTGAGGTCTAAGAAAATACAGAGCAGCACAAACAACAGAACAGTTTGGTACGTCCAGCAGACCTGAGTTTTATTCCCACAACTTCCAATTGCTTGCGTACTGTGTGACACACCTTGAGGCTGAGCAATTCTCTTTACCTCCTTGCAAATTAATATTTAAAAATAACAAAAAAAACAATTCTTGTTTTTTTAAGCCACAGAACGTCGTTGTCTGCTGCCAGCCTATTGTGTACACCCCTTTCTGTAAAGGGCTGTGCTCCTGTCCTTGCTTCCTACACAAACACCAGCCAGTCTGTGAGGTTTAAATTATGGAACCACATGTGTCAGAGCGGCAAAGACAACAGAACCATCAGAGCTTTGTACATCCAGCAGACCTTGGTTTCATTCCCACAACCTCCACTTGCCTGTATATTGTGTGACCTCCTCCTGATGAAGCATCATGCTAGAGACGTGAAGCACCAAAGGTTTGGGCTCAAAAATAAAGTTTTATAAATGGCAAGCCAGATTTTGTGGTAAACTGTCTTTACTTTATTTCAGTCTGTGCCAGTGAGTGCAGCCTGTGCAATGTTTTCTTGTCCATGTGGTTCTGGGCTGCACTCTTCCCCATTTCTCTGTGGCATGGTGTTGGTTTGTGTTTATACTGTGTGACCCACCCTGAGGTTGAGCAGTTCAGTTAACCGCCTTTTAACATTTAAAAATAACAAGAAAAACAGTTCTTGTTACTTAAGCCACAGAATGTCGTTGACGCCTGTCAGCCTTTAGAGGTCGCCCCTTTGTATAAAGGGCTGTGCTCCTGTTCTTGCTGCCTACAGAGACACGAGTCAGTCTGTGAGGTATAAATTAAGCAACCACACATGTCCCATTCAATCTCCAGTCAGCATATAGTGCCCATCATTACTACTGTCAAAAACTGGCTATACAGTGTTATACTGACCCCTGCTGACTCTCTGTAATATTTAAATCAGATTCCAAATCTGTCCAGTAAAACAATTTAATCTGTTTTGAGAACAACACAGAAACCTACATTATTATTTAAAATGGAGAAGTTTATTAAAACAAGCATTTGTCAATGCCGAACGTTCGCTTGCAGGTATTTGCATTGGTGTTTGGCATTTATGCAGGCCCCCCCCGTGGTATCCATGTACCTTTAGCATCCATAACCCAACAGAGTACCTCTCTGCAACTCCTCTTGCATCTGATCAACATTCACCCTCACACTTCTTAAGTGTCTGTCTTAGGAACCCTAACACCCTGGGCGTGCTCAAGGGTACGAGCCTGTGTGGAAACTGTGCAACCCACGCTTGTAACACAGTCATTCAGTGGAATTATTTCATCAAATTTTCAACATAAGCATTTTGTCACCTCTGGTCATGACCACTGTTACTATGATTTTCTTACTGTATACCGAACACTGATTTCCCACAGCGACAACGCTATTCTGTGCTGGAAGTGTGAAAACACATTTCAGCCAGGATGTGAAAAATGACAGTTGTTCTGTTCATAGGGAGGTGTGGGAAAATGTAAAGGTTGAAAATCTGTAGTGAAAATATGACAAATTCGCCAAGTTACGAGTGCACGTGGAAACTGCACAATGCACACTCGTAAAACAGTCATTTTTTGGAATTTTTGCACTGAATTTTCAACATAGGCATTTTAGGACATATTCTCATGAACAGTGTCACTGTGAGTTTCTTACTCTGTACCGAATATGACTTCCCACAGCGACCGCGCTATTCTACGCCAGAAGTGTGAAAACGCATTTTGGCCAGGATGTGAAAAATGACAGCTATACTGGTCATAAGAAGATGTGGGGAAATGGCAATGTTGAAAATCTGGAGTGGAAATATTACAAATTTACGAACTTACGAGTGTGTGTAGAAACTGCGCAATGCATGCTCGTAACAGCCATTTTATGGACTTTTGTCACCAAATTTGCAACATAGGCTTTTTGAGAGCCCACCTCATGAACACCGATGCTGTCGTTTTGTTAATCAGTCCCAAAAGGTGATTGCGAACTGTGACAGCGAAATCACCTTTCGGGACCAAATAACGCCATGACAGTGACTGAATTCATGAGAAGGGGTGTCAAGAACCCCATGTTTTAAATTGGATGCCAAAAGTCAAAAAAATGGCTGAGATATCCACCTAAGTTGGAAAAACCCTATTTATGCAATTATACAGCTCACCGGCATTTCCTCAGTTCGCGGTCAGCTTTGAAGAGTGCAGACGTGGTCCCGGTCCACCGAAGATTGTTGAGCCGGGCTCCGGGGGTAAGTATGAGGTGAGGGGTGGGGAGATGGGTGCACAGAGGGTGGGAGCGGGTTGGACGGAGCCAGGGACTCACCAAGGACCGTTTCTTTGTTTCACAGGAATTAAAAAAAAAAATACTCTTTTGGCATGCTGGGGTGGGCTCCCAGCATGCCACCTAGGTGAGTGGGGTGTGGGGAGGTGGGTGCACAGAGGGTGGGAGTGGGTTGGTGGGGGGGCAAGGGACTCACAGAGGGACCGTTTTCTTGTTTCACAGGATTTAAAAAAAAAGACAGAGATGCTGTTGGTATGCTGAGGTGGGCTCCCAGAGTGCCACCTACATGTTTTGGGAGGAACTGGAGCTGGCAGGGATTGGGCATCTCTGCCAGCCATACAGTGTGTGTGGGGGTGATGGGGAAGTGTGAGCATGCTGGGTTGGGCTCCCAGTGTGCCAACTGGTTGTTTTTTTTGGGGGGGAGGCTGCAGCCGACAGGGGATTGGGCACCCCCATCAGCCACACAGTGTGCTGGGGGGACGCATGAGCTGAGGAGGATTGGGCACCCCCTTGGTGCACAAGGTGGGGGCTGGAGAGAACAGTAAGGAGGGAGGTGAAGGACATTACCAGAGGGAGGAAGTGGGAGGGATGTGATGCCTAGCTGTGCATGACATCAGTCTGTCTGACGTCGGTATGCTAATTGCATACATGCTACCACCACTGGTTGCAGCGGACCTTTTCTTAGAAGTGAAGACCAACACAGCTGAACTGCTGTCATACACAGCTCAGAATGTATTGGTCTGGTAGGGTCGCTCCTGCTACACTGAGCACTGCACTGGGGAGGAGGGTGACACACTTCCAAAAGTCATACTGTTGCAAGACGTTCTTGCGCATGTGCGCAAGCAAACGTAAAAATGGGCAAAGCAAAGTGAAGCAAGTGACAGTACAGGGTATCATGCTCGAACAGTGATGGGAAAACAGCAAAGACCATCACGGCGACAAAATTGGCAGTTCGCTGTGATGGTCCACTGGTTTCCTGATGCTGCCATCTCTGGGGAGCATGCCCCCTCCCCAAACCAACTCTGACTCGTAGTTGGTAATCTATAGTGCTGGGGTACAGGAAGCAAAGCCCCCTGCAAAAAAACACTTTTTTACAGTAACAGCACAATGCCAATTGTTGGCATTGTGCTATCACTGCACTGTACTGAGGATCGGCAAATTTCCTGTCGCTGTGGTGACATGGAACCACAGTACAGCACTAACAAGAGACAGTAGGACTTGATGTGACTGTAGCAGATCAGGGACCAGATATTCAAAACTTTGCACTGGGTGCAAACCATTTCTGCTTGGTTTGCGCCGGGTTTGTGTGGATCTGCTATATTCAAAAGGTCAAATAGTGCAGGCAAACCGCATTAGCGCCGGGCAAAAGTATAATGTATGCAAGGGGAAAAAGAGGGTGTGTGTACATGAATACAGGAGTAATGCTATATTAAGTACATTAGTGCCACACAAAGTTACCACCCAGGAAAAGGTAGTCTTACCTCTGAGCAAACCAGCTTTGCGTGACTTTGTGGCTTTGCACAGCTTTGCGCAACTTTGCGTGACTTTGGGTGACATAGAACCATGGTTTATGGAACTCTGTAATTCACAAGTGTGAATTATGCAGTCTGCAAGGGTCTGACAGTGGTAGTTTATTGACCCTAACCAGTAAATATTAAACATAGAAAGAAACCAGACATGGAAGAAACATGCTGCACATGGATGGCACCTCCTATGTTGCCATCATCTGCCACCAGTCCCAGCCATGCCAGGCATTGGTGACCCGGCACCCAGTGGACAACATGGCAGTGTGTCCATATAGCACACATCTGCAGACCGACCTTTGGTGGACACCAACAGAATCCAGCACACACATGCAGCACTGGGGGTGTTGAGGGTGTTGAGGGGAGGGTGTACAGGTGGCCAGTCTGCACCACATAATGGGTGCTGCCACAAGGCTGGGACAAAGCACACACTGCAAATGGTCCAGTGTAAGGAATACCCCAACAGCAGTGTATGCCCCCACAGCCACATATCGCACATCTGTACAGACACCACAGCACACACAGCCAGCCATGTATATGTCACCTTGAGTATCCCATGCCAGTGGTGCAGTGTCTGTAGCTCACACAACAGCATAGCAGTAATGTCTGCTGTCAGTACACACCTGCAAGATGGGTCTGTCACTGTGTGAAGTGCAGTAATTATTGATGCCCTACACACCCTAGGCATTGCTGTGCCCTCACACTACTGGCCTCCTTGTTACTGTAGTGTCTGCTGTGCACTGCAGCAGGAACTACAGTTTGATCTAGTGGAACCCCCTCCCTGTCCACGATCCACCCATATTATATAACCTATAACATTTCCTGGTGGTCTAGTGGACCCCATACCCCTTACCCCTGGAAGGAGTGCCCCATTGCCCCACTCCTCCCATCCCCAACTCGAGCCAGTGACCAACACAGCCCTCCACTCTCCACTTCAGCCAGCTGCTGACTGAGTTGTCACTGAGCACATACTGTACACAACATGTGCTCAGTGACTGACAGCCCACTGAGCTGTCAATCAATGAGCACGTACTGTATACAGTACGTGCTCATTGACAGCTCAGTCGGTAGCCAGCTGTGATGGAAAGCAGAGAGCTTTGCCAGTCACTAGCTCAGGTTCAGAACTGAGGGGAATGGGGGTGGTGGGGCATTACCTGCTGGGTTGGGGGGTGCAGGATCCACTAGACCCCCAGGAAATGTTATAGGTTATATAATACAGGCAGATCAGGGATAGGAAGGGGGGTCCACTAGACCATCAGGGATGTGATTATCAATAAAAAGGGGATTGGGGCTGGGGGGTCTGCTAGATCACCATGGATGTGTTTAATTTTAATAAAAGGGGATCAGGGCTGGGGTTCTGCTAGACCACCAAGGATGGGATCAATTTTAATAAAAGGGGATCCGGGATGGAGGGACCATGGCATACATTCCCTCCCACCCAGGGAGGGCTGTGACAGTGGCGCAAGTCCACTAACCCTCCCAGAGGGCAAAATTCTAAGTACTGGTCTAAAGGTAGTTAGAATTTTTCCATCTGGGAGGGTTTACAGAATCCCGAATTAGGAGATGTGGCAGATTGCATCTGCTGCACACCCCCTAGCACCATGCTGCAGCCCATTTTGTGCCGCAATGACAGCACAAGCCCCCTTTGGTGCACGCAGCTTGCGGATGATGCAGGCTGTGTTTGAGAATAGCTCCTGGTGTATCTTTTGGTGCAAACTGCACTTTGCACCATTCCTTGTGGTGCAAGCTCCTTGCACCAATCTGGGAGCTTTGAGAATCTGGCCCACTGTGTTTAAAGTCAGTGGTATCTCACTTTCAGCCAAATTTACTAAAGCCTCTGTAATTGATGTACAGATAGGGCTCAGTACCCTCCACATGTTCCCTTCCTCACAGGAAGGGCTCTGAGAGTGGTGCAAGTGCACTAACCCTCTCAGAGGGCAACATTCTAAGTACCCTTAGACCAGCCCTGGCTGGTCTAAGGGTACTTAGAAATTGGGATGGGGAAATCCTTTAAGCTGATTGGCTACGGACACCAACCAGCCAGTCCGGTATCAGGCAATAGAGACCAGGAAATAATGAGTCCCTGTCTCTGCTGCCTGATTAGGTTCTAAATCCTTGTGCCAACAGAATGTTCATTTTGAAAATGCAGCCATGTTTTTCTTAACAAGTAACTGACCCCCCCCCACACACACACACACACTGCAGTCTCTGCACTGAAGTAGCACTCATTGGTAAATTTCTATTTAGATCCCCCACCACCACCACACACACATAAAAAAACGTTTTTGTATCATTTTTTTACCCCTAATTTGTAAGGCTATCAGAGACACTTGCTTTGAACACTACACACTCTGGGACATGTTTCCTAAACCTTTTACTTGATCGCTCCCACTTGGAAAACCCTGTCACTAAGTCAAGAAGTAAATGAAATAGGACTTTATTTAATAGGGGAAAATGTCATTCAGCTAGTGCAGTTACTCTTTACAATGCGCGTCTATGGATTTATTCAGTCTCCATCAGTTGTTCTACCTGATCATGCTGCAGTCCTAACGTTTCCGATGCTGGTCAGCCAGCTCTCACAAGCTCCTCTACTGACTGACTGGCATTTACTGTCAGTAAATTGCCCATATTTAAGAAGAGGCACTTATTACAGCTAAAAAAAAAAAGAGAACAGAAACAATTTCCAAACCACTCGTACTTTACACCGTGGCAGTCTCCGGCCATTGCCTTGCACTCATTTTTCAAATGCTTCCCGACCGCTCTGCTGCTTAATGAGCATCTCCCACTCCAAGACCCGCTCAGTTTTCTTATCTCATCATGGTAGTTACTACCACTCACATTCTCAAACTGGAGACAAAAAAAACGGAACGAAGATGGGGGGGGGGGCTCAGCTTCATCTGCCAAAGACGAACACATTGTAAACACCCACACAGCAGTGGTGAAATGTTGCACTACCCTCTACTGGTAAGCATTGCTAAGAATGCCAGTAGAGGGACTACTTGACTAACAAACAAGCAATAAGTTGATTTTAGTCTTTTTTTTTACTATTTTGTTTAGTATTATAAAATAATTTTACAGATAGTCCATTTTCTAAGTGCAATAATACCCTCCAGGGTGGGCAGTATGGGCAATACCGGACCTTCCAGGGGCTATAAGGCCCTCCACCTGTGGCATCGGGCCTCATTACGCCCCTGGGCGGTCCGGTATTGCCCAATATCACCCACCCTGTCGGGTATTATTGCTTGCTTAGAATGTTGCCCTCTGGGAGGGTTTACAGAATCCTTAATTAGGGGATATAAGCAGCTTGCATCTATTGCATGCCCCCTAGCACCATGCTGCAGCTGATTTTGTGCTGCAAGAATGGCACAAGACCCCTTGGTGCATGAAGCCTGCTGTTGATGCAGGCTGTGTTTGAGAATTGCTCCTGGTGCATCTTTGGGGGAAAGCAGCATTTTGTGCCATTCCTTGTGGTGTAAGCCCCCAGCATCCTTCTGGGAGCTTTGAGAATTTGGCCCACTGTGTCTAAAGTCAGTGGTATCTCACATCCAACCAAATTTGCTAAAGCCTCTGTAACTGGTATAGAGATAGGGCATAGTACTGGAGGTAATGAGCCTTGCTCCACCTCTGTGTTCTCAGAGAACAAAGTGGCAATAGAAGGAGATGAAACTTCATGCTTTCTTCTCTGACATTTTAGAGCTTTCATTTTAAGTCTAGCTGCCTTTGTGGATTTGTATGTGTTGCCTGCCCACTGCAAAACATACACACACACTTGATGCTACAGACAGACATCCACAATACTCAAATTACAACACTACTTTAGTCTGCACAAGCACAGGCCCCTACAGTCACAGATACAAATCCATGATACCCAAATTACAAGCATGCTTTTGTCTGCAGAAGTGTGGGTCCCTATGGCACTAGCGCTTCTGCAGCTAGAGGTGCTCATGCACACTGTAAGACATAGAAACTGACATCTGACTGCAGAAGTGCAGGCCGCTGTGTGGCCTGCACTTCTGCAGCTGCAAATAGAAATTCATGATACCCAAATTGCAACACTACTGTCTGCATAGGTGCAGGCCCCTGAGGTGCCTGTACCTCTGCAGCCACAGGGATAAGACATACACACCAACATCTGCTTCTACATATAGACATCCATGATAGTCAAATTGCAACACTACTTCTGTCTGCAGAAGTGCAGGCCCCTGAGGGGAGTAAATCTGCTGCAGCATTCTACAGAGTGCTTCAAAATGCTGCAGAATTGGGTTTCATCCCGGTGGACACCACTGTGCTTCTGGCTGCATAAGCACAGTTACCTCTGGGGCCTGCACTTATGCAGCTACAGATACAAATCCAGACAGGTAGACCATCAGTGCTACAGCATTTGTGTCATCTTGAAACATTTTTGTGTTATTTGTCTTACCTGATGATGGTTGTCTCTGGTTGCTTGTGTGGTCTTACTCTTTTGATGCTTGGGGGGTTAGGGTTGTGAACCCTAATGCCACATTTCTTTGCATTTTTTGGCATTACATTTAACCCTAACTGATGCGTTAATGCATGTTTTACAATAAATATCTGCAGAGACAGATACAGTAGATAGATAGATAGATAGATAGATAGATAGATAGATAGATAGATAGATAGACAGATCTATAGAGAGATAGACAGAAAGACAGACAGACAGAGACAGAGACAGACAGATAACTATATATATAGTATAAAATAAAGAAAATATCTTATAAGAACAGTCCTGTACAGTAAACTATGTTATAAATGATCTGATATATACAGTGACATTTTAGAAGAGATACTTTAGCACTTTTACATACACACACATGTACTGTGCAAATATGTCTTGCATGAAAAAAATCCCTGCCATAATCTCCAAAGGTCACAGAGGCAACCTTTAAATGGACACTGTAAACCCCTTTGGGCCTCAAATTGTCCCTAAGTTAAAAAACACATGTTATGATTGCTCACATTCTGTAGAGATTGCTGATGTAGCTGGTAGTTTGAGTCTGATTCTTTTCTTTTTCTTTTTAAAGGTAAAAAAAAACAGACTGCCCACCATACTGGTGTTACCACACAAAAATGTGTTACATTCTTTGATCAACTTCCACAGCATCTTTCTTGGACTTGGGAATGTCCCTAACACAATCTAGCCACTTACAATGATGTTGGAGGACAGGAGACTATTGCACCATGAGTAGCTGCACTGTTTGGGGTATTCCTAATGTCTAGGATGTTTGCAATAAGAGTAGATCTAGGATTTGAATCAAAACAAGGTTGGGTATAATTGCACCATTCCCATGCATTTCAGTTCTACTAAGAAAGGAAGCAGATCAAACAAACAACTTCTTCAATGAATTATAAAGAAGTCAAGCAATCACAAAAAGTGGGTTATCAACTATACATAATATGAAGCAAAAAGGGTTGACAGTGTCCCTTTAATGTGCTAGTAATATGCAGCAGTATGTCAGATATGATGAACCTGTTTCTCTGCTCTTTTCAACAGAATTTATTATCACTGCATATGGTACAACTTCAATTTATTTTTATTTAAAGTTAAACAACTGCCCATCCTTTAAAAGAAAAAGAACAGGGGCAATTCCCTGTGTATAGATTATATGTAGAAAACAGGAAGTAAACTAACTACAAGATGGTTTCAAGACAATGTAACTTTTCCCTGAAGTCCTTTTGAAGCAAAAGGCAAGCAATGGTGGGAAATAAATGAAGTACAAGCAGGTCACATCTGGAACTACCACTGAAGGCTGATAAACCTCTTCAGATGAGTTTCTCTCAACCAGTGCAGTGCAAATACAGTACATCACTGCTGCTAAAGTTGGCACAGCCTTACAAAACTTCACTTTAAAGCAAAAAACTGTGTCAAAAGAAACTTAATAAATGTCAGTCAGCCCTGCCCTCCATAAAATCCATGTATGAAATGGTCTCTGACAGGCTTAAAACTCCTTGACCCAACCACAAAAGCTTTAAAAACAGAGTTCAATTCATCTTACATGTCATATACTTTTGCATACAGTAATCCTACTCCCCATTGCTTGATTACTGAGGACATTCTCATGATGCATATCTTTGTCTGTGACATCATCTGCTATTACAGATTGTCTACAAGTGAAATCATGACACTCTGCTTGAACCACCACAATCTTATACTGCGGAAAAAAATGTAGGATTATAATACACAAGCAGGGCATAATGATTCTGCTTGTAATAAAGGTAGCTGCAAAGAGAATTATAGAAAAGACATGAAAAATATGCTTATTTTCTTTTTTAAATTTGGTGACTGGGAAAGACATCCTGTGGCAAACTAGTCTCTCCCCAACTCAGCCTGCTAGTATTACTAGCATTCTTAACCCTTCAGTAGCAGCCACCACTCAGCATAGACACTGTCTTGCGGTATCTCTAGGACTGAATCCCTCCAGCACCACTGCTCACACAGTACACTGCTTCCTGCTCAAGGGCACATGACACACTCCTCTCTGCCACAGCCAAAAATACCTGACTTTGGAAACAGACTATGGTAATTGTAGCCTTACCTTCAGAGGTGTAAACACAGTTTTTGTCAGTTGTAAATCAGTTAGCTGTACCTCAAAGGACTCAGTCACAGAAACATGAAGTATATCAAAGTAATGTTTTAATACTTCAAGGTATTTACACATATGATACAGAATACTACAGAAAGACTATGGGGAACAGTAACTTTACAGAAATGAAAATGGAATTGTTTTTCACAGTAGGTTACATACAGTAAAACCTCTCTCTGTCATGCTCTCTGTCTCTCTATTTAGCAAGGTAGAATCCCTTACCACACAAGACATCTTGGAGAAGCAGGGCAGACTCGAACCTTAGATGGTAGCTGTTTGAGGTTCCAAACCTGATTGTCTCTTCCAGGATCTGCCAGACCTTAAGACCCTCTAGCTGCCCCCAATGACACATCATCCAGTATGTCACTCTGACATTATAGAGTCAGCATTCTTTGTATCTTGAGAGTTGAATTGGAAAACCAGTCTGATCTGGACTTCGGACTTTGTATATATGAATACATCTGTTGTTTTGTTTTTATTTTTTGTCCCAAGTACTGTCTGGCCCAACAGGAGTGACTCCTTAATGAAACAGGAAAAGACATTTTCCCATTTTGAAACTCTACCACAAAGTGTCAAAGAGATTGTTATTACTATTCAGAGGCAACTGGTCTGTTTTATCAGAGCCACTGATAAAAAAAATCCTCTTCAGCTGCTAAATTCTGAAACTGATGCAAAAAGAACTAAAATAAACAAGAATTTAGTGTCAGGTATACAGAGCTAATTGTTATATCCTCCCTTCCCCTACAGAAAGAAAAAAATAATCTTTTAGCCCCACTACATGATGTTGGTTTTTCATGTGCGCTGGCTGTCTTCCACTGCAATGCCCTCAGTTCCCACTCTGGGTGAATCCCACATTAGTTTCTCCTAGCATCTTCCCAACTAACAAAAAAAAAACAAAAAAAAACAAAACAAGGACACTATTGTCTGGACTGCCTGTTCATATTGCCATGCTGTGATTGCTGCAGTACTTAATGTCCATGTTGTAAGACTGCAGCATCAGGGTCCACCTTAGCAATTTTGAGTTCTGTCTGCTGGTCCTATTCAATCATGTAAGGGGGTTATGATCAGTAACCAGGATGAACTCCCTCCCATACAAATAAGGTTGCAGCTTCTACAAAGCCCAGACAATTCCCATATACTCCCTTGCTACTGTGATGTAGGCCTCCTGTCTGGGTAGCAGCTTCTTGCTTAGGTACCTAACTGGGTGTTCATCTCCTGAGTGCATAACCTGACTCAGAACTGCATCTAGCCCATGATCAGATGCATTTGTGTGCACAATAAATGTAAGAAAATAGTCCAGGCTGGTGAGCACAGGTGCCCCATACAATGCCTCCTTCAACTGGTGGAATGTATTATTACAGGTTTCCATCCACTGAACCTTTTCTGGCATTTTTTTCGTGGTGTGATTTGGTTTGGTCATACTACTGAAACTTGGCACAAACTTGCTGTAGCACCCTACCATCCTTAGGAAGGCCAGTATTTTCCTCCTCGTCATGGGCATGGCCCATCCCTGGAAAGCCTCAATTTTCACTAGCTGAAGCTGGATGTAACCACTCCCCACCCTGTGCCCAAGATATGACATTTTTGCCATTCCTATCTAGCACTTCTTCACCTTTACTGTCAGCTCAGTGGCCCTTCAGTCAGCAGAAAACTTCAGTCATGTGCCTGAAGTGAGCCTTCCAAGTCTGGTTATAGATTGCGATGTCAACCATATATGCCAGAGTGAAGTCTCCTGCCCTATTCAGAATGTGATCCATGAGCCTTTGAAAGGTGGCTGGTGCATTCTTCATCACAAATGGCATTACCTTGAACTTGAATAATCCAAATGGGGTGATGAAAGCCTAACTTTCTCTCACTTTGGGGGTCAGGGGTATCTGCCAGTAGCCTTTTTTCAGGTCTCTGGTGGACAGGTAAAGGGCTCCCACAACCTCTCTTGGACCTCATCTATCCTAAGAATGGGTAGGTTCAACTCTGTGCAACTGCTGAGCTTGTGGTTGTCAACATAGAACCTCATGGTTCTGTCCTTTTAGGGGATCAGTACAACTGGGAAGGTCTAGGCACTACAGGAATCACAGTTCACCTGGAGAGCCAACATCTCCGTGATCTCCCCCAACCCCCATGGCATATCGTATTCCTTCTGGGACCCTGTAGGGTGGCTTTCTCAGCAGTGCTTTGGACCCTGTATCAATGTGATACTCTGTCAGTGTATTATACTCCAGTTTCCCTGTGAATATTTTATCAAAATATACACAGTACCTCATGCATTTTATCAGCTTAGACTGTTGTCAGTCACTCTGATATAGTGACAGCATCCACTGAGGATACTCCCTTAACCTCTCCCAAGAGATGTACCAGTGCGTCTACTTCTGCCTCCTACTCTGGATAGCTGCATATAGCCAGGACCATCTCATCCTGATCTTGGTAAAGTTTCATCATGTTTATGTGGTAAACATGCTGTCTGCACCTCATGTCATGTAGCTTCACCACATAAAGATCATAATCCCCCCCAGCCACTGAGTAAGATCCCTGCCAAGCTACCTGTAATTTGTTCTGCTGGATGATATCAAGCACCATCACCCATTGCCCAACCTCATACTCCCAGCCTCTGGCCTGATGGTCATACCATGTCTTCTGCAGCTTCTCACCTTGCATCTCCCCATCAGTGGGCAGCTGCAACCCACCCACATACCACCTGGCTGCCTACCGAATGACAGCTTACAGTATGAGCTGTAAGCCTATTGGTCCACACTGTGGACCAATGGGCTTGCAGGGCATACTGTACTAGACAGTCACAAATATGTGAATGAGACCTCACTCACATATTTGTGACTGTCTAGTACAATATGACCTGCAAGCCCATTGATCCCACAGTGTGGATTCAATGGGCTTACAGCTGATACTGTGCTGTCATTCAGCAGGCAGCCGGGCGGTATGCGGTGGGTTGCAGCTGCCCGCCAATGATGGAGGGTGCAGGGTAGCAGGGGTCCTGTGCGGGTGGGCAGGGAGGGTGTACCACTAGACTACCAGGGAACGGGGTGTTACATATTCACTGCAATCTGGGTTATGGGCAGGGGGGAACCACTGGACTACCAGGGAGATCCAGATTATTATTAGTATTATAAGATAATCGGAGGAATGGGAGGGGAGGGGGCTACCACTAGATCACCAGAGTGATTTGAAAGGTTATTATACAGTGATCAGGGTTATGGGCGGGGAGGGGGGAGCTACTGGACCACCAGGGTTGTGTATTTTACTTTTTCACTGCAATTGGTGGTACAGTAAGGAAGGGGGGTACCACTGGACCACCAGGGACATATTTGGGTGCTTGTGCACAGTGTTTTGGGGGGTAGCCACCCATGGCTGGATGCTGCTTTGTTGCACACTGCAATACAACAGCACACCTGTTGGTGGCCAGCATTTGAGCTGTCTTTTTTGGGTTCAACTTTGTGCCCCAGTATGCGGCGCATCTAGGGGTTGTACCAGCAAATGCGCTGCACATCCTGGGCTGAATATCAGGTTGTGCCGCATTTGCATGGGCATGCCCCCTTCAGTTGCACTGCATACTTTAACATTGCACCCCTGCACATTGGGACTTGCGCTGCACAAGTCTCCCTTTTGAATATCACCCTGGGGCGCATTACCAGGGTTGCGCTGGCGCAACTCGGTTGTGCCTGGCGCAACCCCATTAAATATCTGGGCCACTGTGTTTTCTTCCTATTCAACAAAAGGCCAAACTCAATAAACCATGATTCCATCACCAAAGATCAGTTTGAAGTTTGTATTTCAGTTCAGTGCAACTGTGCGCAGACACCACCAAAACGGTGTCATCCACGTACAAGCGGACCTCATTATTTCCTAATACATTTGGTAAATCATTTACATAAATGTCAAAAAACAATGGGCCTAAAATTTAACCTTGCGGGACTCCTCTTCTAACTTCCCTTAGAGCAGATTTGTCCATGGACAACACACGCTGCCTTTTATTTGACAGGTACCATCTGAACCATTGCAAAGATTCATCATAGATACCTATTTTATGCACTCTGCTTAATAGTATCTGATGGGTCACAAAATCGAATGTCTTACTGAGGTCCATGGACACAGTCCATGTACTCAACCCCACATCCAAAGAAGTGGCTACAAGATTATTAAAATCCACAAGGACTGTGCCCATTGTCCTGCTTGCCTGCCCAAAATTCATGCTGATAACCAGATAAGTTGTGCTATTCCAAATAGTGGTAACGTTGTCTGTGGACAACTTTCTCCAAAATCTTTAACAATATATGTAATAAGGCAATAGGTCTATAGTTTGAGGTTGTGGAAGCATCCATCTGCCCTTTAAAAATCGGGAAAATTTTCCCTGTTTCCCAGAATAACGAAAAGTAGAGTAGCACAAGCTTAATTTAATAGGTAGGTTACAACTGGGTCCACAATATCTGCACTCATTATCTCATTATCTGCACTCACTTGCACTTATTATCACTCTACCGCCCACACCTATCCACCCCTCCCCACTCTCCACCACCCGCCTTTTTTTTTCCCCTCACCCATGCTTTCCTGCACCCCCCATCCCATAGTCTGACAACTGCCTCCGGATGCATCTTTGTGTCCCACCCCTTCGTTTCTCCCCCCTTGTTCTCTGGCACCAGCTGCCACTATACCTAGGCCCCACTGTCTTTCCAGAGGTTTCCTACTTGGCTCCTTACACGAGTGTTATATGATCCTGTCTCTTATTACCAAATGTTGTTGTACCGTGAATATTGTTCTCTTATTTTGTGTCATTTCATCCCTGTTTGTAATGCCTCTGATGTGGAACCTTTGTAAAAGAGCCTTGGCTCAAAGGTAATTGTAATCTTAGAATTGATAAATAAAATAAATAATATCTGCACTCATCTTTAAAAAATCTAGCTTGAATCCCATCTAATCCCCCTGCCTTATTTACCCTCAAACTATTCAACTCCTTCACAACTTCTTTGATAGTACTTTTCTTAAACTTAAATGGAGGTCTAATAGCTGTCCTGTTTTCCACACTACTTTCCACCTCATTAACTCCTACCTTATCATCTAATTTTTTCCTTTTTTTATTGTTTTACCAGGAGTAATACACTAAGCTGAATGCTTGTTTACAGTTGTGACCTGGGAGCACAGGGAAGTTAAGTGACTTGCTCAGGGTCACACAGTATGCAAGTGGGGGCCGTGGGATTCAAACCCAGGTCTCCAGATTTGCAGCTCAGAGCCTTAAACCACTGCACTATACTGCCTCCTAGAACACTATCTGAAGCCATAACCCTCAAATTGTCCAGTCCCAAATCAGGTAACTCTATAAAATATTGATTTAAAATTTTTGCTACCCTAAATTGATCATCTATTAAGGTATCAGTTACAACCAATTTTTTATGTTCCCTGAAACTTACTGGGTTTTGCAACTGTTTCACATAATATCAATTTTTCTTTGGGTCCATTACCTGATTAATATTTGTTTAATAATACTGTATTTTAGCCAGTCTAATTAATTTAGAACATCTATTACACCATTTTTCCTGGTGACCTTGAAAGAGGCGTTGATTAGGCCCTTACTGAAAAAACCCTCACTGGACCTGGAGTGTCTCGCTAACTATAGGCCGGTCTCTAACCTCCCATTCTTAGCGAAGGTTATTGAGAAATTGATGGCTACTCAGCTTAAAGACCGTCGTGTCTCCTCTTCCACTTATGAGATATTCCCATCTGGGTTTTGGGCTGGGCACAGTATGGAGGCTGCTCTGGTGAATGTGTTTAATGATCTCCTGATGGCAAGGGACAGGAGATAGCGTACCATCTTAGTCCTTCTGGATCCGTCAGCAGCGTTTCACATTGTGGATCACAAGGTGCTACTTGACCACCTGCAGTACTGGTGTGGCCTGTCAGAAAATGTCATCAACTTGTTCAGATCATACCTGACAGTCAGAGTGCAGAGGGTGATGATGAGGCTTGCCACATCTAGCCCAAAGCCTCTACCTGTGGTGTGCCACAGGGTTTGGTCTTGTCGCTCTTGCTATTCACGGTGTATATGTTGCCACTAGGAGACATTATCAGGCTGGATTTTCACTGCTATGAAGATGATACCCAGCTGTACCTGTCCTGTGCACCTGGTAACCAGATGGCATCTTCCATATTTAATAGCTGCCTAGGGGAAATCCAGAGCTGGATGACTCAAAACTGGCTTAGACTTAATCCAGACAAGACTGAGGTGCTAGTGGTGTATCCAGGTTGTCATGGTGATGGGGGTGATTGGGGTGACCTCCCTGGTTTAGTGCTGGGGGGATCCCTCTTACACCATCTACACAGGCAAAGGATCTGGGCATGATCCTAGATGACGGCCTGACACTAGATGCTCAGGTGTTGGCCATCATCAAAAGTGGATATTGCCATCTGAGAAACATTGCTTGGATCTGAGCAGTGATTCCATCCGAGGACCTGCCCACACTGGTACATGCCTTTGTCATGTCCAGGTTGGACTACTGCAGTGCCCTATACCTTGGGCTATCTGGAGTCAACCTTCGCCGGCTGCAGCTGGTGCAGAACATGGTGACAAGACTACTGTCAGGCATAAAAAGGAATGAACATATTACTCCTGTCATCCACAAGCTGCACTGGCTGCCAGTTAGGTGGAGAATTGTCTTCAAGGTAAGGCTCCTTACCTACAAGACTCTGCATGATCAGGGACCAGCTTATCTACAAGATCTCCTGAAACCCCACCGGATGATCTGGGCTCTCCATTCTGCCAAGGGTAGCCTCCTTAGAGTTCCCAGGGTTAGGTTGCGGCATTCTGGGGACCGAGCATTCTCGGTTGCTGTGCCTACCCTGTGGAACTCGCTACCCAGATATTTACAGGAAGCACCCTCTGTAGAAGCTTTTAAAACAGGCCTTAAAACGCTCCTCTTTCAGCAGGCATTTGAGTTATAATTAAAATTGGAAATTGGATATAGTATCCTATTTTATTATATGGTAGATGCATTTTAAAGAATTTTCTGATCTTGCTGGCTTGTAATTTTAAATATCGTATTGCATTTAATTATTGTTTTTTTAATGTACAGCACTCTGAATCCCCAGAAAGGGGTGCTTTATAAATAAAGCATCTATCTATCTATCTATCTATCTATCTATCTATCTATCTATCTATCTATCTATCTATCTATTTATTTTTGAAAAAGGTTCCAGTTTTGCCTTTTAGTCTTTCTGGCTTTCTTCCATACTCTGTGCCTTATTCTAAGTTAAGTCCTAATTTTTCTTTTATCCATGGTAAATGATTATTTCCATGAGTTTTCTATATCCTAGGTGCACGTAAGTTTCATATAGTAATGAAAGTCTGGGTAAAATCCTGAGTAGCCATGTCTAGATCTGGAATCATTTTTGTTCTGTCCCACTTTATATTTTGTAACTTGTGTCTAAATGAATTTAAATTAGTTTTTCATATTGGTTGCCCAGTAAACTGTGGAGTCCAACCTACTTGGTTTTATCAGTTCTATATGACATTTGATGGGATAATGATCACCTAAGTTCAAAGCCATAATTTCTGACTTGTGTAGCTTTAATCCATGGGAAACAAACAATAAGTCTAATACTGAGCCCTGGCTTACAGCTTTTGTACATCTAGTTGATTTGTTTATTACTTGTCGTAAACCCAAAATGTCTAAACTGTCACCTAATTGCCCCCCCTTCTTTGAGTCCGGTCTATGTTAAAGTCCACTGTTAAAACTAGATCCACATTTTTTACCACATCCAATGTCTTATTTGCCAGCAAGTCAAAACATGCTGTTTTAGTTCATGGTGGTGCATAAACTATTCCTACTATTATTTTAGTGGAAGGAATATCCATGAGCGAACAGTCTATTCCCTCAATGTTTTCTGATAAAACCATTTTAAAAGGGCCTAAATTATTATTAATAAATAACATGACTCCTCCTTCCCCTTCTACCCCTGTCCTAACATGACCATATCCCCCAACCTGCACTACATTGTCCAAAATACCATTATGCAGCCATGTCTCAAAAATGTCCAATAAATCAAGCTGAACCTCCCCTACCAAAGTTCTAAATGTATCCATTTTTCTAACAAGGCTACATACATTTTTATGAGTTATGACCAACGCTGTGGGTGATTTAGGTCCCAGATTTAATTCAACATCACCACTTTGTGATAATACTAACAAAGCCAACATGTGATTATGGTTCCCAAGCCATCCACTTCTCAGGCCAATTGTAATAGGGACTAACCATCTCAAGTACCTTCTCTACTCATTTGTAAACCCATTCCTCAGAATCTTTCTATCTTTCTGACACATCACCTGACTTTAAATCCTACAGGCTGTCAATAAGAAATTGTCCTGCCATTGCCTACTTCAATTTTACTGCCTCAGCTCCACCCTAACTAGGTTCTATTTATGGCTTCTACTCTACCTTATCTAGACCTGTCATTTAACTAGCATTACCAAATATTTCCTTCCTGAGGTATCTGCTATTAAAAAAGCCACAATGTTCTTCCAAACCTGCCTATTCTGTTCCCTGTGGTCCCTGCACTTCACTACTGTCTATTTCCCACCATACATAGGCCCTGTGGAGATACACCATACTGATGACTATTCTTACTCCAATCTTATAGCCTCCTGGCAAGCAAACGTGCATCCCCTCTGGTGCTTCCCACCAAATTCTATGAGAATTACATTTAGACTGCTCAAATGCTTGCGATACCAGCCTCATAAAATACCTTAGAGGAGGACTTGGCTATGCCACCTCCTCTGGTTCTCCGCTCTCCTTATCCTCCTTGCTGGAGGTGTTGAACTGAACCCTGGACCTACCTCACAACAGACCTTCAACACCCCCTCCTGGTCCTCTCTTAAGGGTCTTAAAATTGCACATCTTGGTGTTCATAGTCTCATCCACAATCATGCTGAACTGACTGCTTGGGTTAACCACTATAACCCTGATATTCTGTGTCTCATGGAAACATGGCTGAAACCTGCCACCCCTGACTCAGCCCTTGTGCTCCCCAATTTTAGCCTCCTGTGCCACAATCGCGTGGGTAAAAAGTGTGGGGGTGGTCTTTTGATATACTACAAAAGTCACCTTAACATATCCCTAATCCAGTATGATTTGGTCCCCCCTCTGCCACCTGTGAATTCCTTCATGGATTCATCCTACTAGGGAATGCCAAAAAAATTCACATCATCTGTGCATACAATCCTCCAAAGCAGGGTATCAAGGGGCTCTCCTATCTGCTTGATAGCATTAGCCCTAAAATCACCTCAAATTAGATATTTATGTGTGGTGACTTTGCTCTAAACTGGTCTGGTGACAATGTCAAGCAGTATGAACCACTTCTGGTGGCCCTCAGCCTTACTCAGCTCATCAGTGAGCCCACACGAAACCACCCCAATGGGAGTCAAGGAACACTCCTCAATTGGATTCTGACAAACAGGCCTGATAGGATCTCAGCACCTGGAGTCCTTCCTGACTCCATATCTGACCATTCCCCCATATACTGCATTTGGAGAGTCTCCTCTTCCAAAGTGCCCTATAAAATTATACAAGTGAGAGACTTCTCCCACTTTAACTCTGCTCTCTTCTCCAAGATCTTGTAACCTCAGATTGGGCCACAGTACTGTCTGCCTCAGATGTCACAAGTGCTCTTGACAAGCTTCTAAACATCCTCCCCTCTCTGCAGGATAAGCATGCACCTCACAACAGAAAGGGAGTTAGAGGCACTATCACTAAATGGTTGCATGAGGACTTGCTCTCCCTCATGAAAGCCCACGAGAAGCACTGGGGTAAAGCTAAAGCCTCTAAGGAATTGTCTGACTACCATGAATACTGGCAACTTGGCAACATCTGCAAAAAAGCCATACGTAACACCAAGAGTGAATACTGCAAGGCTGCCCTCTTATCCTCTACTAGGGACCCACAATACTTCTGGTATACTATTAAAACCATGGTCGGGGGTTATAGCTGGTGTGATACTATGGATATGATTGTCGATGGTAGAAATTGCAATAATGCTACTACCATCACCAATGTCTTTAACAAGCAATTCTTCGATCTCTTGGCATTCACCTCCCTGTTTACTACTGACAATGACAAGTCATCTACCTCTAACCATTCCTCCCCTCCAGAATCTTTGTCTCGCCCACCTTTCTAACTTAAAACAATCTCAGTGAGGGAAACCTACAAGCTTCTTGCTGGCTTTTCTCCTCATATGAGTGCTGGTCACGATGACCTTGAACCAAAACTTCTAAAGACTGGGGCCCCTTTGCTTGTGCTCCCAATATCCCATATTCTTAACCTCTCCCTCACCACCGGAATTGTTCCTGCAATCTGGAAAGTAGCAAAGATTGTTCCAGTTTTCAAGCAGGGCGACCGGAAATGCATAGAAAACTACCACCCTATAGCCATCCTGTCTGTTGTTAACAAGATACTGGAAAAGGTGCTGGAAGTGCAGCTGATAGACTACCTGTCTAAACATACCTTACTGTCACCCGAACAGCACAGATTTCATAAAGGACATAGCACTGGTACAGCCCTTGCTAAAGTTACATCTGATATAAGGATTGCCATGGACCAGGATATGTTGACTGGGGCTATCTTCGTAGACTTCTCAAAGGTCTTCAATCTAGCGAATCACTGTCTACGCTGTATCAGGCTTCACTCCCTTGGTGTTGCTGGTCCAGCCCTAAACTGGTTTTCCAGCTATCTCAGTGGCAGATTACAGCTTGTTAAGTACAACAGAGCTCTATCGGATCCTGTTCCTATCACTATCAGTGCCCCTCAGGGATCTATTCTGGGCCCTATCCTATTTTCTCTTTTCATCAATGATTTCCCAATGGTCCCTACCCATAGCACCACAACACTATATGTCAATGACCTGGTCCTCCTAGCTAGCTCAGGTGATGTCTGTGCCATAAATCACAACCTACAGCTGACTTCAGTAAACTGCAACATTAGCTCCTGACAAATATGCTCGGGCTGATCTTAAAGAAAACTCAACTCATGCTCTTCAGCTCCTCTGCCAAACTCAAACAGAGTCCTGTCCCACTCAATGTCTTAAGCCTTGATGGTGTCCCAGTTGGCACTACATGCTCCTTTATATACCTGGGAGTTACTCTTGACCTGAGTTAGACCTGTCTCTGCACATTCAAAATGTCTGCAGGGCAATAAATATCAAGCTTGGACTTGTATACCGGGCTCGTGGGTCCCTTACTGCTGCTGCATGGCTTGCCCTTGCTAAAGGTTTATTCCTTCCCTCTCTCAACTATGGACTGACAATCTTTATCCTCACTGCAAAAACTAGCCTTGCTAAATGGGATGTGGCCTATAATAATATTTGCTGCTTTGCACTTGCCGTCCCTCGACTTACCCATCTCTGTGATTTATACAATCAACTACATTGGTTGTCCCCTGATAATTATCACTCATTTGTCTTGGGCTGCTTCACACACAAAATTGTCCGCAATGCCACCCCACCTGCCCTGTCCAAACTCCTTTGGCCAGCTCTACCATCATATCAGTTAAGCTCAGCTGACTTTCAACCCCTCTTTGTCCCCAAAACTCATACACTGTCAGTTGATCGTGCCTTTGCTGTTTGTGCCCCTAGATTCTGGAATACCCTACCTGAAACCATCAGATGTACCTCCACCCATTCCATCTTTAAGAGTTCCCCCTGCATGCACCTGGAGTCTGCCTCAGCATGTAACTGTTTCAAGGCTGCTTGATATCCCCTACCCCTGCTTGGACCCTGTTGTGCACCCTCCACTTCCCTGGTTCCCCTACCCCCTCTGAGCTCTAGTAAGGGGAACTATCTACCCTGCATGCCCTTCACCTCAGCACTTACCATCCTCAAAATGGGACAAATTGCACTTGTATTATTTCCCTGAAATTTAACTATTGTTTGCTTGTTCTTACCCTTGATGTATATGCTCATCTGTTCATCCTGTACCTGTTTATTTGTATCACCCTGCTCATTGCTTGTATTTCACATTGTTGTATTTCCTTTGCACTGTTCTGCAAGCCATGCTCTTGTAATCTCCCAGGTCATACCTGAAAATAGGCATTCCTTGTCTAGTGTGCTTACCAGGTAAACAAAAGCTAATAAATAAATATATAAATATTTCCCTGTTACTGTGTGTTATGTTAGGTACGGAAAACAACCTAATGTGTTTTTCTTGGTTATTTGCCATTGTTTTCTGACATGTCTGGCTCTCTATTACATAGATGTACCCTATTATTATCATACTAAGCAATCCTATTATTAGTTTCATTTTACAGAGTGTTATATCAAACCTTTTTAATAAATTATACTCACTTCTTGATTGTACCTCTCCTAAAGTCTTCTATCAACTATTGTTCCTGGCCCCCACTCCAGGACTTCTCTGGGAGACTCTGGTTGACTCTGATCACACTTGTCCACACATTGCCACACTGCTGCCACATCAGATGCCACCACATCTTGCTAACCTGCTTTTTAAGCACTGGGACTGACCTCCCCCACAGGGCTGCCACTACCTGTGGCTGATCTGCCTGGTACTTATTAGGCAGGAGCATCTGGAACTGCCTGGAACTTCCATGAGGGAGGAGTCAGAGGAGGGGAAAGTAGAGGCATTATGTGTTCAGTTATGGTCCAATAGAGGGAGAAACATGAGGTTGGCGGTGGTTTACAGACCACCCAACCAGGATGAGGAGAGGGACAGGGACTTGAACTCACAAATATTGGAAGCTGCAGGGAAAGAAGAGGTGGTAATTGTGGGGAACATCAACCTGCCTAAGGTGGATTAGAGTGTACCATCCACAACATGTGCTAGGAGTTAGGTCATCCTGCAAGAACTGCAGAGTGAGCTCCTGACTCAGGGCTTCACTGAATCAGCAAGAGTAGAGGCAATTCTTGATCTGGTGCTCATGAAGGATGCACATGTACAGGAGATATCGGTCAGGAAGCCCCTGGGTGGGAGTGACCATTGCATAGTGTGGTTCTAGTTGGATATGGGCAGGGAAAGCATCCTGACTAAGACCAAAATCTTGGATTTCAGGAGGGCGGACTTCAGGAAGATAGGCAAAGCATTAAGTAGCAACCTGGCAGATGTCAGAACAGATATGTGGGTGGAGCAAATGTGGTTCATCATTAAGGAAGGAATACTGGGTGTCACAGAGGAGTGCTTTAGGCTCAGGGGGAAGAACACAAGCCCCAAAGCACCCAGCTGGTTCAGCTCTGGAGTTGCCCAGGCAGTAAGGGAAAAGAGGGTGGTCTATAGGAAATTCAGGAAGACTGAGAGAGAGACAGAGAGAGAGGTGGATAGGAAAAATTACCTAAGGTTGGCTAGTGAGGCAAGTAAGGAAGGCCCATGAGCTAAGGCACAGAAGGAGCTGCATATAGCTGAAGGAATGAAGAAGAGGAGAAGGCCTTCTTTTACTATATAAGTGAAAGAAGGGACAAGAGTGATAGGATTGTTAGGCTTAAGAAAGGGGATGAGAGGGTGGAGGTTAATGGGAGAAAAGCACAGATACTAAATGAATACTCCTGTCTTCAACAGGGAGAAGGATGGACGAGTGCCTTCAGGAGAAAGAAGAGGAGCAGGGGGGATGGGAACACAGATGTTGTGATAGAGGAGGACAGATGGAGGGAGGGGCTGCTAGCATTGAAGTTGGACAAATCACCAGGCCCAGACAGAGTACATCCAAGGGTGCTAAGGGAACTAGCTGAGGAGCTGGCAGGGCCACTGGCAGGCCTATTTAATAGTTCACTGGAGTCAGGCATAGTACCAGAGGACTAGAGAACAGCACATGTGGTGCCCCTCCACAAACGCAGTCCCAAGGATGACCCAGGGAATTACAGACCAGTCAGTCTGACCTCAATCATTTGAAAGCTCATGGAGAACATACTTCAGAAAAGTTGATAGAATATCTAGAGGAGCATGGTCTCCAGGATGAGAGTCAGCATGGGTTCATGGGTGGGGGGGGACCATGTCAAATTAATCTGATTGACTTCTTTGACTGGGTCACTAAGACAGTAGACAGGGGCCAAGCAGTAGACATCCTCTATCTGGAATTCAGCAAGGCCTTTTACTCTGTGCCCTACAAAATGTTGATCAGGAGTTGGTGGATCTCAAGGTTAGGGAAAAGATGATCAGATGGGTAGAAAACTGGCTGAGGAACAGAACCCAGAGGGTGGTGGTGGTGGGGGAGAGTTATCTGGCACCATAGAGGTCACATGTAGGTTCCCACAGGGCTCAGTAATGGGGCTGGAGTTGTTCAATGTCTTCATCAATGACATTGGGGATGGCATTAAGGACAAAATGTGCCTATTCACAGACAACACCAAGCTCTGTGACAGAGTGGACACAGCTGAAGAGATACAGGACCTACAGTATGATCTGAAAAAGCTAGGGAGGTGGTCCAGGATCTGGCAGCTTGGCTTCAGTGCCAAGAAATGCAAAGTTATGCACATTGGGTCCAGGAATCCCAGGACAGAGCACTATCTGGGGGTAGTCCTGGTATCTGCATCAGAGGTGAAGGACCCGGGAGTGAAGATCACTAGTGATGTGAAGCACTCCACACAGTGCAAGAAAGCAACAGCAAGGGCAAGCAAGATGATGGGATGCATAGCTAGATGGACCAGAAGTAGGAGACGGGAGGTTATACTACCCTTGTACAGGTCACTGGTGAGGCCACATATAAAGTATGGAGTGCAGTACTGGTGTCCACACCTCAGAAAGGACTCTAACCTGATGGAGAAGGTCCAGAAGAGGGCTACAATGATGAACATGGATCAGCAGGGTAAGGCATATGAGGAGAGGTTGAGGGCACTGAACATGAACTCCCTGGAGGACAGAAGAGAGAGAAGGGGGACATAATTGAGACCTTCAAGTAGTTGAAATGGCTAAATAAGATGGATAAGGAGGGTATCTTTAAGCTAAGTGGCAACCATAACATGAGGAGCACAGTCTTAAGCTGGGGGGGGGAGGTTTAGGAGGGAGGTCAGGGAGCACTTCTTCACAGAGAGGGTGGTGGACACTTGGAATGCACTGCTGGAAGAGGTGGTCTTGTTGAAGATGGTGGGCAGCTTCAAGGGAGGCTGGGATAGGCATAAGGGAAGGTAAGGATCATGGGTAGGAAGAATGGAAAGGTTGGGAGGAATGGGGAGAGGGCAGGGTCAGTAGTTTAAGCTCTGGACCAAAATTCTTTCTTCTGCTGGCTTCTTTGTATCTTCGTATGGAACTAATCTGTAGCTAATGCTGTACAAAGCGTGTGCATGACACAGAGGATAATGAATGCGATGTGGTTGTTAACCAAGCTGTAATCACCTCAAGCGGTTGCCAGGACAATATAGTAAACCTTGAGAGCACAGATCAAGAGGTTTACAATTGTCTTGGCAACTGCAAGAGGTGATTACAGATGTGGTTAAAAACCACATCACAGGGAATGTCTTTTATAGTGTATGGGGGAAACAGATTTAGCAACTGTGGTCAAAACTTAAATTTACTGTACATTACCCACACCAATAAAAGCAGGAGTCAGAAAGGTCATTTTTTTTTTTTTATTTCTATTTATGCCCCCACTGCCCCAGCACTGTTGCCTAACCAACCGCCCCTGAGCTGTCTCAGGGGAGACCCCCCATCCTGCCATGGTTTGCCCCCCAGGCCAGGATGGGACCAGCCCCCCCCATACATTAAATCTATGTCGAAGTCTCCTCTGTGGCTGAGCTCCAATGATGGTGAGGGCTATCCCCCGGTCAGTGCCACGCAGGACAGATTTTTCATGTACTCTCTCTGGGTGTGATGTGCGCATGATGCCAAGGCACGTATGCCAGAGTCCATCACGCTCTTCCCCCCTGGTCTGGGCAGGCCATGCCATATCCATAGCCACCACCAGAGGTCAATCATGTGCCAAGCCAGGCATCCCCCCCCCGGTGGAGATGAGCAGTCCTGTGGACTCTCAAGCTTCCTCCACCTGGCTGGCCCTCCAGCAACCTGAATCTGTTCCTGAACCTGGGTCACCAGCATTGTGAGTAGTAGCGCTACTGCTGTGCCGATGGGCCAGCATAGAAAGGTCAGTTTGAGACATTTATTTTAGCCCAGCAAATGGTGATCTAACATGTGAATAGTGGACACTACTAATACTAACTTTAATACCTATTTTTAAAAGTAACAGCTAAACACTGAAAAAGCATCTTCCTGAAAAACAAAACAAAAAAACCAAAAAGGAAGAACTTTGTTAAATATTTAAACAAATCAGCGCTTCTGCCAAAACATCTGATTGGGCTACACCGACGTTGCTGCTGAGCATAGCGTTGGCATCCTCTTTGAAGGCAGGGGGGTAGAATTTGCATCCAAGGAGCTGGCAGCACAACACGGGTCAGCAACTGCACCCGTGTAATTTGACATTGTGCTAGCTACTATTGCAGGACTGTAACTGACAAAATGGAATGGGTTTTTTAACTGCTTTCATGAACTACTGATTGCTGTTCTTTTAAAAGAATCAAGCCAGTACTTGACATTCTGATCTGTAATCTCATCGCTATGATGTGCTCTAGCAGGCTTTACAGGAGCCTGATGTCATAGAGATGGGATTACAAGGTTGTAAAGTGATTATATTAAGACGGTAACAAGTGCTCCCCATACATTATTCAAGTTGTAATGCTCAGCAATAAGGGCTTACACACACATAGTCCACACATTTAACTTCAGTGTAGTTGAATACAGGGCACACATAAAACACAGTATGAATCAGTTTTTTGTGTCAGTATGGGCTATTATATCTTTGATTTAAACAGACAGTCTATAGATAAACAAATGTGATGTCACTATTAATAACAGAGGTACTGATAGTGCAGCGATGTCAACAGTTCAAATCGGGTCAGCAGTCACAGGCACTCAATATTGGTTCAAACTGAATCAGCAGACACTAGCACTCAGTGAATAAAAGCACAATCAAACAATCGGAACTCAATGTGGAGATACAGTATTAATGACGAGTGCATCAAATTGCTCAGTTCTTAGTGATGCAGGGATCAAACAGACTCACAGTATACTCAGGCAGATCTTCACTGCTGATGTGTTAGGGAAGCAGTGGAAATGCAGGCTGTAAACAATTTACATACCATGCTGGAAACAGCTCAGTGCAGAGCAGAATGGTGTTTTTCCAGTCTCCTGGCCACTGTGTTGCCCTTTGTATAGCAGCTCTTACCAAACCTCATTGGTTGGGAAAATGGGTCTGCCACCCTCCAGTTGACTCCAATGATACTGGTCCACAATTTGCTGCACTGCCACTGCATTAGACATTGATGAAGTTGGTGCCCTGGTCTGACAGAATTTCCTGGGAGATTCCCACCTGGCTAAATATTCACACCAGTTCCTTGGCCACCTTCTCACCCTCAATAGAAGACAAGAGCACTGTCTGGGTACCCTGTGGAGTAATGCACAGCCACCAAAATGTACCTCTTGCCAGTGCGACTTGGGGTGCTTAGTGGCCCCACAATGTCCATGGCAACTTGCTGAAATTGCTGTTTGATAACAGGTATGGAATCAAAGCCACCTGAGCCTTGTTCCCATCCTTTCCCATCCTCTGGCACTGTGGACAAATCCAACAGTAGTTTATGACATCTTTAAAAATACTGGGCCAGTAAAAATTGTTATTAAGCCTTTTTGTACGTCCGAGCTCTAGGTGTCCAGAAAAGGGTATATCGTAGGCTAAGGCCAGAAGCTGCATCCTATACTCCCTAGGAACCACTATCTGACAGAGAACCCCTTCATCTGATCCTCCCATAACAACCCGTGCATGGTACAGGAGCCCATTCTCCCAGTACATCTCCCTTTTCCCAGAACTCAGAGAGTCACCTTACACACTAGTGGCTAACTCCTTTAATTTTTGCAGGGTTGGGTCAACTTGCTGAGCTATCCCAAGCTCTGCATGCTCAACCTTTCCCAAAACACATTCTGCTGTGGGAGAGCCACCCACGGCTGGGCTTTCCTCAGTCTATAGCTATGGCTCAGAACTGCTGCTTCCAGCTCATTCTTCAGCTACAACTTTATTTATTTTCATTTATTTATTTATTAGATCATTGGTTTACAGACCTTTGAGTCAAAGACTCATTTACAAAGGCACCTCATCAAGAGAACTTATCCTGCTATTGAAGTAAGGGTTGCTTTCTCATGCACTGCCCCCTTTGTGTCCACAGGAGCGGATTCCCTTGCCTTGCTGTGGGTAGTGACAAACACCGTATTATCAAAGTCATTCCCCTGGTTCCATCCATGGGGAGGTTCAGGCACACACCCTACCTTCTGTACACCCTGGCTGCCTTCCCAGCTTAGAAAGCTCGGGGCCTTTGGCACTGATACTGTAGAACCAACCACTCCTCTAATCCTAGAAAACTGACCAGGCAGGATCTGTTCTTCCTGCATCAAATCTTGTTTCACCATAGAAATGGAGGTCCCCGTTTCCCTCTGTCCTTGGGTTACCAATTCATTCACCACCACTGGGTACATATGTGCAGTGGATTTAGAGGGCACTGAACTCAATGTGCATGCCACTGTCTGCTGTGAGCACCCTTAGCAACCCACTGCTGCTGCACTAACCCCTTTCTTCACATTGTTTGAACATTCATAAGACAAATCAATCAATCAATCAAACAAGGTGAAGCACCATTGAGTGAGCTCGTTTACAAGGTGGACCTGGGCAGATATATAGATAACATATAACAATGAGTACAGTTTTTACAATGAATAGAACAAACAAGAGTGAGCAAAGGAAACATATGGCACATATCATATGTATAACAATAGATACAATTTGGTCAATTTACAAGGGAACAAAGAAGTGCATACTGAAAATTACATGATATTTGCAGGTAATATGATGGTCAGAGCTGTTTACAACAGTATATACAATCTGGTCAAGTACAGGACCAATAGGATGCATACCGTCAGACCGATTGGGCTAAAACAAAATAAAACAAAGACAACTGAGGTCAGAGATGGGTAAAACAGTGTTGTTAACAATGCTGGTTCCTCTTTGAGAGGTAGCCATGAGAGGAAGAGGATGGAAGATGGATATTAAATAGGAGGGTAGAGGTCCCATTGAGAGTAGCCATAAGGTAAAAAAGAGAAGGAACGATGTTAGGCAGGAGTGTACAAGATGTAGCGGAAATGTGAGAGAAGGAATAGTGCATTAGTGGGCTACAAACAGAGAGAGAGAGAGAGATATGGAGGTAATGGTGACGGAGGGCACATTATTGGTAGTAGCACTTAGGTATGGCAATTACAGGATTCATGTTGTGGCTGCCTAAGCAGAGTTTTGAAGGTTGCTAGTCTGACAAGACTTGAAATTTTAAGGGTCTTTTGAAGGTTGTTCCATACATTAGGGAGAGAGAGTGACTTACAGAGTAAGAGCCATGGCAGGTTCTAGCTCTGGGGATGTCTAGTGTGATACAGGAATATCTCCTGAGCCAATAGTTCCTATGTGTGATAGCCAAAAGGTTGCAAATGTGTTCAGGGAGTTTATTAATAAGGGCTCTATAGGTCCAGATGGCTGCATTTTTCAGTCTTCTGGTTTTAAGGGAGTTCCAACCCAGCAGAGAATAGAGAGAGCAGTGGTGTGTATAATAGGGAGCGCAGGTTATAAATCCTATTGCCCTGTGGTACAAGGTATTCAGTCTGGCTAAAGCAGTACTGTACTAGGCCCATTTCTGTAAATAAGGTCCACACAATGCAAAAGAGGGAGGAAGGTAGTTTGTACCAGTCTGACTTTGGCATGATAAGTGAGTAGGTGCTTGATTTGAAAGTAGAGTCCCAATCTTTGTTTCAGCTTTCTACATAATTCCTCGATGTGCACCATGATAGTAAGTTTACAATCTATCCAAAATCCCAAATATTTAAATTTATCCACAAGTTACAGAGATTCCCCCAACAGTATGGTAATCTGGGGCTTAGGTTCTGCAGGTTGAGTAGAGGCTGAGTGCAATTGCAGGGATAGAAACATAGATTTAGATTTTTTTTTGCAATGAGCAATAATTTCAGTTGCAAGAGATTATGCTGCAATAAAGTGAACTCTTGCTGTAGGACAGTCCTCGTTAGATCAAGAGTAGGCCTAGAGGCATAAATCACAGTGTCATTCGTGAAGAGGTGGACATTAACAGTATCTTTATTCCCGACCTGATGTCGTTTATGAATATCGCAAAGAGTAGTGGTCCCAGTATAGACCCTTGTGGAACTCCCTCAATAGAGTTTTAGAGAAGAGAGGTCACCTTGTGCCTTCACTTGCTGCTGTCTGCCTGTAAGATAGCAGTTGAACCATTTCAGGGGAGAAGCATCAAGGCCAGTATTGAGCAGTTCGATGAGTTGCAGATCGTGATCTGCCATATCAAATGCCTTGCTCAGGTCCAGGAATATGGCACCCACATGGTTTCTGGAGTCCAACGCTAGTTGCCAATCATTGGTCATGTTGGCTAGGGCTGTTACCATACTGTGATTTGGCCAAAAGCCAGATTTGACAGGGTTGATCTTATTGTGGGATTCTAGGCAATTTCGCAGCTGCGAATTGTTGACTTTTTCTAGGAGTTTTGAAAGGATGGGTAGAAGGGATATAGGCCTATAATTATTTAGGTCACTTGGGTCACTCCATTTAAAAAATGGGATGGCATGCACTGTTTTCCATCGATCAGGGATGGAGCCTTGTGAGATGGACAAGTTGAACAGGTGGGTGACAGGTGCGGTGAGAGCATGGTAACCCAATTTCAAGAAGAAGGGTTCTAGTTGGTCCACTCCTACACTTTTTCTGGTATCAAGAGCTAATAAAAGGTCTTTGACCTCTTTGAAGGAGGCTGGGTTGAAGCTGAATTTGTCTTCAAGGGCAGTGCCCATGGTAGCCTGCTCTGCTGTGTTGGGATTACTGCACTGCGGGAGAAGTTTGCTGTCAGGGGAGGTGTCAAAGGCAAGACCAGCAGCTGCCAAATGATTATTGAGTAGGTCCAGTATATTAAGTTTATTTGTGGTGGTTATATCATTAGTGGTGATTTTAGCAGGGAGAGAAGTAGAGGGGCGGTGCCCTTCGATGTCTGTCAATGTTTTCCCGAATAGCGCAAGATTAGTGGAGTGCGTATCCAATTCAGATTTGAAGAACATAGATTTTTCAGCCCAGATTAGTTTTGTACATTGGTTCCTTGCTGTTCTGAAGGCTGCCCAGTCAGACGGCAATTTGGATTTTTGGGCGTGTTTCCACAGAACGTCCCTTTGGTGGAGGGCAGATTTAAGGTGGCCAGTGGAGCAAGGGCAGGATCTCTTTCTTGTTCTAACTTTGATTAGAGGAGTATATTTATTTATTACTTCTAACATGAGGTCTTGGAATAAATTACAGGCCTCAGACACCATTTTTGTGAGGAAAAAATCTTGTCATCTGATCTTACTTAGATTAGCAGGGAAATGGTTGCTGTCAAAATTCCTGAAATTCCTTTTGAATATATATCTGGAGGAGGATATGAGTTTGGGTATAGTTTGTACACAAGCTATAGTACTGTGATAACTTATGGCCTTGAAGAACACCCCTGAGTGAGAGATGTTGTGAGGTTTACTCACAAGGATTAAGTCAAGGAGGGTACTCTTGGCAGGATTGTTATTGTTAGGATGGGTAGGCTCCGATATGAGCTGAGTGAGGCCATAGCTGTCACAGAAGTCTTTTAATGGTTTTGAGCATTAGGTCCCCATAATGATCATTTCCGAGTACTGAGCATCCATCAGACTGCAGAGATGGTTCAGTAAGTCTAGACCCCCCGAAGGAGGTCTGTAGCACCCAGTGATACAAATGATCTCGGAATGGGAAAGCAGGATCCTTAAGGAGAGACATTTAAACTGTTTGGGAACAGTGGCAGAACTGATAAGGGAGATGGAGAATTTGTCTAGTACATAAATCGTGACCCCTCCACCTCTGGGTTGCCTGTCTGCACTGTACACATTGTAGAAGGGGAAGTTTATTTCATGATCTGGCTTAGCACTCTTTAGCCAAGTTTCTGATATTACTAACACATCAGGCTTGGTATGACAAATCCAGGATTGGATGGTGTCGAGTTTCCTGATCAGGTGGCAGGCATTAATATGGAGAAAACTCATTCCTTTTAATTGCATTAATTCAGAGGGGGATGTGATAGGCAGTTGGGCACCCGGGTTTACTTCTACATTGCCAGAGCAGATTAGCAATATAAGGAGTGGTTTCTTAAGGGAATTGAATAGGATTCTGAAGATTGAGACCCTTCCCCTTTTTTGTAGGAGATGCAGTGGTGGGTGATGGGCCGGGGGCAAGTTGACAAAATGAGGTTGCGGAGACATACAGAATCACCCTGGTAGCAAAAAGAAGTGGGGTATGGTTATAATAAATGGTCAGTTTTATAAGGGATGGTATCCTTCCTTCAGAGTTGGTACCCGAGTTAAGTGGGCACAACTAGAAGGTATTGATGTTAGGCAGGGCAGCACGGTTATTTGAAACATGATGGGGAAAAAAGGCAAGCAGGATAATAATCAGCAGGAGGGTAGAGCCTAGAAAGGTGAGCTGCAGGTTACGTACCCTCAGGTTCATTTTGTCTTGAAGAAAAAGGGTAAGTATATGACAGAATGTGGCCACAGCCGAGCTGCTAAATCCAAGAGGAACACACGTTCAGGGGCAGGGATGATGGCAGCAGAGTCCAGTGGTGGGACGCGGTTAGCAGATGGACAGGCTGAGCCGTGGTCCACAGTTTGTGCCCTGTTAGGAACAGGTGAATGCTGAAAAGGAAAGGAATAGGGGATTAGCAGAGACAGGTGCCTATCTCTTAATCGGGGGTATGATGGGAGTTGAGGGAGCAGAAGAATAAGTGAGGGTAGGAGTTGTTGGGATGTTGAGCGCTGAGGTGCCAGAAGGATAGACCTCGCACTTGGGATAGTAGACTTGAGAGGGGGAAGAGGAAGTGTGAGTAGAGAGCAGAGAGAGACAGAGAGAGAGAGAGAGAGAGATGGGGGGTGCAAGAAGGCGAAGTGGCTTTTTTCAGTGAAAGGGTTTTTAGCAGACAGAAAGAGAGAAAAAAATGGTAAGGGGTCAACTGTAGAATCAAGGATACAGCTGGTGAAGTGAGAAGAAAAAGAAAAGGACTTGCTGTGCTTTTCTTATGTCATAGCATTGTATTTCACAGACAGTAGTCAGGATATGCTGCCCTCTGTTGGTGTAATGGTAAAATCTGCAAATGGTGAAGTAGACACTTAGGCAGTAAAAGGTGGGAGGTCATGGGCGGTATAATAGGCAGTAAAAGGTGGGAGGTCAGGGGGGTATAAAAGGCCAGCTGGCCAAGGGTAAATGTGGTTGGGAGATGGTGGGGAGCTGCCACTCAGCAGCAGTGAGAAGCACTACCTGGACCACGGCTACAGAAATGGGTGGGAGTCCCCGAAATTTAATTATTTTAGCTTAGGCCCAACACAAAAAAATAGTAAAGAGCTGCATGGAGCTTCTGCCACTATTGATGCAATTATTGCTAACTAAGTTGTGGGAAAGCTTCCAGATTACACAGCATCTCCAGTCAAGGAGAAAGAAAAAAGAAAAATCTCATAGACCAGCAAACCGAATGTCAGCTCTGGTGAGAAGCAGCTCTGATCTAGGCAGCTGCACCAAGTTGCACTCCAAGCATTGCACTCTGCCATGAGCTCCGATGTGGAACTCAGTCAGTTAAGTGAAAAATAATTAGGTAATTTTTCTTTAGCTCAGTTTAATTTTACTTTAGCTCAGATTAGATTTTTTACAGAAAAAGCAATGGGAAAGCAGGCTTAGTAAGCATAAAACAGGATTGCAGGTATAATAATAAAAAAATAATAAAATAGAAAAAGTAGAGCTTGTCCGATAGCTTTCTGGGATAGCTGAAATAATTTCTAACAATTATTTAAAATGTTTCCCACTTGGACCAGCAAGCATAAAGTCACAAATAATTATTACAGCTTGGCGAGTCAGGAGAGGCTTACGCTTATGCCCTGGTTTCTGGCAGATATAGCATCTGTGTTCACCCATCTCTGGTCTTGTGAGACCAGACAGCTTCCTTTTTTGTTCAGGAACAGGCTGGCTTCCTTTAGGTTGTTCCCATGGTTCCCCTAAAACCACCTGATGTCACTTCCCCATTACCTTTGTGATGTGAGGCTGGTCATCTGGATATGAGCTGATCAGCCCTCTCAGCTGCCTCCCTCGTGGAACTTGGAATTCTATCCAAAAAACATATTCTCAGTTCCTCATGTACAGCTTTTAGGAACTGTTCCAAAATAAATAAATCTTTGATTTCCTCTGCAGAGTGAGCCATCGCACCCTCTACCCAGTATTCTAACAAGTTACTTAGCTGCACATACATTTCAGCATAGCTGTCTGCCGATGCCTTTCTTAACCCCCTAAATTATTTTCTATAGGCCTTGGGGATTAACTCAAAATGCTTTAGCAGGGCACTTTTCTCTTTATCATAATTCATCATAATCATGCAGCCCATTATGGCAAAAGCTTCTAATGCCTTGCCTGTAAGCAGTAGCAATAGGTTAGTCACCCAAAAAGCCCTGCCCAGTTCAAATTGCCCACAGATTCTCTCAAAATATCATGAAAACAAATCAAGACCATCCTCTCCTGAAATCTGGGAAACATTTCAGAATTAATTTTGGCTTCCTGGGTCGAACCCCTCATGCCAATAGTCATAGTTTGTAGTGATGTCCTGGTGTGCCAGGAGAGGGCATATGTGGATATCCTAAACTGTGGCAAGCAAGAATTAATGAAAAAGGGTGAACATCATCTTCCATTCTAAGACAGGTCAATATGCAGCAACCATATATTTTACTAACTTCTCACAAGCGGTACAGGAAAACCTGTGCTTTGCTGGGAAGGACAGTTAAACACACAGGTAAATGGAAGTTGACCTTAGACTATAGACAGGTTTCACAATCCCAATGCCTCATGGCCTCTGTTGATCAGAGTCTGGCCAGGCTAGCAGAAGCTAAGGTAGTTCATAGCCATGATGTCTAACACAACATCTGAATTGTGAAAGTAGCCCATAAGGAGCAGGTGAAGTTGCCCTCTGACAGGAAGGCCATGCTGCTGGTAGAGGGGAACTAGTCAGATGTTTAGATAGGTTCAGAGGGCCTCTGCCCTCAAGGGAGTATTGGTTCAGGCCTTCCTGAACCCCAGAACTCCTACAAAGTGGTTGCATAACCTCAGGGTTCTGCAACAACTACTGCCAGTTTACTGACAAATGCACAGATATTACAACAGTTATCTACTTACTAAACAAAGGTCAGCCCTGGAACTAGAGTCCAGAGCTGTTAACTCCTGTAAAGGCTACAGTTAATGTTTGCTCTGGCATCTAGACTACTTTCCCAGGTGTGTAAGTGGTTACACTATGGGGTAGGTCACACTAAGCACCATGTTAGTATAGTTTCATATTAACAGTGTAACCAAGGTACTAGTTATAGTGTACGTTAGCAAAGCTCATGAGTAAGGTAGAGAACATGTACACAGAGTACCCAGAAAAAAAACATTTTTTCCCCTGACGGTGGGCCTGCCACACTATGCTAATTTTAAATACTGAAGGAATTCCTTTGTGCTTTATCCTAGAAGAAATTGCTAGTGATAGGCTAGTAAGATATCACCTGCGCTAGTACAACCAGTCTGAAACTTGCATTTTACCTGTCTTCATGGGTCAGTCAGAGAACGCTAGAGAGAAAATTCAAGTTAGTTAAAGTACAATTGATGTTACATGTTGCAGTTTTGAAATTGTCTGATAACTGATCTCAGTAATACATGGGGTTAAAATTAAGTTTGTATTGATTGTACTTGGCTGTAATCGTGAAGACAATTTCAGCATCTTAATGATTCCAGGAGAGGGCACATGTGAGCAATATAGGATCACAAATTTTCAGGTCAAGTTTGAACTCGAATTATAGGCCTGTTCACTTAATGGAAGTATAACTATTTCAACTTTGTTTTATATTTTGCTAAAGCCAGCCTGTCATTTTAAGATTGAAGTGACTATATAGTTGTTTCTCTGCTTAGCTTCTGGCTCTTCAAGGATATGCAAAAACATGCTTATTGAATGTTCCCTGCAGAAATGTAAGCAACCTTCAGCTTAACTGTTTTAATGTCTGATGACATGAGATGAAAAATGTTTGCTATGTAAAATGTACTGTATAAAAATATGACTGTTTCTCAAGTGAGTTATGGCATTGCTTAATATCCAATGCCATCAACAATGGTATTCTGAGCATCTCATGCTATCAAGAACTGTGGTATTTCTCAACATCTGATACCATTATCATCATGCCATCTGTAAGCAACAAACTGGCTCTGCAGCAACTCGGCCAGAGAAAGACAGGAGTGTGCAGAATCCTGTGCAATCCACCATGCCTCGAAATCATGCTGCAACAAGCCATTCAGGAACAAGACTCCCACCAGCTCCAGACATCTACACTGGTCAGACCAGTGAGGGAGAGAATGCAAGCCAGCATCAACCCCCCAAACCAGGTAAAAACAAGAGTTTGTCAATGACTACAAGCCCTTGCCAAATAAACTCCCTAGCAAATGTCTCATCTTTGGTAAGAGACCAAAAGGGCTAGGAGTGACATTTTACTTTGGAGGTGGGGTGCTGTGGGTCCATTGAGTGTCTAATGTGTATGCATGTTTTCATAAGAACTGTATAAATGTCATCATATGGACTGGTTATATGCTAAGCTGAAACTGGGACTGTTGTTCTGAAGGGTATCAGCTAAGAAAGAATTGCTTCTAACAAGAGTACACTAGTACAAATGCATTTTAAAGAGACTGTTGCTTAATTACTTGGTAACTGCTTATATGCCATCATTTTCTTTGTAAGTTTGCTGCTTAAAATAAAACCTACTGAATGGCATAGTATGGGTTTCTTGTTATCTGCTTGTCCCATTAAACTAAGACATTGTGGGATTTATAGAAGATCCAAACACTCAGGTACGGCCTCTCCCCAGCTCCTGAGTCACTCACTTGTAAGAAGTGCCTGGCCCTCTGATTGGTCCGGGTGGCAAGCGCAAAGCTCTCGATGCAGCGCATCCCCTCCAGCAGACACATCCACCTATCCCCACAACATCATTAGAGCAGGAATATGTTCTGCTCAATCCTTCTACTTATTCTCTGTTCACTCAGAGCAGCTGTAACTAGTGACATTACTGAAACTCCCCACCCTCCATCGCGAGCATGACTGGTGCCTCGGGCAAAGCGGCTTGTTAAAAAAAAACTGAAACAGTATCCTTGCTGAGGGATAACCCGGAGTACCCTGCACCACCACTAAATCAGGATGCCTGAGCCTCCACTACCTGCCATGGCACCTTAATGGTACCAGTTCTGACTACAATCCTACTGAAGATAAAACAGTCCTTCCATGGTAAATTTAGATGTCGCAAGTCCTGCCTCATAGTAACCATTTGCATATTTGCTGGGAAACTAATTGTAATGCTCCTCCCCCTCCTATCTGGGAATGTGCATGCCAATCCAAACCTCCAGACTCCCCTGGCATGGAAGGGAGTATGACCAAGGGTTTATGTTTTGCCGCCATGAACATTTGCAGCCTCCCAGACAAGTTTTTCCAACTCCAGGCCTAGATGGCACTACATATACCCAACATAATCTGCCTCACGGAGACTTGGTTGTCAGATAGGATCAAAACTAACGAAATAGTAATACCAGGATACCAAGCCTTTAGGAGTGACAGGAGGGGCAAGAAAGGAGGTGGCTGTCTCATCTACACCAGAGACTCCCTCCTCTGTTCAGTCCTCCCCATTTCAGTTATGGCTGATGACTACAAACTATTAGCAGTAAAAGCCAAGGTTAGACAGCTAGACAAATCCTTGGTCATAGCATCGGTCTATCTACCCCCTAAAAAGCCAAAAATGGTCTACCAAAGGTATTGGACACATTGGTTACTCTCCCAAAGGATTGCAAGCTTATAATAACTGGTGATTTTAACATCAACTGGGATGACACTGATGCAACCCCCCCAGAGGGATACTGTGGCCATCAACTACCTGACACAACTGGTCACTGGAACCACCAGGTTTAACAACAGGACTGGCAGCTGTACCCTCCTGGATTGGCTCCTGTCTCACTCACCCTCTCGGATTTCTGAGGTCACATTGCTGCCTGATACCCTGAGCAACCACTCCCCGATCACTTTTATGTGGACCAATAAGTTCAAAAACAGCCCTCTCATCACAGTTGAGAGCAGAGTACTGAAGAAAGGTAAACTTGGGCTGCTTAAATCAGCCCTCTCTCTGTTTGACTGGTCCCCCATCAATGTGATGACAGACCCCGACATGACACTAAAGTACTTTGTTGATGATTTAATAGCATATGTGACTGATATGCCTAGGTAAAAAAAAGGAAAGCACACGGTGTCATAAATGGCTGGATTACTAGTGAACGCCTGGCACAAATGAAGAAAATGGACAACCTCTGGGCTAAAGCCAGGTTCTCTGGAGATAAGCATGTCTTCTAGTGATACAGGACTGCCAGAAACTGCTGCATGAACCTAATCAGGCAGGCCAAAGCCAATTTCCACAAGCAGTGGCTAAACAGCTGTTAGGGTGACAGAAAGAGGTTTTGGCTTCCTTGAATCAATGACGTTGTTTTCTAGACTACACTGAACTGAATTATTACTTTGTGGGCCTGTGTAAGTAACTAGTATTGATTCTGTTTTTGGGCTTGACTTTTCTTAGTTTTAACTTTAATTTGCCAGGGAGGAATTGTAGCTGGGAGATATTTGCAGTCATTTGTGACTAGACCTGTTACTTAACCTCTGTGAAGTAGGTGTATGTTAAGGGGAGGTGCTGAAAGGGGCCTAAGTGAACTGAGGATTTATAACAGGAGTTGTTTGTGGTCTCTGTCTGCTGAGACTGAGACAGAGAGAGTGGGAAAGCATCCACAGCTTCCTTGAATCAAGGAGGTTATTTTCTAGACTACACGGAACTGAATTATTACTTTGTGAACTTGTGTAAGTAACTAGTGTTGATTCTGTTTTTAGGCTTGACTTTTCTTAGTTTTAACTTTAATTTGCCAGGGAGGATCTGTAACTGGGAGATATTTGCAGTCATTTGTGAATAGACCTGTTACTTAACCTCTCTGAAACAGGTGTCTGAAAGGAAGGAAGGCACTCCCCGGGGTGGAGGGTCAGAGTTGTAGTTGATTGTTTCTGGACGGCATAGGTTTACTCCCTCCCACCCTTCCCCTCACCTCACCCACCCCAAGCACATAACTTCCTTTATAGCAGGGGTTCTGACATCACTGCCCCAAAACTGCTAACAACATACACCTGTTCATATCCTTAAAGGCACAGCACACTGAATAGGGGTAGAGACACTCACAAGCTTGCACACACTAAAACAAGAACAAAAGAACAACAAAAGAAAAGTATCTGTAACTGGAAGGGACACAGAGATGTGGGAAGTGGTGAAATGCACTGCCTGTGATGCAGCAGTCTTCCGGGAGACATTCTGGAGACTGCATTGCTGCCCTATTTGCAGGCACCTCTCTGGTCTGAGGGAGAAGGCTATTCATCTCCATGCTGACCTGGCAAGGATTCAGGAAACCTGCTCCCCCACCCAGGGACCACCCAGGCCACTGCCACTACCTCAGAGGTTGCCAAGAAAGAGGAGTGGTTGGACCACAGTGGGCTCAGGGAGGGTGAGGGTGGTAGAACAGAGGTGCAGTCCTCCAGCTGTGCCTCTCCACAATTCATTCACCACTCTGGTGGAGCATGGTTCCTCTATAGAGGCACATGCAGTGGAGACCAAGGAGGATGCTGGGAACCTCCACAATGGAGACCCACAGGAGGGTGGCACAGGACCCCACAGGGGAAGGAAACAACTCCTGGTGGGGGACTCAGTAGTTAGAGGAGTAGTACTGGGGGAGGGAGGGGAAAGAGAGGTAAGGTGCCTGCCCGGTGACATGGCTTTGAGGGACAGGAAATGAATCCTCGGGATCGTGGGAGCAGCTGCAAGGGGGAGGGAGCTGGATGTCATTATCCATCTAGGGAAGAATGACCTGGCTGAGAATGGTATCAGAGCAGTGCAACAGGAGTTTGTGGAGCTGGGGAGGGGCCTTAGACAAGTAGCACACACGGTAACTTTCTCAGAAGTGCTACCTGTCTATGGCATGGATGAGGCTAGGGTACTCTGCACCATGGGATTCAATGACTGGTTGAAAAACTGATGAAGAGCTCAAGGATTTGGCTTCATTGGGGACTGGGGCTCCATCTGGAGGGATGCAGGCCTATACAGGCGCGATAGTCTGCATCTATCCAGGAGGGGAATCAGGATCCTAGGTGATAGGTTTAAATGCTTCATTGGCAAACATTTAAACGAGCCAAGGGGGCACTGAAAAGAAGGGAAATCCTAGCCCTCCCAAAAAAGATTAGGGTAATTAATGAGGTAAACACCAAGATAGAGCAGTCGATAGGGAGAAGGGCAGGGGTAAATGGAGAAAAACACAAAGGCAGTAAGGGCAGGGATGGGGCAAAAAGAAATAAAGCCATAAAAAATGGAGGGTAATGAGTACCAATGCCCGTAGTCTAGGTAAAAAGCTCCTCAATATGGTGGCCTTGATGGAAGAGGGATGCCTGGATATTGTGGCAGTCACAGAAACATGGTACACAGAGAACCATGACTGGGATGTCAACATACCAGGGTACACAATCTACAGGAGGGACAGGAGGGAAGAGGAGAGGAGTAGCTCCCTATGTAAGGAAAGGATCAAAGCAACAGAACTAAAGGGCAAACAGGGAGGAGGAGAGGAGGCACTGGGTCACCCTGGAGACTGGAAATGGCTCCACAATCTGCACAGGGGTTGTATACAGACCCCCATCTCAGGGGCAGGAAATGGACAAGGAAATGATAGAAGGCTTCCTTGGGATGGCAGAAAAAGGAAGATATTGATGATGGGGGACCTGAATAGACCAGATGTTAACTGGAGCACTTTTGCTGCAGTCACATCCAAGAGCAGAGCCATTATCGATGCCCTGCAGGGGGCATGCCTCAGACAGCTAGTTTTGGAACCTACTCGGAAGGGAGCAATCTTAGACCTGGTACTCTCAAATGGGGATGGAGAGAGGATCTCTGATCTTGAAGTAGGTAGCCATCTGGGAACAAGCAACCACCAAACAGTGTGGTTCACGATAAACTTAGCTATAGAGTCAAGCCACACAAAAGTGAAGGTACTGGACTTCAGGAGGGCTGATTTTGACAAAATGGGAGAGTGCCTCAGAAATGCACTAGCAAACAGACAAGAAGGTGGGGTGAAGCAACAATGGGGTAACATCAAAACCGCCATCACAGAGGCAACAAGCCTTTGTGTGAAGCAAATAAACAAATCAAAACAAAAGAAAAAACACTATGGTTCTCAAAAGAAGTGGCGGGGAAGGTAAGGGAGAAAACAATAGCATTCAGGAAGTATAAGGAAATACAGAAGGAGCAGGACAGAGAACTGTACCAGTTAAGCAGAAGAAACTGGGAAAGGCAGTCAGAATAGCAAAGGCCCAAACCGAGGAAAGGATAGCCAACTCGGTTAAGAAGGGGGATATAACCTTTTATAGGTACATTAGGGAGCAAAGAAAGACTAAGGCAGGGATACTGAGGCTGAATAAAGAGGAAGGTGGTTGGGCAGAGATTGACAATGAAAAAGCAGAGATACTGGACGAATACTTCTGCTCAGTATTCATAAGGGAAAAGCAGGGGGAGATACCTAATCCAGTCAATAGAAGCACTCTGGATAGGGGGTTTATATTAGTCCTTTCACAGAAGAAAGGGTTCTGAAAGAACTCTTAAAACTGAAGGTGGATAAAGCAATGTGACCTGATGGGATCCACCCTAGAATTCTAAAAGAACTAAGGGAAGAATTAGTAACACCGCTGACCACACTTTTTAATAAATCATGGGAGGATGGTGTGGTAACTGAGGACTGGAGGAGGGCAGATGTGATTCCCCCTCACAAAAGTGGGAGCAAGACTGAGGCAGGAAACTACAGACCTTTCAGTTTGACCTCAGTGGTAGGGAAAATGATGGAATCACTTCTGAAGGAAAGAATTGTTGAGTACCTAGAGGCCAGTGGGGCAAAGGACCCAAGGCAGCATGGATTCACAGCAGGAAGGTCATGTCAGACAAATCTAATTGATTTATTTGATGGGGTGACCAAAGTAGTAGATCAGGGAGGGGCTGTGGACATGGCCTACCTAGACTTTAGCAAGACATCTGACACAGTCCCGCACAAAAGATTAATAAACAAATTAACCAGCCTGGGAGTGGGTCCCAGTGTGGTAGCCTGGGTAAAACACTGGCTGGACAACAGGACACAGCGGGTAATAGTAAATGCAGTCCACAGTGAAGAAAGGAGGGTTACTAGTGGGGTACCGCAGGGTTCAGTATTAGGGCCGGTCCCTTTTAATGTCTTTATAAGTGACATTGCAGAGGGACTGGAAGGGAAAGTATGTCTCTTTGCAGATGACACAAAGATCTGCAACAGGGTTGATATGCAAGGTCGGGTGGGAAGGATGAAAAGGGACTTGGCAAGGTTGGAGGAATGGTCAAATGTATGGCAGCTTAGATTCAATGCAAAGAAATGCAAAGTAATGCACCTGGGAAACAAAAACCCAGGGGAAGAGTACACAATGGGGAGTGAGATACTGACAACAACAACAATGGAAAGGGACCTGGGGGTAGTCATATTAGATGGCCTAAAGGTGGGTCAGCAATGTGAGTTGGCAGTAAGAAGGGCTGGGGGGATACTGGGATGCATAGGGAGAGGCATCACCAGTAGAAAACCCAAAGTTGCTGGCCCTCTGTACAGAAAGTTGGTAAGACCACATCTGGAGTACTGTGTGCAGTTCTGGAGACCCCATCTCCACAAAGACATAGACAGGGTGGAGGCTGTCCAAAGGAGGGCAACCAAAATGGTGCAGGGTCTGCACCAGAAGACATATGAAGAAAGACTAAAGGAGCTTAAAATGTATAACCTTGAGGAAAGGAGGGAGAGGGGAGACATGATAGAAACTTTCAAATACCTCAAGGGAATCAACAAAGTCCAAGAGGGTAGCATCTTTCAGAAAAAGAGATGTGCAAGAACAAGGGGGCACGATTTGAAGATAGAGGGGGGATGGTTCAGAGGTAATGTGAGGAAGTATTTCTTCATAGAGAGGGTTGTAGATGCATGGAACAGCCTTCCTGAGGAGGTTGTAGAGTCAAAAACTGTGGAGGGATTCAAGAATGCATGGGACAGACATAAGGCAATTCTAGTGGGGGTAGGAGGAAGTAGGATGTTGGTTAACTAGGATCTGCAGCTTATCTGTTAGGTAGGGAAATGGGCAGACTAGGTGGGCCAAGCGGTCCTTATCTGTCATCAAATTCTATGTTTCTATGTTCTATGTTGGGAAAACATCCAAACCATCCTAGGGAAGGACAAAAAAAAAAACATCCTCAGCTGCTCTACATAAACGGCTCACCCATAATGGACCCACTCCTAATTGCAGAGTCCTTCAACTCCGCCTTCACAGACCTGAGCCCAGTCCTCCCCCAACTATCTACACCCCACCAAAGCTATCCCCTGCAACAAGTCTCCCACTAACACACTCCCTGACTTCTACTTCAAGAGAGTGCCAATTAAGGAGGCGGCGAACCATGTAAGGAAAGTCCTCAGAAAAACTAGAACGGGCAGTGATGAAGTAGACATGGAGGTACTATTCCTCACTCTGGACATACTTATCATGCCCATTACCAAGCTCTTCAACAAATCACTGGCCCTGGCAAAATTCCAGCAGTCTGGAAGCAGGCACTGGTGACCCCTGTCCACAAGAGCAGTGATAGGTCCTGCATCTTCAAATACAGACCAGTCTCAATGCTCTCCCCACTATCAAAAGTCCTGGAAAGGATTGTAGCAGACCAGCTCACCGAGTATCTCAACAAATACCTACTGTAATGTCCAAACCAGCACAGATTCAGGCCGAACCACAGTACTACCACGGCTCTGGTGGAATTCACTGACTTCGTGCACCAAACTATGGACAAAAGCAAGTTGGTAGGGTTAGTGTTTATCGATCTAATAAAAGCCTTTGACACCATGAACCACTCCCTCCTCCTGGCTCAGCTGCAGAAGCTGGGGGTGGCTGCCAATGCAGTATGCTGGTTCTAGGACTACCTGTCCCTAAGATCACAATGTGTCAAAATTGGCTAAATCATGTCTGGATCAAGAGAAGTCTCACTGGGTGTCCCCAAGGGGTCTATCCTGGAGCCCCTACTCTTCAGCCTCTTCTTAAATGACCTCCCAGGAGCCTGTGACTCCAAAATTATTCTTTACGCAGATGATGCGTTCATTCTCAACAGCAATACTTATATTGGGCCTCTCCAAGCTAAACTTCAGCACTCCTTCAACAGATTAGAGGATTGGTTCTGTGAACATAGGCTCCTGCTCAATTATAAAAAGACCAAGACTATGCTCCTATCCAGCTCCCAGCTCAAGAGAAGGGCCTCCACCCTCTCCATCTCCAAAAACGTCCTTGCGCCCCTGGAGCAAGTGCACTCATTTAAATACTTAGGGGTCACCCTCGACGACACCATGTCATTTACTCAACATGTTGACTCAGTGGTCAAGGTAGTAAACTCAAAATTGGGGCTGCTCTACAGGCATAGGAAATGCCTTACTCCAGCGGATCTCTGCCTCGCAGTTACTAGCTCTATCTTATCAACCATCGACTACAGCCTGGTAGTCTATGGGGCAGCCACAGAAACTGTGCTAAAAAGGGTGCATACTGCACTTAACAAGGCCTGCAGACTCACCCTGGATGCTGATAACCTCACTCATATCTGCTCCCTATATGAGAGGACAAACTGGCTGTCTCTATGGGGTAGGATCAAATACGGCCCTGTCTTCTTGGAAAGAAAGCACTGCTGGGCAAGGCACCCCCCATGTGCATCTGCCTTCCTCTCCAAACCAGGATCAGGATACAGCACCAGATGCATGAAGCAGTGAGCATTATCGGTACCTTTCTGATGAACTGCACTAGGGCAACGTGTCTTTTCCTACAGAGCGTCTCTCTGGCTTAATGAGATTCCCGAGGTCACTCAATACAAAAAGTCTCTCCCTCTTCAAGTCTGAACTCAAGCATTACCTTACTTCCTGTAATACGTGTTCTTGTTTACAGAACAGCTGATTCACTACCCACTGGAAGCCTATACGCCCGACTCATTGAGCTTCTCACTCAAGCTACACTTAGGGTCGCTCCTTGGTTTCAACCCCATCCCTTTACTCTCTTCCTTGGCAATTTTACCTCCCCACCTCGCCACCCCAGCCCTTCCCCCTGCACCTGCCCCTCTTCTACTTCGCTCCTCTCCCTGTGGCGCACTTCTTTCTCTTTTAGTGCCCTTCTTGCCCCTCCCCCCACTTTAGGTGTTGTTGACAAAGCCTGCTTTAGGCTGCTCACTACCGTCTCTTCACCTCCTTCACCCCACTCCGTTGTGTAGTTCTCACACAACTTTTCTGCTTAGGACTGGGACACACCGGGGGGGGGGAAGGACCCTCCCTGTACCATGAATAAACATTTGTCAATCGAACTACTACTGTTCTTACCAATGCTAGACCATTGACAAAGTTGTATCCTCTGATTTGATTGGTATTTCTGTACAGTGCTATGTCTTAGTTGTTTATTTCCCATGAACTGTACTGTTTTTGTGATTTTTCACTGTTATATGATGTGGAACCTTTGTAAAAGAGCTTCGGCTAAAAGATTTTTTTTTCCAGACATCTGAATAAATAAATAAATAAACACTGGGATAAAGAATTGCTCTTGGGCTAGTATAAAGTAAATCAGGTTACCTCCCACACATTTGGCTAGCAAGTTTGGGTCTGGGTAAATAAAACTGAGTCATCATGCTCACAATAGGTGTATGTAGTAAACAGGACAACTGTTAAGGGCCACAAATTAACAGAAAGAGGATTAGAGACAGGAGCAGCAATTAATGGTGTGGGCCCAGAGCAGTGGTTTTAGAGACACTAGAGAGGAGATTGTTCCAGAGGGAGGTGTGTCTGTAGAAAAAACAAGACCTGTCCAGCAGAAGTACTATATTTAAGAAGGGGAGAAGAAGGAGTAAGAGTTAAATGGAGTCCTAAATGAGTACCATTTGCAGGAAGATGGGTAGGGGAAGATGGAGCGAGAGCAAGGGAGCGGGGAGAAAAAAAACATGGCAATGAGGGCAGCATAGTGATAGAGATGCCTGCAAGCAAGGGAAGGTCAGGAAAGATCAGAATAAAGGGTACAGTAGTGTATACAGGGGAAGGGGACAACCCAGGGCCAAACAGCAAAAAGGTTGGAAGAGGGGGGTCTCCTTGCCCATGGTGGACTTGGAATGGCACCATAAATTCCATCCCAGTAGTCAAACATTAGGAGGCTCAGAGGCTCATTTTAAGAACAATCCAGTGATAAACTGGGAGGCAGATATAGGATTTGTTCCTATGTTGTGTGTCTTTTAGAGAGAAGTTTGGAGTGGATGGTGTCAATGTATCTGGTAAACTCAAGGTGAGTACATAACCAAATCTAAGATGAAACAAGCCAGTATGCTACACTTTCCAAAGTTTTCCCAGCAGTGTCTGAATCCTTATAAACTATTAGAGCAGATTTGCAAGATAATTATGGTATAATCTGATAAGGGACTGGTTTAACATAAAGGAATTACCTACTGCCAGGGGTGTAACTTCATCCTGGGTAATATATCCCTAGGGATAGTTACCTTCATGTTCCTCCAGTTCTAGAGTGTATAAATTCTGTTTTTTGAAATGGTCACTTTCAAAATATTATATCATTTTTGTGGTTATTATTGTATTACTATATACTGTAAATAAATGTTTCCATGCAACTACCATAACCATTTTAGAATTTTTGTAAATGATCAATATGCCTTTTTTTCTGTAAGGTTCATAAGAATGTCAGGCAAAGCTGATGCATGCATTTGGGAACAGATTTTCTAATGAAAGGTTAAAAATTGCTATTTTTCATAAAAAGAAACACAGTCACCTTTTTTGAGATGAAAATCCCAGTTTTTGCATACAGTCACAATTTTCCTCTGAGAAATAGAGACTTTGCTTACACAAAAACTGCAGTTCCCCTTGAAAACTGGCACATTTTGGACTGCTTTGCTGATATGAGAAATCAGCCAAGTATTTCCAATGTTTGTGATGATCTGTCATGCACAGATAGGGTTTCACACTGTTTTTTCAGGGAAGAAAAAAAATCTCCCAGCCTTACTTTAAAACTCTTAGAGCCAGGCAGTTCAGATTTTCCTTTTTTCCACAAGTTATAAGATTTTCTGCAGGACACTAGATGGTGGAAATGGTGGGACATATAATGTCGATCATGTTACCTGGAAAATTACATATCTGCTGATTTTTATGTTTGCTTACACACATGCACACCACACATGCGCAAGAAACATCTTGGGAACAATATGGCATTTTAGAGGTGTGTGAGTTTCTGCCCAATGCAGTTGACGCTTTATGGGGCTCGTCCCTCAGGCACTAATGAATTGGCAAGCTGTCTATCACAGCAGTCTGAGAGAAACAGTCTTCACTTGAAAGAAAAGTGTCGCTCCAATCAGGGATGTTACGAGTTGACGCTTTATGGGGCTCATCCTTCTGGCACCAATGAATCAGTGAGCTGTCTATGACAGCAGTTTGAGAGAGAGGACAGCACTTGAAAGAAATCTGCTGCTGCAATGAGGGACAGTTTCCTCATTGCAGCAGGACCTTCCCCCTTCCTCGCAACCGGGCACACAGACATACCTTCTCTCTGTTGGGAGCAGCTGATAAGACTCTGGCCATGCACATTACAGAGCACAGTAATGCGCATGGCTGGAGTTACGGTTCTCGGCCGTGGCTCTGCCATGAGCACTGTTTGTCTGTGCCTTTCCTGGTGAACCATTTCAATAAATAAATGAGCCATGGCATGGCTTTCCACATTGGTGGCTCCTGCCACCCACCAGACACTCCCCGGAAAGCTGACATCGGGGTGCACAATCCACGTGTTGGCATGTACCCACACACACACACACACACACACACACACACACTATTGTGGCACACTGGAAGCCCACCCCAGTGTGCCAAAATCATTTTTTATTGATGTTTCCAACACTGGGATGCCCTCTCCCATGTCAGATGACCACCTCCCCCACCCAAATATTTCAAATGCCTACATCGGGTTGCGCAAGCCCCATGTCAGCATGCCCCTCACACACACACACACACACACACACACACACACACACACACACACACACACTATTGTGGCACACTGGGAGCCCACCCCAGTGTGTCTAAATATTTTAGTAACCTGTAAAATAAAGAAAACTGTCCCCAAAGTCTTTCTTTTCCCTGTAAAAAGAAAACAGTCCTCGTCATCTCCTCATTACCCCTACCCCACCCCCACCCTCCTCTGTGGACCCACCTTCCTTGACCCACCTTACCCCATACTTACCTCTGGAGGTCGGGAGCAGTGATCTTCTATGTACCGGGACACATCTGCACTCTTCAAAGCAGACTGGCAAACTGAAGAAATGACGGTAAGCTGTATAACGGGAGTCAATGGGTGGGGTTCAACTTAGGTTGATATAGCAGTCATTTTTAGGAATTTTGGCCCAAAATTTCCAACATGGGGTTCTTGGGACCCCAACTTGTGAACACTGTCACTGACATTTGGTTACTTGGTCCTGAAAGGTAATTTCTCATGTTGCTGTGCAGAATCACCTTTCGGTTGTTTCGCGGAATCACCTTTTGAGACTGATTAACAAAACAACAGTGTCACTGTTCATGAGGTGGGGTCCCAAAAAAATTATTTTGCAATTTGGTGAAAGTTTGCAAATGATTGGCATGTTATCGCGCATTGCACAGTTTCATACACACTATGAATCTTCACCTGTTTTTAATATTTTTATCTAAATTTTCAACATTGCCATTTTTTCACACCTCCTTATGAATAGTACAGCTGTCATTTTTCACATCCTGCCTGAAATGTGTTTTCACACCTGTGGTGCAGAATGGCACAGTTGCTGTGGGAAATCAACTTTTGGGACAGATTAACAAAATCCCAGTGGCAGTGTTCATGAGGGGAGATCCCAGAATGTCCATGTTGAAAATTTGGTGAAAAAATTCCAAATAATGATTGCGTTACAGGAGTGTGTTGCACAGTTTCTACGCATGCTTGTAACTTCACCAATTTTTGATATTTTCACTCCAGATTTTCAACATTGCCATTTTTTCACACCTCCTCATGAACAGTACAGCTGTCATTTTTCACACCCTGCCCAAAATGTGTTTTTGCACCTGTGGCACCAAATGGTGCAGTCACTGTGCAAAATCACCTTTCGAGATTGAGTAACGAAATGATAGTGCTACTGTTGATGAGGTGGGGTCCCAAAAAGCCCATGTTGAAAATTTGGAGTGAACATATCAACAAACTCCCAGGACGTTTGGGTTTCCAACCATAATGCCCCACCCTGTAGAGACTGACAGGCATCGGGGGTGTGACTTGGAGCCGCCGGCCATAATGCTCAAGCCATTCCACCCCACCCCCACCCTGCAGCTAGTGCCAGACATTGAGGTGTGCCTTGGGGTCTTCGACCCTAACATTCACCCCATTCTCCTCTACTGCACCCATCTCTGCTTATTTCCTTATGGAATTGGGTGAGTGTAAGGGCCGAAGATCCCAAAGGACACCGCAACACCTGTCGGCATCTGCAGGGTGGAGTGAGGTGGAATGGTGTGAGCGTTATGGCCGATGACCCAAAGGTACATTCCCAAATGCCTGTCAGTCTCCGCAGGGTGGGGGTGGGGGCTGGCATTAGTTTAATCCTTCAATGCCATTCCTATTATGCATCTCTCTAACTCCTGCACTACCAATGCCAATACCAGCAAGCAAACATTTGGCATTGACAGATGCTTGTTTTTTTTAGAAATAGCCTCTTTTTGGTGTCTTAACCTCTCTGTCTATCTCATTGATCAACTTCTCACTTCATTTTCCATCAAAAAGCTCACTTTTTGTCCCTTGTCTTATGACTTTCTTGTTTGTTTCTGATATTATTTATTTTAATTGATGTTTATTAAGCAAAGCCTTTTCCATTACCTTGATCAATTTTCTATTTATTTTCAGATAAGCTCTACTATTGTTTTCCATAACATAGTCTATCTAATGTCAGATTCTGTAGTTTTAACCTTTGCAGAACTTTCCCTAAACCTGAGCCATATTACATTCAAATTGGAAATCTGGCCTGCAGTGTTGAACAAACTAACTGTAAGCATCCTCTATGCTGCTGTACACTACCTAGAACTTGCTGGAGTCCTGTTTGTCACTTGGCATTTTGAGGGCATTGGCAACAGCTTGAGACTCATGAGCAGCAAAGGACACTGTGAATATGAACGGCATATGAATAAGTTGTTAGCCATTTCTCTTATTCATTAAGAGAAAATGGACACTGGAATTGCATTAGCAGAAGGGTCAGTCAATTGATGGGCTCTCCAAGCTTTTTCCATCCCAGCTGCTTTCTGTGTTCCTGTTACTATAGTGCACATTTATATGACTGTTCTTTTTGTCTAAATTGGCTCTCTTCTCTTTTGGATTTTAAATCAACATCAAAGGCAAAAAACACCACTCTCCATCCAACACTGCCTCAGAGGCACTTGCCTTCAAGACAGCACTTCTCTGCTGCACTTGTATTTCCTCAAAACAAATTCCTTTTCTATATATTTACTATGTCAACTCCACACCAATCGATTACCACATTAGTGAAATTTAACACAAAAATTAAAACAAAATTAAATTTTAGAAAAATTAAGTTCTTGCCCTGAACCCTTCTCTTGGCTCTACGTGATAACAGCGAAGGAACTACAGTGATGGAAAAACAGCGATGGTCCAATAGTGACTACAAAAACAGCAAATGCTATTTTTTGGGGGGCTTTGCCCCGTACACCCTCTTTTCAATAGACAACCAACTCCAGGGGGGTGCAACTTGAGAAGGGGGAAATCCATAAGTCACTGAACTGGCTTTTTCTGTTTTCCCATTGCTGTTTCTGTCAGTTGCTGTTGTTCCTTTGCTATTATCACTAGACACCCTTCTCTCCTGCTGAAATATAAAAAGGTAAGATTCCTGCTCAGATTAAAACCCATGGGCCTATATTCATCAACCTTTGGTATTGATGATATACTTAATATATTATCTTTATTTTACTCCACTATTCACGTTGTACTTTTGTAGAAATAGAGCTCCTTTATTTGGCTTTATTATGCTATTATTTGTTTTCACTCCAAAAGGACAGTGATGACTCAAGAGTACAGAAAGGCAGGTGGCCCACCACTGTAGTGGTTGGATTTCTGTCTGCGATGCTGGCAATCCAAGTTCGGAAGTGAGCCCGGGTCGTCGGAGGGACGGCCGGGGGTTGAAGGCTGCAGCGTCCCATGTCAGCTCACATTCTCCGGGGGGGGAGAGGGATGCAGCTTGGTGTCTGCTGACCCCTGGCAGAGACCAGGGGTTTTGCAGGACATTGAGCACCTGAAGCATTAGGCTGGTTTCAGATGAAGGTCTGAAGCTACATCGGCACTGAGTGCCTTGGCAGCAAGGGGTAGGCAGTAGTGCCATGACATCAGGGGACTCGTGATGCTCACAGAATACCAGGAATAAGCTTGCCAGCCCTGAGGAGATGGAGTTTTGAGGAGCTAGCCCTCATATGCAGCCACCTGCCTGGTGCCCAGGGGTCCGACGAAATGCAAGAGTTCGGGGTGTAGGGGGCCCATCCTGTCCCCACCTGGGGGGTAAACCGAGGCTCCATGGGGATCCAGCGATGGACCAGGTAAGGTGGCTTGCAGGGGTAGACTCCATGATCATCCTGAAGATGCGGGGCTTGTAGGGGAGTAGGGGGATAAAAAGAGATTAAAAAAAAAAACGATTACAGAAAGGCCACAAATGGAGAGCAAACATTTTTTTTATAGAGAAAATGCTTCATGAATAGTGGGGTAAAATAACACTCTTAAAACTCTGGAAAACGGCTTCATGAATAGAGGCCATGGTGCCTTGATTGCCACTGTTGCCTTCTTACGTTGCGCATATGCACTGAGCACAGTGCTAACCTAAAGTGAATGGCAACTCCACTAACCAAGCTTGTACTGACCCCATATGTTATTTTATATAACTGTTTTTTAACATTTAAGAAAATACAACAAAATAGAAGTGTTACAAAATCAAATTAATGTACCACAATGGGTCTGGTATCCAGAGCAGGGTAGGAGGATTTGGCAGAGTCATATTTAATGTTGAATATGTGGGGGATGGGGGCAGGAGAGAGGAGAGGAGAGATAAAGAAAACGCCAGCAGACACTTTTTAATTATAAAACAGAGGATCACATATGCCATGGTGGTCATAACAAGGCTTTGTAGTCATCGAGCAGTCATCAGTGTGACCGCTGGAACCTTGAGAGCGAAGGAAGGAGGTTATTTCAGAAAAGGGGAAGATGAGAAGAAAAGGCAGATTGCTCAGTTGAGGTTTCACAATTGGGGCCTGTGAAGGAGAGGGAATCAGTGAAGTGGGGGGAGAAGTAGTAGGAGGAGAAGAAAAATAGGAAGAGGAGGGAAGTGAGGTAGCAGGGGAGAGTGCTGAATGAGTCAGGTGCATTTGAGTTCAGTACCATGATGGGGGGGCAGCACAACCTCAAAGCATTTACTGTATACAAGACTTTGACAAATTCATAAACATTTACATTGTTGGCCCCTTAGGCATATAAAAATATATTGCAGGACTTTAAACAAAGGATATTGCACAGTAAAAAAAATGTAGCCATTTGTTTAACAGAATTGTCAACCTTCTACTCCAAAGCCCACCTCCTTACCACTACTCTACAGAAACCTGGTCAAAGAAACTATGCTTATTGCTGGGTTGCACTATCCATGATGCATACAGTAATTATTAAAAGTGTTCCCTAAGGGCAATAGAGTTAAAGCATAGCATATTTCTTAGTTCATACCCAGCTCTACCACCATGCAAATGTTTATAAAATTCAGACTTTGTTTAATAGGAGTTTTGCCCTGTTTCTTCATCAAGAAGAGGAAGAACAAAAATATTTTTTCCACTTTCTGGCTTTATCATTCTATGATCGTAAAAACACCTACAGTAGGTGAATTTGAATTTTTTTCTTAAGTTGTATCTGTTGTTAGAAAAACTAAATCTATACAGAGAAATTAAGAATAATAGTTGTGCAACTAGAATTCTGTGGTAATCTGGTAGTAAGAATATCAGAAAAATGACCCTGCCAGGAAAATTAGGTTTTTATGTAGATGTTGATGAAAAAGTGCTGGGATGTGAATCTGGATAACCTGCTTTATAGGCTGGAACTTAACCTTTAAGCCACAAGAGCAGTCATTCACTTCAGTGCAACTCATTCAGATACTAAAAGTGACACCAAATGTTTCTGTAAGGGATATTTTTTCTTTTTCTTCACAGAAACATTCCATACCCAGACAAATTGTTGTTTTTAACTGCTTATTTTCTAAAAACATAGCTATTCCAACTCCACACCACCATGGAACACTATTCTGGTAATTGTTGGACTGAACCGTAACATTTGGAAAAAAAGTTTAAAACAGCAGTGCACAATAGTGGTGAAAAGTTTGACCTGTACTTTTTACATTCACTTGCGCAAGGAACATCTTGTGCTAGTGGCACATTTTGGAGGTGTGTCTGTGTTGGCGAATGCAGGGCACACTTTAGTAGGTGCGTCCCTCATTCACCAGTAAGCCAGCATGCTAGCACCAGGGTCAGCATCAGTTCAGTACTTCACTGCCATCCTACTATACATCTCTCTAACTCCTGCACTACCAATGCCAATGCCAGCAAACCAACATTCAGCATTGATAAATGCTTGTTTGCTAAGAGAGACAGAGGAGGAGAAGACGGAGAGAAGAGGGGGAGAAGAAAGAGGGAGACAGAGAGGGAGAAGAGAGAGAGAGAGCGAGAGACACAGGGTTGAGAGAGAGACAGAGGGGGGACAAAGAGAGAAAGGCAGAGGGAGAGAAAGACAGAGAATAGGGAGTGGGAGAGAGAGAGAGAGAGAGAGAGAGTGGGGGGAAGAGAGGGGGGGAAGAGGGACCATACCTCTCAGCTTTCCCTGATTTTCAGGGATGTCCCTGATTTTGCCTCACGATGTTCCTATCCCTCCTAAAATTTGTGTTTCTGTGACTGAACAGTGGGTATATTGTATGCTCACAATATTGTCAAACAGAGTTACAGACTTGCTCTTCTGCAGACTAAGTATTTTACATCAGTACTCTTATGCTGCCTGCTTCAGGGGATAGAACCAATTGTTAAACTGTGTCCCTCATTTTACTTCTTTGTCACTGATTTTTTAAGCCATGTCCAAGTGCCAAACACCACTGCAAATACCTGCAAGCGACTGTTCAGCATTGACAAATGCTTGTTTATTTTATTTTAGATTGACACATATCTCTTGATTTGTATGATACACTTCTTTCCACATTTAGAATCTACATTAGCTCTTTCTATTCACATCTAAAATAATAAAATGAGTGCTCCTTTCAAATATGGTTCAGTTTTTCTTCAGTATTCTCAGCTGTTTTAGTACACTTGTTGTCCCATAGGTTCAGGGAGCAGTGTCTACTGCATGCTAATTATTTAAAGTCACAGGAAAATTGATATTGAACAATGCGTGTTCAAAAACAACCAAAAATACTGATGAAAACCTGGTCCAAGCATACTAAAAGTAGTTCTCCAGTTATTATTTAATCTGTAAAAGAAATGGTAAAACCCACTCAAAATGAAGAAAGAATGATATCATACACGTCATTAGATAAGGGACAATCTAATGCAGAAAAAAAGCATAGGTCAAAATTTTTACCCCTATCTTGCACTGCTGCTTTAAGTTCCTGTAATGAACTTAGTCTTAGTCTCCTGCTGAAAACACTAAAATGTATGGTTTCAGCTTGGTTGAAAACCTCTGAGAACCCCTATTGAAAAGTTTGCATGGGAGCTAGCAGGTCTTTGCCCAGACAAGCTAGGGTTTGCACTGGATCCTCATATTCAAAAGGGGCTGTTGCATGGGCAAAGAGTGTTAGTACCCATGCAAAACATAATGAATGTGGGTGGGCAAGGGGAGGGGCGTGGCCATGAATAGCAGCACCACTCCATATTAAGCAGCTTTGCACTGCACAAAAGGGTTTAGCTCAGTCCTTTTGTGCAGTGCAAATACTGCTGAATAAAACTCTGACTTACTCTAGGAAACCCTAATGGCTGCTGGAGGTTATGCTGCCACCTAGCTGGTTGGCCCCTAGGGAAGCACACCCACCCTCCGTGGTCCCTGCCCCCCCACCAATTGCCAGCCCATAATGTACAAAGAAAACTCCCTGGTGCTAGTGGTCCTTCCCTCTGATTGCCAACCCATAATGTACAAAGAAAACTCCCTAGTGCTACTGGTCCCTTCCCCCAATCACCAGCCATACTTTAATAAGACATATCCATGGTGGTACTGGTCCCCCCCTCCTTCTGATTGCCAGCCCATACTATAATCAAAAATATACCTGGTTCTAGTGGTCTCTCCTCCCTCTGATCGATGGTCAGTACTGTAATAAAAAGCATCAGTGGTGCTAGTGGACCCCCTCCCTTTCATTGCTGGCCCGTTCTGTAATAAAAAATATCTGTGGTGCTTGTGGTCCCCCTCTGCAATCACTGGCCTATACTGTAATAGAAAATATCTCTGGTTCTAGTGGTCCCCCTCCCTCCGATCGCTGGCCCATACTGTAATGAAAAATGTCTCTGGTGATAGTGGTCCCCCCTCCACTTGCCAATCCATGCTGTAATAGAAAAAATCCCTGGTTCTAGTGGTCCCCTTTCCCTCCAATTGTTGTCCTATACTGTAATAAAAAAATCCATAGCATCCAATAGCCTCCCCTGAAAACTGATCCACAGTACCCCTGCTCACAATTCTAAATTCTCTGGTGTCTAGTGTCCCCAACACCATGGCACTAAACACCCACCCCATCACCTTAGCAATCCCTGCAGTGCTGTGGGTGCATATGGTGACCACCATATGTCCAGCCAGGGTGTGCACCTTTTATTTATAGGGCAGGGCATGGCACCCTGTTCTATAAATAAGAGGTGTTCTCCTTGCCTGTACCTATGGCAGCCAGCCAAGAATGTGTGAGGCAGGCTGCACCAGCCACCACACGCATCTGCAGCACTGAGGTGACTGGTAAGGTGACTGGAGGGTGGGCATTTAGTGCCTCAGTGGGGGGCTGCTAGATGCCAGGGATTTCAGCATTGTGAGTGGTAATACAGTGGATCAGTGCCTGGGAGGAACCAGTGGATACCAGGGATTTTTCTTATTACAGTATGTGCTGGCAATTGGAGGGGAGGGACCACTAGCACCAGGGATATTTTCTGTTACAGTATGGGCTGGGAATTGGAGGGGGTGGGGAGGGGGGACCACTACCACCAGGGATATGTTTCATTACTGTACCAGCCAGTGACTGGAGGGAGGACCACTACCACCAGAGATATTTTTTATTACAGTATGGGCTGGCAATCAGAGAGGGGGACCACTAGCACCAGGGATATCTACATGTCTGGGACAGGTCAATTGTGGTGGTGCTACATTAACCTGCCTTGCTACCCTTGCAAATGAGCCCATAATGGGCATGCAAATGGTCCATTAACACCTTGCCTGCCCAATGGGCTCATTTGCATGGGTCCCTTTGAATATTGCAGATAGTGCTCCAGCGCTATCCACTCTAGCATTGTACTTCGGGACCTATGTTGGGGCAGAGCTACAGTACATGACTTAGCACTGCACAGCCAGGGCCCTATATTCAGTAGAATAGTGCTGGTGCACTATTCAACTGAATATAGCATCCTCAGGCTACAGGGCAATCGGAAGGTGCAGTATAAAGTTTTGTGCTCCACTTTGTGCTATTTTGAATATCAGGCCCCTGCGCTCTTGCTTGCTAATCCAAAGACAAATTTGGTACCCCCCCCAGCTGTACGATCCAGGAACAAAGGTACCACTAAAGACCTCTCTTCTAAAGTTTACAAAATGCAAATGTCTTTGTTGAGATGATATCTCCCAAAAACTGTACTCTTGCCTCCATTCAGCACTTTACTTATCACCAGTAACTGAACAACTCGCTCAGTTGCCAGAATAATCTGCCCTGCCTCCCTTAAATTGTTAGTGTAACTGGTTTATTGTTGTTTTTCGATATGTATTTGGCTCCAAATATATGTAATACTGATTGTATAGATCCCTGCTGTTATGTCTTGTATGTAAATAACCTATTATAATCTTCAACTTTGACTGAATGCATAAAATATGTTCTGTCTATACCTTACTGTAATTTAATCTAGGTTGCCCCTTTAAAAGGGACAGTTAGTCTCAGTGGACCTAGCCGGTCAACAAAATTCAATAAATAAATTAATAAATAACTAAATATTCCTGTCAGAGACACTCAGTGTGTATAGCTTGCAATATTGATTGATTGATTGATTTAGTTTTTGTTAATCAGGTAGGTATGCTAGGCAAATAAATGCCTATTTTCAGGTATGGCCTGGGAGGTTACAGTGAAAAAAAACATTACAGTAAAGGAGAGAAGATAAAATGCAATACATCTAAAGCAAGTTCTGGCAAAGCCACTATGACTGTGAGTGCATTAACTAGATAAGGGTGTTTCATGGGCTTAAACATAAACATAAATTGCTGTTGCATACACTAACTGAATCAAAGCATGGTACATTGAGAAAGGGCAGATTTAAAAATAATGCCACTGTCTGTATTACGGTTACCTATGTTTCACATGTTATTCTATGCACTGTTATAGCAATCAACTCAACAGAACCAGGCCTTCATATACGTGAAGGTACTATACATTAACTGAAAACACTGCTGAGACAACTATGTGTTGTGACAAGGTGGAAGATAAACACAGTGTTGAAATGTGGTTTTGAAGACATTTGATGTGTTAAATTGATTTTTTTAGAGATAGCTATACAGTTTACACACATAATTTGTATAATATAAAAGTGCATATACCCAAATGTCAATGTAAATTTTACACATTTCATTACAAACTGTTCTCTTGAAGGGAGATATTACTGTACAAGGCCTAAAAATGGGCATTAGGTAAAAGTAAACTGGGATAGTTGCGTTATTGAGGATATTGCATAGTTTATTTTTTATTGCTGCTCCACCCCAGGCACACAATATGAAAATCAACAACCCCTTGATATGAAGCAACAGGAATTAGTTAGTACAAGGACAGAAACAAGCAGAAGACTGAGTAAGTGGGTAGACAAGCATGAGTATGGTAAGTCAAATAACAATTCAAAAAATCTCACTATTATAATAAATTTTTTACAAATGCATCTGCACAGTTGACAATTTTTGTAAAACAATAATAACAATGGCAGTTATTCCACATGTGTTCAAAGGTGCCATGCATGCAGGTGGAGGGATTTGAGGCCTGGATGCACCAGTCTGCCCTGCTCCATTGTCAGAAGATCATGGCAGAAAGGCAGAGGTACTGGGGGTTCCATCGATAGCTGTTGAAGCAGAGGGAACCGAATCTGTCAAAGACAGTGGCTCAGCAGGTAGCACACTTGCCTCTGAGGCCAGGAGATCAAAAGGCTGTGGGTTCTTGCCCCACCCCAGGCACTTGGGTTAATATCCCACTGCTGTGCAGTAGCATATATTTATCACTGGAAACAGGGGAGGCACTCAAAGACTGGAGGACAGCAGATGTAGTCCCCTTATACAAAAGCAGGAACAAAGAGGAAGCAGGGAACTACAGACCAGTCAGCCTCACCTCGGCAGTGGGGAAGATCATGGAAGCACTACTGAAGGAGAGATTGGTGGAACATCTGGTTGTCAATGAACTACAGGACCCAAGGCAGCATGGTTTCACCAGGGAGGTCATGTCAGATCAACCTCGTTGAATTTTTGACTGGGTGACTAGGGAGGTGGATCAGGGAGGGCAGTGAACATGGCCTATCTGGACTTCAGCAAGGCCTTTGACACTGTGCCACAGAAGACTACTACACAAACTGGGGAATATGGGTGTGGGCAGGACAGTAGTGTGGTGGGTAGGTAACTGGCTGGGTGGCAGGACACAGAGGGTGGTGATAAATGGCTGTCACTCTACAGAGGGAAGAGTGACCAGTGGGGTACCACAGGGATCAGTGCTGGGACCGGTCCTATTCAACATCTTCATCAGTGACATTGTGCAGGACCTAGAAGGCAGAATTTCACTGTTCGCTGATGACACAAAGCTCTGTAGAAGAGTAGACACACCAGAGGGTGTAGACAGAATGAGAAGGGACCTGCAAAAACTTGAAGAATGGTCAGGGGTTTGGCAGTTGAAATTCAATGCAAAGAAGTGCAAGATAATGCATATGGGGCACAAAAGCCCTGGCACAATATATCAGTTGGGGTGAGGATATAGCATGCACCAAACAGGAAAGGGATCTTGGGGTTATCATCTCTGATGACCTCAAGGTAGGGAACAGTGTGACAAGGCAGCAGGTAAAGCAAATAGGATGTTGGGATGTACAGGCAGGCATCACCAGCAGGAAAGGGAGGTCATAATTCCGCTATACAAGACACTAGTGAGGCCCCACCTGGAGTACTGTGTACAGTTCTGGAGACCATACCTATGTAAGGACATGGACAGGGTAGAGAATGTTCAGAGGAGGGCAACAAAGATGGTGCATGGATTGCATCACAAGTCCTATGAAGACAGGTTGAAGGAACTGAACATGTACTCCCTGGAGGAGAGGAGGAGAGGGGATATGATAGAGACATACAAGTATCTCACAGGGAGGAACAGGGTGCAGGAATACACTATTTAAGCAAAAAGATGTACCAGGACTAGAGGGCATGGGATGAAGTTGGAGGAGGATGATTCAGAGGAAACATGAGGAAGAATTTCTTCACAGAACGGGTGGTGGACAAGTGGAACACCCTGCCAGAGGAAGTGGTGGGGGCTGAAACAATCATGGGATTTAAGAATGCATGGGATAGACATAAAGGAATTCTGGAGGGCAGGGGTAAGGGGCAACAGACTTCTAGGAAAACATAAACTGAACTTACAAGCTCAAATGGGCAGACTGGGTGGGCCATAGGCCCTTATCTGCCGACACTGTCTATGTATCTATGTATCTATGTATCTATGTATCTGATGAGGCCAAAGAGGGGATATTAGACTTATGTGAGCCTCTTCCACCTGTAGCTTCAGGAGAACCCTCTGAAGCACTGGGAAGAGAGGAAAGGCATACAAGAATCTCCTTGTCCAGCACAGAGACAGTGCATCTCACCAGAAAACACCATGCCTGGGAATGAGCCAGCAACAATTGGGTAGTTTTGCATTGGATGGGGAGATGAAGAAGTCTATCTCCAGCCAACCCCACAGGTTGAATAAGCTTTCAACCACCTCTTGATTTAGCTCCCACTCATGAGCCCTGACAGTGGTGTGGCTGAGGCTGTCTGCAAAGATGCTGCTGATGCCCGGCACATGGACAGCAGTCAGGCAGAGGTCATGCTGGACTGCCCAATACCACATTCTCATTGCCTCCCAGTATAGAGGGAACGATCGAGTGCCTCCTTGTTTTTTCAGATACCAGACCACTGACATATTGTCGGTCTGAATCAGGAGTGTCCCTGGACATAGAAGAGGGTGGAGGGCCTGAAGGGCATACAGTTCTGCCCTCATTTCTAATACATTGATGTGTAGAGATGCTTCCAGCTGAGACCATGTTCCCTGAGTCTGATTGTCTCCTAGGTGGGCTCCTCAGCCTTGATATGAAGCATCCATTGTAAGGGTCATGGTAGGAGCAGGGGGTTGTAATAGGAACCCCTGTGGAGAGATTGGAGAACTCCTGCCAACAAAGAAGATCCTTCTTCATGTACCCAGGCACTAGGATTCTGTGGTCCAGGTTGTCTAGCCACTGATCCCATTGGACATGAAGAGTCCATTGGGTCACCCTCATATGCAGTCTGGCTAGAGGAACTGTAGGGATCATAGCTGCCATCATCCTGAGAAGATGGAGAATGAACCAGGATGTGGTCTAGCTTGAGTTGGCCACTAATCTGGACTGTTCCTGCAGGATCTTCACTCTGTCCAATGGGAGGAAGTCCCTGTCCTGGACTGTATCCAACACTGCCTCAAATGAATTATGGGCACTGGGAGGGAAGAGATGGGACCTGGGATAGTTGACTGTTATTCCAAGTCTGGAAAAGAGGTCCAGGGTGAAGGAGAATGACTTCCTCAAATTGCTGTGTGATAGGGCCAATAGAAGCCAATCATCCAGATACAGGCACAATTAGATCCCTCTGAGACATAGGGCTATAGCCACCACTGCTAGATACTTGGTAAAAACCCAAGGTGCTGGGGTAGGCCAAAAGGGAAAGCCTTGAACTGGTAATGTTTGCCTTGGAAGGCAAATTTCAGAAAGTGGCAGTGGGCCTGGAAGACAGGTATGTGCAGATAAGCATCCTGCATGTTCAGCACACAAAGCCAATGGCTCTTGTGGAGCAGGGGTAGAAGTCCATGGATGGTGAGCATGCAGAACCTCCTGTACTCAACATACAGGTTGAGCATGCTGATGTCGAAGATGGGTCTTAGGTCACCCTTCTTTTTGGGCACTAGGCAGTAGGAAGAATTGAAAGTAGTACCCTTCTTATCTGTGCCTGAGCTACAGGCTCTATGGCTGACCTTTGCATAAAAGCCTGTATTTCATCCCTTATCAGAGACAGGTGCCTTGGAGAATAATGGGAGAGGCCTGGGGGTTTGTCTGGAGATCTGTCTAGGAACTCTATGGTGTGAACTCTTGCTATTAACTGAAGAACTCAAGAGTCCATGGTTATGTCCTGTGACCCCAGAAGGTGGAGGACAAATTGTCTCCCCCCACTGGTTCCCCTAGAGGATCTGTAGGAGGCAGGGGGTTCCCCCACAAGTCAGGATGCTGAGGTGAGGGAGTCAGCAGCTCCTCCAGTGGCCTTCTGGGACTTGACAGGGGGAGTAGGGGTTCCTGATGCTGGATACCAGCATTTGGCCCAGCCTTTGGCAGTGGCCTCTTTGGTCTGGCATCCCTGTTGCTAAAGAAAAGACTGTCTTTGTAACCCTCTCAGTACATGAAGCGGACATCGCAGATTGATTTACCTCGGTCCTACATTTCCATGATAATATCCTTTCTTAGCATCACCTCAGAGTAACACAGATCCCCTGAAAGGGGCATCCGATATGGAGTTCTGGATGTCTTGTGCCAGGCTAGCAATCCTGAGCCACAAATGTCGCCAGCAGACAGCAGTGGCTGTGGTGACAGCAACTGAGTCTACTGTGTCATAAGTGTGCCGGAGGGTATGATGACCAAAGATTTTAGCCGTACTCACAGTCTTGGCAATCTCGGCCTTAAGCTCCTTGTCCTGGATAGCTTCCATCTTTGACGCGAGTGAGGCCAAGGAAGATTTCTGATAGGAAACCATATAAGCCACATAATTAAGGGACCTGAGGGCACAAGTAGAGGAGGAATGGATCTTGTGACTGAAATTGTACAGCTGCTTACAGTCCTTATCAGGAGGAGACAAGCTCAAATGTTAGACTTACAGAAATGGTCGTGGGCAGGTGTGGTAACAACCAAGTCTGCATTAGTATGGCCAGTAATGTGTGTGACCCCATCTTGGGGGTGGTACATCCTGTCTGCATTTTTGAGACAGCTGGAATGGAGGAAGGCTGTTGCCAGATAACGGACATCTAGTCTTCATCGAACCCAGTCCAAGGCAGTATGGGCATAGATGCTGTGTCAGTCATGTCTAGATGCTCCACAAGCCTTTGCCATTTTGGATCCCATTCCTGTATAGCTTAGCCACAGGCATTTTGTATAGTTATGAGGAATTCTGCAAAGAAAGGGTCCTCTGAAGGGGACTTTAGGGAATCCTTAGGCTGAGGCTCTATAGGTGTATGCATACCAGTGCTGGAGGATAAGTCAGAGTCCAAAGAGTGCCTGCTGGGAGTCTGAACCCCTTTTAGAAGAGTGTCCTGAGTTTTATCCCTGACCTGGTGTCTAGAGGAGCCTTCTCCAGAAAGGTGGGAATCCACAGGAGAGGCTTATCTTGGGAGTCAGGAAGACATCCAGAACTCCATATCGGATGCCCCTTTCAGGGGATCTGTGTTACTCTGAGGTGATGCTAAGAAAGGATATTATCATGGAAATGTAGGACCGAGGTAAATCAATCTGCGATGTCCGCTTCATGTACTGAGAGGGTTACAAAGACAGTCTTTTCTTTAGCAATAGGGATGCCAGACCAAAGAGGAATCCACAGGAGAGGCTTATCTTGGGAGTCAGGAAGTCGGGAAGGAGGCAGGAGTAGAAGCAGCCACTGGTTTCTGATGGTCAGTCTCCAAGGCTCATTTAGTCCTCTCCTCCTAAATCAGGGCCTGTAACACTGCCTGGATATCATCTTGAGGCTGCTGTGGAGGCAGAGCCTGAGGTTGAGGAGGAGTTGGTGGTGGGGGAGGAGGCTGGTATAATGGATAGCCCAGCATCTGATATTGAGGGTATCCATGAGCCTGACAGAAATAGGGAAAGCCAGAAGAAGCATACCCTTGATTAGACATAGCCTGGCATCTGGTATCCTGGTACATAATGGGGTTGATGACCAGGTGTTGGATACCCCGACGAAGGGTACACTAGGTATTGTGAGGGTGGATAGCCTGGAACATTGCCCATAGTTCCAGTGGGAGGCAGAGCTGAAGACCCTCAGGAGGTGGGGCCAAAGGCCCAGCAGGAGGTCCAGAAGGACCAGGCATCAGCCCCATAGGAACATTCAAAGGGGCTGCCACTGGATCAAGCACAGAAATATCCAGCACTGGAAGATTCTATGCCTGGGGGCATGATTGAAGGCTGTTCAGCATTTGAGGAATGGCCAGAATGCCAGATATACCCTGACCCATCAAAGGGTCATATGGCAAAGGGTCATTTGGTGACAGGGTGTGAGTAGAACCTGGCGGAAGATCCACCGATGTCTGGGGAGAAAGAGTCCAAGATGGTGGAACCTGGTTGTCCAAGGGGGCTTGAGCTGAGGAGGTCCTGATGGTAGGTTCTGTGGTGGAATTAACAACAGGTCCAGTGGGTGAATCAGGAAGAGACAGACCAACAAAGAAGGGAGAACCTCCACATTAGTTCCAACCTCAGGCAGGCATGCCCGGATGGTCTGGTTGTGTCAGTGGGAGCAAGGAACCCTCAAAAGACTGTTGCAAGTCCAGCAGCTGACTCAACTCGATGTTGGGGTATACTGCAACCCCGATGGGAGAGCCCCAGCTGTGCAGTCTCTAGAGGAACCAGGAAGCAACTTATCAGCCGAAGCAGTGCAGACATCAGAAGAGCTAATGTCCGACGTATCGGCCTGGTCCATGCAGACAACGGTGGAGTTGGAGTCCAGTTTACCAACTGTGACCATGCACTTCTCGGTGGGGCTGGGGAAGGACTTATTGACCTGGCTGCTGGCGATAGACCCTGAAGAAGATATGGGCATAAGAAGCACAATAGGGGTTCCATCATCCAAGAAGAGACCTGACTGTACCATGATCAAAGCAGGCAGGGAGGCCCTGGTCTGATCCACTGGAGAGGTCAGGGTACTTACCAAAGTGGAGGCCCCTCTGGTCTGGTGTCAGTGGTGCCTGATAGTCAAGTCAAGTGGATGGAGACCTATTCCAGTGTCGGTGCCCCTTCTTGTCCTTTTTATTTCTTTTTGGGTTCTGGTGTTGGAGAAGAAGATTTTTCCTGCAGATTCTGTAGCTCCTTTTCCATGAAAGCTAGGCACTTCTCCAGCAACTGGGCATCAAGCTTTTTCTGGTACCTAATCTGTGTGGCCTGGTTGAAGGATTGGTAAGGTGCACAGTCGTTGGCCTGGTGTTTGGTGCTGTGGCAGATCACCCAGCGGGAATGCTAGTCAGCATGCAGGATCTGGGTTCTGCAGGACTTGCACATCTGCTTTTTGATGCATCACCTAACTGTTCATGTTTCTGAACTGTACCTCCAACTACAACCCATGCTGTAAATTTGTCACTGTTATTTATTTGCTTCCCCTTTCATCTGTATATCCCTCAAGATCTCTGTATAAGACCTGTTTATGTTAGACTTGTTTATACTGTATATCACTATGTAATTGTTTGACTTGGTGTTCTGTTCTCTTTTTATGCTAAACTGGACGTTTGTGTAAATGGCCATGTTTGCTCACATGCCTTTCAGTATAAAATAAAGACTGATTGATTAAAACCTGGATTGACAGACCTGAACCACAGCCGTTCTGTAAAAATCCAGACTGGCCATACTGGGTGCAACTTGCACAGATACTGCTGATCTGGTCACTCTGGCTGCACTGTTCAGTCTGACTTTTACATATCTGGTCCGCTCCTGGAAGTCTATTTTTCAACTCTTCCTTGGCATGGTTAAAAAGAGAACCATCAGGACCAGACCAGATATGTAAAAGCCAGATCAGATCATCTGGAGTGAGTGGATTAGCAATATTTGCACAAGCTGTGCCCAGTCCAGATTTTATAGCTCTGGTCTGGGTCTGGTGATCTGGGTTTTACCCATACCCCATTGCATGTGGCTTACAGACATACTGTACAGATGGATGCAGAGTCTAACCCATTGAAGGTTGAAGTTTCAGAAAACCATATTCTAAAAATACCAAGACTCACTCCTTCACCCCCCACAGTCACAATTAATCCTCTACCAAAGTCATGGTTAAATACTGGTGCCTCTACATTCACACCACTAAACTTTTTATGCCATCATGACTCTTCTACTGCCATGAGCTCCACCATCCATGAAGTCCCATTCTGCTTGTGGTACACCCCCCCTTTCCAACCAGGTAATTTTCCAGGGAGCTGCTCCTTACACCACATCAACTAAATTACCACTAAACTCCTTATTTTTTTTAATTTTGTTAAGAAATTTTTTTTTCAGTATATCCATAGTCAGGAAAAATGAATTTATCAGGTCATTGAATCACAATACAGTATGGTATGAACTTATCAGATTCCATGTGTAACCTACAGTAAGTCAAACAAAAATTAGACACACAAATGCCTACCTATTTGCAAATGAAGGAAATGTGGTTACTATCATTCAATTGTAAACACCTATAGTCATAAATTACAGGTTAAGAACATTCAGTAGAATATAAACAGTAGCCCAGAACTGCCTGCCTGAGAATGAAGTTGGTGTATTATTTGGAAAAAGGTGACACTGGGACTCTTGCTATGCGATGTCCTGCAAAGCAGGCACACTGACTGCTCTTAGGATGGTGGTGTCAAATGGCTTAATGAGGTGTTGTGTTCATAGGGGCCTAGGGAAACTTGTTATGCAGAAAGGTCCAGGAAGTAAGGGAAGCACTCAGGTTCCTTTGGATGGAGAAAGCACCTGGGCTAGATGAGATACATCCCAGGGTGCTGAGGGAACTGGCAGATGTCCTGGCAGTCCCTCTAGTGGGGCTTTTCAACATTTCTCTGAGTACTGGGTGGGTGCCCCAAGACTGGAGGGTGGCCCATGTCATGCTGATCCACAAGGGGGAATCAACAGAGGTTGTGGGAAATTACAGGCCCGTTAGCCTGACATCGGTGGTCGGCAAGGCGATGAAGGGTATTGTCAAGGAAAGGCTAGGGGGGGGCTACTTGAGCAAACTGGGTACTTGGACAATAGGCAGCAAGGCTTTGTCAAGGGAAGGTCATGCCAGACAAATCTTGTTGAGTTCTATGACTGGGTGATGAGGGCCTTGGACCAGGGTAGGCCAGTGGATGTCCTCTTTCTGGATTTTAGCAAGGCATTTTATTCTGTACCCCACAGTGGCCTGCTGGCTAAGCTGAAGGAAATGGGGGTAGGGAGACAGTTGCTAAGATGATTAGGAAATTGGCTCTGTGAGCATACTCAGAAGATGGTGGTTAGAGGGTTAGCCTCATCCCCAAGGTGGGTTACTAGTGGTGTTCCCCAGGGGGCAGTGCTGGGGCCACTCCTGTTCAACACCTATATCTCAGACATCAGGAGGGGGATCAGGAGTGAGATGAGTCCCTTTGCAGATGACTCAAAGCTAGGTGCAGTGGTGGATGGGGAGGAGGGGAGGATGGCCTTGCAGGAGGACCTGGAGGCTCTGGAAAGGTGGTCAGGAAAATGGAAACTAAAATTCAATGTGGGAAAGTGCAAGGTTCTGTACCAGGGAGTCAGAAATCCAGGCCAGGGTTATACCCTGGGAGGAGATATGATTCAAGTCATGGAGGGTAGTGGTAGATGTCAAAATGAACAACTCAGAGACCTGTAGGAGGGCCGCGGCAAGGGCAAATAGGATGCTGGGATGCACCACCTGGGGGATTACCTCCAGAAAGAAAGAAGTGATCCTTCCACTGTACAACTGCTTGGTTAGGCCACACCTCGAGTATTGTGTACAATTTTGGAGACCACATTTAAAGAGGGACATTGCACTCCTAGAGAGGGTCCAAAGGAGGGCAACCAAAATGATCTGGGGCCTGGGGGAGAGGACCTATGAGGAGAGGCTCAAGGAGCTCAACATGTACACTCTGGAGGAGAGGAGGGACAGGGGGGACATGATAGATGTCTTTAACTACATGAAAGGGATCAATAAAGGAGGCCCAGTCAGGGTGCTCCAAAGGAAGGAGGGTGGGGTGACAAGACTCATGGGTGTAAGCTGGAAGGGGCAGGCTCAGAGGGGAAAGGAGGAGATGTTATTTCACTGAAAGAGTGGTGGAGCCATGGAATGCACTGCCCAGGAAGCTGGTAGAGATGGAGACTGTGGACAGGTTTAAGATGGGATGGGACAGGTACAGGGGAAGGGTAAATCTGACCAGGCACAATACAGGTGGAACATCTGGGACTGAGGACAGTATAACCCAAGGGGAAGGGGGGGACACCAAAATCGGCCCTCAGTGTGGGTGCTGAAAATCGAGCAGACTTGAGAGACCGTTAGGCCTATTCTGCTGGCATTTTAGTATGTTAAGTGTTTAACCCATTCTACTTCCAATAGCTTTCTATGATGTCTGTACTATCCATTGGTACTCTGACACAGAATGACTGCCAGAAGATAACGAGTAAACTTTCTGTGGGCTCAATTAACTCCTCAAGCCAGAGGAAAAATAGTGCTCTAAAGCTTCCTATACACACACAGGCAGCGTAGTAATGAGGCTTCAGTGGAGGAATTCATTTTTAACACTCTGTCATGTTGTTTGGTAGCAAAGATGACATCAGCCCTTTTCTGAATGCAATAATCCTGTTAGGCTATGCCCACAGTAATAAAAACAGCAATAGGCAACAACAAATATAACACTCTAATTATACATAATCAGCAATAAAAGCCCCTGCTGGTTGTCAAGCAAAAGTTTCATTCTTTATAGTCTGTAACTTAACCTCCATGCCACAGGAGTTGGCATTTGCTTTAGGGCATCTCAGTGGCACAGTGGATGTGTCTTTGTGTTACCAAGCAATGGACTAATGGTTTAAATCCAAGTGGAAACCTTCCAGTTTTGTATTTTCAGGAAAAAAGGGTGTTTAAATCTTGACAGGAATGCAAACATTTTTTTCAAACTTTTATTTCTGTTCAGTTTTATATTTAGTTCAGGGGTGAGCTATCTTCCCCTACACAGAGGGTCAGTTCACAATGCTGGCAAAGTAAAAAAAAGATAGCTAACATCAAGGATAGGCACCCAGTATCAGTAAAATACAGAAAATATAGCAGACACTAGGAGGGGGACATGGTGTTAAAAACAAGTTTTGGGGGTGGGCAATAATGGAGACCAAGCATGGGGTCCCTTTGTCTATATTCTTATATTTTTTTTAAAGTAATAACCAGGAAGCAAAAACATGTGTTCACACATCTGAGAACACAATGTAACAACCTTTTTTGTTTCCTGGTAAAACATGCAAAGCATTTTTGATCCACATACTTGTGTGAATGAAAAATACAGTAGCTGTTGAAAAATTCTGTGTGAAGTCCATCTGCATATGTTCAGCCACATTACTAGTAAATTAATTTAATATAAATTGAAGAGCAATTGACTTTTAATTTAAAAAAAACATCAAAAGCACTACACTTGGAACAGGATCTAGCGGCCCTGAAAGTTTTAGGTTTCAAACCTCAAATATTTTCAAGTTACATTGTTAGTAATGAAAAGTTTCCTTCTATTGCAGTATAGCTTGAGATACTGTATGGCAAGACAACTGGATCAAATTACCATTGAAAACAGTGCAGCCACTGCAGCTTGATTACCTCACTTACTGCGTCATTTCAAGGTAATGGGGACCTTTAGTGTGATCACCATTGTACAGAGGAGAAAAAAAAGAGTATTAATTTTAATATTTTTAGGTATTTTATATAATTCACATAACTCATAAATGTCAGAACCTAAATTTGCCAGATTTAGCAGGTTAAGTGACCACGAAGGGTGTGCATGCCAAATTGGCTAAAATACGGTCACATGGCCAAATATAGTTTGTGCAATAGCCCTGTTGCTATAATGGGGGTTAATAGTCTCTGAACTGTTGCACATAAAACAGTCATTAGTCTTCTGAGAATAAACGGTGCATTCCTTAATATGGCTACTTGTGCTCAGAAGATTATTGACTGGTCTGAGGCAATAGTCAATCAATAGTGCCGTTAACCCTCTCTATCCACACCAGAATCCCACAGAGCTCTATTGGGATCCAGTCTCCTTTTCCACCTACGTAAATGATTTCTAATCCCACTGTGCCAATTAACATAGTCACATTGTTCTCTACACCTCCGTTGCCTCAACTGCATCTCTGAAAGTGTCCCTCCAGCAAGACTTTTACAATGTTCTGCACTGGTTCCAGTCCAACTATCCTTGGGTCAACACAAATAAAACTCCACTGTGTCTATGACCTTTGGTACCAGACAGAAGCAGGTGCATGCTTGTCCCCTTTCTTCATCTTCTCCAGGCTGAATAGCACACCGCTTGAAGTAGTCCCAACTTTTAAATATCCGTCTGTGTGGTTAGAAAGCAGGTTCGACTTCTCTGCCCACATTGATGCCATTGATCCTAAACTCCACCCAAACTCAGTACCCAGTACTGCAGTAAGGACTGCCTTTCTCCCCAGGTCTGCCAGGAGTTGGTTATCAAAATGGTTCTCCCAGTTCCCAACTATGTGGATGTGGTTTATGGCACCACTCCCTTCAACTCCCTTGTCAGACTGAACTCCTTCTGCAGTTCCTTCTGCCACTTTGCTACCAACTCACCCCATCATACCCACCACTGCTCCCTTTACTCCCCCGTCCATCCTTCCTCTCCCCTCATGTTGCCAGTCCCACATCTATAAATATTGGTTTGGGTCACTCCCCTCATACCTACCCAACTCCTTTCCCTCATCCCCTCCTCTTCCGACTCCCTGAGCCATGCACCTTCTCCGTTCCTCATCCACACTACTCAGCCAGGAAATCTGCTTTCTCAAACTGCCTCCCTCCCTCTGGAACCATCTACCCTCATCCATCCTTCTCCCCCCCTTCCTTCCATTAGACATCAGCTAAAACTCCTCCCGTCCACCCTGCTCCTGCAAACCCTCTTCCTGAACCCTTCCTTCCCTGGCTTTTGAATACCCCATACCTCTCCCTCCTCCCTAATCTTATAGTTCTGGCAACATCATATAGTTTATCAACCTGTTTTAACACCTAGTTATCAGCACCAGCTCAGCCACCAGTCACTCTGGCAGTACTCACTTTTTGAGTTTGCCCAATTTGCACAGATTATTTGTCTGCTGATTTATTTGTCCTCCATATACAATGTTTTGTCATGTTGTCTGCACTGCACTCAACTTATGCTCTTTATGTCTCCATCATTGTAACCACATCATCAGACTGCATTTTGTTTATAATTGGGCTTCTCTCCATCTCCTTTCCCCCGGGTTGCACCTGTAAACAAACCTCTGCTCAGTTTGCCTCTACCAGTTGCCAATTTTAAATAAATAAATAAAATAGTCTTCTGAGCATAAGCAGTACATTCCTTAACCTGGCTGCCAGTCCTGAAGAGCTACTGCCATTCTTAAAAGCTACTGCTGCTCATTAAAAGTTACTAAAGCACAGATACTGGCTAAAAGTCGTTGCTTCTTATAAAGCATTGTTGCTGCTTGTTAAAAGTCGCTCCTGCACTTCAGTGCAACTGCTGGTTAACAGAAACAGAAAGTAATCTATAGAGACTCACATGACCCAGCACAGCCTTGTAGCATGGAACCAGAACTGTAGTTTGGCCCTGGGTCATGAGAGTAGGGGATGTGTGAAGGGAGAGGCATTAGAGTGACTATTTTTGAAATTTGAATATGTTGACACTGTATAAGGTACTACACCACTGATTCATGGTCCCATACCTGTAGCTTGACCATGGGTAATGAGGGTAGAGGAGGGGTGGGAGTTATGCCTGATAGCCCCAATAGCACATTTTCAAACTTTATGAACACTGGATTAAAAACCATAATAGCACATCACCAAACTTTGTGGGGTTTGACTTTAGTGCGCTAGCAACCCTAGTGTAAATTAACATAGTTTTTTGCAATGAATTTCCTTAGTGTTTGAGAAAGTAAGATGGTACCATAGCTTACTTTGCACTAGGCTCTTTAGGGACATGTACAAAGCAGGAGATGGCTCCTGACTTACTTTGCATAGAACACATTGGGCCAAGCAAGAAACAAGATTTGCAGAACTCTTGTTCCTGTACTGTATGTGAATCTGAACTTTCTTTGTGCAATGCCTGGATCGACAAAAAGCATGAGATTAAGCATCACTTTCTTATGGTTTTGTTTATGTATGCTCTTAATCGTACTACAAAATGCATACACTGTATTTTTTAGTCACTCGTGTTCTTGACTACTTTCTTGTTTCTCAGCTCTAAGCATTGTGTTCATGTACTGTAGGACATAGAAACTTTTTCAAAATAGTTTTACAATCTTCATTCAGAACGTAGATTTTCAGAAGCTTTGTGAATGATTTTATTACACATGTTTTGGTTTTATTGTTATTATCTAATTACAATTTTTTTTTTTTTAATTCTCATTTTATTCCTCACACTTAGACAAGCAAAAACAGAAAGCTGCTGCCCAGAGGCTGTCTGTGCCTTGTGAGTAGACTAGAACTACAAACAGAAAGAATCAGCACCAGACTAGGAGGTTTGCAGAGTGACATGACTTCATTAAATATGCTCAAGTGCTGCAGTGTGTTTCACTTTATGCATCGCAAAGTGCAAAACTGCAAACAAGTAGGGCAGTACAAAGGTGGCCTTACCAGGCAGAGGCAAGACAAGCATTGCTGCTGCTTGTTAAAAACTGCTCCAGCACTTTAAATACAAATGCAGGTTAACGATAGAAACAGAGATTGACCTATAGAGACTCACATGAACCAGCACAGCCTTGTGGCCTGGAGCCACACCAGCAGCGTGGACTTGGGTCATAAGAGCAGGGGATGGGGGAGGGGAGCATGACTAGGGTAGCTGTTTATTAATTTTGAATATTTTGGCACTGTATGAGGTACCATACCACTGATGTGTGAACACTATAATAGCACATCACCAGACTTTGTGGGGTTTGAGTTTTGTGTGTCAGCAACCCTAATCTACATGAATGTGTTTTTTTCAATTAATTTTCTTATTGTTTGAGGAAGTAGAGTGGTACAGTGGCTTGCTATGCACAAGGCCCTTGAGAACCTGCACAAAGCAGGAGGTGACTCCTAACTTACTTTGCACTGGGTACTTTGGGCTGTACAAGAAACAAGATTAGCAGGACACTGGTTCCTGTATATGAGTCCGAACTTTCTTTGTGCAATGCCTGGACCGGTACAAAGCATGAGAGAAGGAATAACTTTCTTTTTTTTTCTATATAACTTTTTTTCTCCCAGAGACTCAGCAGGAAACTTCTTCCGTGCCTTGTGCATCCCGCCTAGACTCGCCCCAAAATTCCCATGCAGCTTGCCCCCCATGGCAGGGCCAGAGAAGGGAGCACTGACCTTCTCCCCTTGCCAGAGCACAATCCAGAAGTTGGGGCAGCCACTGGGGATGTGATGGGCCATCATGGAGCCTGCCAGCTCCCATTTTTCACTTTTTCTCCTGTCACCCCTCCCCACTGGCGAAATGATGCTGGTACATGCCCCCAACCCATACAGCCCTCCAGCCACCATCCGAGGGCAGCCTGCAAGTGGAACGACAAGACCTCCTTCACTGAGAGAGGACAGCAGTCCTCCAGACGCTTGATCCTCTCTCACCCCTGGTGACCCCCTCAGTCCGGGCTTGTTCCTGAACCCGGGTCACTGGCATGGTTCGAGGTGTAGTGGCCAGTGCCTCAACCTCCAGTGCCACCAGGCTGGCTTGGGAATAACTTTCTTACTGTTTTGTTTATATATGATTTTATTTGTAGTACAAAATCAATTGCTTAAAACAGGGGGAAAGAATAAAATGTGAATACATCCTGTAGATTGAATTCTACAACACTCAAAATTGCGAGTCCAGATTCAAGTTCTGAACATACAGCCCCACTGCTGTGATAGAGTGCCAGTACCAGATAAAGCCTCTGGCTGTTTTTGTTGAACAACAGAACTCACATGACTCTGAAAAAGATTAAGAAAATACAGATGTAAGAAGACATGTAGGAATACACAGCATACAAATAATAGGTGCTATGCACCAATGGGCAGGTAATATGTGCCAGAGGCACATTACCCACCCGCGGAGCTCCGCACCTGTGGACAGGTGCACACCAGCAGCATTTACGACCGCTGGACACCTGTCCATGGCCCCACCCCCCCAGTGCACAGGACTCTGCAGTGTAGCTGGGGGCAGGGTCGCGGGTCCAGCCAAGCATCCAATCGGATGCCCAAACCAGGTCCTGCACTGGATCCCTTCGGTGGCAGGATGCGTGTTGGAAGGGCACCCAGCAGATGTCTGATGGCTGGAAGCTAGGAGCTGAGAGGTGGGTATGCTGCCAGCTTCTCTGCAACGGGGCACCAAAGTGGTGTGCCTGGAGGTGGAGGGGACTGTACCCCTCCATATGCTCTGAGGGGCTGGTGTCCGGTGGGACAGCGGTGCAGTTGGGGGGGCACCATATGTGGGCTGATGCCCCTGAGACACTGTGATGTGTGGCACCTCATAGGGGCTTCACACCTGTGTGCTGGGCCAGGTGGTGCCTAGTGGACATGGGGGGTTGCAAGGCTGTCATGGTCCCGGGTGTTGGTGGCCATTCCACCAATGAGTGCAGGGGAGTGCGTATCAAGCTTATAGCAGAGTTCTCCCTGGCATAGCCTGCACACCCATCTGCACTCCCGTGGCCAGCACTATGCACCTCACCTACCCCAGCATGTTGCTCTTCACACGGCCAGGGGATTGGGTGCGTATGTGCTTCATACCCCCCCTTAGAGCATCCCACATGGGGATGCGTAGGGTGCGAAGTGGTTGCAGGCCCAGATACTCGCACATAGCCACTCTGCCCCATTAGTGTACAGGGGCCGAACCAAACATGATTAGACTAGGGCTGAAAAAATGCAGGAAGCTAAAGGCTTAACATTTCCTGATCAATGGCATCAGATCAAGTTTATCATATAAACCAGGTGTATAGTGCCCTTCCAGCTGTGTCATCTATGTGACGTCTAGTTTAAGGATTAGTGTACCCAGATCCCCTCGCCTTCTCCCCAGTTTTACCCTCTGTATACTACAGAATTGAAACTTGTGGTCTTGTGGCATTTGTTGTGTATGAATATGAAGGGAGATGGTATTGGTCAGATCTCTTTTCTGGATGGTCCTCATATGTTCTCCAATTCTAATAATTTTTTTAGTCACTCATATTCTTTACCATTTTCTTGTTTCTCAGATTTAAGCATTTTTATCATGTAATGTAGGGGTTAGAAACTTCTTCACAATAGTTAGTTTCAAAATCTTCATGCAGCATGTAGATTTTCAAAAGCTTTGTGAAGGTTTTCTTACAAATGTGGGACTTAAATATTAACTAAGGACCTACACACAGCACATAGTAACAACCCTCTCTTATTAGCAGGGGGAGAAGGTTTGCTTAATAGAATGTCAGACAATACAACCTACCAGTTATCAGAAAATGGGCTGGAGAAATTCTTGTGCCTGACTAGTTAAAGTCACCAACCATCCAGTCTAGTATTAGGCAACAGAGACCAGGAAATAATGAGTCCCAGTCTCTGCCCGCCTGTTTACAATAACTCATTATGCAGCCGTAGAATGTTAATTTTGATAATTCTACCATTATTTCTATTGCTCAGTGTAAGAGAGAGCTAGAGAGAGAGCTTCTCCCCAGTCTCTTACCCCACCCAGTAAAATGAGCAGTTCAGCAAGATTGCTACTGACACTTTAGTATAATGCATAATTACAGAAAGTTAGAATTGACACATTTCGCTACTTCTCTCTCACCTTAGCTGCAGAGCCATTGGGTTCAAACACATTGTCATCCACACACACTCCTGGTCACACTGGAACCACACCAAACTCACTGCCATTCTGAGTGCTCGCTTTTGAATCAACTGTAAAATAAATATAGCACTGAATGGGAGAATCTTCCCCATCTGTGCTATATACTCAAGCTACATTTAAAAGTGTCTGAAAGTTAAAAAAATAAAACAAACAAACAAAAAAAAAAAAGGAAAAAGTGAGTGTATTAGTGGTAGTGCTGCCACTAACTCCTTCTCCTCTACAGTACAGGCCACAACTGCACTTACTGTGTAAAAGAGCAAAATAAAATACATCGTTCTCAATTATGGAGAGGGAACAATTCAGCAAGAAAGCATAAGGATAGACTGGGGGGTGCTCATAGTATAAAAACATTCGCAAAAACACCAGTGCCATCTACTGGTAATTCTACTAGTAGAGGGACTACTTTGCCAAAAAAGTGACTTCTAACAGTTTCTTGTTTATTTCTTACATATTTTTCAAAATGTCATGAATAACCCATTTTCTAAGCGCAATAATACCCTTCAGGTTTAGCAGTAAGGGCTATATTGGACCTTCTTGCGGATATAACACCTTCTGCCTATGGCACTGGGCCTCATTATACTCCTGTGCAGTCTGGTATAGCATAATACTGCCCACCCTGTTAGGTATTATTGCTTATGTAGAGCATTTGAGAGCAAGTGAGTAGAGGGGGATTGATGAATGTAACATTTTTGGGGAGGAGTGGTACAGCACACAATTTGAATTGTGATTTACACATGAACTGGCCAGTCATGTGGCTTCCCCACTTGAATTTGGCCAATTTGTCCACTGAATAACAATGGGAATTATAGTTGTCAGCTTTGCAAATTAGGCAAAATTCATAGATTTTTTCAAAGAGCAAATTTCAGCAACTCTGCATGCCACTACCCTTGACTCAGAAGTCTTGCAATGCTGCCCGAGGAGGCAAGGCTCTTCTCATTTTCAATAGCTTTCTGAGCATTCAATATGTTAGATCAACAGAACTCATTGTCTTGTCAGCTGGTAGCCTCCAATGTCAGGCACCAGGACAGCAGGGAGTGCTTTGGGAACTGGGAGTCTGAAGGTCATTTAGTGTAAATCACCATTAAGTCTGATTGGAGTGTAAGAGACCACCAGAAGAGACTGCATATCTTCAGGGGATGCCCCCAAGGGAAATCCCTGACAAACCTGTGATGCACAGAGGATATTAGTGAAACAGGTCATTTTGGTCATGTCTGTCTCCAAGAGATGCTGCCAGCTGTGCTGAATATGGTAAGAGATCTGGTGCCAAAGACTGAGCTGCTGAAAGAGGTAGGAAATGGGCCTACTCTTTGCATGGAGAATCCCAAGCTAGTATGGATACTGGAGATGTTGTCTCTGGCAGAGGGCCTGGGAACATTGCCAGCCACTGCCAGAAGGAAAGCTGTAGTATGCACTGGCACACTGACACCAAGCATGCTGTCCAATGACAGTAAACTTGGTTGATATGAGGTGCCCAGAGCCAGGGTGGACATTAATTAGGATTGCCTAAGTGAACGTCCCTACAGAAGTGCTGCCTCTTGCACACCAGTTGAACTGATTCTGCAGTGTCATGGTAGTGTGTGAGAAATGAGAGAACCCAAAGTATATAGCAAGGTGGAAGCTTAGGTAAATTCAGAAGGCAGAGTACGAAATACTCTGTTCAGAGGTATAACCTTGCTCACACTGAATTGCATGGAATAAGAGCAAGGTGTCAAAAAATGGGCAACTGCTTATTCCTGCTGGATAGCTTATTCTTTATTTTTGAATTATGACATTAACCCACCTTCACACTCGACAGTTTGCCCTCCTTCAGAGCTGGTTGTGGCTGGGTGCACTTATGTTTTGCTATCTGCATCTTCCAGTGTGTCCTAGGAATAAGGAATAAGAGGGGTCATGGGGCTCCTGTAAGAGGTGTGTAAAGGGTGCAACATTTGTTAAGGGATCCTAAGGTTTTGACTTGTATGTGGTCAGAAACATGCCTGTCTTGCAGTGCTGACAAGGACAGCAATTTGGGGTCCACGTTCCTGTGTGTGCAATTGTAAGCATGTTTAAGGAAGACAACAACCCATCATGTAGAAGACTGAAGATCACTCTTTAGTGAATGGAAAGGAGAGGAACTGTAAACAGAGACTGAGTGTATTTGATTGAAACAGGAGCAGCCTCTGGTGAGCAGTTACAATTGATCCCTAGGCATGGAGATTACCTATGGAGATATACCCACCCTTAGTCTGTCTCTGATGCCAAGAAAGGATTATCATCTGGTATCATTCCCTAGAGCTGAAAGGACAGTGACAGTAGCCATAACCGAGTTGGACTTCCGCACTCCACTCTGTCTACTATGGGATGGGATGTGATAGAAACAGAGGTGGAGCCACAGTAAAAAAATAAGGGGGGGTTACACATACTGTACAGGGACACTGGTTTACCGGGATTGAGAAAGGGCATATTCCATTTTGCACATTGTAAAAAACGGTATTGCCACCGATGTCTGCTAAGCCAAAATCTGGTTGTACCGGTGTTGGGTTCTCTGTACTTTATTTAACAAATTTTTAACTCTGCTAACATGCATTTTAGCAATGTTGACCTCCACTATTGCACATCCTTCCATCATTGTACCATTTTAAAGTTATTTTAGGTATACGATGTGATGGCAGCAGCAGCACTACAGCCCCCATCTGTAAGGTGTGATGGAAGCAGCACTGCGGCCCCAACCCTCAGGTGCGATGGCAGCACCAACAGCACTATGGCCCCCATCCCTCTGGTATGATGGCAGCAGCAACAGCACTATGACCTCCCTTGCTCAGGTGTGACAGAAGCAGCAGCACTGTGGCCCCCATCCCTTAGGTGTGATGGCAGCAGTACTACATTCCGCATCCACCTGTGGTGATGGCAGAATCACTACACCCCCCCCACCCCTTTGGTGTGATGGCAGTAGCAACAATGCAGTCCACATCCCTCTGGGGTGATGAGAGTAGTGACAGCACTATGATCCACTTTCTTCAACACCCACACCCCACATGCACAAGTTACAAATGACTTGGTCTCTTTGCTTGTTAGAACTCAGATGTGAATTAATCTGAACCATCACCGCTAAGGTGGACTATCTTTGTTTTTTCCTATCTATAATTTAACTGTCTGAATTGGATTTCTACCCGTGACACCACTGACCAGGGTTAGGGAACAGACTTAGGTGTTGGAGTGCCAGCTGGTGGGTGAAGGCTTGATTGTCCAATGACCACTCACCTTCTCCTGGGAGGGAGGGTGGGTTCATGGCATTTGCTGGCCTCTGGTAGAGGCCAGAGGCATGACAACATGTCCGGCCTCACTGCAGGAGGGAGCGTGATGGACATCGGCTTGTGCCTTGACATCATGTGGCCTGTCAAGAAAATGGGAAAACATCTGCTGGCCAACCGAAGGATAGCTGTTGGTCCCTCCATAAGCCAGAAGCCCCAGACATGTGTCCGTTCTGACCCCTGCCATGCTCAGGATACACAGGAAGCTCTTTGGGGCAATTCTCCTCCCCATGTAGCCTCCCACAGGGATAAGGGCCCACTCAATGAAGGGTTACTTTGGGTTACCTGGTAGCACAGCAGTAAGGGGCAGTGGATGGTGGTCGGGACTCAGCAGCGGTGGTAGGGGGGCCTTGGCAGGCCTGAAGGAGTGGATGGCCAGGGGGTAGGAGGAGAAAAAAACTGTTTGAATTTGCTTCTTTGAAATAAAGTGTCTTCACCTAAAAAATGCACAAGTGATTAGTGGAGGACCTTCAAATGGATTCATGCATTTCCCAGACATGTGGATGCTTTTTTTTTTCACTTGGTGTCCATGAAAAGGGTGTCTCTCAGTTTTCATGTCTTTGTTCAGATGTGAATTGAGCACCACTCTGCCCACCAGCATCATACAGCCCCTGAGGTCTTACCTTTTGTATGTCACTGACTGTGCTTTCAAAATCCACTGGCCAAACATAAATACACTTAAATACTTAACATTTGCTTTTTGTTGAAGCAGTCTATCAGAAAACTTTTTGTTGTCACAGAGACTGAAACAGCAGGTGGGAGAAAAGGTGCAAATGATCCAATTCACCTAAATGGGGTGTTAACTGTGAAGTCTTTTCATAAATAGTAAGTCAGTTTCTTCTTTGTGAACATACTTTCATTCAGAGTAGTTTTCATTCAAACAACTGAGGATTTTGGATGGCCCTACTGACTACAGTATAAACTTGAATAAGCTACTTGGTAACAGTGATCCGGCATTTGACAATCTACAACCTAGATGCTCATTTGCAAAGAATACAATGAAAACCTGACTAAAATCTAACAACAAGCTTATAAAGCACATAAAATGTATCTGCACATTTATCTTTACCTATATAAAATCATTGCAGCCCAAGTAAAACACAGGCAAATTACATGGTACCCTGACTACTATTCTATGATGTAGTAAACATATATTGGTATTTTTTTATATTCTTTGTAAAGCAGGTAAGGCTCACTAGGCAGAACTGTCTGTTTTCAGGAGTGACCCAGAAGCACTGGGGAGGTTAAATGACGTGTTTGGAGTCACACAGTATGCAAATGGAGGTTGTGGGAATCAAACCCAAGTCTGCTGGATGTACCCAGTTCAATCACTGTTTGTTACTCTAACCACTAGGCATGGGTGGTTAAACTGAATGGCTGATTACAACAAAGCAGTGCGGGTGATTTTCTTACTGACTCTATATTCAGCAAAGCAGAAAGAATGCAAAGCACATCAGCATTAATTTTAAGATGCTGAAATCTGGGTCGGCCCACTGGCGCTGCGGTAGCACTATTGCTTGCAATGCCAGTGACCCAGGGTCAGAAGTGAACTTGGGTTGCTGGAGGTCTGGCCAGGGGAGTAGGACTGAGCACCTGGGGGACTGCTCTCCTCCTCTGGGGAGGGTAGGCTGCAGGTCATGCTGCTTTTCCACCACCTTTATGATCACTGGTGGTGGTGCAATGGTGCTGCAGAGTGATCAGAAGAGGAGGACGCTAGCCAGGATCTGGAGCAGTGGCATGTCTCTATGTGACCTACCTCCTTGGATCTCCTCTAGTGCAGATGCACTCAGGGACAGAGACCAGAAAACCAGTTACAATAACCCCACATCAGCCACTGGCAGAAGGGACCCAGGTGCCCCAGACTTCATAACCAGGCTCCATGAGGGACCCACTGAGCTGCCTAACACACACTGAGGGACTGTGGAGGGGTGACCTGAGGTCCCCTCCCTTCCCACCTGGGGGGGTACAACCCAGGCAGGATAGGGCAGGGCCACAGGAGCTCCTGAGCATTACCTGGGGGTGAAGCTAGGAAAGACCCAGCCTAGGGATCTCTGAAAAGTGAAGACTGATGCTGTGAGAAGGGGACATAGAAAGAGAAAATAAAAAAAATTTAAAAAGATGCTGAAATCTTAGAGATTCTGTGCAGTGACATGCAATTTCCGTGAGGCACCGGTGCAAGAATTCAAAATACGCAAACCAAGCAGGATTCCATGATTGTTACCAGTGTTACCGGTAAAAATGGAAAACCAGGGTACCTGCACATACATTTTGAAAGCTGCAATATTGCACATATATTTTGAAAACTGTCACAGAGGGTGTAGATTTTCAAAAACTTTATGAAGGATTTCTGTGTAAACGTTTTGTGAAAACAGACGTGTGGCATGTAGATTTTGAAAACCATTGTGCAATAGGTGGATTTTGAAAACCATCATGCAGCACATTGATTTTGAAAACTGTCGCACAGCACGTAGATTATGAAAACCATCATGTACAGAAGATGTTCAAAAGATAAATAAATAAAATGAGCCCTAAAACTTCAACAGAGATCTGACATAGTTGATTTGGTAAGGCATTCCACATGCACAGGATGGCCAAGGAAAAGGCCCTTTCACTTGAGGATTTCAATTGCGCATGGGAACCACTGGCAGATTCCCCCCTGCTGAGTGACAAGGCCGAACTACAGTATATGGGATAGTGGTGGGTGAAGTGGCCAAAATTCGCTCTGCGAAGCAATTCACTGAGTAAGGGGGAATCCTCAAGGTAATCCGCAATGCGGAGTGGAGTACTTTGTGTCATAATGAGGAACGTGAAGTCCATTGAAAACAACGACTTTGCATTACTCCACCTTCCCCCAACCACTTCTGCACCATTTTTAATGTGAAGTACATTGAAATCAATGTATTTGCATCACTTCACCTTGTTGGTGAGCTCCAAGGTGAATTTTGCAGTGATTCATGGGATTGCAGGTCACATGGGCTCTAGACTGTTCTGCACTGCCTCAGTTCTGTGTAGTGTGTGTTTAGTGGTAGCTGGAGACAGTTTGCTCTCAGAGCTCTGCAATTCAAACCCTCTAAAAGCTGTTAAAAAAGCCTCTTTTTTTTGCTCAAAATTTATTACATCGATTGTAGGAAACCCTTCTGTACTCATATCATTGAGTGTTTATTGTTTGTGTGTGGATTTTGAATGTCAATTTAGAACATTCAGTCAGTGTACTGACAGACACTTGAAGTGTGCTTGTGGGAGGGACATATCTGTGGTGGAGGTAGATTGACTGGGAGAAAGGCAGTCTTTCTGTTTTGGTTATATTTTTGTTGTATAGCTGTGTTAATGTACACACAGTAATATTTTCAGTAATTCTTCTTTTGCTGATTGTTGTGGTGCAGCAGTGCAAAATTTCAGTTTTGTTTAAAAGATTTGGTTATATTACTGAAGTTTTCAATTTGCTACACAATTCTTGTAGTGTGTGTGTGTGTGTGTGTGAGTGTGTATGTGTGCAACGTGTGCCATCAAATCAGATACATTTTATTGTGCCACAGAGTAATTGCAGCAATGTGAGCCTGCTATCCACCACACCTGCATGATTTTGTACTGCTTTGTGGTATCTTGATTTTGGACTGTTACTGTAGTGCACTGCCCCCCCCTCCCCAACAGGCAAAATGTATTCTTTTCCAGCTTGGATTGTGACTTGTGAGCACTGGTTAAGGTGTTGTTGTGACTTTGCATCTGCCATCTCTTCCTGACTGTGTAGTACAATCTTAATCTGTCTGTGCTTTTGCATCTGTTTAGTGCCCCATCTCCATCTGCAAGTCACAGTTGGTTTTTTTTTGGCTTCACATCCGCTGGCCCAGACTGAAAGTTCAGAAATCTAAATCTGCTTAGAATTATCTTGGTGATCCCCAAAATGCTTGCAAAGAGATGTGCAAGCAAAGCTGTGTCTTGCCATGGCACTGCTTCCAGTGGCAAGATTGTCTCTGGGTGTGGTAGTACACAGAAGTGCATAGCTGATTTTAAGTAAATGGATTTCTCCATCAATGTTTTTTACAGTGCAATCTATAGCTTCACTCATAGTTGGAGGAGACGACGTTATCCCAGATGGTGGTGTTAGTGCAGTTTCTGCTGGTATTAGTATTGCTGCCTCAAGTTCCACTTCTGACCAGTTAACCATTTAAAAAAATATAGTTGAGTCGGGGATGGTCGCGTGATGCAGCTTACCAAGTAAGCCTCACTCTGATCATGCTCCATCCACCTGATGATGAAAAAGGCAACTATTTAAAAGCCTAAACTACTAAGCTGTACACAAAAGCTGTAAGAATTGATACCTGAAGTCCGGAAGAATGCAGCAGTTATAAGATATGGAGGCAGAAATGTGGCTGGTGGCCCCCAAGCACATGCCACCGACAATGCCGGAGAAAGCGCCCAAGAAGCCTAGGGTGCAACAGACAACTGCAGGCTGTATTACGACCTCGAGTGCTCCTACTCCTGCAGCACCAGGGCAGTGCCACTCATGCTGGACAGATTTCTAATGGAATTCCAGCCATTTAAGGAGAAGATCAGATCCCTGATGGCAGAAATTAAAATGATAGCAGAAGCACAGGAGGATGTATCCAAATGCTCCTTTGACAATAAGGTGATGATAATTTCATTAGAGAAGAGGGCAGACAGACTGGAGCCACAAGTAATTGGGAACAGGCAGCAGATTAAAAGGCTGGAAGCCAAGACTGAAGATTTAGAAGGGTGCAGCAGAAGGAACAATGTAGTAGTAATCAGTCTCCCAGAAAAAGAGGAAGGCACCGACAGTATCATTTTTGTTCAAAAGCTACAGTAAAACTAGCAGGCCCTTCTCCTTTCAGTGCCAACTATATCATTGAGAGGGCACAAGGAGCACTTTGACCCATGTCCTCTCCGGGCTCGGCTCCCAGACCTCTTATTTTTTGATTTTTGAATTATCAGGAGAAACACCATGTCTTAAACAAATTGAGAGAGATACAATAGCTGCTTTGGGAAGGAAAGAAGATTCAGGTCACTCAGGACCTCCCAACCATGGTCCAGCAATGCCATACCCTATTTCACCCAGTTGTGTCAAAATACATTGCAACCGGAATAAAATTTCGGATGTCTTACCTGGCCAGACTGCAAGTATTACTTGACGGGACCTGGACCATGTTCGAGGAGGTAGACACAGCCATGGAAGCACTCAAGAAGGCAAAACCTGCTCTATTCAATGACCACAGAGGGTGTCTGATGAGTCAGGAGGCAATTACTCTCTAAAGGAGGTCTAACTATAATTGGAGTTACCAGAAGGTTTTTTAAAAATACGGCCATTCTAGTTGGTAAGGTGGGGATGGCGCCCTCATCTAGTATGCTGCCCATAAGAGTGACTATAATGGGGTAGAAATTTGTTTTGTATTTTGGCAACAAAGGGGTCTCCGCAGCTATTTCAGTAACTACCTCTGTGTCCGACAGAAGTCGTGGCCTTGAAGTAAGGAGGAAACGCCTTGGTTTAACTGGATGGCCTGAAGTAAGTCCTCCATGGCTTTTATTTAGAGAACTAACTCAAACTGGCTACAGTATGGATTTGGGAGCAAAGGCGGCATGTTCAATTCCCACAGGGAGAGGGACACTGTTAATTATGTTGGCTTTCCTTAAGTTTGCTACTTGGGCTTGAGTTTGAAGCTGCAACAAGCGTGAGGGCCCTTTTCTTTCTTTCTTTCCTTTTTTTTCTTTTGACTGAATGCCAGACTTGGAAGGGGACTTATTGGGCTGATGTTGTGTCTTGCAGTATTGGATCCTGGTCGCTGTATACTTAAGACTAAGTGAACTGTTACGGGCTATATGTTCGGTAGCCTACATGATGCATGTGTCACGTATGAGAATTCTTCCAGAATAGTAGAACAAACTGTTAACAAAGGAAAGACTGAATGGGGGAAGTATTTAATGTTCATTTTTCTCATGTTATCTTCTCTGTTCTGAAGTTGAGGGTTTTGAATTGTTCAACATACACAGAGAACTAGTTAAGACTTCAGGTCAGGTAGATGGGGGCAGGGTGGGCTGTCGGGAAACTGAATGTCATGGGCTGAAAAATCTATTTGGGGTGGGGGGATAATTCACACATTTATTATATGGCTATCAGCTTTGATTTGGTTAGTAAAGGGGAAGGGGATATTACTCAAATGTTCACATGTAGGGTGTTCGGGGTTTTGGAGATAAGAGAAGGGGCAGTTATACTGTTTATGTTTTGGGGGGATAAATGGGATATTGGGGTTAATATGGGGAACTCATGGTGCCTAAAGCAACGAGCGATGGGCCCAAGGTCAGGGGCTCATGAACAGGGAGTTCTGAGGCAGAACCTTGTAAATACTGTTCATTATGGTAAATCCACTTAAGGTCATTTCGTGGAATGTTAAGGGGACGAGGCAACAGGTGAAAAGATTTAATATACTGAAACATTTGAGAAACATCAAGGGGCTATCATCATGCTTCAAGATACCCACTTGCTAGAAAAGGAAGCAAACATATTCAGGAGGCAGCGTGTGGGGCAGGTTTTCACAGCCGGGGATAGCACAGCTAGCAAAGGAGTGGCGATCTTGTTGGCTCACTCCATACCATTTGTATGCACTCAATGTATTAGGGATAAACAACATTTTAATCAGAGGCAACATTTTAAATACTGAACTAATAATAGGCAGCATCTACAGGGCCAAACTCAGACTCACCCCCCCACCTTTTTTACAGAGATCATAAAGCTACTATCACCCTTCCTTTCCTTACCAATCATATTAGGTGGGGACTGGAACCTCCCATTCAATCCAGCAATGGATACATCAGAATGTAGAAGGGGGGACTGTCACCTGTGCAGAGGGCCATTCATGAGTTAGTAGATCATGCTGGTCTATGCGACTCCTGAAGGGTTCTATATCCTACAGCCAGAGAATATACATTCCATTCCCCTGTTCACGGGTTGGCCTCCAGGATCAACTATTTTCTTTTGAGCAGGTCACTTCTGAAGGGGCTTTTGGAGAGTGGTATGGAACCTGGGGTGGGGTCGGACCACTCAGCGTTAAGCTGTCATCTTTTCCTCTCTAATCCTCAACCTGCAGACAAAATCTGGAAGTTAAACAACCAGATTCTGAAAGATATTAAGATCACAAAACACATTATGAAAAGCTTAGAGGACTTCAAGAAAGATAACTGGGGATCAACAGAAAAAACAGATATGGAATGGGGGCTCTGTAAAGCTTCATTAGAGGGTAATTTATAAATATTTTGGCAGCCAGATAGAGGAAAAGAGAGGAAGAGACTAACTCGATATTAACCCAGATTAGGAGCATTGAGAAACACCTCTCGAGCAGCACAAGTGATCAAGAGAAGGAATCTCTCATAAAACTCAGAAACCAGTATGGAGAATTGTTCAGGAAGAAAGCAGAGTGGGCAATATTAAAAACCAGGGCCAAATACACTGAACAGGAGGAGAACGCCTGATGGCTTTTTGCCCTCAGATTGAATAAATAAGAAGCTTTGAGGTTTATTACAGCAATTCAGTCTGAGGCAGATGGCTCCATTAAAGTTCATCCCAGGGAGATAAGATAATTTGAGGTTAACAATAGGGGTTTATATAAGCAAATGTCTGACAGGCCCTCACAAGACAGTGTGGACAATTATTTAGCCCAAATTCCTCTTCCCACCCTATCCACCTATGAAGCAGAGAGCCTACTAGCCACATTCACTGAATCTGATATCCTTAAGGTAATCAAGGACCTGCCCCTGGATAAGGCACCCAGCCCAGATGGATTTTCCCTGAATTTTTATTAAATGTTCACAAAATAACTAACCCCATGGTTAGTAGCAGTGTTTGAACACATACTAGAGTCTGAGCATGCTGATCAATGCCTATTGGACTCCATGATAATAGTACTTGCAAAACCAGGGAGAGACCCGATTCGGGTAACAAATTGTAGACGCATATCACTTCTTAACTATGACATTAAAATCCTAGCCAAACTGGTAGCAGAGAGGATGAATAAAGTTTTACCTCACCTGATTGGACCTGACCAAGTTGGTTTCATGAAGGGAAGGTCCTCAGTGGACCATCTCTGTCGACTAGCTCATGTCTTCTCTGCATCCAGGGGTGCCCCGCATCCCATGGTGCTGGTTTCCCTGGATGCAGAGAAGGCTTTTGATAGGGTAGACTGGCAATTTCTGTTTAGATCCCTAGTAAGATTTGGGTTCCTAGTCAAGTTCATTGACTGGATTAGAGACCTGTATGCTAATCCAACAGCATGTACTGTATCTATTGTAATGGGGTTTTCTCTCCCTGCTTCTCATTGCAGGCTGGAATGAGGCAAGGATGCCCTATGTCCCCACTACTGTTTAATCTTTATTTGGAACCCCTTATCATTTCTCTTAAGTTATCCCCAATGGTTGTGGGATACCTCTCAGTAAATGGGAGGAGAAGATAGCTGCTTATGTAGATGACATTCTGCTGCATCTATCCCAGCTGAATGATTCTATCCCAGTGGCACTGAACAAAATCAAGGAATATAGTACTCTAACCAATTACAAACTAAATTCAGACAAAACATCTGTTTTCCCCTTAAATTCCAGAATAAGTAAACTCGGAGTTTTGAAACTAGGGCTTAATTGGACCCCGAAGTCATTGAAGTATCTAGTTATACAACTAGCCAGAAATGATTCCCAAATGAAAAAAATTTAACTTGGACTTGCTACTCAATACAGTACAACAAGATCTGAATTGCTTGAAAACCCTCCCGTTAACACTATGATGAATGTTCTTGCTCAGATTTTCTATCCCATAAATCTCATGAATCAGTGGCTGCCAAAGATCTGGTTCAAGAAAGTTCATTCATGCATGTCAAATTTCATATGGGTGGAGAAGACTCCGAGGAGAGTGTATCACAAATTGGCAGCCCCAAAATGCATGACAGGCATGAAATTGCCTCACTTTGGCCTCACTGAGCTAGCCAGGCAAGTAAATATCTGAGGTGGGCCTCTCCGAAAGAGACTTTGGAAACCTCTACTTATGTCCTAAATTGGTTAGCTAAAGAGAGTGATATGATATGGGCTAATGGTATCTCCCCATCAGCATTACAGTATTCTAAAGTGGGAGAGCTTCCACCATACCTGTGCAGAACAGTCATTGGTAACTCAGTGCGTACACACTCCCAACTGTGCGCAACTTCCTTTAATTAAATTGAACTGTAGATTCAGTTCACAGCTGCCCCGTAACTCGTGGTTTCCATCCAGGTCCGTGAGCAGTACTTAAGCAAGCCCTGTGGCAAGCAGGGCGAGAACGAGCAGGGATAACGCACGACTAGTGTGCAAAGACATGCGCCTCTAGCATGTGTTTGGTGTGTTCGGCATGTGAGGTACTGAGTGCTCCTAAGAAATCATTTAAGGAGTCTATCCAAATAATCTCTGCACTACTTTGGTGAGTCAACTTGTCCATAAGTCTATACTGCAGTCTAGTTTCTTTATCACTATGAACACTTTAATAGACACCCCTACTATGTCCTGTACGACTGTTGTGCCTCCCCCTGCCATTACCATAGTGACATTAGATAGTGATATGGGTATTAAATGTAACCTGTGTTCTATGTATCAGCTGGTCCAATGCTTGCCCTATGCAGATTCGGCCTACACCTGTGATAAATGTATTACTAGCAAGGAACTTAACGCAGAGATTGCCACATTTACCACCAGGCTACTTCAATTAGAAAGCAGCCAGAAGGATATGCTACTTAGATTCACCCAGCTGGACAAAAATACCCAACCTCACTGCTCACCGTTTGAAGGTTTGCCTGTTGGTTCACACCCAAGTATTTCCATTCAGGGCCTTAATTATAATACATCCTCTACTAGCTCTCAATCCTTAATCATTAATAATGTCACCATCAATCAGGATGACATTCCATCAACAAATCAACATAGGAAATGGGGAAGAGATGTCCTAGATGACACTGAATTAGACCATAATACTGACTGGTCCCAGGTTCCAACTACTAGAGCATTTAAAAAAGGCCGTAAAGCTGAACAGTTTTTCTTACCAACCCAGAATGCCTTCTTAGTAGAAGGAGAGTCGGCGGGTCCCTGCTTGCCTAGCATAGATCAGGGGGAAGGTATACAAGAGAACACATTGGTAGTTCTTAACAACCCAGAACCCCTGTTAGCAGACCCTGTTCAGCCCCACACTTATTCTATTCACCAATTGGATAATGATGTATCACCATCATTAAACATGTTAGGGATGGATATCAATACTTCCACAGTCTCGCCACAACCAAACACCCTCCCAGGTGTTTGTGATCCAACAACACCAAAAAATCAAGCTCGTCAAGTCTTTGCTCTAGGTGATTCAATAATCAAACATTTGGATAGGGCTGTTTGCAATTCAGATAAAGCCAACCGTATTTGTTCTAGTTTCAGGGGAGCTAAAATTTCAAATATTACAAAAATGCTACCTAATATTATCTCCAATGCTGGACCCAATCCACTTGTCATAATACACGCAGGTATAAATGACATCAACAGTATGCACCCATTACAAATAAAGAAAGATTATGTTGCTTTCTACAATTTACTGGTTGGCAAGGGATGTACAGTCTGTTTTTCTGAAATTCTCCCAGTACCAAGAGCAACTGATATCGTCACTGCTAACATTAAATCTATAAACAAATGGTTAAGAAAGTGGTGTCTTGAACAGAACATTGTATCACTCATTGGGAGAGTTTTAATGGAAGAGACTCACTTTTCTGCTGGGATGGTCTCCATCTTAGCAGACGTGGAAGCACAATTTTGGGTAAATCTATAAACTCCATCATAAACAAGCATTTAAACTAACAAGCTTGAGGGAGAATGGTCACTCTGCCTATTCTCTAAAAGGGACCAACAAATATTCCAGCAATAAGTGCTGCAATTGTTTGTCATTTAATGCAAGATCTTTAAACCTGTTAAAGAAATCAGAACTTGAGCTCAAATGTATTCAACAGGAACTTCATATAGTAGCAGTTACTGAAACTTGGTGGGATTCCTCCTCAGGATGGACCAAGGAAATTCCCAATTTTAAGCTCTATCATAATGACAGAGAAAATTAGTTGGGGAGGAGTTTGTTTATACCTTAGGGAAGACATTCAATCATATGAAATTCCTACCCCCAACTCCACAGAATCATTATGGGTTAATATGCAATTAAAAGGTCATCCTAAGTTTACATTAGGTGTTTGCTACACACCTCCATCTGCAGACATGTCTTATACCTCTGATCTAATTAATGTTATCTCTGATATAGCGGATAAAGGAGATACTTTAATCATGGGTGACTTCAATTTTCCGGGTATTAACTGGTTATCCTCCATTGGTACCACTGAACAAGAAAAAGTATTTGTCACTTCCTGTATAGATCATGGTCTGGAACAATTAGTAGATTCACCCACTAGGGGATCAAATTTACTTGATCTAGTTATTACCAATATTGAGAAATTGATTCACGATGTGCAAATATTATCTCCAATCGGAAATAGTGACCATAACTCAATTAATTTCAGTATTAACATCAATATTCCTAAACCCATTAATAATTCCACTTACAAGAACTATAATAATGCTAATTTTGATTTAATTAACAATAAAATCACCAAAATTAACTGGGATGAAACATTTAGGAATAAAACAGTAAATTGTGCCTGGAATGAACTAAAAGACTATATTCAGTACTTGGAAATTAATTTTATCAATACCATAAAAAATATAATAAGAAAGGTAAAATCCCTATCTGGTTCAACAAATCCATTATTAAATTAATTTAAAGAAAGGAGACATTATTCAAAAAACTTAAAAAGAATTCTAATTCTCATATTAAACTTCAATATAAAACCATTGTTTGTTCTCTAAAATCAGCAATCAAACATGCTAAACTAAAATTTGAATTTATGTTGGCTCATTCTAAGACAAGTCAAAAATCCTTTTTCTCATGCATTAATAGTAAGACAAGTAATAATAACACTGCGGGTCCAATTTTGTACAATGGTAATCTAGTTTCAAATGATGTTGAAACAGCTAATCATTTTAATATTTTTACTTGGTTTTCAATCCACCAGATATTGGTTTGGTAATTGTAAATGACATGTCTCAGATTTCTCCCTTTACTTATGATGAGATTCTCCAAACATTACTAACACTCAATAAAACTTCAAGTCCAGGTCCTGATAATATTTACCCAAGGTTTATATTTGAAACTGCCAAATCATTGGCTATCCCATTAGTGTTGTTGTTCAACAATTCCTTACTTGAAAAAGCTGTCCCAGATGACTGGCGTTCTGCTACTGTTGTCCCTATTTATAAGAAAGGAAATAAATCCAACATCCAGAATTATAGGCCTATTATCCTTACACCTATTTTGGGGAAAGTAATGGAGAGGCTAATTAAAGGCCATTTTGAAATAGAGTTAGACAACTAAGGTATTAAGGATAATACCCAGCATGGTTTTAAACAGGGCCATTCATGTTCCACTAATTTAATCTCCTTCTATAATAATATTAGCTAATACCTTGACAATAAAATCCCATCTGATGTCATATTATTGGACTTCAACAAGGCTTTTGATAAACTATCTCATTCCATCTTAATTAATAAATTAATCAAATTAGGTTTTTCACCATATTTGGTGACTTGGACTGCAAGCTGGTTGCTAAATAGGATCCAAACAGTGAAAATTAATGGTTCTCTTTCACAAATTGGTATGGTCACAAGTGGAGTCCCTCAGAGCTCTGTATTGGGTCCCTTGTTATTTAACATCTTTATAAGTGACATGCCTGTCTCTCCAAATAGTCATTTATCCAAATTTGCTGATGATACAAAATTGGATGGTAGGGTTGATACCTTACCTGCCATTAGGTCTCTTGTAAATGACCTTCACTGTATTGAATCTTGGGCAAAGAACAACTTTATGTCCTTCAATACTGACAAGTGCTCAGTTCTTCATTTTGGAAATAAAAACCCTAAGACTAATTACTATCTTAATAACATTTTGTTAAAATCATCCACTAAAGAAAGAGATCTAGCCATCATAATTGACAATAAGTTATCTCTTGATTGTCGTTATAGTAAGGTGATTAGATTAGCTAATGTTTTAATGAAGCAAATTAGAAGAACTTTTGTCAGTAAGTCTGAGCATTGCTTACTACCTCTATATAGGACTTATGTTAGACCTCAACTGGACTATGGATCATCTTTTTGGAACCCTTACCTTAAAGGTGATACTACTCATTTGGAGCAAATCCAGAGACGATTCACCAAAATGGTACCTCGACTAAAATCTTTCTCTTACGAAATTCGCCTTAAAGAAACTGGACTCTCTCCTCTAGATATGCGTAGGTATAGGGGGGATATTCTCTTTGTCTATAAACATCTTAAATTTCCCACTTTAATGAACCTTGGTGAACTCACTTTTGTTGACAAAAGAATAGTAGGTAGATGTCACAATCTACAATTAGCTGTAGAGTGGGCAAATACAAAGAAACAGGATAATTTCTTCTCTATCAGAGTTGCAAAATATTGGAATTCATTACCAGAAGACCTGGTTAACTTAGCCAATTTTGATTTATTTAAATCCCACTTAGACCCTTGGATCAATTCTTATTATTGTGGTAACTAATGATCCTCTGTTGAGGAGGACAATCACGATAGGCCCTGTGCCTTCTTTTGTCCCATTCCATCCAGTAAATCCAGTAAACATTGAACTACATCAACACAAAAGACTTATCTCAACCCCTAGTCAGGAACCCTAATTTTAAAATTGATGGGAAAATGATTCCCAGTAATTGGATATCTCAGCTGGAAGGGGTTAAGAAACTAGTCAAAAATGAGGGTGACTGGCTATCATCAGCTGAAATCATGGCTAAATTTAGTATAGACCGAAAATTGATTTTCAGAGTGTATCAACTTAGGCATATGCTTGTTCAATATTTCAAGCAATCGGATACATCCCCACATTTAAAGAAGCCTCTGATGAGTCTACTAGATCTGGCTGCTGCCTCACATGCTGTCTCCAACATCTATGCCAAGCTGTACAGGAAGTCTTTCCCACAGGTGGATGGGATCCTGAGAGATTGGTCAGAGCTATACCCACAGACCTTACCCAACTGGAAGAAAATATGGGAGGACTGCCACCGATACGCCTCCCAGAATAGACTAAGACTAATGCAACTCCAGATTCTCAACAACATGTATATGACACCATATAAATTATACAAAATGGGCAAAGCAAGTACGCCCCTGTGTAATTGATGTAAGGAGGACACGGGTACTCTGCAGCATATGTTTTGGGAGTGCAACAGAGTTGCCCCCTATGGAGAATTATCCAAGCTCAGGTAGACCCGTTACTGGGCCTCCAGGACTATTACACCCCCAATGTTTGCCTGGTGGGTGATTTTAGTGGGTTTACTGTGCTGGAACATAAATATCACATCACCATGATGGCTCTCTCAGTGAAGAAGTTAGTGCTTAGGCACTGGGTAGACTCAAAGTACATTTCTTATCTAGAATGGGTGCAAAAGTTACCTTTTTAATCTTCATACGAAGAAGATGTTAGCCAGCCTATACAATTGCACCAACAAATACAGGAGGATATGGGAAAAATTACAGGTTATCTACTCGCTATAATGTCCACAGTCCTATTGTGTCTAGGATAGCCCTAGCAACTTTACATGGGTATTGAAAACAACAGTTGGCACCATGGGGGATGTGGGAGGGGTTTGGGGAGGGTTTGTGGGAGGGTGGAGGTGTGTGTGGGGATATATGTTATGTCATTGCATGTCTGATAACCCGATGTGTACTTGTAAAAATCAATAAAAATTTTAATAAAAAAATAAATATATATAGTTGAGCCTAAAGCTTTGACTGACAGTGTAGATGATGTCATACTCCCCATTAACATCCCCATGGTAGTTGAACATGATTCTGATCCTGGCGATGATAACTCACAATGTCATATTTCTACCAGCACTGTTGAGGTCGTGCCTTTGCCATTCAATGATTCAAAGTGTGGCGCAAAAATATCAGGTGATGATGATGATGCTGTGGTTGGAACATGTTCTCCACATGACAGCATCCAAGCTGAAAATGTGGATGCGGATGATGTTGATGAATATGATGATGATGATGTCAGTGACTCCTGTTGGGAACCAGAGAAAAAGAAAGTCAAGGTGGTTGTGTCTGGGTCTGTTGGCATTAAATCCCCCCTCCTCAAAAAAGTTGTGATTTAGCGGTTCCTGTTGATGATGATGATGATGACCCAGTAATAATCATAGGTACCCGTGGTGGTCAGTTGGAGTCCAAGTGTGTCCAGCCTGAAAAATCACGTAGTACACCCCCTATTTCAGGGGTTAAAAACCGGAGTCCAATAATTGTTTATTTGTTTGTTTTTAATAACCAGGACTTCACTTTAACTAGCTAGTCTAGATTGTATAATCTGAAATGTGCTTGCTACTGTATGTTTCCCCTAGCGTCAAATGAATGTATTTCCCACATTTGTTTACTGTGACAAAAAACTGTACTCTGTTTGCCATGTCTCCTTGACTGTTGTTCCTCATGTTGTACTCTCCCGGGTCATTCCTGAAAATAGGCATAATACTTGTCTAGTGTACTTACCCAGTAAACAAAAGCTAAATAAATAAAGTAGCATCAGGGACATGTTAAAAGTAGGGGATCACAGTCCCTTGTTTGGGATTTTTTTGTCCAAGATGTAAATGATGAGTCAGTTACAATCTGCCAGGTTTGCTATGTGCGTGTGAGTCGAGGTAAAAAGGGGAGCCATCTGGGAATAGGGGGCCAGGATACACATCTTAAGAACAGGCACATGGCACTGTGGACCTGGCACCAGATGGCAGCTAATGCCATCGTGGGGCATTCACCCTCATCATCAACCTTACTGAGCATGTTATCCCCTTCCATGAGTGTAAGACCAAGTAAGAATGTCTGCAGCACTGATAAAATAACACCAGAAGATTTCTACAGGCATGATGAGGGGGAGGATTATGATTTAGAAATCTTGTCAATGGTGGGCAGAGTAGCAGTGATGGTGGTGGTGGTCAATGCAGTATGTCAAGTGCAAGTGGTACATCAACCCTTGTATGTAAAATGGGGAAAATAACTTCATTTGTGAACTTGTCACCTGTGCAGCCCTCTTCATCATATGTCCACACCTCACCCCCAGCTATTCGCAAAGCAGAGCCATTTGTCACACCCCTTGCAAAATGTGCAAGTCAGCCCATGTTGGAGCGTGCCCGTAACCCGAAGTTCCCACCCAATCATGCAGTGTCACGTGAACTTAATGCTGCTATAGCTGAAATGTTGGCAATTGATCTTTTGCTCTTCTTCTTCATGGAGAATTCCAGATTCCAGTGGTTTGCAGCACGCGCTTGTCCAAAATGGAAATTCCTATCCAGGACATACTTTTCCACCCGTGCCATTCCCAAGTTATACCATACTGTGGCCGACTCTGTAAGACATGCCCTTCAACATTCCTCCTCTCCATTCATCCATTTAAGTGTGGATATGTAGACAAGTGACACAACAGCGGGGAGTTCATATTTGTGTGTAACTGCACATTGGGTGCAGGTGCTTGGGGTTGTTCGTGCTGGTGGTAGTATGTATAATCAGTATAGTAAGGCAGACTGTCATGGTAGCAATCTTCTAGGAATTCGACAGCATGCAACACTTGCAATGCGCAGTGTGGCCTGTTCCCACACTGGTAAAAACATGCTGGATTTGCTTCTGACTGAAACTGAGAAGTGGCTGAACCCTCTTTTCCTGAGAGCTGGATTTATAGCAAGTGACAAATGGGTCAAATGTGGTTAAATGCATCGTGAATGGTGGCTTTGTTCAGGTTCCATGCATGGCCCACTGTTTAAATCTGGTGGTCCAGGAGTTTCTGCAGCACCCTGATATAAAGGAAATGTTGACAGTTGCACACCGTATCTGTTCACACTTTTCACACTCTGCAAAGGCCCGTGACCAGCTTCAGCAGCTGCAGATCCAAAACAGCCTCCCGCAGCATCGCCTCAAGCTTGACATTTTCATCCAGTGGAACTCCACTTTATACATGGCAGAGAGGTTGTATGAACAATACAAAGCAATCTCTGAATATCTCATTATGCACACTAGAGTGACACTTCTGGGGCCTCCATGTCTCTCATGACCGAACAGTGGTGCCTCATGGACTTTGTTATAACAATTTTGAGGCCTTTTGAACATGCCACACAGGCAGTGAGTGGTGAGTCTGCCTCCATCAGCCAATCAATTCCACTGCTCCGGGTGTTGAGGCAGACATTGCTGAATCTATAGCGTAGCCTCGATGGTTCTGAAGACTGTGCTAGCAGTGTGTTGCTGAAACACATGCTGACACTATTAGACCGCAATTGGCACATCTTGAGGGTTCAGCACCATGACAACTTTGCAATAGCAACAATGCTGGACCCACGATACAAACGTGGAATTCCGTCAGTACTGGAGGGAGGGCTTGAATAGGTTAGAAATGTCAGTAGGCAACTGGTGCACTTGGTTCATGGGGCACAGAAGTCACATGCCAAGGTCAGCAAACTTCGGCAACATAACCAGACTGAAGGTCAGTTTGGAGTAGTATCAAGCACATCCTGTAAGGTGGCTGCAGTTCTAGGTGGTCTGTCATCAAAACCGGTTGCCATTAATCCATTTTGGTGTGCTTTGTCCCAAGTCTGGATTTGTGACATCAATGAATCCGGAGAACAGGATGATGAGTCAACCACCAGACCTGGTGCAGCATAGTGAATGGTTGACTCATATTTGGCTGAAAACAGGCATCTGTTAGTAATTGATGATCCTCTTTTATACTAGAGTGGAAAGGTCAGTGAATTGCCAGAGCTGACCATGGTGGCACTGAAGTATCTGACCTGCCCACCCTCCAGTGCAAGTGTTGAGAGGGTATTCAGTTCTGCGGGTACAATAGTTAGTGATCATCGTATAAACATCTCTCCTTCAAATGTCAGCTGGCTGACATTCATAAAAATGAATCAGGGGCACATACCAGCTCGAACTGCAACCTCTGTATTCATACCCCAGGATGGTCATGGTTGTGGTCATGTGGGAGAAACAGACCATCCTGGTGGCACTGGCAGCATGCAATGGCCTACCATTGAGTTAGAGGATAACATCATGGAGAAAGACTTCCCTAGTGAGAACAATTCAGTCATTGATGACTGCGAGGGCAGCTTCCTGTATGATGATGATGATGATGATGAGGTTGATGTTGGTAGGTTTTAAGTTAAGCAGTTAAAAGGCTGTCACAGTTTTTCAGTGGTGTATGTTTTGTTTTTCATAACATCAAATCAGTGACCCACTCAGAATGATTCAAATTCCATAAGTCACGTTGGCAATCTGATACAAGTAAATTCACAGTCCTTCTATTTTACCTTCTCCACCTTGGTATTATTTCTGATTAGACTTAACGAAATGTGTGCTGCTGTCATTAGAAAACACAGTCAGCCTCTTAGACACAACTGCCCAGTTGTAGTACTAGGTGTTAGCCACTTAAAACCTGCAGATTCAATATATCTGCCTCCTGACTGAGAGTGAAATACTGTAACACAATACATACTATATCCCGCCACCCACCCGTGTGTGTCTGGCAGTGATAGCTAATGTGTTGCAGGCTGTAGCTGTTCCCATGGCTACCACCACCAGTAAACCACTGTTAGCCAAAGCCACCAAATAGTGAGAGGGAATGCCATCACGTGCCCATGCCCACCACCAGTAAACCATTCCATTCAGTGGGGAATTTACAAGTGGTCCTAAATTCAAGTAAAATGAAAGTAATGCTTTTTGGTACACCATCAGTGCTGGAGGACCAACTGACGTTAGCTGTTTTTGATAGTCAGGGTGTTTCGTTAGAGCAGGTTTCTCAATTTAGTTACCTAGGTGTATCCCTGGACCCATGCTTAACATACTCCCTTCAGGTACAGTCTATTGTTAAAAAGATCAATCAGAAAATAGGGCTACTATATACATTTAAATCTTATTTTACGCATGAGACTAGGAAAGCGATTGTTGTCAGGTCACTTCTTCCCCACTTTGATTATGTGTCTAGTATTTGTTTTAACATTGGAATAAAATAAATGAAAGCCCTGTCTGTTGTTTTTAATAACATCTGCAGGTTTTTCCTTGGGGCTGCTCGTCACATGCATCATTGCTGTCTTCATTCTCAACTGGGTTCATTATCACCTAGTTGCCGGATTGAATTTTCAGTGGGGTGCTTGATGTTTAAAAGTTTCTATTTTGAATCTGTGTTTCCCCTTTCTAACTTAGTTTTTAGAATAGAGTTGTTGCCTTATTTGAGGTCAGCGAATGGTCTCTTATTTAATATACCCCAACACAGGCTAAAGACTAGCCTAAGAGCTTTTTCAGTGGCTGCCCCTATTTACTGGAATGCTCTTCCGGCTAATGTTAGATACGTTACTTCTTTGCCTAATTTTAAACTGAGGCTACAGCACTACTTATTGTTTAAATATGTTTGTAATTGTTATCTGTAATATGGTTGTAATGTTTTTGTTTGTATTTGTATTTATCTTTTTTCTGTCCAGGATGGGCCTGAAAAGGGACCTTTAGTCCAGTGTCCTTACCCGGTTAACAAAGAATAAATTAAATTAAATGTCAACATCATGTGCCCATGAGCACCACCAGTAAACCACTGTTTTCCATCCTGTGCCCTGACCATGCCATAGCAAATGGAGTCGGAGAGGAGACCGCATCCAGCAGCCACAGCTGCAAGACTTCTTACTATCAATACTTTAGAGTGAGTACATGTACTAATTTTTCATACTATGGCACTTCCTTGAGCTGTGTTATACTTCTTGTTGCATTTCTGAGATGCAGTGGAGAAACATATATAGTCAACTTATTTTCTTTTTTGACAGGTTAACAGTTTCAAGCATTCTCCTTGACTGGAGGACTATAGTACTGCAATACTTTCTACAACCATCTATAGAATATCCATTTCCGGTAAGTATATTAATTTTATTTCATCAGTTCTTTTTTGTAGTTTGTTTTTTTGAAAGAGTGCAAATCATATAAAGTAGGTGACATGTACATCACATAATATATTTGTCATGCACATCAGACACTGTATTGCTGCAGCAGCCATGGCAGTGTTGAACAAAGTTTTATCCAGGTCGTGACATGACAATATGTCTTTTACAATGTAACTTGAGTTAAGACATTGGGACAGTATATGAGTTATACATACTAAGTTTGTGATTGTGATGATTTGGTCTTGATGTGGCTTACTGAGAGAGCTTGCTATCTGTTACTCTGGATATACTGTATGACAGGATGGAACAGCCACACTTTAAACAGAATGTGTTACGGCAATCAAGTACTGCTAATTTCTTCTTTATCTGTTTTTGCAGGAAACGTTCTGATGCTGTGTGCTGCCATTGTTGCTTTCTCCAAATAACAAGTTCAACACCACACTCTGGGACACACTCAACAAGTAGTATGAATCCTGATCATCATTACTGGATTGGAAGATGCACAGAAAACCTGTGAAGAATTAACAAAAAAACAAACCATTAATGAAACTTGCTTCCAAATGCCCCCCCCCAAAAAAAATACTTACCTTCACTTGCTTGACAGTATTCCAATGCCAGCATTCCTCATCAAGCCAAGAAATGCACACCCCAAGTTTGACTATATGACCTGGGATAAAAAAAACAATGATTACACATATATATATATATATATATATATATATTTTATAGGAGTGCTGTCGCCCTATAGTTAGGGTTATGATGGCACTTTAATGTTAAACATGATATTTTGTGTGCTAATAACTTTGGACCCATTCAACAGATTTGCATGCCATTTGGTATGCATGGTGGGGCATGGTAGATCTCTTGATGTGTCAAATTGCATTTCAGTCAAATGTACGGTTTGTGCGCAGTGAATCACTGAATAATGCACTTTTCTCCAGTTTTGAGGGCAGTTTTTTTGATTTTGTCTGTGGTGCTGCACGGCTACTGTGTGGTGTACTGGTCTGATACTTGACGCACAGACAGAGCCTGGGTCAAGGAACATGCCACTTTTTATTTGGTGCAAAAATATTAATCCATTAAAAAGTTATTAAATGTTTTAGCTCCCATTATAAGTCTAGGGAAAAATTTATATGGTTGTTTTGCGAAATAAGAATGGGGTTTTGGCCATCTGGTCACTCCTCATGATTAAAGAATTTTCAGGCTCGCAATCAAAGATTCTTTGCTTGTGAGAAATTTATTGATCGTGACAGCCACCATCTTGTTTTCAGTTTGGGGTTGGGAAAAAACAAATATCTCAGCCCAGGGATGACTTCTGAAGTAAAACTTGGATGGCTTTTGCTCAGGGGGACTTCCCTCTATCAAGCCATGCCTATGGTTTAATGTAGTTGTGTCAAAAAATGGAGTTTTAAACTTTTTAATTCTTTGATCATGGCTCGCTAACAATCTTTGATTGCGAGCCTGCAAATTCTTTGATTGTGAGATTTTTTGATCGCGATCTTCGTTCGTGAGGGAAGGATTAGATGGCCAGATTTCTGGGCTGGAAAAAAATAAATATCTCAGCCCAGGAGTGACTTTGACTTGTGAAGTAAAACTAGGATGGGTTTTGCTCAGGGGGCTTCCCCCTATTGAGCCATGCATGTGGTTTAATGTAGTTGTGTCAAAAAATGGAGTTTTAACATTTTTTAATTCTTTGATCATGAGCCTACAAATCCTTTGATCGTGAGATTCTTGATCATGATCTTCGTTTGTGAAGAAAGGACGAGATGGCCAGATTTTTGGGTTGGAAAAAACAAATATCTCAGCCCAGGGGTGACTTGTGAAGTAAAATGAGGATGGGTTTTGCTCAGCGGGCTTCCCTCTATCAAGCCATGCCTGTGGTTTAATGTAGTTGTGTCAAAAAATGGAGTTTTCATGTTTTTAAGTTCTTTGATCGCGAGCCTGGAAATTCTTTGGTGGTGAGATTTCTTTGATCGCGAGCATCGTTTGTAAGGGCGGAACAAGATGGCCATATTTTTGCTGGACCAGATGTCTCTGGTAGGGACCAGATAGCCTAAATTTCATGACCAGATGTCCCCTCACGATCAAAGATAATCTTTGATCGCAAGGTCGATGCCAGTTCTCGTGATCAAAGAATTTTTAAAGGTGCAAAAACTTTAAAATTAAATATCTCAGAAACGGTTTGGTCTTTTAACTTGAAATTTGAAGGGTGTTGAGGGGATGTCCTGTAGATGTGATTTATGGTATTTAGGTGTCAGAAAATTAATTTTCTGCAAAGATATTGCATGACACAGTTTACTTTTTGCGGATAGAGTTCTGCATTGTGGTAGTCACTTAAAATTTATAGGGTAGCTAGCCCTACTGCCACGAAGGTACTTTTCAGTGGTTAGGTGTGCAAAATGTAAACAGGTGTGGAATTATGCCACTTCAACAAATGAAATCTAAAACTTTAAAATTAAATATCTTGGAAACGGTTAGGTCTTTTAACTTGAAATTTGGAGGGTGTTGAGGGGATGTCCTGTAGATGTGAATTATGGTGTTTAGGTGTTGGAAAATGTATTTGCTGTTGAGATATTGCATGACACAATGTATGTTTTGTGGATAGCATCCTGCATTGTGGTAGTGGCTTTACATTTATAGGGTTGCTAGCCTTACTGCCACTGAAGTAATTTTCAGTGGTTAGATGTATAAAATATAAACAGGTGTGGAATTATGCCACTCTGATGAATGAAAATTTGGTTTGTTTCAAGTTGGTGGGAGTGTGGGGCCCAAAGGGCTCCATGCTGCCACCAATACGTGCTCCCACCAATACATATGATATTCAATACTTATACTGTTATGTTAGGCAGAAATTTGCAAATTGGTGGGACCACAGGGCCCCACCAACTTGTGCGACATTGTACTTCACTGTGCTTTCTCAAAAGGTAAGGGAATTCTTTGCAAAAAGCTGCTTTAATGCAACAGTTAGGGTTTTTTGCAGTGACAAAAGCCAGGAAATTGCCTGTTAAGGTTACCACCCCTTGCACCCCACGACCACCCCACCACCATCAACAGGCATCAGGGTGTGCATTGGAGTCATCAGTCTTCATTCTTGCCCCATTCTTCTATACTGCACCACCTCAGCTTATTTACACATGGAATGGGGTGAGAGTTAGGGCTGATGACCCCAACAAGTACCCCGATGCCTGTTGGTGGAAGTGGGGTGGTCATGGGTACAAGTGTGTAATCCTAATGGGGAATTTCTTACTTTTGTCACTGTAAAAACCCTAACTGTTGCATTAATGCAGTTTTTTGCAAAGATATATATATATATATATATATATATATATGTCTATGTACAGTACTGGAGAGACTTGCATCACCTCTATAATAATGGTCTGTAACTTCTAAAATAACTAATAAAATGTTTCCATTCTAATACTCCCTAGTATTGTACTCAATAAGGACATACTGTAAATAGCATCAGCCTCTCTTGTGTTGCTGTTTTGCTGTGGACCCATCTGGAGTGCCACATTTCCCCCTTAAGAAAGATGCCATTTTGTGACATTGTTCCATGTCACTCATAGAGTGCCTCATTTCAGTCTCAACATTTACATTTTAAAGAAAAAAGTTGTATGCTAGTATCTCATAGTTAGCTCTTGTGCTTCTTAAAGCTTTTTTATTTCTAAATTTATAATTTATGTAGTTTTATATGCCTTTTTTTCCCTGGTAACGTATGAACCAGTGGTGTCCCCCTACAGTACTTTGAAGACTGGTACAGCCCTGGTTTTAAAATAGCTTTTTTTCTAATAAAACCCCCAATTGCAGTTCCTCTGACTCTCCTTAACATCATTTCTAATTTTTTTTTCTTACTTTGTGGTATTCATGATGTTTTAATTAAATATTTGGATCCTCCTCCCTTGGCATCCCCCTGTTACATACAAGACTATGGGTCCAAAAATTCTCCTCAACACCAGTGGTCCATTTGCAGAACTGAAAGCACCTGTCTGTATTGTTGCTGAACCTTTGAAGGTCTTAAAAGCCCCACACCTGCCCAAGAAACTTCCTTTCTACTTCTCATCCCAGTGAGTGTTTTTCCTTGGTGTCTCCATTCCTCTCACTGTTACATACATGACTTGTTGTGGTGTCACTGTTGCATACATACCTTTTTATGAAAAAAACAGCTTTTAAATAAATTACACCAAATAATTAGGACAATAAGTGGTGTCTAACTTTTCAGCCAAGGTTTAAATTGCTGAGTAAGAAAAAAGAGCTATAAAACAAACATACAGTCAGCAGGTAAACTTTGACACCTCTGGAGAAAATGCATTCAAAAGTAAATGTTTAAACATAACTAAGGTTGCATTATGTGCAGTAGCAAAAATGTTCCTTGTTGCAGGACTATATCAGATAGTTACACTTATATTGTTGCTTTTATTGGACCCCTGTTAACCGCATGACTTGATGTGGTGTCACTATTGCATACATGACTTTTGGTGTCACTGTTACATACATGACTTCTTATGAAAAAACTGTTTTTGAATAAATTGCACTGAATAATTAAGAAACTCGGTGGTGTCTAACTTATACACAAAGCTTCATACAGCTGATTAAGAAAAAAAGAACTGTAAAAACAAACAGATGCAATCAGCAGTTAAATGTTGACACACCCAGTGAAAATGCATTCAAAAGTAAATGTTTAAAGATAATTATGGTTGCTTTATGTACATTAACATAAGTATTTCTTATAGTAGGACTTTATGGGATAGTTACACTTATATTGTTGCTTTTGTTGGGTCCCTGTTAACCACATGACTTAATGTGGTGTCACTGTTACATACATGACTTGTTGTGGTGTCACTGTTACATACATGACTTCTTATGAAAAAACTGTTTTTGAATAAATTGCACTGAACAATTAGGAAACTCAGTGGTGTCTAACTTATCCACCAAGGTTCATATAGCAGATTAAAAAAAGGGGGACGGTAAAAACAAATGGATACAATCAGCAGCAAAACTTTGACATGTCCTGTTTTCACAGCAGTGGTGCCCAAAGATAAATTGTGGTGTAATTACAATCAGGTAATGCTTAGAATAAAATAATGAAATGTTGCATACTATGGTACCTAAATAGCTTCAATAACCATACTAATTTGGAAAAAAAACTAAAATAAATTTAACCTGAAAATTCAACAGAAGGGACACTGTGATACATACGTTACCTGATTCATGTGCTAACTTAAACACTCATTTTCTTATACTTCCAGATGATGAACTATCTTTATATTTGGTATTACATTATCTCCATATGCACCCAATGTAATAATGATATAGTTATGGGATTTAAGTAAAAAAATTGGGACATGAATGTCACACTTTGTCTCTCCAGTATCAAATACACACACACATATATATATATATATATATATATATATATATATATAATTATAAACATTTAAGGTCAGGCTCTGTGGAAAACCATGATGGTGCCAGCCAGGTACATTAACTTATCAAGGGTAGTATTAGTGTACACACAGAGGACATCCTTCCTGTTGGGGTCAGTGCAGCAGACATTAGACAACCAACAGCATTATCACATCATCATGGATGGTTATCTCAATAGTTGTGTTATTCTTCTAGCACATCATTAGGCAAGACACTGTGCATCAGCCCAGTCAGGTCAAGAGAAGCATTACATGAAATTGCAACAGCAGCAGCAGGGGACTTAGCTCTTCCTGGAGTGTGTGCACACATTATTGAGTGTGGCATGAATTAATGGACACTTTTCATTCCATTTTATGCTCTCATTTCTCTTCATCTGGAGTCAGGAATTTTCTGGACATAAGACAGTAGCCCAAGATTTGTACGAACACTTCCCAAAAACATTCTACATAAATAAGCTAAAAAAGTGGTGTCCTTCTCTTTCTTGTTATATTCTGACTTAATAATCTCTGTTTCCAAAAATAAATTATTTTAGTGGTCTCAGTAATGTTTTATTTCTGTCTTGCTGTGTGCGTGTGTGGAAAAGCAGGAATGAGCAGTGTAATAATCTGCTAAACAGCATGTGTGCAGTGCACTGTCAGGTGCACACATTGTCCAGCCCCCTGAAAACATATATGATAGCTGACTTGTTCCACTGTTGATGGTATAAAGAATAAATAATATATAACATATATTTTATTTGTACCATCATCAACAATGGGCCAACTCATATAATATGTTTACAGAGGGCTCGGTAGGCAGTGTGCACCTGGCAGTGTACACATGCTGTTTAGCAGATCATTGCACTGCGCACTCCTGCTTTTCAACAAACCATGACAGAAATGAAACATTGCTGAGGCACCTAAAACATTTCATGGTAAACAGACATTATTAAGTAGGAATATAACAGGTCCAGAACCACACTGTGGTAACACTGGGGTTGGGTGCCGGTGGAGAGCAGCTAACTGAAAAGTGCAAGACAAAACCAGAAACCCATAACTAGTTGAGTCCAGACGAATACATGCCAAGAAAAAATGTTCACAGCTAGTGCAAATTTGTTGATGGTAAAACAAGGCACACACAAATGACCTCTGCCCTTTAGCGCTTAGGTCTTCATTAGGGGGCCACCAAAAGAAGGCCTAACCACCAAAATGCAAGGGTCAGTTGTGTACCCAGGCCCAGCGTTACCACAGTGTGGTTCTGGACCTGTTATATTCCTACTTAATAATGTCTGTTTACCATGAAATATTTTTAGTGCCTCAGCAATATTTCATTTCTGTCATGGTTTGCTGAAAAGCGGGAGTGAGCAGTGCAATGATCTGCTAAACAGCATGGCCCAGATATTCAAAAGGGTTGCGCCATGCGCAACAGGGTTGCGCGTGCGCAACTCCAAAAATGCGCCATTCTGCGATATTCAGAAGGGGCCAGTTGCGCCACCGAAAACATGCTGAGCAACAGCGCAATGGAAATGAAGGCATGCTCAACTGAAGGGGGCGGGTCCATGCATAAAATGCGCAATGCGATATCCGAACACTTGCGCAATGCGCAAGAGTGGCTCAGCCGGAAGTTGCACAGTACCGGATTTGAGCCAAAATAAAAAGGCTCAAGGAAGTGGAGCAAGAACCCTAGCAGGCCTCAAACTGGGGGAGAGAGACAGAGAGAGAGAGAGACAGGAGCTGGAAGGGCAGAGAGGGACAGTGGGTCCAGGAGGACAGAGAGGCCAGTGGGAGGTGCCCGGTGCAGTGGAAGCAGCAGTGGGGGCAGTGGGGGTAACACAGGAACAGCAGCCGGGGCAGAAGCCAGGGAGATGGACAGTGTCAGCTTCCATGGAAGCTGTAATGAGAGGTGAGACACCATGCTGCAGGGGGACGTGGCCGCGGAGGGGCCCGTCGGTATGCCCCCGACAGGCGGTATCGTGCCCGCATCAGCTTCGAGCTGTACACAGACGTCGAGATTGTGGCCCGGTACTGCCTGAACAGGGCAATACTGAGACGGCTCTGCGAGCTGTGCAGTGATGTGATGCAGGCACCCTCACGACGGAGTCATGCTCTGTCCGTGGAGACCAAGGTGACAGCCTGCATGTGCCTGCTCACCACGGGCACCTTCCAGAGGCCGACAGGGGACACTACAGGCATTACACAGTCGGCCACGTCACGCATCCTCACCCAATTCCTCAGCGCACTGCTGCCTCATGCTGCGAGTACATCCATTTCCCCAGCACCGCTGCAGAGCGATAACAAACATGCAGGAGTTCCACAGGGTAGCAGAGTGCTGGCATGCTAGGGGCCAAAGACTGCACCCATGTGGCTATTCAGACGCCACCTGGCCCCGACGGCCAGGCTTATCAGAACCGAAAGGGCTTTTCCAGTGTCAACTGCCAGGTGGTGTGTGATGCCACTGGGCGATTATCAATGTGTGCAAACACACGCCTGGCGGAGCACATGATGCCTTCATATGGCACCAGTCTGCACTGTGCCATTGATTCGAGAGTGGGAACATCCCCACAGGTCATCTAGTGGATGAGTACACATGTATGGAATGCAAACTCTGTGCAAGGGTGGGAATGACACAGGTGCCATGGTAGTGGCACACAAGGATATGGGCAATATGGACCTGACATGACACTGATCTCCACTATCTCCACACAGGTGACTGCGGACACCCACTCCGTCCCTGGCTGCTCACACCGTACCGGCGCCCGACGACCCCAGCGCAGCTATGTTTCAATGAGGCACATGCCGCAACACGTAACATCATAGAGCGGGTGTTTGGGATGCTCAAGGCATGCTTCTGATGCCTGGACACCTCCGGCGGAGCCCTACAGTACAGCCCCCAAAAGGCCTGTGGGATATTCCTGGCCTGTTGCATCCTGCACAACATGGCCAAAGACCATGGGATAGCCATACAGGTCCAAGAGGGGACAGCGATGGGACGCCCAGTGGCGCGGTGATGTGGGTGATGAGCAGCCCCCTAGGACGGAGGGACCCCCGACTGACCCGGCAGGCCCAGCTGCACCGGGACACCATTGCAGAAGAGCACTACGCCCAACACAGGTAAGGCAAGGGGACATGTGCAGGCAACACTGTCCATGCGCAAACCACAGGCACACAGGGGAACACACCGTGCATGAAGATCAGGGGAGTTGAAGGTTCCAGGCATACAAACACACCAGCAGAGAGGGGTGAGCACTCATATGGAGACACACACACACACCAGGCAGCATACATGGGCAGCAGCACAGCACTGCGGAAATGACATTGCCAACACACATCACCACCAACCACCCCCACCACCTGGACTGTCCACGCATTTCTGTGTCAGGACCTGGGCACCCTTGCACCTTGGTGTACAGTGCAATGCAGGCATCATCATGCACACGCACCTGTGGACAGCAGTTGGGAGAGTGTGCAGGTGGTCCGTGTGTCAGCTTGGTGAGCAGAGCACCCAGCAGTGCACTGCCCACGACACACATTGCACACAGGGCAGCACCAGACACGGCCTGCACTGGGAGACAGCTCAGTCAGGTAGCACTGTCCCACGGCCACCACGGATGTGTGGGCAGCCCTGCCGTGGCCCAGCAGCACTGGCAGGCTGAGCAGGGGCCACATCGGGTGGCGCTGGTGCACCACCAGGGGTCCCACTGCGCGAACGTGACCTTGCCCGCACAGGGGTCTGCATCCTGCCAAACAAACTTGCACCAGGGTGCTCGGGATGCCCACAGCAGAACCCTGCATCGACAGGCCTGGTGTCGCATGACGCCGGGAATGGGGAGTGGAAAGCGCACTGTGTGGGGTGTGTGGTACAGGAGCACCTGACAGTGTGGCCAATGCATCCGCGACAGAGACCACTGCCTGGGTCAGCCTGTCAATGGCAGCGGTCACATCCGTCCGCGTAAGGACCAGCTCGGCTCGGTCCCGAACACACTCCCTGCTATGCCACTCCACGGACACAGACAGTGCCTCCACGGACCTTGCAACCCACCCCTGCAGCTGTACCAAGTCCTGCAGCAGGCGGGTGTGCGCATCCAATGGGTACTGTGCCCCAATGGCATCGTGACCCCCAGGGTGTGGACGGTCCTGGTGCACAGCACCCTTGAGGGTGGGCGCTAGTCGCCAGGACCAGGTATGGGCGGATCAAAGGTGGTGGACATGTGCCACTGCTTGACACTGTACCCCCAGACCTGGTGTGTGACTGTGCTGCGCCGCCTCCAACTGCTGAGCCCCAGGTCCACCTGTTCCACCTCGTGCTGACAACAGTGCCAGACACCTGCACAGCCACTGGTGCTGCCCCATCGGTGCTGACAGGCACAGCCTGGGACTGTGCCAGCATGCTGGTACACAGGTGTGAACCAGGAAGGCCCAGGGGCACGTGCTGGCCTGCCATGTGTCCGTCATGGGACACACACCTATCACTGCCCATTGCAGGCCTGCTATCATCAATGGTGCAGGTGCGTGCCACTGCCATAGGCACAGCATGCTGGCATACCTGCATGCCAGACTGCTGTGACACAGGCTGTGCACCCCCTGCACCCGTATCACTGACACCGGAGTTGTTGGCCCAGCCTGCATGCTGCTGCAGTGCCTGCAGGCTGGTGGCGGAGGTGGATGGTCCCTCCTCCATGTCCAGCAGGTCTGCCTCACTGTCTGGACCCACCACCACCACCGTCTCCTGCAGACGAACAGGATCTGTAACAGAAAGAGAGTACATGTGAGTGCATGTGAACAACAGCCCCCCCCAAAAACACCACCATGTCATACCATGCAGCGATGGGCTTCCACCTGTCTGGAATCCTCTGCCTGGTACGCCCGCAATGGCACTCGGCTGCATGGCCGTGACCAGTGTCTCCTCTGTAGGGGTCAGCTGCAACACCACTGGTGGGCCCCCACCAGTGCCAGCGCCAGGCCGCCCTGAAGGCTGCCACCTTCTCCTTCAGCCTCCTGCGGTCAGTCCCCATCTTCTTCCTGCATCCTGCACGGGCGCTGGTGGCTTCCGTGCAGGTTGATGGCCCAGCTACCCCTCCCATGCAGCTGCAGCTCTGAGGGGTGCCCTCCGTCCACTCAATAGTGGCTCATACTCCAGGTAGGCCTGGAAAGGGCCTCTGTCTCTGCTGCGGTGAAGTTCGCCTCCTCCACCCCCGGTCCACACCTCAGCTTGGCTCTGGTCAGTCATGGTGATCTGTATGGGTGGAAGTGGACACCTGTCACTGTGCAGTCGACAGCATTACCCCATGAGCATAGCTGCCAGCCCGGGGCGGAGCCCCCGCTTCCTCTCCGCATGGCAGATACTGATAGAAAGGGTGCCCTTGTCCCTTTCTAAGTGCCCTTTCATGCTCAGCCCCTCAGCCTTTATCATCCTCCACCCATGAGCATTGTCCTGAGCATCACACAGCATGTAACTCACCTCTCACCTGCAGTAACCAAATCTGGCCAGCACAACCCACTGTCGCATTTTTATAGCGCAACACATGCAAATGAGGTGTGGCGCAACTTTAATGACATGCTAATCGCGCCACTGTGCCTTTGAATGGCTGATCGCATGATTTGCATATGTTAGCTGAATATCGCGTATTTGCGCTTAGCGCAATACGGAAGATCCGGCTGAGCCAATGGCACAGGTTTGTGGCTGTGTGCCACACTGCATTGTGCATGTCCAGACAGCGTACGCATGCGTCTATCGTGCTGCAGACCTGCTGAGCGCGATAGGTGATTCAGACCATGGCCACCATTGTGCCAGTGGCGCTACAGCACTGGGCACTATATGGCGCTGTGGCACTACTGCGCGATAGTCCACTGTGGCACTGGTGCTCAGCTTGGCAGTCGCACAGGATGCCTATACATCCTATGGCACTGTGCATAGCCTTGCGTCATTGCCGTGACCTTGTGTATGCCCTCTGACCCCTGGCGCTGTTGGCATGCCATGTGTACGTCCCTATTGAGCTGTCTGGTGACAGCGCCATGTAAAGTGACGGTGCTGTTCGAACAGCGCGATTGGAGCCTGTGGTGGTCTATTGCGCAACAACTCCACGTGGGGTTACGGCGCAGCGGGGCGCCATATTGCCTGCTGTAAAGTTGGTGCCATGGCTAGGAGGAGGGCGGTGTCCTGGAGCCAGCTTGAAGTGGCCAACCTGGTGGCCCTGGTGGAGCCCCACTGTGAGGCACTGTATGGTGAGGCCCCCCTCACCATGCCTAGGACCCACGTGTGGCAGCAAGTGGCCACTGACTTGGTGGAGGTCACTGGCCGGGGCCGGTCTGCTGAGCAGTGCCGGCACCGGTACAGTGACCTCCACCGGAGGGAGCCGGAACTTTTGATGCGGCTGCGGTCACGTGCCAGGCGGGGCGTAGTCCCTAGGCCAGGTGAGTGTACCATCTATGCACCTATATTCTCTGTAGGGGTGTGTGTGTGCTTGGGTGGCTGTGCATAGGTGCCGGCTCGGACACGGTTGGCTGTGTCAGTGTGTGCAGCTGTGCGATGGATGGTTATGGCTGTGTGGGCAGGCACTCTCACTGGGGCAGGGGGCACTCTGCTTTTGAGTCACACTGATGTTTGTCTCAACATATGTCTCCCACAGGCCAGACTTTGAGCATGCAGGCCAAGGCTGACGTGGGCCGTGCCAGGGCCCAGGTGCCGGGGGTGTTGTGCCTCAACAACAGCAGCAGCAGCAGCGGCAGCAGCAGCAGTGCCAGACCCAGCTGCTGGAGGAGTGTGAGTATCATTACTTCATGGATGCTATTGCATGCTGGGGGGGGGCAAGACCACCAGCCATGCACAACACAACCAAAGGTGAGGTCATAATTCCACTATACAAGACACTAGTGAGACCCCACACTGGAGTACAGTGTACAGTTCTCGAGACCATACCTACATATGGACATGGACTGGGTAGAGAGGGTGCAGAGGAGGGCAACATGGATGGTGCATGGATTGCATCACAAGTCCTATGAAGACAGGTTGACAAACCTGAACATGTACTCCCTGGAGGAGAGGGGGGAGAGGGGGATATGATGGGGACATACAAGTATCTTACAGGGGGAACAGGTGCAGGACAACCTATTTTTAAGCATAAGAGATATTCCAGGACTAGAGGGCATGGGATGAAGTTGGAGGGGGGATGATTCAGAGGACACATGAGACAGAATTTCTTCACAGAACGGGTGGTGGACAAGTGGAACACCCTGCCAGGGGAAGTGGTGGGGGCTGACTTGGTCACGGGATTTAAGAATGCATGGGATAGCCATAAAGGAATTCTGGAGGTCAGGGTAGGTGCAACAGACTTATCGGAAAACAGAGTGAACTTACAAGGTCAAATGGCCAGACTGGGTGGCCCATAGGGCCCATATCTGCCGACACTGTCTATGTATCCATGTATGTAGGCACGACACAGGTGACATGCCATCACAGTGCAGTATCACAACACGTCTGTGTATGCGTCACTGGTGGTCAGGCATGCACTGGGCACATAGCTGTGTAACTGGCATCGCCACGTTGCCACATCACTTGCCAGCCTAGTTTGTACTGTGATTGACGTGGGCAGTGTGTGTGGGTGGTGGTGCGCATAGCTGGTGCCGCCTGTTTGTGATGGCCATGTGCATGTTCACTGTGGGTGGGTGTATGCCATCACAGGTGTGGGACATTGGGCTATATGGCTTGCAGGTTGGGTGGTGTTCAGGGTTGTGGTCAGTCACAGCCATTGACTGTGTTCCCATTTTCCTAGGCCTCGAGGTGCTGCGGAGGATGGAGAGGGATGTCAGGGCCATCCGCCAACTTGTGGGGCAGAACGCCGAGATCCTGCAGTTTATCCACCGTCATGGTGTGCAGAGGAGGTGGCACAGACCTGCAGGACACCAGCAGGAAGACGGGCAACCAGCTGGGCCATGAATTCTCCGCCCTTTCCACTTCTCCCATCCCTACCACCCTGCCTTCCCTCTCCAAGTTTGTAATCCCTACCCCTTGACCAACTCAACCTTGTACCCATCCCCCTTGTAAATAGTTGGACTTGTTTCTATACTGTTTGTTGTTGTTTAATACATTTTATATGTTTATATGAATAATGTTGGTCTGTGATTGCAGCTGCCTATGGGTGCCCAGTTGCAGGGGTGTACATGCCATCTGGGCTGGTATGGTCCTGGGTATGTGTGTGTGTGTGCATGTGTGCGCATGGGAGGTATCTCCAGCATGGCAGTGACTTTCGGTTGGTCTTGCCATCTGCTGCCACCACTGCTGGGTGCATAGGGTGTGTCTGACTTGTAGGCTTCTGTGTTGCATGGTGCTGATGAGTGCTGGGGGCTGCATGGTTTCCTGCAGTGCCAGTCACTACACATGGGTGGTGTCTTGGGGTCACAGTGCAGGGTGTGCTGTGCGCGTACGGGGGCTGATGTGCACTGTGGTTGTCAACCCCTGTGTGGCACTCTCCACCTGCCAGTGGTTGTGCTGGGGTGTCATGGCTCTGCTATGCTTTGTTGGCTTGTCCCCATGGGCACATGGATCATCCGTCCAACCCCCAGCGATGCTGTGCTTGGGGTGTGCCGGTGTGGTGTGGGTTCTGCAGTGTGTTCCTGTGCCCATGTGTGGCATGGCTGGCTGTGGGCCCCAGCCTGCCTCCCTGGATGTGCAGTTCCATTGCTCTGGGGGGGGCTGTGCTTGCGCTATGGCAGCTCTGGACTGCTCAGCTGAGCTTCCCTGGTTGCGCCATAGCGCAACATTCTGGCTCAGCTTCTCCTTCCTGGTTGTGCGATGGCGCAGTATGTGCGATATTCAGACGTTGGTTGCTTGCGCAATTTGCTCTGCTCCATGTTTGAATATCGCACCTGTTGCACATTTGCGCAACTGGTTTGCGCTTGCTCCTGCTGTTGCGCCAGTTTTGAGCGCAGTTTGAATATCCAGGCCCATGTGTGCACTGTCAGGTGCCCAATGCCCACTGGGCCCTCTGTAAACATATTATATGAGTTGGTCCACTGTTGATGATGATGCAAATAAAATATATGTTATATACTCTTTATTCTTTATACCATCAACAGTGGAACGAGTCAACTATCATATATGTTTTCAGGGAGCTGGACAGTGTGTCCACCTGACAGTGCACTGTACACATGCTGTTTAGCAGATTATGACAGTGCTCACTCCTGCTTTTCAACAAGCAAGCCACCACGACAGAAAAGAAACATTACTGAGGCACCAAAAAGATTTTATGGTAAGCAGACATTGTTAAGTTGGAATATAACAGGGCCACCAGAAGCACGCTGCACTAACACTGCAGACAGGTGCTGGTACAGAGTAGCTAGCTTCAAAAGTGCAAGACAAACCCACAAACCACCACTCTATATGAATACATGCCAAGAAAAAATGTTCAATGCTAGTGCAACTTTATTGATAGCAAAACAAGCCACACACAAATGACCCCTGCGCTTTGGTGCTTAGGCCTTCATTAGGGGGCACACTAATAAAGACCTAACCACCAAAGCGCAAGGGTCATTAGTGTGCCTTGTTTTGCCATAAATACATTTGCACTAGCAGTGAACATATTTTAGTGGCATTTATTCATGTGGAACTATGGATTTCTGGTTTTGTTAAGTAGGAACATAATGATGGCAAGGACAACACTTTTGTACTTTATTTTATTTCAGCTTTTTTTGGGCATGGTTCTCAACATTTTTGGGAGGTAAACAAGGTTATGCAAAAGAAAGACGGAACACACACTTAACATTATTATACACATATTGGTGTACAATGGGAGGAGGGAGACTAACAACAACTAAATAGATAGTGACCTGTGTCAGATGACCTAAAGATATGCAAGAGAAATGCCAGAAGGAAGTAAGGAGGGCTGGGGGACAGGGTATACTGGGATGTATTGGGAGCCATCACATTAAAATGAAGTCAAAAAATGGCAGTACAAAGGAGGGGAACTAAAATATTGAAGGGTATACACCAGAATAAAGCCAGGTGAGGATACGCTAAAGGACATTCCATATAAACACAGTGATGGGGGGGGTGGCATGATAGAAACTACCAAGTACTGAAATGGACTAGCAACAGGATAGCTGCATCCAGAACAAAGGTTGTGCATGAAGAAGGGACCAAAATTTGGAAACAGAGGGGGGACAGATAAGGGACAAGATTGGGAACTATTTATTCACACAGAGGGTGGTGGTGGGTGCAAGGACAAACTAAAACTAATAATCAGTGTTGTGATGTGACAGCAGCAGTTGAAGCATCCCCATGATCTATAGTTGGTGCCCCTCAATGTGATTCAACTGCTGCTCAACATTGTCCAGCCGGTGGTTTGCAGCTTCCATCTCACTCCACAGCAGGCCCAAATCAGCCTGTGTGGCAGACAGTTGTAGAGGGTTGCCACTGTTATCAGGAAGTGCTGTAGATTGAGGTGTTGGAGCAGCTGGTTCTGCCTTGGCCCTCCCCTGCTTCACACCACGCGCAGGTGGATGATGTTCTGCCCCCTCTTCCCATAGCAGAGCTAGCAGGTACATTACTACCCTGTTCAGTGACTTTGGCCTGCCACTCTAGGTAGTGGTGGTTATACATATGGGTGCACTGACCCCCTGTGCCAATGTGATTTCCTTTAGGGCCATGGCACACCTCAACACTGCACAAATTGCACTTTACTACACTGTTGTCCCAAGGCAGTGTAGTAAAAAACTGCCACACTAATGAAGTGTGGGGAGGACCAGGCTCAGGTGTTGGGGGGGGGGCTAGGTGATGTTGAAGCCATGGGCTGCTGCTGTACAGTTGAGGATGGGGGCGCAGAAACCTGCTGCTGCAACTGCTGCTGTGGCTTCTCCTCCTCCTCCCTGACTTCCTGCTGCTGCTGAGCCACTGGCACAGGGGCCAGAGCAGGTGCTTCTGGCACTGGTTAATGCCATAGGAGGTGTTGCTTCCATGACACCAACTCCACTGTCTCTTCTTTGGGGGAGGACACTCAGGATGGTGCTCTGGTCCAGACGCAGCCGTCCTCCACGCGTTCGGACACTCACTTGATCTCCGCCACATCTCCGAAAACCCCGAGTCTCTCCCCCTCCATTCTGGGCTCTCTCTCACTCTCTTGCAACAACACACACACACACACAGACACATAAAAATAATTAACAATAAACAATTACTAAACAGAAATACTGCACAAACACAAAGCCAGACCACAAATATTCAAAATTAAGCACCTATAGCAAAAAAATTAAAAGGTTTAAAATATTTTTCCAAGAGATTTTACTCCCTGCATAAACAGCACACAACCTCTTTCTCCTACTATGAGGTGAAAGTGAAACTCTCTTTCAAGCATGAGTCACTTCCTGCCTGTCTACCTGGAGCGTGTGACCTACACTGTGTAAGCCATGTGATGTGTGTGAGCTGCCTGTGAATTCTCACGCTGCCTTAAAGCGAAGTAAGGCAGAGTGCACAATGCGTAGTCATAATTACAACATGAAGTGGTGAAGTGAGGGTTTAAAATGGGCACTTTGCGTAGTGGAATGCTAACGGGAAGTGGCCACTTCATGGCCATTTTGCGGGTGGAATTTTACTTTGCTGCATCCGTAATATGGGAGCAGATCATTTATATAGTTGGAACTCAACTGTTGCCAGAACCATGCATATGTGCATTATTACCACAATCCCTTACCAGCAACAGGCTCCCAGGAGCAAAGCAAAATAGTGCATCCCAAACAGGATAATTTGAGCACTTTTGAGGGCCATATTCAGAGGCCAGCATGCTAATGACTATGTACTGTATGGCATTCACAGTGCTAAGGAACCGTTTGCATCTTGTTATGTGCTGAACCCCTAAGAACATTTTACAAGGCACATTAATAAAATGACACTTACATGTCCATGAGGTGGGGTTTAATGTTTAATATTTAGCATTTCGTTTTTGTTTATATTCCTGAAAAACATTGCTTGAATCTTTTTGAGCTGAGCACAATGTCGACCTGTTTGAACCTACTCTGTAGTGCGTCTAAGTCCTTTTGGGATTTTTTATTCCATTTCTAGATGGGTTTTTGCTATGCAGATTAGCATTGTGTCATTTGCATAATTTTATTTCTGAGTAAGCAGCATGTTTTGGAAGGTTGTTTACATGTATCAGGAAGAGTACGGAGTTAGGATATTCAGTTCAAGGTTTTATTGTTCGACCATGGGACATTACAATTGTTACAAAGGTTAAAAGTGATAATCATATAAATATGCTACAAAAGGTATTCAACAGATTAATATACACTGCAGTAGATGTACAGGACACAGTTAACAATCAGTGAAGTGGATCACCCCCATATGTGTATTATTGATCAGAAAGCAGTAGAAATACCATCATAATATAAAGGGTGCTTTTAGTTTACACCGCAATTTATCTGGCCCATTATGTAAACATTCCTCACCCACTTTAATAGCTAGAACTAAAAAATGAAATACATAAAAAGACTATAGTGTTTAAGTCAACCTTAAATAAACCTAAATGTGGGGACCAGTAATGTCCCATCATACAACTAGTTTTCCAAGGTATAATACTGAAATGGGAAAGCCCAAAAAACAAGAAAGAAATCACTAGGAGGTAATTACTTATTACAAGAACAAGAACTTTTCTGTAACCTTTCCAGATTACACCTTTCCACAGTGTTACTCCAAACCATACTGGGGCTCCACCAAAAATAGAATTCCACTATACGTCAGTGAAAGCCTCAAATAACAGCATCCCATCCCTCTCTTTAGCAATACTGTACTAATCTAAGCCATCATTCTAGCCTGCCCTAGTTAAAAGAACCTGGGCAGCTTTCCATGCAGGCTACTGTCAGTTCTAACTACCAAATACCAGGAGAAAATAGCCAAGAACGAGGCATGTATGCTGACAAGGTACAGGACTCCTCCTGGTCCTGTCCCAGTACACATTTTTGCAACTCATTAGACCAGTGTTTTATCTGGAAACCAACAAACTAAGTAATTTGTGGCTGGTTTTGCAATACCATATCTTATGGAAATCAGCCAGGCTTCTGGCCATGATCCAATCAGGCCTTATGCCATACAAACCATTTCTGCAGTCAGGGATTTAATATTGTAAGCAAACCAGTCCCAGTCCCATCTTATTCCTTCAGGCTATCCTGTTACTAGTTTAATTGCATAATTTTGAAAGTTTTATGCAGTTATAATATAGGGCATACAGTGCTCTGTAGTGCCTGTATACAACCAGAGTAAACACCTAGATCAACAGTTAATTCCATATTCAACTTGTTTCCTATACAGCAATACAGCTGAGTCACCCTGTAAAGCTATTTATAACAAGCATTTGTCAATGCTGAATATTGTCTTGCTGGCATTGGCATTGGTAGTGCAGGAGTTAGAGAGATGCATAATAGGAATGGCAGTGAAGTACTGAACTGATGCCAAACCCCCACCCTGCAGAGACTGACAGGTATTGGGGTGTGCCTTTGGGTCATTGGCCATAACGCTCATGCTATTTCACCTCACCCTATCCTGCAGACACCAAGTGTTGCGGTGTGCCTTGGGGTCTTCGGGCCTTATGCTCACCCCATTCCATAAGGAAATATGCTGAGATGGGTGCAGTATAGGAGAATGGGGTGAACTTTGGGGCCTAAGAGTCCAAGGCACACCTCAATGCCTGTCACTGGCTGCAGGGTGGGGTGGGAGTGGAATGGCATTAGCATTACAGCCGACAATCCCAAGACTCACCCCTGACACCTGTCAGTGTCTATAGGGTGGGGTGTTACGGTTGGAAACCCTATCACCCTGGGCGTTTGTTGGTATTTTCACTCCAAATTTTCAACATGGGCTTTCTGTGACCTCACCTCATGAACAGAGGCACTATCAGTTCATTAGCCGAAAGGTGATTTTGCACTGCGACTGCGCCATTTGCACCACAGGTGTGAAAACACATTTCAGGCAGGATGTGAAAAATGACAGCTGTACTATTCATGAGGAGGTGTAAAAAAATGGCAATGTTGAAAATCTAGAGTGAAAATATGAAAAATTGATGAAGTCATCAGCGTGCATAGAAATTGCTCAACGCACACCTGTAACGCAATTATTTTGGGGACTTTTTCACCAAATTTTCAACATAGGCATTTTCAGACCTCTGCTCATGAACAGTGGCACTGTGATTTTGTTACTGTGTCCCAAAAGTTGATTTCCCACAGCTACCGTGCCATTGTGTGCCAGATGTGTGAAAACACATTTCAGGCAGGATGTGAAAAATGACAGCTGTACTGTTCATAAAGAGGGGTGAAAAAATGGCAATGTTGAAAATCTGGAGTGAAAATATTAAAAATTGTCGAAGTTACGAGCGTGCATGCGTGGAAACTGTGCAATGCACACTCATAACATAGTAATTTTTTACAATTTGTTCACCAGATTTGCAACATTGGCTTTTTGGGGCCCAACCTCATGAACAGTGGCACTGTTGTTTTGTTACTCGGTCCCAAAAGGTGATTTTCCACAGTGACTGCAAACTCATCTTTCGGGACCGAATAACGAGATGACAGTGCATGTGTTCATGAGGTCAGGTCCCAAGAACCCCATGTTGAAAATTTGGAGCCAAAATAAAAAAAAAATGGCTGACATATCCACCTAACTTGAACCCCCTCCCCAATGATACCATTATACAGCATACCTGCATTTCTTCATTTTGCAGTTTGGATTTGAAGAGTCCAGACGTGTTTCCACTCCACTGAAGACCACAGCGCCAGACCTCCGGAGATAAGTATGGGGTGAGGGGGGTGTGGGGAGATGGGGGTGCGCAGAGGGTGGGTGTGGGTTGGGGACACCGTGAACAACAAGGGACTATTTCTTTTTGTCAGGTAAAAAAAAAATGGAACAGACGTGGTAGGACGATTTGTTGGGTGTGCTAAACAATGGGGTTGGGGGGAAGGAACATGCTAATATGGTTGGCTTTGTGTGAGTGGCGGCATGCTGGGGTGGGCTCCCAGTATGCCACACAATGTGGGGAGGTGGGTGACATGCCGACACGGGGATTACACCCCTGATGTCACCTTTGTTTGGGGATTGTGTGACGGTGGCAGGAGCTGCCACCATGTTTATTAAAATGTTTCACCAGGAAAGACACATGCGGGAGACATGTCATCGCTACAGCTGCATGATGAGCTTGTCTCTGATTGCAGAGGCACATTTCTTTCAAGTTGGTGGCACTTTACATAATTCTTGCATCAGTGCTAGCTGCTGGCTAATTGGAGAATGAGGGACGCACTTACTAAAGCGTGCCCTGCATTTGCCAACACTGACACACCTCTCACTGTGTTACTACTACCGCAAAATGTTGCTTGCGCGTGTGCAAGACAACATAAAATGTGTTAAATTTAATTGATATAAAAATTTATATAATGAGCTCAAATCTCCCAAAAGCTCCCTTTCCACCCACATTATATGCATTACCCCCAGGCATAAATTGAGGTTAGCTGAGATAATGAATAATTGCTAATGATTGTGTCCCAGGTCATACAGTGCAGTTCAATACTTACACAGCACAACACATACAAAGACTTCTATGATATTTTGACAATAAATGTTAAAAAACAATATAAACATTAATTCATCAAGGTTTAGACATGGTCAGAGGGAAACCTTCCATCATGTATTAGTGGATATCATATTACACTCAGTCCTAATCACCCAAGTTTTACAATATTCCTATTACAGTAGGCCAGAGGCTAAAGATCCATATGGAGCTGTGAGTTTTTTGAATTCCATGCTATGGCATAATGGAGTTTAAATTTAAATCCCTCCGTCAAAAGTTTCCAGACATAAGTTCAGCAAGCAATATAATATCCTGCCAAAGATTTATGTTACCAAAATCACATTTTAAATTCTAATGTGAGAGTCTTACAGCAACCATTGTGATAAATGGAAACCTCAATTATATAGCTGTCTAATATAGAAAGAATGTTACCTCCAGGCAAAAGGAGCATTGTGGACCATACTCCAAAAACACCTTAGTCCTGGCCAGAAGCAGATAGGAGCATAATTGTAAAATAATAATAATAATAATAAATACCCTCAATGGCAACTCCAACAACACCATTCTCCCTCCCAGGAGGCAATCAGATTTCCACCTTTCTCATCTGGATCGAGCTTCACCTGGGCAGGCAACACTTATTGCTTATTATCATCAGCTTTGTCACTCCTTTAATGTTCTATTGCTCATCCTCCAGGCATGGATTTCACTTGCTCATCTTTTATAAAGATGTAGTGAACATTTAATTACATGAAGTGCAACTGTTGCATTGAGTGGTATCACCACGAGGGATCTTTCTTTGGTCCCTTTGGCCATTGGGGCCTGGGATGGATCCTTGCAGGATTCCTCTGTGGAGGGTGCCCACTTGAGGCAGAGTGCCTTGGATAGCTACATGTTGGGACCTATCAGTTAAACATGAACCAAACCATTCTTAATACTTCCCCTGCCTTGCCTACTTTGGCCATTCTTTCCATGAGAAATTTGTTATTAGCAATGTTAAATTTTGAGAGGTTGACAAACACTGCACCCATGGAGTCACCCTCGTCTAAACTACCTGCAACTGAATCTATGAACTCTTTGAGTGTGGTACCCATGAACCTCCTCATACTGAACCCTCACTGGTGGGGAGTCAGCAGGCTATATTTTTCCAGTAAGTCATTAAGCTGGTTACACACCTGTACCTCAACTATTTTTGATATTGTAGATAAAAGTGATATTGGTTGATAGCTGATAGGGTTATTTATTTCCTGTCCCTTAAAGAGCGGACAATTCTGGCACACTTATAAAAAATCTGAGAAGTTTGGTTCAATCAAGATCCTGTTAAACAGTTTTGTTAAGACTGGGGAAATATGTTCTGCAGATGTCTTAAGGATTTTTATTTCTGTTTGATCCAACCCAGAGGACTTTCTTGCATTAAGTTTGTTGATTTCTTGAAGAACATCTCTGCTGTTTATGTTTCAAAAATGAAATGTTGGGATTGTTAGTGAGTTAGAATCTTTGCCCTTGGGGTGGATTGTACAGTGCCTGTATCTGTGTCAGGGGCTGGGAGTTGGATGTTTGGCAGTGTGCAGAAACATTTATTGAGGGTATCTGCAATACTCTTCGGGGACATTTTTCTTCCACTGCTTTCAGCAACACCTGTGTCAGATTTCTGAGCATCCAAGGCACTTAATGAAGTTCCAGAAAGATGAAAGGTCTGTCTTGGTACTTATTTTGTCTTTGTAGTACTGTTTCTTTGTTTACTAAATGTGACTTTTAAAATTATTTCTTAATTTTCCAAATAGTTCCCAGTCCTCATGTGTTAAGTGTTCGGTTAGCTTTCCACCAAATTCTGTCTTTGGCTAGCTTCTGTATCTTTTCAGCCACCAATGGTAGTTGGTGTTTACAAATTCTTTTGGATTTGAAAGGGATGTGTTAACTACATGTAGTGGTAAAGGAGCTTTTAAAATATACAACAGCCAAGTTCACAACTAGGGTCAAAAATAATCTGTCATAGGTTTCCTTCTGCATGCTGATGTTAAAATTGTTAGGGTTAAAGTTTTTTATATCACCTGTCTGGGTGAATCTTTATGTTAGTTAATGCTTCTATATTCCAAGTAACAGAACGTTCAAAGAAGTAGTGGTCTCCTAAATTTGGGGGTGACACCAGTTGTTTGTCTATGGTAATTTTTGATGAGACAAACAACAGGTCCAGGGTATTGCTGATACTCTAGTATGAGCTTTTCCTTGTTGCTGTGACAGCCATCTGGGACAGGCCCATGGAGGAGAAGCTTAAGACAGGTTTTTCACCCTGTGTCTGCCACAGGCTGTGTTAATGTCACCTTTGGCTAGATCTGCAATTGTTTGGGTCAGTTTGTTGAAGTGCTGCGTATTAGTTTGCAGTAACAGTGCAGTTACACTGTAACTACAGTGTAGTTAACTGACACTAAAAATAAAGTGTAACCCATTTTTTGTTGGTGAGTAAACTGCTACTATACATGCTGTACATCCTACAGTGGCAGAAAAAAAAACAGGACCATTTCTATTTCTTCCACCTTACCTGAATACCTTGCACGGTATATAGTTATAGACACAGTACACATGGCAAAGGACTGTATTATTGTATAAGTTAAGGTTATAAAGCCACAAAAATATGGCAATGTGGTCTTAGGGTTTTCAACCCTAAATCCCACCTCCCATTCTTCTACCCTTCTAACTTAAGGCCAAGCTACATATCCAGTGACATGCCTCATGGATGTGTTATTTGATGTATAGCTATACACAAAGTAATGGAGTCATGGGGCATTGGTCTTAGACCTGTAGCTTGCTTTGCACAGGGCCCTGCAGGGCCTGCTCAATACAGCACACCTGAGGTGCAAGTCTCTGAACCTGTAGTTTGCTTTAAGCAGGTAATTCAATCAGTGAACAAGGGTCAGACTGTAAATATCCCATATGTGGTATCCAGTGATAATAGCACCAGAATATGGGTGACTGCAAAAAAGGCGACTCATATTCTGTGCTTTTATCACAGGGAAACCACAAGGGTAGCAACCCACTGCAATGGGGAAGGAAGAGGTAAGACAGGGGAAAGGGATGGATAGGGAAGTGACTTAAGACACTGTACTGGGCCTGCTGCTGCTGAGCCAGCCATGTGGTGTGGTGTAGTGGTGATGGAGGCTGGCCCTGACATAGCAGGTCCTGTGTTTAGGGCTGGTGCCAGGAGGGTTGTAGTTTTTCTGGTGTCTGCAGTTGCAGGACTTTGTTATTTTTGTGGGTCTGAACTGTGCCCCCCTGGAGTTGAGAATCTAAAAGTAGGGGGGCAAACCCCCCAGCAATGGGGGTGGGATGGCACAGTCCCCAACAAAAATACTTCTTGTAATGCCAATGTTGGGTCACCTACAAGTGCATATTGCCAATTTGTTTTTTGGCAATATGCACTCACCATAATAGCAATCGTCGTTTGGCAATCGCTATTGTAACATAAAACCCCTGTATGTGGATTTCAGCAAAGTCTTTAAGTCAGTGCTATATAGAAGATTAATACAGAATTTAGAGGACATAGAGATGGGGAGGGTATGATGAGGTAGACTGTGAAATGGTTGAGGACAGGATCCCAAAGGATGGTAGTAAATGGTCAACACTTAGTGGGGAACAGGTAACAAGCTGGGTGCATCAGAGATCAGTCTTGGGACCAGCTCTTTTTAACTTGATTATCTATGAAATAGGGTAAGGAACACAGGGTATAATTTGTCTGATTTGCAGATGATGTGGAGAGGGTAGACAGTGAGGAAGGTATCAGGTACTGTATATGAAAAGGGATCTGTGAAGGTTGAAGCAGTGGTCCCAGGTCTGGCTACTCAGATTCAACACTAAAAGTGGCACAGTCCTGAATATTGGTATAAACAATTCCAAAACAGAGTACTGGCTAGGGGGTATCAAAGTAGCCCAGACAAGAGGCAGGTGACCTTGGGGTGATCATTCATTGCTGATACCTTAATGGTCACAGTCTAGTGTAACAAGGCACATTGGAGGGCCAATTGGATGCTTGGATGAATAGGAAGTGGGTTCTGCAGTAGAAATAAATAGGTGATTCTGCCTCTGTACACACTCTTGATGAGGCCGCGTCTGGAGTACTGCACAGAGTTCTTGTACCCACACCTGAAAAGGGACAGGGATAGATTGGAGCCAGTACAGAGGAGTGTGTCCAAGATGACTCATGCCCAGCAGGGGAGAACATATGAGAAGCAGCTAGGAAGTCTGAATATGTAGTCACTATAGACTGGAATGGAGTGTGGCGACATGATTGAGACATAGAGAATAATGTGTGGTCAGCCATACACAACATGCTTGTGTCTGGATTGACAGATTTCTATAGCAACCAAAAAACTCAAGAATGAAGCACAAGATTATCCCTGATTGCCATAGAAAACTGGCAGTCAACCTTGTTTATTCCCTTGATAAATTTATATATAGTGTATGGTGAAATGATGTTCTACATGGAAATCCATGCCTAGAATAGGGTTATTGTACTGCAGTAATGACAGCAACACATTGTTGTGCTGCAGTAGTGATGTTACTGCTACAGCACAACTTAGAAGTACAACTGCTTTTCTTTAGTCAATCAAGCTGGAAGCTGGTGTTTTTTTAACTTTATCTTACAGAAACAGCTGCAGTTGCATTCACTAGCCATACATTGAATCTATAATGTGAGCCTGCAACAAACTCTGAAGTATCTTCCAGCGAACCGGCACCAGTTCACTGTGTCTGAAATGGGCATGGATGCCCATGCTCTATAAAAGGTAATGTATGAGCATCCATTCACAGACAAGCCTGTGTCTTCATCTTCAGTTTTCTATGGCAATCTGGGGTCATCTTGAGCTTTGTTCTTGAGTTTCTTGGTTGCCACAGAAACCTGTCAATTCTGACACAGGCATGCTGTGTATGGCTGCCCATACATCATCCTCTGTTTTATCAAGGGAATAAACAAGACTGACTGCCAGCAGCTGTTTAAGTGTTGCAGTGGAGCCAAAACAAGAGATTAACATTCTAAACTGGTGTTGAGAAATTCAAGAAGTATATGTGGAAGTATTTTTTCATGGAGAAAGTAACGGAAAAGTGAAACAAGTTGCCCTGGGAGGTGGTAGAAAAGGAAACAGTGGTGGGCTTCAAAATGGGGTGGGACAAATATAAGGGGATGGCAAAAAATGGAGGAGGATGGGGAAGGGGCCATGGGACCTGAGCTGTTACTAGAGGGCACAATTTGAGTATGCTTAGCATTAGGCTGGTGTAGCAAGAGGTAGGAGCAGAGTAGACTGGCTTGACTTTGATTTTTTATCTATGTAATTTTTATGTTTCTCTGAGTGAGATGGTAATTACTGTATGTTAGAGATGTAGTATTATACAATGATATCAAATATACTGGCTCCTGATTGGCTGACTGGCACAATTTACAATGTGTAAATCGGGCCATCACCCAACAGGAAAAAGTACCAGTTGCCAATCAGCTGCATCAATAACTCCCCTGAAATCACTCTGACAAAGCCCAACACAAGACTATGAAACATGGCAAAACCCCCGCTTGTTAGTGGCTGTGAAATCGTGCCACACAGTATCCCCACCAGCTCACATTGCAGTCTGGGCTACCTCCTTGAACAGCTTGCCACTTAGCTCCAATGCACGCTGTCAAAACAACTTAAAAAAAACTCCCAACAATTCAGAAAACAATTCTGAAACAAACAAATGGCCCAAGACAGTTTAAATAACTCATCCTGTAACCGCTAACATTGCACCCACCTTATATGTCACTCACTACATGCCTGCTCCACTCAATTCCATCTATCTTTTATAGTTGCAGTCCCATTCTCCTTCTCAGAATCCCAGAAAAGAAAAGCAATAAAGAAATCCAACCCCCCACAGTCCATCTCCACATCGCAAAGTTGAACCCGGATGCTTAACACAGCAACCTGTTACAGCTCACCGGCTCAGATGCACAATGACAGCTGCTTCTCACACTCAGTGTCACACTACTTCGCTAAAAAAATAAATAAATTACTCCCCCACCAATCACACTCTCTATCACCACTTCATGAGAATGGAATGCTTGGCTTCCATAAGAGCTGCCAGCAACCATTACTGGTTTTGGTGATGCATGTTGTCAATGCGTCAATGTGTTTTGTCTTTCCAAGTAAAATTAAAGAGAAATTGCCATATTCTGGGCAGGCAACTCACACTGAGGAGTTGCCTGCACGAGGAGCTATTGTAGCCCAATAATGATTTTTTTCTGTTCAGCTAAGAAAATATTTACCCATTGTTTGCCCAGCTCATAACTTCCAAGTACAGTCAATTTTGGTTGTGTGCACATGCTTGGGGAATGCAAATTTTCTGCACACAACCGAAATGGCATTTATCCGGAATGACCATTTTTGAATTGTTTTGCTGCTCAACCAGCACACTGTAAACCCAAAAAAAGACATCTGCTTGCTTTAGATAGGTATAGCAATGTTTTAATAATATACAAGCCAAGTGGCCACTGAGCGCTGCAACTCTACACCTAAAAATTGCAGTTTGATTATGTGAAGTTGCAAATGGGGTTGCAGGCTCACTACATATAGAATAATGAATTTGGGGAAGGGGGCTCACTAAACATGCCGACAGTTTCTTTGTTTCTAATTATACATGTATGAGACTAAATTTGATATATATATATATATATTACAGCCCTTTACATGTATATTTAGAAGCAAAAAAAATGTTGGCATGTTTAGAGCACCCCCATCCCTGATTTCATTATTCTATATTTAAGCAAGCAAGCAAGCAAAGCTTTATTTCTTAAGCACTATTCCAACAGATCATAGTGCTGTACAAATCAGAATAAAATCAATAAAAACAACAAATATAAATATTTAAAATATTAATTCAATAGGAAGATGGCAGTATGCTAACCAACACTTATATCAGGGAAATCTTGAGAAGATAAGTACATTTTTAAGGCAGTTTTAAAAGACTCAGCGGTCAGGTGCCCTCAAAGCCAATGAGGTAGAGAGTTTCACAGGGTCGGGCCACAAAAGAACGGGCCCCAGAGGTCTTCAAATGAACCCTAGGAGCCTCTAGCAATCCCTTGTTGGAAGAACAGAGTGATGGAGGCAGTAGTAGGGACAGAGAAGATCTTGCAAGTAACATGGTCTCTGCCCATGTAGGGCTTTATAGGTCAGTAATCTGACCTTGAAGGTGATCTGCCAATTCACTGGCAGCCAGTGCAGATCATGGAGCACAGGAGTGACATGTCTGGATCTCAATAAACCAGTCAACAACCTGTCAGCCACATTCTTCACAAGCTGCAATCAGTAGATATCAACCCCCAGTAGACCTAAGTATAGGGCATTGCAGTAATCAACACATGAGGTCACAAAGGCATGGACCAATGTCAGAAGATCACCAGGTGGGACCAGGCGTTTGATCTGAGTGATGTTCCTCAGATGGTAAAAAGAGGTTTTAATGACAACAGACACCTGAGCTTTCAATGTCAGGCCACTGTCGAACACAATACCCAGACTTCACACCTGGTCAGAGGTAAGCAGCTGGTCACCCCCGAGCCAAAGCCCAGAGGGTAGTCCTGCTGACAACCCCACACCTTGGTGACCTGGGTCCACCACCAGCACCTCAGTTTTACTCGAGTTCAACTTCAGCCTGGATCTCGGAGAGGCAGCTGTTAAAAACCGAGACTGCACCACTCTGTTCAGGCACAAAGGACATGTAGAGCTGAGTGTCATCTGCACAGCAGTGAAAATTCAGCCCATACCACCTTATAATGTCTCCCAATGGCAGCATATACACTGCAAACAACATGGGGGACAGTACGAAGGCCTGCGGCACCCCAATTGACATGGGGAGAGGGGACGAGGAATAGATTCCTGACACCATTCTCTGAGTCCTGCCAGTGAGGAATAATCAAAACCATCTGAGGACTGTACCAGACAGTCCACAGAGAATCCACAGGTGCTCCAATAGCACCCCATGGCCAACAGTGTCAAACGCTGCAGAGAGATCAAGGAGGACCAAGATGGAATGGTTCCCCCGATCCCTCGCTGTCAGGAGATCATTGAGTACCCAAACCAGGGCAGTCTCAGTACTATGTGCCTTCCTAAACCTGGATTGGAAAGGATCACAGACATCGTGAGATATTAGACAGTCCTCCAGCTGCACTGCAATCACCTTCTCAATGACCTTGCCCACAAAGGGCAGGTTCAAGACAGGTCTTCAGGTCACTAAACAGTCCAGGTTGAGGGAAGCTTTCTTCAGGAGGGGTATTACTACAGCTTCCTTCAGGGGGTCCAGAAACACCCCTGAATCCAATGAGTACTGGACAATCTCAACAAGGACCGGGCTGATGGCTTCAATGCAGCCCACTAGTAAGCGTGTTGGGCCTGGGTCCAAACTAGAGTAGATTGTGCACATACCCTGGATGACCCGCACAACATACATGATCACCAACCAGCCGAAGTAAGATCAGACAGGCCTGTAGCCTCTTGCTGATCACCACAATATCCATTAGATGGTGCTGAACAGATCTCAGACCTAATAGTGACAATCTTATCGGCAAAGAATCGAGTAAACTCATCGTACCTAACTTGTGAAAATGCTCCCTGTGGCTGAAGACAGGCTGGATTGCACAACCTGTTGACAGTCTGGAAGAGCTGAGCAAGTCGATTTCTTGCCATGGCAATCTCTTTGGACAGGAATTCTGCCTTCTTACAAGAGACTGCCAATTGATAGTCCTTATAACGAGCTATCAGTTTAAGTTTATCAACAACCAGGCCCAATTTCCTTCAGCGCCGCTCCAACCCTCGACACCTACGCCTCAACTCCTTCAAAGTCCCATCAAACCAAGGGGACTTCAGCTGAAAAATGAGGGGCCGAACATGGACAGGAGCCAGATAGTTGAGGGCACCTGTCACTGCCTCATTATAGGCTAGTACCTTCCACCATTCACTGCTTACACTCGGCAAACCTGATAGGTCCAGCACTGCCATAATACCATCTGGAGTCAAACCTCTTAAAGGGTGGTACTGGACCATCTCCATAGGAGCATGTCTACTGGGGAGCCTTGAATCTGAACCCTATAGCATGATGGTCCAACCAACCAACTGGTTCCACCACCAAATTGATGATCTCTATCCCTAGAAGGAAGACCAGATCCAGTGAGTGTCCATGACTATGGGTAGCAGAGGTAATTACCTGTGTCAGGCCCAACAAACAAATCAGTTGAGGAAGACTTGTCCAAAACACAATAGTTCATCATTAACCCAGGCATTGAAATCCCCCAGAATTATCCATCTAGGGGATTCCAACGCCAGGTCGATGACAAAGTCTGCTACTTCCTGCAGGAATTCCTTCTCATTACCAGGTGGACGATAGATGAGAAGTATCCTGCAACCTGCACCTGCACCCATGATACACTTAAAAGATCTGATTGTTCCCACAGGGATGTCTACAATGCCCAGATCCAATTTAAAACAGATGGCTAGCCTCTGCCCCTACGATCCTGTCTCGGGTGGTGTATCACCGAGTACTCAGCTGGAATTACTGACTGCAATGCTGGACCAGCATTTTCATCCAGCCAGGTCTTGGTGATGCATGCCTGCAGCCCCGTTCCCAACTTCATTTCATCAAACTGCAATTTTTAGGGGTGAGGTTGCAGCGCTCGGCAGCCACTCGGCTTGTACTCAGAAGTTATAAGCCGGACAAACAAAGGTAAATATTTCCTTAACAGCTGCATAGAAAAAAATTATTATGGGTGAAAATAGCTCCTTGGACAGGCAGCTTCTTAGTATAAATTACCTGCCCAAGGCTTAAAATTGTGTCAGTTGCTCTTTAAGTCCAGACTGCTGGAATGTCGTTGGCTAGTATTTTTGCACAGTCTGACAAAACCCCATTCCAGCACTAGTGTAGGTGGGAGCATTGTCAAAAAAAAGGAAGAAAAATTCCAGGATGCCGCCTCCTTAGCTTAAGGAGTGAAATGGGGTTCAGATATTGGGGATGTCCTACTCCCATACCACTATGACAATCACAAACCAAATATGGGCTCACTCCACTTAGAAGTAAATAGTTTTCATCTTCATGCATTTATTTTTCAGCCACATTACAATGCTTGGTGATGTTTTGGGCACCACCCCTTTGTCAGTCTATAACACGATGGTCACCTTGTATCGTGAATAATATTGCATGCTTTGATCAGAAACTCTGAGCAAGTTGTTTCTTGTTATGTATAATGTCTTACTGGGCTGGCATGCTCTGTCTTAATTGGTTTAGCTGGGGGGGAGACAGCTCTCTTCTTAGAGGCCACTCTCAGTAGTCATGGGAGTAGGTGGCTGATCACGTGTTCAGTTCTCATCCAGTAGGGGGAACTGATCAAAGCATGCAATATTATGCACAGTACAAGGTAACCACAGCATTTTAGTCTGATGAAAGGCGATGCTCTAAAATGTCGCCAAGCATTGTAATGTAGCTGAAAAAGCATGAAGATTAAAACTATTTACTTCTAAGTCGAGAGCTGTTCCCCCCAGCTAAACTAATTAAGGCAGAGTCTGCCAGCCCAGTAAGACATTCTACATAACAAAAAATAACTTGCTCAGAGTTTTTGATCAAAGTGTGCAACATTATGCACAGTATAAGGTGACCAGAGCGTTATGGCCCAATAAAGGTACGACTCTGCATAATGTCCACAAGCATTGTAGTGTGGCTGAGAAATAAAAGCATGAAGATTAAAGCTATTTACTTCTAAGTGGAGTGAGCCTTATTTGGTGTGCATTTGTCGTAGATAAGAGCATTCCCATAATATATGTGGCAGTCCAGCATTTGACTGTGTGCCCCTCCGACACCGTGATTGGGGAAGTAAACTGCCTGTTACAGGGCTAATGGTGTCTTGTGCCTTTGATGCAATATTCTTGTCTAGATCAGCCACCAATTTACATCCCTATATGAATGATGTGCTGTTTTAATGCAAGCTTCCCAGATCCTGTGTTACAGAATTAGCCCCAACTCTTGCTCCCAGGCTATTCTGTGCTTTTCTAGTACTAGGGGTTGGAAATCTCTCAAAGTATGATATATCTTTCCTGCCTCCCCTTTATTTGGCATGGGTTTTCTCATCTGGTAAAGCCTAGCTCAGGCTTGAGTGTTGTTCATGCTTTTATCTAATCTCCGTACTGCAGCCTTTAGTTGCAAAATCATTCTTGGGCAGGCTAAATTTATCTCAGCTGCTGAAATAGAAGTAGTTTACTTGACCCTGGGATGGCAATGTCAGCATATGTTCTAATGCCTGGCTGCCTATTCCCAAGTTTTCCAGGAAATCTGTTTAAGCTTCCCTTGTATTTATTGATTGTGCCAGACTTCTACAGTTTATGTTTTTATGTAAAGTGTGTTTGTTTGGGACTTGGTTATTTCAATTGTTTTTCCTTTGCAGATAGAGCAGCACACCACAGCAGAAGATGGTGAGTGACTGAAGAGAGGTAAGGGCTGTGCCAGTCACCCAATGAGGGACCACAGAAAATCCCCATTGTGAGTCGCTTCTGCTGCCCTGGCACCATGCTTCCACATGGTGGCAGTGTAAGAGTGGTGCAGCTGGTCTGCCCTCCCTGCTAGTGGAGAGCATTCAAATGGCCACTAAATTCTCTCCTTCCCTGGCTGAACCCCAACAAGCCAAGCACATTCTTGAAGTCAGGTTGTCAGCATGGTGGGAAGTGTGTCATCCAGCACCTCAGCTCTTCATGTCACTGGCCAGGCCAGACAGTTTGATTACACTAAGATCTGTGGGAGGGTGGATAGTGAAGAGAGAAAAAGGGAATGAAGAGAGACTTGCAAAATGCTGGAGGGGTGGTCAATGGTTTGGCAGTTGAAAATCAATGACAAAAAGTGCAAGGTGATGCACCTATGGAGTAAGAACCCCAGGACAGAGAACTGGATGGGAGGGGTGAGACTATGTACCACGGCTGAGGAATGAGACCTTGGAGTTTTCATAAGTGACTCCCTAAAGTAATGAAGTTGGTGCAACAAGGCTTATAGCAAGGAAAATAGCATCACCTCCTCCATCTGCAGCTGTTCCCACTCCACTAGCCCAGCTCTTCCTTCAGACATGCACTTAAGTCCCCCTCACTTAGCACTTACTCTATTTGCTGTTATCTGCTTGCTTATGTTATATTGATTGTTCAATATCTTTGTACCTTGTATATCATAACCATGATTATTGTTAACTGATGCATTTTGTTGTTTGTTACCTTGTCTGTTTCTTGCTCTGTTCCTCCTCTTGTATCCTCAGGATGCATCTGGATGCATCTGGAAATCAGCAGTGCTGCTCAGTATTCTTTCCCCAGTGAAACTTTTAAATAAATAAACAAATAAATAGGAAGCTTGAATGTATCAGGAGGGGGTATTGATAGTAGAAAAAGGGAGGTCATTCTTCCCCTGTATAGATCCTTAATGAGGCCACACCCAGAATACTGTGCTCAGTTCTGCTGTCCTCACCTCAGGAAGGATAGAGACAGGCTTGAGACAGTGCAGCACTGGGCAAAAAAATGATTCATGGCCAGCAGGGCATGTCTTATGATGAGGCCTCAAAATACTGAACATGTACTGACTGGAGGCCAGAAGGGAGAGGGGAGGGGAGATATGTATGATTAGAGACCTCTAAATTCCTAAAAGGAAGCAACAGGGTGAACTGCAGAGAACTATTTAACTTGAATACCAGCTTTCAATCATGTGGTCATGCATGGAAGCTAACAGGATGGTGGTTCAGGAGGGATATGAGGAAATACTACTTTACAGAAAGGGTGGTGGAGACATGGAACAAGCTGCCAGCTGAGGGGATAGTGCAAAAACCATTAGTGGTTTTAAGCATGGCTGGGACAGAAAGAAGGATATAGTGGTTGTTCAGGGCATTAGAATCAGGAAGGAGAATGGGGGGCTAGGACCCTGGTGGAACAGTAGACCTCACGGCTAAATAGGGACACTGAGCAGACTGGATGGACCTTTGGGGATGGATTTTTGAATGTCCTAGAATGCCACAAGCCCTGGTGCACCGACAATATGGCACATGGGGCTTGCGGTGATCTAATGGGATTTTCTATCCTGTGTGGCAACTGCCACAAGTTAGACCAACTTTTTCTGGTCTAACTTGCAAAAATCCTGGGGGCCTGTTTTACAGAGCTTCTACCAAATATTTGGTGCAAGCTGCCTTAATTTGAGAAAACTGTTGCAACTGCACCCAAGAGGTGTGGTTGCAGTGAAGGGTTTAGCACATTGCCAGAACCAGCGTCTTGGCGCAGGGTTAGACGCAAGCCCTGCACCACATCTTGAAAATCCTGCATTTGGTCTCCTTCTGCCATCACTGTCTATGTTTCTATGTTATAATGAAATTAATATGAGAAATTAAGCCTTCTCATTGGCTGTATAAATTTACTGAAAAAAGTACTCAAGTCTGGTCTCTTGTGTACTACTATACAGTCTGTTATGTATTGCTACTTGCATTCATATATGTATGTTTATCTTATGGTATTCACTTACCATGCCATGCAGCAGTGGCCAGTAGAACAGAGTGCACAACTGGTGTATATTCTTGAACTAGTGCTTGTACACCCTGGGCTTCTTTGCCTGTATAAAAGGATGTAAAACTTGTTCTGATATTATGATAAGCCATATTTACTTAGTTTTACTAGCAGTTTATATGACTCATTTATTTATTGTATTTTATTAGATATGAAATTATACATAAAATACAGTTTAAATAATAATAATAATAATTCATCTGTGTTGTATACATAACATATGGCACGTGTGATTAAAATGGCTTAAAGCCTGAGATGACAATAAATTTGATAATAGAACTGCGACATGTAATAATGCCCAGACTTTATTAAAGTTGTGCATCTGAATGTCTGTGTTTGGTACATGGTGGTTAATACTAGGATATGGATAATGCTATCTGAGTGTGCTATCTTTGCCAAGACAGCCTGCCGAAAACATTCTTCCTTTTCTTATTTAAAAAGGACTTCTTCCACCATCTGCCCTGGTTCATTGGGGTGACAGTGTGGGAGTGAGACTGGATTACTTGTAACAATAACAGAGAAAAAAACAGAGCAGAACAAGAGAATTAATATTACCACATGTTGGTATTCGTTACATGCATATACATAGCATTTTGCAACATCTATAAAATGGGTGTATATTGTGCAATGTCTGAATATGATATTGTTCAAAACATGAAAGAGCTAGTGTACTGCCTTAAATTAGTAATGACTTTTATAAGTACTCGGCTATTACTTCTTATATCTGAAAAATTTGATTCAGTTCTGTTTTGTCAGTTAGAAGATGTTCTACCTGACAGTACTAAGTGTGATGTGTGGAACAGCCCTCTACCTGGAGGCTGACATAATCAGTTCTATTCTTTCCTATACATCATCAGCATTGAGACATCACTGACTAGAACAATTCTAGTAATGAATCTCCTGCTGCTTGACTGGAAATTTGTGACACACGTAACCAATTAAGCAGCAGGGCCTGTAATGTAGCAGTGAGTTAGGTGATATGCTGATGATGTAGTGGGAGGAACAATATAGATATGCCTCCTGCCATGTTACGCACTGCTTTTCACACATACCCGATACTACTGGGTAGAAAACCATCCAATGAGCACATAGAAAAAGAAAAGCACTTCAGAAATAAAAAGGGATTACTTTTTAAAAGTTACAACAATGTTCTGCCTGCTATTTTTTGGTGCTATCAGATCTCCAACCTGGAAGTGGTTGGAAGTGAGTGAGTAGGGAAGCCACTAGTGTCTAGCGAACACAACTATTTGGTTCGAGCTGGATGTTGAGACTGGAAAGCCCCAGTCAAGGGCTGAGTTCCTAGATTTCAGAAGGGCAGACTTCTACAAGAATAGAGAGTTGGTCCAGGACAAGTTAGTTGGGGTAGACAGCATTGGAGGTGGAATAAGAGAAGTGGGCAATTAAAGGGGCCATTATAAAGGCATCTAAGTTATCCGTGAGAATGGTAACCAAAAGAAACAGGTATGAGAGACCAATATGGTTCTCAGAAATGGTCAGGGAAGCAATGAGGACCAAAAAAAGGCCTTCACTGGTACATATACCTGTTTGCTTGCTACTGCCTGTGTAAGGGATTACTGGAAGAAGGTACGGGGGTAACAGCGGGGAGAAACCACTTCATACAAACAGATACTACCTGTTATGCAGGAAGGGAAGAAACACTGTATCTAGGGAAGACATACAAAGGGGTAATGGCAAAATTAAAAGGGGCAAACTAAAAGCATCTACAGTGTTAGAATAGAGGTAACACCCTATCTAGGATAAAAAAAGAGGCTAAAAAAGGGAAAACTTAAAACATCCTATTTTGGATCACGTAACAAAGGGGTTAAGCAAATCAAAAAAGGAGAAAATTGGAAACACCCTAACTAGGGTAAGGGTACAAAGTTTGTGTAGTTAACATAGTGATAGTAGGAAAGGGAAAATTGGGAGTGATGTAGTGCAGTGGCTATAGAACAGCAACTTTCAAAGAGACTTTCTGAAGACTGGGGTGCTGCTCCATCTGCATACACTTCTCTGGGCAGAAGTAGGAGGCTGCTGGACTCCAGAATGAGTTGGCTAGGATTCACAGGACCTCTTTTCCCACTCAGGGGCCAATGATTCTACCACCATTGCTACAGAAGATGCCAAGGAAGACAGATAGCTGGACTGTGGTGGGCTAAAGAAGAGTGGTGGTGACAGGTCAGGGTCATATTCCTCAGCCAGTGCCACTACAAAACTTATTTGCCACTCTGTCTGAATGGGACTATTGGAATGAGGCACTCATGGTAGTGGCCAGGGATGATGTGGGGGCCCTCCCTAGAGGTGACCACAAGGTGGAGGAAGACCCCAACAGGGGAGGAATCAACTTCTAGTGGGGGACTTGATTATCGATTAGATTTGGGATCATGAAGGAAGGGAAAGAGAGAGGTGAGGTGCCTGCCTGGTGCCTCAACTCAGAAGGATGGAAAGTGGATTTTAAGGATCACTAGGGTAGCAGGGGAGGATGGGAAGTTGGATGTCATTGTCCACCTGGGGACAAATGACCATGCTATGCATGGGGCTGGGATTTGTGCAGGGTGATTTTAGGAAGCTGGAGAGGGATCTTAGTCAGGTAGCACACCCAGCAGCTTTTGCTGAGGTGCTGCCTGTCTGCAGCAGGGGGCAGGATGGGGAGCTCTGTACCAGGAACTTAAACTCATGGTTGAAAGAATGAAGTAGGATGAAGGGTTCCAGCTACACTGGTGACTGGGAACCAACCTGAATGGATGAGGTCCTATATAGGGGTGATGGCCTGCATCTGTCTGATAAGCAAATCACAATTCTTAGTGGGTGGTTTAAACATTTCTGTGATGAACATTTAAACTAGCTGAGGGGTGGCAGAAAAAATATGGGAGGCATAAACTGCCCCCCAACAGACTGAAGCAGAGAGAAAGGAGAACCTGATGGGAGGTAAATCCTGCAGGGTGCAAAATAAAAAAGAAATCAGTATAGTTGAAATTAAAGAGGACAGGAATACAAGCAGTAAAAGGAGATGTAAATGGGAGGCAGGACAAAAAGGAAACAAGGGGTTAGCAGGTAGAGTGATAACAAAATGTGGAAGGCCATATGTGCAAATGCCAGAAATTTAGGGTATAAACTTCTGGAGCAGAGGGCATCATGGCAGAGGCAGACCTGGATATGGTGGCCATTAATGAGTTGTGGTACACAAGAAATCACTACTGGGATGGAGGTCACGTGATGCAGAGCATGGGCTAGCTGCAGTCTCTAGGAGCTCCCTCTACCCGATCTAAAAACTGCGTTTTTCTCAGGTCCTAGTAACTCCTTCTCCACACTAAAAGGTGTCGGAATGTCTTACCTGGTATCCGAAACAGGAGAATGGAGACGGATTCCAAGGATTCCCTGCCTAGACACACGTCCCCGGCGACTCCCAAGAAGGCCCGGAAAAAAGCCCGGGCCTCAGGTAATCAGCAGTACACTCCACAAGCTCCTGGTGTTCCAGAAACAGAGCCGCTTACCTTGACGAACTTCTTGAAGGAATTCCAGCCATTTCGGGATGAAATGAAAGAGCTTGCTGTTGAAGTTAAAAGGGTGTCCCGCACTCTTGAAGACCTGACCTGCAGAACCACGGACACAGAGGCTCGTATCACTTCAGTGGAGCGGAGGCAAGAAAAGATGACCCCAGATTTAGCGGCGATGAGGCAAAGGATCACTAAGCTGGAGAGCAAGGTCGAGGACCTGGAAGGTCGATCCCACCGCAACAACGTTGTAATTATAGGCCTCCCAGAGAAAGAGGAGGGCCTGAGCCGATCAAATCGCCCAGCTTTACTTACAAAAATAGCTGGCCCCTCGCCTTTCGGGCAATCCTACATCATAGAGAGAGCACAGGGCGCTGAGGGCCATGCCTCCGACTGGTGCACCACCTCGCACGTTTATTTTCAAGTTTTTAAATTACCTTGAAAGGCAGCACTTCTTGAATAAAGCCAGAGAGCTAAAGGAAATATCCTGGGAAGGTGCAAGACTAAGGGTGGTTCAAGACCTGCCATTATCTATCAGGCAGAGGAGAGCATCGTTCCACACCCTTATCTCCAAGTTGATAGCGGCAAATATTAGATTCCGGATGAAGTACCCTGCCCGATTTCAAGTGTTGGCAAACAATACCTGGCATACCTTTGAAAGCGCGGAGGCTGCGCTTTCAGCGCTAAAGCAGCTGTTTCCAGAGTTATTCCGGGATACATGAGGGGGTTCCTTGGTGGCCACTAGCTGTTGTGTTTACTGGGATGATCCTTCTAAGTGATGTGGATGTGGAGACGTTTATTTTAGCGCCGGTTCCCTGTGAAGCCCCTGGCTAGATGTGAGCTGTACTGATCTAGATCTTTGGTATCCCTGGTCGCCGCCTGCTTCTTGTTTCTTTGCTCTCTCGTGGCTGGGTACTACCTTGGACTCCCTCCTCAGAAGGGGAGGCACATGCCTGGTGTTGTTTGTATTTGAAGTATGTCTTGGATGCACAGTCAAGGAAGCCTGAGGGCTCTTTGACTTCTACCCCCTCTTTATCTTACAAAGGGCTGCTCTCACGGCATAAACATGGTCCCATTCTATGGCCACCCTGAAAGATCCGTCCGTCATCGCCAGGCCGGGAAATTACCACCCCATGGAGCAAGTGAGCCAGTTCAATTAGACTTAAAAAGCGCTATCGCCTGCCGTGGTACTTCAACTCATGATGGCCATCGCAACGAGTCGTCAGCCTTAGGGGATGTAGCTTGTGTGCAATGGACTGTTCCTCTGAAGGGCTATATCCTGTGCCACCTTTCTTCTTCCAAATGATCTGCCAGTCAGGAGATGCCACGAAGTCGATAGATGAGAGGAGACCTGGGGCTGTAGCCCAAGGTTGGGATCCAGATAAGAGCCGCATCATAATAGCCATGAAGGAACGCGCGAAGATGGACTATCTCCCTCCTTTCTCTCATCAAACGGGGAGATCCATCTATTCTTTGCTATATTTAACAGTGGACATTTGAATACTACATATGGCAGTTTGCATGTTAGGTTTTCACCACAATAACATGAAGTAACTATGGCACCTTTCCGGCACATATACGTAGGTGGTACTGGGGACTCTTGACAGCCAGTGATCCCAAAGAAAAGTTACAGAACACCTCTGATGGGACATTTTTATTCAGAGACAGCCCACATAGGGACTTTCTCTTTACAATTTCTGTTAAAACAGCAGTGAGACCAACTAACCTGTGTATTGTGTACAGGGATGGCAAATTCAGATTGGACTACCTTGCATTAATGAAGCCCAGACTTTAACAGTTTAACAGCATGGTCCACCTTGTGAAGTATTATATAGTCTTATCTAGGATGTTTATTATGAACCATTTTCTTTCTCTCGTTAGCTATGCTAACCTAAACTGGTGGTTTACATGTTTTTTTTTTTTTTTCGGGGGTCGATCAAACTAAACTCTGGAAAGGAAGGGGAGGAGTTAAATCAAGTTAACACTGTTTTTGTTAATTGTGGAATGGACCTGATTATGGATGTACTAATGATGGGTGGGGGGGCGGGTAGGGTTTCTCATTGTTCTGATATCATGTTGTTGGTAGTTGAATTGGGTTAGGGGTGGAGGGGTTGTTGGGGTTTAGGTTTTATTATTGTTGTGAGGTTTTGGGGATTTCGGGATGGGGGACCTCTTACAGCACTTTTTTTTTCTAGGTTTATTAGTACAGGGCTGGTCTCTTGCTTATCCAGGTTTAGATTTTATTCTACTGTATGGCTAGACACATTAATGTGGTGACATGGAATGTGCATGGACTTCGCCATAAATCAAAACAATATAAGATCCTAAAACATCTAGATTATGTAAAAGCAGACATTATGTTTTACAAGAGACCCATTTGTCGAAAGCTGAAAGCAGCCAGCTATGCAGATCTCAAGTTGGCCAGATTTTACGTCAGAAGGTAGTTCCCAAAGCAAAGGGTGATGATCATGATACGTAAGTCAATCCCATTTCTTCTGACTCAAGTAATTGAAGACAAGGGTGGAGGTATGTTTTGTAGGTACCTTGCTAACGCTAGAAATTGTTCTGGGTTCAATTTATGGCCCTAATACTGATACCCCAAGTTTTTTTGTTCAAATTATGGAGGTACTTTCCTCCTGGAGCAATCTGCCTATAGTGATGGGTGGTGACCTTAACTTGGTTATGGACCCGTCAATGGATAGATCTTGCTCTATTAAGAAAGGGTTAACCCCAGGTCAGAGGGCCGTTAGGGAGATGATGGATGGATTAGGTCTGTGTGATGTGTGGAGAGTGTTCCACCCGACCGTACGGGACTTTACGTTTACCTCACAAGTGCACAACACCCTATCCAGGATAGATTACGTCCTAATCTCAAACACTCTCCTGGCGGGGGTGTTAGACACGAATATTGTTTCTGGGCCATTATCAGATCACTCCATAGTAAACTGCCTTCTTGCTTTTTCATCTCTACCTAAACCAGGGAGCAGATGGAAAATTAATAACCAGATACTAAAGGACCCCAAATTGGTTGAATACCTCTCAGCGCAAATAACAGAATTTATCTCCTTCAATTTAAATTCCACCGATAAATCAGATATGGAGTGGGGGGCTTTTAAGGCCTTTATCCGGGGTATTTTGCTTGGCCTGGCCTCCCGCAGAAAGAAAGAAAGGCTGAGCCATATATCTGACTTACTAACCAAAATCCGTGACAAAGAGAGGGACCTTTACGACTTCTCCTCTGAGGCCTATCGACAAGAATTATCATTGTTAAGGGACTCGTATCTCAGAATACTAAATGAACAAGCCAGTGGGCATTCATAAGAACCAAAGCTATTTTTACAGACCAAGGGAAGGCGCGATTATTAGCTAGAAGAATTAAACAACTACAGTCTTCTAGGTGGGTGCCAGCCATTCGTCCCTTGAGGGCCAATCAAAACTCTCCCCGAGGACATTTTAAAAGAGTTTGTAAATTATTTTAAAGGGATCTATGGACCCATGAAGGTCCCTCCGTCTGATGACAAGATAGATCACTTTTCGAGGGATTTAAATTTTCCCTCATTATGTGAAACAGACCAACTTCAGCTTTGGCCCCATCATCATGGAAGAAGTAGACTGCGGTTATCAAGTCCCTCCCTTTAGATAGAACACCTGGGCCAGATGGTCTCTCGCAATTTTATAAAACTTTCTTGAAGGAGTAATTCCTTCTTTGTTACGACTGTTTCAATGTATCTTGGATGGTGAGGCCTCTGATAGCTCTCTTTTTGAAGCTTTAATAGTGCTTTTACCTAAGCCCGGTAAGGCTTCTGATCTTGTTGCTAATTATAGACCCATTTCTCTTCTCAATCAGGACATCAAAATTCTCACTAAGTTGTTGGCTGATAGAATAAGTAAGGTTCTTCCCAGCCTAATCGGACCTGAATAGGTGGGATTTATGAAAGGTAGATCTTCTGTAGATCACTTAAGGGTCTTGGCTCATGTCTTCTCGGCCTCCAGGGATTCTGATCAGTCTTTGGTCTTGGTCTCTCTGGATGCCGAGAAGGCCTTCGATAGGGTATATGGTAATTTCTTCATAAAAGTTATGGAATATTTTGGTTTCCCCCAACAATTTTCTGGATGGATCAAAGCTATTTACAAATTCCCATCAGCAAGAATTACATGCAATGGAGTTACCTCATCCTTATTTAGACTTTTCCTAGGTACCAGACAAGGCTGCCCTCTCTCTCCGCTCCTTTTTAATCTATACATTGAACCCCTTATTATGCGGATTAAACAGGAACAGAGAATTCAGGGTATCCAGATAGGGGCATACACTGAAAATTTTGGCATCACTAGAAGACCTCCTGCTGCAAATCTCACATCCATCCTCCTCCATTCCAATTTTGTTAGATATTATTGATAAGTTCGGTACTATTGCCAATTATAAGCTAATATTAGCAAGTCAGTGGTTTTCCCTTAAACTTTAGGGCAGGTGTACATGAGATTGCCCTTTTGGGCTGGCTTGGAATGCTAAGCTTATCAGATATTTAGGTCTTCGTTAACTAGAGGCGTTTCCGTTTAAGGCAAAGTAACTTAGACCCGGTGCTGCGTGATATTGAAACGGACCTCTGGTGGGCGATTATTCCCTTGTCCATCTGAGGCAGAATTAATCTGGTAAAAATGAATGTTTTCCCTCGGCTGTTTTACCCTATTAGTATGCTAAATATTTGGCTTCCACTTAAATGGTTCAAGGGAGTGCATAGAATTATTTCCGGTTTCATTTGGAATTATAAGAGACCAGATTGTCCTATTTTAAACTGTCTGCCCCTAAGCCGTCTGGTGGTTTGAGACTCCCCCATTTTGCGTTATATTACTGGGCTAGTCATGCATCGAAATACCTCTGTTGGCTTAAAAAAATAGATGATCTGCAGGCTGACATCTACATACCATTATGGTTAAACCTAGAGGTATCCCGGATCATGGATTCCGGCCTCAGGCCTGAGGCCTTGCTATACTGTCCTCTGAAAGCTCTCCCCCCCTGCTTTGCGTAAGTCACCCATCGAAACCTCAGTTAGAATACATATACAACTATGTTCCTTCCTAAAGTATTGTCATACTGGGGACTCGGCTCAACCGTTAACGGGGAATCCTAATTTTTTGATAGATGGCAAACCTATCCAAGTTACCTGGCTACCTTTATTGGATAAAGTGATGGTTAAAGATCTACTCGAAGAGGGGTAAGTTACTTACCCGGATATCTTGAACAAGTTTCAAATTCCTCAGCGCCTGATATTTAGAGTTTTCAGCCGCCATCTCCTAGTGGGGAAGCTGAGTACCCTGTCCGGGGACCTCGGCTTATGTGACTTTGAGGTAACTTTGACACCAATGGTTGGAAAAGCCCACGCCATCTCGCAAGTATACAATACATTGATTGGCTGGCTGCACCCTAATATTCATGCCCCCAAACAATATTGGCAGCAATTGTTCCCAGAACACATTTTTGACTGGGACGCAATTTGTGGGGGGCGTGTCATAAATTTCTAGTACAGGATAGGCTTAGGTTAATGCAATTTAAACTATTACATAACTCCTATTTTTCCCCTGTAAAATTGGTCGAGAGGGGCATGGCCTCCTCATCTACTTGTTTTAGATGTCAGCAAGGGATGGGAGATTTACTCCATATTTTTTGGCACTGCCTGAAAGTAACAGGGTTATGGGAGACTATTAAGAAAAATCTTGACCCCTTTGGGACTTGAAGATTTATTTACCCCTGAGGTTTGTATTCTAGGGGATATGACTCGGGTCGGTGTCCGGTGCAGGAAATATCATATGGGGTTGATTTCGGCTTCAGTCAAAAAAATAGTTCTGAGGCATTGGAAAGATAACATAGAGATTTCTTATGGCGAATGGCTCCAGGAATTTTTAGCCAATCTTAGAACGGATAGAACCATTGCAAGTTTGCAGTATAAACTTCCTAAGTTTAATCGTACCTGGGGCTCTTTATACACCTTTTTTTCTGTTCCACTGTGAGTTGTAGTTAGTTTTCCAGCCAGGTTTTACTTAGTGCTGTGTAAGAGGGGGGTGGTTGGGGGGGAAGGGGGATTAGGGGATGGGGGGTAAGGTCTACATCCTGATTGTCTGTTTTTTAATGGCAGATATTTTCGTTGTTATCTTGTTTCCCTTCTCGATGTACTCCTTACTATTGTTAAAACTTCAATAAAAATTGAATGGAAAAAAAAAAAAGAAATCACTACTGGGACATGTCCATACTAGGCTATACTTAGTTCAGGAAAGATACACTGGGAAGGAAGGGAGGACAGGTGCTGCTGTATGCAAGGAAGGGTGTCATACATAGCAACAGAGGCACAGGGAATCAGGGGGGAATGCAGGGATTGGAGGTACTGTGGGTCACCCTGGAGAAGGGAAATGGAGACACTAGTTACACTGGCATGATCTACAGAACTCCAACACAAGGGGAGATTTTTAGATAAGGCACTTGGTGGAAGCCACTGGCACAATGGCAGAAAAAGAGGAGGTGCTACTGGTGGAGGACTTCAATCAGTTGAATGTAGATTGGAGCCTCCCAGTTGCAGCTTCAGCTAGAAGTAGACATATCCTAGACTTCCTGCAGCAGGCACTTCTCAGGCAACTACTCAGTGAGTCCACTTGTGATGGCCAGTTCTGAACCTGGTGCTCACTAACAGGGATAGTGTTGCAGACATCAAAGTGGGAGGCCACCTGGCGACCAGTGATCACCATATAGTGTGATTCGACATAAGGGCAGTGGTGGATGCGAACCATAGAAGCATGAAGGTCCTGGACTTCAGGAGTGCTGATTTAAAAAAAAATAATTTAATGCCTCAGAGATGACTAAGGTGGGGGGGGCATGACCTGGGTGGGGAGGAGGAACAATGAGCTAAGCTAAGGGAAGGCATATGAAGGCAACAAACCTCTGTGCAAAGGAAGTGAGCAAAATCTAGAGAAAAAGAGACCACTATGGTTGTCAAAGGAAGTGGATGAAAGGTTAAGGGGACAAGGGCAGTTTCCAGGAGGTATAACAAAACACAGAGAGAAGTGGACTGGGAGATGTATCAGGAGAAGTAGAATGAGGCAGAGAAAATAGTGGAGAGCGCCAAGGTGCAAACAGAGGAAACAATAGCCTAAAGGGTAACAAAAGGGTACAAGACCATTTTTAGTTACTTGAGTAAAAAGAGAAAGAGTAGAGGAAGGATTGTGAAGTTAAGAAGGGTAGGTGGATGCCAGTCCAGTGGCATGGGGGGCTAGGAGCATTACACCTTACCTCCTGCCCAGCAGCGACCCGTGTTTGGTTACGAGCGCGGGCTGCTGAGGGTCGGCTGGGGGGAGGACTGGGTGAGGATCGAGTGGCTGCCAAGCAGCTCTCCTCTCCCAGATCAGCGAGGTTAGCTCTCCTGGCCTTTGGTCACCACCATGTGGAGGCATAGTGGTGGTACAGGCATCTAAGGGGAGCTAGGCACTAGGCCTGGGGTGGGCAGAGCAGGGTCATCCTGGGCCAAGGCAAGTTTGCGGCCTCCATGCACACGCCTGACCTTTTCTGGGGCTCTGGGAATAACAGGTAGAAAATCCAAGGAGGAAAAACTGGGAATTGGGGTTTAATGATGCCCCCCAGCTGGTGCTGGTGGCTCGCTCGGGGGCTTGGAGAACCAAGGTGTTGTAAGACCCAGGACGGCCGTGGTATCAAACAGATGGACTGGTACAAGTCACCCAGCCTGACAGCAGGAGAGATAAAGGAATATATGGAAAAAGAAGGGCAGGTGGGAACTGTGCAGAGGAGGATCAGGAAAAAAGCAGATATCCTGAACAAATACTTTTGTTCAGTTTTCATACAGGATGGAGAAGGGGATGAGCCACGTAAAAGCTACTGGATCACTAGAGAGGAGGATATAGTGACAAGTCCCTTTACAGAGGAGAGAGTCCAAACTGGACTTGCAAATCTGAAAGTGGTCAAAGCTATGGGGCCAGCTGGGGTACACCCTAGGGTACCGAGGGAGCTCAGGGAGGTACTGGTTGCACCTCTGACTGTTCTTTGTAAGAACTCACTGAAGACTAGTGTGGTTCCAGAGGACTGAAGGAGGCAGATGTAATCCCACTTACAAAAGCAGTAGCAAGGAGGAAGTTGGCAACTATAGAACAGTCAATCTGGGGTACTGGGACTGGTCCTCTTTAATGTCTTTATAAGTGACATTGCAGATGAGCTAGAAGTGAAGGCCTGCCTCTTTGCCAATGACACCAAAATCTGCAATACGGTGGACACTTCAGAGGGGGTGGAAAGAATGTGCAGATACCTGAGAGAATTTGAGGAGTGGTCACGGGCATGGCAGCTGGGTTCAATGTGAAACAGTGCAAAATCATACACGTAGGGCACAGGTCTTCTTGTTGTACCAAGCTCATTCTCAGCTCATTACTCTAACCTCTAGGCTATATTGCCAGATGGTTGTTTGTGTCAAATACTTGGTGCAAATCCTGTAAAAAGGTCAGCAAAGTTATACCAGCAAAACATGGTCTAACTCACCGCATGTGGTGCACAGTGGGCTCATGGACTGAGAATCCTCATTGCCACCTGAGGAATGCTGCAAGCCCCATACGCCATGTGTTTGGTGCACCCAGGACTTACAGCATTCAAATCCATTTGAGAATTGAGCCCCGTATCTCAGGAAGGACATAAACATAGTGAAATCAGTCCAGAGGAGGGCAACTAAATTGTGCAGGGTCTGCATCAGAAGCCCTGAGAAGAGACTGAATGACCTCAATATGTATACCCCAAAAGGGAGAAAGGAGAGAGGATATTATAAAGACTTATAAATACCTCATGGGGGTAAGTAAAGTACAGGAGGGGGTATTTTTCAGAGGAAGAGATGCAAGAGAACAAGGGGACATGCAATGAAGTTGGAAGAAGGAAGCTCAAGAGAGATGTGGGGAAGTACTTCTTCACTGAATGAGTTTGCATGGATCAGTCTTCCAGTGGAGGAGATGGGGGCAAAAATAATGGTGGGCTTCAAGCATGCATGGAATAGAAACAAGAGAATCTTAGTGGGAAACAAGGGGGGGAGAGGGAGACCCAGATCAAGTAGGGTCTGTGGTGACAGTATCAGCAGGGAAAAATTGGCAGACTGGATGGGCCAAATCTGCCATCAAATTCTATATTTCTATATTACAAGGAAAGGTGTGTGTGTGTGTGTGGGGGGGGTGAACAAGAGAGAGAGTATCAATAGAGAACCAAGGATTCAAACAGGATGGTTAGAGAAGCAAGAGCAGATGTTAAACTGCATATTGTAGAGGAGGTCAAAGTGGGCAAAGCAGTTCTTCAGGTATATTAGAGATTAAGAAGAAAGAAGGAAGGGGTAATTGTTAGGTTATCTGAGGGAGGGAGGGTGGATAATACAGGAGGACATGCAAAAGTTAGCAATCCTTAATGATTACTTTTGCTGTCTTCACAAGGGAGGACAATGGGCCCCTGCCAGAGAGTGGCATCAAGGTGGTCATAGATGGGATCCTGGAGATGAGGCCGGTAGTATTTACCAGCAAAAGGGTCCAGAAAGGGTTAGCAACCCTAAAGATAGTTAAGGTCCCGGGGCCCGATGGGATGCACCTGAGGGTACTCAAGGAACTGTCAGCAGAACTGGCTGAACCCCTGGTAGGGCTATTCAATAGCTCATAACACACAGGGATAGTTGCCAAAGATGGCTGGATACCGGGTGTATTTCCACTCCATAAGGGAGAGGCAAGGAGTGAGCCGGGAGCTGCAGACCTGTTAGTCTCTCTGTTGTGGATAAACTGATGGAGTTACTGGTCAAAGAGACATCATGGACTAACTGGAGAGCAATGGTCTCCAGGATAGCAAACAACGTGGGTTCATGACAGGGAGGTTTTGTCAGACCAGCCTGATAGTTTTCTTTGATTGTGTGATGAGGGCATTGGATAGGGGCCACACTGTGGATTTAATCTGCTTAGACTTCAGCAAGGCTTTTGACTCGGTGCCTCACAGAAGATTGCTGAAGAGGATGGATGATCTGGGTGCAGCAAGGGACATAGTAAGATGGATGGAATATTGGTTGAAGGAGAGGAAGCAGAGGGTTGTGATTAAATGTTTCAAATCAGAAGAGATGGAGGTCATGAGTGGAGTGCTACAGGGATCCGTCCTGGATCCTGTCCTCTTCAATATGTGCATCAGCAACACTGGAAAAGGAATCCAGGGATAAGCTTTGTTACTTTGAAGATGACTCTAAACAATGTGGTAGGGTGGATAGTGTCAATGGAATGAGGGAGATGCAGAGTGACCTGCAAAGACCAGAGAGGTAGTCTAAGGTTTCGTGAAATTCAATGTCAAAAAGTGCAAGGTGAGGCACTTAGGGAACAAGAACTCCAGCACAGATTAATGGATGGGAGGGGTAAAGCTGAACATTATGGTTCATTGGTGACTCCCTTAAACAATCAAGGCAAGTGCTACAAGGCCTATAGTAAGGTAAATAGGATGCTGGGATGTAATGGAAGGTGTATTGACACTAGAAGAAAAGAGGCATTACTACCTCTTAATTGATCGCTGGTGTGGCTGCACCTGGAGTACTGCCCCTAGTCCTCACCCCAGGAAAGATAAGTACAAGTTTGACATGGTGCAACAAAGGGGAACCAGGATGATTCAGGGCCAGCAGGACAGATCTTTTGAGGATTGTCTCAAGAGATTGACCATGAACACGCTGGACATCAAATGAGAGAGGGTTGGTATAATGGAGACATTCAAGCTCCTGAAAGGAATAGACAAGGTGAACTGTGAAGAACTATGTAGCATGAGTAACAGTTCAAGAATATGGGGGGCAAGGATGGAAACTGATGGGAGGGAGGTTTAAGAGGAATATGAGAATGTTTTATTTTACAAAAAATGGTGATGGAACCATGGAACAGTCTGTTGGCTAAGGTGGTGGGCGCCAGAACCATAAATGGTTTCAAGCACAGCTGGGACAGATTGTATGGGTTAGTGGTTACTCAGGGTGATAAAAGTAGGGAAGGGAACATGGTGTTGGATACTGAGGGCTAGTACCCAGTATGGTGAATTGGTCCTGGGGTTTGATAGGGAATTATGGGCAGACTGGATTGACCATTGTTTTTTTTTTTTCTACTGTCATTGTACTCCCTTACCCTGGTTGTCCCCTGCAGATCCACCCAAATTGGCCAATCTGGTTACTCTCACCGCCTTCCAAAAATTTGGAATTCCCTCCCCCCTCAAATCTGGCACTCATCCTCTGCCTACTCCATCAGCTCCGCCCTCAATAATTACCTTGCTCCTAGCTGCTCCTGCCATGTCCCTCCCTAATTCCCTCCTCTAAACCCAAACAAACCCTACCCCCCTACCCTCACCTTCATTTTACCCTATGCACACCCACCCCCCCAAATCTCTAGCCCTCCTCCCCTTCCCACTAATTGCTCCCCCTTACTGGCCTCTCTTGATCTCTCACAGAATGTAAAGGACACTGAATGCTCTCCATGGGTCCATCTCCTACCAACCAAGGGGCTTGTATCTCTCATCTACTCTCTTCCACCACCATTTTAAAGGGGTTTCTCTGGGACACTGCCTTATCCCCTTCTCTCTGGTCCCCCAGTACCCTTGCAGGGTTCCTCACATCCTGAAGGGGTCTCCAGGGACACAACTCTCCCCCCCACCTCACCCCTCCCTCTCCTTTCCCACTTTTCTTTCTTGTAAGCACTTGTTTACTTATTAACCAGGCACTTATTATTGTCCACTCTTTCTACATGTTATGTGCAACACTGTTGTAGCACTGTTTGTAACACCTGCCTTACAACTGTATGTTAATGTTGATCTTGTAACTTGAATGTTTAAAGTCTCATTCCAATAGTACCCCTTCCCCCCAGGTCGCACTGGGAGACGAGCGACTTGTTGCTCAGTGTGCCTTCCTGGTGAAACATTTCAATAAATAATTTATGTTTCTATGGTCTATGTTTCTAAGTTGGGTGTGTGGTCTAAACTTAAATGGTAGCTTAATATTGACTGTGTAAGAAGATTATTACATACTACCCACTGACTTGTTTAAAGAAGACCTCGGAGTTGTCATGTCTGGTGACCTCAGGGTGGCAGGCTGTGCAGCAGGGTAGTGGGCAGGGCCAGTGGGATGCTGGGGTGTGTGATGAGGGGAGTCACCAGCAGCAGGGTTAGGGAGGTGATGTTGCCACTGTGTTGCTCACTGGTGGGACCTCACCTGGAGTGCTGTATCCAGTTCTGGAATCCATATCTTGGGAGTTATGTGGATGGGGTGGAGGCTGTCCAGAGGAGGGCAAAAGAAATGGTGCAGGGGTTGCATCAGGGACCCTATGAAGAGAGACTGGGTGTCTCAGTGTGTGCACCCAGGAAAGGAGGAGGGAGAGGGGGGATGTGGTGGAGGCCTATGGATGCCTCGCTGGGGTAAACATGGTACAGGAGGAGAGTATTTTTCACAGGAGTGGGGTGTGGGTGTACCAGGACTGGGGGACATGTGGTGGGCTGATAGAGGGGAGGTTTGGGATGGATGTGGTGAAATACTTCTTCCCTGAGGCAGTGGTGGATGATTGATTGGGGGGAGCAGCCAGGGATCAGGTGGGGTCTGCAGTGACAGTGTAGGCAGGGGCAGACTGGGTGGGTCAGGTAATCCGCATCTCCCGACAGATTCTGTTTCTTTGTTTCTAAATCAAATAAATTCAGTATTGCTATGGTAATGAAACACATGTTTTTTTTTTGACATGGTATGGTAATTGTAGCATAGCCTGACTGTGTAGAATGTTATATGGATGTGTTTAGTTGTTTCTTATAGTGATTAATTTCATAACTACATTTTGTTTAATTATATAACAGGTTGCATGTTACAGAAAGGTTTACATTTCATAAACTATCTCTTTAAATTTTATATTTGTGAGAAAAATATACCGTACGTAAATAGTTTCTTACCATGTGTCTTGTCACCCATTTTCAGTTGTCCCTCATCCTCCCACATGGTTGGCACCAATGCAACCATTGCTGATGGTGATCAGGAATGACACTCTAGTGCAACAGATTGTAAAATCATTGCCAAAATAGCTTTTGCATGCACCTGCACTCCAAGGGACTCTGTTGTATCCTTTGAGTTGTAATTGCCTGAGACACAGCTGACCAGAATGTTTGTATGAGTTGTTTAGTTGCCCACATTAAAAAGTCATGGTTCCCATGTTCTTTAAGCATTAAATGTCTGTTCACAAAAGTCAGACTGGTCCAGCAAGATAACTGGACATTTCCAGCTGGGCCGCCTTCTGTTGGGTACCCGACCACCATCTAAACTTTAAAAATCTTTGCATTTATCATTTACTTACTTTTTAAATAAAATATTTCAGGTCCTGCAAGTCAATGTAAGATGCAAACACAGAGCTAGTGAATCAAATTGAAGTGAAATACTGACATGAGTGTGTCACCCTGAGCCCTCCCTTCTGGATCTTCCTGGTAAGCCCCTGTAACAAATTTTCAGGTGGGTCTCCTGTACCCCAGTGGAACCCTTTCTGTCCCTCCTCTGCAGTCAAGGAAATGGACTCCATAAGTTAAGTTGAACAAAGCGATGTTTGCAAAAGAAGAACTTAAAACCAATCTGTGGTATTGACTTACTAATTTGTGACTGGTTTAAGGTTGTGTTTATTTATTTGAGTTTGGGATTAATACCTTTGAGTCAATGACTCATTTACAAAGGTTTCAAGTCAGACACAGCACAGCACAGACCAAGTATACAACAACAACAACAATTACAGAGAAAATATATTTGTGCACAAAATATTACATTGGTTTCGAGGTAACATTACATTGGTTTTGGAATTACAATATGTTACATAGTAGATTATTGACCTTTCTTGACAAGTTACTCCTGTGTTACCATTTGTAAAGAAATTTGCAAAGAATTTCACCATCACGTCAACATATTTCACCGTCACTTCAACATATAGACACAATTAGTACCAGACTATTCTAGGGAGTAGACTGCCCTATGCAGGGTGCATAGGACAGCAGAAAGATTGCAGGATAACATGCAAGGGTAGTGTAAGGTAGCCAGACAAGAGCTTTTTCCAGGATGTGAATCTGTGGCAGCCTGAGAAGGCATTGTCCTAGATGGTGGAGGGTCAGTGGGAGAGAGGGGATGGAACATGCAATGGAGGGGTGGGGTTGTGGGGATTGGCTGTGATGAGGTAGAGGTAGTACAGGTGGGAGTGGAAGGAGGATGGGAGAATGGGGAGATAGCCTAGGGTGAGGAGCGGATTGAGGGGAGGGCAGTAGAGAGGCAGTGTAGGGTTGGGTAGGAAAGGGTGGGGAGGTAGCAGAGGATGGCCAAAAGGTGGGCAGGGGAAGGGGGGGAAGGCAAAAGGCAGGTGGGGGAATAAGCCTATAGTACTGTGATAATGGGAGGTTGGAGAAGGTGTTCAGAGATTCTCCAAGTGTTGGTATAAGGGCATTCAAGGCCTCTCCAAGTGTTTGTATAATGATTAAGTTATGTTAGGGCACTCCCAGACACTAGCGAGAGCTAGGTGTGTGCAGAGACCAGCTTTGAATTTACTGTATCTTGATACAGTGATTAAGGAAGTGAATAGCGATAAATATGGTAACTTCTGATTGGTTCAAGGCAGTGTTTTGTTGATAAAAAAACAATCAGATAAAGTTTTACAAACATCTGTTTTCATGACTAATGATTTATGTTAATGTGACTCACATGGTGATGCGCAATGTCTGGTTTCATCAGCCGTGTTGAAAAAGCAATGTGATATCATGTGAGATCACATTTTTATATGAAGCCTTGATGTGAGCATCTGATAAAAGTAGGATATTGTGATTTTCCATTTTAATGAGAAATTGTTTACACATCATCATTTTATATGTTCCTTTTTTGTGACACATAACCCATTTTCGTAACTCAAGTCATAAAAATGGTCACATTTCATATGGCAATGACTCATGAAAAGAGTCAGAAATTTTTTAAACTATTTTACATGGTTAGAAAAAATAAGTTTTACAAAGATGGCTCTGAAAAGGAAGTCACATTTGGATGTTAACCTTCCAGCACAATTTTTTAATGCTATGCATATGTGTTTGACCTTTCCAAATTCTGCACTCTGCAATATGTTAATACATAATCTTGCAGCCAGGAAACATTCCTACAATTTTTAAGAGATTCGATTTGATCTCTGATATCAGATCAGTTTTGCATTTGTGGCCTAAATCGTTATCTCAGAAACAAGAAGTTGGCTGCTCTAGGAAAAAAGCCCAGACATACAAACTGCCACATGTTTTTCTTTATTTTTTACACCCTAACATTTCAGTACTAGTTCCCCAAAACCTATGGTCAATGGAGGCTGCCGACATAAGGGAGAGGCGGATTAAACAACCTTCCCTCTCCTTCAGGAAAAGCACAGGGTAAACTTGTGATTGTGATTAGCCAGCGGGCTAGGTTTGAAGAAGAGCCATTTCTGTAGCACAGGGATAGAGCATTTCGATCTCTGTCAATTGGGCAGGCAAACACAAAGCAGGGGGTGGAGTTGGAGAGCTGCCAGCTCCATGACAAGTGTTGACTCTGACCACTGAGCCCCAGACATCTATGATCATCAGAGGCTGCAGCCCAGAGGGGGAGGCAGATTAAACAACCCTCCCTCTCCTTCAGGAAAAGTGCAGGCTAAACTTGTGATTGTGAGCATCCAGAGGGCTGCATTTGTAGCAGGGCCATTTCCATGGCAACAGGGAAGGAGCATTTAGATCTTCTGCAATTGGGCAGACAAACACAGAGCGGGGGGTGGAGTTGGAGAGTCTCCAGCTCTGAGAAAAGTGTGGGCTCTGACTGCTGAGCCTCAGACACCTACAATCGCTAGAGGTTGTGAACATGAGGGAGAAGTGGATTAAACAACCCTCCTTCTCCTTCAGGAAAAGTGCAGGCTACACTTGTGATTGTGAGCAGCCAGAAGGCAGCATTTGTAGCAGAGCCATTTCGCTGGCAACAGGGAGGGAATATTTCAATCTCCACCAGTCAGGCAGACAAATGAGGAGTGGGGCAGAGTTGGGGACCCACCAGCTCCCATAAAGGTTTCAGCAGTCAACTGGCACTCCTGCTTGTGGCTCTAATGCTAAGGACACACACAAAGGACAGCAATAACTGAAGTCTTCCCAGAGTCAGCCCAGGAGACAACCAACAACCAGCAACCCTGTCCACTGCATCACAGGCACAACTGTATTGTGTCTGAGATATACTGTGGTTGGGAATTGGGAGCTTGCCTCTGGCTCTTTCTGGGTAATATTGTGTTTGTGGGTTTGGGGGCTTGCTGCTGACTGTCAGGTAGGATTGTGTTTGTGAGGGTGGGGGTATGCTGCTAACTGGTTCTGGTAGGATTGTGTTTGTGGGTGTAGGGGGTTGCTGCTAAGTGGTTATGGGTAGGCTTGTGTTTCTGGCGGCTTAATGCTAACTGGTTCTGGGTAGGATTGTGTCTGTGAGTGTGGGGGTTTGCTGCTAAACTGTTTTGGGGTGGTATTGTGATTGTAGGTTTAGGGGCTTGCAGCTACACTAAATGTTACTGTTTATAACAGACCTGTCTCTGTGACATACCTAGGATAAGTAAATAAAAGGGTTGTGCATTGTACTTTGGTAATTGGTACTGGCTACAACTTAGCTTCACCGTGTTCTGGGACAATAGGACAGGAAGTATAGGGAGAGCAAGGATAGAGAATGTGGGGAGTGGTGCAGTCCAATAGTTGTGGGGCAGCAGTTCTCAGAGAGAACTTCTGAAGACTGCAGTGCTGTCCCATCTGTGTGTACCTCTCTGAGTTGGTGGAGTAGGTCTCTAGACTTGAGGCTGCATTGCCTATGAGTCAGGAGAAGGTCACTAGATTTGGGATTGTGCTGACTAGAGGTTGGGTGAACTTTTCTTCCACCCAGGGACCACCAAGTCTGACACCATTACCTCAAAGACTGTCAGTCAGGAGGAGCTGCTGAACTACGGTGGGCTCAATGAGGGAGGGGGTAGTGGGATTTAGAAGGTTGGGGGGGTCACAGACACATTCGTCAACCACAACCAGTTCTATTGCAAAATTCCTACACCACTCTGGCAGAGCAGGACTGCCAAGAAGCACCCATGGAGGTGGCTGATGAGGATGTGGGGGCACTCCCAGGTGGCAGCCCAAAGGTCAGTGGAAGAGGACCCCAGATAATGAGGAAACAACTTCTGGCGGGGACTCAATTGTCAGGGGGATAGAGCTGAAAGTAGAAAGGGGGCAGAGAGGGAGGTCATGTGCCTTCCTGGCAGCATGGCATGGAGGAATGGGAAGCATATTCTACTGATTACTTAGGGCAGTAAGAAGGGAGGGGGAGCTAGATGTCATTGTCCACCTGGGGATAAAAGACCTGGTTAGGGATAAGGCAGGTACAGTGCAGAGCTGGTAAACAGATAGCACACTCTAGCTTTTGCTGAGGTACTGCCTGTCTGTGACAGGGGGAAGGTTCTCCATGGACAGTTTAAACATTACTTCAATGAGCTTTTAAAATAGCCAAGGAGGAGTGGAAGAAGAAGAAGCAGGGGAAGCAGAGACTGTCTCCGCACACAGGCTAAGATAGTGCATAGGAGAATCTCGAGGGATGAGAGTGCCACCACGGAACAAGTAAATCAAGGAAGTTGGGGTTGACAAAGAGGGAAGAGGGTCAGAAAAGGGGGAAAGGGGGCACAAAAGGAAAAAAGGAAGTCATGAGCAGATAGCTAACAAAATCTGGGAGGCAATGTGTGCTAATGCTAGAAGTCTGGGAAAATAGATCTTAGAGGCCATTGTGTCAGAAGCTGACCTGGATATTGTGGCCATTCTCAAGTCATGGTACACAGACAACCATGACTTGTATATGGTCATACCAGGCTACACAATATTCAGGAGAGACAGGGTAGGAAGGAAAATTGGGGAGTGATGCTTTATGTGAAAGAAAGCATAAATGCAACAGAAATACAGGGAATTAGGTGGGGATAGAGGTGCTGTGGGTTATCCTCAAGTTGGGAAATGGAGCCACTATTCAGAGATGTGTGACCTACAGGCCTCCAGTACAGGGGGAGGACTTAGATAAGGAAATGTTAGAAGCAACTAGAACAATGGCTAACATGGGGAGGTGTTGCTGGTCAGGGGATGTCGATCTGCTGGATGTAGACTGGAGCCTCTCTGTGGCAACTTCAACTAGAAGCAGGGACATCCTGGACTCCTTGCAGGGGGCATTCCTCAGACAACTAGTGAGTGAACCCACTCGTGATGGGACCATACTGAATCTAGTGCTCACAAACAGGGACTGTGTTGCAGACGTCACAGTGGAAAGTCATCTGGGGGCCAGTGATTGTCATATAGTGTGGTTCAACATAAAAACAGCTGCAGAATCAACCACACAATGGCAAGGGTCCTGGACTTTAGAAGGGCTGATTTTACTAAGATGGGTGAATGCCACAGGAATGACCAGGCAGGAAGAGAGGACCTGGAGGGAATGGAGGAAAAGTGGGCCAAACTACAAAAGAGCATAGTAAAGGCAACGAACCTCTGTGTCAAGCAAGTAAGCAAAAGTAAAAGAAAGAGGAGAGCACTATGGTTCTGAAAAGAGGCAGCAGAAAATGTAAAGTCTAAAAAAGTAGCTTACAGAAGATATAATGAGACCCAGAGAGAAGAGGATAGGAAAGTGTATGAGGGGAAAACAGACGGAAGCAGGCAAAGTAGTAAGGAGCAGAAAGGCACAAACTGAAGAGAGAACAGCGTAGGGAGTATTAGAAGGGGACTAGACATTTTTTAGGCACGTTGGTGAGAAAAGGAAAACAAAGGGAGGGATTGTATGGTTAAAGAGTGAGGGGGTGACTGTAAGGAGGGGGATCAAGAAAAGACAAACACCCTGAACAAATACTTCTGCTTAGTATTGACAGTAGAAGAGAGGGGAAGGGACCTCAAAAAGTTACCAGGAGCTTTGATGGGAGTAAATTGGACACCAGTCCATTTTCTGAGGAGAAAAATCCAGAAAGTGCTAGCTAACCTAAAGGCGGACAAAGCTATGGGGCTAGATGGCGTACATCCAAGGGTGTTGAGGGACAGACCTATTTAGCAGATCACTGGAGACTGGCATGGTGTCAGGGCACTGGAGACTTGCAGAAGTAGTCTTACTTCACAAAAGCGGTGGCAGGGAGGAGGAGAGAAATTATAGGCCTGTCAGCCTGACATTGGTGGTGGGTCACTACTAAAGGAAAGGATTGTGGAATATCTTGTATCCGACAGATTACAGGATCCAATGCAGATTTCTTTGACTGTGTGGCAAAGAAGTTGGATCGAGGAGGGGCAGTGAACACGGCCTACCCGGATTTCAGCAAGGCTTTTGACATTGTAATACACAGTTGACTGGTAAGCAAGTTGGGGAACTTAGGGGTGGGTATTACGGTGGTAAACTGGGTAGAAAACTGGTTAGGTAATTATAAAAAAAAGCACAAACTATATAAAAAATATCAATTAAATAAATGCATAGCAACTATAGATGCATTTAAATCAATTCAACACAAATGTAAAGCAGAAATTAAAAATGAGAAATTAAAAACCGAAAAGTCATTAGCCTCAGAAGCACCAAAAGGGAATTCCAAAGTTTTCTTTAACTATATTAATTCTTTAAAGAAACATAAGTGCAAGGTAGGTCCCATTAGTAGATAATGAAACTTTTGGTCCACCCAAGGTTATGACAGGCCTAATAAATAATAATTTTTGTAATGCCTTCAATAATAATGATTCAAGGCATAAGTACAGTATACTTTTGCCATGCCAATGTCAAAACTTTTCTTCTCGTTTGACGAAATGAGTGAAAAACTTTAGAATTTAAAATCAGGATTGCAACCAGGCCCTGATGGTATTACCAGTGACATGATAAAAATAATGAAGAATCACCTGGCTCTTCTATTAAAATTGATATTTGACAGTATTATCAACTAACTGGAAAAAGGCTAACATCATGCCACTATACAAAAAAGGAGATAAGATGATAATGGACAATTACAGGCCTATTAGTTTAACGCCTGTTCATGGCAAGGCAATGGAGGGGCTTATTAAAGACCAACCTGTGTCTTTTTTGGGAAATTTTACCAAAAACCAACATGGGTTCATGAAAGGCCAATCGTGCATTACAAATTTACTTTGTTTTTACGAATCGGTTAGTCATGGCCTTGATAAAAAAAACACCCTGTGATGTAATCTACTTGGATTTCAAAAAGGCTTTCAATTTGGTGCCTCATTGGGTTCTCATTAAAAAACCTCAGGCTCTAAATATTGATCCTTGCTTTGTAATCTGGGTCACAAATAGACTGGTGGATAGAGAACAATGAGTTAAAATTGAGGGTTATACCTTCAGCTGGCATACAATATTTAGCACCGTACCTCAAGGTTCTGTATTAGCCCCATTAGTTTTTCAGGTTTTTATTTCTGATGTATCTTTAAATATAGACAGTTGGACTATCAGATATACCGATGACTGCAAAATGGGTGATCCATGTAATAATCAGATAGAAATAAATTTGTTGTAAAATGACTTGGATAAACTTTCAAACTGGGTGAACAACTGGGGTATGGTGTTCAATACCAACAAATGTAGTGTTATGCACTTTGGTTTGAAGAATCCAAAACATAGCTACACTCTAAATGGGAAATTATTAAATAAAACACTACTTGAAAAAGACTTGGGGGTTTGTATATCAAGTGGTCTCAGTTTTGATAAGCATATTACGGAACTTCTTAATAGGGTGAATGCAATATGGTGGGCAACAAGGCACAATATAACATCAAGAAATCCATTAGTAAGTGTTCCACTGTATAGGGCCTATATCCACCCTCACATTGATTACACCTCGCAGCTCTGGTGTCCTTATAAGAACAAAGAAACTATCCGTTTAGAGAAATTTCAAAAAAAAAAAAAATATATGTTTAGGGAACTATGAACAATGAGGATTGGCTCCAAAAATCTAATGTTCCTGGAAGCAAAAAGGGTATGGGGTGATCTCATGCTGACATGGGATTCTCAGAGACCAAGACCTCATGTACGAAATGGGTCTTGAATTTAAACAAACCACAGTAAACACAAGGGGTTGCCCACTGCAACTAATGTGTAGCAGTTTCTCCACCAACAAAGGGGCATATTTCTTCTCACAAAGAGTGGTAAAGCCATGGAACATGCTACCAACTTCAGTGGTCATTAGTGAAGGTAAAGTAACATTTATAAAGACTCAACAAATTTCTACTTTTCAGTGGCCAGTTGGGCTATTATGAGTAACTGACAGGAGCTTCTTTGGGCCTTCTGGCCTTCTGCTCCTTACATGACCTTAGTGAATCTTAGTGAACCTTAGGGAACAGGATACAGAAGGATGTGGTAAACAGAGTTTGCTCTGAGAAAGGGAGGGTGACCAGAGGGGTACCACAGATATCTGTGCTGGGACTGGTCCTCTTTAATGTCATTATAACTGACATAGTGGAGGAACTGGAAGGAAAGGTCTGCCTCTTTGCAGATGACACCAAGATCTGCAACAGAGTGGATACTCTGGGGTGTGTGTGGAAAAGATGGGTAGAGATTGGTAAAGACTAAAGGAGTGGTCAAGGGTATGGCAGCTGGGTTTTAATGAAAAAAAAAGTGGAAAATAATGCACTTGGGCCATAGAAACCCAGGAGTGGAGTACACAATGGCTGGAGTGATACTGACAAAGACCAAGTAGGAAAGAGATCTAGAAGTAATCATATCAGATAACCTAAAGGTGACCATGCAGTGTGACAAGCAGCCAGAAGGGCTAGAGGGATGCTGGGGTGCATAGGAAGAAGTATAGCGAGTAGGAAAAGGGAGATGGTGCTGTCCCTATATAGATCACTGCTAAGACCTCGCCTTGAGTGCTGTGTTCAGTTCTGGAGACCACTTCTCAGGAGGGACAGAGAGAGAGAGAGAGTGGAGGTAGTCTAAAGGAGGGCTACCAAAATGGTGCAGGGTCTGCATCAAAACCCCTATGAGGAGAGGCTAATGGAGCTAAATATGTACAGTACACACTGGAGAAGAAGGAGGAGGGGATATGATAGAAACCTTTAAATATCTCACGGGGTAAATAAGGTACAGGAGGGGGGTATTTTTCAGAGAATAAGGTGCTCTAGAACAAGGGACATGTTGTGAAGCTGGAGGGGGTAAATTCAGGAGGGATGTGAGAAAGTACTTCTTCACAGAAAGGTGAGTGGATGCCTGGAACAGCCTTCCAGGAGATGTAGTGAGGCAAAAGGCAAAAACAGTGATGGGGTTCAAAAATGCCTAAGACAGGCACAAGGGAATCATAGGGGCAAGGAAGGGAGGGGAAGAGATGGCTCCATAGATCAAGTGAGGTCTGCAGCAAAGATATGAAAGTTAAAAAATATATATAAAAAAAAAAAAAAAATATATATATATACTGTATATATATAAAACAAGCATTTGTCAATGCTGAAGGTTGGCTTGCTGGCATTGGCATTGGTAGTGCACGCCTTAGAGAGAGAGATGCATAATAGGAATGGCAGTGAAGTATTAACTAACGCCAACCCCAGCCCCCCACGAGACTAAAAGGTGTTGAGAGTGTGGCTTTGGGTCATTGGCACAACGCACACCATTCCACCTAACCCCACCCTGAAAACACCGACAGGTGTCATGGTGTGCTTTGGGGTCTTCGGCCCTTATGATCACACCATTCCATAAGGAAATAAGCTGAGAAGGGTACAGTATAGGAGAATGGGGTGAATGTTAGGGTGACAGACTCCAAGGCACACCTCAATGCCTGTCAGTGGCTGTAGGGTGGCGGGGTGGGGGTAGAATGCCATGAACATTACAGCTGACGTACCCAAGTTATGCCCCCGATGCCTTTCAGTCTCTACAGGGTGGGTGTATGGTTGGAAACCTTAATGCCCTGGGCGTTTGTTTGTATTTTCACTCCAAATTGTCAACATGGCCTTTTTGGAACCCCACCTCATGAACAGTGGCATTATCATTTCGTTATTCAATCCTGAAAGGCGATTTCACACAGCAACTGCGCCATTCGAAGCCACAGGTGTAGAAACACATTTCAGGCAGGATGCAAAAAATGGCAGCTGTACTGTTCATGAGTAGGTGTGAAAAAATGGCAATGCTGAAAATCTGGAGAGAAAATATGAAAAATGCGCGAACCTACAATCGTACTTAGAAACTGCGCAACACATGCCCATAACGTGGTAATTTTTTGGAATTTTTTCACCAAATTTTCAACATGGCCACTTTGATACCTCTCCTCGTGAACAGTTGCACTTTGAATCTGTTAATCTGTCCCAAAACTTTTTTGCACAGCGACCACGCCCATTGTGCGCCACAGTTGCGAAAACTCATTTTGGGCAGGATGTGAAAAATGACAGCTGTACTGTTCATACGGAGGTGTGAAAAATGGCAATGTTTAAAATCTGGAGTGAAAATATTAAAAATTGGCAAAGTTACGAGCGTGCATAGAAACTGCGCAATGCACGCTCGTAACGCAGTCATTTTTGGAATTGTTTCACTAAATTTGCAACTTGGGCTTTTTGGGACCCCACCTCATGAACAGTGGCAGTGCCATTTCACTAATCTGTCCCAAAAGGTGATTCTTATCGCAAAGTGCAGTCTCTATCGCACCCAGCAGGTTTGGAGCACTTAAATGCAGTAAATCGTTATCACTGCTGAGAAGCCTGTATCTGTCTGTGGGAGGTGAGCCAATTGACACTGGAGGTATTTAATCCATGCGGGAGTTACTCTCAATGTATTCAATGGAAAAAAAATAAATAAATGAGAGAAAGAATAAATATTACAATATTTGTAAGATCTCTTCTAATTAATCCTTGTGTGGTGCCAGACATTAGTATATATAATTGCTATTTACACTCTAATTTTTCATAAGCTTTGGCGCCACCATGTGGTCAGACGCATACATACATATATATAGAGTTCTGTATTTCATATCAGTGTGCCCTTAACCCTACTATTATAGCATTTTTCCACATAAATCCTATCATTTGAATGTGGAGGATGATTAGACAAATACTCTAAAATCATTTACTTATTTAATATTTATTTTGCATCACTTCTGGTATGTAGTGCATCAGGTGCATTCCATTATATCTCACAGATTTTAACCAAAGTATGCTTCCAATTGTATTTCTATACATTGAGTTTTTCCACCTTTTCACATTATTCTTCATCCCATTTTCTTCCAAATCATTGGAACTTATAAAAATGATTCCACAATACACTGATGCACTATGAACCTGTAGTATATACTGCATTCCCTAACCTAGCTTATGTGGATTAATACACATCGGGCATCCTTTTATCTGGCTCACACTGTTTCAGCATTATCTGCCATCATGTTGGTATACTTTATTTAATATTGGACTTATTGCTAGATCCAAGCTAATTCATTATGTTTGGAATTTAACGCTGTTACATAATTATCCTTTTTTATTTGGTAGAATGATGTTTTGTTTTTTTCCAGGGTAATGCTTTAATTACCTCAGCACAAATCTCAATTACACTTCTTTAATATACTGTTATATAAAATTTAGTATCTTAAGATTATAGGGTAAACCGTATCTTGAGATTCACTAATTACTCTACACGCCTAGTAGTGTAGAGTGAGAGTCCTGTATATTTACGACTCTTATTGCTCTGCATTTCATAAAAGTTTCAAATTAATATTCTTGTTACTGAGTTTATACTAACGTTTGTTGGTTCTAATGTTTAATTACTTGATATTCCTATCTCTATACTCTACCTCTAAGAGACAAAATGAATACAAATACTCAATCATCTCGAACCCATACAAGTTAAAGGCCCTGCATACATTTGTTTATTATATATATTTACCTTTTGAATCTGTGACATCCTCCAAATTAATGGTATTGAGTCCCTCATTCCTATTTGTAACTAATTACCTTATATCCTAGTACCATGAGTGATCTAATCTACATTCATGGGAATGTCAAGGACTCAACTCGCTTTGTAACGTAAGCAAGTACTTACCTATCTTAAAAAGCATAAACATATTGCTTTCTTACAAGAAACTAAACTTTTATCAGAGGATGTCGACAGACTTAAAAGGGACTGAGTCGGTCAAGTATATACGTCATCTTCTCCATCAAAAACATGAGGTTACTATCTTAATACATAAATCTCTTAATTGGCCCCCATAAAAATCATTAGAGACCGGATGGTAGGTGGATTATAACCCTATTAAACACCACAGCAGGTCCGTTTATGTTTGTGAATGTATATGCACCCAACTTTGATTCACCCATTTTCTTCCATAATCTATCCCAACAAATTATGATTAATAATAAAATAACTCACCTATTCTTATTGGTGGTGACTTTAACTTAGCACTACAAGCATATTTAGACAGAAGTAACTCATCACATGATGCCCACCCAAGTATTAATGCTCTATCAATGCTTATGAAGGATTTAGGCCTCTCTGACATTTGGAGACTACATCATCCCAGACAACTAGATTACACTTTTATTCCTCTTACATAAATCATATAGTAGGATTGATTATTGGTTCTCTTCTCCCTCATTACTGAAAAAATTATTGATACATCGATTCTCCCTATTGTTATATCTGATCATTCCCCTATCAGTTTGCATTTACTCTGGGGTCCACCTTCTTCTAAATCCCCATCTTGGCGTTTAGACCCACTTTTACTCAGAGACCCTGAATTCATGCCTTGGATCAAAACCCAGATTCAAGATTTTCTTTCTATTAAAGATACTCCAGATATGTCTCAAGGTACTATCTGGGAAGCATTAAAAGCCACTATTAGAGGTAAAATTATTAGTTATGCAGCGCATAGAAAGAAATTAAGAGAACAACAATTAGCTAATTTAGAAAAATCCCTTAAAGAAAAAGAAACTCAATACTATAAATTAAATAAACCCAATCATAATTCACAGCTTCATCTGGAAATTCTACAATTAAGAATTAAAATTAACGAGTTGATATCCAGGAAAGCTGAACTTGCCCTTTTTAGGATTAAACACTGTTATTGGGAACAAGGGGATAAATGCGGAAGGTTGCTCTCTTACCAGCTAAAAACTCAACAGATGCAGAGACATATAGCAGGTCTAAAAGATCCATCAGGTCAGACACACACAGACAACCTTTCAATCAATCATATTATGCAATCCTTTTACCATCAACTATACTCACAACCTAATACTACAAATCCCAACCTAATACAACATTTTCTGGAAAAATTGAATCTACCCCACCTATCCCCCTCAGGACAAAGCTGTGCTTGATAAACCAATCACTTTACAGGAAATCCAAACTGCTTTATCATCATTAAAAAATGGTAAAGCACCTGGCAGTGATGGGTTCCCTATTGATTTTTATAAAACCCTATCTGACACTCTTTGTTCTGTATTAGTCAATGTATTCCAAGAAGCAACCTTAATAAAGAAACTCCCCATGCACAATGACCGAAGCCATCATAACAGTCTTACCAAAGAAAGACAAAGACCCTGTACTTCCTTCAAACTATAGACCGATCTCACTTCTTAATACTGATGGAAAAATCTTTGCAAAATTATTAACTCTTTGCTTAGAATCTTTAATGACTAAACTCATCCATACTTCTCAATCAGGATTTATCAAAAATAGAAACAGTTCCGATCATCCTCGCTCATTACTCAATTTAATTCACAAAGCAAAAACTCTTAAAACCCTGCAGCTGCAATAGCCATTGACTTTGAGAAAGCATTTGACTCTCTCAATTGGGAATATCTATATCAGGTGCTATCTCATTTTGCTTTACAAATAATTTTGTGCTTGGATTCAATTATTGTATACCTCCCCTTCAGCTCGAGTTCTCATGAACTCTGTTTTGTCCCCCTCCTTTTACTTAGCAAGAGGCACCAGACAAGGATGCCCCTTATCGCCTTCATTGTTTATACTTGCCATGGAACCTCTTTCCGCGTCCCTACGTCAATCCAGTACAATTAAAGGCATTAGTATTGGTAACTCTCACTATACTTCACTCTCATATGCAGATGATCTCCTTATCTTACTTGAAAACCTCGAAAGTTCTGGGCAACCTTTAGTTAAACTACTGAATGACTTCACCTCCCACTCCGGACTAGCTCTAAACCTTAACAAATCTGAAACGCTACCACTGAATAACCTTTGTAGTCCCCTCATGAACAACTCATTAGGCTTTCGTTGGGCCCCCCAAGGTATATCTTATCTTGGCATTCGGATCACCCCGACATTGAATAAATTATGGGATGCTAATCTTTCCCCTCTGTTAACCAGTATCCAAACAACACTTGATAGATGGAAGCTACTTAAACTTTCTTTTAATGGTAAAATTTCCGCCATTAAAATGTCAATAACTCCTAAAATATTATACCTATTTTCCAATATCCTTTGATACTTCCATCTAGTTTTCTTACAAAATAGACAAAATTATCGGCAGCTTCATTTGGAGAGGCAAAATACCTAGATTTAGTCATAATAAACTTAGATCCCATTGGTCAAAGGTGGCTTTGGCCTTCCTTGGTTCCAAGCCTACTTATGGGCTTTCCGTACATCTCAAACAATTAAATGGTTTAACAAACCCAACATCCAGTCTCCTTTATGGGTCAATATGGAAACATCCTTATATCCTGGTAATGTGGTGACTTCTTTCCTTATAACACCTTACCTCTTCTTTAAAGTCTCACCCTACCATAGCTGCTTCTATATTCTATTGGAAAATCATTCACAAGCATATTAAATCTAACCCCAAACTCTTAGCTTACACCCCATCTGGGGTAACCACCATATATCTCTTGATAATCACCCCATTTTTTGTCGTACCTGGAAAAATAAGGGTATTCTCTTTTTGCAGGATATACTTGAACCCAAGTCATTAAAGTTAAAATCTTACACGAACCTACGAGGCATATGGAATCTTCCCCATCAGGATTTTTGGAAATATCTACAGCTTCGTTCCGCATGCAACTCTTACCTCACACCCTTCTCTATCAATTCTCTATATGATAAGCACATCTCTAAATGAGTAAAAACAACATCCAATTTAAATAGCACTGTTTACAAAGATATTTGTGATATCCTTCCTGACTACTCTGTCAATGCTAAAAACAGATGGAGTACTTTGCTACAATATAATATCACCAATGCACAATGGTCCAGATGTTGGCTCTCCTGTCACAAATCTTTTAATGATAAACGAGTTACCTCATTCAAACCAAGATCCTTCATTTGTGGTACAGAACTCCTGTTGTATTACAAAAATGGGTTTATTGAACAATAACAATTGCTGGGCTGCAGTTCCCCAATGGGGATTTATTGCATATCTTATGGCACTGTCCCTCATACAAAAGATTTGGCACTGTACTCACAGATTTGCAATGAAAGTGGTAGGTCAACCTTTACACTAGACCCTAAACATTGCATTCTTGGTATTTTTAATCACCGTTCTTATAAAATTTCATATTCATGAGCAGATGGTTAAATATACTCTTCCTTCAAGTTAAACGCACAATCCTCATGCATTGGAGATCCAACATAATCCCTACCCTTCCCGGTATCATTAACCAACTATTGCAATATGCCTCTCTGGACCGTATGACATATATCTTGTCTGACCGACTCATGTTATATAACAATTGTTGGCAGGGCTTTTTTAATTTTTTGGAATCATCTAAATCTTCCAACACCAATGTATGGACTTAATATATATGGATTTTCCCCTTTTACTGATACAGCATTGTAGTCTTGCTTTTTTCTCCTTTTTTTATAGTTTCCCTCTCTCTCTTAACTTTCTTATATATCTTTTCTTTCCTATACTCTGTTCTCAATCATTCTTTATTACTCCACAATCCTTTTACGAATGTACTTTTTCCCCTTTTGCAGCATCATATATAATAATGTAACATTTTAATATAAACCACATCTAATCATACTATCCACTTTAAGTTCACTACAAATGTCAAGTATATGCTAATTACATGACCTGTATTGTTTACTATATTTTAAACCAAAGGCTCCTTGTATTATTGTAGCAATGTTCTTATTATATGCTGCCTCAATTTCTTTAAAAAAAAATCCTCACATTGTACTGTACTGTAAGAGGTTTGTCTGTATATCTTGTGAAAAATTAATAAAAAAGTTTAACTACCAAAAGGTGATTCTGTGTAGCGACCGTGAAATCACCCTTCGGGACCGAGAAACGAAATGACAGTGACATGTTCATGAGGTGGTGTCCCAAGAACCCCATGCTGAAAATTCGGTGGCCAAAATTCCAAACAATGGCTGAGATATCAACCTACGTTGAACCCCCCCCACATTGCTTGCCATTATACAGCTTACCATCATTTCTTCACATCGCAGTTCAGCTTTGAAGAGTCCAGACGCGTCCCGGTTCAGAGAAGCTTGCAGCTCCCAACCTCCAGAGGGTAAGTATGGGTGGGGGGTGCGGGGAGGTGGGATGCAGAGGGAGGGTAGGGATGGGGAGACATTGGTGGACCATTTTCTTGTTTGCTGGGAAAAACACAAGGGAAGGTTTTCTTCATATACAGGTTAAGAAAACAATAGGCACACTGGAGTGAGGTCCCAGTGTGCTACAATTCCTGGGGGGTGGAGGGAGTGGGGAGAGCAGCAATAGTGGGAGGTTGTGGAAGGGTTTTATTGGGCAGACTAGATGGGCCAAGCGGTCCTTATCTGCCGTCAAAGTCTATGTTTCTATGTTTCTATTGCCTGTCAGGGGATAGGAATGGAGGAAGCGAGGAGGGCAGCAACAGTGGGAGGTTGCAGGAGGCTTTTTTTTCTGTTGGAGGATGGGGATGGAGGGAGAGGGGAGGGCAGCAATAGTGGGAGGTTGCAGGAGGGTTTTGTTTCTGTCAGGGGACGTGGAAAAGGAAGGAGGAAGCGGTTAGAGCAGCAGTGGGAGGTTGCGGTGTGGCAGGAGGCAGGAGCTGCGAACATACTGACATGGGGATTGGGCACCCCGATGTTGGCTTTCTGTGGATTGAGTGGCGGACAGCAGGTGTTGCCATTTTTACTGAAGTGTTTCACCGGGAAAGGCACGTAATGGAGGTGTGCCATCTGCCACTGCAATGACGAGCTTGTCTCTGATTGCAGCGGCACATTTGTTTCATCTCCATGGCTGTCTTTGAAACTGCTGTCATCAGCAGCATGCTCACTGATTGGGGGCTGAGAGACACATCCACTAAAGCATCCCCTGCATTGGCCAACACTGACACACCTCTGCATTTGTGCTACCACAAGATGTTGATTGCGCGTGTGCATAAGCCAACATAAAAATGGGCAGACTAGGTGGGCCCTTGTCTCCTGTCACATTCTATGTTTCTTTGTTTATGTGGTTTCTTCATGGGGGCTCTAAGATTTAACAGAAGAGATAGCACATACAATATTTAAAGCAATTTTTAAGCTTCAAACTAACAGTAAAGTTCCACAAAAAATATCCTTTCTATATTTTCTTCTTGGGCTTTTTTGATTACTTTAACTTCCAAACGGTTTATTGCTGCAAGGCATAGCATGAGACTTATATCGTTTTTATATGGTAGTGGCAACTAACCACGTCAGCAAATGTGCCACTGCATACTGTTCACAAATTGTGCACCCAAAGTAGTGCTACAAACACCCATCACAACCAGGTTCTGAGGACTGACTGCAAAAGAACCACACGACTGATTGTCCGTTCTTTTCCTAAAATCAATGAAGGCATTTCCTGTTGGTTACTAGAATATGTTGACTCTTGCACTGTTCTTTCATTTCAAATCCTCATACATAACATATATAATGTGACCAAAGCTGATTCAATACCTTATCTTGTACTTGTCACTTTTGTTATGATCACACAGAGCTTCCAAGTCACAGCACTCCTCAAATGAGGGACAGTTCCTGATTTTGACCACAAAAATCAGGGAGATTTTCATAGGGTCCTAAAGTACAGTATATGCCTAATATGCCTATCTCAATCTAAGATGCTAGAAATGCATTGCTAAAGTCATTTAAAGACAGGAGGAACAGTTTATTCTTTGATTCTGATGATTTTAAGTACAGGGACTGGTGCCATATAAAGCAAGGTAAAATGTCAAAAAAGGGCAAAATCAGGAGACTCCCTGAAAATAGGGAGACTTAGAAGGTATGCAAGGCAATCTGTAGGACACAGAAATTTACTGGAATTCTAATCTCTAATTATTTGGACCTGTACTTGCTTTGCTGGCTTTCCAAACTAACAAGCTGTTCCAACCAGCTGTTTCTTTTCAAGGTTTACACATTTATTGGGTTTGTTAAAGTCAACATTTTTTTACCTAAAGAGAATGAATCTGTTAATTGAGCACTGTAGCATTTCTTTATGTGTGCTCTGGCATAATGCCTTGAAGCAGCAGTGCAATGAAACTGGGCCAACAATTTGACACTACCTTTTTTTCACTATAAAAGACTCCAGGATATCTTCGAGTTTAATTTGGCGGTACAGTTTTATAATTCCACCAAAATCTAAGTATTTTAATAAATGTTTTAATTACTTTTTGTCTCAAGAAAAAAAGATGGCCGCCACATTTTGCATAGAAATAGCATTATAAACCTGGCAAGGGTTAGGATCGAGAAAATAAAAAAAGAGTCATTGCACAGCATAGGGGCTACCAAGACAAGTAGATCTAACAAGTATGCTTATGTTTTTATTAATTGTAGCCGAAAGTAACTTTTTTGGAAAAGCATTTTTGGTTGCACTGCTGGTTTAATATGTTTATGCTGTACAGTAACAGTTTTGTTTTCTTTTTAAGGCTGCTACACTTATTCCTTCTTTTTTGTTCAATTACTTATTCCTTCAATTTTGTGTTAGTCCGGTGACCCCTCAAGGCACTTCCGGGTCACAGAGACTACTAATACATGCCCTGCAGTGAGCAGGGTGAGCCACACAGGGCGAGTGCATGTCATGTGCGGAGATGTGGAAGTGGAGCAGTCTCCCTGTGCACTTAAGTAAGGTAGGCCCAGACCCTGTATTCTCTGAACTGTTAAGGGTGGTAGTTGGTGCATTAATTGCAGTTATTATTAAAAGCTGTTGGCTAACTGGTCACTTATCATTTTATTTGACTGTGTATTGGATGTCACAGCTACCTGAGTGGAATATTTTTATTTGATACCACTTTACAAGTGAGTTACCAACAAGTCTACATAAGCATTGCTCATTCCCTTATATTCATACTCAGTGTGTTTTGCGAGGCATTCTCCTCATATCCTGTGGGTTCTTGGAAGCATAACATTTGAGTGTGTGACATCAGCTTAAGTTTGCACGAGCACTGCTACCTTTGAATCAAATCCCCAGCATCTCTCATTTGAAATGGCTGAAACAATCATGACACTTGAGGGGGAAGTTGGTGTTAGATGCACATCCCGCCATATGTATGTAATTTCTATGGCATCCTTCCCAAAATAGAATTTAGTGTGTACTAAGTGCAGGTAAAATACTGAGTTAAATAAAGAAATTTCTATGTTTAGCATTAGGCTTTCTCACCTGGAACAAAGCCAAAAAGATATGGCCACCAGATTACAAAATCGAATTTACCAGCCTGAACCAACTCCCAGTGCTAAAGCTCAAGTATTTAATCCAGCCCATAATACAAGCTATATGAATATTACTAAGGGTCACCTTAATCCTCTGCCTGCCCAGGGCCCTGTCGGTGACCCTTTACATGTTGCTAATGTTACCCACCAAGCTCATTTAAATAAAAAACACTACCAAGAGGATGACCCTGCAGAAGGGTCTGATGACCACTCGTATGAGGTACAGAGCAAATGGGTATTTAAAAAGGGGTGCAAAGCCGTTGCTTTTTTATTCCAGCTATTTAATAGATTTTATCCACTTAGTTCAGCCCCAATAGAGGCCCTGCCACATCCTCTACTGTTCTCCCCCTCACTGCATCTGCTTCTGTAGAAACGAAACATAGTATCCATCTTACCAAGCAGAGCAGTAACTCTAAGGGTATGATTACCAACTCCATCGAAGTGTCCACCTTAGTGGAACTACTTCTGGTTATAGCTGAGGGATTTTCTGCAAATTCTACTAATCCGATAGTCAGTAATGGACCTACGCTTGACATTTCTCCTCTGCTTGTCCCTAATACTGGACCTGCTTTGGTGGCACCACTCTCAGGAACAAATGCTGGAAGTCCTGTCAACCTCCCCAGTATGGTGGCTAATAATGGTCCGCCAATAGGTATTATTCAATCTCCTCTTTGTGACACCAGCAGGATTCAACCCTTAGTGACTCCATCTTCTGCCACTAACTTGTGTAGTCTTAATACCTACAAAAATTTAGTGAACATTGATGGCTCCACCACCATTACTGCCCCCCCAGGCAAGTTTATGTTTTAGGGGATTCTATCATTAAACATCTGGACAACGCTGTTTGTGATTATGATAAAGCTATCAGAACCTGGTCCAGTTTTCATGGGGCCAAGCTTTCAGATATTACCACCATGGCAAATAATATACTTTTTGATAGCGGTGATAAACCTCTGGTTATTTTACATGTAGGGGCCAACAATGCAACCCATGATTTTTTTCTGTCTTTTCTGTCTATTAAACAAGACTCTGTGGCCCTCTCTAACAAATTAATTGAGTTGGGCTGTGATATAGTTTTTTTTCTGAAATCCTCCCCATTCCTAAAGCTCCATCTCATATTAACAACAAAATCAAGGCAATAAATGAATGGTTGAGGAAATGGTGCCTCAGGCAAGAATTGTTATGTATCACCCATTGGGAGGAATTTTTGGATAGATCTGAACATTTCTACAGAGAAGGCTTACATTTAATCGGAAAGGGCAATTCACTTTTGGGCAAACGTATTGTGGCAGCCATAAATAGTTCTTTAAACTAAACACCCAGGGGGAAAATTGGGCAAGACCACTTTCTCTTAGCGTTCCCGCCAGGCACTATAATACTTATGATTCTACCAAGCTAAATTTTTTATACTTCAATGCCAGGTGTCTGCATAACAAAGTGGATGAACTTTCTTTAATTTCATATCAAAGGGATATCGACATCACATCTATTACTGAGACTTGGGGCAATGACAGGACCTCGTGGGACCTTAGACTCCCAGGATATCACTCCCACATCCTAAACCATGCCAACAGAAAGGGGAATGTGTGGTCTTATTTGTTAATGATACCTTTGTTACAGTCAACATCTCCAGCATAGTCAAAACTCATGCACTTGAGACTGAATCTATATAGGTTAAACTATTGATTCACGACTCTGAACCTGTTATACTTGGGACATGTTATCGTTCCCCCCACTTACTCTGAAGTATTCTATGCAATGTTAACTGAACTAGACCAGGCCTGTGAACTGGGTGACACCGTTATAATGGATGATTTCAATCTTGGGGGTATTAACTGGTATGCCCATACATCTACACCTAGTTGTAGCAAACTATTGCTGACCACCTGCACTCAATTACATCTAAAGCAATGCATCCAATCTGCTACCATGGGCAATATAATCTTAGACCTGGTGTTATGTAATGAGCATTTGGAAATAAAAAATGTCAGTGTGGAACCCCCACTAGGAAAAGGTGATCACAACACTGTTTCAGTTTCACTTGTTAGAAATGTCACATACAGCTCCTCCACTACTTAAGTTTACCTTTATAATAGAGCTAATGTACAGGTGATGAAATCAGTTCTGTATAACACTGACTGGGATTATTTTTTTTTAATCAACCACTTCACAGCTCTTGGAATTATCTGAAAGACATTTTACACCACATTAGAGTCTCTTTCATTCCATCTAGGCAAAAAAATAATAGTTATAATATCATCCAAATTGGATGGACAAGTCTCCTAAATATCTAGTTATGTTAAAGGTCAAGAAATATAATACGTTCCTAAAAAAACAGGACTTCTGATAGCTGGGAGTCCTACCACAAAATTCAAAAGAAATGTAAACAAAAAATTAGGAAAGTAAAAATTAAATTGGAACATAACCTTGCCTCATCCGCCAATAAAGGCAACTGTAAACCATTCTTTGCATACATAAATTCATTAAAATAGCCTGTTTGCCAAGTGGAGCCTTTATTAGTCAACAACAATTTGATACACAAACCTCTGCTAATGGCTAATGTCTTTAACAAGAACTTTTGCGATATAGTTCATCCTTCTCAAAAAAGGTTCAGACTCCGCTAGCAGTACCAGTGGACAGATTCGCATCTCTGAAGATGACTTGTACAAAAAAATCTCTTCCTTAAAAGGCAAATTCACTCCCAGCCCTGATGCTATACCAGGTCAGATGCTTTTCTTATTGGTCAATAGTATAGTTCGCCTGCTCAGGCTTTTGTTTGAAGGCTGTCTCTCCCTTGACTACGGTATGTTCCCCTTGAGTGGAAAACAGCTTATGTGATACCAATCCACAAAAGATGCCCTGCAAATCTCTTGGAGAACTATAGACCTATACGTTTAACCTCAACTATCTGTAAGGTACTTAAAAGTCTTATGGATCCAGAATAACATGGTTTTACTAGGAGCAGAAGTTACTTAAATAATCTTATCTGCGTTTATGAAAAGGTTAGTCAGCAATTAGATAATAAAATACCTTTTGACATACAGTAGTGTACATTGATTTTCATAAAGCATTTGACTTCATGCTTCATTGGGCACTGGTCACTAAGCTACATGACTTTAACATCAATATTAATATTATCAACTGGATACATAACTGGCTGTGGGACAGGACGCAAAGAGTCCTTATCACTGGCCATCTATCTAATGTTGAACAGGTTACCAGTGGGGTCCCGCAGGGATCCGTCCCTGGGCTATGTTTATTTCAAGCATTTATCTGTGACATCACAAGGGTATGCATTTCATCAACCGTCAAATATGCTGGTGATGTCAGAATCAGTGGATCCTGCATCAACACAGATCTGATTTAAATTCAAAGGGATCTCAATCATATTAGCACCTGGGTTAACAAATGGGGCATGTTACTAAATACAAATAAATGCAAGGTAATGCATTTAGGCCCAAATAATCCTCTAGCGCCCTACTTCCTTGCAGGCTGTGAATTACATGCTACCACAGATGAGAAAGACTTGGGTATTACCATCTCTAATAATCTCGGCTACTCTAAACATATCAATGAAGCAATTAACAGAATGAATCGGGTCATATGGTCAATAAAACAGAATATTAAATAAAGGGACTCAGAGGTCCTGATGCCTCTTTATAGGGCATATGCTAGATCACACTTAGAATATGCATCACAGTTGTGGTCACCATATAAGAAATCTGAATTAAAGTTGCTTGAAAATGTACAAAGGAAATACACTGAGCAGATTAAGGGGCTCTGTAACAAGACATATAAAAACAGACTCAGTTCCCTAAACTTGATACCCCTGGCTACTTGGCTACTCAGAGGCAACCTGCTCTTTATGCACGGCATAATGCAGGACCCATATCTTTTGATGGAACTGGGATTCAAATTCAAAAATTCCTCTCATGTCACCAGAGGTCATCCACTTCAACTAACTGGTAAAAAGTTTAATCACCAAAACCAGAAATATTTTTTCACCAATAGAATTATCAACCCATGGAACAACTTACCAATAAAGGTTATATCTTAGTAAAACTAAAGAGGAATTTAAAATAGGACTAGATAACCTATTATTATTTGAGCACAATCTTTATTACTATAAATAATGGAAGATAGGAGCATACATGGGCTTGACAGCCTCCTAGCTCCTTAACTTCCTTAGTGATCCTTAATAATTCTTCTACACATTGCATGTTCAATATTGTATGAGGCTTATGACTGAATTAAACACTGATAATGTCAGTGTGATTAATTGCCTATTGGTGTAAGGGGCACTTGAAATTTCAGTGCTAAACCTAGTTCAGCCTTTTTTAGCATTTTTTATTTGTTTTATATTATTAACAATGCTCCACAGTGACTGCTTTTTGTGACTACAGCTAGTGTGGATAGAATATAGGAGAGGTCAACTCACCAAAGTTGTTCTCATGCTCTTCTCATGCTGGCTTGGCTTCTGCTAGCAACACTGATCCCTGAGCGGCTCACTGTTTTGTGCTCACAGCATTAGGGGGCATGGCAACTGGCTGTGATGTCTTGTGATTACACAGGGAAGTCTGCTGGACATAGTGATTTTCTGGAATTCTAATCCCTAATTTTTTAAGATCTTTACTTGGTTTGCTGGCTTTCCAAACTAACAAGCTGTTCCAACCAGTTGTTTCTTTTCAAGATTCACACATTTACTGGGTTTGTTATCGTCTGTGTTTTTTACCTAAAGAGAATGAATGTGGCACTGTGTGAGTATTGTGACATTTCTTTATGTGTGCTCTGGGACAATGCTGTGACATGGTTATGCTACACAGTAATACTGTTTTTTTTAAGGCTGCTATACTTATTACTTCTACATAGTGAACATTCAATATATTGTGAAACTCATGACTGAGAATTAAACACTGATAATGTCAGTGTGGGTGACGTGGAAGCTACTGTAGTCTCTAAAGACACCTCTGAAACTACAGTGCCACAGGCTCCACCATTGATCACCACCAGAAATACCCTATGGTCTGGAGATAATGCACAGCCCACCTATGCAATTACTAGCACTAGTGTTCCCATGAATAACCCCTGCCCTAAGGCTATTGCACAGCCCACTCAAGCACCTAGTAACCTTAATGTACCCACAAATAGCACCCAAGGAGGGGCTAGCAAACATAAGGCAAAGAAAAAACATGTTGATAAAGTTTCTGAACCTCCGCCTGATGTTACTCCCACATTGAGCCACCAGCCTATGGATCCTACTGGTACCAGCCAATCACCTAGGCAATACTTTGTTCTTGGTGACTCTATTGTTAAGTATACAGACAAATATGTCTGCAGGAGAGACAAACATAACATTGCCTGCTCATCACTTGGGGGTCTGGAATAAGAGACATCCACAACATGTGTAATGACATTCTCCAAAACTCTGGTGAAAACCCACTTGCCATTATACATGTTGGCACAAACGTTATAAAGAACTTTTCAACAGAGGAAATAAATAATAATAACAATAATAATAACTTTATTTATCAAGCACTTTTCAAAATTATCAAGGCACTTTAACATAAAAAATAGATAAAACAAGATAAAATATAAAATACAGTATAAGAACAAATCATCAGTACAAATTCAATAAAATCAATCAGAATAGGTTTGGCACCACAGTTAGGTTTTTAAGGAAATAACAGTTTCATGGAATTGGAGGAAACATTAAAGAAAAAACATTGTGACATTTATTTTTCTGAAATACTACCAGTACCTAGGGCCAATCACAAAATCATTCTGAAAATAAAATGTATTAATGAATGGTTAAGGAAATGGACTCTTAAAGTGGGGTACTCAGCTGTCACCCATTGGGAAACCTTTTGTAACAATAAATCATTATTTTGCTGGGATCGTTTGCATTTGAGCAAACAAGGAGTATATAAATTGGGGAGAACATTTGAGAACATAATTTGTAAATCTTTAAACTAACTATAAAGGGGGACAAGGGTAATACTGGGAATAGGAATATTAATTATGATAACCAGTCCAACATCAAAATCTGGAGTATTAATGCAAGGAGTTTAAACCAGACCAAACTTGCAGAACTTAAAGTACTGATGGCTAGTCAAAAAATGGATATTGTTTGTTTAACTAAAACTTGGTGGGATGATACTAATGATTGGTCTAATTATATCTATGGATACCAGTTATTTTATAAAAATAGAGATGACAGGAAAGGGGGAGGAGTATGCTGTTACATCTCTGAGCACATAAAAAGCTATTAAATAGCCCCATATAATAACCAAAATAATAGACCCACTGAGACATTGTGGTTGAACATACAATTCACCCATTCCCCAAAAATAACTCTGGGTATTTGTTACAAACCTCCTAATAGTAATACTAATTATAACTATGTATTAATGGAGGAAATTAACTCAGTCCTTTGTTTAGATGATACTATAATGGTGGATGACTTTAATGTTCCAGGGATTGCCTGGAACTCAAGGAAGGGTGTGACATCTTTTGAAGAAACCCTTGTTGACACAATAACATCTTTTGGATGTGTACAGCTTGTAAATAATCCTACCAGAGACAAAAATATTCTTGATCTGGTGATAAAGAATTGTAAGGAATGAATAATGCAAGTTGGGGTAGGAGCTCACCTAGGAACTAGTGATCATAATATCATTGAATGTACTCTTAATTTGACTCAACCCAAAGTTTAAAATAGTACATCACTACCCGACTATAAAAAAGCTGATTGGTCAAAAATGTATTATGGACTATCAAGCATTAATTGGAATGACTTCTATGAAGGTTTAGATATTGATCAAATGTGGAATAAATTAAAAAACAAAGTACAAGAATTATTAGAACACCATATCCCTATGAGAAAAAAAACTAACAGTAAAGGACATGTTACACTCTGGTTGTCCTGGACTATAAAAAGGCATCTAAGAAGGAAACAGAAAGCATTTAGGTGTTATAAAAGTAAACTTACCCCAGTAAATCAATTAAACTGTAAGTTACAACAGAAACTATTAAAATCTCTACTTAAAAAAGAGAAAATTAAGCTGGAAAATAAATTGGCATGCAAAAAAAAAAAACCCTGTAAGAGCTTCTATGTGAATGTAAACAACAACAAACAAATTAATAATAAAATCAACACAATAACGGACAATGGTATAGTAATTAACAGTAATAAAGAAATTTCTAACTGCTTCAATCAGTATTTCATTTCAGTATTTAACTCAGATAATCCAGGGATACCTGCCTACTGCCCAGCTGAAGCTGAACAAATCAAGTTATCTCCAGAAATGGTACATCAAGAACTAGGTAAACTAAAGGAAACATCATCTCCAGATCCAGATACTATAAGCCCAGTTGTTTGGAAAAAATTAGCTAATACAGTGATACAGCCACTAATTAGTCTATTTAATAAATCACTTATGACTGGTGAGGTCCCCATAGATTGGCGTAAAGCCACTGTCATACCTATCCATAAAAAGAGCAACAGAGCATGTGTTGCTAACTATAGGCCTATAAGCCTCACATCAGTTTGTTGCAAAATTTTGGAAAGAATAATTAAAAACATAATTGACAGTGAGGTAGATAGATTGGGACTACACAACTGAACTCAACATGTTTTCAGGAAGAGTTTTTCCTGTATAACTAATCTGATTTCTTTTTATAATTATGTTAGCGAACAACTAGATACAAGAGTTTCAATTGATGTAATATTTCTGGATATTAGAAAAGCATTCAACACCATCCCCCATGACCTACTTGTTAGGAAATTAGGCAGCTTGGGACTAAACAAATATGTGTTAGATGGATAGGGAACTGGTTAACAGAAAGAAAACAGTCTGTGAGGGTTAATTCTACTCATTCAATTGATGGTAAAGTAACTAGTGGTATACCACAGGGATCGGTGTTGGGCCCAGTATTATATATAAGTGATATGGGTAGGGGGCTTGGAAGTATCATCTCTAAATTTGCAGATGACACAAAAATGGGTGGTTATGTGTCTTCCGTACACAAGCATCAACTACTACTAAATGACTTACAGGTCATTGAACAATGGGGTGTTGACAATAAAATGAAATGTAATGAACAAAAATGTGCGGTAATACATTTTGGAAAAAATCATCCAGGCTATCAGTATTGCCTTAATGGTTTACCACTTAAATCTAGTTCAGGTGAAAAGGACCTGGGTGTATGGGTAGACTCTAACCTATCCTCCTCAACTCATTGTCAAAAAATAGCCTGGAACTGCAATCAGCTAGTTTGTTCAATAAAGAAAGCCTTTGTCTCTAGAGACAAAGGCTGTATGATGAAACTTTATAAAACCTACATTATTCCCATTCCAGATTATGGATTCCCTTTATGGTGTCCCTTTCTAAGGAAAGACATAATTACTATTTAAAAAAATACAACGGAGGTTAATTAAATCACTCCGGGGTTTAAAGAATCTAGATTATAATGGAAGAATGAACAAATTAAAACTGTTCCCATTAGAAACTAGAAGAATTCAGGGTGACTTATTGCTCTTGTATAAAATCACAAAGGCTCCATCAGTGATGCCACAATGCAGAATAAAATTCCTAATTAAAAAAAAAGTCTCAGGTTACATTGTAGGCAAATTGAAGTACTGAGAGTGTATACTAATACATGTTTTAACTTCTATAATATACACACAGCCAGAAGATGGAATACATTAGCAATCATATTATAGAGGCACCTTCATTTGAGAGTTTCAAACATAGATTGGATAAATTTCTACTGAGTAATAACAGTAGACAATAGACCCACTTTGAGTGGGAGACAATTTAATGGGCTTTTAGCCCACTTTGTCTAACAACACCAAGTTAAATCAAGTTAAGCCTTAGGGGAGTGTAGTGGCTAGTAGGCCTATAAGCACCTCAGTCAGCCCACTCACCCCTTTTATCCAAATAACCTTCCCTGGTATCCTGTCCAAGGGCTCCAGTAACTCACTCCTGTCCAAGAGCACATGCCATCTCCTGACTCCTCCTTCATCCTTCCCTACTTGCCAGCATGGCTTATGGACTGCAGACAATATTTCGTGACCACTCCACCTTCATAGGTCAGTGACTCCCTTTCCTGACACCTTAAGCTTATGGGATATTTGTATTTGGAAACCTATCCTTCCAACTATAAATTATCCAAGTTTGATGAGAGTATGACTTAATACACTTACAGTTGCAGCCATAGACACATTCAGATATTTCCAGATAGTTGCAGTCATGGACACATTAAGATATTTCCAGATATGTTGCGATTCTCTCTGGTGGTCCTCAGTGGTCCTGCAGACAGGCAGGGAATTTTGCTAGAGATGTCATAGAAATTTTAAAACATATCTGCCCAATATTCACTTGTACTGTAAATTCACCTATACTCTATATTTGCTGTACTCTATAGCATGTTCTGTATAGCAAATCACTATCATTGCTGTAGCATTAAAAACATTTGGCTAACAAATATTTCTAGGAAAATCACATCCAAATCACCCTTCAGTCTCTGAGCAAAGCCTATTCATTTGCTGGATGGTTGTCAGGAAGTCATTTGGTAGCAATGGGTATCACAAATCCCTATATGGCAGATGAGTGTCTCTCTTTAATTAGTCCTGCAAATAAATTAAAATTACTGTTCCACTTTCCTTATGAGCTCTGGAGTTTTAATGACAAAATCTTGGACCCTACAGAGATTGAAGTCCAACCCTAGTGTCTACGGTTCTTGAAGAGATGACCTGGTTGCTGGAAAATACTGTGCTGAACTTGTTGGATGCAGGATGAAACAACTCACAGGACTATGTAGGTACTATTTGCAGTGGGTAATAACTAAAACTCTCCCTGTTCTCACTTACTTCCCTACTGACCCAGCAATGGGATACAGGTGATCCCTTACAGGCTAGGCTTACTGTATGAGAGCTTGTTCCCCAAGCCATGTCAGGTTGTAGGTCTCTGTTGGCTGGATTCCCTCTGGTCAGGAACTGGTCCCTTTAGGTAAGTCTCCTTGTTGAATCTCCCTAAAAATGAGCTGTGCAGCTCCTTTTATACTCAAGAAACATTCTACTGTACCCCAAATCCGGTTCCTGAGCCATAGTGGACAGATAGCTGGTTCCATGTCATTGTACCAGTCACCTCTGATTCCACCCTGAAAACCTGCAGCAGCATGGGCCACAATGAAATTATCAGTTTGAAATGTATTGACCATCTGCCTGAAAATTCTGATCCTGCCCTGCCCTATTCACATGGGTATTTTACTGTGGCATGTTGCATACAGCACTATAAGGCTCATTTAAAATAAAAGTAATCTTATTTTCATACCACAGCTGGATAGCTGACTTCTTTGGCTCTTTCCAATATCTTCTGTAAGTAATGTCTGTCAGGGGAACCACAAGTCTCTTTTTACAGAAGTTGTCCCAGTGTGAAGATTATCAGTGTGTTGTGTAACTGTAGCAATACATTTGAGGAGAAACTTGCTAGGAAAGTGACTCCTTTCTCCTTACCAAAAAAAAAAACAAACACTTTCTGTCCTGCCTTTTATTGGAAATAATTTATTCACACAGTCTGTGGTCTGAACTCCTACCAGGGACTGTCCCAAGGGCTCCAGTAACTCACTCCTGTCCAAGAGCACATGCCATCTCCTGGCTCCTCCTTCATCCTTCCCTACTTGCCAGCATGGCTTATGGACTGCAGACAATACTTTGTGACCACTCCACCTTCATAGGTCAGTGACTCCCTTTCCTGACACCTTAAGCAGATGGGATATTTGTATTTGGAAACCCATTCTTCCAACTATAAATTATCCAAGTTTGATGAGAGTATGACAAAGTTAAAGGCTTAGTAAAAATGCATACATTTTGCAGTTTAAAATCTGGCTGTATAATTTTCTAAAACATTACAGCATCATGTATTGTAGCTTGTTAATTGAATGGTACATCTGTAATCCCACAGCTGAGAATTAAAAGATTGACGTTGAGCACTGCAATACTACCAGTGTTAATAAGGCTGAAGTTATTCATTTGTATGGCTGATAAACTGCAAAGTGTGAAACTGCAAACACGAAACATTTGATATAGTGGGCAGGATTTTCAGAAGGCTGTTGCTGTTTTCAAAGCAGAAAAGTGTCCCAACCTGTTTGATCACCTACTAGATGGCCTAACGCTGTGTCTAAAACAGATGTAATTGCATGCAAATTGGACACAACAGGCAACTGCATATGTTTTGTGCTGCAAATTGTGACTTTTGTCAGAAATGGATGACACTTATAAAAATAGCAGCAGGGCTGCCTGAATCTAGGTGGATAGATGCAGTTGCATTTGCAGGAGCAGCGTGCACTGGTGTCTGTGTCCAACAATTTTGCCCCCCGAGTATGTTTATCTTGTCAACAGTGGTTGTACAAATCACAGCAATATCAAAATGTATATTTCAAGAAGCATCACATGGAATGATATGTGTGGTAGATTGACTGCACACTATATGTTACTATATATACAGTACGTCTGTGCATGATGATACCCAATGGAAACAATCTAGTAACAGTATATAGCTACTGCTTTGATTCAATTCAATTCAGTTTATTGGAAAGCACAATTGAGAGTAAGCTCTCTTTTATAATTGCATCCAACATGCAACATTTAGTAAAAAAAACCTAAAAAGTAACATACATACAAAGACCGATAATATAAAAACAGGTAGGTACATACACTGCAATAAGAAATATCTCAATTATTGAGATCAGATAAAATTCATAAACATTAGTTACTACAAGAGACACTTTTTTAAATGAAAGTTTCCTCTAAAGCAGATCTACTTCTGAGGCAGATCTGCCTCCAAGGCAGAACTTTACTGTTGCAGTTATTCTTTCTCACAGCTAAGTCCATTTTCTTTTATATTTACTATTCTAACACCACACTGCCACGGATCACCACTCAAGTGAAATACTGACAGAAGAGAACTGAGAGGACCATGCGTTGATTCAAACTCTCAGCCTCTTGTTTATCGGCTGTAGACCTTTCCAATACACCACCAAGCTGGCAAAGCAGTGAAGCGCAAGGACTCAGTTTTCAAAAGCGTGAGAATACCATAAGTTCCTGGTACGCCAATCATATGGCACAGGGGGATTGCAGCATTCTCCCAGCGCTGATCAGGATTTTCACTCTCATGCACCAAATACTGCATGTTACACTAGCTATCCCCAGTCTAACTTGTGGCATGCTGTGGACCTTTTTATGGGGCTTGTGCCAAATATTTGGAGCAAGCCACTGTAAAGTGAAGGAAAATATCACAGCAGTGCCCCATGTACTAAAATCAGGTGAAGTTGCACCAAAGAAGTTTGGCACAGCTGCGCCAAAGACTGGGGCTGATGCAGGGCTTGGTGTAATAATGCCAGCCTGCTCAAAACCACATTTGCAGTTGTCCCTTTCATTCAGTTAAATGCTGGAAACTCATCACAAGCCAGTGGGCATGGTGATTCTTTAAGGAGGCCATACAAAGGTGGATATTGATCTTACAGCCTATGCTTCCTTTAACAAGTTGTGCTGATACCTGGAGAACATACCACTCTGTGAACTGCTGTTTGAACTCATCTTTAAACAGCTTGTTCACAGAAATTGCCAGGGGCTGCAGGAGGTCAGTACATGAAGGAGAAAAGAATATTGAAATGTTATTGCAGTGTTCCATGATTTTTAAATCTTTCTCAGCTGTATGGCCTCTAACAGAAGGGAATTAATAATGTTCACTGCTCTTTAGGGACTTTTTTTCTGATGACCGATGGAACATATACAGTAGCACTATCACTCCATGGATGTACTGTTTGGTTGTTATTGCACTAGCCCAATAGTTCTCTGAATGTGTTATTTGCCATCCATTACAACATTTTAAACAGTGTCAGTGGCTCAGTAGGTAGCACACTCACCTCTGAGGCCGGGAGATCAGAGAGCTATGGGTTCAGTTCCCGTATCTGGCACTTGGGTTAACATCCCAATACTGACACTGTAGTGCAGCATGGGGGGCACTTCTGAGGTGCATCTTTCAGATGAGACATTAAACCAAGGCCCCATCTGCCTGGATTGGTGGTAGTTCAGGTGGATGCTAAAGATCCCATGGCACTTATCGAAAAAGAGTAAGGGGAAAATTTTATTGAAAGAAAACTAAACAAGGATTACAAAAAAAATGTATACAAAAGTATAACAGAGACAGAAAAAAAAGCAATTATAACAGATAGCATCTTATCAAAACAAAAATAAGTCAAATACATCACCCAATTTTATTTTTCAAAAAAGGCACAGTTAACCATTTCAGTTTCCAGACATCTAAAGGCATATATTGTTGTTCAAAAGAACACTGTTTACAAAGTTCTGATGCAATAATTCGAACAACTGTCCTAGGTTCCTGAAAAACTTGCTGTAATATAAACTTACACATTACATGCCATAAAACAAACTTGATAATAGATAATACAAGTTGAACCATAGTAGGGACTAACCCTAAATCTACACTACTGAAGCCTCCCACCACTTCAGCATAAGTAAATCTCTCCCAGTTTGGCTGGTTCTATTCTGTTGCCAACAAACCCCACACTTCTTTCACAAATGGGCAAAGTAGCAAAAAATGAAGCATTGATTCTTCTTGGTTGATACAACTTTGTCTTGGGCATAATCTTTCTTCACATTTTTTATGTTTTGCAATACCCTTGACATTTAAATGGCCATGTGCACTTAACCAGGTGACATCCCATAAACGAGGTGGTATACCAGAATCTTTCAAGGTTTCCAATAACTGTGGTACATACTTGGCATCAACACCCTAAAATACTACTGGTGAAATTGGAATACTTTGTTGAATAGTGTTATATGACAATTTGTAGAAGAGCTCAATACGTGTAAGGGCAGTTTCCATAATTTCAATTTCCCCAGTGCAGGCCTAAAAAATGTGCAGCTAGTTTTAAGTTGGGCAGTTACTATTCCCTGTTCTCCCCATTTTTTATAAATAGGTTGAAGCCAATGATCAGCGAATGGAACCCATACTGCTGTTTGTGGTTTAGATAGATCTAATAAATTATGATGAAAAAAGGTAGTAAAATAAAATACTATGGGGTTTATTAAATTCAAATCACCTTTATCTATAGGAAGATACAAAATTTCTCTCTTTATGGGATTCAATCAACTACCCCATATAATTTGGAAGACTAAGCCTAAAACAGCTGTTTCTAAACTTCTAGGTAATGGATAAACTGAACTGAGAAAAAGAAAGATTGGTAAAAGATAGGTTTTAACTACCATTACTTTCTTCTTTTTCATTTGATTCCACAACTTCCAGAGCATTACTTTAGTTGTTGCTTCATCTAACTTCTTCTGCCAATTAAACATACTATTGTCCTCTTTCCCAAACCAAATTCCTAAATACTTAAAAGGATCCTGGGACATAGCTATGCCAAGCCACGAATGTGTGTCAGGGGATGTGCTTCCTAAGGGGAAAATTATACTTTTGGCTTTATTCAAACTTGCCCCTATAGAGTGGGAAAGATCATCCAACAAAGTCAATATTCTGTCCACTGACTTCTCATCAGCCACTGTGATACATAAGTCATCTGCATACGCAGTGACATGAACCTCTTCTCCTCCACCTAGGGGTCTTATGCCTTGCCAAATAAGACGCAAAATGGGATCTAAACAAAAAACATATAACAATGGGCTTAGTGACAGCCCTGACGTACACCTCTTGAAATATTAATATAGGTACCTAGGTGTCCATTCACCATAGGAATGGCATGAGCATGAGTATATAAGGTCTCTAGCCATCGTATACAATAATCTGAAATACCATAAGCCTGTAACACTTGAGTGATAAAGGAATAAGGCACTCTATCAAAGGCCTTCTCTTGGTCTAAGGCCATTATAAAACCTGCAAGCTTGTCCTTCTTTCCCTGTTCTACTAGTTCCCTAATTAATAGAAGATTGTGCTGTATGGATCTATTCGGTACAGTACATGTTTGAACTGATGTAATGAGGTAGAGAGTGAGAGGCAGTAATCTAAAATGCAGTATTTTCATTAATATTTTATAATCTACATTTAAGAGACTCAATGATCTCCAATTATCCAGAATAGTTTTATCCCCCTTCTTGTGTATCATTATTTGTATAGCTATACAAAAATGAAAATCCACCTGTAAAGATACCACTACCCAGTTAAATACTACCTCTAAAATCTGTACCATCAATTCAGCAAATGTTTGGTAAAATTCACCCGGTAATCCATCTATACCGGGGTGGAATTCTTATTTTGACATGAGCTTGCTTGTTCAATTTCCGAAAGGGATATAGGTTGACTAAGTGATAATAGTAAATCACTAGGTGCATTAGGTATTACAAGGGAAGAGAGAACATCTTTAGAAAGTCCCTCATCAAAAGAAGGCGTGGAATACATGGATTTTAAATAAGTCGTTACAGTGTCTAAGATACCTGGGCCATCCTGAACTAATGTACCTATAGGTGAAACAAGAGAAGTCATAAAATGGGTGTTTAACCTCTGTGAACAATTTGTATAGGGATCCCTGAAACCTGTTTTCCCTTGAGTACATAGTTTATGTTCATGTAACATAGTAGCAGCTCTATTATATTGTAGAGCAAACATATCATTCTTTACATTTATGGCCTGTGTTGTTAAAGGAAGATGATATAGATTGATACTAAAGTATATATATATTACATAACTGGGTACACAACTTCAAATATTGTCTATATTGGTCCTAACATTTGTGTAAAGAGTATTTCTGAAATATTCCCTTTAATACTGATTTTGTCATCTCCCACCATGTACATATATTGTTCGATAAACCAGCTACTGACTTTCTAGCCCTAAGGAACTCCTTAATTTGGCTTTGCAACAGTTTCTCAGGTAGGACCGCAGTATTTAATTTCCAGTATCCCTTCCCATACGTTGGACCATTAATTGTGCCCAAGGTAACCATTAAAATAACATGATCCAATATTTCTAAAGGAAGCAATAGTGCTTTCTCAACTCCAACATTGGATTTGGCAAAAACAAAATCTATCCTGGTAGACAGGGAACCTCGAAAATAGGTATGCCCTCCTGTCTTATGAATTACGCTATAGGTATCAATTAACTGACTTTGGGATAAACTCTTAAGAAGAAAGTTAGTATCACAATATATTTTGGAGGTTTTTGAACCCCTATCTCCTATATCCACTACACAATTGAAATCTCCCCCCCCCCCAAATAACAGCTTTAGATGTAAATAAAAAGGTTTAATCAAACCAAACAATTCTGTTCTTCCTTTCTTCATGAGAGGGGCATAAGAATTTATTAACCTCTATCTGACATTCTTGTACATGAAGACTATTATTAAAGTTCTCTCTAAAAAACCTCAACCAATCTTGAAATCCTAAAATTATCCCCTTTAAATAGTATACCAACCCCTTTGCAGATTTCAATACCAAAGGAGAAAAAGGATGGACCCCAACACCATAGTTGCTGTGCTGATCTGATTAGAGAGTTCGTATTTAATCTAGTATCCTGTAATAGAAAAACATCGCAGTCTAACTCTTTAAAAACAGAAAGGGCTACTAGATATCTTTTAGGATTTCTAATACTATTAACATTAACGGTGGCAATTCGCAACCGTGGAACAAAGGTTGGCAACATAGGAAGCACACAGGATTCAAGGAGGCTTCTTTACTCTGGGACTTCTACGTACCCTTGTTCTAACTCGAGGTTCATCAGTCAGTAAGGACCCCTTATCCTGATTTTCACCATCTGTATCAGAAGAAGGTGGGGCTAAAGATGAGGTTTCTGAATCCCCCCCTGGTTCTGACTCCTGTGAATGGGACTGTAAAATCTCATATTTGTTTGAAAGGAGGACATCTGAATCTGTGTCAGTCACAGCTTTAGCCACCTTTGGCCTAGGTTTAGTTTGTTTCAAGCTCCATTTCTTTGCCACACCTTTGGCTCAAGGGGGGCATTTCTGACGGAGTACTGTCATGTGGTGTGGGGGGGGGCTCATTACCAATCCCAGGAGTCTGAACCTCTGATAGACCTAAGCCATCTAGTGCACCCTGAGTAAGTTCTGCAGAAATTCCTTCTGGGGGAGAGGAGAAGAGGGGAAGGGGGAGGAAGGGACTGGGGGGGTGATCTGTACTGGGACCTGGGAGGGGGTCTTCTTTAGAACGGGCGTTTCTTTTAGATATTTCTTTTTTTTTGAGCTTCTTGAATGATAGTATCTTGGTTTTTCCTATCTGTCCTATTATGAGTAGCCCATGAACAGGATCTATATGTGTGACCAGATTCATGACACAGATTACATGTCAATTCTGCCTGACACTCAGGACTAAGGTGGCCAAAATTTAAACAAAGATTGCATCTCAACCTATCACATGTGGAGCCAGATGTGTAAGCACTCCACATTTAAAACATGCTTTTGGCTGACCAGGATAAAAGCAATGCCCTCTCTCTGTACCAAGAAATATACTATTAGGTAAATGAACAGGGCCTAAATTGTTGTTTCTTAGTCGAACCCAAAATACCCATCCCCCATTCCAAATGCATTCCTCATCAAAGATGGGAGTGGGGGAACCAAGCACCTCACATCTTTTCTGCAGCCAGAAAATGGTATCATGAACTGGAACTGATTCATTATGAAATAAGACAGTGACTGACTTAATGGATGGTTTTGTAAGGGGTATAACTTTAAGAGGCATCCACAACTCTGTATAACGAAGTGCATCAAATTTAGTCCAAAAACTATCTAAATTTTGAGGAGTAACAAAGCTGATATATAACACTGAGCCATATACATGAATGAGGGCATGAATTTCTGTAGAAAAAAACACTGAGCCCTTTAATAAAGTCTTTCCTAAACAGAGGTGATCTGGAGCCAAATCCAATCCTCCCTGGTACTCTAAACGCACAGCATTTCACCGTTGTAATGGAGGCGGGGAACCCAGAAAAGGATCTTTTCGTCGGAAAGATTCCCATGCAGTTTTTGCCTGCTGTGGAAAGTCAGGTAGAACATTTTCATGCTGCAATGGTGTAACTACCGAGTCGCCCCAGTCAGTATGCACAGCAACTGAATTGTCCAGATCAGAAAATGAAGAATCGGGGCAAGCAGTTCAAAAACCAGAAGATTTGTCATTCACCGTTGAATGTAAAGGTGCAATGCCTTCTCGTTGAAATTCAATAGCTATAGAGTCAGTCTGTGTTTGAGGCTGTTGTCCCGGTATTGGGTTATGGGCTGGGTCAGGGACCCAGACGACAGCTTCACCCTGCTTCCACCCTGCACTCAACAGGGAGTGTTCAAGTGAAGACTGTGCATGTTTATGCAGGGCCATGGGAGGAGTATCATCTGGTCTACCTTTCTGCAAGCCCAAATTCAATGTCTTATTTTGAACATGTTCAGGTAAAGGAGAAGCAGTCTTACTTACAGAGTCTTGCGGAATCTTCGACGGGGAGGTTAGTGGAGCTGCACAATCTGCTCGAGACTTGGTTGTCAGAGTTGGCGTTTCAGAGGAAGTATCTGTCAGAACACCGTCCTTTGATGCTGTTACGTCACTAGGGTGATTCATGCTGCCATCTAAGTGATTCCCTTCTGCAGCGTTTGACACAAGTTCTGCCAGAATCAACTTTGCAGCATCTCTAATAAGGTCCGTGTTAACATCAGAATGTTCATCAACCGAAATACAGTGCAGCTCACCAGGCATTTTTTCCTCCACTTGAACAGTAGTTTGTCGATTCCGTAAAGACTGGTTTTGTTGTAAAATATTCTCCAACCATGCAGAGTCTGGACCAAACAAACCTTGTGGTGCATAGGGTATTGTAGAGATAGGTTCTACCAGAGGTTCTTCCATAACAATACTTTCTTGAAATTCCATAATGGTCTCCTGAGCTGGACCTGAGAGCAGGGAGACCAGCTCTCCCCCAGGTTCACCAGCAGAATGAACATCCATGACATCGGCTTCCATGGTAACAGTGCCCCCACTGCAAGAGTAGGAGAATTTCCTCGGTGTCCTGGCCAAATTTCTCCCATTCACTAAAAATGCCACCAGCAGCTTAATCTGGTTCAATTTCAGTTGCTTACCATCTGTATCCCCCTCCCCCCTGGTCGCCCCTGAAAAAGTGACTTCTAGGCCCAGTGGGCTTACTGGGTCAACAAAATTCAATACATAAATAAATATATGATGGTAATGTCCTGTTTTTCCTTGATGAATGACTTGAGGTGGTAAACAGTGACACTTAAGTGTGCAGCAAAGAACAACTGTCACCTGGAGCCCCATATTCAAAAGATCAGCGCTGCCCCTTGCAGCTGTCCAGGGGTACAAAAATACTATTTTCTGTGGAATAGCACACTGGCACTATTCGAAGGAATATAGGGCCATGGTAGCCAAGCGCTAAATCACTTAGTGTTGGGCAGACATGGCTCCCAAAATAGGGTGTCAAAATAGCTTCTGTCTGTGCTAAATTTCTGATATTCAAATGGACCCATGAAATGAGCTCATTGTTCATGCAAGGCATTAAGAACCCATTTGCATGCCCATTATGGGTTCATTTGCATGGGTAGCCCAGCAATTTAGTGTGGCACCACCCTCCACTGGCCCGATCCCAGAAAGCTATCCCTGGTGCTAGTGCCCCCCCATCGATCACCAGCCCGTTGTTAAAAATCCAACTTTCCCTGGTATCTAGTGGTCCCCCCAACCTCTAGGTCTAGCAGATCCCCCCATCCAAGATCCCCTGTAAAATACAGTGAACCCATTCCCTAGTGTCTAGCAGCTCCCCACCTCCCGATCCCAGCAGGTAGTCACCAACCACCCCACTTCCCCCCATCTTGACCCTGAGCCAGTGACCTGCACAGTTCTCTGCTCTCCACCATGGTCAGCCACCGACTGAGCTGTCAGTGAAGGCATAATGTACAGTATGCTCTCATTGACAGCTCAGTCAGTGGCTGGCCGTGGTGGAGAGCAGCCAGCTGTACTGGTCATTGACTCGAGATTGAGATGGGGGAGCAGGGTGGTGAGGCACTACCTCTTGGGGTGGGGGGTCTGCTACACACTAGGGAATGGGTTCACTGTATTTTACAGAAAATTGGGGATAGGGAGGGAGTCTGCTAGACACCAGGGAATGGTTTCAATTTATTTTACAGAGGATTGGAATTGGGGAAGAGGAAGCACTGGATATCAGGTAATAGTGTTATTTTACAATACAGGAGATCATTATGAGGGGACCACTGCACACCAGGGAATATTATGTATTGATCGGGCATGTGTGTGGGTGGGGGAATGGCCCACTAGACACCAGGGAATATCATGTATTTATTGGACATGGGTGCAGGTGGGGGAGAATCTTATGTATTGATCTGCAAGGGTGTGAGGGGGTGGGGTGGGGCGGGACCACTGGCATCCAGGGACTGTTTACTTTCTCAGATCAGGCTTTTGATTGGCAGGGAGGGACCACTGAATGCCAGGAAAATTTATTTGTTAACATTGGGCCGCAATGGGTGGATGGGTGGGGGGACCACTGGACACCAGGGATAGATTATTTTTTTACCATTGGGCCAGTGGTCAGTGGGGGGGAGGGGACCACTGGACAACAGGGAAAGTTTAATTTTTGGGGATCAGGATGGCGATTGATGGACGGTGACCACTATCACCAGAGACTATTGTGTTGGGGGTCGGGGGCCGATACACTTCCTCCACCAACTGCTAGGGTTGCACTGGAGTAAGTCATGTTACAGGTCAGTGGAATCAGCGCCACACAAGGGGACCACGCAAAATGACCTTGCACAGCACAAATACACTGAATATTGGAGTGCACCAATATTTAAGGCCCCATCCCTTCATTTATATTGTGTCCCCCTCTGAATATAGTCCAGGCGCAAAGTCTGCCCAAGCTAAACAGGATTTTCAATATAGCACATCCATGCAAAACCCTGTTTGCTCAAGCAAAGTCAGGTTTGTGCCTGGGCAGAGTTTTGAATATCAGGCCCCTGATGCTTGCCACAATGGTCTGCTGCTTTGACCAGCCTTGAGCGTACTGCACCCATCGTCTACTGGGAACAAGGTATCAGATTGTCCCCAATCTCATCTAATATAAGAATCAGCTCTACTGGTATGAGTTCCTTTCAAAACACAGCACTGAGCCTTTTTAAAAACTGTGCTTTTAGCGCCTCAAAATCCTCTGGGGTTTTAAGTACAGCCTTGGTACCTTTGCGTTTGACATACCCCATGCAATTTAAAAACAACCAAATCCATGGCCTAGTAAATTATATGATGCCACTACTTCAAATAATGTCTATCGCTTTTATGCCTTAATATCCCCTGGGGCAAATCAATCAGAAGGCGACCATTACCTACTGCGCCTTCAGACTGCAAGGATTTAACAATTTGTTTCTAGTTCTTGTTCGACTTCCTCCTGTACCATTGCTGGCTGATATCTAGGCTTCTAAAGGAGCTGAGGAGGGAGCTGGGCAGGGCCAGGAGTGTCTTTAACTTTTAGCAGGTAATCCTTCATAAATTTCCTCACAGTACTCTTGTTAATGGTACCCTCTTAATGAGACTCATACAGATGAACTGCACTCAAAGCACCACTCACACTTGAATGCTGCCTAATAACAAACTGATCACTAAGTGAAAAAACTGCATACTGACCGTGGTGGGTTTTTTTTATGGGTGGGGTTAAGGCAGGAGCAGAGAGCTCACTACCACAGACTGTGCAAAAATATCAGACACCAGTATTTGCAACTAGTACATCAATGTCAATATTGCTGGTGTTAACAAATGAAAAATTACTTTTGGATATGGGGATGCTGAGCCATTTGTAAATTGATAACGTTGAACTGCACAAAAATACCTCCGCACAAGTCGTGTGATGTGCCTGAGCTAGAAAGATGCAGGGCTAGGAGCTCCGTTCACCCAGCATAGAAAACTGCTTTAAACACCCTCTTTTTTGGTTACACAGTGGTGCACTCTCACCTTACCGTGTGTATCCAGCTGCCAGGATGCCCAATCCACAGGAAGAAGACAAGTCGAGTGCGGCTAAAAAGAAATATAAACTTTCGGCGTCACCGCCGAATGAGGCATCTGCAGGCTTTATGGCAGACCAAGTGGTGGAGAGGGAATCCACTCCCAGCTTGGTGGCTCGAGAACTGGCAGAAATAAAAATGTTTATGAGTGGTATTCGGGGGGACTTGAATCAAATCACCATTCAGTTAACAGCAGTGAGAGTGTCGGTAGAGGCTCTGGCCTTTCAAGTGGAGCACGCTGAAAAGAGAGTAGGCCAGCTGGCGGATTGGGCCTCCCCGGTGGAAAGGCGCATTACCCATCTAGAGAAAGATGTTCGAGCGGTGTGGGACAAAATAGATGATTTGGAATCGAGGAGTAGGCACAGCAATGTACTCTTGTTTGAGCTGCCAGAGAGATCAGAGGTGGATAATATGTTGAAATTCCTGCAACATAAACTCCTGCTTTGGCTAATGTGGGAACCCGGGACTGTCGTGGAGATTGAGAGGGCTCATCGGGTCCCCATGGGCCCTCCTCCTAATGATAGTCTGACCCAGACTAGGCCAGTTGTGTTTAAACTATTATGTTTTGTGGACTGTCAGCAGATATTGAAGAGTGCCAGAGAGGTGGGAGACATATGATTTAATGGTGCAAGACTGCAGTTTCAACAGGAATTTCCCCAGCGGGTGTTGCAGTGCAGGAAGGCCTTTGATAAGGTCCGAGATGTGGCTCGAGCACGGAACCAGAAGGCGTACTTGGTCCCTCCGACTACCTTGAAATTGGTGGCTCGGGAGAGCATTCACTTCTTCTCAACACTGGGGGAGGCTGAAACTTTCCTGCAACAATATAGTGACCAAGCAACTCCCCAGGAGAAGAGGTAACCTAAGAGGGATCCAAACAGTGGATTGGCCCAGAGACGGAAGGATGGGAGATAGCGGAAGGAGCACCTAGGCGAGGCAGTGGCAGAAAGGACCAAGTCCCAGACAGTGCAACTGGCTGATCAGGAAGAAGGTTCGATGGACTGAATTTTAGACAGTGGCGAGGAGGCATTTCTTCTCCTGGGCCTCTGGCTCAGTTCCTTTCCCAGGTAAGGGCGTTAGCCATGTTTATTACCTGGAAGCTCAATACTGAGGGTTACTTGAGTGCTGGGGATGGGGTTGCTCGATGGGGAGTACGGGAAGGATAGAGGAGAATGGTGGGGGGGCCAAATGATCAGGCAGGGGAACTATGATGACTGAGACCCTGGGATAGGTGGGATATAAGTGCATTAGTTCGGGGGGGGAGGGTGATGGATGGCAGGCTTTTTGCATGGGTCATTTTAGAAGAAGAGGGTATTGGCCTTGGGGGGAATGTAGGACGGGAGATGGTTAGTGGCTGCCCTTAACAAGGAGGTGCCCCCAGTGGGTGGATTTGGCTAGGGATGGGCAAGGTCGGAAGAGGGGCCCCTTGGAGGCCCTAGCGGCCATGATTTATATGGGGTCCTTGGCTCAGAGTCCCAAGGGTAGAATGTTCACAGTGATGAGGTGGAATGGCAAAGAGGCAACTCACTGGTTTGGGGGTGGAGGACTTAGAAGAAGGTAAAAGGTTGCCCAGGATGGGCACTCTCAGCTTTGCTCCAGTAGAGGGTTGAGGGATCGTAAGGGGGGCTGCTACTAGTGCTTACATTTTCATGTAGAGGGGGTTGGGCCAATTGGTTGTTTTCTCTTTTCTTTTTCTCTCCCCACAGATGCGGATAGACCATGTGGGATCAGCAAACAGACTCTTCACTACAGACAACCTTCAAGAGGACTACAAGTGTTGATGTTATCCCCCTATGGCACACAGAATCTTCATTAATGTACTGAGGGGCAGGGATTAGCTCATTTTGGATCTTACCTTGATGCTTCTCCTTGCTGGGTATTTTTGGGGGTTCGCTTTGTATGCACAACTGTGCAGTCTGGGGGTCAGGGAGAAAGGGGAGGAAGGGGGGGCAAGGCTGTATGTGTTGGGGTGCACCATGTTACACTATTATGCTTTTAGATGGGGATTACGATTTTGGGAGGGTGGCAGTGATAATTGTTGGATTCTAGCTTTGGGGTTCAGGGGTGAGGAGCGATGACCAGAGAGTACCCAGGAAATAACATGCTGACGGGGGATTGTTCCTCTTCAGAGTGTACATAGTTCATTATGTAGTAGGAGGGGGCATGGGGGGGTTGTTTGTTTGTTTTTGCTTCAATGGTTGAGTATTCCTATGCTAGGAGGGAGGGAAGGCAAAGTCTCTGGAGTGGGGGATTAGAGGGAGAGGACCCAGGTGGATCGGGAGGAGGCTAGTGGACCAAGAGATCTTAGGATGGCGGCATATCGCTTTATGTCCTGGAACATCCGGGGTTCAAATGGGCCAATCAAAAGGAGGAAGATCTTGGGGCATATTAAGTGTTTAGGGGGTCAAATTGTATTTTTACAAGAGTCCCATCTCCTCAGTAAGGATATTGTGTGGATTCAAAAAGCATGGAGGGGTACAGTATTTGCGGCCTCTCACTCGTCCAAGAAGCAGGGGGTGTTGATTTTAATAGCAGAAGGGCAGAACTAGACGATAAAGTCGGTGTTACGGGATCCCCAGGGGAGATAGTCATTAGTGACAGGTATGCTGGATGGCAAATATATACTTTAGTTTCCATCTATGCACCTAATGAGGATGGTATCCCCATCTTTAACTGCCTTTATCAGGTATTGCAAAAAAAGAGCGAAGGTCATGTGATTGTAAGGGGGGGATTTCAATGAAGTCTTAGACTCCCTAATGGACCACAGTGGAGTGTTGGCCCGCCCAGCCACCCCGGGGTAGAAGGCCCTGGCACAATTGATGGTAGACAGAGGGCTTAGGGATGTTTGGTGGTTACACAATCCAATGGGGCAGGATTACACGTATTGTTTGACTGTTCATCAGACGTACATCCGTATCGATCTATGGCTGGCTTCACAGGAGCTTTTTCAGGGATCACAACAATGTACCATTGAATCCACTATAATCTTGGACCATGCGCCACTGATGTGGACCTGTATGGGTGGCCAGGCCATTAATCGGTTAAAGAGATGGCGCTGCAATGTCAGCCTTTTTAAGGAACCCTCTTTTCGAGACTGGTTTCAGATGGAGGTTTCGGACTATATGTTAGCTAATCAAACAGGGGAGGTCTCTTCTCAGTGGGTTTGGGAGGGATCGAAGGCTTTTATCTGCAGCAGACTAATAGCCTATTCTTCCACCAAGAAAAAGGAGGAGGCAGAACAGCTGCAGGCTCTTATGACTCAGCTTTCTGCTTTGGAGGCTCAGCATAAGGTCGGGGATGCAGGGCCAGAGCTGACCAGGCAAATGAGGGAGGTGCATTTCCAGATTAATGTCCTGACTTCGCAGCAAGCCGAGTTTGGATTGTATCATACCCGCCAGATGTTGTGGGATGGAAGGGAAAGAGTGGGCCATCTCTTAGTGTATAGGCTCAAAAAGATGGAGACGGGGAGGGTGATTCCGGGAATATGAGCATCTCGGGGTCTGGTTCTAGACCCGGAGGGGATCAACAAGGAATTTGAGACTTTTTATAGGAACCTGTATTCTTCAATATCTCTGGGCAATGAGGAGACAGAAATCCGTGCCTTTTTGGATTTGATGAGGTTGCCTCAGCCCAGAGAGATTCTTTAGAACAGCCGATATCAGAACAAGAGATGCGAATGGCACTAGGGCAGCTTCAGGAAGGAAAGAGTCCAGGCCCAGATGGCTTCCCAGTGGAAATCTACAAGGTGGTGCAAGATTCTCCCAATGTTTACAGTGGTACTGGATGAAGTTGGGGTGGGGGCATCTTCCTCAGACTATGTATGAGGCTGTTATTTCCATTTTGCCTAAAAAAGGCAAGGATCCCCTCCTCTGTACCAACTATAGGCCAGTATCACTTCTGAATGTGGACTATAAAGTATTGGCCAGGGTCTTGGAGAACCGTGTTGCTCCCTTGTTGTCTCAGCTCATTCTCCCAGACCAAGCAGGATTTGTGGGAGGGCAGGATGGGGTGGATCACTTGTGGTGCTTGGTAGATCTTTTTTGGGTGTCCCCGTCACTCTCCATGACCCCAGCAGTGGTGGGACTGGACACAGAAAAAGCTTTTGATTCCATCGAATGCCCTAATTTATTTGCAGTTCTGAAGACATTTTTTTTTGGCCCAAGCTTTATGCGATGGGTTCAGCTCATTTATAAACATCCTAGGGCTTCGGTTTTGATGAATGGTAAACTTTCTCCGGCTTTTGATTTGTCGTGAGGGACTCGGCAAGGATGACCTTTCTCCCCAGCACTATTTGTACAGGCCATTAAGCCTCTGGCCCAGAAGTTTAGGGATATGGAAGAAATAGTGGGTCTGCAGGTGGGGTCTCAGGTGTAAAAAACAATGCTTTTTGCAGACGATATTTTGCTTACGTTTGGAGATGCATCCATTTCTCTTCCCCACCTAGTACGCTTGTTAACACAGTTCAAGGGGTTAGCTGGTCTTGGGAATAATTGGGCCAAAACTTGTATCGTCCCAATGGGCCAAAGTAGTCAGAGTCTTCCTCAGTTAGGAGATGGCTTTAAGTGGATGGAGGGTCTGATAACCTATCTGGGGATACAGATCTCTCTGAAGTTGTTGGACTGGCCTGCTCTCAATCTGTTACCCCTATTGGAGTCCTTGAAGGGGGACATGGCTAGATGGCATCATTTACAGCTGTCTTTATGGGGTAAGGTGCATGCTGTGCGTAGGATGTTCACGCCTAAGGTGCTGTATGTTCTCCATTACTTACCCCCAAAAATTCCTCAGTCATGGTGGAAACAACTGGATCAGGCTTTATCTGGTTTCTGTTGGGAAGGGAAGAGGCCTCAGATATCTAGGGACTGTTTAAAGGCTCCATACAGCAAGGCAGGATTTGAAGCCCCTTTGTTTAAGGGTTACTACCTTGCATCGGGGCTGTGGCAGGTTTGGCTGTGGCTCCACAGTGAAGGTTTTGAGGATTAGATTTGGTGGCTAAAACTTGAGCAGGATTGGTATTTCCCTAATCCCCCAGAGTGCTGCTTGCTAGGCGACAGACTACTTTCTGGATGATTGGCCACCATTGACTACCTCATTTACAATTGGCATCAAGTTAAGAGATTTTTCAGTACCCAGTGGGGTGTTTCAATATCTTATTGGCCCTTATGGGGTAATCAGAGGGTCTCCATAGGATGACTGACTCTTTTCTGGGACAGGTGAGAGAAGGGGGAGCTGATGAGGGTGCAAGACCTTTTTTCAGAGCAGACGGGCTCTTTTAAGACTTTTCAGGATCTCCAAGAGCAAGCAGATTTGTCCAAGGTGGAAAACTGGAAATTTCTTCAGTTACGGCATCTCGTACAGGGCTTAGGAAAGGGCGGGGGGGGGAGAGAGGAAAAACTAGGGGGTGGGAGGCTATTTTTGGGGCCCAAAGTAGGATGCAGAAGCCCTGGACCCCTCCTAAGGTGGGTTTGATTCATCGTAAGTTACGAGATTATGTAACGCCTGATACATCAGGTATTTAACGGAGATGGGAGGGTCTTCTGTGGAAGCCTCTCATAGATGAGGAGAGGGTGGAAATATGGAGGAATGCATACAGACAGGTCAGGAATGTGAGTGGGAAGTTGATTCATTTCAAGTCCCTTCTACTATGGTATAGAACTCCAGAGGCCCTGTTTCATATGCGGCTTCTCCCGCACTCAAAATGCTGGCGGTGTAATAACCAGGGAGCATCTCTACTTCACATTCTATGGAAGTGTCTGGCCTCAAGGAGATGGTGGCAGAGGATTCGGGGGATATTAGGGACAGTAATATGGAAGCAGGTTCCTTGGGATGTGTCTCTTTTGATCTTGGGGAACACTGGGGTCCTGGGCCATCTGGACAGCTGTCAGAGGGCCTGGTTTCTCACTGCCTTCACCGAGGCCAAGAGGCTGATCCTTCAGAAGTGGCAGCAGCCTGACACTCCCTAGCTGGCCGAATGGTATGAATGTATGCTGAAAGTAACGGGGTTTGAAAGAATGTCGTACATCGCAAGACATAGACCGGAAACATTTTTAAAGGTATGGGGTCCTTTCTTGGCATTTATACAGATATCTATCCCAGAAGGGAGGAATTGGATTCCTCCCCCAGTATGTTCCAGTACGTTCCAGGTCACTTAGCATTTAGAGAGGTAGGGGATACCCCAGAGGAATTGGAGCAGTGTTAAGTAGGACATTGCACCTCATTCTTTGCAAGCTCCTGGCTGTCCTTCAGTTCCAGAGACTGGTCTTCATTGACTATGGAGGAATTTTGTGTGTATTTTTTATAGAAGCTCCTAGCGCAGTTATTGGGAGGAGAGTGGAGGGTGGGTGGTGGGGATGGGGGGGGTTCCTGGTAATTTATTGGGGTTATTTGTTATGGTACTTAGATTGTATCTCCATGGAGTTGTTACTCCAGCTAGGTATGACTGGTGGTAGCGGAATTGTTGATCCTTTGTATTTTATGTAACTATGTTTTAAAAAACTCTTAATAAAATGTCAATTAAAAAAAAAAAATACCTCAGCACACACAGCACATAAATGCAGTGGAGAAAAGCAGATCACCATACTTACATCATAAAAGGATTTGACACGCATCAGCTGATCAGCTGATCGCCAGCAGCATAAGAAAATAGACTAATGTGAATCCACCAGTGATTAGCACACTGCAAATGTTGTGGTATGAAAAAATTTATAGTTTTATAGTATCAAATCTTTTAAAGGTTGTATTATGTACCTGTTATTGCCTCTACAGGACAATATAGACACTATAGTACAAGAAAACAGTGTTTTAAATTATTCAGTGGAGTACCACCTAGGGACACAAAGGCTTGTCAGGAAGTAGATAATATAGATTAGGTGAAAACTGTATATGTGAAAAGTATAATGTGCAGTGTAAAGACATTGATATAGTCTTCATAATTAATGTCAATGCTGAAGATGTAGCATGAACTTCAAAGTCAGGTGATACTAGGCAACGAGTAACAGCATCTCCACCAAGCTCCATCTGGACCCTGTAATAAAAGTAATTTTTTTTTTATAATTACTGGTGACCCCCTTTATCAACCTGTTTTCAGGTTCTCCAAAACACCGTAATAACCCAAAATCGGGTTATTACGGCATTTCTTAAAATTTCCTCTCACTAGCAGTGTCATTCTCTGTAGCGTATCACATTATTGGCCCTTACTCCCTCTGTGGGCGGGCTGAAAATATCAAAAAACATGGCGGCTAAAATTTCCCCTCACGCTAGGCCAGCTGCAGTAAGTAATTTGTATTAATTATCTGGTTAATCCTGCCTTTCGGGGAAAAAAATGTAAAAAAAAAGCTATCTGGTTGATCCTGCCATTGTCGCGCTTCAGTCAAGGCTTCTTCTGACCCAGCACGCCTCAAATGGCCATTGTTGCACTTTGGCTGGCCGCCCAACCCTCACAGACTATCAATGTGATCGCTTCCGTGAGTCAGCAGTATTGTTTTTCTTAAGAAAAAAAAAAAGAAAGAAAGTTTCCCTAGTGCACAGGGAGTGTGAGTGAGTGTGTGTGTGTGTGTGTGTGTGTGTGTAAATAGTGGACAGACTGACACACTGAGCAAACTCTGCATCAGTAACTATAAAAAAGAAAAAATAGCAACTGTGTGGTTATGGATTTATTTTTTACACACCCTCGGGGTGTGATGACAGCATAAACCTCTCGAGCTTCGCTCTCAAGGTTTATGGATCATCACACCCCTGGTGTGTAAAAATCCATAACACACAGTTGCCTATCTATTTTTCTTTATATAACCTCCTGCCTTAGAAATACTTCAGTTGTGCTGAGATTTGTTTTTGGATACTTACTGGATCAATGGATGCTGAAAAAATGGAACATCAACCTCCTGAATCTTTTCTGCAACTGGAAGATACTGATGGAGATCAAGAAAACAGTGAAGCCCTCGAAACAAAATGACCATGTAGGAGTAATTCTCCCCCAAAGCGGCCTCCAGACCCCAACCTTATGGTCCCAATAGATCAGGTCTTTGCAAAACTACAAACAATTGAATCTGCTGTACTTTCCCTTATCAAAGATTTTAAAGAATTAAAACTGGTGGTCAAGGAGCTGACCTGGCAAGTCTCAGATGTGGAAGCCCGGGTATCCTCGACCAAAGATAGACTATCTGAACTGGAGCCAGAATGGGTCACTCTACAATGTATCATGACTAAACTTGATAACAGGATTGATGATCATGAAGGGAGGTCCTGGTGGAACAATCTGGTTCCCCTTGGGCTACCGGAGGGGGAAGAGGGGCCGAATATACTTGAATTTATTCAAAGATTTTGCTGCAAAATTGCCAGCCCCTCTCTCAACAGACCTAACTATATAATTGAAGGAGCACATCGATCACTCAGACCCAAGCCTGCATTCTGTACTCTTTAAAGTGATAAACAATTTGGATCAAGATCATATACTCTAATCTGCTAAGAAAGTTGAACAGCTGCTATGGGAAGGGAAGGGAAGAAAATTAAGTTGGTACCCAATTTGATGTTTAAAGAACACCAGGAGAGAGCTATGTACAGAAACATCCAGTCGAAATTATGGACTACGAAAATTATGTCATGTTGGATCAGGAAACTTTTCAGTTGGAATCCACTGCACAAGCTCTTAGTTAAATGATGTGGCTTCTGCCTGATTTATTCGGCAAGGCAGGCTGACCTTTTTATTTTGAAGGACTGGTACTTCTCAACTGTTTCTCAGCCTTTCCCTTAGTTAAGGATTTGTATGGATAGAGTGTAATGACTTATGCTATTTGGGGGAATTACCCGTTAACTTAGCCTATTTGTTTTATATATTTGATTGGTCTATAGTTTATGCAAATGGTGACCAGTCTGAATTAACTGACTGCCGCATAAACTGGAAATTCAGAGAGCAGATGACAACTTTTCTGTTCTAGTGTTTTGCTCTACAATATAGAGATAACTAAATTTTTTTGTCTGCAGATGGCTGATCTCACTTAAAGGCAGATGATGCAGAAATTAAATGGTGCAAGGTCTTCTCTGTACTTCTTAGAACATTGCGATATCGAGTTTATGTATATATTTGTTTTTGTAAAACGGCATTATGGACAGCCGTGCCAGGGTGTCTCCCGCCAGATAGGCGCTGACGGCCATCGTGAGGGGAGATAACACGCATTGGCGAAATGACAATGCCGTGTTGCTGTTATGGGAAGCGCTGTTTAGCCCAACACAGCATTATTTCTCATATGCCGTGTTGTTTGCGCGCTGCTCGAGCCCAACACGGCATTATCGCCCCATAATGCCGTGGTTGCTCCTGCAGTGGCCACGACAGCCACTGGTCGGAAGTGGCGCTGTGCCGCCGGGGTTAGCTTACAGAAACTGGGATGGAGCCAGCGAGCAGCGAAACTGTGCCGCAGGAATGCAGGACACACATAGGGAGAGAAAGGTAGGGGAGCTACACGCGGCATCCGTGTTACAAGGGCATTAATCACCTCAGCGTGGGGCTCTACGGTGATTAATGCCCACTGGGTTGAACCCCGGCTTTGCCTCGTCGCAACAACGCTTTCAGCGGGCATTAATCACTGCAGAGCCCTCCTGTCGGTGCAGATTAATGCTTACATAGCAACTGGTTGCAGTGGATAAGTTGTGCTGTACGAAATCTTTTGTTTCATTGTTCCAGGCAGTTCTAGAAAGTTGATCGACTTACTGGGTTTGAGAGCCCCGTCTGGTATCATTCGTTTAAGTTAATAATACGCCGCTACCCATACCTTTGTTTTTAAGGGTTAATTGAGTACATATTTCTGAGACTCGATAGTTTTAACTGTTTTAGGACATTTGCTTTATGCTGCATCTCTTTTTATTTTAAGATAATGGGACGAAATCCTTTCCTGGTTAACGGAGCTATTTTCAGACTATTAAAGTGGTCAGCTGGTAGGAGATTACGGGGAGTTGTGAGTACCGGTTGCTTTCTATTTTTAAAACAGATCTCAGTGCTACTTGTATTTTCTGACAAGGGAACTTTATTTTGAGCTAACTGTAATAATGTTGCTAATTTATTTAATATTGAATTGCTTCATCATTATTTGCATTATATTTAGGAGAGATAATTTTCTTTTGAGTTTAAATATGCACTCAGTTCTCTTTGGGCAAAGGATATACAGTACCTAGAGGGTGGGGCTCCATTTTGTCATTCCTCCTTATATATGAATAAGATTTCTCATTGGTAGCTTATTAACTAAAAATTATCCTCTCCTCATTATTCTTAGGGAAAAGGAATGTTTTTGTTGATGGCTATTATTAACTATAAAGGTTGTTTCTGCATTTTAATCTATTTTCACAGAATGGTGGGAGGGGAGTCTTCCTATGGTCTATGTGTGGACGGGTTCAAGGGGGGGCTGACTTTAAGCCAGCAGTTATGAACTGCACGATTAAGAGGGGGCTTATGGCCCATGCAGTAAGTTGTTGCTTTGTAGGATTTTTTACCATCTGGATTGGGGGGGCGGGGATTGGAGTTTGTTTCTACATTTTTACTAATATGGGAGAGGGCTGGGGGAGGGATCCATGCAGGCAACTAATTTCAGGGCAAGCAGATGGGAAGGCATTTGATTTTATTTTTGATTTGATGTCACAATCGTGGAAAATATTATCGTGGAACATAAAAGGGGGGAAGACAATGCTAAAAATATTGTTTATTGCGATATATGAAGTGTTTTCAGCCTCATTTAACTCTCATATGGGAGACCCATGTTCCATCTGACCATATTAATAATTGGAATAAAATGTGGGTTGGGCAGGCATATGGAGCAGGACCCAGTGCCAGACAAAGAGGGGTGGCCATTTTAATAAAAATATCTGTCCCTTTTCGGTTACTACATGAGATCAAAGATCTGGATGGTCGCTACATTTTTATTCATGGAATGCTGACTAATCATGAAATTATGATTGGTTCCATCTATGGACCAAACATAGATACCCTCTTCTTCTTCTCAACCTTGGCATTGGTTCTGGCACCTTATATGCACATTCCATTTATTTTGGGGGGTGGGATTGGAATCTAGCTAATTCCAACAAACTAGATAGGTCATATAGAAAAAAGATGGTTTATCCCTTGCCCAGAGGGCTCTAAGAGACTTTATGGATACTTTAGGTCTAACAGACCCCTGGAGGATTTCACATCCCAGAGAGCAAGAATTTACATTCTATTCTCCCCCCTCATGGGGTTTACTCCTGTTTGGATCATTTTTTAATAAGCCATTCGATATTACAGTATGTCATTGACTCAGACATTGGCACTAGAGTGCTTTCTGTTCATTCACTGATTAGCTTACATATAACTTTGACACAACAACCTCCTCACTCTGGCACTTGGTCCCTTAATCCACAGTTGTTGTTTGACCTCACTCTAGTGGACCACCTGAGAAAATTTACACTTCATTCTATAGAGGAAAATATTGATTCCATACCTATGAAAGATGCAATGTGGGGATCACTTAAAGCTACATGGAGGTGGGAGTTGATAAGGTTAGCAACACAATAAAAAAAAAGAAAATGCTGACACAAGTGAAAGAATGGCTATCTAACATTAAACTACTAGAAAATACTCTTTCTCAGACCTCTGAAGAGAAAGACTGGCTGAAATTGAGTCAACTGAAAGCTCAGTATTCTGCTCACCTTGTGGACAGAGTGACTCACTTGGAAGCTAAAATAAGGGCCACCTACATAGGCCGGGGGAAAAGGCGAGCAAACTTCTTGTGCTTCATCTTAAACAGATGGCTGCAGCAAGATGGGTGGCCACTTTGGTTGATCCCTCCTCGGGAAAAATAGTATCAGAATCCCCACAATTGGTCAAGATCTTTAAAAATTTCTATCAAAATCTTTATTAGGCACCGGAGACGGACCCCACCTTTCAGCAGAAAATGGATCTCTTTATAAGGGATGTAGATTTGCCCTCCCTCCCAGACTCACAAAAATAAACTCTTCTGGGTTCGATCACCAAAGTAGGGGTTTTGACAGTGATAGGGGCTCTCAAACTGGATAAGGCCCCTGGGCCAGATGGTTTTGTACCCTTGTTTTATAAAACTTTCAAAAAAGAACTAGCCCCTACCCTCACTTCTGTATATAATTATTTATTCACATCTGAGATTAAAGAAGTTGCACTCTTTGAAGCTAGGATTGTCTTGCTTCTGAAGTCTGGGAGGGATCCTACTGACCCTGAAAACTATCAACCAATTTCGCTTTTAAACATTGATATTAAGCTCCTTGCTGCTATCTTGGCTTCTAAGCTCAAGAAGGTCAGGTCAGTCCTGATAGGCCCCGAGCAGGTGGATTTCATCTCTGGTCACCACTCCAGTGATCATTTTAGAAAAATATTTTATCTTTTCTCTGTGTCCAGGCAGGCTGGTTCAGATGCTGTGCTGGTCTCCCTGGATGCAGAAAAAGCTTTTGACCAAGTGGCCTGGCCCTTTCTATTTGACCTTCTCCCCAGATTTGGCTTACCCACAGATTTTGTACAATAGATAGAAATTTAATATACTACCCTCACCGCTAGAATTCTTCACAACAGAGAATTTTCTGAGCCCTTTCGCCTAACAAGGGGCACCCGACAAGGATGCCCCCTTTCTCCAGTGTTCTTTAATTTATATATAGAACCCTTGGCTAGAAAAATAATTTTGTCTCCTCAAATAAGAGGCGTAATGGTGGGTATCAGGGAGTACAAACTTTCAATGTTTGCAGATGATGTGTTACTCCACATCTCAGACTGGCATGCTTCTCTCCCTGCTGCACTCTGTTTACTCTCAGAATTTAGCTTGCTCTCAGGAAATAAATTAAATCTTCATAAAACTACTGTCTTTCCTTTATCCCCTACGTGTTCTAAATCAGACGTGTCTGCATTGGGTCTTAAATGGGAATCACAGGCCCTATCTTATCTGGGGTTAATAATTCCTGGGATATTACTATTTTAAAAAGATTAAACTTTGACCAAGTGGTTAGGAATATGGAATTAGACCTTCAAAGATGGCAGACTTTAACACTATCATTATGGAGCCGGGTTAATATAATCAACATGGTGATCCTACACCGTTTATTATGCCCCCAGCATATGTTAAATTTGCCTTTACCCAGAAAATGGTTTGTGAACGTCCAGTCTATATGGTCCAAGTTTCTTTATTTAGGGAAGCCACCTCGTAGGGCAATTAATAAACTTTGTAGGTAGGCCCAGAGAAAAGGGAGGACTTCAAATCCCTCATTTATTGAATTATTTTATTTTGCTATAGGAATCTAAATACTTTCAGTGGGTCCTGTCTAGATTGTTCATATATTCAGGAATGGTTCTTGAAAGAGTTCTCACTGGCTAATGAGCACGGTCTATCATTGTCATCCCTGTTATATACCCCCTTCTCCAAGATTCCTAAAGTAATGCAAACTACTTCAGTCGGTTGGTCTATTAAAGTTCAATCACAATTATATCATTTTTTCCATATATCTTATCATACTGACATTAGTCAGCTTTTTTTAATAATCCAATGGCCACATATTCAAAGCTTTGCACTGGGCACAAACCGATTGCTCAGGAATTGCACTAGAATAGAGCCAACATTCGATATTCAAAAGACCAAATAGCTTCAGAGCAGCCTGTTTGCACTGGTGCAGTGAGATAATGTATGCATGGGCCAAAGTGAGGGGAGGGACAATGCATACAAGAGCAGCGCTATAGTCAAAGCTGCAGCACGGTGCAAGGCACAATTGTGCAACACTTTGCACGGCACTAGTTACCGCCTATAAAAAGGTGGCCTAAACACAGAGCAAACCACAAAAGGAGGGAGGTGTAGCGTAAAGATACCAGAAATCAATATAGTGTTTGCATGTGATACTGTGGTAGTGTGCCTGATGGCAACTGTAGCGGAGGAGGAAGAGAGAGACTAGGCCCACCCTGGGCTACACCATAGGAAAAGGAGGATATATGCTGCAAACAGGAGGTACCAGCCCAGGGAATCATTTGAGACCCAGTCAGATGACAACCTCGTGGTCCGGTATAGAATGAACAGGATTATGCTGAGGCAGCTGTGCGAGCGCCTGCATGAGCAGCTGAAGCCTAACACCCAACACAGCCATGCCATGTCAATTGAGCAGATGGTGATGGCTGCGATGTGCTTTCTCACCACTGGACATTCCAGACCTCAGTAGGTGATACCATCAGCATGTCGCACTCGGCCACCTTGCACCTCCTGACCCAGTTCTTGGAAGCTTTTGTGTCACATGCTGCTGAATTCATAGTATTCCCCAGCACGGCACAGGACTGCAGACAGAAGATGCAGAAGTTGTATCAGATTGTGCACCTGCCAGCTGTACTCACTGCCATTGACTGCACCCACATTGCCATCTGCACACCACCTGATGATGATGACAGAGACCTCTACGTCAACAGGGAAGGCTACCACTCCATCAGTTGCCAGGTGGTGAGCAATGCATCAGGGCACATCATCAATGTCCTTGCCAAGTTCCCTGGCAATGCCCATGATGCCTACATCTGGCACAGGTCAAGGCTGTGCCAGGCGTTTGAGCAAGGCATAATACTGAGTGGACACATTGTCGCTGAGTACCCACAGCAGACACACAGGACAACAACCAGTGGCAGGATAGTGCCACATAACAGTAGATAGGATGTGGATTGGGAAGGGGGATGCAAGGAGGACAGGCCTGATAGAGGGATGTCTAGCAAGCTGGGTGACTGGTACAGTATGCCTATCCCCTGAGACCCTGGCTATTGACACTCATTCCCCATCCATCCATGATGGCAGAGGAATGTTACAATGAGGCACATGTTGCAATACTGAACATCATTGAGTGTGTCTCTGGCATGTTGAAGATGAGATTCTGCTGTCTGGACAGGTCTGGCAGTGCCCTACAGTATAGCCCTCAGAAGGTATGCCGCATATTCCTTGCCTGTTGCATGTTGCACTGAACCATGGAATACGCACACCGGAACCTGAGGAACAGTCAGACAGTGACCCAGAGCCAGGGGACAGGGGGATAGTGCAGCAACTTGAACTGAGAGATCCAAGGATGGCCAGAAGGTCCTGGGAGCATAGGAATGCCATCATTGCACCCTTCATCTGGATGGGCAGGTGAGTAAACACAACATGGACAACAAGTATGTGATGGAATGTTTATTTACAGTACAAGCAAACGTGACATGTGAAGCAATGTGGCACACTACATGCATGGCACACATGTGACTGTGGGACTGATGTGTGATGTGTGACTGGCAGGGAGGTGCACATGCATGTGTGGATGTGGGGTGGATGCAGGATGCAGTGGCACGCACATGCCATCAGTGCAGTCTGCTACCACAGGCATGGACGGACTCATGACTGCACACCCACTGAGGTGGGGAACTCTAGGTAGAGGAAACACTGGATGTGGACAATGGTGAGGCCATTGCCCTTGGATGACCACTGCCCTGACTTGGGCTCTGTTTGGCTGGCAACCTGCATCCCTTGCGCCGTGACATCCCCATGGGTGAGCACAATGCAGCGGTGCTGGCCAAGCCAGACTGTCCGGAACATGCAGTGGAAGCATGCTGCGATCCAGTTGTGGACCTCCGATGTTGCTGGCTGGTGTTGCACCTCTGCCTTGCAATACCAATAATGAGCAGAGTGGATGTGAGCTCCCATACAGCCCCTGTGAGTTCCCAAACACATTGCAGAGCTTATTGTGGCTATGGGCATGGCACTCTTCAGTTTGCTGCTCCGCATGCAGTAGGCCCATGATCATGGTCTCCCAGAGCAGGGGAAAGCTCCAGTCGCATCTCACACCTGAAGGCATGCAGCTACTTCCATGCAGCTGTCTGTGATACAACCACAGACTGTAAAAGCACACACGGTTCAGGTCCCCCATGGCCCTGGGATGCAGGGTCAACAAGGACAGTGGGTGGGGATGGTGGGTGTAATTCTTCGGTGCATGGCCATTGGATGGCCTGTGTGGCATCCTGTGGCTCTGCAGCAGTGTCAGCTGCAACACGCAGATCACAAGGGCAATCTGCCAGCCCGGCCATTGTGCTACCCACAGGTGGCGATCCTAGGGCCTGACTTGTGTGTTGATGTGGACCTCTCACTGACGACACCCACCACTGTGGAGATGGTGGTGACATCTGTGGCAGTAGTGTCGGGCCTGGGGCCACACAACATGGGTGGTCTGGTCTGCTGCAGGGGCACTGGCTGCCATGTTGGTGGTGCATTCACAATGGCCATGTGTCCAGAGATGTCCAGCCTTGAAATATCCCCAGCCTCAACCTCACTGTCTGATGCTGACAACCCCCCCCCCAGCCATTACACCCATGTAGTCCTTGCTCGGGGTGATTATCTCATCATCACCCTCCTCATCCATGTCCCCGTCAGACACATCCAGAATGGCAGTGGCCACTGCAGTACTGGCAGACATGGTGACAGCCCCATCTGCCACCGAGGCTGTGTTGTCTGGATGCCTGACGTTGATGGGCCATCATCCTCAGCACACTCCACATCCGCGGGTCCAGCACATTGGGCTGTGGAAAGAAAAACACATATTGTGAGTGTCAGGGATGGCACTGCACACATCTACACCAGTGCAACAGCATGCAGTAGTCCGAGTGCCACCAGTCCCACACCGTGCACCCCAACACCATTGTGCACACCCAACACACAAACACACACCCTATGTGCATGCATGCACAGAAATACATGCATATACCATAGTGCAGACTCTACAATGCACACAGTATGAGCAATGCCACGCACCTATACACACATAATGACCACCACTATGATGCTGGTGACAGCATGTGCACACAGTGGCACATGTGGCAGCAGGACTGCACCCAGTGTGTTTGCACACAGTGGACATGCATTCACATGAGCATTGTAGAAACAGCAGTATCTCGCATCCACCACCCTCAACACCAGCCACGGCCACTGTACGTATGGTCACTGCCACAGCCTCCATTATGGGGTCCACAGTCATCAGTACTGCCTGTCTTGGGCCACCGCCTGTGGAGCACAGTTTCCTCAGGCGTTGCACCTCATCCTCCTCCTCCGCCCGACGCTGCATGTCGTTACACCATTTCTGCACAGCTTCCACTGTGCACCCACGGCTACCCACAGCATTGACCTCTGCTGTTATCTAGTCCCACATCAGCCTGACAGTGGCATCTGTGTTCCTGTGACATCGCATCACCTTCAGCCATGACAAATAGCCATGCATGAGTGCCCTCAACTCATCACTGGAGAACTTGTGGGACCACAGCCATGCACATCCCCCAGGGGCACCTGTGAGGAATGTAGACAAACATTGGTCAGGGCACGCTGTGCACTGTGACTGACTATGTGTAGCTGTGTGGAGGCATGTGTCTGTGTCCCAGTGTTGTGCAGTACACTACACACAGCACATATGCCTGTGTCACACGATGGCCATGTGGGTCTTCCCAGTGTTGCCTCCCCCCTGCCATTGCATGACCAAGTGAAGGCAATGCAGCCACAATACATGGTGCTGTGTATGCGTACAGAGCCATAGTCACAGTGTATGCGTGTCTGGCCATGCCACAGCAGTGCTGTGCTGTGTCTGCGCACACCTTCCTGCTACACCTGTGGTCACTGTGTATACAGAGGCCTGCTGCAAGATGCATAGCAGGCAACAACACTGTTTACACACACAGGCCCACTACGACAACCACACACACAGTAAGTGTCACCAGTACAGAGTACCATTGTAAAAGCCATGTAGCAGTGCATTTGCTGTATGACATTCATGTGAGAAACCTACCTTGCTCATCATTGTCTGCCTCCTGTGACATGTTGGGCCTGCTACTAACATACTAACATACTATTTGCCAGCAGATTAGGTCTTACGGTCTATCGAGTCTGCTCGAACCTTAGATCCTTAGTTGGGTGCCGAGGCCCTCCCATCCCTTGTGCTCCAGAAACCTCTATCATCCATCCCAACCCCCCTGGGACAGGCCATCATCTGATACATCCACTTTCTGTGTCTGTCCCACCCTCTCTTGAAGCCCTCCACTGTGGATCTCTGAACCAGCTCGCCAGGCAGTGCATTCCAAGGGTCCACCACCCTCTCAGTGAAAACATCCTCCTCTTTCCCCTCACCTTCCACCTTCCAACTTCAAACCATGCCCTCTGGTGATACCTCCCTGTTTTAGTCTAAAGATCCCTCCATGTTTACCCTATTTATTCCCTTGAGGTATTTGAAGACCTCAATCATGTCCCCTGTTCTCCTCTCCTCCAGTGAAAACAGGCAGAGCTCCTCAAATCTGTCCTCATATGTCAAATCCCTAGCCCTCGTATCATCTTAGTTGCCCTCCTCTGTACCCTCTCCAGGAGCTGTATGTCCCTCTTCAAGTGTGGTCTCCAGTACTGTACACAGTACTCAAGGTGTGGTCTAACCAGTCCATTGTACAGCGGCAGAATCACTTCCTTGCTCCTAGAGGTGATCCCCCTTACGATGCATCCCAACATCCTGTTTGCCTTGCTAGCTGCTCTCCTGCACTGCTCAGAGTTATTCATACATGCATCCACCATGACCCCTAGGTCTTATTCCCCTATTGAGGCCTCCAGTGCCTCCCCTCCCAGGCTGTACCTGTGTTTAGGGTTTCTCCGACCAAGATGCAACACCTTGCACTTGGTGATATTGAAATTTAATTTCCATGTGTGAGCCCAGCTTTCCAGGGTGTCCAGGTCCCCTTGCAGGGCCAATCTCCCCTCTTCTCCCTCCACTACTGCTCCCATCTTGGAGTCATCTGCGAAGAGACTCATTTCACACCCTATACCTCCCTGATGTCCAATATGCATTAAACAGGATCAGACCCAGGACTGAGCCTCGGTACCCACTACCAACCTCTCTATGGTTCGAGAGCCTCACAGACCACTACTCTGGGTGCATCCAGCTAGCCAGTTTTCAATCCATCTGACCATCAAAGGGCCTACTCCTAACCCCGTCAGCTTCTCCAACAGACCATTGTGGGGGACAGAGTCAAACACCTTGCTGAAGTCCAAGAATAATACATCCACAGGCTTTCCCCTGTCCAGTTCTGATGTTACCCATTCGTAGAACTCCACAAAGTTGGTTTGACATGACCTACCTGGCACAAACCCATGTTGTCGACTATCCACACCTCCCACCTCCTCCAAGTACACCCCAATCGTTCCTTTAGTATACTCTCCATTAATTTTCCCACCACCAAGGTCAAACTGATGGGTTTATAGTTACCTGGTATTTCCCTCGACCCCCCTTTATGGATTGGCACAACATGTGCCTCTCGCCAATCCCTAGGTACCCTCCCTGTCTCAAGTGACCTGTTGAAGAGCTCCACCAGGGGTGCAGCCAGTATGTCCTCCAATTCCCATAGTACTCGGATGAATGCCATCCGGCTCAGGAGATTTGTCTTTCTTTAGGGCCTTGAGGGCTAACCACACCCTTTTGGCGGAGATAGCATCATCCGTCCCCTCCACCTTACTGGCCTTTTTATCCTCAACCAGATGTGACACCCCTGGGGTACCTCTCCCTCCCTCTTGCTCCATTTCTGTTGCTCTCCTGATCCCACTTACTGCCGCTTCTATCCCCTTCGTGCCTTGCTTTGTAGATATCCCATCCCCCTCCATAGTGAACACAGAGGCAAAGTACTCTAAATACCTCTGCCTGGTCCCTTGCCTCTTCCACCCACCCTCCTTCTGATCTCAATCTGCTGAGATGGCCCTTAGTTTTCTCCTCCCCAATGTGCCGGAAGACCCTTTTCCTCCATGTATCCCTCATGCCAGCCGCTGCTCTTTACTGGACTTTTCTCCTCACCATACGGGTGACTTTTCTAGATGCAAGATGGTACACTTCCTTATCCCTATCCCCTCTTGTTGTTTTATATTTTTTGTAGGCCGCCTTCTTTTCTCTGACTGCTACCTGTACCTCACTGGACCACCAGCATGGTTTATGTGACCTTGCTCCCTTACGTTTCAACTTAGCGCAGATCCTGACTGCCTCATGAAGTCCCTGTTTTATGACCTCCCATCTCCTTTCCACACTTGTCATTGATGTAATCCCCTTCAAGTGATCCTTGAGAATATTTCCCATGCCCACAAAGTCTGCCCCCCTGAAGTCCACTGCCAGTGTCCTAGATCTCACCCTCCCTCCCCATGCTTATTTGAAACCAGACGGTATTGTGGTCGCTCCCAGTCAGGGGGTCCTGTACAACCAGGTCCCTTACCAGATCCCCATCTGCCAGAACCACGTCCAGGACATGCCCCTCCCTTGTGGGCTCCATCACATGCTGTGTTAAGAACACATCCTGGAAGCCGTCCAGCAGCTCTGCTCCTTGGCCACCTTAGAGGACATGGTTCCCCAGTTTGTACCTGGCATATTAAGGTCCCCCATCAACACCACTCCTTCCCCTTTTGGTCCACACTGGGCAATGATGTTGTCCAGCAAACCATCCTCTAGAACATCACTCATCCCGGGGGGCCTATATACTGCACCCAGCATGACCTTATCTCCTGCTGGGGATCGTAAGGTGACCCATAAGGCCTCCACATTTCCCTCTGCCTCTTCTACCCTAGCAATTTCTATGTCATCTCTAATGAACATAGCCACTCCACCCCCTCTGCCCTCCTTTCTATCCTTCTTAAGCATAGTGTACCCCCGTATGTTTAGGTCCCAGTCATGGCTTTTGTTGGCCCACGTCTCTGTGACTGCCGCCACATTCACCCCCAAACAGTATGGCCTGGAACTCTGGCAACTTGTTTCCCAAGCTCCTGGCATTTACTAACACCAACCCCCCCCTTATCCCTGATCCTCTTTGTCGAACCCCACCCAGATTCCTTATACTCCTCCCTCTGCTCCTCCTGAAACCTCCACCCCAGTCTGTTTCCCCCTCCCCTTGGGCTTGAAAGCTACTCCCTCATCTGGAGGAGAGGGCTTCTGGTCAGCCCTTCCCTTATCCCTTCCCCCCCTCACAAGTTTAAACCCCTGTGCTGCTTATACTCCTGCTTCAGCCTGCAGCACCTGTATGCCCCCAGGTGGAGCTCAGGCAGCCCTTAAATAGCCCAACGGGGCAATCCACACACTAAGTCATGCAAATGAGTCTGTAATGATATGGTAACGTAGTGGATTGCCCAACAACTACACAAGTAGGCCCATTTGCATGCATTTGCATGCAGACTTTGAATATGACAAAGTTTAGTGCTGGGCAAATAGATTTGCCCACAGCAGAAGTAGCACCCACCATTTGCACTGCGTGATGTGGCTATTGTGCAACATACTGCACATGCACACTCACGTTGGGATGCATGGGGGGGGGTGCGCGGTGGGTTCGTGCATGCCCAGTTCCTGCATTTCCAGTTAGCTAAGTGCTAATGTATTTGTGCAGCCACAGAAACACATAATGCCATGCAACGGTATGCATGAGACAAATTGCAGGCCTACAGAGCAGGGAGTGGCAGTGGTGCTAGGGTGTAGCTCCTGAAGGTTAAGCAGTGCCAGTACTGGAGATGCCATCAGGAAGACGGGTCAGGACAGTGGTCCAGAGGGACCATAGGTGGGGGTAGACTGAGCTGGCTAACCTTGTGGAGCTGGTGTTGCAGCGCAAGAGGCAGCTCTTCGGTACGGTCAGGGAGGGGTACAAGCCATGCAGGCAGGTGTGGTTGTTCATTACCAGGCACCTGTCACAGCGGACAGGCATTACATGGGATGGGGAGCAGTGCAGACATTGCTACGTGGACATGCAGTAGTGCGAGGCTCGAGCACTTCAGGAGCATGGCCCATGATGGGACAGTGCCAGCGCCAGTAGGTGTATACCTGTGCCACAGGACTGCTTATCGAGTGTATGTGTGTGTGTGTGTGTGTGTGTTTCTTTCAATGGGTGTGTGTCTCTGTGTCTGTTTATATGTATGTGAATGTTCCCCACTCCCCCATATACCACATCTGTGTGTATAATTCCCTTGGGTTGAGCAGGGACACACACTGTGCATGTTTATTGGCAGCAGGCGTAGGTGCAGTTCACAGTGTGTTCATTAGCGGGCATGGTTGTTTCCACCATACTACTGTCCATGGTATTGAGTGGTGCGCATGATGCAGCGTGTATGTACACTGCATTGGGGGAACATCACTAGATGGCATGCTGTGTACCATGTGACATGTGGCTCTGGGGGGGGGGCAGGGATTGTACTACCGCCGTGTGTCATGGGCATTGGTGAGTGTTCACATGTCAGTCATGCAGGTCCAAACAGTGGTGTTCCCTCTTCACCCTGCAGACCACAGTGACTGGAGGCCCCAGGAAGACAGCAGGAGGGTGCCAGGCCATGCACAGCGGGCAGAGGCGAGCAGTGATGGTTGATATGGTGCACTGCATGAGTACCATACATTGTTCACACACTATCATGCATGTGCAGCAGGTTGTTTGTACGATGGTTGCCGGTGCAGCTTTGGATGACACACATCTGCGTCCATGTTACTCAGTTGTGGGTACAGTGATATGGCTGTGTCCTGCAGCACAGATGTCATGCTATACATCCTTCACACCCTGCAATGGCTGTGGTGGGCTGGTGTTGTCCAACATTAGCATGGACACACAGTTAATGGGGCAGTTGAGGTGGCTCATATACCCGCATGCATGTGTCCTGTGCTGTGGTGTTGTAGTTGTCCACTGTGTGTGTGGTCTGCTACACCACATAGAGATTGTGGTGGTTGATGGGGCTTTGTTACAGTGTTGGCCTGGTTTTATGTCCATGGCATAGGCGATTTGTGTCCTGCTGTCCTGCTATGGGGGGGGATGAGGCTGTGTTACTGACTTATTCTGGTTTACCTTGTGCATGGTGTGGGCAAGTGGCGTACTGCTGTCCTGCTATGGGGTGGGATGGGGCTGTGTTACTGACTTGTCCAGGTTTACCTTGTGCATGACGTGGGCAAGTGGTATGCTTCTGTCCTGTTATGGGGGCCGGGGAATGGGGCTGTGTTACTGACTTGTCCTGGTTTACCTTGTGCATGGCATGGGCAAGTAGTGTACAGCTGTCTTGCTATGGGGGGGCAGTCTGCTGGGATGTGTGCCTGCATTGCCTGAGGTACTCTGTCCACTGCATGTACACATCGTATACTGCTGTCCTGCTCCTGCTGTTAGTTGGGGGGCCCCACCACATAGATTCATGGACCATAGATATTGTTGGCAGTTACAGACCGCTTGGCCCATCCAGTCTGCCAGGAGGTCCATATGCATGGCTTATGGGCAGATAAATGCATGGCCTGCTTCTATCCGATACAGGTCACAGTCCGTGGCAGTGTGGCATGGCAGTACACATTCCTGGAGTGTTTCTACTTAGCTGTCATCATCATTGCACTGTTCCATTGGGCAGGATGTCCCAACTGATACATTGTTACACGGCTTCCTTTGTGCTCTTGGCCACTGTCCTGGTCACCTGGGGGGTGTGCCTGTGTGGTTGCACTGTGTTGGTGTGTGATCCACTGGGCCATGGGCTTCCTCTGCTCAGTGGTGCTTTCCTTGGCATTCCCTGTCCATCTGTGTACTTTGGTTGGGTGGCTGCTGCCTGTGGTTTCCTTCTGTGGCATGCAGGCGAGTGTCGGGTAGCGTGTGTGGTTCCCCATAGCATGGCTGCATAGGCCTGGTTGTTGGGACATGCTGTCCACTCCTGGGCCATTGGCCTGGGGTGTGCATTGCACCTTTCTGTGCACCTTTCTGTCAGTGTACCATTCTGACATGGTCCTCCTTCATCCTGTAGGTCCCCAGAGGCACTCAATGTGGGCCACGCAACCCGAGGAGTCAGAAGGCAGGGATGAACTCCTGTGCAGGATAGTGCGGCAGCAAAGAATGATCATCGAGCAGCAGGCCATCATCATATCAGAGACCAGGAGGGTGGCGGCCATACTAGAGGCGAGATTGCCTGCTTCAACTGCACAACAGCCTGCTGAAGATTGAGGGCTCTGGACCAATTCTGATTTTATGACTCCCCACATGCAATACTGGGGTGCTGCTGTTGTGTTCTTTTTTTCAGCCTGTCATCCCTTCTCTAGTTTTTGTATTGCTGTTTCTGTTTTGATTTTTGTTTTCTGTTTTACATTACTGGTTTGTTTGCGCTGTTGTGTTTTTCTCACCGGTATGTTGCATTTTGAAATACATATAGATTGCTTCTTTACATTACTGTGTTCGGTGTCATTACTGGATGCATGGGGTACATGCAGGGGTATGTCATTTGCATGTGATTGCATTGTTGGATCATGTGGTGTTACATGCCTTTGCCATGACTAGATGTATGTGGAATTCTCAGGGGTGTACACTGCTGTCTGCTCTTGAGGTCACATTCAGGGCTATGCTTGTTTGTCTGTGCTCCAGGGCACTGTCAGCTCCCCTCTGCACTGTGTTTCTGTGGGTGTCGGCACTGCCTGACTGCCTGCTATTTTCAGAGCTGTCTTATTTCCTATATCCAGTGCTGTCTGACTTCCTGGGCTATTTTGCACTGCACCTCCAGCCCAGTTTGCCCAGCTTCATTAGCATGCCATATTCAGCAGGTTTAGCACCGGGGCTATCCCTCTGAATATAATGGACTATTGTTTCTGGAATATTTCAGCACACTGGGCAGTGCTAATTTTGCCCTGGGGCAAAGTTTTAAATATCTGCCCCCAAATGTGCTAATTGATAAACATATAGTTATGCCTGGGCAGTGGAAGGGTATTAAGATATCCTCGTTAGCTGATTTAGTCATAAAAGACAAGATTTTATCCTTTACAGAATTCAGAGCCAAAATCCATCTCCCAGCACATAGTTTTTTTGAAATACACTCAGTTTAGACATTGCTTAACTAATATCCTGGGGACCCCACCCTGACACCAGCAAGCAGGATCTCTTTTTGCTTGTTTGACCACCTTAGAATTTCAAGGGAGACCAATTTTCATGATGTATAAAGAACTTGAGTTGTCTGACTTGGGTTAATTGCCCTATTACGGCTTTTTACTGGAATCAGGATTTGAACTTACATTATTCAACCCAGATGTGGTCAGCGATTTAGAGAGATTTATATACTTATGTGAAGCAAGACAGATTACGTTTGCTTCAATTTAATACTACATAATCTCTGTTTCACCCCTTCTAGATTATTTAGAATGGGGAGGCTTACTGGGCCCACTTGTCCTAGATATTCTCGGGAGGAACGTACTTTATTTCATATGATTTGGACTTGTACTCAGGTATCCACATTTTGGAAATCTATTAAAAACTTGATAGCTCCCTTGTTTGGCCATACCCGATATTTAACACTGGAAATTTGTGTATTGGGCAATTTTGATATGATTACATTAGCAAGAGATACATCATATATGGCCTTAATTACAGGGGTGGATAAGCTATTATTAATGAGACATTGGAAAAGTGATCATTTACCTTCTAGGGCTGAGTGGATTCAGGAATTCTTCTCCACATTGAATGCTGAAAGAGCAGTTGCTATTGTAATACATGTATTACATAAGCTTCAGGCTTGCTGGGAGCCATTCCTATCCTTCATGTCTGGGAGATCATTTGGCTATGTCTTATCTTTGTATTTTCTTAGTCTTTCTTCACCCTTTCCTGGTGATATTGATTTCTACTAGGTGCAATTGACTTTTAGCATTTAATCGTGCCCAAGTCTTGTCCCGCTTGTCTAGGTTTTTAAGGGGAGACATCTCTATGTCAACTTGCGCCTGCATGGATGAGGAGTGAGGGTGCTGGGGAAGGGGAACTTCTGGGGGCATTTGAAAGGGAGTAATTGTTTTAGTTGGGAAGATCCAGTTTTACCTGTTAGATTCTACATGAGTTTTGGAATTGTAATTTGTTAACTTTAAGTGTGAAGAATTATAATTGGATGTACGTTGTATTTGCCTCTGATGTGTACCTAGTGTTCTTTGTACTGTGTTTTTTTTTCTGTCAGACTTACAATAAAATATATTAAGTTGCAAAAAAAGATGTATCATGAACTACTAGAAAGCAAATAATTGATAAAGTTTTCTTAACAGGTGATAAAAATGCACATGAGAACACCATTCACCCATCGCATGGGAAAGATCTGTTAGTAGATAAACTCAGACTGCACAAAATGAAATAAGCTTAGGATGGATCAGTTAGTGTTTGCAAGCTAACTCAGGAGGTGCATTGTTTGTACAGCAGGTCAGTTGGGTACACAGGAGGTAAGAGATGTTAGGTCTAAATATAGAATATCTAAAATTTTAAACTGTGATTGCAGATTTAGAAGAAATACTCTACTTGTTTTGGGAATGTAAACTTTGTATTCTTTCAGCAAGCATTGTCCTCATTTCATGTTTAACAACCAATCAACATGGAATGACTGCTGCTAGATGCTTACAAAAACTAAAATATAATGAGTTGTTACAAGTAAAACTGATAGCCATACATTTGAGTATTTCTGGATGTAAAAAGTATAGGTATTATAGAAGCTCTGAGATTATGTGCATATTACATAGAGAATAATGGATGGGGTGTTGTACATTATGAGTTTTTTTACACTCCCACGGTGTGTAATACCGCTTAAACCATGAGTGTGAAGCACGTGTGCTTTCTTATGGTATTACACACCGAGGGTATGTAAAAAAAAAAACTCATAATGTAACATCCCACACTTTATTTTATGTAATCGCTGTGTGGTTTAGTGCTTTGTGGAAAAAAAAGTCAGTTGTCCTTTCTGTGGCATTTCATATATGTGAGCATGAGATGGTAGCAGCTTGCACTTTCAGTTTGACTGGCTAACACCCATGCTGTAATAACTGGCCGGTTATTACAGAATGGCACCCAGTTATTCTGGCATTTGAAAGTGGTGTCATTCCAGTCAATAAATGGGCTCACCAATAATTATACAAGTAAACAGTATATCACTAATATGATTTGTGACCCTCAGCTGCACATAGGACAGCTGGGATGACTTAACAGATCAAGTGTAATGGGCAAATGAAGATTTTACTGGGATGACGTCTATAACACTGGGAGAAATGTGTTAATTGGATCTTATGATTAGCATTTCCACCACAAGTTCCATGGTTTGTTAAAGTTCATTATTGTCAAACAACATTTCTTGAGCATGGAGTGCCATGCTTGTGGTGCTCCACATGTTCATATGTTGTTATGGATTAAGAATACTCCACAGATTGGTGGAAGTGACAGTTATAAAGTGCTTTAATGCCTCCAAAAGTAGGCAACCAGTCAGCTTCCTGATAATAAGAAAGTATTACGTTATGGAAGATGGTGGCAAAATGTAAACTGCACAAGTAAGTATTGCAGAAGAAAAGTGTCATCAAAAAGGAAATTGTACACTAGGGCCCAGATATTCAAGAGGGTTGCGCATGGCGCAACAGTGTTGCGCCATGCATAACCCACTGATGCGCCTGGTGCGATATTCAAAAGGGAAAAGTGCACTGCACAAATCCCGATGTGCCGGAGTGCATCAGTAAGGTATGCAGGTGCAGGTAGGGGGGCATGCCCATGCATACCCTGCACAGCCCGATATTCAGCCCAGGATGTGCAGAGCCATGCATGCGCAACCCCTACCTGCGCCAGAACAAAGTTGATCCAAAAAAAAAGGAACAACTGATGACCATGCACAGGTGAGCTGCCACATTGCAGGGTGCAACACAGCAGCTGCCACCTGTTGGTGGCCACCTGAGATCTGGCTGCACCTGGCAGCACCCCCCCCATGCCAGATCATGGGCATTTGTATAAAAATGAAGAATTCTGTCAAATATCCCTGGTGGTCCAGTGGACCGCTGTATGCCTGATCGCAGGCATTTGCAAGAAAGAAAGAAACATATCCCCAAACTCCCTGGTGGTCCAGTGGACCGCTATCTGCCTAATCACGGGCATTTGTAAAACAGAGAATAAATGTCTATTATCTTGGTGGTCCAGTGGACCACTATCTGCTCGACTGGCATTTGTAAAGAAACATATGCCCAATTTCCCTGGTGGTCTAGTGGTACTCCCTCCCCACCTGCCCACTAAGCCCCACCACCCGCTCCTCAGTCAGCCAGTGGGTGGCAGCGACCCTACCGCTTGCTGCCCCACCCGCCCGTCAACTGACAGTCCGGGCTGTACACTCATTGGTCCAGTGTGAGCTGGTCGGGCGGCAGGCCTACATACTGCCATTCCAAAATATGTAAACATTCACATATCTGGAATGTATAGTACGGTATGGGCTGCAAGCCCATGGCTCTGCGCTGGACCAATGGTGTACAGCCCGATTGACGGTGTCAGTCGGTGGGCGCGCAGGCAGCAGGCGGTGGGTGCTGCCACCCACCGCTGACCGGGGGAGCGGGCAGTGGGGCTCGTGGGCGGGTGGGGAGGGGGGTACCACTAGACCACCAGGGATATTGGACATATGTTTTTCTTTACAAATGCCCACTATCGACAGATAGTGGTCCACTGACCACCAGGGATATTGGACGATTTTTATTTGTTATTACAAATGCCCACGATTGGGCAGTCAGCGGTTCACTGGACCACCAGGGAGTTTGGGGATATTTTTATTTTTTATTACAAATGCCCATGATCGGGCACACAGCGGTCCACTGGACCACCAGGGAGTTTGGGGATCTATTTCTTTCTTTCTTACTAATGCCCACGATTAGGCAGATAGCGGTCCACTGGACCACCAGGGAGTTTGGACATGGTTCTATTTTATAATACAAATGCCCGCGATCGGGCTGTGGAGCACATTGCTGGCTGCAGGGGGCGTCGGTCCCTGACGGCTGCTGTCTGGCTGGGCACCAGGCGCAAGTCACCGGGGATCGGCGCACCTGCCTGCAAATGAGGCCATAATGACATGCAAATGGCCCCATTTGCACCTTGCATACATTATGGCCCCATTTGCATGTCAAGTTTTGAATATCGCGGTTGCTGTGCATAGCACAATGGAACTTGCGCTAGCGCATCCCCATGCTCCACTCTGGCCACTTGAGCTGGCGCAGTGCCACTGCATCATGCACACTGTGGGTGGCCAGGGTGCGATATTCAATGCTGCTGAGCCATGGCGCAGCTCCATTGAATATCACCCAGTCCACGCCCCTGCGCAGCTAAGTTGCGCTGTGCTCAAGCTTGCGCCACAGCCTGACACAGTTTGAATATCTGGGCCCAGGTGTCACTTCAAATTTCCAATATGAATCTCACAGTCTGCAAAGCTGAATGAAAGTTAAATGACTTGTTCTCAGCAATATGACATCAGCTTAAAGCAATGTCCCAAAATCTGTCTATGAGTTTCTGCAACAGATGTAACACCCAGGAAATGTTTTTTTAAATGTTACTAGTTTATTTGTAAAATATTTTAAGTGATGTGGAAAATGAGATTACAGTTTCTTGCAAATCTGCTGTCCCTGGGAAAACAAGTGGGTGTGGGTAGCAGAAGGTCTTTTGATCTAAAAGGCTCTTTGTTTTGGGTTCTGAATGTAAACAAGGCCAAGACAGAGTAAAATGTTTCCAACTGTGATAGATAGATGGGATAATAATGCAAGCCGAAGTGAATAGACAAATCTGGGTTGTACCAGTTTGGAATAGAGGTGGTCCCCAGTAGTCAAAAGCTGAGACTGGGTGCGATGTCAGAGAGGCTTGTCCAGTGATATGGAGATAGTGGGCCAGCCAGCCAAAGGTATTTCTGTTGTGTTTGCAATGAGAATTTATTTGTGTTGCAATTTTGAACTAGTAACATCATGAGTTCAAATCTGCTATAACTTATCAGTTCCCAGCTGGGGGGAAGGTTCTTCTACTCTACTTAGAGGTTTAGATAGCTTTGAGTTAGACTTTTTCCTGTGTGATCTCTATCTTTTTGAAATGTGTTTATTTGTTATCTCTGTAGGAATACTGTATTCTTCATAGTCTTTAGTTTCTATTATCCTGCAACATTTGTAAACATCATGGAGTATTAAATGTTATTTTAGATATATGTCTCATGTTTTCTGTGGCTTAGTCATTTTAGGTATAGATAACCGCGGGTAAATTGGCAAGTCTGTGATCAGTTTCCAAAGTGACATGCTGCAAAGTTACCATATCTAAAACAAAGTGTTCTCAGCTGTTGCAAAAGGGGTGGGTTGTTTGTTCTTTGGGAAAGAGCAACATATTGCAGGAGCAACGGCTGTAGTGGGATTCAAACCTACAGCTACCCCTACTGAAAATCACACTGAGTAGTGGTGGCATACCAAGGTAACCCTTTCAGGCATCTGAAGGGCTGTGAAAATTGGTAGCAGTGCAGACTGAGTTCTGGGACAGAACTAGTCTGTGGGAGTTTCCTAGAACAGAAAAAGAAGTAAATATAAATTATTACAATCCTATGCATTTTTTACCATAGCTGGGAAAAATATACATGCATTATGTCACTGGCAGTTCAATTGCACTTGCATGGTACAGTATCTTACATCATACATAAAACATGAGCAGACTGCACTACTGAAGATGTGGGATGAAACGTCTTCCTGAAGTTCCCTCACTTTTCATTTGTGGTCTTTGGGCTTAAAAACATTGTCTCATCTAGAATGTGGAGCCTACAAAGTTAGTGATCAGCTGATTGGTACATGCCTGTATGGTAAATTTGCGGCCATAAGGTACATAAATGTCAATTTTAAGAAAAATAGCAAGTGAGTGTTGAAAATATATGACCAAATCAAATGGTCAGCTGGCCACAAATCTGGATCAATAGATAATCTGTAGAACAAGCTGGATGACATATTTAGGGATCTACGCACTACTGAATTGTGGTCCTACACACTGTGATATGTGATATATATGGCCAATTTACATGCATTCTGGGTGTCCTTTGGACACCTACAGTATGGATGCACAAGCATTCTTTCCCTGCTGTGTTGTCTATTAATACCCCCACAACATGTGAGCCTACACAGCTGCACAGCCAATCAAAGCATGAGCAGGACAGTGGTTGTGACACTAATGGAACAGCAGAGTATGGCATGCATAATGACATTAGTGCTCTACCAGACCAGTGTTGGGGGGGGGGGTTGTGGTGTTTTCTTAACATTTACACTCCACCCAAGGTAGGCATCCAGAGACCTCAGTGTTGCTCTGCAACAAAGAACCCCAGCCCTCCTCCTTGCCACAGAGGGCTGGGTTGCTGTTGATGGCTGCAGGACACAGTACATATTACAAACAATTCACAGTTGTGCCAGTGGGGTAGATGCAGTCCTTACATGGACTGCTATCTCAAGATCCTCTGCTCCCAAAGAGTAAGGGATCTACTGTGGGAGCAACTGCAACTTCCAACATGTCTGTCCCTTCAGCTGGTACTTCCACTTGCGCGGAGCTATGCATCAGCAGATTGGTGCAGCGTGGGATAGTGAATCCTGGCCATGTGTCTGTCTGGGTCTGGGTGCATGGTGAGCAGGTGCTCAGCTTGTTATGTGCTTTATCTGACACGTACCAAGTCACTTACTGAATAGGGACCATTATTCTAAAAGACATACTTTGCTGGAGGATTAATTTTTGTTTGAAAATGCAGAGTGGAATGATTTTAAACAAGACAAAAAAAGATCACAAAAGAGGAATCTACTCAGTCAGAGGGCCGTAAGGGTTCTTAATAAAGAGAAGCAAGCCTTGGCTTATGATCAGTTGTGTCTTTCTATGAAGGCACCCGAAAAGAAAGAGCTATATCATTATTTTGAACACTGGAGATATCAAAGTGAATTAGTAGGAAATTCAAAATGTATGAGGAAGCGTTTCAATCTTCTTTACACATTTTCAAAATAATGAAATGTCAGCAATATGTAGAAAGACTACAGCAAGAAAAAGAGCACAAAAAAACAAGGCACAAAAAGATGCAGATACACCTACTAACTCCCAGGAAAATTGTGATTATGGGAGATGCGGTGCTGTTGGAGATCCGCTGCTGGTGAATGATGTCACTGTTGCATCTGTTGCATGTTGCATGGCAGGGTATCAGGTCAATATGTTGAGGGAAGAACCACGCAGAATAAACCACGTGGTTAAAACAGCTAAAGGAAGAATAGCTACATAGGGACAGCATAGTGAAGGTAAATTACCGCTAAACCCTGTAACTATATTGCCATTGGGGGAGAGGTGATTGGCTCTGGCTAGTGCTGTGCCGGCTGAGCAGCTGCTGTGACTCAGTGGACAGAGTCACAGGTAGCAGAGGGTGGTGGAGCGGTAATAGACTGGGGCTCAGTTCTTGGGGAGATTCTTTTTTTGGATGATTTTTGTTTTGTCTCCCCTTGAGTTTTCTCCCATTACCTGAGTTTAATCCCCCCCGGAGTTAATTATATAAAGATGAGGGTGGGTTCAGGGGACACAGATCGCCATAATAGGGGGGTGGGGGGCAGAGCCCTCTGCAAACATGTACATTTTGTATTTTTGTTCACATATGGTAGTGCTCGCTGTTTTGCTGAGTACTATCTCTGTTTTCACCAATATGCCTGTGCAGTTGTTTATGACCCCCGTGCTGCATGGCAGAAATTAAGGCTGAAACAGAACAATGATATGATGCAGAAATAAACTTGGAGATGCTGAAAGTAAATTAAACAATGACTGAAGGACAGTTTATGATACCGTAACGCAAACAGTGTATCATTTAATTAAGCAGCGTCAGGACAGGTAAGAGCTATCTTACCTATTTCATTTGTGCCAATGTTAAAAAAAACACAGACAGCTATGTCTTGTGTTGTAATTGCACCAACAGGACTGGCAAAATCAAACATTGGCGGTGTCACTTTGCATCATATGTTTATGTTACCAGTTGAGCATGGCAAGAATGGTGAGTGCCAGAAATTGTCATGGGAGGTTGCATCACAGCTAAAAGACACATTTACTAAGATGTACATTTTGATTGCAGATAAAGTCAGTATTGTTTCACAGCACAGGCTTGCTTTCATTTATCCGAGATAAGTTGAGGTACAGTAGTAGGTACAAATGAGGACATTGTCTTCTATGTCACAACCCTTTCCTTCAGCCAGATAAATGAGACAAACGGCATGCATGGAGGAAATAGCCACAGTTATGTGTTTATTAATATGACCTAATTAGAACTGAACTGGTAAACTGATAGTTGATATCATAAAATATACATAATATGGACCATATTGATGTGACATGCACAGCAGGGGAGTTGCACATACAAATTAATCAATTTATTCACCTGAAGTGTATAAGCCCTCCCGTCCATTTGGAGGGAGCTGAGATATTGATCAACCACCTTGCGAGGCCCCAAGGCCACTGAAGCATGAAGGGTGGCTCTGAATGGGTGTGTCTCTAGAGTGCACCCACCCTCCGTCAAGGATGCTGCTGACTGGTGGCCTACAGTACATCAGAGAGTTATCCTTCACCTATGACTGGCACCCCTCTGGTACCAGCCACCAAGGCCTCACATATCCCCAGCCTCAGGGCTTCCTGAAAAGGAGTTATGACCCTGTTAACCCCCCTGTATGATACTGCATGACTACCTTGCCGCCTACCTTCTGCACTACCCTGCTGCTGTCATGCTCACATGACTGTGACAACCTGCCTATCTCCCTACCTAGCTCCTTGCATACCCCACTGGGGAAGGCAAAAAACCTGAAACTCCCTTGGGAAAACTAGTAAAATTCCTTCCCAGACCCTAAGGTGATCCCCCATAGTGGGATGGTGTATTTTCTAACCCAGGTTTTGTGCCCTTGCTTTTCTGAGGGGAGGGATTGGGAGGTTAGCTGCTGCAGGTAGGGGCTAAAGAAGGCAGAGCCCTTGTTGCAGTCACTTAAATAACCAAGGCCTCTCCCACAAGCAGGTAACAGCTCTCTCCTCCTGAGAACCCTACCACCTGTCCATCCAGGGCATTCCCCCAGACAAACTCTGCCTGCTGATATCCCATGTAGGCTCTGGCATTGTCTTCTAGGTCATAGCTCCTTCCTTCACCCAGACAAATGAGACAAACAGCATGCTTGGGTCAAGCTGCCCAGTCCCTCATCGATTACATCACCACACTCCCACACAAGGCAGAACAGCTTATCTTGGGTGACCTTAACATCAACTGGCTGGGTACCCCTGCCTCCACCATCAGGGATTCCTTTGCTACTCTAGATATTACTCAGATAGTTACCTCACCCACTAGATTTAACCAGTCTAGTGGGTCCAGCACCCTCCTAGATGTAATTCTGTCCAACCGCCCCCACAAAATCAGTGACGTCAATGTACTGCCAGACTCTCTCAATGACCACGCTACTGTCCTATGTCACTGGCCATCTCCCACACTAAAACAAATGCCCCAGGTCACCTCCTGCCAGTGCTTCTGCCCCAGGGGTCTCAGAAAATTAAGAATATACCTAGCCCAGCTTGATTGGTCTCCTATCTGGCTTGCAGCAGATATTCACTCTGTCCTAGCCTCTTTCTCTGGTGTTTTTAGCAAGGCCTGTGACTTTTATGCCCCCCTGACTAGAATCCACACTAAAAAATGGAATGCCTCATGGATCTCCCCATCCCTTATCTAAAAACTGAAGCAAAGAGACAATCTATGGCATATTGCTATTGCCTCTGGCAAATTGGCTGACAGACAAGTCTATAATGCAGCACGTAATAGGTGCACCTGGGCCATAAGGCAGGCAAAGGCCGACTATTATCAAACCTCCCTCGCATACACTTGGAGCTCTCCCCATACCTTCTGGGACAATATGAAGGAACTAAATGGAAAGTCCCGCCCCTCCCCCCTCAAATTGCCATAAATGGTACAGTCACCTCAGATCCACCCCTCATAGCTGAGGCCCTCAATATGGCTTTCTCAGATCTTAGCTCTGTCCTTCCCAACCAGTTTTTGGACCCTATCCCAGCCACCACCCCCACCCTGGACCGCCTCCCTTTCTACCTTCTCGCCATATCTCCCTTGAAGCCAAGCCTCATCTACAAAAAGCCCTGGCTAACAATAACCCCAGCCGTGATCCCCTGGACTCCAGGATCCTCCAATTAGTCTTGGACATCGTGCTTATCCTGCTAATAGACCGCCTAAACTGGTCACTATGTCTGGGCCAGTTCCCAAGTGCCTGGAACACTGCTGAAATCAACCCAGTCCATAAGAGTGGAGACAAAACCTCCCCCAGTAACTTCAGGCCCATCTCCATTCTCCCCCCACTCTCTCTCCAAAGTGTATGAAAAAACAGTGGCCTCACAGCTTTCCGAGTATCTAGCAAAACAGGACCTGTTGTGTCCAGAACAGCATGGCTTCTGACCTGGGCACAGCACCACTACTGCCCTCCTGGAATTCTCCCATCTCCTCCACTCAGCCCTCAACTTTTGTCACACCATAGAAGCAGTGTTCATTGACCTCTCCAAGGCCTTTGACACTGTCTGTCACCCCTCCTACTTGACTTCCTCCATCAACTTGGCTTCTCCCCTGGCCCCCTCGCTTGGTTCACCAGTTACCTCTCCAATAGATCCCAGTGTGTAAAGGTTAATGGTACCCTATCCAACTCCAGGCCAATTCACTCTGGGGTCCTCCAGGGTTCCATCCTGGTCCCTGTTCTATTCAGCCTCTTCCTCAACACTCTACCCAATGCATGTTCTGGCAGTATACTCCTCTACCCCGATGATGCTGTCCTCATTACCTCCCACCCTGATCCCGCAACACTACAGAAATCCCGACAACTTACTTTTAGCCAAGCCGAAAAGTTGTTCTTTGACCACCGGCTTGTGATTAACCTCAAGAAGACCAAATGCATGCTCTTTTCTCACCACCAGAACAAGGCCAAAAATACCCCTCTCCACATTCTCCCCAGTAATCCGCATTGTCTCGAACAGGCATCATCTTACAAATACCTGGGCATCACCTTTCACTCAGCTCTTACTTTCCACACCCACATAAATACCTTGTCCTCAGCTATAAATTCTCATATTGGCCTTCTCTATTGACATAAAGATTGCCTCCCTCAAACTGCCCTCTGTCTGGCTATCAACTCCTCCATCTTGTCCTTAGTAGACTATGGCCTATTTATGCCGTGGCTGACAACTCTGCCCTCACCAAGATACAGACCTCAATAAATAAATCATGCAGGCTCCTGTCTGGTGCATCCCACCAGACTCATACCTGCCTACTTTATTCAACCGCCAACCTGCTCACCTTTGATGAACACCTGCGATACCAAATCTGCCTACTCTCCAAAAATCCCTACTAGGCCTATCACCCCCAGGGGTCGCCGTGTCCCTGCAGCATGCATCCCCAGTTGTTTCCACCCAGAGTGCAGTCAAATCCACCCTCCGGGTGCTCTGTACCAAGACCTCGCTATCCCAAAGGTCCTTCTGCCACCATGCCCCCACATGGCTCAACTCCCTCCCGCTCTCCATCATGAATCTCACCAAAACTGGCCCCTTCAAAATTGCCCTCCATAACTTCCTCTTTGACACCAGAAGCTGTAACTGCCGCTAAATTGCTGTGATGGCATGATACTTGGGCACCTTTTTTCTCTAGCCTGACAAGGTCCGGTGGACTGCTATTCTACATAACGGCCTGACAATGTCCTCTGACTGCTGCTCTATACAACTGTAATTACTTTATGCAACATTGTCTGTTAATCTTGCAGAAACGTGTTCTTATTGTAATATGTAGTTGCACCTGTTATGTTTCCTCTGTTGTATCTCACACTGTTTTTCTTGTCTGCCCTCCCTGCGACGAGGTGCCTTTGTAAATGAGTCCTTGACTCAAAGGTTGAAAACCCGATTCTTAAATAAATAAAATGGCCAAAGCCATGCATTTATTAATATGAGCCAACTAGAACTGAATTAGTAAACTGATAGTTGATGTCATCAAATATACATAATATGAACCATATTGACATGACATGCACAGCAGGTAGTTGCAGCTATGAATTAACCTGTTTATTCACCAAAAGCATATACACGTTCCCCTATTACTTCACCTATCTCTTCTCTCCTTCCTCTCCCACTCTCTCCCGCTTTTTTCCTCTTGCCTTAGTCCCACATCCGGTTCTGCCCTCCTTGCAGGGTTCCACACATTCTGAAGGGGGGGGTGGTCCCTGGACCTGGCTCTCTTTCTCCCTTCCTTCTCCCTCCCCACCCCTCGCTCTTTCCCTGAGATTTCTCTGGCACTTACTGAAGCTTTGCTTCCTTCATGCTCAGCACCTCTGTGTCTTTTCACACCCTCTGACCTCCTGACCCTCAGCCCTGGGTGGTACCATGTAATTTCTCCTGGAGGTTACCTACCTGCCCTCGACATATGTTTATAATACTATATCTGCTACTCTCTCTATAATGAGAAAAAAATGTTTCACTGTATTGATGTATTATGTAATAATGTTTATAATTGCTTAATTGCTCCCACTGCCATTGTACCCGGATGCTTCTGGAAATGAGATGTTCCTCAGCTCATGTTGTCTTTCCTGGTGAAACATTTTGTAAATAAAAAATAGTAAATATATGCCCTCCTTCCCTTTTGGAGGGGGCCAACATACTGATTAGCCACCTCACAAGGCCCTTAGGCCACCGGGATGTGAGAGGTGGCTCTGAATGGGCACTGAAGGGCACTGTTAACTGGTGACCTACATCACAGAGATATCGTTCGCCTATGGCTGGCACCCCTCTGGTATCAGCTGCCAAGTCCTCACCTCTCCCCAGCCTAAGGGCCCACCTGAAAAGGAGCAATGACCTTGTTAACCCCCCGTATGATACTGCATGACTACCATGCCATCACACAATGAATGTCCCCAGTGTCTTGGGCACTCATTCCCCACCAAGCACATCATGCCAGGACTTCTTCTGAGCCACACCACAGATCAGCTAAAAATCTATCATTCCCTAAATCTCATAGGAGCACTCTGTCTTTAGCATAAGTCTGTGGAACCTTTGCCAAAATCCCATAATGCTGCAGCCCCCAACCCTCAATGAATTCCATGATGTGCCGCATGATCATGTTAGCCAATCCATGTGCCCTCTTTTATGGAGATGGGATTTTGAGCATGGCACAACAGCTGCCTCTATATTATGTGGGACCGCACTATCTGTGCCATGGGCCACTCACAGTGCACCCATCCCAAATCTTCCTGCATCCTGTCCTGTAATTGAACTGACTTCACAAGATCCAAGACATTTCTGTTAAGGTGGATGAGAAGTGTGTACAGTGGGTCATGTTGTTGAGCTTTGGTGGTGATGTAGGAGATCAGCTCCCCCTATCTAATCCCCTTTCAGCCCAACCAATGTATTTGTACCATCTGGGGATGAAAAGGAGAATTTGCTCCCCCCCCCCCGGAGCCACCATGCCCTAACCACCGCCCAATGGACGAATGAGTGGCCACATATCCACTCCCACTTTATCAGGAAGTCCTCACCTGTGAATAAAACAGAACAGAAAAGATTAAAGTAATTGTGTGCGCATGTACATTTCAAATACTTGCAACCTCAATTTCCCCAATGACTATACTGGTGCATCTGTTCACTCTTCATCCCTGGCATGTGATGCCATCCCTACCCTGAAGGAATGAATGTTATATTCCTGGTCCACCATCCCTATCTCTTGCAGGGCCATGTCCAGCAGATGCTGGAACTGAAACAAGGTGAGGGGAGAACCAGTCTCATAGAGAATAAAGGGATGACCCCCCCAGGCTTCAGCTGTTTGCTATAGGTGGACATTAATTCCCTTATATCCCACTGCACCCCAGGAGAAGACCTAAGGATGCACCAGCAGCCCCTGACTCCCTTGTCTGTCTTACTACGCCATAAGTGAATAAATACCCCCAGGTGTTTATTCACTTATGGCGTATGGTAACCAGGTGGTTACCTTATTTCTCCCATTCTTTTTTAACTCTTTGCAATCAGTATTTGACTGCATCAATGTCTCACTTTCCTCTTTTGGACATAAGCTAAAAGAGTACCTCTTTGCAATCAGTATTTGACTGCATCAATGTCTCAATTTCCTCTTTTAGACATAAGCTAAAAGAGTACCTCATTGCTGAATGCAAATGGTGATGTTTTGCATAACTGGCCTAACAGTGATTTTTATAATATGATTGTAATGTATTCATATATTGTTGCTGTTCGGTCTTTTATTCTGTATTGTGTTATTGTTATTTGTGTACTGGTCACCCATGTAAATGGGTCATCTAGCCCATGGTCTTATCAGTATAAATAAACAAAATAAACAAACAAACAAACAAACATCATCATGGCCACCAATTTACTTGACTGGGTGATTTCAAACACCCTACAAGCCCCACAAAAAGGCACTAAATAGGTTATCTGGAACAGCTCTGCTTCTGCAGCTGAGGAACAAACCTTGGGCAAGGCCATAATAACTTATACCAGTAACACTGGGCTGTTAGGGCACCACATATCTCCTTTTTTGTGGTCTCCTCATGCCCACCCTTATGTACCCTAAAAGGTCATGCTGTTTACCTCATCCCTGCTGCCTTTGCAAACCATGCAATCACTATAAAACGCTGCCCCACCATTTAATGGTGTAAAGCCCTTGTGCTTCATGTGGAGGAAGTATGCATACAGCTGGTCTTCTGGTACCTATCAGGTAGCTTCCCAGCCTAGCTGCCCCCTCACCCCAAGAAAGGTGTCCAATCCCCTTTGGTATACCACCCTCGTGTTGAGTGCTAGTGAGCACTTGGGCAACTCTCATACTTCTGGATTGTTTTTGCAATTGTATCTATATTGTGATTATTTAGAAACATAGAAACATAGACTTTGACGGCAGATAAGGACTGCTTGGCCCACCTAGTCTGCCCATTTCCCTACCTACAGGATAAGCTGCGTATCCTAGTTAACCAACAGCCTATTTCTTCCTACCCCCCACAAAAATGGCCTTATGTCTGTCCCATGCATTCTTCAATTCTCCCACAGTTTTATACCCCACAGCCTCCTCAGGAAGGCTGTTCCATGTGTCCACCACCCCCTCTGTGAAAAAATACTTCCTCACATTGCCCCTGAGCCACCCCTCAAATCTTCAAATTGTGTCCCCCTGTTCTTGCACATCTCTTTTTCTGAAAGATGCTACCCTCTTGGACTTTGTTGATTCCACTGAGGTACTTAAAAGTTTCTATCATGTCCCCCCCCTCTCCCTCCTTTCCTCAAGGGTATACATATTAAGCTCCTTTAGTCTCTCCTCATATGGCTTCTCTTGCGGACCCTGCACCACTTTAGTTGCCCTCCTCTGGACTGCCTCTATTCTGTCTATGTCCTTGTGGAGATAGGGTCTCCAGAACTGGATGCAGTACTCCAGATGGGGTCTCACCAACTGTCTGTAAAGAGGGATAACAACTTCCTGTTTTCTGCAGCCTCTCCCTATACATCCCAGTATCCCTCCAGCCTCCCTACTGCCTTCTCACATTGCTTGCTAACATTAAGGTCATCTGATATCATTATCCCCAGGTCCCTTTCCATTTTTGTTGTTGCTAATACCTCCCCCCCCATTGTGTAATCTTCCCCTGCGTTTTTGTTTCCCAGGTGCATTATATTGCACTTCTTTGCATTGAATCCATGCTGCCGTACTTCTGACCATTCCTCCAACCTTGCCAAGTCCCTTCTCATCCTTTCCACACCTCCTTGTGTATCAACCCTGTTGCAGATCTTTGTGTCATCTGCAAAGAGGCATACTTTACTTCTAGTCCCTCTGCAATGTCACTTATAAAAACATTAAAAGGACTGGACCCAGTACTGAACCCTGTGGTACCCACTAGTAACCCCTCTTTCTTCAGAGTGGACTCCATTTCAGTGCCTTCTGTGTCCTGTTGTCCAGCCAATCTTTTACCAGGCTACCACCCTGGGACCCACTCCCAGGCTGGTTAATTTGACTATTAATCTTTTGTGTGGGGCTGTGTCAAATGCCTTGCTAAAGTCTAGGTAGGCCATGTCCACAGCCCCTCTCTGGTCTAGTACTTTTGTCTCCCGGTCAAAGAAATCAATTAGATTCATCTGACATGACCTTCCCTCTGTGAACCCATGCTGTCTTGGGTCCGTTGCCCCACTGGCCTCTAGGTACTCAACAAGTCTTTCCTTCAGAAGTGATTCCATCACTTTCCCTACCACAGAGGTCAAACTGACAGGTCTGTAGTTTCCTGCCTCTGTCCTGCTCCCACTTTAGTGAAGGGGAAGCACATCCACCTTCCTCCAGTCCTCAAGTACCACACCATCCTCCCATGATTTGTTAAAAATGGTAGTCAGTGGTTTCACTAGTTCTACCCTTAATTCTTTTAGAATTCTGGGGTGAATTCCATCAGGCCCCATTGCTTTGTCCACCTTCAGTTTTAGGAGTTCTTTCAGAATCCTTTCTTCTGTTAAAGGACTGGGATTGACCCCCTATCCAGAGTGCTTCTGTTAATTGGAGTAGGCATGTCTCCCTCCTCCTCTTTTGTGAATACTGAGCAGAAGTAGTCATTCAGTATCCCTGCTTTTTCACTGTCCCTCTCTGTCCACCCACCATCCATTCTATTCAGCCTCACTATCTCTCCATTTGTTCTTCTGCGCTCCCTGATGTACCTATAAAAGGTTTTATCCCCCTTCTTAACTGAGTTGGCTATCTTTTCCTCAGTTTGGGCCTTTGCTATTCTGACTTCCCTCCCTGCTTCCTTCAGCCTTATCTGGTACAGCTCTCTGTCCTGCTCCTTCTGTGTTTCCTTATACTTCCTGAATGCTATCTTTTTCTCCCTAACCTTCCCCGCCACCTCTTTTGAGAACCATAGTGGCTTTTTCCTTTCATTTTGATTTGTCTATTTGCTTCACACAAAAGCTTGCTGCCTCTGTGATGACAATTCTGGTGTTTCCCCATTGTTGCTCTACTCCTCCTTCTAGCCTCTTTGCTAGTGCTTTTCTAAGGCACTCTCCCATCTTGCCAAAGTCAGCCCTCCTGAAGTCCAGTACCCTCACTTTGTATGGCTTGAGTCTGTAGCTGAGTTTATCATGAACCACACTGTTTGGTGGTCACTTGTTCCAAGATGGCTACCCACTTCTAGATCTGAGATCCTCTCACTGTATCCATTTGAGAGTATGAGGTTTAAGATTGCTCTCTCACAAGTGGGTTCCAAAACTAGCTGTTTGAGGCATGCCACCTGTAGGGCATCGAGAATGGCCCTGCTCTTGGATGTGGCTGCATCAAATGTGCTGCACTTAACATCTGGCATATTCAGGTCTCCCATCAACAGTATCTCCCCTTTCTCTGCCATCCTAAGAATGCCTTCTATCATATCCGTGTCCATTCCCTCCCCCTGACATGGGGGTCTGTATACAACCCCTGTGCGGATTGTGGTGCCATTTCCAGTCTCTAAGGTGACCCATAGTGCCTCCTCTCCTCCCTGTTTACTCTTTTGTTCAGTTGCTTTTATCCCTTCCCTTACATAGAGAGCTACTCCTCCCCCCCTTCTCCCCACTCTGTCTTTCCTGTAGGTTGTGTACCCTGGTATGTTAACATCCCAGTCATGGTTCTCTGTGTACCATGTTTCTGTGACTGCTACGATATCCAGGCATCCCTCTTCCATCAAGGCCACCAGTTCAGGGAGCTTGTTGCCCAGACTTTGGGCATTGGTACTCATTACCCTCCATTTCCTGATGGTCTTACCCCTTTTTGCCCCATCCCTGTCCTTATTGCCTTTCTCACTTTCTCCATTTACCCCTGCCCTTCTCCCTATTGCCATCTCTCACTTGATGTTTCCCTCATTTATTACCCTGACTTTTTTGGGGGGGCTAGGATTTCCCTGCTCCTTTCCAGTGCCTCCCCCCCTTGGCTACTTTAAATGCTTATCAGTAAAGCATTTAAACCTATCACCTAGGATCCTAGTTCACCTCCTGGTCAAATGCAGACCATCACTCCAGTATAGGCCTGCATCACTCTAGGTGGACCCCCAGTCCCCAGTGAAGCCAAATCCCTGAGCTCTGCACCAGTTTTTCAACCACTGATTGAATTCCATGGTGTGGAGCACCCTAACCTCCTGTATTTTGAATATTTTATGTTATCTGGACTTGAATACTGTGTACGCCTCATTATTTTGTACTAGTTTTATCATATGTTTCCCTTGCCCCAAGTTGCACCTGGAAATGAGCCTCGGCTCAGTGTGCCTTTCCCAGTTACCAAATTTTAAATAAATAAATAAATTCTGGATCACCAAATCACAGAGATAGGGCAGCAACCCCCTGGGGCAAATCTCTGCTTCTGGTGTCAGCTGTCAAAACCATTTGCCATTTCTCGGGCAGACTAGATGAGCCAGATGGTCCTTTTCTGCTGGAAGAATTCTATGATTCTATGAAAACCTCTCCCACTATTAATGAGAAAGAGAGTCAGTCACTTCATTGTCAATGTCTGGTACATGCATTGCTGTAAATTGTGCATTCAATATCAAACATTTATGTATGAACACTCTCATTAGGTTTCCTATGGAGCCCTTCCCCCCCAGTTGCCCATTGATGCTATAGACTATCCCCATGTTATCTGTATATAAATATCACCTGCTTGTCATGCATTTGCTCCTCCCAAATCGCTAGCACCACCCTGTTAGGGAAGAATTTGAGAAGTGTGACCTTGCAAAGCAAGCCAGCCTCTGCCTACTCCTGGGGCCGTGGATGTGCACACAAGGTCCCATAACAGTAGGCCCTGAAGCCCAAGCCCCATTGAAGCATGACAGTAAAGTTAACCAGCAGTCTGTTTGCTGATGATACTAAGGTTGGCGTGGTGGTGGATGACCTAGGGGGATGGCAGGGGTTGCAGGATGATCTGGCAAAGCTTGAAACCTGGTCAGACACCTGGCAACTGGGGTTTAATGCCAAAAAGTGCAAGGTGCTGCATTTTGGGATGAAGAACCCAAGGAGGAGTTACCAGCTAGGGGGAGTGCAGCTAGCCCAGGCAGAGGAGGAGAAGGATCTAGGTGTGTTCATTACAGGGTCAATGAACAACTCAGCACAATGTAGGAAGGCAGCTGCAAAGGCCAACAAAATGCTGGGTTGTATTGCAAGGTATATCCTCGAGGAGGGAGGAGGTGATTCTGCCACTGTATGGGTCATTAGTTAGACCACCTGGAGTACTGCGTGCAGTACTGGCGTCCGTATCTGAAGAGGGACATTAAGTTACTGGAGGGAGTGCAGCGCGAGGCGACAAAAGATGATCAAGGGGCTGGGGACTTATCATACGAGAGGAGGTTGAAGGAGTTGAACATGTACTCACTGGAGGAGAGGAGAGACAGGGTGACATGATTGAAACCTTTAAATACATGAAAGGAATAAACAAGATGGGTACAGAGGGGCTGTTCAAAGTAAGGGAGGGGAGGGCCACCAGGGGCCATGATATGAGACTGGAGAGAGGAAGGTTCAGGAGGGAGATGAGGAAACACTTTTTTACAGAGAGGGTGGTGGCTGGGTGGAATGCGTTACCTGCAGAAGTGGTATGCAGTAGAACAGTGGACTGCTTCAAACGAGGATGGGGCAGGACAAGGGGGAGGGTTAATGAAGGGGAAGGGTGGAAGGGAGGGGCAGCTGCAGAATAAGGGGTGCTAGCTGCACATTCGAGCAGACTTGATAGACGTCTAGGCCTTTATCTGCTGGCAAATTTCGTATGTTCGTATGTTCATACCTGAAGGTCATCCCGCATGGACTCAGTAACCTTACGCCTGTGGTGGGGCTTGCTGCAGCCTGCTCCACAGTTGGCCAGTCTCTGGAGGAAGGTTCTCCCCATTGGCATGACTTTACATGTGAAAGTCAGATGTCCTATTAGTTGCTGCAGCTGTTTCAAGGTAAGCTTGTGTGCTTGCACTGCCTTCTGCAACAGCCCTCTCAGTGCACTGATCTTCTCGGGCAGAAAGCAGAACTCTGTGGCAATTGTGTTGATTTCAATATCCAGAAAAGACAAGTGAGTTCTTGGTGGTATATCTTAATGTGGGCACGTCACAAATGGGCACCTACCGAACCGACGACCCACTTGTGGTGACTACTCCAACGGTGAGGGTGTAGGGAGGGTTTCCTGATGGGGAGGGTTCATGAAAGGCAACAGGATGTTGATACATGTATATGCACACAGAGGAGGGAGTGAGCATGCTGAGCAAGGGGCGGGAGGGTTTGTGAGGGGTGGTGCCATGGTCTGCCGCCGAGCTGGCTCTGTGGCATGGTGGGGTGGGTGCTGTCCTGGGATGGCTGGGATGCAGGGTTCAGGTCCAGGCGTAGGTATATTTTGCTGTGCCTGGCCCAAGACAGTGAACATATTTCTTTTACTGTTCCACCCCCCAACAAGCACCCCCTGGAGTTGAGAATCTAAGAGTAGGGGGTGCAGGGTGCGAAGCCCCCCAGATGGGATGCGAGGGGCACAGCTCCCCACATAACAGTAAAAAATATGAGTTCTTGCACCATTGTGTCGCCGGGTTTGAACATCGCCGAAATTGAATTTCGGTGATGTACACTCACCATAAGAACGATCGCCTTTTGGCAATCGCCCTTAAGACATAGAACCGTTCTTGGCCCCTCTGTTTTAGCATGGGCTATTTGTACCCCCAGGTTCTCACACATGGACTGAAATGCTTACATCAACTGCTTTTCTCACAAAAAAAGGAAGTCATTCAGATAGTGGATGAATTCCATTCTCCTTGCCAACAGGGTGGTGGCCCAATGCAGAAAGGTGCTGAACTGTTCAAACACTGCACGTGCCACCACGCAGCCTATCAGCATGCAATTGTCAACATAATACCTGCCCTCAAACTTCATGCCCAATAAATCCCTGTCTTGAGAGTATATGGCCAACAAGTGAAAGGCTGATGCAGTGTTGGACTTTCCCAATAGAGCCCCCTTTCCAACCTCCCTCCACTAGTTTCACGGCAGTGTCAAACAATGCATAAACACTGCCGTTTTCTCTGGATCAAGGTGGTTATTGACTGAATCACCCTCCATATAATATAAATGATTTATTAACTGGAACACCTCCGGAACTTTCTTTGGTACAAGACTTATTAGCGATATTCGAAGGTCAGGATCAGGGGGCTTGTCAAAGGGCCCGCTAACCCTGCCCAGTGCTACTTCTTTCTCCAGGTTTTTCTTAACTATGTTCTACCAATCCCTGTTAGGTTTTAGGTTGTCCAACCTGCAATCTTTGCAAGCACCTCTGTATGCAATCCTGAAACTCTGTGCAAAACCCTCTGCCAGTGACCAGGTGGCCTGCCTGTTCGGTTATCTCTCTCTAACCAATGCTTAACATGCTCTACCTTTATTGGGGTTGAAAAGTTTGCCATGTCTCTTTTGAAAGGGCTACAGGCTTGTTCCTTTTGTGCATTGCATGAATGGGTGGTTCTTACCACAAGCAAAGCATGTATATCTGTATTTACAGGCCTCCACCTTGCATGTCCCATGATTATAGTGGTAACACTGCCCACTATCCCCCTCTTCCTGATTTCTCTTCTGATGAACCACTACTACATGATGTCAAGCCCTGTCTCCAACACTGGGAATACCACTGTCTGAATGTTGTATTCCCCCAGCTTATATAGCCCAGAGAAGAGAAAGGTCCATGGTCCCCCAGTTCCTGCCGATGTCATTCCGCTTCCTCCTCCCAAACTCCTCGATTTACACCAACCATCCCCAACCCCCTTTGATGCATGCATTGCCATTATGTGGCTATAATAGCTTCACAAGTCCTGGGACTTTTGTGGACACAATTTCATCTACAGGCCGGCATAGACTGCAAAGCCCACCCCACCAGTTCTCCCTGTTGTGCCGAATAACCACTTATGCTTCCATTCTACACCATCCCCTTTGCCTTTGTCCTTCTCCAAATCCTTGTCCACCTCTGGCTCTTGCTAGCCTGTTGAGTAGTGTGGAAACATCCACAAGCTCCCCTCCCAAAATCTGCTGGTGCACCTTCCTAGGCAAATATAATCCTACTGGCTGAGCAATAGATACATACAACCCTGGGCCATCTGCGCAGACTGCTGCTGTCCTGACTCACCAGCCCCCAATAAGCCAGCCCCCTGCCCCAATCCCCCCCAGTGTATCCAGCTGGTCTTTTCTCCTTCTCCACTATCAGAGCGAACAACTTGTCCATATTTTCCTCCAGGGTCAATAGAGTACAGGGAGGAGGCACCAACTGAGGCAGTATACTTGGTCCTCCCCCCAGTTGCAAAGGACTGTCAGGTTGCTGGGCAGGGGTATGGCATCAGTGGGCCCAATGGAGTTCGGCCCAACACAAGCAGTGCTGGTAGTGGAGTCACAGGGCCTGGTCACAGCACCAGCACCTCCCATAATGGCAGGATTGGGGTTGGGTGAGGACCTGCTGGGTAATGCACTGGTCTTCTCTGGGGGATAGTAACAGCCCCATCGGATTGGGACAGGTAGCTGAGGTACCAGGTGTGGAGACAACAGAACTGGAGTCTGTGTCAGTATGAGCCTTGGCCCAGGGGCTGGAAGCTGTGGCATCATCTGGAAGGACCACAGGGAGAGAAGTGGCCCTGGTTCCTGCAGGGGCCCCGAGGCCAGTGACACCAGTACTGGCAGCCATGGTTGCAATGCTCTCCCTAGTCCTCTGGATTGTAGCATCCCTTCCATGGCTTTCCATACAGATTTTTCTCTAGGCTACACCGCAGGTGGCTGCTCCACCTTGTCACTGTCTCCCATGCTTGACAACCACCTCTCTGACTCACCAAGGCCCCATATGTACCCCACGGATTGCCCTACATGGTGGGACCGGGAGGGGGAGGGCCATCCTCCCCACTTGGAGATCCAGCATCCAGGTATGCGGGGTTGGTGAGCCTGTTGTAGTGTAATGTGAGGGCAGACAGGTAGGACTTCAAGGAACCTGCAACTGCCATTTTCCATTTTCTCCCCTGGTTCCTTGCAACAGCATCATGCAAGTACGTGCATGCAGAGGTGCACATGCACTGCATAACTGCAGCCCCTCCTGTCATTGCTGCTCTAACTGTCAGTGCTACCTCTGGGCCTCCACCCGAGGACAGCCAAGCTGACAAATCTCCCCACCCCGGGGAGAGGAGAGCTGTCCTCCGGATGCTCAATCCTCTTCCCCCCGGTGACCCGAGCTCATTCCTGACCCCAGGTTGCTGGCATGGTAAGATGTAAGAGGTAAGGCACAAGGCACCTCAGCCTTCTACACCACTTGGCTGGCTCCCTTCCATAGATTTTATGTTTTTCTGGAAAGGGGCAGCCCCAACCCTGGCATGGGGCACCCAGAATGTTTGCACGAATAATACCAGCAATTTGTCATTAGTGATCTGATCAAAATGAAGCCTACCTGGCTGAGGCAGTGCAGGAATTTGATGTTCTGTCATTGCCCTACATGCCTGTCCTTGACTGGCCCTGGTCAATACCATTGCTTGGGGTTCCTGGACAGGCATGGATGGTTCCAACACTGGGTACCCCCTGCTGAGCTGGGTCCACTGGGGCTGCCAAAAGCTACATCACACTTTCCTCTTCCCCACTCTGCTACCAGGGCTATGAGCTGTTGCTCAGACTCAGTGGCTGTTCCTGGCCTTGCATCTGTCATGTTGGGTCTCAGGCTGCAAAGAGAAACACAGAACCACGCACCCACATCTTGTCACTGTTCAGGCCTCCACCTCAACTGTGTCACCAGATAAACTGTAGTATAACACCATATTACTAAAAAGCTGCTAATTCCACTTAAAAAGTCAGAATGGAATTAGACTGTCAGACTATATCCCATACTCTAGCTATGCCCCCCTTACGTTCCCTTTTTTGACCCACCACTGTAAAATTAGGTGTCCAGAAGCACAGGAGGAATTTCGTTCATACCATACTGATCCGTTGTTATGAAGCCAATCTGCCCTTCATTTTTATGTTGATTGCGCGCAGCGCGAGAAACATATTGCAGCAGCTTTCTCAGAAGCAGGCTGTGGAGGCATGGCACTGTTGTGGCCAATGCTCCCACAGCCTGCAAAGGCTTGTCCCGCTTCCCCCAATGCCTTTGCAAGCTGCTGGTGACACAAGTTTAGAATGTTTGTACCAACATGTGACAAATCAGCTGCTGATATTGTTTGTGAACATGGCGGCGGGTTGCCGCCATGTTCACAAACAATATAACCCCCCCACCATGTTTAGTTGCTGAGCCCTAATCCTGTCGGCCTCGGTGCCGTGTTTCTATTGCCGATGGAGCCCTCTCCGGCGGCATTCTGTAACACACTTCATGATTCCCTGCTGACGGGTGCCCAATCCCCGCCAGCATAATGATTACCCTCCCCTTTGTGTGCCGACGGGGTGCCAACTCCCATTGACTACTGCTACCCCCAAAATAAAGCCTCTGATGGCACACTGGGAGCCCACCCTAGCATGTCCAATGCCCCTGTAAAGGCAAAAAGGGTCCTGTGATGTCTTTTGTTTTTTTTTTCCCAGCATAAAGGGAAACAGACCCTAGTAGTCTCCGTGGCCCCCACCTGCAACCTGCACCCACCCACTGTACATCCTGCCTCCCCACACCCTCCCTCACACCATACTTACCTCCGGAGCTTGGCGCGACGATCTTCGCTGGACCGGGAACACATCTGCACTCTTCAAAGCCGACCGCGAACTGAGGAAATGCCGGTAAGCTGTATAATGTAATAAATAGGGTGTTTTCAACAGTGCATAACTCAGGCATTTTTGGGAATTTTTTCACCAAATTTTCAACATGGGAGTTTTCGGACCCCTCCTCATGAATGCTTGAATTGTCATGGCATTAATCAGCCCCAAAAGTTGATTTCGTGGTCACTGCATGGAATCACCTTTGGGGGCCAATGAACGAAATGACAGTGCCAGTGTTCATGAGGTGGGCTCCCAAAAAGCCTATGTTGCAAATTTGGTGGAATATCTCCAAAATTACTGTTTACTTAGCGTGTGTTATGCAGCGTTAAGCACACGCCGTAACTTTGTGAATTTGCAATATTTTCATGCCAGATTTTCAACATTGGCATTTTTTCACTCTTGCTTGTGAACAGTATAGCTGTCATTGTTCACACTGTGATGGAAATGTGTTTTTGTACTTGCGGTGCAAAATAGCGTGGTCGCTGTGGGAAATCAGTGTTCAGGGCAGAGTAAGAAAATGACAGTGACACTTTTTATAAGTAGAGGTCCTGAAATGACTATGTTGAAAATTTGGTAATGATACTCCATAAAATGACTGTCTTACGAGCGTGGGTTGCACAGCTTGCACACATGCTAGTACCTTTGCGAATTTATAATATTTTCACTCCAGATTTTCAACATTGCCATTTTCCCACACCTACTTATGAACAGTGCAGCTGTCATTTTTCCCATCCTGATGAAATGTGGTTTTGCACTGCCGGTGCAGAATAGAGCGGTCGCTGTGGGAAATCACTGTCCGGGACAGATTAAGAAAATGACAGTGATACTGTTCATGAGTAGGATCCTAAAATGCCTGTGTTGAAAATTTGGTGATGATAGCCCATCAAATGACTGTGTTACAAGTGTGTGTTGTACACTTTCCACACACCCTTGTAACTTCGCAGATTTGTAATATTGTCATGCCAGATTTTCAACAGTGGCATTTTTTCACATCTCCTTATGATCAGTACAGCTGTCATTTTTCACATCCTGACTGAAATGTGGTTTCACAGTTGCAGCACGGAATAACGTGGTCACTGTGGGAAATCAATGTTTGGGACAGATTAAGAAAATGACAGTGGCACTGTTCATGAACAGAGGTCCTAAAAGCCCTATGTTGAAAATTTGGTGATGAAACTCCATAACATGACTATGTTACAGGCGTGCATTGAACTGTTTCCACGCACCCTTGTAACTTCGCAAATTTGTAATTTTTTCATGCCACATTTTCAACAGTGGCAGTTTTTCACACCTTCTTATGAACAATACAGCTGTCATTTTTCACATCCTGGCTCAAATATGTTTTTGCACTCCTGCCGGAGAATAGCATGGTCCCTGTGGGAAATCAGTGTTTGGGACAGATTAAGATCGAACGAGTGAGAGAGAGGAGTGACCAAGCTCAACTGAGCTCTGTCGGGACTGCTGTGGATTTGTTTGTGGGCAGAAAAAGGCCCCAACACAAGACCCAAGTACAAAAGGGTAGCCTCTAGCACTGGGAGAAACAGAATGAGAGAGTGAGTGAGGGAGGGGGAGTGAGCGAACTCACCAGAGCGCCGTCAGGACCGCTTCGGATTTCTTTGTGGGCAGAAAAAGGCATCAAAGCAGGCAGGGGCCCAGTAGAAAAGGCCAGCCTGCAGCAGTGGGAGAAATAGTATGAGTGAATGAGACATGGGGACTGAGTGAGCTCAACAGAGCTCTATCAGGACTGCTGCTGATTTCTTTGTAGTCAAAAAAAGTCACCAATGCAGGCAGGAACCCTATACAAAAGGGCCACTTGCAACGCCAGGACAAACAAAATGAGCGTGTGACAGAAGGAGACTGAGTGACCTCAATAGAGCTCTTTCAGGACAGCTGCAGATTTCTTTGTGGACAGACAAAGATGCCAATGCAGCCAGGAGCCCCCTACACAAACACAGCCTGCAGCGCCAAGAGACACAGGATAAGTGAGTGACAACGCAGTAGTGAGCGAGCTCAACAGAGCTGTATTGTGACTGCTACAAATTTCTTTGTGGGCAGAAAATGCGACAACGCAGGCAGGAGCCCAGTACAAAAGGCCAGCTTGCAGCGCCGGCAGAAACGGAATGAGTGAGTGAGAGAGGGGGAGTGAGCGAACTCAATGGTGCTGTCGGGACTGCTTCAGATTTCTTTTCAGCCAGAACAAGCCGCCAATGCAGGCAGGAGCCCAGTACAAAAGGGCAGCCTACAGCGGCAGGAGACACAGAATTAGCAAGTGAGGGAGGGGGAGGGAGTGAGTGAGCTCACCGGAGCTCTGTTCGGACTGCTGCAGATTTGTTTGTGGGCAGAAAAAGTCAGCAATGCACGCAGGGGCCCTGTACAAAAGGGCAGCCTGCAGTGGCTAGAAAACCAGAATGAGTGAGTGAGAGAGGGGGAGTGAGCGAGCTCAACAGAGCTCTATTGTAACTGCTGCAAATTTCTTTGTGGGCAGACGAAGGCGGCAACGCGGGCAGGAGCACAATAGAAAAGGGCAGCCTGCAGCGCCGGCAGAAACGGAATAAGCGAGTGAGGGGGGGGGTCAGCAGGCTCAACAGACCTATGTCGGGACTGCTGCAGATTTCTTTGTGGGCAGAAAAAGCCACCAACAGAGGCAGGAACCCAGTACAAAAGGGCAGCCTGCAGCGCCAGGAGAACCAGAATGAGCGAGTGAGAGAGGGGGAGTGAGCCACCTCAACAGAGCTCTGTCAGGACAGCTGCAGATTTCTTACTGGGCAGAACCAGGTGCCAACGCAGGCAGGAGCCCAGTACAAAAGAGGAGCCTGCAGCACAGGGAGACACAGACTGAGCGAGTGACAGAGGGGCAGTGAGCGAGCTCAACACACTAACGCAATCAACATTAGGCATTGACAAATGCTTATTAAAATCTCTTGAAGTGCCATGAAGTGCAATAATTCTGAAAATTACTGGAATACACTAACAGGCTTGGGCTTTGGCTGTACACACTCATTTTTGTTTTAATCATGCCCCAGGTGAGGCAAACATACTGTCACAGGCAAAAGAAAACCTTTAAAATATTCGGGTAGCACTGAATACTGAACTCCAGTGAAAACAAGCAAACCACTAGTAGTCTGCTGTGAATCTGCTCATATTTTTTTTTTTAAAAAAGCATGTATCTTTGGTGACCAGTAAAATACAATTTTAGCTGATAAGCTTCATCGGAGTTAACATCATTATTTTTATCTCCCCATCAGAGCTGTGTTCTCTTTCTCACGTAGAAAGTTTAAAAGTTCATCTAGCTGATTTAGCATGGCTATAATGCAGCTATAAACACTGCTTGAAATGTGACTAAAATACTGTTGTTGTCAGACATGATTCCTAACAAAGCCCTCAGGATAGCTCTAGCATTATGAGGAACTTCAGTACATTGTTGTGGAGCAAGGGTAACTCTGAATGTAAAATACACATTGCTTTGCAAATTGCATAGCAGCTGAGAGGTACATCATAACAACTTAATGATTTGCTGTAAATCTTTTCTGCCATCAAAGAACAGTTTGTGTTAAAGACAGATGTTTGAGCTGAATTTTGTGTGGGCTGCAAACCATGTGGTTATTGACATCTTGTAACACGCCAGCCGCCTGACATACCCCCTCATCTAGAGCAGTTATTTTGCTGTCCGCTTTTTAAACAACTCCCCAAGCAGCCACATCCACTGAATGCTAGTACCCAATGGAACACCTGATGAAACCCACAGTGAGATCACCCATCGAATCCAAAATGAAGGCATTTATTTATTTGAAAAGGTTTCACCAGGAAAGACAACATGAACTGTGATCAACACGTTTCCAGAAGCGTCCTGGGGGAAGGGGTTACAAATTGGGTCGTGCAAGAAAAACAGAATTAAGCAATACTGAAACAGGCTATTATATAGGGTATTTACAATATAACATACATAGCAACAACAGTGCAATCCGTAATAGTCCAACACAATTGCAGAGGATAGCAGGACATATAGACATTCCATACAGGGTATATCACCAGGAGTATGAGCAATAGTAAAATCAAGAACAAGGTAGGGTATAGTCCAAAGAGGAGTACACCTTGAAAATGTTAGGCAAGTCAGGCTGAGTGCTAGGATTTGCAGTGCATAGGTTGCCCATTAGATGGCAAAGAAAGACAGTGGAAGTGGAACAGGGGTAGAGGAGAGAGAAGGGGGTAGGGGAGGGAGGGGAAAAAAGGCATTTCTAAGCACTCCACCACATCAGGATGACAGAGCCCTTCTAGGGGACAGGGAGCTGGCAAAGGATAGTGGAGGGGTGGGGGGGGAGCAAGTGAAAAAAAAGGAGGTGTTAGTTGGGAGAGACATGCCGAGTACTAACCCCCCTCAGGATGCTGAGAACCCTGCAAGGGGACAAGGACCTGGCAAAGATGGTGGGGGGGGATGGAGTGAAAAGGGGGCTACAGTGAGAGAGTGAGAGACATACTGAAGGCTACACCACTTCAGGATGCAGAGAACCCTGCAAGGGGACAAGGACCCTAGCAAAAGAAAGTGAAGGGAATGAGACACTGCAAAAGAAAGTGTGGGGAGGAGAGGGGGGTAGAATAGAATGGGGGGGTCAGGTGAGGGGCTGGGGTGGAGGGAGGGTAAAGGGTGGCAGTGACTGGGGCAAATGTTGAAAATTAGGGGAGAATAGAGAGGGAAGACTGGGGGAGAGGGGAAATTGGTAGGCAGTGCAGTTAGGTGCAGTTGCAATGGTGAACAGTGTGCATCCAGATGAGGAGTGATAGTGAGTGCTGTGATTTGGTGGAGCATATATCTAGTGAGAGGGAGTTCCAGATACTAGGGAATTTAAACGAGAAGGCAGTATGACCTGATAAGGTCCAGTGTGGGGGGAGAGCAAGAGAGCATGACCAAACAATGGACCTACCAAGCCCACCAAATCCTAATTAAACTCAGATAACATGATCTATTTATCTATTTCTCCAAATCCTCTTAAAATTTTAAACACCATTACCATATCCTTCCCACTCTTCTTTATTCTACAGTGAACAAGCTCAGCTGCTCCATTACAGCTCAAGTCCTCAAACATTTTTTGATTGTTTGCCGCTCTGTGTTGCACCTTTCCCATCATCACAATATCACTTGTATCCTGTCGTCACCAACACTGTGTACAGTATTTCAACTGCAGCTTCCCTTTTGCTTTGAAAAGTGATTAGATCATTTCATGTGACCTGCTTGATACTGTTATAATGCAGCCCAGCCCAGCCCTTTATTAGTGATCACTGCAGCCACACACTGTTGCAAGTGTTTAACATATTTTTCCAGGGCAATGAAGTGGTACAGTACCTTGTCAGGCTTGAAGAGCACCAACTCCAGCATGGGGGGAGGTTAGGGCTTGACTACACAGCAGCCAGTGTCCTCAAGCCTCTTCCGCCCACTGACCAGACCATAAAATGCCTGCACAATCCTGCAGTGAGACTGTCTGGCTAAACACAAGTTTCAGCAACTACCATCTAGGCCAAAAGGGCAAGAATGGACCAGGTGTTCAGCAGATGCCACTGCTTCTTCCAATCCTGAGGCTCTCACTCGCTCTCACTCTCTCTCCTTAGGTAACCACTGAGAATAAAATATATGGCACTCAGGGATCTATGGTGCAAATCGGGGGGGGCGGGGGGCAAAGCCATGTGGCAGTTGTATCCTACCACTGTGCCCATGGCCCAATGGGTCCCACAAACTAGCAATGCTAAAGCATGCTGAATGAACCCCACCCTTGCTGTCGGGGTTGCCTGGCTGACATCCATAATGGCTTCAAATGTACCACTCCCAAATAGAACCTATGCATGTACGAATGATGCCAGGAAAGGGGAGGAGGTGGCCTGGTGGATCTGGTCACCAGGCAGTAGATAGCATCCTTGAACTGCATCTGCAGGACTATAGAACCATGTTACATCGCAGTGGTAAGGCCTTGGTTCCTGTGGAAAGAAAAAGTTTGCAGGGACTGTAGCTTCCTCATGTTCTGTACCACAGTAGTGGAAGGTCATCCAAGCAAATGCCTCTCCTGCCCTACCACCGGACACATTCTCTAACTTATTTCTGAGGTGTAAATTCTGGACCAGGATTAGAAGCACTGACTCTTCGCATACTAATCCACCCAAAAAATATGCTGTTACCTTGCAGTTCTATTCCCTGGCTAACCTCTTCCCCAAGTACATGAAATGAAGGTTGATGACTCAAAGACTGCTGGACTTGAGAGTCTTCTAATACTGTTTAATAACCAAATAAGCAGCTTTCAGATTTTTGGAGATTATGTGACATGGCTAAGACATTTGAATGGTTAGACAGAATATAATGACACATCATGTGTACTAAAGCAGCAATTGCCCAAAAATCTGAAAGCTGCTTATTTAGTTATACAGTTTCTTTCAGAAGAGTGGCAAGCATCCTACTGCATAATATTAATAGACCACATTACAATAAGATTCCTTTTCCATTTGAAAACTGCAGTTTTGCATGAAGTACTTGTATAGTTTCATATATGCAAATCAAATAATAGCGGTGCTTGTTAATCATTTTAACTGCCTGAGCTTGTTGCAAACTTATGTGGCAGAGAAACTTATGTTATCATGCAACAACTGGTACACTAGGTCACCTGAATTGCTAAACAGAATACATAACAGCCCCAAAACTGTAAAGAGCAAAATATTAACCTTAAATAGAAAAGAAAACATTATTTCATACTATTCTCAGTAAAATAATTGTGTACTTCACAACATATTGAAAATATATGGAAAGCTGCACATGATGATAATTCTAACTACTCCAGCTGGCTATATACATATGGGGAAATGATAAAGGAATAATGCATGACAGGATGTGTGTCATGCTGGGATAACGCCACGCCTGGGGAGGTTGGGCACGAGGCCACAGGCCGAGTGCGTCCAATGCCCCAGGTGTGGTGTTATCCCAAATGACACACACCCTGGAGTGCATTATTGCTATTATACAATGGCTCGTTGTTATACAGAACAAAAAAAATCATTTTAAAGATGTTTTTGTGTGGAAAAATATTTTTTGTTTTTAAGAGAAGATGAAACAATCCAGAAAATGCTCCATAAAATGCTCAATCAAATGCTCGTCTACAGGTTCACAGTGAGGCTGAGACTAGACCCATGGTATTGTGCTGGGATAATGCCATGGGTCCAGCCCCAAACTGACCAATCACAGTCCAAGATTCTTTCTTGCCATTGTATTATAGCTATTTAATCATGCATCGATTAGTAGGAACAACACCTATATTAGTAAAAACAACTCTTATAAAAACAAATGCTTTTTCAGGGACAAAATTGTACTCCTGCATATAAAGACAACAGTACATTCAGTTTCTATTCTCTGTCCATCAATAATCAGAGTTGGCTCGGATAAGGAGAAGCATAGGGAGTTGGTTTTAGCATGTTGGTGGGGGAAGCGTTGCAGTACATTACAATAAGAGCTAATTTAACTGTGCAGTGGTGGCAAACTTTGCCTAGAAGCCTGGAGGATGGGGGTTCATAGCAAAGAGTGGTGGGTGTGGGAAATAACATTAAAAGACTCTGGGTGTTGGGACTGAGGTGGGTACTAGTAAACCAAGAGGGTGGGATTTCTATACAAAAAGTGTTTTTTAGAAACATTTCACATAGTTATTTGCAGGTGAAGTGTCACTTGGCATGGAAGACTATGCAAAGTTTCACGTCACGTAGTTTTGCCAGGTAGCATTTGACACTTTGCCAGGTGGAGAACTACAGGAGAGCAAGCCATGATGCAACGCAATAACTTGCAGTAAGGCACATGACACCAAATGCTGCACAACAAAAAGGTGTAATTGCTATTACATTACATTACACTGTTACCTGCAGCATACTGCATCATTTTGTGATATACAGCAACAGTACTGCTTTGCATCCTGGCTGGCACCACTGTCTGTGAAGTATTTTGCAAAGTCAGGAAAGTTTGTGACGTTTGGCTACAGGGACGTTTTCCTGACTTCACACACAGTACTCCCACCAAAATGACTGACAAACAACAACCCAACTGTAATACATATTTTATAATACTGTAAGTAAATAACATACTAAAAGAGATGGACGTTACAGATGCTACTGATACTGAAGCTGCTACACGCTCTCTGCCTTGTGGAGTAAGGCTGAGAAGCAGGGAGACATTGCCTTAAATGAATTAATAAAACGTATGCCACCATTGCTAAAAATGTGTCTCCCTTCCAGGAAAGCCTATTGTGAGTTGCTGGTTGTATAGTTTTCTCTCAGTGTTAATCTGTCTTATTCTAGGAGGAAGGCCCACTTGCGGTGGGGTCCAGGGGTTTTCCTCTGAAGTGGAACTGGATCAAAATTACAGCAGAAGGCTGTGCTAGATGGCTGAAAGCACCACAGAGTAGCTCTACCACAAAGAAAAGAGTATTTTAACATCTGCTGGCAGTTTCCCCAGCCTCTTCAGTCACTAAAGGGATGTATTTTACCAGAAGTAACAGTCTAATTTTTTTTTAAAAAGTGAAAACTGTTTTGGGGAATCTTTTTATCACCGAATTTTATTAAGCTTAATTGTAGCTGTCGAACATAGCGGCAACAGAGAGTCCTTTATCTCTTTGATTTTACTAATTCCATTCATTTTATCATTTTAGTGTAGTATAAGAATTGCATTGTTTATTTATTTACATACAGTTCATTAATATCTTTTGATTTTAGATATTAAAAGTCCCGAGTGTTGAAAACTTTTGCCATATGCAAATTCGTTTGTGACATCATCTTGCACAAAGGCACATTATTTATTTATTTATTTATTTACTTTTTGTTGACCGGGTAAGCGCACTAGACAAATCCTGCCTATTTTCAGGCGCGACCCGGGGGGGGGGGATACAGATGAATACCAACTGACCTTGAACCAGATTAAGCTGTTGGTGGTATTTTTAGTGAATGAGGGAAATCTGGCCAGGACACCGGGGAAATTCCCCTACTCTGGAGGGCGCTGCTGGTGAGAATATTCACAGTGTGTTTGCAGACGCCAGCAGAGAAGGACATGTGGAGAGCTGAGGAGCTGGTCTCCTCCTCAGCTTTCCTTTACATTGCATAGCAGATGAAACTACTTGATGCAATGTTGCATCGACAGTGGTTTCCCACTGGTTTGGAGCCCAAGGATGTCTCATCGGACAGCAGTAAAGCAAGAGAGGTGGAGGAGCTCGAGAAGTGGCTAAAAGATACCGAAACTCAATATTTAGCGACACGGAACACTTTATTGCAGGAAATGAAGCAGCATCATTTGGTTTCTAATGACGGACATGGACAGGAACAGGATATTACGCGTTTGGAACTGACAATGATTCCCGAAGTTGGTTTGCAGTCTATGAGTGACTCTGATGGAGGATTTCCTTTCTCAGCATCCTCCTGTTCTGATTTTCAACACCCTCAGGATTCAGGTGAGTCTTTTCCATTTGCTGTGCCAGACACTCCGCAGTCTGCTATAGATTTTCAGTCCTCCGCAGCAGCCACTGCGGGAGACTCAGGACTACCTTCTGGCCCTTGCAAAGGGCCTTTTCATACAGATTTGGGTTTCCAGGATTATGAGGGTCATGATGAAGGTTCAATGGATATATCCTGTGTAGCGTTACAACAAACACCTTCAATGACTGACCCAGAACCCCCCCTCCACAAATGTCAGCCTTGTCTCCACTGTCTCCTCTGATGCTCCAGTTTCAGCTGCATGGGTGGCCTCAGCCCTTGAGGCTGCAGGGTGGGTCAGATCTCCAGATGGCAAATCCTGGGATGCTAATGTGCAGCCCACAGAAGTTGCTCAGACTTCACCAGTGACTACGGATTTAAGTCTTCCTCCTGGTCAGCCTTGTTTGAATCCATCAGATCCTCTCCCTATTGATCCCAGCCCAGATATTATGGAAAACATCAGGAATTTGGAGGAGGGTGCTTTGCCACAACCTGCACTCCCCTTCCCTCCCTGAGGCCTCTGCTGACAATAGGATATCTCAGCAGCCAGTTTCAGCAATGGAGCCTGCACAGGAGCAGGGTCCCTCTGTGTGGCATGATAGAATTGCTGAACGTTTATTTCCTACTACTTTTGGTCTGGGGAATGAACCTGCCGCTAGACATAATGCGGTTCATTTGAAATTTCGGGGGTCACAGGATGATGTCCCTAATAGACTTTTTATTGGATATGACTTATTGAAAAACAGTATGAGGTTCTACAAGTATGAGATTTATGCATTGATTCACATGCCTGGAGACTCGATTTATGACATTAGTTTTAAGCACCCAGTAGGTTTGGATAGATTCTGGAAGCAATACCAAACTTTGAAACACACACCCTTGTGGAAACCTTTCTTGTCTATTCCTTTGACCAAACCAGTTTAAAAAAAATTATGATTTTATTTCGTAATGAAGGGGTTAATGTAGCTGACTTAACCTACTGGTTGCAGCAACATTGTTCTGTAAAAGGCCCCCCAGAACCTATTCTTGATGATGAGCACCTCTGGACAGGGGGATGGAGATATTTAATTGACTTACGTTTAGAAAATGGTTTTACTAAACATCTGCCTAATTGTTTTTTTGGGGGGATGAGATAGAGGGGTTCTTTTTTATCCGAGGCAACTAAAAGCATGTAATAAATGTGGGGCCTTAGGTCATTTGAGCAATGTCTGTGATCAACAGAAATGTGGTTTATGTGGGGAATTGGAGCACATAGGAGCAAATTGTAGAAATCCCATGAAGTGCAATTTGTGTGAGGAAAAGGGGCACACTTTTTGCTCATGCTCTTGGGCTTCACACAGTCAAACTGACGCTGCCCTTAGGGTAGAACAGGACATCTATGTGGCCAATGCACAAAAAGAACGTCAAAGAATGCAGGATTTACTACAGCATGCTGAGGCCCCAGTCGCTGCTCCTCACCCTTCTTCTAGTCCTATTGTGGGAGAGGTTTCTCAAATCCCGGTCTTGGATGGTATGGATACAGGTGCTCTGGCCCCTACATCTTCCTCTACTTCAGATAAGGTCGACACTCGTGTTGTAGGCCCTAGGTCCACTGTAGAGGCTGCTGATCAGGCTATGTTGTCAGTAACTGTTCCTGGACCTATTTTAGTTACTGTACCTAAAGATGTGCAGGATGCCCCATGTATGCCTCCACCAGAGAAAATGTCTGATGCCCCCTTTCAACGTGTTACTAGATCCAAGACCATCAGAACCAGTTCTGGGGTCCCTGCTATGTTTCCTGAGGCTGATTTTACCCAGATAACCAATCCCTTTGCCCCTCTGCAGGATCATGAGGGTGATGAAGATGAAGCAGAATCTGATTTTTCTTCAGTTGCATCCTCTCTTCCTGATCATGTCCTGGACACTGAGGTTAAGGAAAAACCCAAAACGAAAAAGCAGAAAAAAAGGAAGTGAAGTACCTTTTTTTTCCTAATTGGAGGTTTTTTTCTTCCCTACCTTCTTTTCCTGGCAACTGTTCTCTTTTCTTACTGTAAATATTAACAGTATTACATCTCCATTAAGGAGGCGCCTTACCTTTGCCAGTCTTAGTACACATCCTGGTTCTATTTTTTTTTTTTTTACAAGATACCAGACTAAGTTCTCTGGCAGGTATCAAAGAAGCAGGTCAGGAGTGGTGCTTGGGTGCTTCCTTTTGGTTGCCTGGGGAGGATGTGTATGATGGCTTAGGGATTTTGTTTTTTTCTAGTCTCCACATCAAGGTGTTACAACTTTTGGATATAATACCTGGACAAGTTATGCTTATGGATATTGTTGTCTCCCATTGTGCCTATCGTCTTTTAAATATATACACTCCACTGACCAAAGCAGCTAGAGCGGCTTTATTTTATCGCATTTCCCCATATTTACATACCTCAAAGTTGGGTTATCTGGGGGGGGGGGACTTTAATTGTGGTTTAGCTGTCAGGGATTGGGGACGTAAAACTCAAAAGTTGTTCTGTGACACTAATGCTTTACTGCATATTTTAAAAATTAATCATTTGGTGGATTCCTATGACTCACTGCACCAAAAGCCAGAGCATACTTTCCATAAAGGTTCTATCTCCACAAGGATAGATTTTTGGTTTTTCTCACAAAGGCTTTCCTGTTGTTCAGTTTCTACTTTACCTTTAGAAATGTCTGACCATTTAATTGTGAAACTAACTATTGGACACTACCAAAAACTTATTTTAGGCCGTGGTTTTTGGAAATTGAATACGTCCCTTTTATTGGACATGACCATTGATACGCAGTTAAATTTCTTTTTCTCAATACGGTCTGATATTAATTTTTTATATGATAGACTGGTGGGAAGACACAAAACAGGACCTTAACTTACTTTTTTTTACAAATTTCACAGAATAAAGCTCAAAATTCGTATCTCAAATACCTGGGATATAGGGCAAGGTATATGGCTTTGTTGTCACAAGCAGTTTCTACAATAGGTGCTCAGAGGCAGGAATTTTTGGCTCTTAAGGAAAAAATGATAGCTTTTCTCCACACGAGAGAAAAAAGATACAGGTTTCAACAGAAGTTTTTTTTTTCTGGTACACGTGAGCAGGTAAACCCATTAGATATTTCTGACCAGGATTTGCCACCTTTGTGTATGACCACTTTAAAAGCTTCTGATGGTTCCTTAGTAACTGATACACAGAGTATCTGAAACATTGTGCACGGGTATGTTGCAGAGACTTTCTCTAAACCTACTTCTGAATGTCTTCCTTCCTTTTTTCAAACCCTAGATATTCCGTCGCTTTCTGAACTTGAAATTTCCACTTTGATTTCCCCGCTTTCTTTGGCTGAAGTTAACAAAGCTATTGGTCATTTACAAGGCCACTGTTTTTCGTTTTTAACCGGAAAATCGGTAAAATTCCAGAATTAGGGCTGCCTGAAAACCGGTAAAAACGAAGATTTCATGGAATCTGGCATTTTCTATCAGATCAGTAAATCTATAAAAAAGTGTGTTTTTCTTTTAATTCCTTCCTGTACTATTTTCAGTTTGCTTCATTTAATGCTCTGTATATTAAGCCTTCTTTAATTCTGATTATTTATGCACATACTAAAAAATGGTAAAAGAATCCCGGTAAAACCCAGAAATTAGAGTAACAATCACCGGTGAAATTCCGGAATCTTAAGTCTTGAAAACGGAATTTAATTGTTTTAATCACCGTAAATCAGTGGCCTTGGTCATTTATCAACACATACAAAGCCTGGCATAGACGGCTTGTCTAATGAGTTTTATAAAAAGCATATAGATATTCTTGCACCATGGTTGTTGGTTGTATTTCAAGAAATTTGGAAGGAACGGAGAGTTACCCCTAGCATGGGAAATGGGGTACTGTTTTTTATTTATAAAAAAGGGGATCCTACTGTCCTGCAGAATTGGAGACCTTTGAGTCTCTTGACTACTGATTACAAAATTTTGGCTACCATTCTAAATTACCGGCTCTCAGACATTTCGCATAAACTGTTAGTCCCTACTCAAACATGTGCAATTCCTGGTAGAAATATCTCACAAAATGTAATTTTTATTAGGGAATTGATTGAGCAAGGTTTATAGCATAAGTTGACTGGTTATCTTTTAACATTAGATTTGGAAAAAGCTTTTGACGTTTTGCGTCATGATTACCTTTGGACTATATTGGCATAATATGGCATACCGTTATTTTTTTTGGATTTCATTCAAACACTTTATTGCTCAGCAACAGTAACCCCCTTAGTTAATGGACATTTGGGTATCTCAGTCCCGTACCAGATCGGAGTTAGGCAGGGCTGTCCGCTGAGTCCGCTTTTATTTGTTTTTGGTTTGGACCCCTTACTGCGCTATATTGACAGGGATACAAAAGTTCGTGACATTATCTCCTCTGAGAAATTTTGTTTTTCTAAACTAGTAGCTTATGCAGATGATTGTATCTGCTCTATAGCAGATCTTGATTCTGGAAAATATGTTCTGGATTTTTTCAGTTCCGTACAACTGGGCACTGGTATTAAAATTAATATATCTAAATGCTCTTTGATGCCTTTAGGACATGAGTCCAGTGTTCACTTACTTGATATCCTGGTAAGTAATACAAAATTGAAACTTCTTGGTGTTTATTTTGGCTCACAAAACTCTGTACATAACAATTGGGATGAGATATATGATACCGCTCTTTCTAAAGTCTAAAAAAATGGCAATGCTGGAAGATGACAAGAAAAAAACGGGTTTTCATGTTAAAATCCTACATTGCCCCACTTTTTGTATTTCTGTCCCATATTTTTCCTTTACCTTTAGATATGCATTCTAAAATCTTGGGTCTTTTTTTTCAGCTACTGTGGGGTAGTCGCTTGAACCCAGTGAGAACAGCACACACCTACAGACCCTGGAAAGAGGGAGGCTTGGGTATGATGCATCCTATTGTTCATTTCTTTGGAAATTTTTTTTACACTTCTATTCGGCCTCTTTTGATCAAACAAACTGACATGGGAAATATGTGCATGTCCCTGTGGGGAGCCCCTTTTTTAGCAACTTGGGGTTGAGGGAAATGGCACCCTGTAGATAAACAACTTCCTTTGTATGTTCAATATATGCTTAAATATATTAGATTATGGAAAATTGAACTTAGTTGGTTTGTGACTCATGAGCGGAAATCCTTTTATAATCATATTGTTTCGGCCTGTTACTTTGAGGATCCCCTTTTTGTTGTTTCTACTTGTATAGATAAGTCTTTCCTGCTAGCCAGTATGACTGAACCTAGGATACCAGAAAAGATGCGAGATGTAGTTTGGTTGTGTGCTCACCAGAAGCTAAATGTAAAAGCAAATCACAAGCATAAGCAATTGTGTGAAAGGTTGTGTCCAGAATCTTCCTGTCAGGGACAGCTTGAGATGATACAGCACTTATATTTTGAATGTGTGCACACGAACTCCTTTTGGTCTGCTTTGGCACATTGGTGGGGTGAACCGCTTTTTGAGTTTATTACGTATGATTTTTTGATACTAGGACAAATTCCAAGGGTATGGAGCAAATGGAATAAAAGTACTGTGTATGTGATATTAGCATGCCTTAAGTGGCATATTTGGCAAGCACGTTGCTTATGAATACTTCAGAATAAGTATTTCTCTTTGCAAGAAGTTTTTTTTCACATACAGGATGAACTGGATGCACTGTATACTTATGAATTCAATACTTTGGGGAACAAAGTAGGTACTTTACTTTGGAAACATGTGGACTGGGTAGGTTAAACTCTTTCCTGTTCCTTTGTTTTTTTTTTCCTTTATTTTAATGTGCATTATGTTAATATGTCTATGAATTCCATGATGTATGTATTATATCTCCTTTTTTTCTTTTGTTTTGTTTTTTTTTTCTTCCTTGTATTATGGTTTTTGTTTGCTTAATAAAAATTTCCCCTACTCTTTTCGATAAGTGTCATGGGATCTTTAACATCCACCTGAACTACCACCAATCCAGGCAGATGGGACCTCGGTTTAACATCTCATCCGAAAGACTGCACCTGAGAAATGCAGCACCCCTCTCATGCTGCACTACAGTGTCAGTACTGGGATATTACCCAAGTGCCAGATGTGGTAACTGAACCCAGAGCCCTCTGACCTCCCGGCCTCAGAGGCGAGTGTGCTACCTACTGAGCCACTGACACTGACATTCAAAGCATTTAGCCACCAGATTCTTCCAGATGCACTGTGAACCAAACATGCTACAGGCACCAGAACAGTTGTTATGTCTTGTTGCTACACTCTGTAACTTGTAGCCTGAAAAACAAACTAGACAAAAAATACAGCCGAGTCCCTACTTTGGTGACCATTTGTGCTTCATTGTGCTTTAATTAGGTTTGGATGGTTACTGTGGGGAAAAACTCTAGAGCAGGAGCCTATATGCTTATGCGTTTATGTGCCTCTGTGCTTGTGTGCTCATATGCTTAACAGTATCTGCCTGGCGTTTTCTGGCATATAAGTGTGCACTTGCAAGATTCACTATTTGCAGTACATGCAATTGTCATCTGAATTAAAGGAGATTATAACAAGATTATACCCAAAAGTAAGTCTGCTTATATTAGGATTGTACTTAGAATTATATATATATGATTGACTGCACATATATGCTATATAAGAAAACAACATTTAAAATAATTTACGTGTTCTATATTCACTAGAGTCAGAATCGGATAGAAAGATAAATGGAAGTATAAACATAAATACAAAACAAATGTAAGGAAAATAATCTGGTATTTGATAGTAGGAAATCAACATACTTAAAATCCCTTTTTTTTTCTAGTAGGTGTTAATCAAGATATCCCACCCAGCTTATACATAGTCTTCACAGTTGATGTGAACAGCGAACAACATTAGTATCAAACTTTATGGAAAACAGTTGTTGCCCATGTCCTGTTCTGTAAGGTTGTGATGGTGCACTCGAAACAAAAACTTTACACAACTACAAGAAGATTTACAGCGTTCCCTGTGTTGCATTCTAGAGTAAGGGGAGAACAAGATCCTCTGGACTTTGCTCATCCTTGCTGAACTCAGCCAATTGAAATTAAGGCACAAATTCCAACTATGTGAAATTGTAATATGGTAAAAGAAATCTCCATTACCACCTTAGAATGAATACAAGGTGACTGCTGCTGTTGTGACATCTAACATTGATTTGATCATCTTTAGCAAAGCGTACATGAGGCCTTTTTTAGAATTTATTTTCTTTTTGTTGTTGGATTTCTTTTTTTGAGAGCTATATTACTGGTTGCTGTGGTTGTACTAATGGAAATTTGATAACTGTGACTGTTATCTGTTGAAGCTATAGCTTGACACCAGATCACACAGGAAGACACATGATAGCTGCTCCCCCCCATTAGGAGATTTTTTTTAGATAAGGAGAAAAAGAATAAGCTGATGAAAACTAAGCAAATGAAAATGACTGACCATATCAAAAATCCCATTCTAGTTGAAGGAAAGAAAACTTCTACTCCTAAAATTCAATACAATTGGATATCTGTGTTACCTGTATCTATGAATAAGGACCCATGTATTGAGTGTACACCAGAGATGTTTTTTGGTAGCAGTGCACTTGGAAATGACTAATGATCTAGGCAGTTAGAACATACTCCCTCAGAGTTTCAAATAGTTACTGATAATGAAGCTTTTGATTATGATGCTTCACTTAATATCTCCTATCTAACTAACATAGATAATACATTTAGATCTAGTAAACCCCCCAGCAGGAATATCCAGGAGCATGGCGAACATCGAAACCAAAAAGACCTGCTACTGATCCCAGGTTCAGAATTAAGGGATGTTAACATAAAGTTTCAAAGAACAATTAGAGGAATGAAGGACCTTGCAACTAAATATGAGAAAACAATGAACTTGGAGGGTAGTAGGGCCAGTTTAGCAACTAGAATAGACCATGATATACCAGAAAGATAGTAATCTTCCACGGTATGTTCCTATATGCCTTAGAGATGACCTGATGGCTCATATGAGTTACCAGTATACTGCTAATTTAATACTTACGGAATAAGTAATTGTGTTAAAAAATGAAATTGGAAACTCCAGGTATGACATTGCAGTCAATAATGCAAAATTAATGACTACTGAAAATACATTTTTCCAACCTCTCCATCTGACTCAATAATATACATGTAACCCCCCTACAAATGAGGGTTCCCAAAAGTCTTCCTTGGGCTAGCCTAAATGCCCACTGCCAGGCTGGCGTTCTGTGTTCTAGCCATTTAAAAGTATCTGCATGTGAGTGCCCTGTTAGCCTCTGTGCCTGTCTCTTTAAGAGCTGCCTGTTTCATAGTGTATAATTAATCTGGGTAGGGGTCAAGTAGTTTCAGACTCAAGTCGCACATGGGCTGCAGTATTATAGCTCCATTCTGCCATCACTAATTGCACAGAGGGAGTCCTACAAGAATCTGTGACTGTTGGCTGATTATCTACTTTAATAGTAAAGATATTGTAGTTTGTCTAACTTGCCTTCCTTTACATCATTGACATTTCTGTTAATCACCACCACCTTGGTTCTGGACTGCTACTTTGGACCAGTCAGTACCTTTGGGAACCCTAAAATGGAATCTGTTCCCAGGGGTCTTGTGTAAGTGAATTTCTGTAGGAATTGTAGCTTTTACACTTTGGTGCCTAAATGGACCTGGAGGGGGAGCTCTAACTGTGGCAGACAGATGAATCAACGAATTGAACCTTTTGGATTTTTGGGAAAGTCCCAAGCTGCCTGCAGCAGAGATTCAGTCTGAGTTTGGAGGTGAAAGAGTGAACAAACATAGAAACATAGAATTTGACGGCAGATAAGGACTGCTTGGCCCACCCAGTCTGCCCATTTCCCTACCTAATGGATAAGCTGCAGATCCTAGTTAACCAGCAGCCTACTTCTTTCTACCCCAACCCCCTAGAATTGTCTTATGACTGTCCCATGCACGCTTGAATTCAACCACTGTTTTTGACTCCACAAGCTCCTCCGAAAGGCCATTCCATGCATCCACAACCTCTCTGTGAAAAAATACTCCATACATTACCTCTGAGCTGCCCCCTTTCTTCAAATTGTGCCCCTTGTTCTTGCACTCCTCTTTTTTGAAAGATATTACCCTCTTGGACTTTGTTGATTTCCTTGAGGTACTTGAAAGTTTCAATCATGTCCCCCCTCTCTCTCCTTTCCTCAAGGCTATACATATTACGCGCCTTAGTCTCTCTTCCTTATGTCTTCTGGTGTAGACCCTGTACCTATTTAGTTGCCCTCCTCTGGACAGCTTCCATCTTGTCTATGTCCTTGCGGAGACTGGGTCTCCAGAACTGCACACAGTACTCCAGATGGGGTCTCACCAGCTGTCTGTACAGGGGGATAACAACTTCCTGTTTTCTACTGGTGATGCATCTCCCTATGCATCCCAGTATCCCCCAGTCCTCCTTACTGCCCTTTCACATTGCTTGCCAACCTTTAAGTCATCTGATATGACTACCCCCAGGTCCCTTTCCATTTTTGTTGTTAGTATCTCACCCCCCATTGTGTACTCTTCACCTGGGTTTTTGTTTCCCAGGTGCATTACCTTGCACTTCTTAGCACTGAATCTAAGCTACCATACAGTTGACCATTCCTCTAACCTTGCCAAGCCCTTTCTCATCCTTTCCACCCCACCTTGTGCATCAACTCTGTTGCAGATCTTTGTGTCATCTGCAAACAGACATACTTTTCCTTCCAGTTCCTCTGCAATGTCGTTTGTAAAGACATTGAAGAGGACTGGTCCTAATACTGATCCCTGCGGTACCCCACTAGTAACCCCCCTTTCTTCAGAGTGGACTCCATTTACTATTACTCTCCATGTCCTATTCTCCAGCCAATTCTTTACCCAGGCTATCGTCTTGAGACCCACTCCCAGGCTGGCTAACTTGTATATTAATCTTTTGTGTGGGACTGAGTCAAATGCCTTGCTAAAGTCTAGGTAGGCCATGGCCACAGACCCTCCCTGATCTACTACTTTGGTCACCCAGTCAAAGAAATCTATTAGATTTGTCTGGCATGACCTTCCTGCTGTGAATCCTTGCTGCCTTGGGTCCTGTGCCCCTCTGACCTCTAGGTACTCAACAGTTCTTTCCTTCAGAAGTGATTCCATCATTTTCCCTACCACTGAGGCTAAACTAACAGGTCTATAGTTTCCTGCTTCTGCCCTGCTCCCACTTTTGTGAAGGGGAATCACATCTGCCCTCCTCCAATCCCCGGGTACCACCCCATCCTCCCATGATTTGTTAATGAGGGTAGTCAGTGGTGTCACTAGTTCTACCCTTAGTTCTTTTAGAATTCTGGGATGAATCTCATCAGGCCCCATTGCTTTGTCCACCTTCAGTTTTAAGAGTTCTTTCAGAACCCTTTCTTCTGTAAATGGGCTGGTATCAACTTTTGTATGCAAAGTGTTTCTATTGTTTGTTTTAGGTACCTCCCCCTCTTCATTTGTAAATACTGAGCAAAAATATTTGTTTAGTATCTCTGCCTTTTCACCGTCACACTCTACCCATCCTCCCCTCCCCTTTATTAAGCCTCCCTTAGTCTTCCTTCGCTCCTGATGTACCTAAAAAAGGTTTTATCCCGCTTCTTAACTGAGTTGGCTATCTTTTCCTTGGTTCGGGCCTTTGCTGTTCTGACTGCCTTCCCAGCTTCCTTTTGCTTTAACTGATACAATTCTCTGTCCTACTCCTTCTGTGATTCCTTGTACTTTCTGAATGATTTCTTTTTCTCTTGAACCTTCACTGCCACCTCCTTTGAGAACCATAGCAGTTTCTTACATCGTTTTGTTTTGTTTATTTGCTTCACACAAGGCTTGTTACCTCTGTGATGGCAGTTTTATTATTCCCATTGTTCTTCCACCCTCCTTCCTGCCCATTTGCTAGTGCATTCCTTGGGCACTCACCCATTTTGGCAAAGTCAGCCTCCTGAAGTCCAGTACTTTTGCCTTTGTATGGTTGACTCTATTGCTGTGTTTATTGTGAACCATACTGTTCGATGGTCGCTAGTTCCCAGATGGCCACCCACTTCTACATCTGTGATCCTCTCTTCATCTCCATTTGAGAGAACCAGGTCTAAGATTGCTCCTTCTCGAGTGGGTTCCAGTACTAGTTGTCTAAGGCATGCTCTCTGTAGGGCATCTAAAATAACCCCAATCTTAGAAGTGGCTGCTGCAACTGCACTCCAGTTAACATCTGGCATGTTCAGATCACCCATCAGCAATATCGCCCCTTTATCGGGCATTCTAAGTACACTTTCTATCATTTCCTTGTCCATTTCCTCCCCCTGAGAGGGGGCTCTGTATACAACCCCTGTCCGGATTGTGGTGCCATTGCCTGCCTCCAAATTGACCCACAGTGCTTCTTCTCCTCCCTGTTTACCCTCTTGTTCTGTTGCTTTGATTCCTTTCCTTATGTAGAGAGCTACTCCTCCTCCTCCTCCTCCTCTTTTACTCTCCCTGTCCCTCCTGTAGATAGTGTATCCTGGTATGTTTACATCCCAGTCATGGTTCTGTGTGTACCATGTTTCTGTGACTGCCACGATATCTAGATGTTCCTTCTCCATCAAGGCCACTAATTCAGGAAGCTTGTTACCCAGACTACAGGCATTGGTGCTCATTGCTCTCCATTTTTTGATGGCTTTACCTTCTGTAGCAGTATCCCCCACTGACCTTTCTACCTTGGTCTTTTTCTCATTTAGTACCATGTTTTGTAGGGGGAGGCTGAGATTTTCCTGCTGCTTATCAGTGCCCCCCCCTTGACTAGTTTAAAAGCTTGCTAATGAAGCATTTAAACCGATTGCCCAACATACTTGTTCCCTTCGTGGACAGATGCAGACCATCCTGCCAGTATACAGCTTGAGTGATTCGAGCAGCTGCTCCTGCATATTGCGTAGGGGAAATCGGCAGGAAGGCTGTGTTGGGCCTGCTTGCCGCCATCTTCATAAGTGAAGAGGCATTGTCCTGAGACTGAATTTCATCTGAAAATTGCAGCTTTGCAATTGGAACCTGATTTGTGACAAACTGGATTTTCCTGAAGTGGACTGAAGATTTGCCTTGGTGCAATTAGCCTGTCAGGACCTGAGACTGCTGCAGAGCATATGGTTTTCGCAGAGACACTGTGAATTGCAACTGGACTGCTATCTGAACTGTGGTATTTGCCTTGCTTTTACTATAAGTGTGCTGAATGCTGATAGTGGGTCGCAATTTGGTTCCCCACTGCCTGATTGTGTCACGCTTGCTGGAAGCTGCATCCAGCAACTACTGGACTGTTATCCAAATTGTTCACCTGGTCTGGGCACTGCCACCTTGGCCCAGACAGCTGCTCACGCCACAGAGAAAACCATTGACGAGAGATCAGCCCCCTGCTCAACATCACGAACAGGAACAACACCATGGTGAATCGTGTGGGCCCTGCTTCTCCTGGCCATCCAACTCTTCATCAAGAGATCTCCATTTCATCAATCCTATGTCCTGTACTGGGTAGTGTAAGTAAACACCAGGGTAGCTCCCTGCAACAACAGCTCAATCAAAGTGTGTCATCTGATTTGATTGCTTTGCCTAATTATCACAAACTGAGCCACCTGGCTCTGGATTACAAATTGTGGGTTACTGTGCATGACCATTTCTTTCCATCATTAGGGCCCTGACCAGTTGCAATGCCAGCCTACCCCGGGCAACGCTTCAGGCTAGCCGCTACCAACAACTGGGTACCCAGAGTGTGTGTGACTTTGCTATGGGACTCTAAAGTGCATGCCAATTAACCTGAATCTTTCAGATCTTGAATCAACCTCCAGATTCTGCCCCTTCCTTGGTACTGCCCCCTTGAATAAATCAGATCTAAATCTTTTTTGCATTCAAACTGTTTGTGGTGTACCTCTGTATTATAAAATACTGTGGTATTGCTGTTTACTGTTACAAGCCTTATTTTACAGGGGGTCTCCAGGGCTGAGCCAGCTGAACCCACCCTTGTGGTAAGTGTAACAAGAGTGGAGTTCAAACTGTTGTCGGTGGCAAATTGCAATTGTGTAATATGTGAGTTGCTTAGGCTACTAGAGGAAAAAGAGGGGGGGTAACAGTTTCCTGGAGGGCTGTACCCAGGGCAGCTATGCTACCACTAACCCTGTCCTCTGGGTGGAGGCACCTATTTCAGTACCCAGGCCCTTCAGCCTGCACTTGGTCATGCAGGCAGGGGTAGTAGCCCTCGGGATATCTCCACCTAGGGGTTCCATACACAGAACCAGAACTTTTACTAGATTAAAGTCCCAAGAGACCAGATTTTTCAATCATAGAAATACCTGATAGTATTACTAAACCACAGGGGAGAAAGATAAAACAAAACAAAAAAGGGCAGTTCAGGAAAAACAGAAGCCAGCACAGAGTGCAGAGGGCAAAAATAAAATAAAAACAAAGGAAAAAAAAGTAAAAAAAAACAAAACAAGTACCAGGTGAGGACAACCAAGCGATTGGTACAAAAGTTATAGAAAGATACCCAAAAATAATAGAAAATGGAGCTCTCCTAAATCCCTGTGTTAACTATGATTTGACCAATATATCTTCTGATCTAGGACAGCATCTTGCAGCACTAGAAAGAGAGGTAGCAACTTTACCCAGATGCAATGGACTGTAGGAAAATAGTGGGCAGGAAGATACAATTAAGCCTGTTACTAAGGCTAGTGTGGAAGTGTATGAAGCTCTAAATACTGGAACAGAACCCTCAGTGCCCATAACAAAGGACCAAGATATTAATCTTAATGATAGCTTCCCCCAATTAAAGTTTATATTAGTAAGGATTGACCTACGGTGCCTAATAAAGAATTAACAGAGTATTTAATAAATAAATATCTCTGTGATTTGGAGTTACCTGTAAATAACAAAGACATTTTACATTTGAGAAAATGCGAGGATGGACATAGTAACACAACTGAAGCTTATTTAGATTCTCCAATGATTGCCAATTATATCTGGTATAATGCCGAACTAATAGAAAAAAAAAGTCTAATAGTTAATTTCCCAAACAGAGAGAGATTTAATCGGAAACTAAGGAACACCGAGGGTGAAGCTCCAGTAACCTTAAGTTTGTATGGAATTACTATGTTGCATAAAGAGAACAACTGGAAACTGAAAGGTACAATTTGCAGTCTCCTTGCTAATGTATTGCAGGTACAACTAGGCTATTGGGGGTCCTGGGAGTTTCTAGGTCAAAGCACTCATCTCAGATTGATATTCAAGATAGAGACAAGGAGCTTGCCCCAGAAATACTCAAGAGATCTGACAGTCTGGATGCACTGGCGGTTATATTTAGTGGACCCTGTTGATATTTTTGACAGGCCCTCTATAAAACTGTCGAATCCTTATAACGCTATAGAGAAGCAATGCACTTGTTGTAATAACTGCACAAAACTTATGTATACACAAACTGACAAAATGGGGACTTTCTGACTGCCAACAAATGAACAACTCCCAGAGCTACCAAGGGTCAAAACAGGGTGGGGTGCTTTGATTATCTCATGGAATATTGCTGGAATTGCCAGCAAATGGTGCAATAAAGATTGGTTGGAGTTTATCAGAGGTGCTGACCCAATTTGCATACAAGAAACATGGCACAAAAAAGAAGATAATGTTGTACTAAATTAATATGATTTGATTCACTCAACAGCCATTAGAGAAAGTAAATCCGCCATGCCATCTGGTGGGCTAGCTATGTATATATGCCTGGGAATGTTTGTGAACCATTACCCATTATATGTCAAAAGAAACTTTACAGCACTTCTGATAACACAATCAACCAATTCTATAATAGTATTTAATATTTATATCCCACCAAAATAATCAACATTCTACAAGGAAGATATCTGGTCAGCCTTAGACAATGCATTTTCTGATACTAAAATAAGGTTCCCTGGTGCTGAAATACTTTTAATGGGGGATTTGAATGCAAGACTAGGCAACTTCGATGGCCTATACTAGATCATTTTTATTTTAGCTAGACACAAACACTACCTATTTATAATAGAACTACAATGGACCCAAAAACTAATAAGGCTGGACTAAAACTAATTGAGTTAATTAAAATTTATAATCTCTACCCACTTAATGGTAGAATTACTGGTGACCATCAGGGCAACTGTACATATATAAAACTCACTGGAACATCGCTATTGGATCTGGCTATTTGATTGGGTAATTTAAGTACTTGTAATCATCTTTGAATCCCTGCTTGACCAGAAACTGACCACCTTCCAGTCCTCGTATGGGGAAATTTGCTAATAAAAACAGAGTGCTCTAAAGACTACTATAGAGAAGAAGGACTACAGGAACTTAAATATAACAAAAGACTAAAATGGAATACTGAGCCTGAAACCTTAATAATTATGCAGACAGAGGGTTGCTTAATAAATCTCCTGGGAGTTTGCCAACAAAACCATACTTCTCAAGAACTATAGAACTCTGTTTTGGATATTTTTGGTATAATCAATAAAAAACTGTATAAACAAGTTGTAGTAAAACTGAGTACAAATCCAACAGACACATGGTTTGACGATGCGTGTCATAAACGAAAGGCATTCCTGACAGCCAAAATTAGGAAGACTAGATACTCTAAGGATACCCTGAGATTCAAAGCCCTAAACCAACAGAGGAAACTATATAAACAATTCCTCAAAGAGAAAAAGCAACAACACCAGTGGTGCAAATGGACCGAGATGTTGCAAACTATTCATGAAGGGGATACTAAAAAAGTTTGGACCCTAGTGGCCAAGGGTACCAGTACATATAAAACAAAAATAGATACATATATACCAGAACAGGAGTGGGTTAAATACTTTACAGAAATGTTTAGGGACAACTCAGAAATAAACCCCCCCAGCTTTTATAGCTAATGATGACAAATGTATAATTACAAGGAAAGTAGTATATACAGCATTAAAAAACATGAATACCAATAAAACCCTGGTCCAGATCTGATACCAGAAGAGGTGTTTCTGGCTAACTTAACCTTCTGGACAAACATATTTCTGATTATCTCTAATAAATTAGTCCAAGATATTTTTATTCTACATTCCTATAAAGGGGCCATTATTGTGCCTATACACAAGAAAGTCTGTTACCAAGATCCAGCAATGTATAGACTTATAAGTTTATTAAACACCTTCCTAAAAGTTTTTTCCAAAATTATATTAGATAAGCTCCTCTTGGATCTGGACAGGGTGGGAAGTCTTAGTAAGAAACAAGAGAGTTATAGGTCAGATCACAATGCTATTGATAATCACTTCATATGTTCCCATTTAATTGAAAAATATGTGCAGTTACGTAAACAAAAGCTTGACGTACTCTATGTAGGCTTTAGATCAGCCTATGATACTGTCCATAGGCAAATTTTATGGACAACATTTGCTGAAAAAGATATTGATAAGCAACTCATTCACATTATTGTAAAGTTATATGAAGGGACATGTGCAAGAGTTTGAATTGGAGCAAATGACTAACTAACCCGGCCTATAAATATTAACAGAGGGGTCAGGCAGGGTTGTGTCCTTGCCCCCACATTATTTTCTATATACAGTATGTGGATGTAGTGCTTGGAGCATTTGAGACATTAGACTCATAAAATCTTGGATAAAATTTGCCCAGTTATGGCTTATGCTGATGATATTATTCTCTTTTCACTAACAAGGAAAGGTCTTCAAAAAAATCGACCATTTAGGCTACATAACACAAGAACTAAAATTACAGGTAAACACTTCTAAGACACAAGTATCTGTATTTGATAAGGGTAGCGTAAAAGGGACCTGGAAGATAGGTGCAGACATATTAGCAATCACCAGTACTTATGTCTCCTTGGAGCTTTGTTTCTCAACAAATGGGTTGTGGAATAAGCACATTAAAACATCATTAAATACAGCCCAAAAAAACTGCACTGGCTTTAGGAAAGTTTAATCATGCCTATGGTGGTATGTCCATAAAGTCACTTGTAGAAGCAACCACGGCAAAATATATAGCCCAGATTGGATATGGGGGTGAGATTTGGGATGTTAAAAATAAAGAAAAATGAATGATACCCATTCATAAGGTAATAAGAAGAACATTGGCAGTGTCCCAATTTTTTCCAGCTCTATATATCCATGCGGAATTAGGTTTAGAGAATATTTATGTGGTTTTAGAGACAAAGAAAATTAATTACTGGCTCAGACTTACAAGACTGTCTCTAAATAGGATCCCTAAGCTGTGCTTAATGGAGAAATCAGTTGGGGATATTATGGGGTTACAAATCAGATTGGCTATTTGATATCTACAGAATGGTAGAAAAATATAATCTAAACATTCTTAAAGAGTATGTTGAATCTGATGTAACCTTAAGTATAAAATATAAGTAATATGTAAGTAAGAAGGTTAAAAGGTTTGGAATTAATGTTGATAGAGAAATAATTAAAGCCTCTGGATTTTCCTCCTGGTTTTCCAAAAATAACCAAAATTACTTTAAATTACAATATTATATGACTATTCTTAATGACCCAAAACTGAAAGTGAGCTTCACTACCTACAAGTGTGAAACCTTTGATAGCAAAATTCTACAGGCAAGATACAACAAAAATAAGGACATGTCTGTCAGTGAACTGTGATTGTGAGATAGGAGGGTCAGAGGACCCGCTGCATGTTATGTGGACTTGCAGCTGGTACAAAAAAACCTAGAGCTCGTTTTTTGAAATCTATATTGCAACAGAAAACCTGGAACAAATGGAGACTGATATACTAATGTTAACAAAAATTCGAATTTATACTGAAGATGCTTTAGCAGTAAATACCTGGCAATTTTTTTTGCAAATGTAACACAGATAAAAAAAAACAAGAAAACAATTTATATATATAAAACAATAATGGTTCCTTAGTAAGAATCCTAGAGACGGGTCTTGAATTCAACTGTAAATTTTCTGGATTAGAAATATCTAAAATCACAATGTTTTTAATGTGCGTAGTTGCAATATGGACTGTGACTGCATTGCGCTAAATATACATGGGGAACATTTTTTTACAGGTAAAAGGAGATAATTAAGGTATTAAAACGTGATATACAAGGTGCAGTTTGTTTATTGATTGTATGTAAACTTATGTATTTTCTGACTGTGTCTTTTCTATTCATATAATTTTTTTTTTAATCTTATAATGTAAATTTTAGATCGTAATGACCTTAGTGTCGAACAATAAAGACTACTACTACTAAAAGAGACACAGTCACACCTCCTTAATGAACTCTGCACTTGTATGTTGTGAAATGCAAGGTTGCAGGATACAGGCCTAGGAGAATGTGACATTACAGCTACTTTACGAGTGGTCCCACAGGACTGTTTGCAAACAAAGTTACAGGTCTGGAGCAATATGTTTGCTGATGCAGTTGCTTCATGAGTGGCCCATAGGGCTTTTTGTGATGTAAGTTGCATGTCCAGAGCACTGTGTGGAATCATATAACTGCTTTGTGAGTGGCCCAGACAGTCCTTTGCAAACCATGTTACAGGCGTGGAGCTATGTGTGTGATTAAGTAGTTACTTCCTGACTGGCTTACAAGACTATTTTCAATGCAAGTTACTGGTCTGGGCCAAACTGTGTGATGTTTCAGAATCAAATGCATTTTTATAGCTAAAGGCCTGAGACAATTATGTGTGTGATGTTGGAGATGGCTTGGTACAGTCTAATAGTATTTACCAATGTGTGTTATGATAATAGTCCATATGTGTTACATATATGTACTAAAAATGGAAAGAATGGCAGATTGATAGCAATTGTTCAGTTCTGTGGGTGATGCTGTATGGCAATTTTTATTGGTGAAGCAATTTGTCTGGTTAATACCAATAACAAAAAAGACTCCACCATGTAAGATTGAACAATACCAGATCTATGATGCCCTTACTGCTACAACTGTACCTCTGTGAGCTTCAAGGGCTCACAACAGAGGTTGTAAGGTAGTGGATAAGGAGAGAAGCCAGTGGGTAGCAACAACTGGGGATGGAAGGGGCTCTGGTATTGCAAAATGCAGACATTTCACCCTGATGTGTGAATAAGTGCATATTACTCACCTTCTCAGGGGATAGCACCTGATTTTAAACAGGTTTCCAGCAGTGGCAATACCTGTTGGGAAACAGCAACCAGGAAGGGAGAGTTAGGAAGAGGGCAGTTATTGCAAGGAATTCAATAGATATGTGTACTGTCACAGACAGGTTCTCTCCCAGAACTCTGTGTACACTGCTACCAGTACTCACAATCCTTCAGATGCTTAAATGGTCTCGTTGATATGCTGCCAAAACCTAGCTTGACTCTCACTTGGGGTATCTTTAGGTCTGAATACCTCCACAGCCACTGCTCACAGGGTACAGTGACCTTTCCCAAAGGACAAATGACCCAACCTTTTACTCACAGCTGAGATAGCTTTGCTTTAGATAGCTCAGTAACCTGCCTCTTCAGAAACAGTTCATGGACTTGCCAGTTACTCCAGGTTATCTATACCTAAACACTCAGTCACAGAAAGCATGAAGTATATAAAAAAACATTTAATACCCCATGATATTTACATATAGTACAGGATTATACATACTAATGACTGTTGGGAATACAGCTCACTACAAAAGTAGAAAACACAACATTTAAAAAGATACAGATCACACAGAATAATACTCACTAGTTCTCACTAAATTCTAAACAGAAGCTTACCATTGACTGGAATCTTGTGTTTCTTGGCAATTTTTTGGCTTCACCAAATCCCTGATAAGACTGATTTTTCCTAAGAGAAATGCAGGCACAAATACCCATGTCAGACCAGCGCCTTTTCCTGCTTCATCTGCCTGACCTCTGACATCACACCCTCTAAATGTTTTTTGAACTGTAGGGATCTCCTCCACCACCAAACCGGTCCAGACTGGTTGTAAGTATTCAGACTCTGTCTTATTGTCCTTCCAGCTCATGGTCAGGTAGGTGCTGTATGAGTAGGCCAGTCCAGCCACTTGCTAGCACTCAAAACACAACCTCTTTAAGATGAAAGGAAAGCCATTTTTGCTGTTACACAAAAATAAGAGGGGGACATTTTCAAATTGCTCCGAAATAGGGAGGAAGTAGATGCTCTGTGCATCTGAGAAGCTGCAGGCCAAAATATTGCAATATTCAGAAGATGCAGGGATAAGATGTTCCAGAGCATCTCAGGCTGAATATACAGTACCAAAGATGCTCCATGGTCCAACTTGAAATTCTTCAGAGCATCTTGACGTGCTCTGGAGCATCTGAGAAGGACTGAATATAGCAAAAGGAGCAACTCAGCCAGTGTCAGTGGAGCAACAGGAAAGGACTGCAGGTGGGAAATGAGGGCTGATCAGATGCACCCTGCAAAATGAGATGGGCAGGGAGCACATCTGCAATATTCAGCTAGAGTATGCAAATGGCCTCATTACCCAATTCAGGAGCAACTGAACTGCTTAGCATCTCATTATAGGTTGTTCCACACCTCATTTGCATCTGCTGAGCTACACTTGGGCTGCCCTGTGCCATCCCACACCACAGGTGTTGGCCCTTGCACTTTCCCTGTCACTGCCCCTCCCCCCTCCCAGCACTACCTTCTGCCTTGTGTTGTGCCAAAGTGTGTGTTGTGTGGGCATGATGTCCTGCACAGCCCACCCACTTGATGGCCACTAGGGATGTCCTCACTCTCCTCATACCCCTCATCATCTCCACTGTCAGGAATGGTGCCCTGTTCATTTTCCGAGTGCTGCCTTTCTAGTACATCAATATGACAATCAGCACTCCTGACAACAGCTGCAGTAATATGTTTTATGTACAGTTCAGATTGGATGGCACTCACAAAATTCACTGCACAACAGCAAACACTGATCAGTGTACTTAGTGATAACAAGTGCATTCAGCTACCACACTGGTGCTCACAAAGCCTGCTATCCCAGTAGCTGCCTTTTGGGAGATTGCACTTGGGCCTGTTTTTTTTAGTCCAATCTCTGTTCAGAGCATCTTTGGAGATGCTCTGAAGATGCTCTGGGAATTTGGTCTGAATATAGAGATGAGCAGGACATTCATGGGTATGCTCCCTCCAGATACTACGAATAGATTATAGTTCATCTTTGGCCTAACTGGAGTTGAGCTGAGCATCTCTGCTCCTTGAGTATCTCACTTCGGAGCATCTCCTGAGATACTCTGGAGCATCTCAGATGGACTAGAGCATCTCTTTTGAAAATGTCCCCCAGAGTCTTTTAGATCACAAGAGCTCTGTTGTCAACACCCAACTGCTCTCCAGCCAGGAACAGCAAATTTGAAAGAAAATGTAATCCCAGTTCCCTCACATACTGTACCTTCCACATCAACTTTAATATGTTACAGACAAAATAGTTATAGTTGATAACATTTTAAAAAAATCCAAGGTGTTACATCTCCATCCTTCAGTGAAATGAATGGGCATCCTTGAGTGACACTAAAAGATGTTTTTCGTGTTAGTAGGTTTGCTGTATCTGCTACACCTCAATAGTTTGATTTGTTTAACAATTGATTTAATTCCTTAAGGCACCCCCTTTCTCTACTGAGACATTGTGCTGCCTAGACAAACCATTTACATTGCCATGCTGTGACCCCCCCCCCCAGTGTCTACTGTACATGTTATAAGACTGCAACACCAGACTGCATCTTAACAATCTGGTATTTTTGCCCACTGGTCCTGTGGAGCCATGTAAGGGGGTTGTGGTCTGTGACCAGTGTGAATGCCCTTCCATGTAAGTATGGCTACAGCTTCTGCAGAGCCCAGGCTATATCCAGACACTTCCTCAATTGTGACATATACTTCCTATCTGAGCAGCTGCTTACTGATCAGGTACATAACTAGGTGTTCCTCCCTTGTGTGCATGACCTAACTCAAAACCACCCTAGCCCATAATCAGATGTATCCAGGTCCACAGTGAACTGTAGAGAATAGTCTGGGCTCATGAGCACAGGTACCCAACACAATGCCTCCTTCTATTGGTGGAACACTGTCTCACAGTGATCTGTCCACTGACTTTTTCTAGCATTTTCTTCCTAGTGAGATCTGACAGGGATTTGGCCTTTCTTCTGAAGTTTGGCACAAACATACATAGTGCCCTGCCATCCGCAGGAATGCCTGTACCTTTCTCTGTGTGGTGAGCACATCCCATCCCTGTATTACCTCAAGTTTTGCTGGCTGAGGCTGTATGTACACACTCCCCACCCTGTGCTCAAGGTATGACACCTTTGCCATCCCTATTTGGCACTTCTCCACCTTGGCTGCCAGCCCTGCATCCTTCAGTCAGTGGAGCACTTCTGTAATGTGCCTGGCATCATCATCACGTGTCTGGTTTTAGACGCTGATACCATCAGTGTATGCCTGCGCAAAGTCTCCTGCCCCAGGCAGAATGTGGTCCACAAGTCATTGAATGGTTGCTGACACATTCTTTATCTCAAGTGGCATTACTCAAAGAATGAAAAGGCCAAACAGAGTGATGAAGGCCAATCTTTCTCTGGCATCAGGTGTCAGGGGTACTTGCTAATAGCCCTTTGTCATGTCTATGGTGGTCAAGTACATGGTTCCCCCTAACCTCTCTAAGATCTCATTCATACTGGACATGTGGTATGCGTGTGACTCCATATAGCTTTTGAGCCTGTGGTAGTCAATGCAGAACTTCATGGTTACCACAGGAGAGGCCCAGGGACTATTGGATTCCTATATTACCCTAAGAGCTCATATTTCCTTGATCTGCCCATCAGTGGCATGCTTCATTCCCTTGGGGACTCTGTAGGGTGGCTGCCTTAGTGGGGTCTGGGACCCTGTATCCATGTGGTGCTCCACCAGCATAGTATAGAGTACCCTGGTTTTCCCATGAAAATGTCCCCAGAAGAGACAGCCCAGTGGTGCTAAGGGTTGAGGCACTGAACATGACACCTTGTGCCATGCCGGTGACCCGGGTTTGGGAGCAGACTAAGGTCGGTGGGGGTTGGCAGGGGAGGAGAGGATCAAGCATCTGGAGGACTGCTCTCCTCTCCTCTCCTACAGTGGGTTACTGAGGATTCCCCGCCTTGTAGTGGCTCCGGGTGGAGACCGGGAGCATTACATACCAGTGGGGCCTTGAAAGGGGGGGAGACAATGGCAGACATCTGCGGGTGGAGGCAGGAGCGCCCCCTCTGCATGGTGATAGCATTGCACTTCCACACCTCAGGGAGGAAAAGCAGAGGAAAAAGCCCTGGCACCTGGGAAGGTGAAGGTGGGACCCATGAATGGCACCCAGACTCAGTGCCAGATCCACTCTGTCAGCCTCTGGCTCCTGCCCTCGCTCTGGCTGCCCACTAGATTATAAATAGAGCACCAGAGGAATTGGTGGTCCCACCTCGGGGGACTGAGAGCCAGGGGGTCAGAGAGTGAGGGGAGAGGATACGGGAGCATCCCAGGATGGAGGTCTGGACACGGGGATCTTGGTGAACAGGAGAAAGCTGGTAAGTATAGTCCACACTGGAGAGAGGTCCTATGGGGCCAGTGAGGAAGGGGGCATAAACAAAGTAAAAAAAATTAAAAATCCCCAAACGGCTGCAGCAACCAATGTGTTTCACCAGCTTGGGCTGGTGTCAGTCACTTTGAAAGGGTGACAGCACCCTCTGAGGATTCCCCTTAACCTCTTCCAGGAGATTCATCAATGCTTCCTCTTCTGGATAGCTGCACACAGCCAGAACACTCTTTTCCCAATCATGGAAGGACTTCATCATATTTACCTGGTAAATTCACTGCTTGTACCATCTATCAGGTAGCTCCTCCATGTAATTAACATTATTTACATTCCTGATCATTGAGTAAGGATCCTCCCAAGTTGCCTGCAAATTTATTCTGTCAGTTGGAGATGAATACCATCACCTATTGCCTGACTTCATACAGCGGGGACTGTGGCTTCACAGTCGTATCACATCTTCTGTCTCTGTTGTGCAGTGGCTAGGTGCTTCTGGGCAAAACTCATGAGCTCCTTGAGACATGACTTAAGACTCATGATGAACTCCAAAACATATTCCCCTTAGGGAGCAAGCTCACCCTCCTACTCTTCTCTGACCAAATCTAGAAAACCCTTTATCCTATAGCCAACCAGAACTAGAAGGGAGAGAACCCTGTGGACTCCTGGGAGACTTCACTATATGTGAATGAGAGATGGAGTAAATACTTGCCCCATTTTCTCCCATGCTGATTGGCAAATGCCCTTAAATATGGATTCGTATGATGCAGTAAAATGCTCAACCAGTCCATGAGCCTGTGGGTGGTATGGGGAGGCCCTGATCTGCCACACCCCACACTTCTCCCATAGATTACTCATTAGGCAGGCATAAAATTGCTACTCTGGTCTGACAGAATCTTCTGATGAAACACCACCCAGCTGAATACCACCGCTGTTTTTTGTTGAAAATAGTATATTTTATTCAATTTTGAATAAACGACAGGTAAAACAAAAACACAATAACACAAACCAACAGGTGATAATATGGATTGCAAAAGGTCCCCCTAGCATGTCAACATTTGGGGCTCAAGGGTGAATACTTTGTGATACTACAACATAAAAATTAGAGGTCTACTAGCCAGAAGTCAGCTCATGCAGTTCCAAGATACTCAAGTGAAGATTTGTTTGGCACCTGTAAGGAGAGGGCCAACTATCCCAATGATCCTACTATTAAAAAGAAATGATGAGAGATCCACCTGGTCTGGTAGATGTGGCAAAGGTTGTGCATGGTCCATTTCATTTTCTCAGTTCTTAGAGCATCCAGAATGGCATTATGCCGCTCTTTGTAGGTTGGGGTGGTGATATCCAGCTAGTGTTTGAGCAGTGTTCATCTCAGAGTGGGAGACTGGGATAATTGGCACACTGTTTTCAATTTTGACACACCTTTTCTTCTCCTTTGGGGACAATCTGATCTTTGTTATAACAGTTTTAAACTCCTGTTTTACAAATCTAGGCTGTATTAAAGCATATCACCTTTTTTCCATTTAACCCTTACTTTTTATACCCATGGATCAGTGTTCTACATAGAAAAATATCTGAAATTAACCCTGTCTGGGTATTAATGTTTTAGCAGTGGATCAGATCAGCATAACACAATACTCCTGCTGACCTATCAGTTGGTTAAAACTGAGACTTAGTAGACAGACGTGTGATGTGAAAATCACACCTAGTCCTAACAGAGGGTCCATTCTTTGTTGTGTATTCTCTCATTACCCTATTGGCTCTTGCCATGCCTGCAGAACATTGATCTTTAGAGGTTAGGGAACTATTGATTATAATACCGAGGTCCCTTTCACTGTGTGCAGATTTTGGAACTGTACCACATAATGTGCATGTATGAGGGACTATCCTACCACTTATGTATGTATGTATGTATGAGAGACTGTCTTACCATATAATGTGTATCTATGAGGGACTATCCTACCATATAACATATATTTATGTATGAGGGACTATCCTACCACATAATGTGCATGTATGAGGGACTATCCTACCACATAATGTGTATGTATGAGGGACTATCCTACCACATAGCAGTGTCAGTGGCTTAGTAGGTAGCACACTCGCCTCTGAGGCTGGGAGATCAGAGGGCTGTGGGTTCAGTTCCCACATCTGGAACTTGGGTTAATATCCCAGTACTGACACTGTAGTGCAGCATGAGAGGGGTGCTGCACCTCTGAGGTGTTGTCTTTCGGATGAGACGTTAAAACGAGGTCCCATCTGCCTGGATTGGTGGTAGTTCAGGTGGATGTTAAAGATCCCATGGCACTTATCGAAAAGAGTAGAGGAATTTCCCCGGTGTCCTGGCCAAATTTCCCTCATTCACTAAAAATATCACCAACAGCTTAATCTGGTTCAAGGTCAGTTGGCATTCATCTGTATCCCCCTCCCCCAGGTTGTGCCTGAAAATAGGCAGGATTTGTCTAGTACACTTACCCGGTCAACAAAAGCTAAATAAAAATAAAACATAATGTGTATTTATGAGGGACTATCCTACCACATAACATGTATGTATGAGGGACTATCATTCTTTCCAAGTGAATTACGCTACACTTGGAGCTGTTAAATTTCATATCCCATCTATATGCCCATGTAGAAATTGTATCAAAGATCCTGCTGAAGACTTGTAATGCAAATAGCATTGTCACGGAGGCCACCTAATTTGGTATCATCTGCATACTTTGCTATCTAATTCAAGATTTTGTTACCTAGATTTGATATAAAGATTTGAAAAATTATAGAGCCTAGTACAGATCCCTGAGGTGTCCTACTAGTCACCCTTCCTATTCTAGAATGATGGCCATGTATAAACATAGAAACATAGAATTTGACGGCAAATAAGGACCACTTGGCCCACCCAGTCTGCCCATTTCCTTACCTAGTGGATAAGCTGCAGATCCTAGTTAACCAGCAGCCTACTTCTTTCTACTCCCACCCCCTAGAATTGCCTTTTGACTGTCCCATGCATGCTTGAATTCCACCACTGTTTTTGACTCCACAACCTCCCTCCAGAAGGCCGCTCCATGCATCCACAACTCTCTGTGAAAAATACTCCTTAAATTACCTTCTGAGCAGCCCGGTATGATATATGACCTTCTGGGTATGATATATTAACCAATTATTAACCCATCAAATTAATTCTGACTCTATGTCCATGTTCTTCATTTCTGTATTATTGCCCAGTGTGGCACCGTATCAAAGTCCTTTACAAAATCAAGCAAGACATCTGCACAACCCTTGTTGTTGTTGAAAGTACTTATGTCTACCCCAGAGATAAACTATTCTGTATTTTAAAACTGGGGTCACCCCAAACAGGCTGGTCCAAATCATGAATGGCTTTGGAACCCAGTAGTCTGCAGAGCTGTTTGCTCACCAGTAGAGAGGAGCCAATAGTGGTGGATTTTAGTGGTTGAGATAGCTTGATGTAGGGGACATATGGAAGGGCCTGTTTATTGAGTCCAGCCTTGTTGCATAAGTCAATTTCCATCTTCTGCCAGTGTGGTGTGTACTGAGTTTGTGGGACATAGCTGTTACCATCATTCCACCATTGGAAGCATCTGGCATGCTGGACCAGGTAGTAGAGACTGAAATTAGGTAACTGAAGCCCACCTTGATGCTTGTCAGGGTGAGCTTATTGTAAGCCCTTCTTGAGGATTTATTGTTCTGAAAGAAGGAAGATGTAAGTGTCTTAAGGGCAGAGAACCATTTGTTTGGTCTGGCTTGCCCAGTCATTCCAATTGGGGACAAGATTCTGGGCCAAATATTCATTTTGATTACATTTATTCTGGCCCAGAAAGTCAGAGGGAGGGCTGCCCACCGGTGTAGGTCCTTTTTAATTTGGGTTAGGAGTGGGTCTGTTTTTGGAGACCATTGACTTCCTGCTCCTAGAGACCATGATGCCCAGGTACTTCAGTGTTTCCTGGGTTCCAGGTATCTCTCCATTGCAATACCCGATTTTAGTGGTGAAGTGGTTGAATAGCTGTTTTGAAGATATTGAGTCTGTACCCAGAGAGAGCACCACATTCTTTTAGTAGTTCTCAAGCTGCTGGGACTGACTGTCCTGGATTTGCTAGGTGCAGTAGCACATCATCAGCATATATGAAGATTTTATACCTGTGGTTCCCCATAGGAATGCCCTGGATTTTCTTGTCTGCCATGACCCACCTAGTCAGTAATTCCAAATACAGGCTGAACAAATAAGGCAGTAAGAGGCAGCCCTGCCTTGTGCCCTTCTGTAGTGCAAAAGACTGGAAGTAGAGTCCATTACAGGAAATGTTGGCTGTTGTGTGAGAGTAGAGAACTTTGACCTATTCCAAGAAGGTGTCTGGGAAAGCAAAGGTCTCCAGTGTGAGGTACAAAAAAGGGCCATGAGACTTTGTTGAAGGCTTTTTTCATGTTCATGGACACCAGCCCCATGGGATGCCTGAGTCCCTGAAGCAGAAATAATGTGGGCTAGCTTATGCAGATGGTCTGTTGATAGCCTTTCTTGAATAAAGCTTACCTGTTCAGGCTGATGAGAGAGTCCCGCACACTGCTAATTCTGGTTGCCAGTACTTATGCCAATATCTTTACAGCTAGATTCAGTAGATATATAGACATGTAGGAGCATAACATCTCACAGTCCTTACCCAGTTTGGGAAGTAGAGTGATTTGGGCTTCTTTCACTTGACGGTGTAGCATACCACCCCTTCTGGTGGCATTTTAAAGCTCTGTCAAAGAGCCAGTGACTTCCTCAAAAGGCACTTTTTAGATATTAGGGGAGAAGCAATGTGGGCCAGGGGCTTTATCAGAGGAAAGGTTCTTGAATGCTTTCTTGATTTCCCCAGTGGTAACATCTGAGCCAAGTGAATCAACTGGGATTTTAACATTCCAGGGTACACAAACTACAGGAGAGACAGGGATGGTAGATGAGGGGGAGGAGTAGCTCTCTATGTAAGGGAAGGGATAAAAGCAATGGAACAAAAGAGTAAACAGGGAGGAGAGGAGGCACTGTAAGTCACCTTAGAGACTGGAAATGGCACCACAATCCACACAGGGGATGTATACAGACCCCCATCTCAGGGGGAGGGAATGGACAAGGATATGATAGAAGGCATCCTTAGTATGGTGGAGAAAGGGGAGATATTGTTGATGGGGGACCTGAATATGCAAGTTGTTAACTGGAGCACCTTTGCTGTAGCCACATCCAAGAGCAGGGCAATTCTTGATGCCCTACAGGGGGCATGCCTCAGACAACTAGTGTTGGAACCAACTCAGGAGGCAGCAATCTTAGACTTCATACTCTCAAATGGGGACAGTGAGAAAATCTCAAATATAGAAGTGGGTAGTCATCTGGGAACAAGTGACCACCAAACAGTGTGGTTCACGATAAACTCAGCAGCAGAGTCAAGCCATACAAAAATGAGGGTACTGGACTTCAGGAGGGCTGACTTTGTCAAAATGGGAGAGTGCCTTAGAAAAGCACTAGCAAACAGGCAAGAAGGATGGGTAGAGCAACAATGAGGAAACATCAAAACTGCCATCACAGAGGCAACAAGCCTTTGTGTGAAGCAAATAAACAAATCAAAATGAAAGAAAAAGACACTATGGTTCTCAAAAGAGGTGGCGAGGAAAGTTAGGGAGAAAAAAACAGCATTTAGGAAGTATAAGGAAACACAGAAGGAGCAGGACAGAGAACTGTACCAGTTAAGGCAGAAGAAAGGAAGCAGGGAAGGCAGTCGGAACAGCAAAGGCCCAAACTGAGGAAAAGATAGCCAACTCGGTTAAGAAGGGGTATAAAAACTTTTATAGGTACTTTAGAGAGCATAGAAAGACAAAGAGAGGGGATAGTGAGGCTGAATAGAATGGATGGTGGGTGGGCAGAGAGGGACAGTGAAAAAGCAGGGATACTGAATGAATACTTCTGCTCAGTACTCACAAAAGAGGAGGAGGGGGAGGTACCTAATCCAATTAACAGAAGCACTCTGGATAGGGGGTCGATCCCAGCCCTTTCACAGAAGAAAGGGTTCTGAAAGAACTCCTAAAACTGAAGGTGGACAAAGCAATGGGGCCTGACAGGATTCACCCCAGAATTCTAAAAGAATTAACGGGGAGAGCTAGTGACACCACTGCCTACCCTTTTTAACAAATCATGGGAGGATGGTGTGGTACCTGAGGACTGGAGGAGGGTAGATGTGATTCCCCTTCACTAAAGTGGGAGCAAGACAGAGGCAGGAAACTACAGACCTGTCAGTTTGACCTCTATGATGGGGAAAATGGTGGAATCACTTCTGAAGGAAAGAATGGTTGAGTACCTAGAGGCCAGTGGGGCACAGGACCCAAGGCAGCATGGATTCACAATAGGAAGGTCATGTCAGATGACTCTAATTGATTTCTATGACTGGGAGACCAAAGTAGTAGACTAGGGAGGGGCTGTGGACATAGCCTACCTAGACTTTAGCAAGGCATTTGACACTGTCCCACACAAAAGATTAATAAAAAAAATTGCCATCCTGGGAGTGGGTGCCAGGGTGGTAACCTAGATAAAACATTGGCTGGACAACAGGACACAGAAGGTAATTGTAAATGGAGTCCACTCTGAAGAAAGAGGGGTTACTATTGGAGTACCGCAGGGTTCAGTATTGGGTCCAGTCCTTTTTAATGTCTTTATAAGTGACATTGCAGAGGGACTTGAAGGAAAAGTCTGCCTTTTGGCAGATGACACAAAGATCTGCAACAGGGTTGATACACAAGGGGGAATGGAAAAGATTAGAAGGGACTTGGCAAGGTTGGAGGAATGGTCAGAATTATGGCAGCTTGGATTCAATGCAAAGAAGTGCAAAATAATGCACCTGGGAAACAAAAACCCAGGGGGAAGAGTACACAATGGGAGAGAGGTAGTAACAACAACAAAAATGGAAAGGGACCTGAGGGTAATCATATCAGATGACCTTTAGGTTGGCAATCAATGTGAGAAGGCAGTAGGGAGGGCTGTGGGGATACTGGGATGTATAGGGAGAGGCATCACCAGCAGAAAACAGGAAGTTGTTATCCCTCTGTACAGACAGTTGGTGAGACCCCATCTGGAGTACTGCATCCAGTTCTGGAGACCCCATCTCCGCAAGGACATAGACAGGATGGAGGCAGTCCAGAGGAGGGCAACTAAAATGGTGCAGGGTCTGTAAGAGAAACCATACGAGGAGAGACTAAAGGAGCTTAATATATATACCCGTGAGGAAATGAGGAAGGGGGGGACATGATAGAAATGTTTAAGTACCTCAGTGGAATCAACAAAGTCCAAGAGGGTAGAATCTTTCAGAAAAAGAGATGTGCAAGAACAAGGGGACACAATTTGAAGATAGAGGTGAGACGGCTCAGGGGCAATGTGAGGAAGTATTTTTTTCTCAGAGAGGGTGGTGGACGCATGGAACTGCCTTCCTGAGGAGGTTGTGGGGTCTAAAACTGTGGAGGAATTCAAGAATGCTTGGGACAGACATAAGGCAATTCTTGTGGGTGGAGGAAGAAATAGGCTGTTGGTTAACTAGTATCTGCAGCTTATCCAGTACGTAGGGAAATGGGCAGACTAGGTGGGCCAGGCGGTCCTTATCTGCCATCAAAGTCTATGTTTCTGTTTCTATATCTTCAGGGTTAAGCTAAGTTAGTGCTGCTTTTTGAAGGAGTTGTTTAATTAACTTTGCCTGGACTGGAGGATCACTAGCCTACAGGGTGGCATAGAATTCTCTGAAGGTAGTGGCCATTTGTCTGGGTGCCACAATAGAAGGCACTGGTGGGAATGGGTGCTGCCTTGATGGTAGAGTCCATCTATTATTGCCTGAGTCAAAGGGATAATAACCTTCTGGCTTTCTTGCTTTGGTACATGTATTTTGTTTCAGTTTATTAAATGGCAAGTGCAGATTGTTCTCTAAGGCGAAGTCGTATTTAGCTCTGGCAGTATTAAGTTTAACCCAGTCTTCAGTGGAAGAAGCAGTGAAAATCACTCTTTGCATTTAACAGATGTCTGCAAGGAGTTGTTTACTCTCTGTTTCCCTTCTCTGTTTTTTAGTGGCAGACAGTCTAATGGGCTCCCCCCAAATAATGCACTTAAATGCATTCCATAGGTGGACAGGGTTGTCAGCTGTGGCACTGTATTCTAAGAAGCAGTTGACAGCACAATCCTTTATTTATCTGAGGCTTAGAGGGTGTTTCAGTCAGTTGTTATTAATTTTCCAGATCTTGTCTCTCTCCATGAGGCCCACTGGCAGGAAAAAGAAGCTAACCAAGGAGTGGTCAGAGATTGCCCTTGAGAGAATCTTGCAGTGTGTTGTGTTTCTCAGAAGGTCTTGGCTAACTAAAAAATAATCTAGCCTGGATGAAGTGTGATGGACTGAGGGCTAGAAGGTATAATCCCTGTGGTTTGGGTGCAAGGTGCTCCATATTTCCAGCAACCTCAAGAAATCCTGCAAGTTTCTGTTCACCCTCTGGTTGGAGGATAGACCACTCCTGTTCATACCCAATCTGTCAAGACTGGCATCAGGGACAACATTCCAGTCACCAGCTATAATGACCAGTGTATCAGCACTGGTGGCACCTGTACCATAACACATGTAAACACTTGGGGTTCTTCCTTGTTAAGACCATAGATTGAGATAAGGACCATGTCTACCCTGTCCACTGTACCTTTAACTATTATGAACCTGCCTTTAGTGTCTAAGTGTTTGTCTATAAGTTGAAATGGTAGACTTCGATTAATGAGGATAGCAGTGCCACCAGTTTTGGTGCTAGCCAGTGCAGAGTAGACCTGACTGACCCACTCCATTCCCCCCCCCCCCCAAGGTTTTCTTTTTCAGTTACTGTATGGGTCTCCTGTAGAAATGCTGTTTTGGCACCGGTAGCTTTGATTTGTTTTAAAACCTGGTACCTCTTTTCTCTGGTCTGGCTCACTTTCATATTCCATATGATGGTGTCAACTGAGTTACTAGTCATGGAGTGGGTAAGGCATGTATGGGCTCATTATAGCAGTGTGAGGAGCATTTTGAACCATTATGCTTTGCATTAGTTGAGGAGTCAGCACTCAGCACTTAAAAGATATGCTTATTCGCACATATATGGCTAGTAGGACCTTTTTGTAGAGGTGTTAGAGGAGGCTGTCATTAAATATCACCTGTATATAAAAAACATAATGAACTATAAAACACACATAACTAACAATGTAACAATATAACAGAAACAACGATAAGTGTTGAAACAATAAACCAATTTATGCAGTGTGGTGCAACTGATGCCTAGCATTGATAAGGAAGGCAGATAGACTTGGTAGGCAAAGGCTGCAAAGGGGTCTAATCGAGACTTGATTGAGGGAGTCCCTCTCACTCATAGACTAGATATGGCAAATTAAAAGCACAAGCTATTATATGGTTTGTATGGTGGAATAAACAACCCTCCTAGTTGTTGCCAGATTTGTAAGAGAGTTTCACTTTTGCTGTTTGTCAGCCCTCCTGGCAATTAAGTGAAGCTGTGTTGTAGCAGTGCCTCCCCCAACCTATATTACAGTTCAGTACCTTGTATGGTACCAGCCACAGACACTGCCAGCTATTTCCCGAAATTTCTGTGATATTTCCAGAAATATCTCATGCTTTCTCTATTTCCACAGTGGGGGCAGCAGAGAGAAACTCTTTAGAAATTTTGTGAAATATCTGGAAATAGCTGGCAATGTCTGTGGCTACTACTATACTTCATGAGTGGGTTTAGGCAGCAAAAGGATATAGTAAGTTTTTGCAGTCCTTTGTGAGTCCCCAGCAGTCTGATGGAAGTCAATGGAGCTGCCCTGAAATACATGGGGATGCCAGCAAGAGCAAGCCTTCCATGCCCCCCCAATCCAAGGTACTTTACGGTGGTGGCAGCCAGTGGGTGTAGCAGCATGTGTGTAGGTGCTGCCAGGATGTCTGAAGACACCTGCTTCTGTGTCTAGCAAAATCCAAATCTTACTTTTATGTGTTGTGGCGCTACCATTTTGAATTCCTGCATGACTGTGCAGTTGCGCGAACTATCATTTTTGATGACTGAGCGGTCAGCCATACTGTGTACCCTTGCATCATCCTTCGTGCTGCATCAGTTTAAATCACCCATTGTGGGTCACAGATGTTGCTAGGAGTCTCATCAGGCAAAGTCAAATAAGGGTGGGGATTACAAGGGTAGGAGTGCTTCTCAGCTGAACTTGCCTGACAGATTGACAGCTCCTATCAAACTGCTGTCAACAGCTGGATTGAATGTTGCAGCTTGCAGTGGCAGGAAATCTGAGGCATTTTCGATTGGGGAAGAAGCTGTTAGTGCCATGTCATGATACCGGTGCCATTTTTCTCATCAGCATCTGTCAGAGTTTGATGCTACTATATACTCCCAGATTCCCAGCCCTGTCTGAGTGTCCAGAAAAATAGTCTATTAGCACAGTTCACATACAGGGTAGTCACTAGATTTTGGCACTGCAGAGAAGGGGATTCAAGCAAGTGTGTAGTCCCACACCAAGCATATGAAACAAAAATGGTTAAAGAGCTAGTGCATTGGGCCAATTTTAATATGCTGTGAGCTCTGGAGTGCCCTATTGTATTTGTTAGGCTGGCTTTCAAATTACTGAGTTTGGCGGTAGTTTTGTTATATGTATTTTTATCGCGCTCTGTTTATGGCTTTGTCATTGTTTTCAGTACGGCGCTGTGTGCCACGCGTAGAGTGAAGAGTCGTGATGAAGTGACATTTTCAGAGGAAGGCTGATGTCGAGTGAATGGAGCAGCAGTGTCAGTGAATGTGAATAAGGGTACCGTTTTGAGGAAGAGTGTAAAATCTGATATAATTGTTGGTGTCGCCGAGAATGAAACTGTGTCATGAATTTTGTTTTTTTTTTGTTTGTTCCCAATGTCTTGCAGGTACTCTGTCTTCTTCGGGCGGAAAGTTTGAAAGAAAACGAGAGAGGAGATCTGTCTTAGTCAGCAGAGCAATATAACAGTGTGTGGGTAGACGTTGTGGTCAGCACACATAGATAGTATTGTATTGTGCCACAGGTTGATCAGCGGGGGAAAAGCAAGTCATTGTATGTTCTTGGGTGATTGTGGAAGCCGATTGCTGAGGTAGTGTTGGGTGTTGTCTGGGATCAGTCAACAGTGTTTCCTGGTGGTGCTTCCATGCGAGTTGTGCTGAAGAATTAGATACAGGATGTCGTGGCAATGTAGGAGTAATATGGAATATGGGAAGGGGGTTCGCATATTTGAGGTCTGCCTCGCATACCTGTGCCGCCGATGGTGACAGCGAAGATGTGTCTGTCGCAAGTCTGTGTAACTGCTGGTGACAGCAAAGCAGGTTCACAGTGTGTCATGCAGACATGAATTTGGTGTAATGAGCTTTTACTGGGGGTGGTATCGTTTAGTTGGTTGTACCCATTGCCGGCATACAGAGTCCCAGAACGTAGCTTCAAACATGTGCTTGCACTTTATAAATACTGATAAAACAAGTTACTTGTGATCAATGTTTTCTACCACCAACGTGGCTCCTCACTAAAATAGAAGGCTGTAATGAAGCCTCAAAATAGTAAAAGGAGCCAGCTAGCCCAGCATGTGACTTTGCAGACTCAATTCAGGGCAGGGTCAAGGTACGGGAGCTCATCTAAGCACACAATTGATTTGTTACGCTTCTTATTTGTTGCTTTTACCTGCCTAGCCTATTCCCAATGGCTGATATTTCACAGTTTCCTTCCGCTGCTGAGAAAACGTCTCTCTGATATTCCTCCCACCTTCTCTCAAGGCGTCTTTTCCTCTGCTCATGCGCACTTCAGTTGTTGGCTATAATGTATTACCACATGATTCTTGTTAGTGGCGCATCATGTGACATCTCCCCAAGTCTCAGTCTGCTGCTGTCTGCCAGTCTTCGACATGCCAACAACCCCCACTGCTTGTTGCTACAGATGCTTGGCCAGGGGTCAGATGCCATGTGTGGTGCACCCACTGCTAGTAAAAAAAAAACAACAATTGTCTTCTGTGAGTGCATGCACAGTGGTTTCATGGTGGGGTTCCCTCTATGGTGGGGGGCCAGGGATTTGCCCCATTTGTCCCCCCTTAATCCAGCCCAGGCAGTAAGGATTGCAATGTTATGACCACATAATTATTAGTTTGTCGATGGAGTTTGTCTCTTTTTGACAATGAGTGTGCGATGATTTTTGTTGGCCAAAGGTCTGGAGAGTTATAAAGTGTGATCTGTCACAGTAGTAACAGCTGGTTTATCTAGTAGTGCACAGTGTGGAAGCAATGCAGTCCATAGTAGTAGTTCTGATTGAGTTGGAGCTGAGTTTTTTTTTCATAAGATAACCCAGTCCACATTCCTTTGGCAGCACTTGGTATGTCATGGACACTGTGTAATACATGTAGATGTATTAGGAGTCATGTTCTAATGTTTGTTTGGTGCACAAAATATGTTTTTCACTGTAACCCTGACATTCTCTGTGTTCAGCTGCAGTTGTCAGTCACTTGTTCAAATGGGGTCGTTTATAATGTGATATGCACAGGAGAAGCATCTTGGAGTTTGGTAGTTTCAAGTGCAAGTACATTAGGCTGCAGAGGCTTGGAAAAGTGTGTGTGGAAATATTGCCTTCATTAGAAGCTTATTGCATTCAGACAATTGGTATTGATAGTAAGTATTTAGTTTGTGCACATCGCCATGCAATTGACACATTTAGGCATGGATAACAAACAGTCAGACAGCATCCAGGCGTTTGTTAATGCAATGTGTTCTACATAACAGTTATAAACTGTGATAACTGCAGAGGAATTTTTAGTCATGATCAGTTATGGTGAAATTGTGACTTGTTTTATATGCATATCTGTCTGGTTCTGTGTGAAACACTAATGTGTTTCATGAGTGTCATCTGTTGTTTCTCTTTGTTTTACTGGATTTCCTGTGCGGATGCACTAATAATTGTAATATCTGGTCATAGTGGGATTATTTTTATTTACAGGTGGTCTGCCTAAGTGGTTTGCGAACATTTATTTTTCAGTATGCCTGACAGCTAAATAATGTACTGATATGAACTATGTGAGAGTCATCTAGTTGGAGTGCTGCTATGACTGCGTCATGTAGGAATTAGGCAATTGGAAGGTCAAAACCTGTGAAGGTATTTCTGTCGTTTCCCTGAAGATGTGTCCTGCAGTAGTGTATATTATACTGTTCAGAAAAGCAGTTTATATTTGCTGTGTATGAGCTTTAGGGTTCAGTTTTGCATTATGACTTAGTTCTAGTCTGTTAGCGTGTAGTATATGTTATATAGGCACATTTTTAGTGATAAGAAGTTTTCCTCGTAATGTACTAGAGAAACTTGCTTGCAGTGCTCTGGCAGACTTCTCAGTAGTCTGTCTGTACTGGGTAGTTGTCATGTTTATTGCTTTTAATTCATGTCTGTCATGTAGCATAGTAGTTTTATGAAAGAAAGGTCCATCTTTGTATGTTATTTTGTTTTGTTTTTGGGTGGCAAGGAATCATAAATATAGTAACAGTAAGTAATTGATACATTCAAACAGTGTAGAACTTGACGGAGCTATGTGAGACATTGAAGAATGGTAAAAGGTTGACAGACAGTTTGAGTGGTTGTTAGTCATCAGATAGACACATACAAAAAATAGCTAAGTGCAGAAATACTACTTATGATATATAGACAGAGGTTATTAGTATAAATTCCTAATTTTATTATGTGCATTGCACCAGCCTAACAGAGAGTACTATAGAAATGTGGAAACAGAAAAGTACTGGGAGAACAATCAAATCTGTCCATATAAACATGGAAACATATATTTTGATGACAGATATGAATGTCTTGTACCATTTAGGGTGCCCAGTCCCATGTATATTGATAAAGCTGCAGATCCTAGGAAAGCAACTGTCTATTTCTTCCCACCCTCACGGTAATTGGCATATGTCAGTCTCATGCATTATTGAAATCCCTCACTGTTTTTGACCTCATAACCTCCTTACGAAGGCTGTTGCTTGCATCCATTTCTGTGTTTGTGAAAACATGTTTCCTCACCTTGTTCCTGGACTGTCTCCCCTTTAGCTGTACTTCAAAAGTGTGCCCATTATTTTCCCTAGCACTGTGGTGAAATTGACAGGTGTGTCGTTTCCTGCATCTGTATAGCTTCCAATCTTTTGAAGTGGAATCACATGCTCCCTCCTCCAGTCCTCAGACACTACACCATCCTCTGAAGATGTGTTAGAAAGGTTAGTCACTGGTGTCAGCAGTGATACCCTAATTTTTGTTTCTAATTTTGATGTGAATCCTGTCATGCATCAGTACTTTGCGCACCGTCAGTGTTACGAGTTCTGTGTGGACCCTGTCTTCTGTGTAAGGATTGTTATTATCCCCACTTATAGGCAGTGCTTCTATTGATTGGCTTAGGTACCTTCCTCTCCTAATCTTTTGTGAATACTGAGATGAAGTATTCATTCAGTCTCCCTTTTTTGTCACTGTCCCTCTCTGCCCATAAAACATACACACATAGACTGTGATGGCAGATAAGGACTGTTTGGCCTAACTACTCTGACCATTTCCCTATCTACAGGATAAGATGCAGATCCTAGTAAACCAACAGTGTATGTCTTCTGACCCCTCTATGTAATTGCTTTGTGTATGTCCCATGCATTCTTGAATTCTGCCACAGTTTTACACCACACAGCCTCCTCAGGAAGGCTGTTCCATGTATTCAGCACCCTCTCCATGGAAAAAAGGTCCTCACATTGTTCCTGAGCATATTCAGACTTGCCATGTAAATCTGAAGCTGTCATATCCTCCATCATGTATAGCCCCCCCATTTCCTGTGCTGAACGAATAGCATGTAGACAGTTATCTTCATGTGTCAACCTATTCCAGAATGCACAAAGGTTCAGTCAACCCCACACGATCAATGTTTACATTAGTTGATCTATGGAAGTATGTACCAGTTAATATGACCTCCATTGTGGGGACGCTCATGGAGACTATAGTAAAGGAAAGGTTGGTGAGCTACATAGATGAACATTTTCTCCAGGATGAGAGGCAGCATGGGCTTAAGGGTGGGAGATGATGTCAAACAAAATTTATTGACTTCTTTAACTGTGTTTGTTAGACAGTAGATAGGGACAAAGCAGTACACAACCTCTATGTTGATGTCAGCAAGGTGTTAGACTTTGTGCTACACAAAAGGTTGATCAGGTAGATGGTGGATATTGGAGCTGAGAAAAAGATGGTTAGTTTGTGGGGAAACTGGCTGACTGACAGAACCCAGAGGGTGGTTGTGGGAGGATAGCTATCCGGCACCAGAGAGGAAACCTCACAGGGCTCTGTGCTGTAGCCTGTATTGGTCAAAGCCTTAATCAATTGCATTTGGGATGTTATAAAAGACAAAATGTGCCTATGTGTGGATGAACAAACCCACCACATTAATGAGCCACCTACTACAACAGTAAGCCACAGACATCAGAAATCATGTACAGCTGGCCATCCCTGTGATTCTGATGTGTGAGGTGCTGGGCGCCACACTTTGTTCCATGCTGGTGACCCATGTTTGGGAGTGAGTCAGTGTCATTGTGGGTTGGTAGGGGGAAGACGGATTGACCATCCAATGGACTGCTCTCCAGTTTTGAGGAGGAGGGAAACTTCAGTCGCTGTGCACATGATTTCAAGCAGAGGCTGGGTGTTGGTGCCACGGTCCCATATGTGCAGGGTTGGGGCTTGGCAGATGTCAGAGGTGGGATGGATAGGAGAGTGCATGAACATGTCATTGACATCATTGCATGCTGTGCTTCACAGGGATTGAGATCCAGGACAAAGGTGTCCTGGTTGTTGTGGCTCAATGGCCATTGTACGGGTGCCACGGCCTATGAATGGTGTAGCCAAAATCTATCTGGTCATGGTGGGAGAGAGGTGGCCTTCCCACCACCCAACAGGGGTTGGTGGGGTGCAATCCACATGGGAAGAGGCGATGGCCACTCAGAAGAGGAAGCTGGGTGAATGGCTAGGCAGTGAATGGCCACAAAGGAGGATGGCAGGGTCAGTAGTGGCAACCAGGAAGCTAGTAAGAAAGAAAAGAATGAAAAAAAAAGAAAAGACAACACTGACAGCTGAGTCGATTGGTAGCAGTTGATTACTTTATTGTAATGTCACACATCTTTTGTGGAAGTGGGGTGCATTACAGTTAAGCAGGGACGGCTTAGTAAGAAGAAGCACCAAACTGGTCTTTTACTGTTAATTATAAATGCACTAATTTTTAGAACAACAAACAAATGACTGTGCAAGTAACATACAGATCCACTGATAATACTCAGTGTCATTTGTCATGTAGTGATGTGCCTTGGCAATGGGTTAGCTGACCTAGTGTATCCAACATTATGGGCTGTAATGTTATATTGCAAGCAAAAAAAAGCATATAATTCCTGAAGCAGTAGCTCTGTACAACGCCATCTCTGTAAACATGTGGAATGCAGTCTTTGCTATTAACTATGTACAGAAAGTAAAATGACAGTCATCCTTAATGAATTTGTTTATCTCTGATACTAAAATGAAGTCTAAGTTTATGTATTTCAAATTGTTTTAACAGTCATGTCTGCATCCAGCACTGTTATGTTGTCATCAAGCAATTCAGATGAAGACTGTTCTTCTGAGTATTCAGACTCTTCACCTGATGGCACTTGGAACAGACGTCAGCCAGAAAGTGTTCTTGGTATTCAGCCATATATGTTCGAACCTTTGGCTTCTGACTCTGAAGAAGAACCATCTAATAATGGCAATTATAATGAGGTTGCTGTGTCTGTAAGGAGAGGAAGTGTAGAATGGCAAGTTATGAATGTTATTTGCTGTTTTCCCATCATGTGACTCAGTCCTTCATCCCTACCAGTAACATCACTGAGAATGGCAAGTGTCAAAGAATTTTCTCTTGCTATGTTGTACTTAGATATTTTCTACCTTCTAAGCCATTGCAACTGTACAGATCCATCTGAAACATCAATACACCTAATAGTTATTTTGTAATAATGCATATAGCGAAGTATCTGATCTCCTTTCTGGACTTCAGCAGGGCATGTGACTCGCTGTGACATAATGGCCTACTGGGAAAGGTGGAGAAGGGGGGGTGGAGATGGCCAGGTGGATAGCATAGTGGCTGAATGGCTGTGTATAGAACATGAAGGTGGGGGTTGTCTCATCATACAGGCTAGTCAGTAGCGGGGTTCCGTTGGGGTAATTGTGGATCCCACTCCTATTTTAATACCGATATCAGTAACATCAGAAGTGTTGTACTGAGAAGGATGCTCCTTTATGCGGGTGACAGGAAGCTATGGGAGATGGTGGATGGGGAGGAGTCTTGGTGTCTCTATTTAAAGAAGGACATCGCATTATTGGAGAAGGTGCAGAGGACAATGAGCAGGATGGTAATGGGGATATGGGTCAGGCTGTATGAGGTGCGACTGGGGGAGCTCAGTATGAACTTGTTGGAGGAGGGAAGGAACAGGGAGACATTCAATGAAGGAGGATGGGGGAAGTTGATATGGAAACAAGGAAGTGTCACCTCACTGGGAGAGTGGTGGAGCACTGGCATGCACTGCTCAGTGAGCTGTTGACCATTACTACTAAAGATAATGTTAACAGGGCTGGGATAGGTGTAGGGGATGGTACTTCCAGTAGTCCAGGTGGGAAATGGGGTATCTTGTTTGGTATGATCTTATCAGATGCTTCTGTTTGTGATGCATTTCAGGCATGCTTGTGTTAATTGTGTAATTCTTTCATTTCCCCTAGGTGCATATGTCTGGAGTGTTTCCCAATGCCTACAGAGTCAGAAAGTAACTGCTGTGCAGAAGTCAGTGTAATAAAGCCAGTGCTAACAGAAGTTGCATGCATCTGTATAATAGAACACCCTGGATTTTATGCAATATGCCTAGATGTATGGAGTTTGCAGTTAGCATGGAGTGAATATGTTAGGCAGTATGCCTAGATGTATGGAGTTTGCAGTTAGCATGGAGTGAATACGTTAGGCAGTATGACAATTCATATGATGGACCACTGCACAAAAAATACAGGCATGTGGCCTACCGGAGGTTCGTTCGATGGTGTTGGGGTGTTCTAGGGAAACAAATTAGAGTGCCACTGCCATCTTGTGTAGTCAATAAAGTATGCAACTGTTTCCCACCACAGAGTGAAGATGATAGTATTGTTGGTTTCAAATATCCACCTATGCATTAGAGTGACAGCAGAACAAACAGTCAAAAAGGGTGAAGCAATGGAAAAGTAGCCATTGTAGATGCACATATACAGTATCACGTCTGTGTGATATTAATTGAGTGAATGTAAGATATGTTACTGTATATGGAATTTAATTGGAATCGGTACCTACCATGTTTTTTGGCATATCTTGAATACATGTTATTAATGGCCTCTAGTTTGTTGGGGCGCTCATAGTTGCCACATAATGGAGGGGGAATTTGCTCTTGAAAGTCCTCTCTCGACTGCACCAACTGGAAAACCTCATCATACAGTTTGTCTACATAATCTGAAATGTATGAAAAACAGGAATGTTACTTTTCTGTATGGTATAATGTAATAAAGTGCAACAGTAGGCCACAGTTTTCATGGCAGTATATATTAGAGAGTAGAGGAATGAGGTGTGAACGATGTTGGGAATTATAGCACTCCAGATCTGACTTTGCTTCTCAAAACATCTTCTTGCATACTGTGTGGTTCTGAGCATGGCGCGTAACAACCCAATGCTGCCAGGTCGCTACTGCATAGTGGCCCTTACCCGGTTACCAAACAGTAAAATACAATCAAAAACTAAATGAAATAAAGCTAGGTTTCGTACTTCATATGCTGTTTCTATGTAATGTAGCAACAGTAAATAGTGACATCACTAATATTTTGCCCCCTTTGTTACCATAAAAATGTTGGGGTTCATTGTATGAGCATGACAACCCACTTCAGAGTGTGGTTACGGGGAGATGTTTGCCAGTGAGCCACACATTGTGGTGAGCACACGTCAACCGTGGTAAAGTCACCAGTAACCCACAGTGTCTTGTGGTTTATTGCTACAGTACCCCATAATCAGCAATTTTATTCCAAGTTTGGTGTGGATGGTAGTAAACAACATTATACGAACTATATGTGCATTGGCGCTGTATGCATCTGACTGTGTGGCCTCCATGCTTGAACTTTGGGTAAACAATCGCATAGGATTTTTCACCTTTCTGATTTTGATACTGACTGCGGCCTGCATTTTCGTTATAACGCAATGCTGCCAGAGTGATTCTGTTACAATACAAGAAAAGTATGTAAACTGTATCTCATAAACTACTGCTATTATTTCTATGATGTCTGGTTGCCTATCCTATGTTAACAACACAATCTCATATAGTATAACAGAAGCCCACAGTTTCCATAGCATACAGTCCCATCATATTGTCCAGTAACACTGTGATGTATAAGTAAGAAACCTGGTTTACATAATGTGCTATTTCAAGTTATACCTGCTTTTCATCCCAAGAAAGGAAAAATGATATAGCTTTGGGGCAAAGTAATTTATCACTGCATGGAAGGCCTCAATACAGGAAGTCTGTCGATAGGGAGATAGCCTTCTGATATCCGAAAGTAATCCCTTTCTCATTAGAACATTATTCAACTTCGATGCAGCTTTTGTTCCTGTCGATGTAAGATAGCAGAATAGTTTGCATTTTATGTTGATGTGTTTCAAAACAAATTTCATCCGGAACTTCAATACATAACTGTACAATTGCATTATTAAAATGTGGTAGGTAACATGATGGAATCCGCATAATGCAGCACATTTCCAATGAGATGGAAGTGGTTTAAGCTGGAAGGGGTCATGCTCAGAGGGGAGAGAATGAGGTGATATGTCGCTGAAAGGGTGGTATAGCCATGGAATTCACTGCTCAGGGAGCTGGTAGAAATCGAGACTGTGGTCAGTTTTCAGAGAGGATGGGACAGAAACATGGGGAGGGTAAATCTGACCAGCTTCAAGATGGGGGGGCACATCTGGGACTGGGGACAGTATAAGCCAAGAGGGAAGGAGGGACACCCAAAGCAGCCCTCAGTGCAGGATCAGAAAATAATACACTGGTAAAGGCAAGCAATGTGTTAACATGTATACTGAGTGGCATCACAAGTATGAAGACTGAGGCAATGCTGCTACTGTACATAAGTGTGGTCAGGCAACTTCTGGACTGTGGGGTGCAGTTTTACAGATAACACTTTCAGTGGCATAAACACTGGGTGTTCATGGACCTGTGAAGAGTTTCAAGAATGTTTCAGACACTGCACAAGATGCCTTACGAAGAAAGGTTGTGATATTCTGTGTCTACATATTAGTCACAGCGATAGAAGCAGAAAGTCAGGCAATTTTAACAAAAGTGGTACAAGAAATACTACAGCTAGTCTGACAACCATTCTATTCATATATTTACTGTTCCTAACAAGTGTTTTGCTCCCAAACAAGTCTACCTGCAGTTATCCACTTTTTCTTAGCATCTTCCCCATCCAACGGGCCCATGATTGCAGGAATTGAACAAATCTCCATGCCCTGTATGAATGTTGCGGGACATGGTTTGCCCAACTGATCCATTTTGCTTCAGCAAGATCCCCATTTCCACTGGAGGTTCCCGCTAACCAGTAGATGTGGTTATTAATAGATTGCTTCCATCTTCCTACAATTTCACATCCAGACACAGAAGATATCTTTTCAATTGCCTTTGTAACTCCTAGTGATGTAAAATCAGTACAATGCCTATCAGTATTACATCTATACACAGTCCTGTTACAAGCCAACCATTACTTGGAAACCCAACCAATTATTCAGTGTTTCCTATGAATGCAATATCTGGGATCTGTGCTTCCACTGGCAGGACTTACAGGGCTGTAGAGGTCTGGATTGGACAGGGAGGTACAGGGGAGTACCAGGTGCATGGGTGTGGACTGTGTCTGCATCTGACATACTCCGCACTGTACGTCTTTCAGCATATGGGGCAGAGTTATGCAACTCATCATGCGATACTGAGTTCACATATTGAGAAAAAAATCATTTCTGCCTATATCCCCACATCAACCAAAGTTGTCATATTATGCAGTGGTACTGTGCAGTCCTGCTGGGTAAAAAAAAATACTCACAGTGGAGCAGTTCATGTCATTACTCCCTTTCATGCATACATTAAAGAAATATTGTATAGTGCCTTTTCTCTCACCACTTGTCCTGTCTATGGGACATTCATCAGAGATAATTTCTACATTGTTTAACATTCTACATGTGGCTATACATGGACATTACCTTTGGTCACGTGCCAGACGTCAAAGTAATGCGGGAACTTGGAAGACCAGTTATCCTTCAGATACTTTTGTATCTGCCGGTGCTTGTCTGTGACTATGGCCTCAATAGAACCTCATGTTGTTATGTATTCCAAACTCTTCTTTAATCCAGCTAGTTCCATGTGATAACTTCCACCAGTCTCGTTACTCTACAAGTCAAAAAAAGGTACCATAAGACTATTTGTACAGTAAGCTGAGGAACAGTCCTGCAACTGTCAGGAACATATAGCATTGTCATACTGAATGGCACATGCATGCTTCATATGTCAGTTAAAAACACATAGAACTCTGTATATCAGTGACCATCCCTAACAATGTTTTCTTCCTATAAATGGCTCTCTGTACTGTTATACAGTCCCATATTGTGGCACATAACATTTAACATCTGGGTTGCTTCACGGTATCTCAATGTATTACAGGAACTCATGATCTCCCCAGCCAGTCAGTTGTGGAGACCAAGGAACACCTGACCATGCTGGCTGACAAACTATCATCCATTTGGTCCAACATCTCCTTCTCTGAGATCCTGTCAGTCTGGGGGGGGATGGACGGAAGGTCAGAGAAGGGAGCTAGGCAGCTAAACATGTAGGGCTTCAAACTAGCATGGGATAGGCAGAAGGAACAATACAGATGAGTATGATCTGATAGGCCACAAACGGTAAACACTATCTGCCATGTAAAAACACCAATAGTCCATTTTATAATCATAGTAAAGCACTCCATGGTCTGATGTATGTAACAGGATACTGTCACTTCTTGAGTGCATGAGACACTCTGCCTGCAGCCTCACATCTCACAATGTACTCAAAGCGTGTCACTATCTCATTATATACCATACCCTGTTCTATATTAGTGATGAGTTAAAGTTCATCATCCAAACTCGAAAGATATGTAAAGTACTGCAACATAATGTTATTCTCAGTGGTACCACATGCTATATACATTTACTAAACATTTCAGTAAGGGAGTTTAAAACCTAAACAAGCAATACAAACACATAGAAATGACTTCTGTGTAAACTGCAGTTGTTCCAAAATCACTTCCCTTAATCACTCTCCCCAAAACACACTGTCCTATGCAACATATATAATTGTATACATTACTTGCAGTAGCTCAGTATGCAACAGCTTGTTACTTCTGATGTCCATCACTGAGTAGCATCCATACTTTGAGCTATATCCAGGGCTGTCACAGCGTGCATCCCCTCCCAGTAGTATTGCTTGAGTTTGCCTGTCTACGGAACTCTTGAGTACATCTTGCTCAGATTGCCACACATTCCTGACTGCAGCATGCAAGTACATCTTTTGATGTTTGAAAAAGGTTGTGCGTTTTATGGATGCTATGTTACAGAACTGGAACACTCTTAAAATTTTTGAAGGAACAGATCCAGAAAACAATATGGCAGCTGAAAGGCTAAGATTCAAGATGGGTATCCCTGCAACCATGTCCTGACTATGCCAACTATAAATCTTCCTGTAAAGGATAATGAATAGTGAATGTAACGGTACTTATGGGCAAATTACACAAAGTTTCTTTTTTCCATTCCGAATTTCTGCACAGACATAGATACATATACTTTCACTATTTTGTTGTTGTTACTACCTTCCCCCCCCCACCCATTGTTTAATCTTGCCTAGGTTTTTTCCAAACTGTATTACATAGAGAATACTGGATGGGCAATTATGCAGATTCACTGTGTTCTGCCATTGAGGGATTCTCATTCCCTGTCACTGCAAGAGCAGATCTTTGTATAATCTGCAATGAGGCATACTTTTCCATCCAGTCCCTATGCAAAGTCATTTATAACATCACTAGAAAGGACTGGCCCTTTCTGTTTCCTTATTTGTCAGGACATTATGTTTGCAATTCAGACCATTACTTGTACTATCTTGCTGTGTACCAAAAGCATGGAACAAATGATACTACATGCAGTTGCATGTGATGCTACAATGATGTTCTTACAATACTTCCAAAGAAAACTTAATGAAACTTTTTTTTGTGCACATCTTTTGCATTGATGAGGGTGCTGCATAGGCCACAACTCAGCAGGGAAGGAGCAGGACAGTGAGCTGCTGTAATAACTTTTTGTGAGTTTGACGAAAGGGATACACAATGCTGGTGAGTGACTTCAAAATATGAACCTTGGTATAACCTCAACAAGCCAATGAAAGTATGTAAGTCATCGGGAGGTTTACCACGTCTGCTGAGGATTAACCCACTCAGCTGCACCTTTTGGACACACCTCTCCAAACGTTGTAAATCACATGATAACCCACACCCCCTCATGGCTTACTGCTTAAATGAACTAGTGTCCACCTAATATGTATGTACATGGAACCCTAATACTTTCTCCAAATGCTTCTCCCATGGTCTCTAAAAGAATACAGCGAGGCTCAAACTCATACGTACCCACAAGCATTACAGGTATGCTTTACGATTACCATTGTCCCTACTAATTGAGTTATGACTGCAACTGTATTTGCCGTGCTGCAATACATGCATAAGGTGAAGAGTTGCAAGAGACAGGACTCGGCTACTGCAAAAAAACGTTCCCGACCATCTGTGGAAGTTGAACTTTTAAAAAGAAAGGTGGTTAGCCTCACAATACTTCATAGAGAAAAATAATTACTTAGCATCAAATACCAATTGTCAAACTTGCTTTCCTCTAACCATACCTAGACTGTGATTATGTCTGCAGATCCACAGCAGGGTCATAGTCCATGTCATCTGGGTCATCGTGCCATTCACTGCTATCACTATCCTCATCTAAACTGTCTTCATATCTTTCAGTGGTCTCATAACACTTTGGGAGCATATTAGGTTTGACTTGAGTGCTGACAGACCGCATATTTCTTACAGTTTGACTCCCTAAGCAGGGTTTTGAATACATATTGCAAAGCTTCATTGCAAAATCTATAACAAGTACAATGCATTTTACACATCTTGCATTACAAACAGACTGGTAAAAATGGAGATAATTTCTCTCAAAAAATTCTGACAGCCTTACAGTAACCCTGTTACATTGTCAAGCACAGTCAGATCACCATTGGTTTCCTGTTACTCACCTATTAGCAAACACGCATAATTTTGATAACAGATGCATTCTGATTCTGAACCATCACTCATATTATGTTGTTGTACATGTCTACGTCACTGAACATCACCCTTTCATTTTATAATTTTATATACAGGAACTGTAAGCCTCATCCTATACTCATACTGTTAGAATGTTTCCAACAAATCAGAAAGCTCCATTTATCAGACCCTTTTGAAAATTACCATTTACACCAACCTTTGTTTATGCTTGTCTTGACTGTCTGTGTGCTCTTACTCTTCATATTACCAGTCTCTGCTGCTTTCACATAACTATGGTAGTGCATTGCTACCTCAGGTCTTACATTCAAAGGAAAATCCATATTATTACCAACTGGCTGACCACCCACACATGCAGTGTCTTGTAAGTCATCTGTATCTGTTTGTGTGCCCATGGGGTGAGTAACTCCTGCAAAAGAACATGTTTGTTCACTTGCCGAAGTACAGGTTACTTCATCTGGTGCTTCAACCACACTGATAAAAAATGAATCTTCCAGCACAACTTCTGCAGTTGACAATGCCTTTAACCACTGCTCCTCAAGATCTCTGTTTCTCTTTTCCATTAATAGTTCATGTACCAGCTATGAAAAGAGACAACAGGCAATATTTCAGTCAATTATAAAACCAAATCCACATTGATATGTATATTGGACCTGCTTAACTGCCTAATAAGCAGAGGGTGTAGCTCTCCAGCCACTTCTCAGCCCATGACTGTAGTTTTGTTATGTCTCACTGCACTGCTTCCATCCATTCTCTTCATCCACTTCCACCCTCATTTTGGCTTCATCTGCACACAGACTACCCCTGCTCCCAACACCAGGAGCTCTATCTGACATAAAGAGTGCAATTCACACCAGGCCCAGCACCGAACTCAGCCGTCCCCAGCTTGTCATTACTCTGGCTGTCCAGTTTTCCCCCCATAACTACCACCCACTGCACTCTCCCCTGTAACCAGTTCATTATCCAGTTTGTCAGCATTTTCCCCACCCCAATGGCAGTCAGCTTCCCCCACAGTGTGCACTTTTCAGAATGGTCTTTCAGCAATTGCAATATATTTTTTTCATGTCATCCACCCCACGAACTCCTGGGTTTCCACACTGCTGCTGAGCTCTGCAACATCACTAAAAATATGTTGACCTTCCCCCTGAAACCCATTTGTTATGACAATGACATATACCTTCAACCCATTACACCCCAACTTAGAACACTGTGTGAACACTCTTGTAACCTTTGACTCACTAGAGAGTCTGTGGAATTCATGAAGTCCATGCTATCATTCCATGTCCATAGATGTTGAGAGAGGAGGAGCAATCAAGCAGTGGAATACTGTGGAGCTTGGAATACTCATATTCAATTGTAACCAATCACAGAATATGCTGCCTGACAAGAGAGACAGATAACTAACATGTATAAACCATGTGTGAGCACTAAGTAAGCTTTAAGTCATGAATGTCTGTGGTTCATACTAAAATACCTGCACACGGTCAGGTGCACTTATACACAACACCACGGACTGCGTGCATTAGGCACCTTGGTATACAGGTATGTCAGCTGTACTAATAGTCATTCATGTCTTATTGATTACATGATGCATCTCTCCCCTCCTTGTCTCCACACTATTCAAAGCAATCTCCTTCAATATGTCCCACTACGAGTCCCTTATTTTGCCATGTTCCATTTCACTTAACACTCCCTATACCATGTCTAATACTTGGTTCCAGGAAATAACCCCCCACCTACCCACCACCACCGGTGCGTAGAGGGTATTTTATTAATATGTAGTACCACTACTACACACAATAGTGATGAATACTTTCTATCACAATGCAATAGCAAATGGCCAACCAAAGTACTATGTGTTACTCAAAAGCAGGCACCCTTTTTCTCTCCAACTTTGCCGCCACTGTCCGTATCCTCTTTGGAGGTGGTCCGCCGTCATCAAGATGAATGCTTGGAACTGCTCCAGTCTTCAACGCTTCCTGCCATACAAGACATAGACAAGAACACAGTTACTCAGACAGTCACATGTGAAGCCAATATTTCAGCACAATACATACATAGGACAGTGAGTCTCACAGTACTCTAATATTCAAAATTGAACCAACCTCTTTTCATATGCTGAGGTCTAAATGTATTACCATAACTAATTCATTCCTCCATTAATTCATAGACACATGATGCCAGAAAAACAACTACCAGCCCACATACTCTGCCCCTTTGTTTATCTATCTGCTATGACATGTACCCACATCCTCAACACTCCCTGTGGTAGACCCATGCCTTTCACAGCCTTCCACTGTTGCCTCTCCAACCACCCCCTCTTGGAGCTTATTCCACTTATCAACCACCCTCTCTATAAAATACTGCATCCTCATGTAACACTTGAACTACCCCCTCCTTCCACCTGCACACCATGCCACCTCATCCTCTGATTTCACTTCACCTGGAAAATCCTTTCCACTTCCACCCAGTTGATACCCTTACAGTTCTCAATAGTGTCCCCCTCACCCTCCTCTGTTCCAGCAAGTTCATGCTAAAATCTCTCAACCTTTGTGCAAATGATAGCTGGGTGAGCCAAATTGCCATCTTCACTGCTCTCCTCTGAACTCACTCCAGCCTCCCCACATCCTTTATGAGATATGGCCCTCGAAGAAGACTCCTTTTTACAAATCCAGCCAACCCATATGAGTATACGAGGGTGCTATGGTCCAATGCATGGCTTTGACTGGCAGACATTTCCACCCATATTTTATCCCCTATGTCTACCATTCTCCCCCATGTAACACCTTTTCAAATGGGGTCCCCGACTAGTTAAACCCTATCCACTTCATCCTCCTAGGCACCTGTTGCAGCTGCATTTCTCCCACCCTTTCCCAAATTTACCCTATCCTTACCCTTACCCTTCATATCTACATACATAGATACATACATAGACAGTGTCGGCAGATAAGGGCCTATGGCCCACCTAGTCTGCCCATTTGAGCTTGTAAGTTCAGTTTGTTTTCCTAGAAGTCTATTTCCCCTTACCCCTGACCTCTAGAATTCCTTTATGTCTATCCCATGCATTCTTAAATCCCGTGATTGTTTCAGCTCCCACCACTTCCTCTGGCAGGGTGTTCCACTTGTCCACCACCCGTTCTGTGAAGAAATTCTTTCTCATGTTTCCTCTGAATCGTCCTCCCTCCAACTTCATCCCATGCCCTCTAGTCCCGAAACATCTTTTTGCTTAAAAATAGTGTTTTCCTGCACCCTGTTCCTCCCTGTAAGATACTTGTATGTCTCTATCATATCCCCTCTCTCCCTCCTCTCCTCCAGGGAGTACATGTTCAGTTCCTTCAACCTGTCTTCATAGGACTTGTGATGCAACCCATGCACAATCTTTGTTGCCCTCCTCTGAACCTTCTCTACCCTGTCTATGTCCTTACGTAGGTATGGTCTCCAGAACTGTACACTGTACTCCAGGTGGGGCCTCACTAGTGTCTTGTATAGCGGAATTATGACCTCCTTTTCCTGCTGGTGATGCCCCTGCCTATACATCCCAGCATCCTATTTGCTTTACCTGATGCCTTGTCACACTGTTTCCCTACCTTGAGGTCATCAGAGATGACAACCCCAAGATCCTTTCCTGCTTGGTGCATGCTATATCCTCACCCCCAACTGATATATTGTGCCAGGGTTTTGTGCCCCATATGCATTATCTTGCACTTCTTTGCATTGAATTTCAACTGCCAAACCCTTGACCATTCTTCAAGTTTCTGCAGGTCCCTTCTCATTCTGTCTACACCCTCTGGTGTGTCTACTCTGTTACAGAGCTTTGTGTCATCAGCGAACAGTGAAATTCTGCCTTCTAGATCCTGTGCAATGTCACTGATGAAGATGTTGAATAGGAAGCTTGTTTAGACCCCCTACCCCCCTTATCTTCCTCCTCCTGTCTAAATCCCCGAGTCAATGTCTGGTTCCTTGCCTCCTCTGCACTGCTCTTCCACCTCCACAATCCTCTTGAGACTTCCTCTTCCCACTCTGCTCCTCCTGCTCATGTCCCTGCATCAGTGACTGGTTTCTTGGCTCTTCTGTGGTGCTACCTGCCGTTGGCCCTTGCTCCATTGCCCGCTCATATCTCCTCTGTTCTCTGTACACCTAGTTTCATTTCTGCTCCATGCCCCATAAATACGTTCTCTTAGTTAGGACTCCATAGCAGGGTGTATTTCATAGTGACATTGTTTGACAAACACATAAATGGTTCAGAATCAGAATGTCCAAAACCAGTGTTCCAGCAATGCCACTACATAGATTTCAACTGGTACAAATTAATGAGTCATGACGATTATGTTGTACTTTGACAATGTTACAGTCAGTAACTTTAGGCTTCTTGAATTCCAAACAGCCATTCCACACAATCCTATGCTTCCACCATTACATGACAATAACATATGTTACTGTGGAACTGCAATGCTACCATTCCTCCGCACAGAGAACACCACGGTATCCATATGTTTCACTGTCAACACATGGTACAAATGAAGTTGAGACGCAATACTTGCGTGTCAGCCTGCATCACTCCAGGCAGCACTACACAAACACACGTGAGTACTTTATTTGCTTCATTTTCAGTTATTAAAGCAAGCATAAGGGTTTCAGAGATTCTGTTGGTGTGCAGAGTGCAAAGACAAACTGGATCACTACAATGGCCCACACCTAGAAATAAATAAAAACAGGAAAAAATATATATCAGGAAGAAAAGCACAAGACAGCCCATTACATCATATTCAAACAAATGAAGATGATAGAGAGATACAGAAACAGCAGTAACAGAAAACAGTACTGGTAAATCATGAAAGAAGTGAGGCATATCAACATTACAATAACACAGCAGTTACATAGCTAGACATGGAAAGCCTTGGTTACAACTGGTCTCATCCTAATGAGTGCAAACACAGAAGCACAAGCATTGCTGTAGGATGCTGATCTAGAGATACATGCAAAAAGCCTCACCTGCCACAACACACATCATGACTGAGAAGTTACTGTTGCATGCAATACTATGCTGATGCACATCATAAGAAAGAGATAGTGTGGGGAGTAATATCATTGAACAGAGTTGCCTAGACAGAATGTAGCACGCTCTCTTCGTACCTCTGGCAGAAGCATGTTTCACTAAAAACACATGAGAGTGAGAAGTACATTGAACATCCAAGACAGGGTTGCCACCACCGCAGACATACTGCACCATGTGTACTACATGGCCCCTTCCTTTCCCTGACAATGTTGACAGGGCTCTGCAGTGAACTACTTCTTATTCAGTTACAAATACCACCACCAGTCTCATCTGATTCATTGTCAAGTGGCTGCCATCTGTACCCCCCCCCCCACAATAGAGGCACTTCCCATCTCAGTGCACATACCAAGTCAATAAAAGTTATAGATAAGTAAAAAAAGGTGCTCTGTTTCTTTGAGAAAAAAAAAATTGAGAGTGCAGCCACTGGCAGACATTTCCAGGTAATCAGGTAAGAACCATATTTCAAATTATTTTTTCCGTGGTGTTCCTGCGTTTCCAATACTTTCCCTTTACTGCACCATTTACTTCTGCTCAAAAAAAGATGAGCAGCACAGAACATATGGCTCTGCAAAATTGCATGAATGCAACAATAACTTTGATGAGTGGGTACTTATTGGATTAGCCGTCAATCACATTTGATTTACTCAGAACCGCAAAGCTTGTCAACAACATTTCTCCCACACTGCCCTTTCTAAATAGCTACTACAAAATGTGATGTACTGCAGCTTACACACACATAAACTACACTCTGTGCCTTTATGACATTTCAGTACAAGGGGCCGCTCATGATGACAGATGCCTTTTTTAGACCCAGACTGCATTCCTTGTACAATCGGATTCAGATGCTGGTTCGACTCCCGCGTGATACTGCTAGAAATGAAACAATAGGGGTTAGCAAACAAAATGCCAATTTCCATTACCATGCACACACACACACACACACACTCTAGCTCTGTCTCTCTCTCAATCTTAGCTACGTCTGTGAAACTGTTGAATGCCGTAGTGAATAACTACCTTATGCATTCAAACTACTATGCCACTAACATCACTTTTCATCACACACTCCCCATAACTATACTTTACATATGATGAGCAGCACAGAACATTTCACCAAATGTATTACACTATCAGGGCAGCACACACTGCAATTCATATGACAACCTAAAATGCAAAACGCTTGCTAAATCGGAAGTTCGACGCCGCAGTGTTTCAAACAATTTAAAAAACAAATTAACCCCATCATATTTCCTTCACATCAGATAATGTGACAGGCTCCGTGTGTCAGTATGTGTATGTGTGTATGTGTGTGAGGGGAGGTGGGGGGAGGAACAGGGAGAAAGTCATAGGATCCATTTCAAATGAGTGACCCTGTGCACCTTCACTACATGTTGCACTGCATCACATACCTCACATGCATGCCATCAATCACTACCAAAAAAATATATTGCCAAGTTCTTTTACGTATCTATGCAGATCTACAGGAACACAATAACATTTCCAATAACAACTGCATCTGCTCATCGCGAATAAGAAACGCCTTTTTCTCAACTATTCTGCAGACATGTACCTTAGCAAGTATTATGTGCCTTGCTGTGTTATTATGACACTTAGCTAACTAATATAAATATGTGCACAGGTATGTTGCAACAAAAACAAACAAAAATAAATATGTCTTGTATTACATGTGAAAACTTGGCAAGACAGCAGCTTGCAGACCCTTTCCAAACTCAGGATCCACAACAGATGTTTATGATCGCAGTGAGAAACTGTTGCTACATTCAAAATACCGACAATTTCATAAATCATTCAGTTATACTCTACCCTAACAAGGATCCCCAAAGATGTGGATGTAAAACTTTGTTTGGGTGCAACAATTTCTTTTGTGAGGGGGTTGCTGATTACTTTGCATGTCATACACATCACACTCCTGACACTTACCCTGGTCTGGATAGCAGACCAAATGAAGCTTTCAATTCATAACTTTTACCGTAGTCGTCCTCAGAAAAATGTGCACTGCAAATCACAGAGTGTTTTGTAGCAGAAAAATTCCGCCGAGTTCTGTTTACAAATGAAACCCATTTAGCTTTACACTTTTCATCACTGGGGAAAAATTGTAGCGATATCTTTTCTGATGCTGTTTTACTACAGCCAAACACCACGCACCGCTTAGGCATATTTACAACGACCCCAGACAGCACAACATAAATAAATTAAAAATAACTACAAATCAGACACAACAACAGTCACAGATGTTTGACACTTATCCCTGACTGAGAGACAATTTGTCACAGACTTTCCCACACACTGAGTACTTGCCAGAACGGAGACTCAAACACATTCTACACAGTACTTCACACAGAAAAAAACATTCACACTAACAGACACACACTAGAAGTCAGACCCCCGAAAAGCAAGATTGGTTACAGCACTACAAGTACAAATTTTCAGATTGTGACATGACAAAAAAGACGTGCAGTTGACCGTTCACTTCACATAACCATCAGCTGTTCACTCGTTGCTTCTATTCTCTCGCTACGTGTTTCCGGTCACTCGAGCGCCACATGGCAACCAGCAGATTGGGCGAGTGCTTCCTCCGGGGAAAAAAGAAAAATACATTATTTTGATTAAAAATCTGCAGTATTTTGCTACAACAACTGATGCTCATTTGGTCTTCACATACAAATACAACTGGCAAATGCTCTTCCCGATACACCAGCTCTTTAAAGCAGAAACAAGTCATTATGCAGCCTTATTTGCTTCGTTATTTTTGTCATTGGATGACAGCTTAGTGATCATCCCTAGTAGTAATCTAGATAATTCACGATAAGTGGTGTCAGCATTAGGAAATTCATGCGTTCCTTGTGAAGTAGTGACCATATGTTTAGTTGGGTGCAACATGCAGAACGTTAATTGTGCAACATGGATATTCTTTTTTATCTGCTTGTAAGCCAACTCTCTGTCCCAAGCTGCTGGTGTCATGTCACTAAAGATTCAAAATTTCATGCCAGTCCAATAAAGATTCCTTGTTTACATGCTTGTGCTTGAATATGCACTTTTTCTTGAAAATTGAGACACCTCATGATAATAGCCCTTGGTTTATGTCCAAGAGGTGGCTGAGGTTGAAGGCAACAGTATGCTCTCTCAATTGTGTAGGCAGTGCCAGTCTTTGGGGGCTTAGCCACTTCTTGAAGGAGCTTTTGCAGGAATTATAGCATGTTACCCCTTTCTTCCTTTTCTGGGATCCTACAAGGTCCAGGTTGTTCTGTCAGCTTCTTTTTTCCTGGTCTTTGACCAGTCTTCAAGTTTGCTAACTTTGTTCTTCAGCTCCACTTCTTCCCTTGTCTCTGTGCCTTCAAGGGAGCTTATCCTGGCTTTGACATATTTGTCCCTGTTGGTGAGTGATTATATAGTGTTGGTTTAAAATCCTGAAAGTCCACAGCTAGATTCAACATTGCCAATTTCATTGTGGCTAACTCCAAGAAAAAGCAATCAAGTTTGTCTCTGATGTCTTTGCATTCAGCCGTCTCTGGTGGATAGTTGAGCGGGGAGCCCTGTTTGTACCACTTGCAGGCTTGGCTTCTCAGTGATAACTGTGGGGCTTTAGAGAGATCCATCTGGCAGGCTCCTGGGTTATCCATTTACAACTGAATTATACCCACACATAGCTTTCGGTTAGGTGAACTGACTGAACACTTTATGAAAAACAAAAAAAAACAATTTAAATAGCTCACAACCATGTCTGAATATCTGTGACCATGGAGCTGAGAGGGAAGCTGCCTGTCATTCTAAGTGCATCACATGACTCCCATATCCCCGCAGTTCGTCACACACATTTTTGCCTTAATGAAGGACAATGCAATAGCCTCTAGGTACTTCATAGCACAGTCTATGACTACCAAAATATACCTCTTGCCTGTGCCATCTGGAATGCTGAGTGGCCCGACAACGTCCACAGCAACTTACCAAAAGGGCTTTTTAGTTCTATGCAGGGGAATCAAAGCAGTGTTAGCCTTGTCCCCATCCTTTCTTATCCTCTGGCAATGCCAAAGAACCCACCAGTACAGTCATTTGCCATGTCTTAAAGATACTGGGCCAGTAAAAATTGTTAGTTAGCCACCGTCTTGTATGGATGACTCCTGAGTGCCCAGAAAGTATATATCATGGGCTAGGGACATAAGCTGTTTCCTGTGCTCCTTAGGAATTACTATGTACCAGACTACACATTTCTCCAGTCCTCCCTTCAGAACCCACTCTGGATAAAGGAGCCCATTCTCTCAGTGTATCTCCCATTTCTCTAAACCCTGAGAGTCATCATCCACCCTGGTGGCCAACTCCCTTAGTTTCTGTAGGGATGGGTCATCTTGCTGAACCTTCCCCATCTCTGCATGCCTGATCATCCCTAAAACACACTGTCCTGTAGGAGAGCAGCCCACGGCTGGGATCCCCACAGTCTGCAGCTGTAGCTCAGAACTGCTGTTCCAAGCTCGATCTTCAGCCACAACTTTCCCTGCTGCTGAGGTAGAGGTTGTTTCCAGCTGTTCTGCTCCCTCTGTGTCCTCGGGAGCTTGTTCTCTAACCTTACTATGGCTACTGATGCACAGTGTTGAACTGGCTGTCAAAGGAATTGCCCATTATTACAATCATGGGAAGGTCTGATACAGTAGTATCCTTCTGTGTGTCCCGGTCACATTTCCAGCTTAGAAAGATCTGGACAATTGTCACTGAAACCACATGATCCATTACTCTCCTAATTCTGGAAAACTGGCCCAGCAGGATCTGTCCCTTGAGAATTAAATCTTGTTTCACCATTGACATGGAGGCTCCAGTGTCCCTCAATCCCTAGGCTACCATCCCCTGAACTATCACAGCTTGCATGAGTGCTGTGGAGTTAGTGGGAACTGCTCTCTGGGTACAGGCCACTAGCTGCTGGGTGCTTACATAGCCACACCCTCCATACAGTAGGTGACCCCTTTTTTGGCTGCTATAGCACCTGCATTCCCTTGTCTCCTTAATTTTCAAACCATTTGGCTTCCTTTTTTGTTTGGGCATAGTCTGGCTTCTCTTAGGTTGGCCCCCCAGGTTCTTTTAAAACCACCTGATGTCCCTGCTCTATTGTTTCTACACTGAGTGTATGGTCAGTTGGACACCAACTGATCAGCTCTCTTGGCTGCCTTCATGAAGACTAAAGTCCAATCCAGCAACCATATTCTCAGCTCTTTTGATACTGTAATAAGAAACTGTTCCATGAGGAACAAATCCTTGATCTTTTCCATAGAGCTAGCCTTTGCACCCTCTATGCAATGCTCTAACAAATTACCTAATTGACCACACATTTTGGAATAGCTATCTCCTGGTGCCTTCCTTAATCCTCTAAATGTTTGACTATAGGCCTTGGGGTTCAATGAACTGCCAGGATCTCCTCCACTACCAAACTGGTCCAAACTCATGTGTATTCAGACTCTGTCCTGTTGTTCTTCCAGCTCATGGCCAGGCAGGGTGCTGTCTGACTAGCCCAGCCACTTTCTTACACTTAAAACATTCCTTATTTTAGATGACTGGAACCCAACACTTTTGCTGTTACCCAAAACAAAGAGCCTTTCAGATGAAAAGAGCTCTGCTGTAGACACTCAACTTGCTCTCCACCTTGGACAGCAAATTTGAAAGAAAGGTAATCTCATTTCCCCCACATACCTCCCACATCACCTTTAATATTGTACAGAGAAAATAGATAATAAAATACAAAAAGCACTACATATGTGTTACACATCCCAAGACTGTTGTCTCAGACCAGGAAAGAGGTTAATGCACTACTCCCAGGGGCCACAGCAGACAGGGCACACCCCAGAGTTGATGGATTCGTTACGTAAGTGGGAGGGAGGCTATATGTTATTGTCCATCTTGGGCTAAACAATCTGGCAGGAAAGCCATTAGAAGCAGTGAAGGTTGGGGTCAGGATGTTGATTTCCATGCTGAAAGAGGTTCTACCTGTGCAGAGAAGGGGAGACAAGGAAGCTGAAAATCTTCAGTTTAACAATTGGTTGAAGGAGTGATGTGCTGAGGAGGGTTTTGTTTCCTGGAAGGATGAGATAGCTTTCAGACCTAAAAGCCATCATGGTGGAGATTAGCCTGGATTTGGTGGCCATAACAGATTTGTGGTACACTGAGCACCATGGCTGGAACCTGGCCATACCTAGCTACTCTCTGTTCATGAGAGAGAGAGAGAGAGAAAGGGCAGGGATGAGGGGAGAAGGGGGCTGTACTATATGTGAGGGAGGGAATCAAGGCTACAGAGGTACAGGGTACGAAGAGGAAAAGGAAAGGCTGAAGGGTCTGTGGGTCATTCTGGAGATGGGCTCTGGAGCTGCTGGCCATACTGGGGTAGTGTACAGACCTCTAGCACAGGGAGAAGAGTTGGATAAGGCACTTCCAGAAGCCATCATCAGAATGGTGAGTCAGGGGGAGATGCTGATGGTTGGTGACTTCTATCTGCCCAGCGTGGAGTGCAGCCATCCAACTGCAGCTTCAGCAAGGAACAGGGCCATCCTTGACTGCCTACAAAGGGCTTTTCTCAGGTAGCTAGTCAAAGAACTCACTAGGGACTGGGCAGTGTTAGACCTGGTGCTTTCAAACAGGGACAGTTTTTCAGATGTTACAGTAGACTGTCCCCTAGGTACCACACAAGGATAAGGGTTCTGGACATTAGGGTGGCAGATTTTAATGAAAATATTTTAAAGAAATGGGACACGCCCTCAAAAACTGCCTTGCAGGGGAGATTTCCAGGGAGGGGTAGAGGCACAGCAGGGAAAATAATGGAGTACATAACCTGCCTATGCCTGAAAGAAGTCAGTAAAAGCAGATGGAAAAGGAAACTGTTATGGTTCTCTGGGGATGTGACAAAGGTGGTGAAAGAAAAAAAGGTGGCATTCAGGATGGAAAGGAAACACAGAGGGAGAAGTACAGGGAGGTATATCAAGTAAAACAGAGGGAAGCAGGAAAGGTGGTGAGGGGCGCAAAGGTGCAGACAGAGGAAAGGATAATCAAAGGGGTAGTTAAATGGGGTAAGACTTTCTTCAGATAGATAAGTGAGACAAGGAAAGCAAGGGAAGGGATAGTAAGGATTAGGAGAGTGGAAGGGAAACACAGCACAGGAGAGCACTAGGAAAAAGCTGACATCCTGAATAGGTACAGTATGTCTTGTGAGCCCTCAGAGTGGAGGGGGTGGGCCCCAAGGGAGTACCAGGAATGGGTGGGGAGGTGAACACAAGTACATTTTCAGAGGAAAGAGTTTTGAAGTGATTTGCAGCACTGAAGGTGGAGAAAGTTACAGTGGTAGTCACGCAAAAGTTGACCGGTAGCATGGTATACTGAGTGGTGTGTAAGCGCGGTACCCATTGAATAACATGTATAGTGGTACTGCATAATGGTGCGCAGTGAGCAGTAGTGGTCAACTTTTGCACGATTACCACTGTATGTGTCCGGATGGGATATACCTAATGGTGCTAAAATAACTCAGGGTGGTGCTAGGTGCCCCACTAACAGCCTTATTCAACTGTTCGCTGGAAACAGGCAAGGTGCCATAGAACTGGAGAAGAGCTGATGTGCTCCCTCTATATAAATTAATGGACAGGTGAGAGAGGGTAGTGGTTAATTATGGGACAGTGACCAGCGTGGTGCCACAGAGCTCAGTAGTGGGACCAGTCCTCTTCAATGTCTTCATAAGTGACATTGCAGAAGAAGTGGAAGGAAAGGTATGCCTTTTTGCAGATGATGTCAAAATCTGCAATAGGGTGGAAACTCAGGACGGGGTGGAATAAATGCACAGGGATCTTGGGAAACCCAAGAAGTGGTCAAGAGCATGGCAGTTTGGGTTCACTGCCATGTGATTGATAGCTACAGATAGGGAAGGGTTAGACAAAATGTGATATATAGTGGGGCACGCACAAGTTGCTGATGTTGGTTGCCTATCTGTTTGAGTTGGCAGGCATGACTACAGGCAGCAGCAAGGTCAAGGAGTAGGGGAACACCAGGAACAAGCCCTAAAGATGACACAGTACAGCAGGTGATGGCCATGTGGAATGAGATTCAGGTGAGGTGAAGGCAGCCCAAACAAAGGGGGAACTGCGAGTGGAGACAACACTGAAGAAGATGGTGCTATGAGAGGGCAATGGTGATGGGGGTGAGACAGACGCATGGACAAGGGCCAAGAGAGCAGTTGGGGATCAAAGTAGGAATGGCATGGGGAGTAGAGGCAGGTTGCTTACATGCAATGCTGGTGACCCGGGTTTGGGAATGGACCAGAGATGCCGGAGGGTCAGTCGGGGGAGAAGGATTGAGCGTCCGATGACTGCTCTCCTTCTCCAGGGGGAAGGGGGTGAAGTGCTTGACGCGATATGGACACCAAGCGGAGGCTAGGTGTACCAATCATGCTGACATCAACATAGCTCAGGGGGGTGGGGCAGATGCTGGACAGCATTGCAAGTCCCTGCTCCAGCATACTGGGGGATAAAGATGCTGCCAACTGCCCTAAACGAAGCCTACCTCGGCTTCAATCAGCTCCCAGGCCAGCACCTCAATCTATCCCATCATCTGTGGCACTGTAAGGGTCTGGTGCTGCAACCGCACCCTGGGGGTAAGCCAGAGGATATCAAGAGGTTGAGGCCAATATGGTAGTGGAAGCGGGGGTCCATGACCAGGTGGAGGCACCGGGCGGCTGTCGGCAGCAAAAAGCATATTAAATGAAAAAAAAAAAAGGAATGGCATGGGGAACCGAAGTGGCAAAGCAGTTTTAGGGGACTACATGGAGGAGATTAGTAGGGCAGCTGTGGGGGGAGAGTTTTGGACAGGGAAAAAGGGAGGGAGGATCATGGGATTTCACCGAAATGGCTGGGTGTCCCCCGTGGGATGGTGCAGCAGCTACTGGGGAAACATTTGAATTTTGCTGGATAGTTAACACAGAATGGGAGCTCTTTACTCAATTTGTCACTGCATTTTTTGGGAGCAAGAGAGGAGCTAGAAGGATGGGAGTAATGGTTGCAACAATATAAAGGGGTTACTGGTTTTTTTTTAACTTTGTTTCCCTCTGATCACCACTGCCCGAGGCACCCTCAGACATCATCTGACTTTCTCCTGCCTAGCTTGAGAATCCCCAGTAACCTAAGTCCCCCTGATGCTCTGAACCCTCCACACCTACCTGCAGTGAATCCCTGGCTTGCAACCCCCAGGCCCGGGCCACCATAATTTTCTATGGTACTCCTTGTAATCCAATTTCCTGCAGGCAGGGTGAGGGTCACAGGATATCAGGGATTAGGTGTGCAGGATCTGGTGGTGGGCATCAGAGCCATGGTGCCCCATCGTCTACTCAGGGAACAGTGCTTTTCCTTTGTTGCAATGACATCCAGTGCAAGATGAGCACACACCTACACCCAGCCCAAGGACATCCACCATCACCTCAACCCCTTCCTTACTTGATCCCTGGCTGTAACACACTGAGCTTCCACTGGGAAATGCTGATGCTGGGGAACCACAGCCCACCCTTGCCAGGCGAGGACAGCAGTCCTCTGGATGCTCAGTCCACTCCTCCAAGGCCAACCCTCAGCAACCTGAGTTTGTTCCAGAGCTCGGGTCACTGGCCTGGTGTGAGGTGTGGCATCCAGTGCATCAACCCTCAGTGCCACTGGGCTGGCGAGGGGTTACTGGTTGGCAGGAAGATTGGGTATTTCATATAGAGTTGGAGCTCTTTACTCAAGTTGTAACTGCATTTTGTTTCATCTGGGTGTAATTTCTCATGTCAAAGATGCTGACCTCCACCTTCCAGCTATAACTGTTCCTTGCCCCACATTTGCACAGTGCACTCGTCCCCCCATCCAGTAGTGCTTTTGTGTGATTGCAATTTAACATCATGCCCTTATTGTACTGTATTATAGTACTGTATTATAAGGAGAAGATTTATTTTAATTTTTTTATTTTTTTTAATTTTTAGTCTTTGGTTACCAGGTAAGGCCCACTAGGCACAAATGCATTTTCAGGGTTGCCCTGGGAGCACTGGGGAGGTTAAGTGACTTGCTCAGAGTCACACAGTATGCAACTGGAGGTTGTGGGACTCAAACCCAGGTATGCTGGATGTACCAAGCTCATTCACAGCTTGTTACTATAACCTCTAGGCTATACTGCCAGCCCCAAGGTGGGTTGCAAAGGAGGATAAGGAAAAGGTTTTGAAGGCAGACAGGTTGATAGGCACATGCCTGGAGCCTCATTTCACAGCTAGAGGTTCATAGCGCAAAAGCAGGAGGAAGGGATGGCACAATGCTCCATGGAATACATTTAGTGGCATCATGTCTGAATTGCTGTCTGTGGGGCTGGGGAGAGCCCAGTGGGGCAAAGAAGTTCAGGAAGGCAATGCACGGGTGAAAGATTAAACATGGAATCAGCTGGGATGGAAGACACTCAATATCGGAGACATGGCTTAATAAAAAAAAAAAGAAAATAAATGAAAGGAGGCATGGGGGAATATGTGCCCACTCATGATGTGGAGTGGCCTTTTCAGCAATCATTTTAGTCGGGTTTCAAGGCACATGCCGAGGCAGTGAGGTGGTGGCCAGGGCTAAGTGGGACTGGTCAGAGGCTGCACCAGGAGGAGGCACATTGGTATGATAACAGGATAAAGCTGGGGCTGAGTATGTCCAAAATGGATCAGGCAGAACTGAGAGAGATGGGTGTGACAAGGAAGCTAGTAGTGGACTGAGGGTGCCCAGCATAGACTAGGGTAGATTTTAGGGTGGTCAGGCCATTGAATGGGGGACAGGGTTTATACAGCAATGTAGACCTGGTTCTCAGCTGCCAGTTACCAGAGGGTTAAGGAGGGTCTGGAATTTTAGGAAAGGATTCAATAGGAGTCTTGTTCTGATTATTCTGAATAGGGAGCAGCTTCAGCAATAGCGAGTCAGACTTAGGGACAGTGGATAGCAGATAGTTAAAAGGTACATCAGGGAACTAGGAAATGGAAGGGTTGGAAAGAGACTGAACAGAGAGGGGCTGCAAAACACAAGGAATTAGGTGGCATAAATATCACTCACCGGGACAGATCAGAGGTGTGTAGGGGCTATACTGGCCAGATGGGGGGGCATGTGAAGGAAGGGGTTAGACCTTTTTTCAGCTTACAGAGGGAATGAGCTCTGGAAGGATGTGTTAAGAGAAGGCACATGGGAGGTGACCCATCTTCTTTTTTCACAATAGTTGGAGATGGGCTAGTGAAAGAAATATGAAATGGGGGATTGGGGGTGTGGTTTATTATGCAGAATAAAAGGATACAAAGGGCCTAGGGGATACTGGGCTGAAAAACAATAAAAGGACACAAGGGGCCCAGGAGGTACAGGGCCAGAAAACAGGATGCAGGCTGGGTGTGCACGCAAATGTGTTGGCACCTTGGGGTTACACCCAGAGGGCCGATGGTAGATATCAGGTGTGCATCCAAGTCCAGAAGGTGAGATGAACTGATATTAGTATTCAAAACATGCAAAGTATGTAAAGGATGTATATGTAAATGCAAAAATATTGGGTGGTAAATAATGGATATATGGATTTGTTAATAAAATGAAGCTGATTGAGCACCCCAGCAAGATTTGTGAGTCTATTATTTGGGAAATGGATCCCTGGACAAAGAGGGTGCAGGACTGAGGCAGCAGGAAGGGAAGGGGTGGGATAGGGAGTGTGAAGGATGATAGGAGTAAGAGCAGGATGGAGAGTGAGGGACCCTGGGAGGAAGGGTGGTACAAAAAGGTGTGGGCGCTCAAAGCAAGGAGAGGGATTGGTGGAAGGAATAGAAGGGAAACCCACCAGAGTGGGGGCATAAAGGGAGTGGGAAAGCCAGATCTCCCTTCTTTCTCTGCTTAGCAAGTTGCCCTCCCACCCACCCTGTTAATTAGCAGGAAAGAGGACAGTAGGTGGAAGCAATGTCCTAGGTAGCTGCTGAAGGTGGGCAGCAGCAGGTGGTCAGGTATGATGGGATGGGGATGAGGCCATGAGCACAGTGGGTTGCTGAAAGTGGACAGCAGTGGTTGGCCCAGTGTGGTTCACTGTGCAAGGAGAACATGGCCATGGGGGGTTGCTGAAGGTGGACAGCAATGGGTGGCCGGGTATGGATTATAATTCAGGGTGGTGAGGGCCATGGGTGCTGCTGAAGGTGGACAGCAGTGGTTGGTCAGGTATGGTTTATAATGCAAGGAGGACAGGGCCACAGTGGATGGCTGAAGGTGGACAACAGGGGAGGGACAGGTAGGGTCTAATGCAAGGAAGGTAGGGCCATGATGGGTTGCAGAAGGTAGACAGCAGTGGGTGGCCAGTTATGATTTATAATTCAAATAAACTATGTCCATGGGGGGCTGCTGAGTTGGGCACCAGTGCAAAGTGTATAGGATAGTATAAAATATGAGATGCAGGGAAGAAAGATGAAATGAGGTGGAGGATGGGGGACTATGCAGAATAAAAAGATAAAAGGGGCCAGGGGGTAGTGGGCTGGAAGCAATAAAAGGATACAAGGGGCCAAGGGGGTACATGGCTGAAAAACAATAAAAGGATACAGGGGGCCCAGGAGGTACTAGACCAGAAAACAATTCAGAGTGGGTGTGCACCAAGACATGATGGCACCTTGGGGTTTTTACCCAGAGGGCCGATGTTGGACGTTGGGTGTGCATCTGAGTCCAGATGATGAGATGAAGTGATATGAGCATTCAAAGCATCAAAGTAAGTAAAGGATGTATGTGTAAATGAAAACGTATTGATGGTGAATAATGGATGTAATGGATTTGTTCATAAAATGAGGCCGACCAAGGACCTAAGCAAGGTTTGTGTGAGTATTATTTGGGAAAGGGATTCCAGGACAAGAGAACAATTCTTGGTCCTCTTTTATTTTCATTCTTTATTAATTCTCTTTCTGATATCTTTCATAGCACAGAACTAATTTTATATGCTGATGATGCTGTCCTGTTTTGTTTTGGTAAGGACATCCCAACTCTGGAAAGAGATCTGCAGAAAGATTTTGGTAAACTCCACGCTTGGTTTAATGCCCATACATTTGTACTTAATTCTTCTGAAACAAAATTTATGATTTTTTCAAGGTTTAATGCCCATACATTTGTACTTAATTCTTCTGAAACAAAATTTATGATTTTTTTCAAGTCCCAAAAAAACTATTGCTACAAATTTTACTCTTTCTGATAATGATGGGAATTTCATTGAAAAGATGTCTGATTTTAAGTACCTTGGCATAATCCTGGATTGTCATCTGTCCTTTGAGCAGCATATTTCCAATTTGATTGCTAAACTTCACCAGAGGTAGGGTATGTTATATTGCTTGTATCAGTTTCTAACATTAGAAACTAGGCATGTATTGACACATTGACACACAGTTTCCTTTTTGCCCTCATTGATTATGGTTCTGTAATCTACTTACATACTACTGATAGGATGTTTTCAAAACTCAAATCTATGTATCATAATATACTTTGCTTTGCCTCTGGACTCCCAAGAAGGACACATCATTGTGACCTTCATAAGTCCTTTGGCTTCCTTTCGTTTGCTGATAGAAAAAAATTTAGATCACTGTTATTTTTGCACAGAATACACTTGGATCTATTGCCTGATTGTATTAAGTTATTTCCTAACTTGTTTAATGTTTTCTCAACCAGGCTTTAAAATAGATTTTCTTTTCAAGTCCTTTTTTACATACTGTTTTTGATCAAAACTCCCTTGCTTTTATGGCTAGTAACTAAACTGTACAATACATCGCCTAACTCTATAGTAAATTGTACTACAATTTCGGCCTTTAAAAGAATCCTTAAATGTTACTTAGTGGATAGTTCAATTTGCAACTATTTTAACTGATTCCTTTGCTGTTATATTTTTTTGTAAATGTTTTATAATATTTGTATGCTTTTGTAACTGGACGCATGTGAAAATTGGCATTTTTACTCACAAGAATTTCAGTATAACATAATGAAACAAAACATTTACTATACATAATACACAGATTATAAATACCAACTTTAAAGACAGTTCTGATGATAGAATATATAAATTCCACACTAACCAGTATCCTGGTTGGGGCAACAAACTGAATTCTTATGAGCCTGGCTAAATAACCATTTACCAATTCTGCTTCTAATAATCATACCCTCTGACAGTCTTAAATAGGAGTTGCTGGCAGGTTATTCCATAGTTTTTGGCCCATTGTAAAGAAATGGGATCTTCCCACTTCAAGGTTGCATTTTCTTGGAAGAAATTCAAGACCAGAGGTTCATTTTAGACTTGTTTTAATGTTTCTATGAGTAAGGTTCATTAATAGATAAACTGACACTATGTTTTTGTAACATTTATACATAAACATAGTTATGTTACAATTTCTCTGGTCCTTCAATTTCAACAAACCCAGTTTATTTTTTATATAAGGTCCAACTATGTGTTATGCATGGGGCGTCGAGGATGAAGCAGGCAAATGTATGGTACATTACAACAAGCTTTGCCATGTCCATACTTGAGGCCCAGGCAAACATTACATTGCCATAGTCAAAGAGGAGTAACACCATAGTATTCACTGTAAGTTTTCTGTTTTTTTCTGTCCATACATAACCTATGTTTATGTAGAATTCCTAAATGTTTTCCTAGATTTTTCCCTACATTATCTATGTGAACATTTCATTTGAACTTGTCATCCAACCAAACCCATAAATATTTATAACTTTGTACTGAGGGTAATGTTTGATTTTCAGAAGTTAAAATACATAATGTAAGGGAAGAAGAATCCACCCCTTTTTCCCAGTGAAAAAGCATGACCTGAGGGTTTTTTTTGGCATTAAGAATCAATTTAGAACTGCAAAAATAATCTTGAAGTTGATTGAAAGCTACTTGTAATTCAGATTTGAGATACTGTTGGTCCTTCAGCATATAGCACAGTCTCATCACCATAAAGGTGATATTTGAGTTGAGGAGACATCTTAAGAAAATTGTACAAGTAAATATTAAACAATACTGGGCCTAAAATTGAGCATTGAGGGACTTCTGATAGGATAGGAACTAGGCTAGACTAACATTATTTAAAGCTACAAGTTACTGGTGTCCTTTTAAATAAGAGCTAAACCTCTCCACAGCTACTGTATCTTGGACAACCCCACTGATTGCAGTCTGGTCAGGAGGATGCTGTGGTCCAAGGTGTGAAAAGCTTTGGGTAGGTCAACAGAGATAGCTTCATTGTATATCCTCCTGTTCAGGGCCCACTGCAAATCAGATGTAACTTTGACTAATGTTGAGGTATTGCCATGAAGAGGTCTAAAACCTGACTGGAAACCATTTTTATTTATTCATTTATGTTTTTGGTAACCAGGTAAGTGCTCAGATCCAGTGGACCATTTTCAGTCATGGCCCAGGCCACAAAGGTGGCAGTACAGGGAAATACACATCAAGCATATTGTTTTTCTCTAAGAAGTTTAACAGTTGTTTTCTAATCAATTTTTTAAAGAGTTTTAAAGGCAACTGATGACAATGTAATTGGACAGTAAGTTTCTATACTTTTTTTAACCTGATTTAAATATTGGGATTTCTTTTGATAATTTCCAATCAAGGGGCAAGTCAGCGGTAGTCAAGGAATCATTAAATATTTCTGCTAAAGATAAAGCTATGATGGGGCAGTATATTTAAATAGCCTACTGGAATTTCATCTAAGCCGCTAGATTTTGTTTAATATCCAGTTTGAAAATGTCATCACAAACTTGGTTCCCTGAAATTTCCTGAAATGCAAATTTGATTTTTGGAACAGACTTGTTCAATTTAGCAGCTAAAGTGGGAGAATGAACTTGCTTCATAGCTGCAGTATCCATTTTAATGACATAATCATTAAATTTATTGACTAGAAATGTGTTTAAGGGAACATTCTGTCCCTCCAACTCAAAATGGTTAGGCAGGTCAGAATTATTCCTTGCTTCTAATTTATGTATAATTTTCTAAAATGACCATGGATTAGATTTCATATTCTGATTAACTTCTTTATACAGCTGAAGGTAGAGCTCTGCAGACGTTTTACTATCACATAGAAAAAACGGACCTCAGCAGATTGCTAACCGACTTCATTAAATTGGAGTTTTATAGCAATCCCTCTGCTCAGCAGTCTGTTTACCACACTATTTTTTCTCTGTAAGTCAGTATTTACCAGTGAGGAATGAGTTTCACATTTCATTCAGATCAACACAGAATGAAGTGGTGTTATCACCACAGGAAACATCTCTAACTATGCTGTACTGCAGTAGCTGTTAAGCATTTTTTTCTTTCACTCTGAAAGTGTTTTTAAGTTTTGATGGGAAATAATAGTCACAATAACAGTACATATATTTCAGCCTTAATTTGTGCATAACAGGACTTGTTTGATTTTATGCTTACTACAGTACAAGTCACATTAAACTGTTCCTCCAACTCACTGCTCTTTTATTATTTTTTTTTTGTGCTGGCAATGCAGTGGCAATTTTAAATTCTTAAAATACAAACTCTGTTTCAACCACTCATCAACTCAAATGCAATCCACATGCTGCAATGAACTTTCAGCCACTGTAAACTCACTTCTGCTCCCATCCAATGTTCATGCAATGCATTTTAAAATGCATTTGCTGGGCAGTAGTTATTGGCATTCAGTTTATAAATGGTCTCAGATCTGTCTAATCCAGTTCATGCAGTACTGTACTGTACAGTATGCTATTTGACATTTTATATGGGAAATACTGAATTCCAGTACCTATTTGTGCATTGTGGGAGTTTTCCTCACTTTCTTTACATCCTGTTCGGAATACAGCAAACAGCAGTGATTTTCTTCAGCTGCTGCAGTACCAAATCACAGCGGTCGGTCTCACAGCAGAATCTCACAGCACTCTCCCATGCTTCCTATCTGGTTTAACCCTCTCATACCTACAGTATGTTCTACTTCTTTGGCTCACTTCATTGTGTACTACTGCATTTAATTCAGGTGTGAAGGGGTAAATACAAAGCACTTCACCAGTCAGCTACTCAAAATCACAGCTGTCTCACATTATGGTAGGGTCTCAGAGCAGTCTTCCATGCTTCCTATCTGGTTTAATACACAGTGCTCCAGCAGTCACAACTGCTTTTTAAATGTGTTCTCATTTTCAAAGCCTTATTATCTGCAGCAAGCGATTCATAGCAGGCAAAAAAGTGTTGGCTACTGTAATACGAGGTACACAGCTGAAAAAGACCACAGCTACAGTATGAATGGCAAGGACTGCAGGGTAGATTTATTGGGCTAGGGAGGGACTCGGGAGCAATACAGTACATTCTAAATCAAGTCTCCATGCAGCATGTCATAATGTGTCATGGGCATTGATGATGCATTTATTTATTTATTTCTATAGGGCAATTCATTAAAATCTGGGCATGGAATACTTTCAACTGACAGAAAAAAAAGGCAGTGAGTGGAGCCCTTGGAAATGAAAAAAAAAAAGCCTGGCGGCTGAGGCAGGGTTTTCATTCTGAATGCAGGATTGCTATTGGCTAGAACTAGGTGAGAGCTTCTTCAGTAAATTGGGTAGAATGACATATCTATCAAGTTGCACTGCACTCTGCAGTAGTGAACCCAGGCTTCAACTCAGTTGTTCTGTATTTTTTATGGATTGCTTAATGTGATGAACTGCATTAATAAAAGTTTCCAGAGCACTGCAAATGTAAGCTGAAACTGAATTGCAACTAGAAGCAGATCATAAGGAAACTTTAATTAGTTCATTGCAGTGAGCAGTGCACACATTAAGCAACTTATTGAAAAATGTTAAACCAGTGAGTTGGAGGAACAGTAACGTGACTTGTACTGTAGTTTCAGCTTGTTAGCCGTTCTTGTCATGCCTGCTTTAAGTGACCTGAAAGCAAGTGTCTTGGTGCAGGCACAAAGGCAAGTTATTTGTCCAGTTTGTAGCCACAGATGTACCAAGCATTTGTAAAAAGAAAACATCAGGGACCCAATATTCAAAACTTTGCTCTGGGACAAACTTTGCACTGCCCGATGTGCAAAATTAGCCCACATCTAATTGCACACTATATCCAAAGCAATAGCCCAGGGGCAAAACATTTTGAATATAGTGGGCAAACAAGGCAGAAAGTGCAGTGCAGAAATTACCCAACAAAGAAGAAAACACTCAATATAGCAACCACACAGTGCAAACTGCAACAGAAGCCCAGTGCACACAGAGGTGGAGTAAAGCAGAGTGTAACTACATGGCCAATATGGGGCTAGCCAAGACGTGGTGCACAACAACTGCAAACAACGTTGCAGGCCAAACAGTGCAGAACTGTACTATGGTTTTAACAGATTTGTCTGGTGCTAACATGTTTGCACAGGGCAAACACATTAGCCTAGGGCAAATCTTGCTGTATTCAAAATTGATATGCCAATGAGCTTACTTAGACAATCTGAGGGCAAACAGCCACATTAGCATGTCATTATGGCCTGATTTGCATGCATTACCATGAAGATTGCACAGCGCTATTTCAGGGTGCACAAAACTCCACCTGTATGTCAGACTGGAACTACAGGTCACTAGCTGCAGGCTGGGTATGCACACAGCTCCACCTGCATGTCAGATCAGACCAAAAGGTCAATAGCTGCAGGCTATGTTTGTGCACAGCAGCAGAGACTATTGTGCCCCAGGAAACTAGCACCACAGGCACATGTGGTAGTGCAGCATGCCATAGACATATTGTTGTCAATGTTACAGTGCGTAGTAGATGCTACAGTGCCATAGTGTCTGGTTTTGTGAAGGGCACAGCAATGCCTACAGTGTGTCAGATATCAATGGCTGCTGCTTGCCACACATTGGTAGGCCCAGCTGCAGGTGTGTTCTGACAGTGGTCACCACTGTCATACTGTCCTGTGACCCACATACACTGTGCCAAAGGCGTGGGATTCACACAGTAATGTACACATGGCTGGCTGTGTGTGATGGGCTCTGTGCAGGTGTTTGGTACATGCCCCAGGGGTGCAGACAAATCCCCATCATACAAGCACACTGATGTCAGGATCATTTCCATTACTGGAACATGTGCACTGTGAGGATGGCCCCAGCCGTGTGGTGGCAACTACTATGTGGTGCATCCTGGCCACCTGTACACCCTCCCTCAACACTCTCCATCCTCTCAGTGCTGCATGTGTGTGCTGGATTGAGTTGGAGTACCCCTATGGGGGGACTGGTGGAGTGTGCTGCATGGACGCACTGATAAGGTGTCCACTGGGTGATGGGGCACCCTCAAATACCTGGTAGAGTTGGGACCAGTGCCAGATGAAGGAGACATGGGCAGTGCCATCTGTGTGCAGCATGTCTTTTCATGGCATATGAAGTGGCCCATGGTGGCCATCTACCCTCTCTGCCTCCTCATTGGCTGCAGCTGTCAGGTACACCATGCTGCTGTTGTTGCTTACGGCCATGATGCCTTTTGCTGTTGTGTCCATGCTCCCATCCTTGTTTTGCCAAGAGTTAAGACCACCTTTTTCTGGGCTGTAATTTGCACCACGCTAAGTGTCACACAAAGTCATGCAAATACACTTTGCATGGCGCTAATGAACTAAATATAGCAAAGCACCTATATTCATGCCCCCTCTCTTTGCCTAGTGCATACATTATAATTTTGCCCAGCGCTTAAGTTTGCCCATACTATTTGATCTTTGAATATAGGGAATCCTCACAAATGTGCAGCAAACCCAGTGCAAACGGTTTGTGTCCAGTGCAAAGTTTTGAATATCTGGCCCCAAAAGTCTTTACATGTTTACTTGCTGGCTTGTTAATTTTATTTACTATTGAAATTTGATTTGCTAGTCTTTGGAACCTAAATAATTTACTGACCTGATCTGCAACAGAGCAGCAAGCGTTTAGAGGAAGTTACAGAGGAGTTTCAAATTACTTTATCACTCCCAAATGTCTGTGTGTAGGGGGGGCAATGATTTATCTTCTCTGAAGGGCTGGTTTATGTTAACCCTTTCAGGATCTAACTAACTGTTGAGGGAATTGGAACTCTCATGGCTTTGTATTTGTAGGAGGGGTAAATGGTAGACAACTAATGTTTAAGGGTTTCCAGGGGTTGCAAGGGGCATCATATTATATGTATTTATTACATTTTGGAGTAACCTTTGAGCCAGAGGCACATTTACAGAGGTTCTACATCAGGCAGTCAGAAAAAGTATATAACAATAGTCAAGAGCAGGTAAATACATAAGGCTGAACAAGATAGAAAGATGTAAATCATAATTAATAGACAGAATGTACAAATCCTAGACAGTCACAAAAAAGTAGATTGGCAGTTGCCGAGTAACTAGCAAGATATATTATAACAACAAATCTCTTGGCTGCCATACAAAAAGCAAGGAAAGAGATGTTTTATGGAGTGTGAGCGGGGAGAGAAGCAGTAAGGTAGGGTAGAGAGGAGGGAAGTAGGGTGAGGGAGAGAGTGAGGGGGGAGAAGGAGTAGTGGTTAGAGGGGGCTCAGGAGAGGGGGAGAGAAGGTATGGGAAGGGAAAAGGAAGGAGGGGAGATGCAAAGGAATAGAGTTATGTTAAGTTAGGAGGGGAGAGAAGAGAAATGAGTGGGGGAGAAATCACTGTGGAGGGAAAGTGTGGGAGGAGTAGAAATAGTAGAGAGCAAGTAGGAGACTGAGGTTGATGTAGTAATAGGGAACTTAGGAAGAGAAGGGCAGGGTGCAACAGAGGGGATGAGATACATTGGGACCAAGTTAGGAAAGGGTGGTAGTGTCAGGGTGTTAGGTCCCACATTCACAGACACTGGTTGACACGAGGGATTGCAAAGAATTCATAGCAGTGTCAACTTCAACACCCGCGGCTTCCCCTGGAATGCATACCTCTCACCCTGCCAAGACCAAAATGAGGGACACTGCACAGTAAAACAGGTATAAATGCTCACAATCAGAGACACCATTCTTACTTGACATATTGTGCAGTGTCATAATTTTTTATATTTATTTAAATGTACTCCACAACCTGTCCTAAGGGTAATATTGTGCACTGGCATTAATACATACAGTACTCTCTTGTAGGAGGCATACATAGGTAAACCAAAGGTTAACTGGCTGAATAGAATTGCAACATGTTACAAGCAATTTCCCAAAAATGAAAAAAGTGGTTACAAAAAACAAGGTCTCACATTGTAAGCATCATCATTGACTATGTGTTATTACTGTGTAGACAATGTCTGGGTTATTAATAAATAAAATCTCATATTGTAGCTTACTCAACTTTGGTATACATATAGATACCATCATAACACAGTAACATCATACAGTATGTACTAATCATGGTGTCACCACTCTATGAGTAGTATAATGCTTCACACATGTTCCCCTTGATGTGTTTCTCCCTTGCTCAATGCATATATTATTACATAGACAATGACAGCAGAAAAAGACCAAAGGTCCATCCAGTCTGCCTAGACTTCTTTATCTGCCTCGGGATCTACTGTCCATACCGAGCACCTCTTGCTCCCCTTCTTAATGCTGCTGACCTGAGCAACCACCAAACCCTTCACTCCATCCCAGCCATGCCTGAAACCATTTATGGTCTTGGTGCCCACCACCTATGCTGGCAGATTGTTCTACACCTTCACCACCCTTTCATTAAAATAGAATTTCCTCACATCCCTATTAAACCCTCACCCCTCCAGTTTCAACTCATTACCTCAGGTTCTTGTTTGTCAAAACATTTTTGTTTACAGTCCTTGATCAACTCCCACTGCATTGATCAACTCTCACTGCATCTTTCATGGACTTGGGACACTTTCCCAAATAAAACATCATTACACAGTGGGAGGGGAGGAGAATATAGCCTCATGAGTGGCTGCATTGTTTGGGGGTGTTTCTAAAGTTCATGGAGTATACTGTAGGTCAATGATTTGAAACAAAAGAACTCTGGGTATAGTAACACCATTAGCATGCATTTCAGTTCTACTATGAAAGGAACAGATAAAACAACCAGCAACATTAATGAATTTTAGAAAAGATAAGCAATCTGAAAACATGTGTTTTCAACTAGAAATAATATGATGCAAAAAGGGCTGACAGTGATCCCTTTAAAATAAAAATTAAGGAAAAAAAAAAGAAAGAGGTCCCGTTCCTTATCCATCTCGATCATTAATAGGTGTCAATTTTTATTCTTCCTGGCACTGGGTGTGCATAAAGGATTGTCACCATTGTGACACTTGGACAGCTGGTTCTGATCACTGTATCATTTTTTTGTAATATAAAAATGGGTTATGGACTGTCTGTCTTGAGAAAATCCTGAAACAGCATGTGAGATCACACACATACACACACACACACACACACACACACACACATTTTAGATACTAGGTCTTACCTGGAAGACAAGAAGCTTATTACAGGCTAGAAGATACCTGCCAAGATAGATAATAAACTTTTATAACGCTTAGAGGAAGAAAAGCAGATTATGACATTTTAGTGTGAACTCATAAAAAATGCATTGATGTCCTGGAAGGGGGACGGGGGAAGCTTATCATAAGATCAAACAGAGTCATTTGAAGAACATGAGTTATGCTGAGGTTGCAGAATTTAATACTTGGAAAAGACATCCTGTTTTTAGATAGATATATTTTTTTATATATTCTGACAGGGAGGAGCTAGGTGACCTCATGCAAAAAGGTGGGCAAAGCCAGCTTTTAGACAATATTCTGTTTTACTTCAGAGACACTTTTATCTAGACTCTGACAAAGAAACATCTTTGAGCACTTTAAGCAGGTATTTAGAGAGAGAGAGACAAATCTAAGTACTGTAGTAGGAATTGTACTGTTAAAACCTTGTTCTTTTAATAGATTTGTATGTCTTGTGATATAATAGTTCTGTACTTAATGTTTTATATAATTTTTATCTGTTTTAGTAAAACTCTATTTTTAGAGCCTACTTGGTCTGTCTTTGATTTATTTCCTTTATAAATGGAGTATATATGGTTAAGCAGACACTGTACATAAGCTTGAATGGTGATACCAAACTGGAAAAAGGTAAGCGTTTTAAATCTGAGGTCTTTATTAAAGTTTTTAAGGGTTCATTTCTGTACACCTGGTTAGGTGCCTGTAGGCAAAGATATCTGGCCCCCCCAAAGACAGAATTATCTGACCCTGTGCATTGGGTACGCTAGCAAGAGGTTCACAGTTTGAATCCCTCCAAGACTGAGACCAAAGGTTGATCCTAACCCACAAAAACAGGTAAGAGGGTTACCTTGTTCTGTTAACTGTTCACAAGACTGCACTCGGAGGCTGGCACTTTGGGAGTAGAGGGCTGACCTGCTGAGTGGGTTTGTGACAGACTGGTTGGCAGCGGTGGCATAAATTTTGGTATTACAAGCTTTTATTGTTCAGCGTGTCAGCTTGAGACCATAAGCTCACTTGCAAAGAAAGAAAAAGGCAGAGTTTTATTTTAAAAGGAAACAGAACTATGTCACTTGGCGTATAGTCAAGTTCCTACCCGTTTAATTTTTTTCTCTAAAGTGCAAGTCAGAGTAGCAGTAGTGAGGGAAGAAGATGGCTTCCAACTACAGCAGGCACACTGTAGACTCCTTAAAGCAGTTGTGCAGGGACAGAGGAGTCCTGTTTATGGTGAAAGCCAGTAAGCAGAACCTCATAGATGTCCTGATGGTAGCAGATACCCAGAGTAGTGAGTCTCAGACCGTGACTGAAAAGGACCAAACCTCGAGTGTGGCAGGGCTAGCAGCCAGTGCGGTGTCCAGATCTGGTGAAGATGACAGCAGGGCCACTGTCAGTGATGGGCCACAGCAGCAGGGGAAGGTCACCAATGTCCTGGATCCAGAAGTACCCAGACTGCAAATTGAGTTGCGCAGGATGGAACTGGAGTTCCAGAGAGAAGAGAAGCATGAACAGCGAGCTGCAGAAGAGAAGAGGGAGTGAGAATGCCAAGACGCAGACCATGAGGAGCAGGAGCGCCAGAGGCAACATGAACTGGAGAAGCTATGACTCCAACCAGCAGCACCAGAGAAGGTAAGTGGCTTGGGTTTAACTGAGACTACAGGACTGGGTTACAAATTGAATTCCAAATTAATAGCCAAATTTAAAGAGGGGGAGGATATGTGTTACGGTGTGTGGGTATAACAGACACTTAGGCAGGAGGTATGATGCATAAAATAAATGCATGAATGCATTTATGATTTTTTATTCAAAATCAAATAAAATTAATATTTACAGAAATGAAAAAAAAAAACAAGGTGTTAGTCAACACACCAAAATAAACAAAACTCTGAAGATGACTCTTCCCTAGTCACTTCTTCTCTTAATTTTACCACTTTTTTAAACCAATTCACTGGTGTGAAAACAAACATACCTTCCTCCTGCAAGACCAGCAGCTCATTGGCCTACCTCTCTCTAAACATCCCTCTAGTGGTGAGCTTTTATAGCCTTACGGCTGATGACATCATGGCCAGGTGACCAACATCAAGGAAACAATTAGGCTTTTATTCTTTTATTTTACACAATAAATGCATTTTATTTCATGCTTTTCCAAGTCACTATACTCTTTTACTTGATAATAGACTTTAGTTTAAAAATACCTACAGGTAGGGATCAATAATATCTCTTTTAGGCTTAATTGGGACTCATTTGGAAGCAAGCCCCTCCCTTATTCTGATGTCACTGAAACCTGCATCTTTAAAACCAGCCATTTTGTGGGCAGCCAGCCCTATAGCAAGAGATGCAGGGAAACCCACAGGTCATTACAGCATCATTACTCTTACTGGTTTTCAGGTGTCTCTGTTTTGGCAAAGAGAATGGGAGCTAGAGGGTGTGCTCTTCATATCCCTTCTTCTGCCAGCTTAGGAGACCTGTATCCTTATTTTAGTAATTACCACTCTGAGATATGTCAGGTTGGCCACCCTGACATAAAAAAAAAGAAATGGACAGAAAAAAAGATGATGAGGATAGAACAGTGTGAGAGAAAAGGGGGAGGAAATCACCTTTTTATTTCAGTAGGTGAGTAAACCTTACAGGGAACAGGGACCCTGTTACAATATGGATGCCTTTTTAAATTCTTTTGAAAAAGTTTGTATTCAGGTTAAACTTCCTAGAGAGTCCTGGAGCTTCCAGCTATCTCCATTATTTGCCGGGAAAGCTCTGAATGCATTGTGTTAAATGGACAATGAGGACAGTGATGATTACAGCAAACTTAAAGCTGCACTGTTAAAAAAGTTTGAATTAACTGCTGAATCATACAGAGCTAAATTCCATAAGCTCACGGGAAGCCCTGATATGAGCTATGAGGAGCTAACTACGAAACAACGTCAGTTTTTAAAATGTTGGTGGGAAGGAACTGAGGCAAACTCTGTTGATAAAATTGAAAATGTGATTTTATTAGAACAGTTTTATTGGGCATGCCCAGCAGAGCTAAAAACCTGGCTAGAGGACTGAGATCCCAAGACAGTGCAAGAGGCTGCTGAACTCTCTGACCATTATGCCAAGAGCAGACCTGCTCTGAGAGCACATGGGGAGGGTATGGCAGTGCAGAAAGGGAAAAATGCACCTTCAGGGCAGCTAAAACCCTCACTGCCTCCACCAAAACCAGTTAGCCCTAGGTTTCAGAGAAAAGATTTCTCTGAAAAGAGAAGTGCATGTTGGTTATGTAAAGAAACTGTGCATATTGCCAGACAGTGTCCCAAAAAGGCAAGCAATAATATTTAGAATGGTACTAGAAAAGAAGTGGGTTGTTAGAGTGTCCATGGGAGCATGCCAGTGAACATGAGGGAACACATGCACCCAGTCATGGTGAATGGTGTACAGACGCAAGGGTTAAGGGACACAGGGGCATCCCTGACATTGGTAAAGGGTGATCTAGTAGAGCTTGGTCCGCTTATACCCAATAAATATGTCACTGTACAGGACTTTACTGGTGAGGTGAAAATATTGCCCCTCGCTAGTGTTCTCCTAGACTGGGGTGAAACAGGGGGAACTGTGCAACAGGTGGCTGTAGCCAAAACCTTAGCAGTGGATGTGATCCTGGGCAACAATCTAAAACAGGGGATGATGGTATGTGCAGTTACCTTTAGCCAAGCGGCAAGGGAAAATTGTAGTTCCCTGAACCCCACAGAAGCCATTGTAGAAACTGCTGAGACACTGGTTCCCCAGCCTGTGTCTCCAGATGGGGAGACTAATGAAAAGGGAGTAGAAATTTCCCCAGTAGCAAGTAACCACACAGCTACAGAGGGTTACTGCAAAGAGGGAGGGGTGACTCATTGTCAGAGGGTTGGGATTGACAGTGATCCTGAGTGCCCTGACGCTAATGCTAGGGACCCTAGTTTAGCAACTGAAGGGGACATGTCCCATGCCTTGGGAATGTGTGAGGTATTCACAGCTGCTCAGAGAAGTAACCCTAGTTTAGAGAAGCTGAGGGCTTGGGCAGACTTGGACGGCACACAGAGAGGTTGACGGCAGACATAAGGTTTATTGGGAAAATGGACTTATGTATACACAGGTAGTACAGACAGAGAGAGGGATGCTAGGCAGGCAGCTTGTTGTTCCCCAGGGGTATCGTGGGCAGTTGCTCAAAATTGCACATGACATTCCCTTGTCTGGTCATCTGGGAATCACGCGCATGATGCAGTGGTTGGTTCAGAATTTCTACTGGCCTAACTTCATCCAGCAGGTGAAGGAGTATTGCAGGTCTTGTCACCGGTGCCAAGAAATAGGGAAGGTGGGCAAGAAAACCCTAGCCGCCCTGATTCCATTGCCCATAGTGGAGGAGGCATTTCAGAGGGTGGGAATGGATATTGTGGGGCCTTTAAATACCCCCAGCTCCTCAGGGAAGAGATTCACCCTGACTGTGGTGGATTACACCACCCGGTACCCAGAGGCAGTCACCCTATCCTGACTGAGGACGGACAAAGTGGCAGATGCCTTACTTGGGATTTTCTCCCGTGTTGAGTTTCCACAGGAGGTTATCACCGATTGAGGGGGTTCCATCATGTTGAACCTGATGAAATGTTTATGGGAGAAGTGTGGGGTGGTGCAGAGTTGCACGACACCGTATCACTCACAAGCCAATGGGCTTGTGGAAAGATTCAGTGGTACCCTAAAGTCAATGTTCTGGGTGTTTGCTGAACAGCATGGGAGGGACTGGGAGAAATACATTCCCAACCTGTTGTTTGCATACAGGGAGGTACCCCAAGAGTTGACAGGATTTTCCCCCTTCAAACTCTTATATGAACGCTGGGTACATGGGCCCCTAGACTTGATCCAGGAGGACTGGGAAGGCAAGCATGCCACCCAGCGAACTCCCATTGTGGATTACGTCCTTAGGTTTAGGGAAAGGCTGAATGAGCTTATGGGGACAGCCCAGAGCAACCTGGCAGGTGCCCAACAGAAACAAAAAGTGTGGTACGACCGTAGAGCCAGAACTCACTCGTACATGGTGGGTCAGGAAGTCATGGTCCTTATTCCGGTCTGGAAAGACAAGCTGCAGGCTGAGTGGGCAGGGCCATACAAAGTGGTGGGTCTGTTCATTAAAAAGGGTTACCAATGTGTAGCATAGAAACTACAGGCAAAATAAAAAAATCTGAAAGTTTCTGGTTTCCCATTTTATTTGCATCTGGTAGTGTATGATATTGAGAGATATAAAACATTTTGTTTTATTTCCAGCAGGATTTTTCTGCCTTTTTCCCATGCCAAAATGTGACATTGCATCCCACATGTGTTTTGATCTTATTTGCAATGATTCTGTATGTGTCAACCATTATTAAATGCTATTTTAAAGCAGTCTGCCTGTGTGTCTTTATTTTTCTTATGCAGTTGCCCATTTCTGATGGCCAAAAGTACACATGTTCATGCTTGTAAATTCTGTGGTGAATGTAACTGCTGGTGTCATAGCAGATTACGTTCACCCACAGCTTTTCTGAACTTTATGTGGTGCTTCTCCCCCAGAAAAAAACATTTCTGCTGCTCCCCCAAGCTCTGTGGATGAAAATGCTGCCTCTCCCGATTCAGCAGCGGGCCCTTTGATGTCCGTGACCTTTCACCCCTTGCTACCATGGTGTCACATATGCCCAGATGTTCGTCAGACACCTTTACTGACTGAACCCCCGATTCGTGCTGGGTAGTGATCACGATTTTTTAAGCCAGCGGCCGGAGCCGATGTGCGGTTTAAAAACCGCAAACACCGTGATATGTCCTCATTCCTCCAACTGATACTGGCCACAGAACTGCACCGCGTCACAGCATTCCTGCACTGTTATGATCACCAACAGGTAAGGCCCTATTTACGATGGCCACAGTCTTTTGGGGGTGTAGGACAGTAGTAAAAGCCAGCACTGCTTTTAATTTAATGTTTTATTTCTCTGGGCACTCTTCATGCTGCTACAAACAGAAAGCTGGGTCCTAGGTACATTTTGGGTGGAAAAATGGTGTTGTACCTGCTTTTGTGACACCAGGAACATTCGCCTACCTGTTCACTCAACACAGGGTTGTCTGGTGTCGCAGTTACTTCAGAAACGCCATGCTTTCTGCTGTGTCCAAAGGGAAGGGAAAGAAAGTAGGTAATTGCACAGTGCATGGTGTTTGGGGGACAGAGAGAGAGTCACAGAGCAGAGGCAAGCAAAACCAAGGATCAGTAAATAAAGTCAGTTTATTCTGGCCGTGCACAGTATTGTGTGTGTGGAGGGGGGTTACATTACAGAGAATGGGAATACTATATGTCTTTTGGAATTTTATGGTGCTTTTCTGGCTTGTGGGTTATATGTGGTGTGGGCTGTGAAATTACTTTTAAATTATGCTTTTGTCCAGGTGTAGTAGGTGCAGGCCATTTTGAGTCCATGTGGCTTCCTTTGTTTGTGGTAGGCCGGGGGTTGGTGGTCTATAACAAACTATTTTGCTTCTGTGAATGTGTGACCAAACGTAGCTAGACAAACAAACCTGGATATGTGCATTTCAGGCATTTACATGGTTTTTAAATTCCTCTACGTTTGCCATGTGGCCTTTGTTAGGTGGGGGATAGGATTACTGCCATTTTACACACCATGCCTTTTTTTGGGGTGGTGAGATTTGGTCATTTTGAGAACCATGCGGCCACCTTTGTTTGGTGGGGGGTGGGAGTTGTTTGGGATCGAAGTCCGGCCTGCTCTTTTGTTTCTGCTACTGTGATGGGGCTGTCTGGCCAAACGTAGGTGAACACAGGCACAGCAGACACATTGGCCTTTTTCAGTGGCTTAAAAGCAGATTACAATTTTTTTTTTGTGGTAAACTACACTACTGCCTTTATTCCAGATGTGTTTATTCACCTACATTTGGCCATTTTAAGCACCATGCCGCATTCTTTGTGGGGTGCGTGTGGTGGAGGGAATTGTGTCCATGTTGCTGTGTGGCTTCACCTTCTGTTAAGTGACTGTGTAAATTGCCTTTTTTGGTGTTTTGTTTCTTCAGTGACTAACAACTGCTTACATATAATTTTGAGTATGTCTTCTTTGCTCTTCTGATTCTTGTGGCATGTTTAGCGCAACCCCTTCGTTAATGTTTAGCGCAACTCCTTCGGTAATGTGTAGCATGATTCCTTTGGTAATGTTTAACGTGACTCCTTCGGTACTGTGTAGCGCGACTCCTTCAGTAATGTTTAGCATGACTCCTTTGGTAATGTTTAGCGCATCTCCCATGGTCAGTCTGTCTACCTGAGAATGTGGCGTGAGAGTGCATCTCCCAAGGTTGGTCTGTCTGCCTCAGAATGTTTAGCACGTCTCCTATGGTTGTTCTATCGGCTTGAGAATGTTGAGCATGTCTACCTCGGTGGGTCTGTCTACCTCAGAATGTTTAGTGCATCTCCCATGGTCGGTCTGTCTGCTTGAGAATGTTAAGCATGCCTACCTCATTTGGTCTGTCTGCCCCAGAATGTTTAGTGCACCTCCCATGGTCAGTTTGCCTGCTTGAGAATGCAAAGTGAGTCTTCCTTGGTTGGTCTGTCTGCCTCGGAATGTTTAGCATGTCTCCCACGGTCAGTCTGTCTGTCTGTCTGAGAATGTGGAGCTCATCTCCCACGGTTGATCTTTCTGCCTCAGAATGTGGAGTGTATCTCCTTCAGTCTGTCTGTTTGCTTGAGAATGTGGAGTGCATCTCCTATGGTTGGTCTGTCTGCCTGATAATGTGGAGTGAGTCTCCTTTGGTCAGCTCGTTCACTTCATGCCATTTGTGAGATGAGTACTTACCTCTTGTTAGTCCATCTATTTCCAGTGCAGCCTCTCTGTTTGCTGCTTTTTATTTGAGAGGAATGCCTAGCTAATATCAGACTTTTATCTCAGTTTGTTTTTGAAGCAATGGAGATGAGAAGAAGACCTTGTGTATCCACTGCAGATCTGAACAGAGATGCACTGAATATTTCCCCCTGTGCACTGTCGGTGAAGGAGAGATGTCAGTGGTACAGAGAGAACGTGAAGAAAGATCCAGAACGTTATGCCAGCTATTTGGAGAAATGCAAAGCATGGTCACAATCTTATCGAGATACAATGAATGAAGAAAAGAAGAAAAACTATCATGAGAAGGCCAGATTAAGAATGCAGCGATACAGAGCACACAAGGCCCAAGCTGTAGTGGCTGCCAACTGCAGAGCCACTTCTTCAAACGCAACCACCAGAAAAGATTCACAAAAGAAGTATGACGAGAGAGCATGTTGGAGGGAGAGAAAACAAAAAGAATGGAGAAATATGTCTAGTCAGAAACGCAAACGACTGAATGAAAAAAGGCAAGAACTGTACAAGAAAAATAAAGATAACGATATACCGGTTTGCACCCCCCACCCCAACCCCCTGCCACCTGTGCCATGTGCAATGCGTCTCTTGCAGAAAACATGTGTATGACCCAGGAAATATCCTGTGACACCCCAATGGCTGACCTGACTTGGGATACATCCTGTGACACCCCAATGGCCAACCGGCGCTCACAGAGCGCTATCAGGAAAGCAGTTCAGAGAGCACGACAAGGACTGCCACAGTCACCCATATGGTTTGCTTGCACAATTGCAAAGGTAATTTCATCATGCTCACCAGCAAAACAGAATGCCCTGGCAAAGCAAAACATGAGCTTGACCTGCCGCACTAACCTTCAGGACAAGACGGTTGAGGTCATAAAGCACAAAATGTCACAGATAAAGGAATGCAATACCAAACAACAGCAGGAATTCAAAAAAAGCTTTATCAATTATTTTCTCGTGCTGAAAAAGTATTGAATGCTCCGTGGTGCAAGCACAGCACTTGGAATCAGTTGGAGGAGGAGGAGAATGATGAGGGCATCATGGGGGGAAAGAGATCCGAGGATCAAGCAGCACAAGGCTGCACTGTCTGCTGAAACAGTGAAGAATGTTCAGAACCTCTTTGAGACCTCTTCTACACCACTGCCTCACAAGAGGGCAGTTTTCAAAAGGACTGGGGCAACAAAGGCTTTCTTGGACAAGACCCTTAATAGCCTGCACCTGGAGTTTCACCAGCAACACACTAAAACAAAAATAGGGTCACTAAGTTCCGCAGCCTGAGACCCACAAATAAACTCGCCAGGCAACAAAAACTGGATCAGTGCCTGTGTGAGTACTGTGCCAATGCAGAGTTAAAGCTGCAATCCTTGAATCAGTTTGCCGATGTTAAACATTTGCCACAATGCAAAACTGAAAACATTTATAGGGCTGTCGAGCTTACCATGTGCCCATGCCCGCCTGGTGACAATTTTTTTGAAAACAATTGCATCAGCAAAACTTGTGAGAACTGCAGTACCAATGCAATATTTAAAAAAACAGAGGAACTTGTGCAGAAACATGGAAATGATCTAGTCAAATGGTTCCAATGGGAGACCGTCAGTGTGACCAGAGACATGATTGACACTATGGTTAAACAGTCTAGAAAAGTGCTCCAACACAAACAAACCACTGTGACTCAACTTATGGCAATGGTAACAGAAGATGTGCATTTTTTGTGCCAACATCTGCATGTTGCATCATGGCAACATAATCAGTTCATAACTCTGAAAGACCAAATGCCAACAGGCTGGGTCATAATGGTGCTGGACTTCACAGAGAATTACACTTGTAAGTTCCAGGATGAAATTCAGTCCTGTCATTGGCACCATAAACAGGCCACAGTACACCCTATAGTCACGTACTACAGGTGTTCAAAATGTGAAGGCCTTGTCACCGAGTATATTGACTTTATATCGAATGACCTTAAGCATGACCACCATGCTGTTCACCATTTTGTGGGACTTGCAAATAGACATCTGTGTAACATTATCTGCAAACTGAATATCGAACGAGTGATACAGTTCACTGATGGCTGTGGAGGCCAATATAAATCTAAGTGGGCTTTTAACTCTATCTCATCTTCACCGATACAAAAGGTAAATGATGTGAGCTACATTGTGGAGTTACCTGACAGAAGACAGACAGAAAGGATGTACCATGTCAGCATGATGAAGCCATATGCAAATAGGGCTGACATGGTGTTTGCAGTGTGTAGTCCTGGGGAGGGGATGGATGAAGGAGATCCACTTCTGGATTTGCTGGAAGAAAGTAAGCATGAGTCCTCTGTGGAGGCAGTAAAATTGTCTCCCCAGCCGGCCCCGGACCAGATCCAGAAAGTAAGGGAGGTTTTATCAGTCTTTGCCCCATTGTTTAGCGCCAAGCCTGGACTAACCCCCTTAGTGACGCATGATGTGGAGACAGGGACACAGACACCCATATGACAGACAGTATATCAGGTGTCAGAGGCCATCCAAAAGGACATTAGGAGGGAAGTGGAGGAGATGCTGGATTTAGGGGTAATCCAGAGATCCTACAGCCCCTGGGCCTCACCTGTAGTCCTTGTGCCCAAGCCAGATGGCTCTACTCATTTCTGTGTGGACTATCATGGACTGAATGCAGTCATGAAGTCAGACGCCCACCCGATGCCCCGGACTGATGAACTCCTGGACAAGTTGAGAGGGGTGACCTACCTTACGACCATTGACCTGATAAAGGGCTATTGGCAGGTAGAGTTGACAGACAGAGCTAGGGAGAAGTCGGTCTTCATCACTCCGATAGGCTTATTTGAGTTTAAAGTAACGCCTTTCAGAATGAAGAACGCCCCAGGCACTTTCCAAAGGTTGATGAACCAGGTGTTAAATGGTGCTGCAGAATACGCCATGGTGTACCTGGATGACATTGCCATCTTTAGTACCAGCTGGGAGGAACACCTATCCCACCTTAGGGAAGTGCTGGGTAGGATACAGAGGGTCGGACTCACTGTCAAAGCCGAGAAGTGCCAGGTGGCCATGGGAGAAGTGGCATACCTCGGGCATGTGGTTGGCTGGGGACAGCTCCATCCTAACCAAATAAAGATAGAGGAAATCCAGGTGTGGCCCAAACCAGAAACAGAGAAGCAGGTCAGGAGTTTTCTAGGGACAGTAGGGTACTACAGAAAATTTGTACCCAATTACAGTGCCCTGGCTGCTCGTCTATCTGACCTGACAAAGAAAAGGATGCCAAAGAAAATTACCTGGGGCCCAGCCTATAAGGAAGCCTTTTCCAAACTAAAGGAGGCACTGTGCAGTGCTCCTGTTTTGACAAGTCCTGACTATAGCAAAACCTTTATAGTTCAGACTGACACCTCAGACATGGGTATTGGGGCAGTACTGAGTCAGACATCCAGCCAAGGGACAGATCACCCAGTAGCACACATGAATAGGAAGTTACTTCCCAGGGAGCAAGCATACTCCATGGTGGAAAAAGAATGTCTTGCCATAGTGTGGGCCCTAAAGAAATTAGAGCCATACTTATATGGGCAGCATTTTGTGGTGCAGACTGACCACAACCACCTGGTTTGGCTGATGCAGATGGGAAAGAACAATGGTAGATTGTTAAGATGGAGTCTTGCTTTACAAGAGTATGACATGACAATCGTACATAGGGCTAGAGCCAAAAATCAGAAATCAGATGGGCTGTCTAGGGTCTATGAGGAGCAAACTGATTTGGGAAGCTCATCCCATGCAGGGGATAGAGCCCTCAAATTCAGTCTACGTGGGGAGGAATTGTGACACTTAGACAGCTGGTTCTGATCACTGTATCATTTTTTGTGATATAAAAATGGGTTATGGACTGTCTCTCTTGAGAAAATGCTGAAACAGAATGTGAGATCACACACACACACACACACACAGGTTTTAGATACAAGGTGTTACCTGGAAGGCACGAAGTTAATTACAGGCAAGAAGATACCTAACTGCCAAGATAGATAATACATTTTTATAATGCTTAGAGGAAGAAGAGCAGATTATGACATTTTATTGCGAAGTCATAAAATATGCTTTGATGTCCTGGAAGGGGGAAGCTTATTATAAGATCAAAGACAGTCATTTGAAGAACATGAGTTATGCTGAGGTTGCAGGATTTAATACTTGGAAAAGACATCCTGTTTTTATATAGATATATTTTTTTATATATTCTGACAAGGAGGAGCTAGGTGACCTCATGCAAAGAGGTGGGCAAAGTCAGCTTTTAGACAATATTCTGTTTTACTTCAAAGACACTTTTATCTAGACTCTGACAAAGAAACATCTTTGAGCACTTTAAGCAGGTATTTAGAGCGAGAGAGACAGTCAAATCTAAGTACTGTAGTAGGAATTGTACTGTTAAAACCTTGTTCTTTTAATAGATTTGTATGTCTTGTGATATAATAGTTCTGTATTTTATGTTTTACATAATTTTTATCTATTTTAGTAAAACTCTATTTTTAGAGCCTACTTGGTCTGTCTTTGATTTATTTCCTTTACAAGTGGAGTATATATGATTAAGCAGACACTGTACATAAGCTTGAATGGTGATACCAAACTGGAAAAAGGTAAGCGTTTTAAATCTGAGGTCTTTATTAAAGTTTTTTAAGGGTTCATTTCTGAACATCTGGTTAGGTGCCTGTAGGCAAAGATATCTGGCCTCCTGAAGACAGAATTATCTGAGCCTGTGCATTGGGTATGCTAGCAAGAGGTTCACAGTTTGAATCCCTCCAAGACTGAGACCAAAGGTTGATCCTAACCCACAAAAACAGACAAGAGGGTTACCTTGTTCTGTTAACTGTTCACAAGACTGTGCTCGGAGGTTGGCACTTTGGAAAGTAGAGAGCTGACCTGCTGAGTGGGCTTGTGACAACCATCACCAATGGTTACTGTATAATCAATGTGGCTAACATTTCTAGGAACCCTTTCGCCACTGTGGCTAAAACATTTTGATGACTGTACCTGAATGTGGCTGGCTGTCGCACCACACCACAGCAGGCCAACACTGTCATGACCATTGGTATGTTTGGCCAGTTGATGCCATGCAGCAGAGCATTATTTTTTGTCTTCACAAAAATCATGAGCAAAGCCGGTTCCATGTCATAACAGCAATTGCTGTTATAGCAAGTGTACATCGCCGAAAATGAAAATGGTGATGTACACTTCCCAGAAAACCTGACAACAGTGACAGAAAAACAATGTAACTATGTGGGGGGGCTGTGCCCCCTGCAGCCCCCAAATTAGGATTCTCAGCTCCAAGTGGCGCATGTCGGGGAAGGGGATAAACTCAGATGGAAAAAAAAATGTAAGTGCCACACAGGTTCAAAACAAAATAGAATCCCTAACCAGCCCTGAACCCTGGACCTCCTTCACTACGGCCTGCCACCCTTGCCACCATACCAGAATGGCAGCTCAGCAGCACACTGCCAAACTACACCTCACATACCTTCTCCTTTCTGAACCCTCCTCTTCTGGTCCTTTACCCTCCTCATATCTTGCTCTTTTTCCCCATAACTTGGCACTATAACTGCACCTCACTACCCTTTCAGGGTAGCTTGCATCACAGGCACCGAAATTGATTTGATCAATACTGAGTCGTTCAATTTCAGTCGCCATCATAATGTGCTACCGCAAAGCCTGCTAGAGAGTGCAAGTTCACTCACTACCTCTTGAGAACATGATATCTGTCAGTCCACTTCAGGCACCAAACAGTGGAGAACCCCAGGATGTTTAGATCACAGACGCAGGAAAACAGCATCAGAACATTGCTTGTAGAGTGGCTAATTCAGTTCACAAGTGGCTAAAACACTGGGTGCATTTTAGCTAGTGGCTAATTTTTAAATCCTAGCATTTACTCAGCTGGCATGAAGCAGCGCTGGACCATTTGCTGGATGTGTAAGGGAAATAGTTTGTACTCCTCCCCACATCATATTCTTTTACACTTTGAAGTTGGACAGTAGCAATTTCTATTAGTTTTTTATTTTATTTTATTTATTTATTTGAGTCTAGGATTACAAAGCACGTTTGAGCCGGGGCTCTTTTACAAAGGTTCCACGTCAGTGAGTACAGGCATACAGTTTCAATTACAGTATAGAACAATCAGTAACACTGATGGTCGTAACATGTTATTACAAGGATTACTACATGAAACACAGGGAAGTGTACACAAACAGGGAAAAGGAGAAATGAGAGGTGGGGAAAGGAGATGGTGGGGGGTGAGACAGGGGCAGGGGTATAGCAGCCTAGGGGGCTTTGTCAAGGATGGATAGGGGTAAGTGCATCAGATGGACTGTGGCGGAGACAAGTGCTAGGTGGAGGGGCAACAACAGGCAGCAGAAAACAAAGTGCAGCTAGGTGAGAGTACTGATTAGTCATGGCAGTCACAGGTGCTGGAGGTAAGAAGAGCGAGGCAAAGCTTGGACTTGAATGCACCCAGTGTGGGTGAGGCAGAGCTGTCACTACTGAGACTATTTAGCCAGCTGGGTGCCTTATATGCAAGGACCTTTGGCCTTGGGATGTGCAACAGTGGGGGATTTGCAGGAGTTAAGGTTTAGACCTCCTGGTGTTGCAGTTGTTGTTTCTGAGTTTAAGGAGAGAGCAGACACCAGAAGGGGCACTGCCCATCATTATTTTCTTTGCTGTGATGCAGGTTTGATATTTTATTCAGCTGTTGAGTTGCAGCCACCCAGTTAGAAAGTAGAGGTCGCAGGTATGGATGAGATGGTGAGATCCGGTGATGGGTCTACAGGCTTTATTGAGGGAGGTAGAAACACATTTGAGAGAGGAGATAGTGGCAGAGCCATAAATGATGAGTCCGTTATCAGTGATGCTAACAATGGAGCTCTGGACAGCAACTGATAATGCTTCAGGGGTTAGATGTTTCCTGTGATGGAACAGTAGGCCCAGCCTGATGTTAGCAGCTTTCGACACAGTATTAATGTGGGCAGCATAAGAGAGGTGGTAGTCAAGGGTGATGCCAAGGTATTTGAAGGATTGGACTTGTTCAAGAGTAACTTCTTGCTTGGTTTTGATGGAGAGGTGATACTGCTGATTTTGTTGTGAGAGCTGCTGAAGATCATGATCTTTGTTTTTTTCTGGTTTAGGATCAGTTTGTGCTTTAAGAACCAGTTTTCGACTGATGTGAAGCCATGCTGGAGGTTTTCTTGCAGTTGTTTTGGATCATGGTGGGAGGCTAAGATTACAGCATCATCTGCATAGAGTATGATTTGCTCTGGACAGGAATCTGGTAGTGAGTTCAGGAACAGGCTAAAGAGGAGGGGGCCCAAAATAGAGCCCTGGGGGACACCAGAGTGAACCGGTCTGGCATCTGACAGCTTGTCAGCAAATTTCACTCTTTGAGACTGGTTGTCTAGGTAGCTTTTGAATCAGTTTACAGAGCTGGGTGACAGCCCCGCTTTCCAGAACTGGACAAGCAGGAGGTCATGGTGGATGGTATCAAAGGCCTTTGTTAAATCAATGAAGGTAGAACCAGTTTGCTGCCTGTTGCCCAATGAGTGGTGGATGGTGCCAGTGAATTCAAGTAGTGCCTTGGAGGTGCTATGATTCTTTCTAAAACTGAGTTGCTGCCTGCACAGTATGTTGTGCTTGTCTAAGAAGTCAGTCAGCTGGTCTGTGACAATACGTTCCAGTGCCTTTGAGAGGGTAGGTAGGATGGAGATTGGACGGAAATTCTCATGGGCAGTTTTGACACCACTTTTGTGTATAGGGGTTACAGTTGCAGATTTACATTTCTCAGGGAACTGGCTGAGGCAGAGGGAGAGGTTAAAAATCCTGGTTAATGGCCTGAGTACTACTTCAATGGTGAGGGAGAGAAGTTTGAGGTCTAGTGAATCATTGCTGGTTCTGGACTTGCTAATGGCTTTGGTAACATAATTGTAAAGTAGAAGGGGGGTGACTAGTGGGAGCAGTCAAAATTGGGGACATAGAATCGTCCACTTCCTTGAAAAAATCAGGGGGAAGTACAGTACTAAGATCAGTAAAGGCAGTATTGAAGGTGTACGCAATGATTTTTGGGTCGAGTGTAATATCTCCATATATGCTGAGCACCGATAGGGTGGATTTTGACTGCTTCCCAGTGACTTCTTTTATGTTGTTCCAGAAGTCTCTTCCATTGCCCCAGAAGTTAGTAAGACCGTTCTTGAAATAGGCTGATTTCATTTGCCGAGTAGATTTGGTGCAGTCATTCCATGCACGTTTGTAGTTAGTGATGTCAATTTGCTTCCCAGTGGTTCTAGCGAGCTCCCAGGGTGGTCCCTTGCCTTTAGCTGACTTAGGAGGTCTCCTGAGAGCCAGGGGTTACAGAGGGCTTTTACTTTTCACCTTTTAAGCGGGGCAAATTTGTTGCAGACATCGTTAAAGATTTTGATGAAGTGGTCCAGGGCAGTGTTCACATTAGTTGCTATGAAGAGTAGTGACCAGTCCTGTTGGAGGAGGTGAGATTTGAGATGAATTAATTGGCCACAGGGTAGAACTCTACTGGTGATGGTTTTTCCGGGGAGGTTTATTGAATTTGTTAGACCAGAAGCAGCTGACAGGGGAGTGATCATTGAGTGAGTCTGGGAGGACATTGGTGTTTGAAATCTGGGTGGGGTGGCTTGTAAGGATCCAGTGCAGAAGGGTGCTGGTGCCAGTTTTGTAGTTTTTTCTGGTTGGTGAGTCTACCATCTGGGTGAGTTTGGATGCTGCAATGGAGTCCCTATGTGCCTCTGCCTCGGCAGAGGGCCAGTTTATACTAAAGTCACCTAGCAGGATAGATTCAGTATCCGTTGGGAGTGACCTGACAAAGTCCAGAACTGCCGAAAGTCCATTACCTTGCTTTTTAGGTGGTATGTAGACCGTGATGACTGTGAGGGCTTTGTTGTGAGCACCAAGGAGGATTCTGCTGGGAAGAATCTGCGCCGTAGTTGTCAGGGGAGCAGTGTTGATGGGGTGTCCCAAGATAGTCTCTTTAAGGTAAAGGGCACACCCGCCACCTATTTTAGTCATCCAATCAAGCCTAAAAACATTGTACCCAGGAAGGGTGATAGCCTGGTCAGGGACCGATGGGGAGAGCCAGGTTTCAACAACTGCTAGGATGTCCAGGCTTCTTATCACAGTCCTTTGTGGGAATAAGGAACCAAGAGAAAACTAGACACATTTATGCATGGAGGATAACTAAATGATCATTTTACACGATTATGAGACAACTATTCTATATATGGACATACAACATCTGTTGTCTCAGAATTTCTAATAATAACTCCCAAGTATTATAGAAAACAGCTTTGGAAAAAGGAAAACAATAAGCTCTTATCAGTTTTTATGCTTGCTTGCATGCATGTGCAAGAAACATAGTGCCACCATACAAGTTTTCATAGGTGTGCCATCCCCGCTTCCAATGCCCTGCTTCTTTTTGCAGCTGCGGCCGCACCACACCAATAAATGTCAGTGTTGTCTATGACAACAGTTCAGATGCAGTGGTGTACAGTTCAAAGTAAAAGACTGCTTCAATCAGCAGTGGTAACATGTAGGCAATTTGCATACTGCCGTCTGCAGGCAATTTGCATACTGCCGTCGGCAGTATGCAAACTGCCTACACATCAGCACTGCATCTGAACTGCTGTCATAGACAGCTCCATTTTTTTCTTGTGATCCTCGTCGGCTCCAGTGCCCCCCCAACAAACACCCAAGTAGCACGCTGGGAGCCCACTCCAGCATTCTCACGAGCTCCTCCAGCCCCAAGACACTGCATGGCTGATGGGGTGCACAAATCCCATCAGCCCACTGCCCCCAAACATACTTCCAGGTGCCAGAGTCCCTCGTTGACTCTCTTGCCCCTCTCCCAACCCATGCCCACCCTCTGACGCCGCCTCCCCTACACCCCACCTCACTCATACTACTCTAGAGGTCGGCGCACGATCTTCGGTGGACTAGGAACACGTCTGCACTCTTCAAAGCCAACCAAAAACTGAAGAAATACCGATAAGCTGTAAATTGGCATAAATGTTTTTTTTTTTCAACTTTGGTGCATATCTCAGCTATTTTTGGGAATTGTTTTACCAGTCACTGTCATTTTGTCATTCGGTCCCGAAAGGTGATTTAGCGGTCACTGCATATAACCACCTTTCAGGACTGATTAATGAAATGACAGTGTCACAGTTCATGAGGTAGGCCCCCAAAAACCCTATATTGAAAATCTGGTCAAAAAATTCCCCCAAATTACTGTATTATGAGCGTGCATTGCGCAATTCCTATGTACACTCGTAACTTTAAGAATTTTTAATATTTTCATTCCAGATTTTCAACATTTCCATTTTACCACACCTCCTTATGAACAGTACAGCTGTCATTTTTCACATCTCACCCAAAATGTGTTTTCGCACATGTAGCGCACAATGGTGCGGTTGGTGTGTGAAATCAATGTTCGGGACAGACTAAGAAAATCACAGTAAAACTGTTCATGAGCAGAGGTGTTAAAAATGGCTATGTTGAAAATTTGTTGACAAAAGTCCATAAAATGACTGTGTTACGAGCGTGCATTGTGCAATTTCCATGCACCCTCGTAAGTTCACATATTTGTAATATTTTCAGTCCAGATTTTCAACATTGACATTTTTTCACACCTCCTTATGAACAGTACAACTGTCATTTTTCACACCATGGACAAAATGTGATTTCACACTTCAGGAGCAGAATAGCGCAGTCGCTGTGGGAAATCAGTGTTCGGGACAGATTAAGAAAATCACAGTGACACTGTTCATTGGCGGAGGTCCAAAAATGCCTATGTTGAAAATCTGCTGTAAAAAAATCCCCGAACTAATTACATTACGGGTGTACATTATGCAGTTTCTACGCACGCTCATGACTTCACCAGTTTTTTATATTTTCACTCCAGATTTTCAACAATGCCATTTTTTACACCTCCTCATGAACAGTACAGCTGTCATTTTTCGCATCCTGTTCAAAATGTGTTTACACACCTGTGGCGCCAAATGGCACAGTCACTGTGCAAAATCACCTTTCACATAATGGACTGATAGTGTCACTGTTCATGTGGTGGGGTCACAAAAAGCCCATGTTGAAAACTTGGAGTAAAAATACCAAGAAACGCCCAGGGCATAAGGGTTTTCGACCATAAGGCCCTACCCTGTAGTGACTGACAGGCATCTGGGGTGTGACATGGGATTGTCGACAGTAATACTCATGGCATTCCACCCCCACCCCTACCCTGCAGCCAGTGACAGCTATCAAGGTGTGCCTTGGACCTTTTGGCCCCAGAGTTCACCCCATTCTCCTATACTGCACCCATTTCAAAGTGTTTCCTTATGGAATGAGGTGAATGTAAAGCCCAAACACCCCAAGGCACACCTCGACACTTGTCAGTGTCTGAAGGGTAGGGTGAGGTAAAATGTTGTGACCATCATGGGCGACGACCCAAAGGCAAACCCTCAATGCCTGTCCATCTCTGCAGGGTGAGGGTTCAATACTTCAATGCCATTCCTACACTGCATCTGTTTAACTCCTGCACTTCCACTGCTAATGCCAGCAAGCAAACATTCAGCATTAAAAAATGCTTGTTTATACCTACAGTATTGTGTAGAGGCATGACATCAGACTGTGCATGGCTGGCAGGTATCCGGGTATCCCTCTGCACTCTGTCCACATGAATATATAGGTGACCAGCTGTCACTGAGCTTGCAACACCTAGCTGTCTGAACTCCTCTATTACCCATTTGATTACCCATTTGAAAAAAAAGCTAGAACTTTTCTTACTAATAGAACACTTCTATCTCAGCAGGAGTCAGTGCCTGTTGGGATTAAGCAAACAGATACTTTATTAGAAGTGGGGGATCTCATTTAGGGTAAAAAAAAGAAAATTAGTGTGTATTTCTGTGTTGGGGAAAGGGGACTGCATCGGGGAGGAGAGAAGTTAATTGGGGCATGGCTTAGTCAGTAGAAAACCAGGTGTCTCTAATTTCAGTTCCCTACTGCTAGCTTTTGGTAGACAGGTATCTTGCTTTCAGAGCATGGAGCAGTTGACTAAAAAGCTATAACTTTTCTTAATAATTGCTCTCTTTCCCTCCCCTCCACCTTCCCACCCTTAGCCAATTCTACTTTTATAGGCACTGGATTTGACTGACAACAGGAAGGGAATGAATACTGAGACACATACATTTTGTCATCCTTGAAGGAAAATGGTAGCTCTCCCTCTCCTCCTAGCTGCTGGAGGTCTGACTCTGAGCAAGGAAGAAGGAGACTACCGGAAAATACAGGATGTTTCTGTCCCAGAACAGGAAGGGAGAGAGCTGTAAGGTACACAGGCAGTAGGAAAGTAGGTGGAAAAAATAAACAGAGGGAGGAGAGAGAGTAAGCATACAAAGCAACAGTAGAGAGACCACAAAATAAGACATGATGGGAGTGGTGCAGTGCAATGGCTGTGGGGCAGCAGTCTTCTGAGAGACATTCAGGAGGCTGCGATGTTGCACTATTTGCAGGCACCTCTCTGGTCTGAGGGAGGAGGTTGCCCATCTCCAGGCTGCCCTAGCTAGGAAACATGAAACCTCCTCCCTCACCCAGGGACCACCATGGCCACCCCTGCTACCTCAGAGGTTGCCAAGAAAGAGGAGTGGTTGGATCAAGGTGAGCTCAGGGAGGGAGAGGGTGGTGGAACAGAGATGCATCCCTCCAACTGTACCTCTCCACAATTCATATGCTGTTCTGGTGGAGAGTGGTTCCTCTATGGAGACACCCTGCAGTGGAGACCAAGGAGGATGCTGGGAACCTCCACAAAGGAGACCACAGGAGGGTGGCACAGGACCACATAGGGGAAGGAAACAACTCCTGGTGGGGGACTCAATCATTAGGGGGTAGAACGGGGGGAGGAAAGGGATGGGGCGGTAAGGTGCCTGCCTGCCACCATGGCTTGAAGGGACAGGGAGTGAATCCTCAGGATCATGGGAGTAGCTGCACAAGGGAGGGAGCTGGATGTCATTGTCCACCTAGGGACAAATGACCTAGCTGGGAATGGGATCAGAGCAGTGCAAGAGGAGTCTGTAGAGTTGGGGAGGGGCCTTAGACAAGTAGCATGTATGGTACCCTTCTTGGAGGTGCTGGCTGTCTCTGGCAAGGGTGATGCTAGGTACTCCGCACCATGGGATTCAATGAATGGTTGAAAAACTGGTGTGGAGCTCAGGGTTTTGGCTTCAATGGGGACTGGGGGTCCACGTGGAGGGATACAGGCCTATACTGGCATGATGGTCTGCATCTGTCCAGGAGGGGAACCGGGATCCTAGGTGAGAGGTTTAAATGCTTTATTGGCAAGCATTTAAACTAGCCAAGGGGGGAGGCACTGAAAAAGAGCAGGGAAATCCCAGCATCCCCCCCCACAAAACACGATAGTTAGTGAGGTACACACCAAGGTACAGAAGTCAATAGGGAGCAGGACAGGGGTAAATGCAGAAAAAGGCAAAGGCATTAAGGACAGGGATAGAGCTAAAAGGGGTAAAGCCATCAAAAAATGGAATGATGAGTACCAATGCCCATAGTCTGTGTAACAAGCTCCCTGAACTAGTGGCCTTGATGGAAGAGGGACACCTGAATATCATGGCAGTCACAGAACATGGTACACAGAGAACCATGACTGGGATGTCAACATACCAGGGTACACAAGCTACAGGAGAGGACAAAGAGGGTAGAAGAGGAGGAGGAGGAGTAGCTCTCTATGTAAGGGAAGGGATCACAGCAATGGAATGAAAGGGTAAACAGGGAGTAGAGAAGGCACTATGGCTCACCCTGGAGACAGGAAATGGCACCACAATCTGCACAGGGGTTGTATACAAACCCCCATCTCAGGGGGAGGCAATGGACAAGGAAATGATAGAAGGCATCCTTAGAATGGCAGAAAAAGGGTAGAACTTGTTGATGGGGAACCTGAATATGCCAGATGTTAACTGGAGCACCTTGGCTTCAGCCACATCCAAGAGCAGGGTCATTCTCGATGCCCTCTAGGGGGCATGCCTCAGACAGCTAGTAGTGGAACCCACTCAGGAGGGAGCAATCTTAGACCTGGTACTGTCAAATGGGGACGGAGAAAGGATCTTGGATTTAGAAGTGGTTAGCCAACTGGAAAGAAGTGACCACCAAACAGTGTGGTTCACAATAAACACAGCTGTAGAGTTAAGCCATACAAAAGCAAGAGTGATGGACTTTAGAAACATAGAAACATAGAAGTCGATGTCAGATAAGGACTGCAAGGCCCTTCCAGTCTGCCCATTTCTTTTCCTGCCTTATGAATGTGCCATAGGCCTGTACTCTGACAATGGCCTATCTATTCATACTCATCTGTATTGCTCCCTTATGCCTATCCCATGCCTGTTTGAAGCCCTGCACTGTATTCATATCCACCACTTCCTGAGGTAGGCCATTCCATGCATCCATCACCCTTTCTGTGAAAAAGAACTTCCTCATGCTACCCCTTAATTGGCCTCCCCTCTAATCTCAAGCTGTGTCCTCTTGTCCTGCTATTTTTATTATATTGAAACATGTTAGACTCTTTCATCTTATTAATGCCCTTAAGATATCTGAATGTTTCGATCATATCACCTCTCTCCCTCCTTTGCTCTAGGGTATACATATTGAGCTCCGTTAATCTGTCCTCATATGTTTTCTGATGCAGTCCCTGCAACATTTTGGTTGCCCTTCGCTGGACTGCCTCCATTTTGTTAATGTCCTTGTGCAGGTGCGGTCTCCAGTGCTGCATGCAGTACTCCAGACAGTGCCTAACCAGTGTCTTGTAAAGAGGGATTATTATTTCCCTTTTACGACTTGCGATACCCTACTAATACACCTCAATATCCCTTTAGCCTTACCTACTGCTTTAGTAATCTGCTTGGATGATTTCAGGTCATCTGTGATGATGATGCCCAAGTCTCTTTCTTTTCTTGTGATTGCCAGCAACTCCCCTCCCAACTTATACAGTAGGTGCTTCAGGGTTTCTCTTCCCTATGTGCATGATCTTGCAGTTCTTTGCATTAAACCCCATTTGCCACTCTTCTGACCATTTTGCCAGTTTATCCAGATCTCTTCTCATTCTGCCCACCCCATCTGGATCATTTACACTGTTGCAGATCTTGGTGTCATCTGCAAACAGACACACCTCACTCTCCAGTCCATCTGCAATGTCACTGATGAAAATATTGAATAGGACTGGCCCCAGGACTGATCCATGAGGTACCCCACTTGTGATTGCATCTCTTCTGACTGTGTACCATTTACTACCACTCTCTGTTTTCTGCCTGCCAACTAGTTTGCCACCCAGTTGACCAACTTCTGACCCACCCTGAGCCTACCATCCCCAGGTGACCTTCTTTCTGGAGAGCTGTGATCCTTTCCCTGTTAGTCAGTACTAGATCTAGGAAAACCCTGTCTCTTGTGGGTTGTTCTACTAATTGTCTGAGGCCCTCCCCCTGCAGGGAATCCACTATGTGTCTAGTTCTGGTGGATGTTCCTGCTGGTATTGAACAATCTGTATCTGGCATATTGAAGTCTCCCATTATCAGAACCTCCCCTTTAGCGGTCATGTTTTGTATATCTTCTAACAGTAAAGTGTCTATGTCCTCCCCCTGGTCTGGAGGCCTGTAGACAGCCCCAGTTCGTATCGCTGTACCATTTCCTGTTTACAGGGTGACCCACAGTTCTTCTGGCTCCTTCTGTGTATTCTGAATTTCTGTAGCTTTGATATTTTCATTGACATAAAGGGCCACTCCACCCCCCCTCCTTTTCACCTCAGTCTCTTCTGAACAGAACATAACAGGGTACTGAAGTCTCCCAAGTGTGGTTACTGATGAGCCATGTCTTGCTAATGGCTACTATGTCCAGTTTAGCCTCTGTCCTTGTTGCCTGCAGGTCTGGGATCTTTTTTCCCAGAATGTGAGCATTTGTGTACATGATTTTCCATTGGCCTGATTTTGGTGTTAGTTGTTGGGTGAGGTCTGGCATTTCCCCTGTGGTCATATGGGGAGCTGGGTCTTTTTCCTTACCTGGTGATGCAAATGAATTACAAACATGCTGAACTCTGGTTTGATCGCTAGCTGGGTCAGAGGTGTGTTCTTCCCATTCGATGTATCGGGTGCTTCACCCCTCTCCCCATTTGCTTGTTTAAATATTCTGCAAAGACATCAAACTCCTGCCCCAATGCACTGACTCCCTCTTTAGTCAGATGCAGTCCATTGAATTTAAAGAACTTTTGCTCCCTAAACTGTTGCCAGTTACCTACAAATGTGTGTCCTTTTTCCTGGCACCAGCCCTTGAGCCACATGTTGAGCTCCCCTATCTCCCCTTCTCTGACCTTCTGTCCATCTGCCCCCCTCTCCCAGACTGGCAGGATCTCAGGGAAGGAGATGCTGGATGAAATGGATGACAGTTTGTCTCCCAGCCTGGTCAGGTGTTCCTTGGTCTCCATAACTGATCAGCTGGCGAGATCATTAGTCTTTATGTGTACCAGGATGTCAGTGTTTTCTCCTCTTCCTTCAAGATAAACACAGCCATAGAGCCAAGCCATACAAAAGCAAGCGTACTGGACTTTAGGAGGGCTGACTTTTGGAAATTGGGAGAGTGCCTCAGAAAAGCACTAGCAAATAGGCAAGAAGGAGGGGTGGAGGAACAATGGGGAAAATCAAAACAACCATCACAGAGGCAACAAGCCTTTGTGTGAAGCAAATCAACAAAACAAAATGAAGGAAAAAAACACCATGGTTCTCAAAAGAGGTGGCAGGGAAGGTTAAGGAGAAAAGCATTCACGAAGTATAGGGAAACACAGAAGGAGCAGGACAGAGAACTGTACCAGTTAAAGCAGAAGGAAGTGGGGAAGACAGTCAGAATAGCAAAGGCCCAAACTGAGGAAAAGATAGCTAACTCAGTTAAGATGGGGGGATAAAACCGTTTATAGGTACATTAGGGAGTGAAGAAAGACCAAGGGAGGAATAGTGAGGCTTAATAATGGGAAGGGAGTGTGGGCAGAGGGTGACAGTGAAAAAGCAGGAATACTGAATGAATACTTCTACTCAGTATTCACAAAAGAAGAAGAGGAGAAGGTACCTAATCCAAAGAATAGAAGCACTCTGGATAGGGGAGTCGATACCAGGCCATTCACAGAAGAAAGGATTCTGAAAGAACTCTTAAAACTGAAGGTGGACAAAGCAATTGGGCCTGATGGGATTCATCCAAGAATTCTAAAAGAAATAAGGGTAGAACTAGTGACACCACTGACTACCCTTTTTAACAAATTATGGGAGGATGGTGTGGTACCTGAGGACTGGAAGAGGGTGAATGTGATTCCCCTTCACAAAAGTGGGAGCAAAACTGAGGCCAGAAACTACAGACCTGTCAGTTTGACCTCAGTTGTAGGAAAAATGATGGAATCACTTCTAAAGGAAAGAATTGTTGAGTTCCTGGAGGCCAGTGGTGCACAAGACCCAAGGCAGCATGGATTCACATCAGGAAGGTTGTGTCAGATGAATCTAACAGATTTCTTTGACTGGGTGACCAAAGTAGTAGACCAGGGAGCGGCTGTGGACATGGCCTACCTAGACTTTAGCAAAGGCATTTGATACAGTCCCACACAAAAGATTAATATAAAAGTTAGCCAGCCTTGGAGTGGGTCCCAAGGTGGTAGCCTGGGTAAAAAATTGGCTGGACAACAGGATGCAGAGGGTAATAGTAAACGGCATCCACTCAGAAGAAAGGGGGGTTACTAGCAGGGTACTGAAGGGTTCAGTACTGGGACCGGTCCTCTAATGTCTTTATAAGTGACATTGTAGAGGGACTGGAAGGAAGAGGATGCCTCTTTGCAGATGACACAAAGATCTGCAACAGGGTTGATACAAAAAGTGGGGTGGAAAGGAAGAGAAGGGACTTGGCAAGGTTGGAGGAATGGTCAACTGTATGGCAGCTTAGATTCAAAGCAAAGAAATGCAAAGTAATGCACCTGGCAAACAAAAACCCAGGGGAAGAGTACACAATGAGGGGTGAGAGAGTAACAACAACAAAAATGGAAAGGGACATGGGGGTAGTCATATCAGATGATCTAAAGGTGGGCAAGCAATGTGAGAAGGCAGTAAGGAGGGCTGGTGGGATACTGGGATGCATAGGGAAAGGCATCACCACTAGAAAACAGGAAGTTGTTATCCCTCTGTATAGACAGTTGATGAGACCCCATCTGGAGTACTGCATGCAGTTCTGGAGACCCCATCTCAGCAAGGACATAGACAGGATGGAGACTGTCTAGAGGAGGGCAACTAAAATGTTGCAGGATCTGCACCAGAAGACATATGAAGAGAGATTAAAGGAGCTTAATATGTATACCCTCAATTAAAGGAGGGAGAGGGGAAACATGATAGAAACTTTCAAGTGCCTCAAGGGAATCATCAAAGTCCAAGAGGGGTAGCATTTTTCAGAAAAAGAGATGTGCAAGAACAAGGGGGCACAATTTGAAGATAGAGAGGGGATGGCTCAGAGGTAACATGAGGAAGTATGTTTTTAAGGAGAGGGTTGTGGATACATGGAACAGCCTTCCTGAGGAGGTAGTGCAATCAAAAACAGTGAGGGAATTCAAGAATGCATGGGACAGACATAAAGCAATTCAAGGTGGGGGGTAAGAGGAAGTCGGCTGTTGGTTAACTAGGATCTGCAGCTTATCCATTAGGTAGGGGAAATGAGCAGACTAGGTGAGCCAAGCGGTCCTTATCTGCCGTCAAATTCTATGTTTCTATGATGTCTGCATAGCATAGTACAACATGAATTATGTGTACCACACAGTTTACAGTATTGACGTTGCACATATTAATAATTTTAAACTGTTGCCATTTGAATCACATGACCTGTCATACATAGAAACTGATGGCAGATAATGACTGCTGGGCCCATCTAGTCTGGCTGTATTTAATTATGTTCACTTTTGCTGCAGACCCAATTTGATCTACGGCACTGTCTCTTCTACCTCCTTCCATCCTCCAAACCAAAAGTTAATTCTGAAAATTAAACTGAATCATTTGAGTGTACTGTGGTAGCAGGTGTAGGTTGTAGGATCGCTGTCATCTACCATCCACCCAGGGATGAGAAGCGGTTCCTTCAGGAAGTGGTGGACTTCATGATCGACATGGGTTTGAGTTGCCCAGGCTGATGATCCTGGGTGGCTTTAATGCCTGGGTCGATGATAAAGTCTCGCAATTTAGACAACACTTCCTCCAGTTGATGACATCTCTGGGCCTCACACAGATTGCTTCCACTGCTACCCATAAACATGGTCACTCTCTTAATTTAGTCTTCCTCCTGGAGATCGAAGCCTCAGATTTGGGAGTGGAACCAGTCGGATGGTCCGATCATTACACCATGGGGTTCAGTTTCCACCCCACCTCATAGGCCTACCTCTGAGGAGGTGGTCAGGTACCACCCTTTACAGATGTAAGCTCTGAAGGCCTGGCAGCAGTGCTTGACCTATCGGTCCTTCCAACGGCAAACAATGACCCAGAAACCCTAGTGATGGCCTATAACAAGGCCATTTCTGAGGTCTTGGATGTCATTGCTGCTGTCTGAGTTCGCCCTCTCCCTTCTCCCTCAATCCCCTTGGTTTGATGGGACATTGCGGGAGATGTGGTGACTAGGATGAAGGTTAGATCATTGCCCTTGGAGATCCACCCTGGATGCCAACCACCTTAGATTGATGGATCATTATCAAGCCTATCAATCTGCAATCACCTGTAAGAAGGCAGAGTTCCTGTCCGGGGGAGATTGCGGCCGCTCAGAATTGACCAGCTCAGCTTTTTCAAACCGTGGACAGATTGTGCAACCCAGCCTATCTACAGGTTTGAAAAGCATTTTCTCAAGTAGAGTGCGATGAGATTGCTCGATTCTTTGCGACTAAGGTGGCTGACATCAGGTCAGAACTCCAACCAGCACACTATATGGACGTTGCTTTGGATCGGTGCTTGGACACTGCCCCTCAGTTTTCCTGGAGTACCTTCAACCTGCCGGAGTTTTTGGATGTCATGCGGATTGTCCAGGGTATGCGCCCAACGTGCTGTAGTTTGGACCCAGAACCAACTAATCTGATTATGAGTTGTAGTGACATCATTGGTCCAGTCCTAGCATGGATAGTCTGGTGCTCCTTGGAAACAGGTGAGTTTCCTAGCTTCCTGAAGGAGGTGGTGGTGGCACCCCTCCTGAAGAAAGCTTCTTTGGATGCTGACTGCCATGTGAACTACAGACCAATCTCAATCCTTCCCTATCAAGGGAAGGTGATCGAGAAAGTAGTGGCTGTACAACTGGAGAACCACTTGACCATCCATGATATCTATGAACCTCTCCAGTCTGGTTTTCGAAAGAGGCACAGTACTGAGACTTCGCTAGTTCAGGTGCGATCTTCTGATGGCAAGAGATTGGAAAAAACACTCCATCTTGGTTCTTCTAAATCTCTCTTCAGCATTTGACACTGTGGACCATGGGGTTCTGATCGGTCACCTGAGGTTCATCTGTGGCCTGTAAGGAATGGTCCTCAGGTGGTTTACATCTTTCCTCACCAGAATAACTCAGAGGGTGGTACTGGGGATTTACTTCTCTGACCCAGTTCCTCTGTCATGTGGGGTTCCCCAGGGATTGGTGTTGTCTCCCATGTTGTTCGCAGTGTACATGCTACCCCTCGGAGACATTGTAAGAAGGTATGGGCTGAGATTTCACTATTATGCTGATGATACCCAGCTCTACCTCTCTTTTACACCTGACAAGGATAGAGCTCTCTCAGTATTTAATAACTGCCTCGCAGAAATCCAGGATTGGAGGAATTCGAGCTGGTTGAGGTTGAACTTGGAAAACAATGAGGTGCTGGTTGTGGTCCCAGGGCGCCAGATAGGGGGGCCGGGGGTGGATCTACCCTCAGAACTTTTTCTCAGGGGTTTATCACTCCTGACCTCTGAATAGGTGCGAAAGCTGGGGGTAATTTTTGATGAAGGGCTGACACTATGTTCGCAGGTGTCGGCTGTCATCAAATCCTCTTTTTATCATCTGAGTAATATCTCCAGAGTTAACCATCTTGTTCTGTCCGGCGATCTCTCTACGTTGGTCCACGCCTTTGTGTCCTCGGGCCTGGATTATTGCAATTCCCTTTACCTAGGGCTACCTGGGGTGGATATCTGCTGCTTGCAGCTGGTGCAGAACGCTGAGGCCCGGTTATTGATGGGAACTCCTCGGTCCTGTCATATTTCTCCAGTGCTGTGCAAACTGCACTGGCTGCCGGTACAGTGGTGGATTACCTTTAAAGTCGGACTTCTGACTTATAAAGCCCTACACGGACAGGGCCTGAACTACCTGAAAGAGCTTCTGGTTCCTTATTGTCCTGGGTGATCGTTCCACTCAGCTGATGAGGGGTTTTAGAGATTCCAAGGGTTTGCTTAAAATCTTCTGGGGCCCAGGCATTCATGCATGTGGCCCCTACCCTTTGGAATTCTCTACCTCGTCAGCTATGGGAGTGCATGACCGTGGAGGGATTTAAACAGGCTGTCAAAACTTACTTATGGAACCAAGAATATGGTGAATTACCCAAATACTGTTTATTGGTTTTATCTGCATCTTATAATATTTATAATATGTGAGTGTATGATTTATTTTGCTTTAACTGTTTTTGAGGTGCCTTGGTTGCTGAAAGGCTCCATATAGATAAAGAATGATTATTATTATTATTAATTATAATTTCAATTGGGTGAACAGAATTGCAGTCACATTACAAGTGAGTTTCCAAAAATGAATTAACCCCAAAAAAGGCCATAAATTGTAAAGAGCATCCTTGACTATTTATCATTACTGTGTAGACAATCTCTGGATTATTAAAAATAAAACAAAAATAAATAATATCCCATATTGTAGCTTACTCAACATTGGCATACAGCTGGGTACCATCATAATACAGTAAATTCATACAGTATGTACCTATCATGGTGTCACCACTCTGTGAGTAGTATATTCCTTCACACATGTTCCCCCTTTATTTTTTCTCCCTTGCTCAATGCATATATTATTACTGATTTGATTATCATGTCTGATAGCATAGTACAACATGAATTATTTGTACCACACAGTTTACAGTATCAACATTGTGCATATTAATAGTTTTACGCTGTATTGGTTTTATTATAGCGCTGTGACAGAGCTCTCACTGACATCCCCCACAAGCGACAGACAATGCCGAGTGTTGGCATTGTGACATCGGGGATGCCGATGTGTGTCTATAGGGGGGCTGTGCCCCCAAACCCCCATGTGGGGGGCTCCACCCCACCCATCTCTAAATATCTAACTCCAAGTCAGAGTTGGACACATAGGGTGCAACACCAGGAAATGTACCACTGGTGTTGTCCTCTCACCAGCACAGTGACTCGCTGCCGACAGGCAATTTCTGTCACTGTGCTGGTGTTCACAGTGGTGGTGTAGACCTTGTGTCAGCACACCACTGTATTCCTTTGAATCACATAACCTGTTATACACAGAAACATAGAAACTGATGGCAGATAACGACCGCTGGGCCCATTTAGTCTGCCCATTTTTAATTATGATAAATTTTGCTGCAGACTCAACTTGATCTACAGCACTTTCTCTTCCGTCCCCCTTCCTTTCTCTAAGGGTTCCTTTGTGCATATCTAAGGCATTTTTGAAACCCACCACTGGTTTCACCTCCACTGCTTACCATGGAAGGCTGTTCTAGGAATCCATGACCCTTTCTGTGAAGAAGTACTTCCTCACATCTCTCCAGAATCTGCCTCCTTCCAGCTTCATATCGTGACCCCTTGTTCTACAGCACCTTTTTCTCTGAAACATACCTCTCTTCTGTACCTTATTAATCCCCGTGAAGTATTTAAATAGCTCCATCATATCCCAACTCTCCTTCCTCTCCTCTAGGGTGTACATTTTGAATTCTTTTAGTTTCCTCTCATAGGGTTTCTGATGCAGACCTTGCACCATTTTGACATCCTTCAGGTTTATTCTTGCCACTTTCTCCTTTTTCTGTTGTTCCTCCTTCCTCACTTTTCTTCTTTGTTTGCTCCTTTTTCCCCTTCCTCCTTTGCTAACCTCCTGCTACTCTCTATCTCAGCCTGTGGTGGCCACTTTCTGCTCCCCCATTTCTTCTATCACCCCCTCAGCTACTTTTAATGTCCATCAAAGTAACATTTAAACTGTGCACTGAGGACTATGGTTCCCTCCTTAATGGAAGCTGGCCATCACCTCAGTATAGGCTCTTATCCTTCCAAGTAGGCTCAGTCCCCATTGTAGCCATACCTCTCCTCTCCTCTCTGCACCATTTCTTATACCATAATTTGCAGACCTTGGCATGGAGCTCCCTCTCCTTCCCCCACATAGTAAAAGACACACTTGCCACTCTCATTTTAAACACATGGGAAAAAACAGGATCAGCCAGATAAATTATGCTAACTTTACCAAAAATGAAATTTACACACAAAGCTCACTACAGCAATTCATCTTTACATTTAAGCCAGTAAAATACCCTTATCAAGTTAACGCATTAGCAGCCATAGTGGCTCTGACCAGAGTTTGTTGATATTCTTGCTTAGATTTCTGGATTTGAAGGGTATAATGATTTCTATCCTATCTATAGTTTAGTCAGTCAGTTTATCTGTTAGTAAGTTTAGCCTTTTTCCACATTTTATCACTTTATTGCAGGAAAACAATAGAAAAATCCACTTCAAAAATTGTTACCATGCTAAAAAGACAACTAACGTCAGCAAGGGTTACCCATAAATGGCATTGGCAACAAAGCCAGGTTTCCATGAAATACAAACTCACACATATCCCCATAGTGCAGAGCATCATGGGATATATGCAAATCACCATGAACATTTAGGCTTGTTCTGCTAAATGTTCATAGTGATTTTCATATATATTCCATTCTGCTTTGCATTATGGGGCATGTGTGATTCTGTATTTCTTGGAAACTTGCTTTGTTGCCAGTGCCCTTTATGGGTAACCCTTACCACCAGTGCTTTTATACTGAGATTCTTTGTCTTTTTAGCTTGCTTTCTGATTTTGGGCCCACCATGATCCAAACCTGTAAGACCACATTAGGACTGGCTCATTTTTGATGGGATGTGAAATGCATATGAGGCACACTAATGAGTCCTGTTCAAGATGAAGTCTGTGCCTATGTATTCTGTTCTCATCCTTTGCAGATTGTATGAGAGGCCCTTTAGCACCATGCATTCTTGCTTTTAGTGATTTGTACGTATATCCCATGATGCTTTGCATTATGGAGGTATGTGCTCTCATTCTTCATGGTCTTATATGCCCTGAAGCAGTTTTTTAGTCTGGAAAGGAACACTAGAATTTTATAGATGCATTGATCTGTACATGATATCCACCACAACAGATCTTATCAAACACACACGCATTCTTTCCTCAACATGGTACATGTCTTGACAAATATAGACACATACTGCTTCTGCAAATGTCATGTGAAAGAGACAAACAGAACATACTGAAAGTTATTTACTTTTTATTTTTTTGACTTTGGGCTTGGATAGTCACATTGAGCGAAGACTCATTTACAGGTGTGATGGGGGAGTTATAGAACAGGTAAAGCTCAATTGTTGTCCATATAAAGAAAAGATAATATCAAAAATTACAAGATATACCACATATATACAGAAATACAATATATGATGTTTGGTCACAATTATAGTTCAGTTCATACTGCAGAGGGCAAACAAATGAACAACACATGACAGAGATAGCAACCAGAGCATGGGGGAGCAGAGAGGCAGGAGTAGGAAGTGTTGGGAAGGAGGAGGAGGCAGAGTAAGTGAGGGCATACAAAACAAAAGAGTAAAGAATGGAGGGGAATCTAGTTATACATTATAAGAAAGTGTACATGAATTCACTGATGAGTGATTTAAAATCATGGGGGGAGGAGGAGCAGAGTCCACCATACCCACCATCCTTGTGTCATTCACTAGCTTTATCATGCTACTTGTGACCTCTTTATCCAGATCATTTATAAAGATGAGGAACACGAATAGTTCCATAACTGACTTCTTCAGTACTAATCACTAGTGACCACTCCTGCCTGGATGAACTCCAAAGGACTATCATCCTCTTCTTTCTTCTCTTCATCTTGTCTATTATGAACATTTTACTGCTCCACAAATTCATTTCTTTCTTAGTTTGCGTAATATTGTCACATGATGTGCCATAGAGAAGGACTTGCTAAGGCCCAAGTGTATTTATATATTTAAAAATGTTAACGGGAAAAGCCTACTCAGCTATAAACAGCTGATTTTCAGAGGTGTTCTAGGGAAAGGGGTACATGGGGAAAATGGTGCAAAACAACACAATAATGAAAGCTGTACAAAACTTGTAAATAGCTGTGTTACAAAGCAACTCAATACATGGCATATGTAGGAAGTAGTGAGCGGCATTACACAATAAATTAGTAAAGCCCTACAGTCAGTCAGAAATGACAGAGAACAAAAATGATGTAATACAAGTAAAATTGGCTTAATTAAGCTGCATATATAGTTCAGTCACAGCATTCTAGCACAGGAAGAGAGTCAGAGTGAATATTTAATATTTACTATCTTCCCCATGTCTAGCCTTAGGACACGTTCCTTCCAAGAAGTCTATCAAATTAATATGGCATGATCTCCCCTTTGTAAACCCATGCCATCTTTTACCACATAACACCTTTCTAAGTGCTATACTATCCCTCCCTTGATAATTGCAGTGCATGTAGCTACACTCAAGCTCAGGCTCACTGTCGTGTAATTTCCCTGGTCATCCTTACTTCTGTAATCAATTGGAATGCAGACAGTGCAGGCACCTGCTATTTTGCCTAGCAACTTCTGGAAAATTCCAGGTTGCATTTCAACTATCTTTCACAAGTATTTTAGTAACCTAGGATGTAACTCATCTTGTTTCCAAGAGTTGTCCACCTCAGTTTTCTTTAACTACAGTACTCTGTTGCCATCTTGGCAGAGATCAGAATCACAGCAGCTGTCATCCACCTCCCCTGTACATACTGCCTTTATTTGAGGCATGTTTTCTGCCTCTTCCTTGGTAAGTAATGACGTATTCAGTCAGCTTTTATGCATCCATACAATTCCCAGCTATCTGGACTGATTGACTAGACTGTTAACTGGTCTAAAAGAACTTGGCAACATTGCCCCATTCCTGGCTTATCATTACTGGTTACCTGCACAGAAACGTATTCACTTCAGACTTGTCCTCATGGTTTATAAGTGCCAAAATGCATTAACCACTACCTGCCTGACTGAACTGCAGTCTTAACCTTTACCTGTCTGATATCTTCATTTTACTTTAGTAACCTTCTTGCCATAACATACACCAGACATGTCACCTATGATGAACAAACCTTCTTGGTTTATGGCCCCATCATCTCATGAACAATCATCTTCTCAGCTTTTCATCTTCTCCTAACATCCAAACTTTTTAAACCAAGCTGAAGACATTCCTATACCATTCTGCTTTTAGTGCTGCTCATTTTTGGTTTATTGCATTCTGATTCAAAACAATCTTTAAATGTGGGAAAGACCAAAGCTATGGTATTATGATCAGCCCAGTGACTGAAGAGCTATGTCAGCTTCATCCGTGTGATAATTTCTATTACAGACATATGCTCCTGGCAGTGGTTAGTAAATACAAATATCTGGGTTTCTGGGTCAGTTCACTCCACAGTGAACTTCCACATCAACTAACCTGCCAAAATTCTTAGCCCAAAGAGTGGCTTTCTGTTCCAAATCAAAATCCTTGCTGCCCTAGGACTGCAGAGAGTGAACAATCCAATTTATGATACTCTCTTCTTTCAACTACATGGACCTCTTCATCTGTGGCTCCTCCAAGTCTACTTGGCCAAATTAGATGTGATTTACAACAGGCTAGTCAGGCTGATACTCAATTGCCCTTGCAACACTCACCATTGTAAGCTCTGCAGTGCACTAAACTGGCTGGCCCTGGGTGACAAGAGGGAACTGCACTTCATTTTGTTTTCCCTAAAGTGTATAAAAGGCATTGCCCCCCTCCCCCTTCTTATATGCCTTCAAGGCTTACCTATGCCTCATACCTTAGATCCTTGCACTGCAATGGATCATTCTAGGAGATGGCCCCTGACATAAAAAGGACTCGGGTGTTCCTCCCCTTATTCACAGATGCTCGACTGCATGGAAGTCCCTGCCAGAATTTTTTTGCCTGGTAAACCACCCCTTGCCCTCCAGTACACAAGTCATTGAATGGTTCTTTTCGGTTTCCTCTGGGCATAAAACATGCTGCCATCATTCCAGGAGTGTAACATACAGTAGGTAGCAACAGCCATGAGCTTCCACCCCTCTACCCCCTGCACTGGGCCTTACCTTGGACCTGAAACTTTGTCACGCCTATGTAAGCATATAATGCCTTGTAATCTGTAGCTGTATCTAGCACTATTTATGTTCACTTGTCATCAGTAGGTATGCCTCAACAGGACACCATTGTAAATGAGCTCTGCTCAATATTTTTCATTCTGAACAAAACTGAATTGAAATGTAGATTACTGACTGCATTTCATTTCCTACTAAGTGCCCTAAAATTCATGTAAGGCACTTAATAAACAAAGATGATAATTTATTTTATTTATGTATTTATTTATTTTATTTTAATCATTGATAATTGGATAAAGCCCACAAGGCACACGTGCATGTTTTCAGAGGTGACCTTGGAGCACTGGGGAGGTTAAGTGACTTGCTTAGAGTCACACCGTATGCAAGTGGAGGTTGTGGGATTCAAACCCTAGTCTGCTGCATTTACCAAGCTCATTCACAGCTTATTACTGTAACCTCTAGGTAATACTGCCACCCCATCATTATTATTACTATTGCCTTTCCCCCATACTCATGTTCAGTGGAATCCATATCTATTACTCTCATCCTATCTTTTATATGCTGCAAAATCTCATATTTCTGTCCTTCATGTCCTTTGCTAAACTGTTTTCTTACAGTTCTATATGTCTTTGCAAATTTATATGGTGCAAATCTCTTATTCCTGTCCTTGATGTCCTTTGCTGAACTGTTTTCTTACAGTTCTATATATTTTTGCAGATTTTTATGTTTCCCTCAGTGCTGTTCTCTTCCTGCCCTTGAATTGCCCTTCTCTTCTGTTTTACATTACATCAAGTGTTATCACTCTGTTTCTCCATATCTTCAGTCCATGAACCATACTGCAGATCATTCTTGGATATACTGTATAGTGTAAACCAAATGAATCATTCTTACTTTTACTTCTCATACACTTAACTACAGCATACTTTTTCATATGTTGGTTAGAATGTTTTTGAAGGGAAAATAAAATGTCTCAAAAGCACTTTACTTAAAAGTGAGCACTTGAGCTGTCATCAAAACGTTAAGAACTTTTTAATCTTCCTAGCTATTTAGGTGTACTTCGTGTACAGTATGGCTATTTCTAGACCTGTGACGCACATAACAAAATTGAATGACATGAAATGCATGCATAAAAATCCAAATCAACCATTTCAAGATAAAATGTGAACAACTCTAAAGGAGATAATTACTTTAACTTCTTTCACTAAAAGTCAGCTGAAATATAATTACTTTAACTTCTTTCACTAAAAGTCAGCTGAAATGACAGCAATCTAGTCTTTTGTTCCTTCTTTTATTCCCTGAAGGAGGCTTAAATGGAAATATTAAAAATAAAGATAACAAACATCCCCTTGCATTGAAAGTGAATAGGTTATGCAATCTGGCAATCTACTGAAGAAAGGCGTCACTCCACACAGCAAAAAGAAGTGAGCAGAAGGGCACTACCTATATTCTCCCCTCCCAGTAGCCTGACCCTGCAGTTCAAAGCTGTCTGAAATCTAGACAGTAGTTCAACACATATGCTGCCAACCCCTAATAAGCAAACTTGGCCAATTTTTATCATTTATATCTTTATTGGCATGTCTCATCAGATATAATTTCTATGAGCACTGGATCTGAATTACTTTACATTTCTTATATGTCTACTTCAGAAGAGAGAGAGAGAGAGAGAGAGAGAGAGACAGAGAGAAAAAAACCTGTCCCAATTCATTTTACCAGACTTTCTCTTTTTCTACCCACACTAGTGCTGAGAGAACATAGCAATATGCTACTGTAAGTTGGGGCAGATTCAGTTCAGTGCCATATTCTACAACTGGACTAAATGTATTTAGCTGACAGGTACAGTAGTACATGGTATAGAGGGAGATCAGATTACAAATAAGGGAGTATTATAAGCATTGACACCAGCAGTGAATAGTCATTTCTCTTGCTCCCTTGTGGCTAGTATTGTTGGCATTATTAATGATGGGGACTGCTGTGTTTGTGGCATGACTGAATCTGCCAATCACCACAGGTTACTGGCCACTTGTTGGCCCCACTAATTTTTATATATAAAACATTAAGCAAAAAACAAACAAACAAACAAACAAAGGAATGTACATCAACAGTTCAGCATGCAAAGCACACTAAATTTAGGTCTGGTATATTGCCCTCCATGTGGTACTTACTAGATAATCACTTAGCAAGAGTGTAGCAACCTTTCAATACATATTTGTTATTTAATTTATTGTATATGTAACCCCCATCCCCCAATGAAGGGGATTACTTTTAACTTGCTCCCTGAAGCATGATAAATACTGTAGCTCCTGCTACTCAGTCACTATATTATAGCATGAAGTCTGCTCAGTACCTGCTAGACAGTGAGGAGAAAAATCAGTGCAAAAGGAGGTATATGCTGCTTTTTCTTCATGCTAGGAGAGTGTACATAGTGAGCCCAGCTGCCTCATCTATCATCATACCATCATAGCAACTGATAAGTAGGAATGGGTGCAGCTGTTCCATGACTGGCAGCACTGCCACATAGAGATGCGGAGACTTTTCTCCTTATCCCTGTAAGACCAAAAAGGGAACTCCATAACAGTAACAGTGCTTGCATTTTATGTGTGCACACTACCCAGAAGGGCAATGGAAAATATGGGAGTGATCTCCAAAAACATCCCCCAAAATACAAACTGCCATGCATGCTGCTGTGACAGTACTTACTGACCTTAGGGAACCTGGAAAGAGGTCAGAGGAGCAAAGAGAGAAGCTTGGCAGTTTTTAGCCAATAAGGAGGCAGAGAAGTATCACCTAATATTTCCAGCCAATTAATGGAGAGTGGGCAATGAAACCACAAGGAGTCTTATTGGGAACTGAGACCATTGGAAATGCTTATGAAAACTGACCAATCAGTGGGCCACTTTTGCTTCAAAGCTCACCCTATCCAGTTAACTGCCAATCTAGCAGAACAAATGGAAAACCATGCGATCTGAGTCAAAAGATGTCTTTGGTCCAAAAAAACTACAGTAGGGACTAGAAAACAACAAAACCAATGCGTTCTGGCAATGAGTGAGGATATCATTCATAGATATACAGAAGTTAACAGCAGTGAGCAGTAAGAAAGAATTTCAGGATGCTAACCAGAACCAATTCACCAGTGTTGTGCAACCTAATGTAGCTTCAGTAAGAAAGAATTTCAGGATGCTAACCAGATCCAATTCACCAGTGTTGTGCTACTTAATGTAGCTTCAACATGGGGTGGCGTTGGTCATAATTGCAGCATTTTAAATTACTCATGTTTAAAGGATTAGGAGCCTAGGCTTATCCTTTATAAAATATGTATTCTTGCTTAAAATGCAGTGGAAGCTAGCTGTCTCCTAAACAGAAAGCATAGTGAGAGATCGCAAGTGGAACAAACTCTGATCAGAGCCACTACACCTGCTAATACAATAGCTTGATATGGGATATAAAATTGATGTGTGTGGCATGCATACCTGATGAACATTGTACATGTTAATGTGCAGCAACATACCAAGCCTGTATTGTATTTTTAGAATAACAACTGTGCGCTGAGTTATATCGCTGTTCTTGCATTGTTGCGTAGCATTAGAAACCACCAAAGATGAGCCACTGCAGAGGTTCAAAGGCAGTATTGTAGCAAGCAGTTTGGATTGTTTTGGTATAGAAGCACAAGTGTGTTTTAATGGCCAGGATGCAGTGTAATACTGTAGCATATCGAATTACAGTTACGGCAGTAAATAAGGCAATTTCAATGGCAGTTAATCCATTTTGTCATGTAGTAACCTGAGACACTATGTTGAGCTCTGGATGGCTCCAGTGTATGCGTGCGTAAACCATACTCAGATATATCCCCACCCAAAACACACAAAAGATATCCTTCAGAAATATTTGTAAGTTCATCATCTTAAAACGTAGCTTCAAGTATGTATCAGTCACCACTTTGACAATAAATGATTAAAGGCAAATACATATTTATTTGTAGACTGTTATAGGAATATTAGCATTGTAGGCCAATACTGCAACTTTTGCTCTTTTCGGAAGTTCGGAGTACCAGGGATAGTTCTGTTTGTAGCAGGTAGCTCAGCTCTAAGCTCCTTAGTTATTGATCACATTTGTTATTTCTGTAAGCTAATTGGGTTTTCTGAAAATACTGTCACAGCACTCTGTGTTTCCTGTTTTTTTTGTTTTTAACAGAGCAACAAATCACATGAATAGCTGCAATTAATAACGGATAAGTCAGGGAAGAGATAGAAATTGATGGTGTGCAGTGCCTGTGCACTTAACAACAGCCTTTATATCTACAGTGTGGGTCTTTATGTTTTGCCTTCTAAGTGTAAGACAGCTCCATGAGCAACTTCTGATTTGGCAGTGCGATGACAGGAGAAGGAAGTGAAGAAATGGAATCGTTTGGTGGTGAAAAACGAAAGCAGTCATGTTGCTTGCCAAGAAAGGAATTTGACAGGTCACTATGCCCCTGCTTCTCCCCCTCTCCCTCCAACAGCAGATCACACTCTTTCTCTATCAGTCAACAGGCTCCAAAAATAAACAGAAATATACCAAATAATGCAGTCCATTCAAAAATGTAACTGCAGGACTCCTATAGACAGTCACTCCTCACCGATAAAATTCTACTCCTACTGCACTTCTTTTCATCCCGATTACATTCTCAGATAGCACTGCCATTTCAGTTAACCCATTATTGCCCACACTAAGAGAACTGTGAAAAGTACAAAGAAAGAAAAGTATGATACACCACTGCAGCTATATTGTACTGACTGCTCTAGTTTATCTTTGTCATAGCGATGTTGTTGTTTTTTCTGATTAAATAATACCGCTGTTGTGCTGTTCCACCAAATCAGGTTTAACATCTAAACCCCCTGCCTTGGTTTGCTTACAGTTTCAAATATTCTACCAATCTACCCCTCCCCCTTACAACAAACCAATGGCTGTTCAGTTTCAAGCTGACAGAGCTCATAGAGTTTTTAAAATTGTAAGCAAAGGCAGGGGTTTTAGATGCAAAACTTGTTTTGGTGGAATGAAGCAGAAGCAGCATTTTATAATCAGAAACAGCAACATCACTGTAACAAAGTTAAACTAGCACAGTTGGTTCAATATAGCACTAAAGAATATCACTTATTTCTGTGCAAGAACACCAAGAAAGAGAGACTAGTAGTCCTCTACTAAGAGAAGCCAGCATACTATACACTGATCCGGCTGTCTCCTAAGACCTCTCCCCACACTAACTACTCTTATTCCTAATGTTTGAATGCTTATACAAAAGCAGGAACTAAATCCTGACCTCTGCACTGTAATGACCAGATTGTAACTTGTAACGGTCAAATGCTCCTACTTGTTGTGTACTTATTCTGTGTATGAAATGCTTTACTGTGTAACTAACTCTGGGTCACCCCTTGAAAAGGAACCTTTGGGACTCAGCGGGCTTACCCAGTTTTCAAAATTGAATAAATAAATAAATATTGCTGCAATGGGGTAACATACTTTTCTTTCCTTATCTTTGTACTTTTCAGCAGTTCTCTTAGTGTGGGCAGTAACGGGTTAATTGAGATGGCAGTGCTGTCTGAGAAAATTAAGGGAAACAGCTTTTCCAGTTCATTTTGTGCTACTGTTTGTCCGATTGTCAGTTATTATGCACTTGTAAGATGTAGACTAGAGAATTATGAAGAACCACACTGTTCTCAGGGTGCTGACACTGAGATGGAATGCTGCCTCGCTCCCTACACTAAAAATGCTAACCCCTTCTCTCACTCTAATCTAACTCTCCTAACTCTCTCATGGGGTGGAAATGATTGAATTGGCTGAACACGCTGGTCTCTTAACATTTCTTTACACTGTACTTACCTGATCTCTGCTAAATGGCACTGACATGGAGATGGAGTGCTGTCTCTCTGGCTTCACTAAAAATACTAAAACCATCTCTCACTGTCCTGGGGTGGTAGCGACTGAATTTGCAGAGCAGCCACTGAATAGATCCAGGTTGAGAGTGATAAGGAAAGCAGGCTCTGTACCTTTAATTTGAATGGCTTCCTCCAGACATGCTCTGGGCTATGTAGCCATAAAAAGGGATGACAGGAATTTAAGATGAAATTAACAACTGTCAGAGCATGTAACTTTTTTTCCATTTTTACTTTTCTGCCTGCCCTGGCCGTCGGCTCATCTGCCCTGGTCACAGCTCCTCATTGTGCTTCCTCCTCCCAGATTTGTTGGTGCTCTCCTAGTCACCCCTGGCTTGCCCCCCAGAGGGTGGGATCACTACACTGCACTCAGGCAACCAGTGCCACAAAACTCAGACTGGTCAGGAGAGCCTGGCTGGAAGGTTAATTGAAGCCCAGGGCAGGGCTTCACAGAGACAGTCAGGCAGGATTTTTTTGTTCCCCTTATAGGCTGGGGTGGGGACGTGCAATGATGACCAGCGTCTGCCCCGCCCCAGAGTGAAACTGGTGTCAGTGCTATGCAACAGACCTGGCCTCTGCCAGGTGTTGCTCCTGCATCAAGTGCACACCACCCTTCCCCATGGAGAAAGACAGCAGTGCTGGGGACACAGTCCTTCTCCCCCGGCTGGCCCTCTGACAACCCAGGTCCATTCCTGAACCTAGGTCACCGGCGTTGCAAGTGGAAATCCAACTGCTGCACCGGCAGGCCAGCTTCCAGAGCATGTAACTTAAAATTTCCTAACATCATGCAGTAAGTTGGGGGAGTATAACACAGTCCACATACCTTAGCACTGGGTGAGGTCTGTGGAACAATAACGTAATTTGTCAGCAGATCGGCACTGATCATTAGGTTAACTTTTGGCAGTATTCCCTTTCTTGTCACTTGCTTTGGGATCTGAGAAATGAGGCTGGGAGAAAATTGAGGGAAACAGCTTTACCAGTTCTTTTTGTTCTATGTCCAATTGTCAGTTACTGGGCACTCATAAGATGTAGACTAGAAAGAGCATTACGAAAAAACACACTGTCCTCAGGGTGCTGACACAGAGATTGAATGATGTTTCTCTCCCTACACTAAAAATGTAACCCCTTCTCTCACTCTAAGTCTACTTCTTCTAACTCTAGCCTGGGGTGGGAGTGACTAAATTGGAAGAGCAGCCGCTGCACAGCTCCAGGTTGAGAGAGATAGGGAAAGCAGGCTCTGTACCTTTAATTTGAATGGCTTGCTCCAGACATTGCTCTGGGCTATGTAGCCATAAAAAGGGATGACAGGAATTTAAGATGAGTGGCAAATACACTTTTTTTACTTATTGTACATGGTTGTTTTGTGGTCATGTATTACAAGAAAATGTTTTAAAACAAATAAACTGTGTATCTTGTCTCATTTTTATCTTAAATTCTCAAATTGACATATTTTATGCATACATTTTACACAGAGAATCTGCTTGATTTTTTTCAGTTCACGTTCTGAAACTGACATCCACTGACATCTTTCAAGAAACATGGAAACATAGAATTTGACAGCAGATAAGGACCGCTTGGTCAACCTAGCCTGCACATTTCCCTACCTGATGGATAAACTGCAGAGTCTAGTTAATCAACAGCTTACTTTCTCCTACCCCCACTAAAATTGCCTTATGCCTGTCCCATGCGTTCTTGAATTCTCCCACTGTTCCTGACTCCACAACCTCCTCAGGAAGGCTGTTCCATGCATCCACAACCTTCTCTGTGAACAAATACTTTCTAACATTACCTCTGAGCTGCCCCCTCTATCTTCAAATTGTGCCCCTTGTTCTTGCACATCTCTTCTTCTGAAAGATACTACCCTCTTGTACTTTGTTAATTCCCTTGAGATACTTGAAAGTTTCTATCTTGTCCCCCCTCTTCCTCCTTTCCTCAAGGGTATACATATTAGGAGTGATATCAATTGTTGATGCGTGTGGAGTACACGATCAGCTGTGTTTCCCAGCATTTGTTTTTGTTTGTTTATTTTGTTTATTCCCACGTATTCTTAAGAAAGCCCATCTCAAGTTTAAATTAAAAAAAAGTGAAAAGCAGTACAGGTGTTGCAGTCTCTTGGTTGCACGAGTACACCTTTTAAAATACAGCTTCAGAGATCTGTTGTTTTACATCGGAAGGCAGTATAGCACAGTGGTTTAAAGCTCTGAACTGCAAATCTGGAGACCTGGGTTTGAATCCCACAGCCCCCACTTGCATACTGTGTGACCCTAAGCAAGTCACTTAACTTCCCTGTGCTCCCAGGTCACACCTGTAAACTAGCTTTCAGCTTAGTGTGCCACTCCTGGTTAAATGAATGATGAAAAAAAACCCATCATTCTGTTTATTAGTTGGAACTCCCAGGAAAGTGACCATTGGTGTGTGTTTTCAAATAGCACCTGCCATCAGTGTCGATGAAATGAAATATCCCATCCCATTATGAAAAGCATTGCATAATGACATTGCTACATTCAATAACACCTTTCATCTACAAATTAACTAGTGATTGGCCAACAAGAACTGATAAAGCTGTTTTCCTCCTCTTTCAGCATGCAGGTGGGACTGAGAACAGATAAACATAGTCCATTCTGCATGCTGGATATTAACTAGTAATTAACTAGCAAGCTTACACTGTGGCAATTAAACAGCTGAAATGTGTTCAACTTGATCTATACTAGATGCTTCAGTACTGTAAATATCTTGGCAATGCAGCGTTGCAACTATTTAATTGCTGCAGTGTTAGCTTACTAGTTAATTTGTAAATGAAAGATATTATTGAATGTAGCAATAGGCAGGCAGACTGAAAATAACTTTACCGAAGCACTTTCATTATGCACTCTTTTTCATAATGGAACCGGACATCTCACTTCATCGGCACCTATGGCAGATGCTATTTGAAAAGAAAACATGCACTGATGGTCACTTTCATGTGAGTTCAAACTGATAAGCAGATCAGTGTAAAACAACAGATCTCTGAAGCTGTAGTTTAAAAAGTGTACTCTTGCAACCAAGAGACTGCAAGACCACAGATCTGTACTGCAGTTAAATAGTTAAATTCCAAGCTTCAAAGGAAATACAACTAATTTGAAGCTCAGAGTTTAACTGCTATAGCACAATTAGCACCTTTTTACTCAGGTCCAAAAAACAATAGTCTCCCTCCAGCCAGGAGCCATAACTGGCATCAATACAATTCACAAATTGCACCCCCCCCGCAGTCATGGCCCTGCCACTGCCCCCCACCCTCAAAAAGGTGGCTCAACACTGTACAAAATGCACAGCTGTGTTATTACAAGGGAGTGGAATGCAACTCAACTGCATTGTTATGAGGGACCGGAATTGTGGAGCTGGGGGTGGAGGGGGTGGTGGGAGGAGGAGGGTTCCCATGGCCCTGAGTGAAAGTTGTATATATAAAATAGTTCTGAAAGGGGAGGGGGAGAAGACTGTTTAGTGAATGCAGAAAACATAGACAGATTTTTGACTCCACTCTCTCGGAACAACACAGATATGCTGTGTTAAGAATTCTGGTCAGACCCAATAGCAATACAAAGAAAGAAAAAAAATAGTGCACTGGGAAGAGGGGTATGGGAAGAAGCAGGAAAGACATTGTAATGAATGGGAGCAGGCAAAGAGATTTTCAGATTCCACTCTCTTGTAACAACACAGCTGTGCTGTGTTAGGAATTATGGTCACAGACACCTTCTGATAGCAATACATCTGCATAGCTCCACCCATGCAGCCATAAAAAGATAAGCAGAAAATAATAAAGAAAACCTGTACTAACCCCATAAATATCTCATAATCGTGAATTAACTTATCACTTTAATGTGAGGGTGAAGGAAGGAGTAAAGAAAAGCAGAGGCATTGTTAGGGTGACAAAAATTCTGGGGTCCAAGCCCGCAAAGACTGGGGGTATCCGTAGATATTTTTATAAAAGGATTACTTTCAGCAGTTCCATTGAGGAGAGGTTTGGGGCCAATGTGAACACATCTGGGGCTCAAGCTCCTGAGGCTAGGGTCTGAAGAAAAGCAAACTGCAGAAAGAAGTAGGTAAAACCTTACAAGTATTATTGCCTTCCCAAGACAACAGGAAAAGATCAGCCTCAATTTTAGTACAATTTTAAAGGGGAAATTGTTTAGCCAGGAGAGGCACGCTAAGCTGAAGCTCGTTTTCAAGTGCAACCTGGGAGAACAAGGAACTTAAGTGACTTGTTCAGGATCACACAGTATGCGGGGCTGTGAGATTCATACCCAGGTCTCCAGATTTGCAGCTCAGAACCTTAAACCACTGCACAATACTGCCTCCTTTTAGCCACCTACTGGGAGCTGAACACCCCAGAACAATTTCCGAAAAGAAGAGAGAGAGAGAGAGAGACAGACTTGTTTTGTAATTTGAGTTCCATCAGTGAGAAACATGTTCTTTTGGCATCCAGTGAGAATGTAAACTGATTCTGTTTCCTGAAAATCAAGTAATGAGACATGCAGGATTAGTGCACTGTTCCAAAATACATTTACCACCCCAACTTTTAGCTTTCTAATTAAGGAATGCTAAAAGTTCAAGGTTTTCACTTAGGTCTAGTGGCCGAAGGGTTCCCACATCATGGACCCATTTTATCTGTTCTCCATGGGAAGGATAAGCTTTTCACCTCCTCCCCCTGTTACTCAGTCGGATATGGTAGAAACCCATAAAGTTCTCCAACCTTTTACAAAGTGAATCATTACAGATTGTGGGAGCATCCCCAGCCAAATAATAGTGATTTGTTCAGTTGTGTGTGACATACTCTTATTACTATAAAAGTATCTTATCTGTTGAGCAACTGTAACAGACTTCTTGCTGACAACACGTGTCGTCAGCATTTTAAATTAAGAACATTTATTTTTTTAATTTAAAAAAGGTAGCGATCTATAATAATTTTATGGACTCAGTTGGAGGGCCTCTTATGGATATAAGAGTATTGTCTTTTGTGTCCTTAGGACCACAGAACTGCTCACCTCTGCTTCACAGACCTTTGGTCCTAAGAACATGTGAGGTGATACTCTTGTATCCATAAAAGGCCCTCCAACCAGACCCATAAATGTATATGAAAATGTGCCCCTAGGACATTCTTTCTGCTGGAATTCCTGATGGCACTCACATGTTCTTATATTGTTTGAATGAGTGGCCTGAGTAGAACTGTACTGTGTGTGACCTATGAACATCAGGGGTAATAATGAGGATTAAGTTCCACACTGTTACCTTTGAATAAGCCCAATAAAACTTTTGGGGCAGTTTGGATCACTGTGACCTTCGGCTAAATAATCTGGAAAATAACACTGTAGCTCTTTCCAAGCGACAATAGCTAGCACTACTGCCACCCTTTCCCATCCAGTTGCTTTTCCATCCTCTCCCCTTCCCCCACCATTTTATTATATAAAAATGTCTAGCTCCTAGCACTGCGCTAGTGGCTAATGCTGACTGGGTTTAAAAAAAATGATTGTAAGACTGGGAGACGGTGAAAGAGGTTAGGATTGACTGCTGTTGGTACAGGTGGTGAAGGAGCATCTCTCACCCCTATTTCTAACCTGCTAAACCCCCATACCAAGGACCCAAAATGTCTTTGGCCGGCATGTTGATGCCAAACTAAAGACAGGGGTTCCAAACTGAAGACAAACCAAAGCTGCCAATTATTACATTCCCTGACCCTGAATCAGGAGGCACTTTCACCATGCTTTATTGACAACATAGTAATGGTAAAAGGTTTATTTTTTTAATGGTACAGACAATTAGACCAAAGTCTATTTACTGTATACATGTGTTATCCTGTGTATTTCTCAGTTGAAAGATGAATACAAAACTTAAGCAGTTAATGATACATCAGTTACACACAGAATACAGAAAGTGAAAACATGCATTTAAATAAAGAATGGAACTTTTTGAAACAAGTGCATACTATTTTAAAATCTTCATCCAGTATCACAGAAAAGGACACAAGAGTTTCAGTAGCTATACACTTGCAGTAAAGAGAGGTTTGTTTCAAGACTTTGCAGCATCATATGGTAAATGTATTTCTGACCAGAATGTATTTTATATTAGGAAACACGAGACTGTGGTTACAAATAGATCTCAATCTACAGTATATTGCTGAGATGAAGGGAGTTGAGAATCCAGAATACTTATTAAAGTAATTAGGACACTTAATTTATTTATCTATTCGTTTTTGTTGACCGGGTAAGTGCACTAGACAAATCCTGCCTATTTTCAGGCACGACCCAAGGGAGGGGGGATACAAATGAATGCCAACTGACCTTGAACCAGATTAAGCTGTTAGTGGTATTTTTAGTGAATGAGGGAAATTTGGCCAGGACACCAGGGAAATTCCCCTACTTCCTGCTTCCTGTGAGCAGGGGGGACCCATTTTCTGGTGGGACCAAGATGGCGGAGGAGGAGGACGTCTGCTTGGTGGGAGAGCTGGCCTCTGCTCCCACAGTGTGCAATGTGGAGGCTGGCCCTTTGAATACTCAAGATATGGATTCTGATATGGAGTTTCATGATGCAGTGGTTCTTTGGGAGGATACAGCAGTTGATTTAAGAAAAAAAAATTCTCAAAGGACTGGGAGAAAGGAAATGCTTGAAAAGGAATCTTTGGATGGAAGGTTCAAATCCAGCTTGGAACCTGACGACATGGAAGCACTTAATACCTGCAATATTGCTCTCCCGAAACCGAGGTGTTTAAAACTGAGAAAAATACAGGACTGCACTTAAAAGAAAGTCTGTGAGCATGGTGAGTCTTTGCAACAATTTTTATTATTTCGAAGCCGCTACTGAAACAGACAACTGGCTTTTACAATCTGCTTTACCGCTTTAAAAATGTACAGCAAAGTGATTCTCTCTCATACACAATCAGTGCGTTACAGGAGTAAGGGAGAAGCAAGCAGTTGAGCACTCTATGGACTTTGCAATCGTGCTCAGCCGCCAGCCTGAGTTGTTAACTCTGCAGCAGGTAGAATCGGGGCTTGACAGCTGCAGCGTTGCTCCTAATAATAATATGGCTGACTCGGTTCAGTCGGGAGTCCTGGCAGGGCGAGACCACTCTCTTTATAGCCCAGCAGCTACGCAGGAAGTTCCTGAAGTAAAATTGACTGTTAGTAAAGCTGCTAACAGTACTATGGAGGTTAGTGAGTGCATTCAGCCCGCTTATAGTCTGACTGCCCTAACAATTGAAAAGCCGAAAACAGAATCTCAAAGGAAGTACAACAGACTTTGTCTGCATCAGAGCTAAAGCAGTCTGAGTCTGCATGGTTAGACAAATCAGCTGGATTCGTTTTTAAAAAGCATGGGGCTCAGCATAATGTAGTTTATCAGTCCTCAGCTGTTTCCCAAACTGGAGTTACTGAATTCTTCTTTCCAAAAAAAAAAGAAGAAATACCTCATAAAATCTGGTCTACAAACACATAATGTTTCAGAGCTCTGGTCCCCTGATAAAGCACTCAAAGGAGCAGGTTGGAAGCAAAATGCAGCAGGCATATGGAAGCCTGATCCTACTTGGGACTCTGATTATACCCTCTCACAGCATTCACCAGAGTGGAAACCGGACTTACAACAGCAAAAGCTGGAGCAAGATTTGCAGGACAATAAAACTGTTTAGAGGTAGAAAAACTTCCACTGAGAGCTACATCCCTGGAGTCACAGATATCTTTACCTTCCTCTTTGAATACAGATTTGGTAATACTCTGCAGGAGCCTATTGCTTCTTCTCCACACGCCTCTCCAATGGAATCCATTCCTCAGAAACCACTTATGTCTGAATTATTTTCTAACACTAAAAAGAAGCAGCACTCGCCGGAATGCAGTTCGTATTCATTATAAAGGGGGTTTGGAGGATCGACCAGATAGACACTACGTGGGGAAAACCTTATTAAAAGAGTCCTTGCATTTTACCCCAAAAGATGTGTATGCATTTATTACTATCTCTGAGAGGATAATTTCACATCAGTTTTAGGACACCACATGCATTGGACTTATTCTGGGATAGGTACAACCAGGTTAAATTTTCCTCTATGGACCCCCTTCTTAGTGATTCCTTTAACTAAACCCTGATAAAACATGTTACGGTCATGTTTAGAAATGAGGGGTCCATGTGGAAGATATATCATTTTGGTTGTCTCCTTAGTGTGAAATTTTAAGGGCTCGAACTATCCTAGATTCTGGAACAGTTTTGGACTGAAGGATGGAAATATAAAACTAAACTGAGGCAATCTGAGACAGGGTAGTCCATATTCCCAATTCCTTTCTATTAGGAAAAGACAGAGGGTTTGTTTTTATAGTGGACAACCCGGGCTTGCTACAGATGTGGGCTAAACACATCTCTCAAGTGTTTGAGACCAACCACGTTGTGACAACTGTGGGGAAGTTGGACACACAACTATGTATTGTCACAATCAGCTCAAATGTGAGCTTTGTGAAGAATCTGGCCACTCTTTTCGGGTTTGCCCTTGGGCTGCAAAAAATAAAACATCCTGTATAAAGTCAGAGCTCTTAATTCAGCAAGCTCAGGATGCTGCACAATTTTCCCCTCCTAGCTCACAACCCCCTCTACCTGTTTCTTCTTCTCAAACCAAAGTTCAGACCCTTGGTGTAGTACCCCCCATTGACAAATCCTTAGGAATAGCAGACAAGGTGGAACAAACTGTTTCGGATGTGAAGTCATTAAAATCCAGTATGGGCCCACCTGAGCTTTTGATTTCCCTGTGTGTTACTCTGAGGTTTCGTGGAGACTTCTGAGGAAGCATCTAAGGCTTTAAATATTAGGCCTTCACTACCCCAACGCAGATCATCTAGGCATTTGCATCCCAAACCCCCCCCCTACTCCTCCCATAGAAACTAGCAACTCTTATGCTGCATTGTTTACTCCTTGGGGAGATACAGAGATGGAATTAGGAGATTCAGACTCCCAAAAATCTTCCACTTGATCTCAGCCAGTGGATAACTATAAAGAAAAGAAAAAAAAAAGAGAAAAAAATGATAAAGTAATTCTTTTTTTTATAAAACTTAATGCAGTGGTCATGGGGCTCTTTGAACACTCATAGTTTGCTTAATATAGTTAAGAGGCAAGCCCTTTTTCACTATATAAAAAACCAAAATTTATCAGTATGTTTTTTACAGGAAACCCGGATGTACTCAGCAGAACAACTCACTACTTTCAAATGGGATTCGGTGTGGGGCCCTTCCTATTGGTCCTTTGGAACTGATACAGCAGATGGTATTGGGATTTTATTCAATTCTTATTCCTTTAAACTTCATAATTTAGTAGATCTTATTCCAGGGAGAGTCTTGATATTAGATGGGAAATGGCACGGTGTATGCTATCGATTTATTAACATCTACAATCCACAGACAAAAGCTGGTAGAGTTTCTTGTTTAAAAGCTGTTCAACCCTAATTGGTGACATCAGTTAAGGTGCTTTGGGGAGGCGACTTTAATTGCACAATTTCTGACTCACCTAATCAGAAGAAAAAGAAAATTTATTGTGATTCTCACATGTTAGCTAATATAGTTAAAATAGCAGGTTTATTTAACTGTATCTCCCTTTCCTCTCAAGGGCCAAGGTATTCATTTACAAAGGGGAAATTGTTTTCCCTAATAGACTACATGTTTGTCTCTCATAATGTACAACTGGATTCCTTTAAGATGATCCACTGTGAATTTTCTGACCATTTATTACTTTCTTGTAGTTCATTATCTACAGGTTCCTCTGAACGTAGGCAGCTCAGGTGGAAACTGAATAACACTATGTTAGATATACCATATATACAGTCCGGGGTGAAACATATTCTAGCAGCCAGATTGTCAGTGGCTTTTTTTATGAGGATTTAGGAGATTGGTGGTTAACAACTAAATTGAATTATGTAATTGGTTTAAAAGGCAAGGGCAAAACAAAAAATTTTAAGTTTTTGAGATATTTGTCCCTTAGGCAACAACTGCAGAAACTTATGACAATTGCATATGTCTCTCACTTAGACTATTCAGACCAAATTAGTAATATAAAGGAGGAAATGAGGAATTTCCAATATGATACAGCAAAAACCCTACAGGCTATTTTTTCCAATTGCATAAAAAAATCCCCCATTGGGGACCCTTTTGAAACCTGTAAAAATCTGAAGGCTTCTTCTAATATTGATTCTTTGCAAAAACCTGATGGCTCTTTGGCCACCACGGTTGCTCAGCTCAGAGAAACAATTATTGGGCATTTTCGAACTCTAGACCCCTCTCTTATTACAGAGGCAGAAATGCTTTCATATCTTAAAACATCTAAGCCCCCAGGTTAGCAGAAATCTCAACATTATTGGATCCAATTACACAAGAAGAAATAATAAAAGTAATTAGAATTTGAAATTAAACATTTCACCGGTAAGATGGCCTTCTAATAATCTGTATAAAGTTTTTTCAAAGGAATTGAGTCAATGCTTGTACATTTTATTCCAGTATTTTATGGAAACTGCTGTTTCTTTTCCTCTTTTCTGAGGATTGCTGATTTACTTATTCAAATCTGGAGACAGACAAAATATTAAAAATTTGCAACCAATTACCCTCTTAAATTCAGATTATAAAATCTTCACCAGTATTTTGAATAATCGGTTAAAAAATTACGCCAGATGGGTAATTTCTCCTTACCAGTTTAGTGGGATACCTAATAGGTAAATTCAGACAGCCTTAATGATCATACGAGAAGTTATTGAACATCTTTCTGAAGTGGGAGTCACGAATTGTATGATGGTTGCTGATTTGGAAAAGGCTTTTGATAGGGTATATTTGCCTTTTTTATTTCTAACGTTAATACATTATGGAGTTCCATTGCACATTGTTAATATAATTAAAAAATTATATGAACATAATATTGTGTTCCCCTTCTTGCAAGGTCAGACGGCAGAATGTTTCCATTTACATACTGGAGTTCGTCAAGGTTGCCCTCTTAGCCCCCTACTCTATATCTTTCTTTGGATCCCTACTACAAAATTAACTACTGTTCCATTGTGGCCAGGTATTTCTGATGGTACGGTTAAGGACAAACATCTTCTGGCACAGGCCTATGCAGATGATTTGATTGTATATTTCAGATCATTCATATGTGCACATTTTTTTGACCGCATTTGAGGCTTTTTCGAAAGTTTCAATGCAAAATAAATGTGCACAAAACAGAAGGTTTATTTATCGGAGCAACAGGTCATAAGGAAGCGGTGCAGGCGGTATCCATTTTTCCAGAACTCCCCTTAAAGTTTTGGGCATACATTTTGGCCCCCACTAGTTGAAAATTGGGATATAGCCCTACAAACAGTGGAGAATAAAGTCAATAGATGGAAAAATGGAAATTGTCCAAACTGAAATGCATACATGTTATCAAACAGTTTCTTTTACCATGTGTTCAGTATGTAGCTATGATTTTCCGCTCCCAGTGCATCTAGAAACTAAACTGTATGGTTTATTCTTTCAAATGGTTTGGGGTAATAGATTAAACCCCATTAAAAGAAGCTATACATATTTAAGTAAAAACAAGGAGGTCTTGGGATGGTGGATCCAGTGATTTTTGTTCACTCTTTATTCATTATGTGTTCAGTGAAAAGTGGCTTACGATTAGAAGCAGGGAGTGGGGATAAATGGATTTCCAGATCATTGGACAAATACTTTAGGAATTGGCTTTCTTTGGCTCCAAAAATAAATCCTCACATTTATATTCCACAGTATTTTAGACCAGCTGCACAAAAATTATATAAATGGAAAATAGAGAAAGAGACAATTCTGAGTAATAGCATGAAAGAATTTTATCAGGTGGTAATGGCAAATTTACTTCCTTTAGAGCCATGTTTTAAGAATTGCCCTTCTTCTTTGAATCCTAAAGTATTGGCCCAACTTAACTGTCACAGATTGCCTCAAATGCAATGGGAAACACAGTGGCTAATATTCTATGGCCGTTTAAATGTTAGGGGTAATGCCAAGTACAAAGCCATTGAAGAAAGGAAGTGTCCTTACTTGGATTGTATAAATACTGAGGAATCGATGGAGCATTTTCTTTACACTGTTCCTATGCAAAGGGTTTGTGGGTTTATTTGGTGGCACTTTGGGGTTTTAAGTGGCTGAATTTTCTTACATATCAAATCTTGGTTTTAGGGTTTATCCAGCGACTCTTTCTGATTTTCATGAAGAAACATTGTCATTTTTTGGATGTTTACGTTATTATTTATGGCAGGCAAGGTGTCAGTGGGTAATATATCGAAGAAAAATGCCTTATTTTGTTTTAGTATTTTGGTTTCACAGGAACTCTCGAGATTTACGCTCAGGATGCTCGAAGGACAGTACAGACTCAGTTACTAAAAATGTGGAAAGGGTTTTTTCATTTTATTAAGTTCAAATAATGTATAAAAATAATCTGATAAACGGAAAGGAGTTATCGATTTTTTTTGAAATTACTCTGATTATTGTGTAAGTTTGTTAGATTAAGTTTTTGGTTCTTACTTTGTATAATTGATTACACTGAGTTGTTCTAATTATGTTTAATTATACAATAAAAACTCCCCTACTCTTTTCGATAAGTGCCATGGGATCTTTAACATCCACCTGAACTACCACCAATCCAGGCTGATGTGACCGCGGTTTAACGTCTCATCCGAAAGATGGCACCTCAGAAGTGCAGCACCCCCTCATGCTGCACTACAGTGTCAGTACTGGGATATTAACCCAAGTGCCAGATGTGGAAACTGAACCCACAGCCCTCTGATCACCCAGCCTCAGAGGTGAGTGTGCTACCTACTGAGCCACTGACACTGACAATCAGTTTGAAGAGTATTGAAATCCAGCTATCTTTACTTTATCTTTCCAAATCAAGCCGATTTTAAATGTCTACCATTATACAAGTGTGAATTTCAGAAGGCCAGGACAGAACAAATAGTTCTATACTACATATGTTGTAGAATTACTTGTTGGTACATAACATGTACTGTGACGTGAAAAAGTATTTGCCCCCTTCCTGATTTTCTCTATTATTGCATATTTGTCACACTGGATGTTTTCAGGTCTTAGAGAAAATGTAATATTAGATAAAGGGAACCTGAGTGAACAAATAACACTTGTTTTTTTTTTTAATTTCACTTATTTAATGAAAAAAAGTTAACCAACACCAACTGGCACTGTGTGAAAAGTAATTGCCCCTTACATAATAACTGGTTATGCCACATTTAGCTGCAATGACTGCAACCAAACACTTCCTATAATTCAATATCAGTCTTTCACATAGCTGTGGAGGAATATTAACCCACTCTTCCTCGCAGAACTGCTTTAATTCAGTAACATTTGATAGGTTTTCGAGCATGAACTGCTCGTTTCAGGTCCTGCCACAGCATCTCTATTGGGTTTAAGTCTGGACTTTGACTAGGCCACTCCAAAACTTTAATTTTACTTCTTTTTAGCCATTCTGATGTGGACTTGCTTTTGTGTTTTGGATCATTGTCTTGCTGCATGATCCAACTACGCTTCAGCTTCAGCTGATGGAAGGATGACTGGACATTCTCCTTAAGAATTTTCTGGTACAGAGCAGAATTCATGGTTCCTTTAATTATGGCAAGTCATCCAGGTCCTTAGGGAAGCAAGTATCCCCACACCATCACACTACCACCACCATGTTTGACTGTTGGTATGGTGTTCTTACTGTGGAATGCTGTGTTTGCTTTACGCGAGACATTATGGGATCCATGTTGTCCAAAAGTTCCACTTTGGACTCATCTGTCCATAGAACATTTTCCCAAAAGGCTTGTGGATCATCCAGGTGCTTCTTGGCAATGAGAGATGAGCATTTATGTTCTTCTTGGTTAGCAGTGGTTTCCGCCTTGCTACTCTCACATGAAGCCCATTTTGCCCAGTCTCTTTCTGATTGTGGAGTCATGAACACTGACCTTAGCTGAGGCAAGAGAAGCCTGCAGTTCTTTGGATGTTGTTTTAGGATCCTTTGAGACTTCTTGGATGATTTTACACTGCGCCTTTGGAGTAATTTTGGCAGGCCGCCCTCCTGGAAGGTTCACTACTGTTCCAAGTGTTCTCCATTTGGAGATTATGGCTCTCACTGTGGTTCGATGGAGTCCCAGAGTCTTAGAAATAGCTTTGTAACCCTTTCCAGACTGATAGAGGGCAACAAATTTTTTCTGATCTTTTCAGGAACTTCCTTTGATCATGGCATAATGTGCTTGTTGAATCTTTGTGCTGGCAACGTGACTCTGATGGTAAGGGCCAAAATAAGTGAGGTTTATATTGAGCAGGGCTGGCTGTAATCAAGCCTGGCTGTGTTCAATCAGCTGACTCTAATTAACCCTTTAATTGGGTTGATTTAACTAGGGGGCAATTACTTTTTCACACAGTGCCAGTTGGTGTTGGTTAACTTTTTTCATTAAATAAATGAAATAAGTAAAAAAAAAAAAGTGTTATTTGTTCACTCAGGTTCCCTTTATCTAATATTATAGTTTGTCTAAAGACCTGAAAACATCCAGTGTGACAAATATGCAATAATAGAGAAAATCAGGAAGGGGGCAAATACTTTTTCACGCCACTGTATGCTTGATCCCTGTCATTCAGAAACATAGAATTTGTTGGCAGAGAAGGACAGGTAGGCCCAACTAGTCTGCCCTATTTTTCTTTGCCTATTACTACACTCCCGACCCTGTTTGGTTACTGCTGTCTGTCCCTTTTCCTTTTCTTGTACTTATTATGCCCATGTGCCTATTCTACACATGCTTGAATCTCCCTACTGAATTTGCCTCCACCACCTCTTCTGGCAGGTTGTTCCTGGCATCCCACTACCCTTTCTGTGAAGGTGCACCCCTCTTAAACTCCCCCAAAGCATCATTGCATGCCCCCCTGTTCTAGTGCTCCTCTTCTCTGAAAGAGACTCCCCTTCTGCATCTTGTTGACCCTCATGAGGTACTTCTAGGTCTCAGTTATGTTCCCTCACACTATCCTCCAGAGTGCACATGGTGAGCTCCCACAGTCTCCCCTCATATGGTTTCTCATGCAACCCCAACACCATTTAGATACCCTTCCTCTGGTCTGCTTTCACACAGTAAATGTCCTCATGGAGGTGCAGCCTCCAGAACTGAACACAGTACCCTGGTGTGGTCTCACCAGTGAGCGATAAAGGAGCACACCCGAGAGTGTAATTATAGGGGGGAATGGGGAACATTTCCCCCCAACATTTCTGTCCCTGCTTGTGCCATCCTTGTTGTCCCCCAATATATTCAATGCTGAGGAGCCCTTAAAAAAGAAAGAGTAAGCAACATCACACTGCACTGCCCTCCCCACCACTCACTACTCTGACTAGTTTTTTTTTCCCCTGAGTAGCGAGCACCAGAAGCATGCACAAGTATTGAGACAGCTCTTTTAAAGAATAGGTTTTGACTGAGAAACCGACTGGAAAATTAAATTTAATGAATGACTGCTGCCAGCCCAAGCCACCTACCAGATTGTCCTAATCGGATGGTCCCCATTCCCTCTCAGTGCTCTGGTTTAGTAGCACTGGCAGTCAGCAGCACTGGTCCTCTAGTCCAACCAGAAAACGAGAATAGTGCAGCTCCCCTCTGCCTCCAGTTTGGTGCTGAGATAGGCGGCTTCTAAGTTCTCCTTCTTCTCCATCCCTCCAAGTCCAAGGTTCACTCATCTGTCCTGGTTCTGACTGTCAGTCCTCTCTTCTCTCTTCCCATTTTCCCCAACTCCTCTGCTCCTCCAGTCTCTTTCAGTCTGGAACAGCTACCGGCATACATGATGCCCAACTGCTGCACCACCCAGGCTGTGTGCTAATTCCTCTGGCTCTCTCTTCTGGCTCAGTGGCTCCTCTGATTGCGATCCCTCTCCTAGTCCAGTCCAGGCATCCATGCATGCTGCTCTGCCTGCTGCACTACACTAAACACCAACAAGCACAACAGGCAGGGCCAGGTTTGTCTTAAAAAGCTTGGTAAGGCTTGGATAATCAACCTATTGATGCGCAGGGGAAAAATAGTAGCCAATTGTGGTGCAGCGAAAGAGCAGGCTTGTGATTGGTCCAATAAGAGGATCAATCACATGCTTGCATTCACGAACATCAGCAGCGAGAAAAAACAAACAAAAGAAATCACCCTGGTTACTGCCCTATATAAAAGACACACTTCTAACAACAAACCATCACAAAAGAGTTGAATCACTACTACTTTGAAGAGAGAAAAGAGAATCCCACAGCAACGACTAGCTGCTGCTCCAAGAAAGAACCACCAAGGCATCCAGGAGGGCTGAAACTGCTGGATAATACTGCTCTACCTGCCCAGCAGAGAGAACCAGGACCTCAGTCACATTCTGTGGCAACAGACGGTCACGGCCATTAGACAGCAGGCACCACCTAGGGACTGTCTTAGTGTCTTGTCTTGATCTTGGTAAGTTGAAAAATGTAATTCTTGACACTGATGCAGGCATTGCCAATCAGACAGCAGCAGGAGAGGATAATTTTTTAAATGGAATACAATAAAATAGCTATTAGTGGATCCATGACTGGTCATTGACAAATGTTTACGATCAGACAGCGAAGCCTGCAGGCTGACCACATTTTGCATTCAGCTGCCGGTTTCATAGGAAAACAAGTGTTTTCTTTGGGGGGCTTTGTCCCTGAACCCCCCACACAGGTGGCTGCACCCCTGCCCCTGTTGCTAGCCTTGCTTGTAGAGCAGAAAGCAGCTAACTAAAAGAAGCTACATTTTCTTCTTAATTTAAAACGTATATCTCAGCAGGAGTCAGTGTCTGTTAAGATTAAGTAGACAGGTAACTTTATTAGAAGTAGAAGGGGACTTATTTAGGGTTAAAAAAAGAAAGAAAAGAAAGAAGTCAGTGTGTATTCTGTGCAGTGAAGGATACTGTATCAGCTGACTTTGCTAAACCAGTAGGAGGAAAGAGAGCTTACCTGGGGGTGTGGTTTAGACACTATAAAAGCAGGTGAGTCAAATTACAACTTCCTGTTGCTAGCCTTGCTTGTAGAGCAGAAAGCAGCTAACTAAAAGAAGCTACATTTTCTTCTTAATTTAAAATGTATATCTCAGCAGGAGTCAGTGTCTGATAAGATTAAGTAGACAGATAACTTTATTAGAAGTAGAAGGGACTTATTTAGGGTAAAAAGAAAGAAAAGAAAGAAGGTCAGTGTGTATTCTGTGCAGTGAAGGGTACTGTATCAGCTGACTTTGCTAAACCAGTAGGAGGAAAGAGAGCTACCTGGGGTGTGGTTTAGACAATATAAAGCAGGTGAGTCAAATTACAACTTCCTGTTGCTAGCCTTTTTTCTTACTAATTGCCCTCCATCCCACCCACCCAAAGCCAGTTCTACTTTCATAGCCACTGGATTTGACTGTCAACAGGAACGTCCTGTTTGGCAGTAAGAAGGAAAGGATCACAGAGAAACATTGGTTTTGTCAACCCTAAAGTAGAAAAAGTAGCTCACTCTCCCCCCCGCCCCAGTTGCTGGTGGTCTGATATTGAGCAAGGAAGAAGGAGGCTACTGAAGAAGATAGGAAGTTGCTGTCCCAGAACAGGAAGGGTGAGAGTTGTAAGGAGAGGAGAAAGTAAGCATCCAGAGAAACAGTAGAGGGGACACAAAATAAGACATGATAGGAGTAGTGCAGTGCAATGGCTGTGGGTGGCAGTGTTCTGGAGACATTCTGAAGGCTGCGATGCTCTTATTTGCAGACACTCTGGTCTGAGAGAGGAGGTTGCCCATCTCCAGGCTGACCTGGCTAGGATTCGTGAAACCTCCTCCCCACCCAGGGACCACCAGGGCCAATGCCACTACCTCAGAGGTTGCCAAGAAAGAGGAGAGGCTGGACCAGGGTGGGCTCAAGGAGGAGAGGGTGGAACAGAGTTGCATCCCTCAGCTGTGCTCTTCACAGTCATTCGCTCTTCTGGTGAATAGTGTTTCCTCCTATGGAGGCACCTGCAGTGGAGACCAAGGACAATGCTGGGAACCTTCACAAAGGAGACCCAAAGGAGGGTGGCATGGGACCCCACAGGGGAAGGGAACAACTCCTGGTGGGGGACTCAATCATTAGGGGGTAGAAATGGGGGAGGAAGGGGAGAGGGAGGTAAGGTGCCTTCCTGGCACCACTGCTTGGAGGGATAGGAAGTGAATCCTCAGAATCGTGGGAGGAGCTGCACGAGGGAGGGAGCTGGATGTCATTGTCCACCTAGGGACAAATGACCTGGCTAGGAATGGGATCAGAGCAGTGCAAGAGGAGTTTGTAGAGTTGGGAAGGGGCCTTAGACAAGTAGTGCATACGGTAACCTTCTCGGAGGTGCTGCCTGTCTATGGCAAGGGAGATACTAGGGAACTTCTCACCAGGGGATTCAATGAGTGGTTGAAAAACTGGTGTGGAGTTCAGGGTTTTGGCTTCACTGGGGACTGGGGAGCCACCTGGAGGGATGCAGACCTATAGTGGTGTGATGGTCTGCATCTGTCCGGGGGGGAACCAGGATCCTAAGTGAGAGGTTTAAATGCTTCATTGGCAAGCATTTAAACTAGCCAAGGGGGGAGGCACTGAAAAGAAGCAGGGAAATCCAAGCCTCCCCACAAAACATGGTGATTAGTGAGGTAAACACCAAGGTACAGAAGGTATTAGGGAGCAGAACAGATTTAAATGTAAAAAAAGGCAAAGGCAGTAAGGACAGAAATGGGGCTAAAAGGGGTAAGGCTATCAAAAAGTGGAGGGTGATGAGTACCAATATCCGTAGTCTGTGTAACAAGCTCCCTGAACTAGTGGCCTTGATGGAAGAGGGTTGCCTGGATATTGTGGCAGTCACAGAAACATGGTACACAGAGAACCATGACTGAGATGTCAACATACCAGGATACACAATCTACAGGAGGGACAGGGAGGGTAAAAGAGGAGGAGGAGTAGCTCTCATGTAAAGGAAGGGATCAAAGCAACAGAACTAAAGAGTAAACAGGGAGCAGATGAGGCACTTTGGGTCACCCTGGAGACAGGAAATGGCACCACAATCCGCACAAGGGTTGTATACAGACCCCATCTCAGGGAGGGAATGGACAAGGAAATGATAGAAGGCTTCTTAGAATGGCAGAAAAAGGGAGATATTGTTGATGGGGACCTGAATATGCCAGATGTTAACTGGAGCACCTTTGCTGCAGGCACATCCAAGAGCAGGGTCATTCTTGATGCCCTACAGGGGCATGCCTCAGACAGCTAGTATCGGAACCCACTCAGGAGGGAGCAATCTTAGACCTGGTACTTTCAAATGGGGATGGAGAAAGAATCTCAGATTTAGAAGTGGGTAGCCATCTGGGAACAAGCGACCACCAAACAGTGTGGTTCACAATAAACACAGCCATACAATCAAGCCATACAAAAGCAAGAGTATTAGACTTTAGGAGGGCTGACTTTGGGAAATTGAGAGAGTGCCTCAGAAAAGCACTAGCAAACAGGCAAGAAGGAGGGGTGGAGAAACAATGGGGAGTGATCAAAACAGCCATCACAGAGGCAACAAGCCTTTGTGTAAAGCAAATCAATAAAACACAATGAAAGAAAAAAATGCTATGGTTCACAAAAGAGGTGGCAGGGAAGGTTAAGGAGAAAAGGACAGCATTCAGGAAATATAAGGAAACACAGAAGGAGCAGGACAGAGAACTTTATCAGTTAAAGCAGAAAGAGGCTGGGAAGGCAGTCAGAATAGCAAAGGCCCAAACCGAGGAAAGGATAGCCAATTCTGTTAAGAAGGGGGATAAGACCTTTTATAGGTACATTAGGGAGAGAAGAAAGAACAAAGGAGGGATACTGAAGCTTAATGTGGGTAGAGGGTGACAGTGAAAAAGCAGGGATACTGAACGAATATTTCTGCTCAGTATTCACAAAGGAAGAGGAGGGCGAGTTACCTAAACCAAACAAGAGAAACACTCTGAAGATGGGGGTCAATTCCAGTCCATTTACAGAAGAAAGGGTTCTGAAAGAACTAATAAAATTGAAGGTGGACAAAGCAATGGGGCCTGATGGGATTCACCCAAGAATTCTAAAAGAACCAAGGGTAGAACTAGTGACATCGCTGACTACTCTCTTTAACAAATCATGGGAGGATGGGGTGGTACCTGAGGACTGGAGGAGGGCAGATGTGATTCCTCTTCACAAAAGTGGGAGCAGGACAGAGGCAGGAAACTACAGACCAGTTAGTTCGACCTCAGTGGTAGGGAAATGATGGAATCACTTCTGAAGGAAAGAATTGTTGAGTACCTAGAGGCCAGTGGGGCACAGGACCCAAGGCAGCATGGATTCACGATGGGAAGGTCATGTCAGATGAATCTAATAGATTTCTTTGACTGGGTGACCAAAGTAGTAGACCAGGGAGGGGCTGTGGACATGGCCTACCTAGATTTTAGCAAGGTATTTGATACAGTCCCACACAAAAGATTAATACACAAGATAGCCAGCCTTGGAATGGGTCCCAAGGTGGTAGCCTGGATAAAAAATTGGCTAGACAACAGGACGCAAAGGGTAGTAGTAAATGGAGTACACAGTGAAGAAAGGAGGGTTACTAGCGGGTACCGCAGGGTTCAGTACTGGGACCAGTCCTTTTAATGTCTTTATAAGTGACATTGCAGAGGAACTGGAAGGAAAAGTATGTCTCTTGCAGATGACACAAGATCTGCAACAAGGTTGATACACAAGATGGAGTGGAAAGGATGAGAAGGGACTTGGCAAGGTTGGAGGAATGGTCAAATGTATGGCAGCTCAGATTCAATGCAAAGAAGTGCAAGGTAATGCACATGGGAAACAAAAACCCAGAGGAAGCATACACAATGGGGGGTGAGATACTGGCAACAGTAAAAATAGAAAGGGACCTGGGGGTAATTATATCAGATGACCTAAAGGTGGGCAAGCAATGTGAGAAGGCAGTAAGGAAGGCTGGGGGGATACTGGAAGCATAGGAAGAGGCATCAATAGTAGAAAACAGGAAGTTGTTATCCCTCTGTACAGACAGTTGGTGAGACCCCATCTGGAGTACTGTGTACAGTTCTGGAGACCCCATCTCTGCAAAGACATAGACAGAGTGGAGGCTGTCCAGAGGAGGGCAACAAATGGTGCAGGGTCTGCACCAGAAGACATCTGAAGAAAGACTAAAGGAGCTTAATATGTATACCTTGAGGAAAGAAGGAGAGAGGGACATGATAGAAACTTTCAAGTACCTCAAGGAATTAACAAAGTCCAAGAGGGTAGCATCTTCCAGAAAAAGAGATGTGCAAGACCAAGGGGCACAATCTGAAGATAGAGGGGAAAGGCTCTAGGGTAATGTGAGGAAGAATTTTTTTACTGAGAGGGTTGTGGATGCATGGAACAGCCTCCCTGAGGAGGTCGTGGAGTCAAGAACAGTGGGGGACTTCAAGAATGCATGGGACAGGCATAAGGCAGTCCTAGGGGCGGGTAAGAGGAAGTAAGCTGTTGGTTAACTCGTATCTGCAGCTTATCTGTTAGGTAGGAAAATGGGCAAACTAGGTGGGCCAAGCGGTCCTTATCTGCCGTCAAATTCTATGTTTCTATGCACCTCTCACTTAGGATTCTTAACTCTGAATTGGAGCTGATTTGGGGGGTGCAGGACCCCCAACAGACAGTGCCAGGTTCCAGTGGGTTCCCTACAGCGATGTGGTGCTGTTGTCACTGTAAGGGACCTCGCTGTTGAAATGTCACTGATAGTGCAGCATACCGCTATTAGCTCTTAGCTCTAAACTGTGGTGGTAGAAAAACTGAGGGTTAGATAAGATAAGATAAAGAAATTGTTGGAGCCACAGTGAGTGATATAAAGTGATATAAGTATTTATTTGTGATTGAAGAACAAACACAACATAAGCAGTAGTCAGTGGCTGTTGATTGCAGGTGCAATTTATTTATTTAGCTTTTGATATTGTTAACCTGAAGTGAACCTACTTAACCAAGTCCAGGTAAGCTTAAAGCACACTAGACAAAGCAGGATGCCAGAGTAGGCTAGCCATGTATGTTGTCTGTGACTGTCATTTGTGTGAGCATTACCATTAAGGCACTTGATGGAGGCAGTTTGTTCTGGGAATTTATTTTTTTACCTTCACGTTTCATTTACTTTACCTTCACGTTTATTTTCCTTCCTCTCACATGTGACTCTTATGAGTTAATGAGTCATGCCAATTTATAACAACTTGAATAATGCTTTTTACTTCATCAGTGTGTGGGCATTAATTTACATTATGAAATGGGTAGAAAGCATGTTGAATTCTGATTCGCTGAGAGCTGCTTTCAGCTGGGCCGTTATCCCAGCACAACGGCCCAGCTGAAAGTAATATGTTAAAAAAATACATAAAATTTTGTTCAAATAACCCATTTCATAATCGCAATAAGGCACTCCAGGGGGTGTGTTATGGTGGGCTAACGGCTCTTCTCGGGTGGTGGAAGCACTTGGCTATGCCTCGTCTTCAACCCACCTGAGGTGGGCCGTTATCCCACCATAACACACTCCCTGTCATGCCTTATTGCTTAATTAAGACAGTTATGTTGATGGAGGCAGTCAGATTGCTCTGGGAATTTATTTTTACCTTTACATTTAATTTACCTTTATATTTAATTTCCTTCCACTCACATGTGACTCTTCTGAGCCAATGACAATTTAGAGCAACTTTGTTAGTGCTTTTCACTTTAAATTCAAATCTTAAGTGATTAAAATCAGTGTCAGATGGCTCAGCAGGTTGTACATTTGCCTCTGAGGCTGTAAGATTAGAATGCTGTGGGTTCTATCCCCACACTAGGCACTTAGGTTAAATCTGAATACTGACACCATGGTGCAACATGAGGGGAGTGCTGCACTGTTTTGGATGAAACGTTAAACCGAGGTCCCATCTGCCTGTTCTGGTGATAGTTCAGGTGGATGTTAAAGATCCCATGGGACTTCTCAAAAAAAGAGCAGGGGAATTTCCCTGGTGTCCTGGCCAAACTCCTCTCATTCACTAAAAAGACCACCAACAGCTTAATCTGGTTCAATGTCAGCTGGCATCCATCTGTATCCCTCTCCCCCAGGACAAGGCTAAAAATAGGCAGAACTGTCTATTCCTCCTTTCCCGGTCAACACAAACTAAATAAATACATAAACAAATTACTGTCCTTCTCGGTGCTTGCTTTGTGCAGCTGTCCTAAACATTCTGTGCAATTTATTTTGTAACAAACTTGTGTTATGCAAAGCAACGTTTTTACTATGAACCAAGGTTGTTCTTGCCACTGTGCCCTTTATGTTCTCTCTCCTAAACTGACATGGGATTGGTTATTAATGTCCCTGGCAGCAGCTTATAAAACCTAAATGTTCACTAAAATAGACTGTATATAGGCTAGCTAATACCACAAAATATTGCCATATAAGTAGCATTAGATGTTAACTAAGCCTGAAAGTCAATGGTCCTCTTACTTCATGCATTAGATCATAACAGACATATGATTACCCCTAAGATTGTGTTTCTGCTGCTTTTACACAATACTAAACACTATATTTCTTTGAATGTTGTTATGTGTTCACAGTATAGATTGTTCTATGTACAATGCAACCGGGTTTTTAAAGCAGCAGTGCAACAAAAGGTTCTAATTTTGCAGTCACTTGTGATTTTAATTTAGTCACATGCCACTTGATGTCCATTTTAAGTTATTGTAAGAGTTTCCCTCGGTTCTTTGTTAACTTTTCTTACTTCAATACACACTGTAATTAATTTGTGTGAATTAATGTACTGTCCCATAAGTCACATGAAGAGAATGAACGTGCTTCGCAAATTAATTACAAAATAATAAAGAGCAAAAAGAAACCCTTTGAGTAACTTAAAACGGGCATCAAGCAGCATGTTACTAAATTAAAATTACAGATGCAAAAGTTACAACTTTTTGTTGCACTGCTGCTTTAAATAGCTAGTATACCACAGCAAAATGCTATGCAAAACAGGGGGTAAGTAATGTTAACCATTTCCAAAAATGCATAGCAGCCAGTAGATTGCTAACCATTTATTTTTCAGTGAGTCTATTGCACAGTAGACAATATTAATAAAGTAAATTATCTATATTTTAAAATGTTGCTAACCATTTGGTGCCAAGTGATATGCATTTTTTCACAGTGGATTAGCACTTTTAAAGTGCTATTTTTGGTGGGCTTGTTTAATACCCTTAATGCAACACAGACATATTTGGACTACTGTTTTGCTGTGCCAGTTTTCCTTACCATGCCAGCATGCTCTTGTAAAATGCATAGTTTTGCTCAAGTGCCACAGCTTCAATCATCCCCAGTGATGAGTGAAATATAATTTGCACACAACACAAAAGAAGAGTCACCATTCATTTCAGTAGCAGTGCAAATACATGACAAGCTGCCAACCCTCAATGATTGGAGGGTCCGGTTCAGCTAGCTTGCTGTGTATTTGCACTGCTATGTAATAAATGATGAACAGGACCAACCTTAACTTTTACTTACACTAGCCAGCAGGATAAGTTGATTCAGAATTGCACTATCCTGCAGATGGTTGCACTAGCCCACAGAAAGGAAATGCTGGGTAGGGTGAGGGTGGGACTGTATGGGTGGTGTTGGCTGGTGGCATGGTCCATTTAGAATAGCTGGGGACCCCTGCACTTGGCAGTAATGGCAACAATAGGTCTATGAATAGACATTTTGAGTATGATCTGCAGTGATGTCCAGGGAAAGTAGTAAGTAGAGGGAGGAGAGATTTTGAAGGGAGAGCGAGCAGTTGTGTCAAGGTTGGAATAAAACCCACCACCTGCAGAGCAGACTCTGTATGTCTCTTAACATTAATTCCCTGAATTGCTGGATACAGACAGTCAACATGTAAGGAAATGAGGGGCACTGGTCTTAATAATGTTGGATAAATTGTCAGAGACAGTCAAACTCAGAAAACTGGAAGCTAGTGACTTAACAGCTTCTGCCCTCTGATCACACTTTGGACACCAGCTGGAAGTTCTAGCAGTGGTGATAATAACTCACATTGAGTCTTTTGTGGGATACCCCTATTGAACTGCCAGATAACTGCAGCTCTTAAAGAAGTGTTGTTAATCACACCAGGCCATCTGGAACACAGAGATTAGTGTGGTGACTAGAGCTTGCTGAAGTAGGGACATTTTAACTTCATTAACAGCTATGGAAAACCTGCACTAGACAAGATGGGCAAATACAGGGTTAGCTACACTAGGCCTGTCCAATGTGCACTAGGTTTTGGGGACTAGTAGAACAATGTTAAAATCAAACCCTGAATAGTGAGTCATAGTCAGACTCTGTTTTGGTATCACATGTGTGTTTTTTCCCTTTGGAATATGAACATTGCTTTAAGGTTCTTGAAAGGTGTGGGTAGTTGCTTGAAAGTCCCATTCATCATTTCCTATCTTGAATGCCTTCTCTGATCTGGTATCTGTTCATATCTTGTTCATATACACGTGAACTGGGCAGCACATTGTGTACTTCACTGCTTTCATTTTTTTTCCTTTTTTGTTGTTTGTGCACTCCTAATATGTACCTTCAGTCATATTCTGTGCTGTAATAAAATAGGCCCTCTCCTGGGGAATTTTATACATAAACAATCCTAGAATAAATCCTAAACTAAGGTTACATAAAGTATTAGAAAAGCAGAGAAGGGTGCTTAAAGCAGCAGTGCATGAATGTGGTGAAAATGTTTACCTATACTTGTTTGTTTATTCTATTTTAGACTGCCCCTTAACATAGAAACATAGACTTTGGCGTCAGATAAGGACCGCTTGGCCCACCTAGTCTGCCCATTCCCAAGGCCACTGTTTTTCGGTTTTTATCGGAAAATCTGGTAAAATTTCAGAATTAGGGCTGCCTGAAGACCGGTAAAAACAAAGATTTCATGGAATCTGGCATTTTATATCAAATGAGTAGATCTACAAAACTTGTGTTTTTCTTTTAATTCCTTCCTGTACTATTTTCAATTTGCTCTATTTAATGCTCTGTATATTAAGCCTTCTTTAATTCTGATTACTTATGCACATACTAAAAGAATGATAGCAGAATCCCGGTAAAATCCGGAAATTAGAGTAACAATCACTGGTGTAATTCCGGAATCTGAAGTCTTGAAAACGGAATTTCATTATTTTAATCATCGTAAATCAGTGGCCTTGCCCATTCCCTATCTATTAGATAAGCTGCAGATCCTAGTTAACCAGCAACCTACTTCTTCCTACCCCAACTAGAATTGTCTTATGTATGTCCTATGCATTCTTGAATTCCCCCACTGTTTTTAACCCCATGACCTCCTCAGGAAGACCGTTCCATGCGTCCACCGCCCTCTCTGTGAAAAAAAAGAACTTCCTCACATTGACCCTGAGCCGTCCCCCTCTATCTTTAAATTGTGTCCCCTTATTCTTGCACATCTCTTTTTGTGAAAGATGCTACCCTCTTGGGCTTTGTTGATTCCACTGAGGTACTTGAAAGTTTCTATCATGTCTCCCCCTCTCCCTCCTTTCCTCAAGGGTATACATATTAAGCTCTTTAGTCTCTCTTCATATGGCTTCTGTTGCAGACCATGCACTATTTTAGTTGCCCTCCTCTGGACTGCCTCCATCCTGTCTATGTCCTTGTGGAGATGGGGGACTGGATTCATAAAGCTTTCTGAAGGTGCAAAATCTTCCCTAAGTCCCCAAAACTGCTGTAGTTAGGGAAAAAAAGGGGAGATTGCTCTGAGTGCTATTCAGAGAAACCTTCACAGCTGCAGAAAAAAATGCTATGGACTGTGGAAACAAGTGCAGCTGTGGAAGACCCTGAGGAAAAAAGGTGCGAGATAGTAAGCCACAGCCCCTCAAAGGCTATTCTCAGACAGTTTTTTTTCTGCAGTTGAGGAGAAAATGTTACACACACTGGAGTGAGGTGTAATGCTCCCTCAGCAAGCTGCAGTAATGCCCCAACAATTTAAATCAATTATGGTGGAGGTGAGGCACAGGTAATAGCATCCCAGTGGCTATAGCAGTGGCTGATGTTATAGCAACAATAGCACACATTACCATGATATGACAACAGGCAACAACCACCAGACCCAGTGCAGCCCATGACAGAGCCCCACAGGATGTAGAGCCTGACCAGCCTGCAGCAAGTGCTACCCCAGCAGGCAACAGGAGCACCCCAGGGAGGGATGACCAGCAGTGACAGTCGGCCACTGTGGTGCCATGGTAGTGCTGGTACCTGTGGTGCTGCACTGGTTCCAGTTGAGGGACTGGTTGCTAGTCTCTTTGTGGGTGCTTTCAGCTTCATGCTATGGCAGCAATGTTAAAGTCTGCTGCTCCAGCTAATTAGGTTCACTGTTGCTGTGCCTCCTAAGCCATTTCCTCAGCTGTGGATCTGTAGTTGTCGATTTGCAGCACTTGCTCAATTTCTGCAGCTGCAGGGATTTTTATGGAATTCTGCACCTCTGCAAATTTTCTTTGAGAATGTCATGCAACTGTGTTTCCGCAGTGCTGCAGGCCTTTTTCCCCACAGCTGCAGAATTTTGGACTTTCTTTGAGAATCCGGCCTGGGATCTCCAGAACTGCACACAGTACTCCAGATGAGGTCTCACCAATTGTTTTCTGAGGCACTCTCCCATTTTGAGAAAGTCAGCCCTCCTAAAGTCCAGTAGACTCACTTTTGTATAGCTTGACTCTGTGGCTAAGTTTATCATGAATCACACTGTTTGGTGGTCACTTGTTCCTAGATGGCTACCCACTTCTAGATCTGAGATCCTCTCTCAGTCCCTGTTTGAGAGTACCAGGTCTGAGATTGCTCCCTCCTGACTAGGTTCCAACACTGGCTGTCTGAGGCATGCCCCCCTGTAGGGCATTGAGAATGACCCTGCTCTTGGATGTGGCTGGAGTAAAGGTGCTCCAGTTAACATCTGGCATATTCAGGTCCCCCATCAACAATATCTCCCCTTTTTCTGTCATGCTAAGGATGTTGTATATCATTCCCTTATCTAATGACTTGTATGATACCCTTCTTTCCACAATTTGATTCTGCTTTAGTATTTTTTTTCATAACTGAAATAATAAAAGGAGTGCTCCTTTTGGTATGGCTAGGACCAGGTTTTCATCAGTATTCTCAGTTGTTTTTGTACATCAATTGTTTGAAATCACTTCTGTTATCACTAAAATGAATTAGCATGCAGCAGGCAATGCTCCTTGACCTTATGGAACAGTAGGTGGTTCAAAAACAGCTGGGAATAATAATGAAAACCTGGTCCGAGCCATATTAAAAGGAGCGCTCCTTTTATTATTTCAAATGTGGAAAAAAAAGCCCTAAGGTATACTCAAAATAAATGATAAAGAGGTGTATCATACAAGTGAGGAGATAAGGGACAATCTAAAATAGCATTAAAAGTATACAGGGTAGGTCAGAATTTTTACAGGATTCATGCACTGCTGTTTTAAAGCACCCCTGACACAGCGATGTATAAATCAAATCTTCTTGGACTTGCCCAGCTATGACTGTAACTGAATTTTCACTTGCCCCTGTTCATTACAATGAAATTAGCTCTCTTTTTGTACTTGCCCTTCAAAGAAATGCATTTGCCCTGGACAAGGGGCAATAGGATGTGTACACCCCCTCCTGACACAACTATGAAAACTTTGAAAAGCAGTGTCGGGGGCTCTTTAGCCTTGCATTACTCACCAAATAATGGCCCATTGATACTACTGTCTTTGACCTGCTGCCTAGTCCTCAAATGAGAACTGCATTTGAGTATGATTTATCTGTAAATTGTACTTGCAGTATGTGTATCCTGTGTCCTGTTGTGAGTATACTATGTGTTGCTGTGGGGGGGGGGCTTGCAATGGTAACAGGCAGTAACAGAGAAACACAAGATAGTGCAGTTCCACTCAGTTCACTTTATTGGTATCACATGATACAGATACTGGTAAAGTTTCAAACTATTCGGAAGACATCTGCTTAATGTATAATATATACACGTAATTTCCACCCCTGAAATAATCTCTGAAAAAAGAAAATACTAATGTTCCAGTTTTTATTTTTTATTTATATGTAGCACTTGCACACATTGGCGATTACCTTTCAGTACAAATGCTCATTTACAAAGGTTCCACATCAAATTCACAGTAACAAAAAAACATTACAACAAGTGGTCCCAGAGGAAATGCAGGAAAGTTTGACTCAAATGAAGCAAGGCAGAACAATTACATACAGTTTAAAAAACACCCATAGACACTTTTCAGGTTGGAATATAAAAGAACATAACATGGTGCAAAACTGCTGTCTGCCTTCCAGGCGCAGGTAGGAATGGCTCAGAAGGCCTGCTGCCATCTTGCTTTTATAGGTGTTATTACAGCACACTTTGCAGTACAAAACATGTCACAAATGGGAAAACCTATGTGGGGTGCCCTGCTGCTAGCATTGTCCTCTGTCATTTTCTGCAAATGAGAGTTACTATGGGGAAATCATGTGGCATGCAGTTCAATGAAGTGTTTCAGTGATTTATGCTGTCTTGTCTGTCCACTGGTGATGTATAGCCTATTGGCATTCTTCTGTCTATGCTGTATTGTGGGTGCAGAACAATAATTGTTGTGCTGCTGGAGGTAGGAGACCAGTCAGTGACTAGTGTATCTGTGCATAATCATTGCATGGGTTATGCAGTTCATTCTTGTATTTTGAATACCTTTTAATGTGCCACAATTATTTTGTTCCCCTGCTATTATGGGTCATGCTGCGTATCTCTGTGTAAGTTTGAGTTCATAATCCACACAGTATTTGTAACGTATTATATCTAAATGAGGAGTTACTAAAGAGTCTTTGTGCTTTGTGACTGATTTGTGTTTTTAAAGGCCTTGGTTATTGTGTAGCAGTTTAATAGCTTGTTGGTCTTGATTATCATGCAGCAGTTTAATGGCTTGTAGGACTTTATCCAGTATGCATTTTTTGTGTATGGTTCTCTTTTGCCACTGAGTTTAAATGAATCTTAACAATTGTATATCTTAGATTAACAGCCCAGTGTTGACACAAATCTCACCATGAAATGTCAGAGAGTTCAACTTTCAATTGCCACCTTCTTCAAGAAATCTCGTATGGACCCTGTGCCCAAATCAACAGAGATGGTCCCGAATGAAGAAAGGGAGAACATGCATTCTGCAGCTTGTGAGAAGATACCGCAGGACTTCAACACTAACGACACAGAAGAAAAGCAGTGAAGTACAAGTACAGTCCTTGCCACCATCGATAACACAATGCCTAGACTGGAGATCAAAATAGTGCATCTGGATCAACCTCCCCAACCACCATCTATTGAAGAAACAGTGCCTGGAATGGAGCTGACAACAGTGGATATGGACTGCTCGTACCAACCCCCTTCTGAGGAAATACCAATGCAGGACTGTGGAAGCAAAAAACAGATTCCAGGAATACTGGTAAAAAAATGTTCATGTCTGCACTACAACCCTGAACTGAAAGGTGTGCTCTGCTTTGCTTGCACAAAGTGTGAAAAAATGGGGATGCTTGAGCTGTCAAAGTGGTGAGAACCAGCATTCACAACCACAGGCGTCACTAATTGGAAGAAGGCACAGGCTAAGTTTATAGCTCACCAAAGTTCAGAAATGCATCAGCATGATCTGTGGAAGATGGCTCGTCTGTCTCATGGAAAAAGTATTGATTCTACTTTACAGGAACAGAAGAAGATATTGCAAGATGTGTCTCGTAAGTGCTTGCAAAAGTTACTATCATCTTTATGTTACTTGATCAGACAGGGCTTGGCAATTAGAGGTCACCAGCTTGATAAGGGAAACTTTGTTGAGCTTCTCAAATTACTCAGTGAGGAAAACAAGACCCTAGACACATGGCTGAAATGAAAGCAGGACAATATAAGCCCAGCAATTCAAAATTAACTTATTAGTCTCATGAGCCATGACATCATCTGTTCTGTTGTGAAAGACATTAACAAGTACTCATATTACACCATAATTGTTGATGGAACACAAGACTGCCAAAGAAAAGAACAAGAAAGCATTTGCCTTTGATGTGTTGATGGCAACATGCAGCCCATGGAGCAGTCCATCGGGGTTTTATGAACCACAGGATACAACTGGAGCCTCGATAGCAAGTGTTATAACTGATGTCTTCACCAGACTTCCTCTACCCATTGAACTCCTCCAGGGCATGGCATTTGATGGAGCTGCAAACATGTCTGGGTGCTATCGAGGTGCACAGGCTATCATCAGAGAAAGTCATCTACTTGCCACATATTTGCATTGTGGTGCTCACTGTGTCATTCCTGTGGTGAAAGATAGCTTTGAAGCAAGCCCTGTACTGAGAAATTCCATGGGTAGTTTCAATGAACTAGGCAAACTGTTCTGTGAATCACTGAAATACACAATGCTTTTTTTGAAATTGCCACACCTGATGATGCATTCACCTCCTTCAAAAAACTGCAACCCTTATGTCCAACTAGGTGGACTGTATGACTATCAGCAGTTGAAGCAGTGATACAGCAATATGAGCAAATCCTGGAGAGTCTCCAACAAATGGAGCCGGAAAAAGGGGATGCTGCAACAACGGCATGTGGTCTCTTAGAACAACTAAGCAAGGGGAACACTTTACTAAGACTGCTGCTAATCAAGGTTGTCATGGAACCACTGACTTGTCTGAACGAGAATCTACAAAATCGAAACTGTATAGTAGGTGGCATGCTTACCCAAGTAAGCATCATAAAAGATCAACTACAAAAGCTACAAAATGAAAAGACTGTCCTGGATGCCATCAAATAAGCTGATGAACTTGTCCAGAAGCTGGACTTGGATCCCATTGTACCCCCATGACAATGAAAAATTCCAGCCTACTTTGCTGGCTAGGGGGAGCAGCACAATCCTGCCACAGTTGAGGACTATTTCAGGATGGAATTCTTTAAGATGGTAGACACTTCAGTTGCCCATCTGAAAGAGAGGTTCCATCAACCAGGGCTGATTGAACATTTAGCTTTCAGACAATTGCTTCTTACTGCTGCACAGGGTGATGGGAGTGACCATGCACACCAAGAAAAGATGGGCTGCATTCAAAAATATCCAGAACCGAATGCCAGAATGCTGAAAGATCAGCTTGAAATGTTTGCACACACTAACACTTTTACCTCTTTGAATGAGGCTGTAAGCCTATTTAAAGCACTGTCTCCTGATGTTCATGGGCTTTTTTGTGAGTTGGAAAAGTTACTGCGCCTCTTGTTTGTGATACCAGTAAGCACTTGGGAAGCAGAGCGCAGTTTCAGTGCAGTTCAGTGGCTAAAAACATGGCTCCAGTCAACAATGACTCAGTCTCATCTGAATGCAGTTGCTGTATGCCATGTTCAGCAAAACAGACTTGATGTACTATGCCTGGACACTGTAATACACAATTTTGTGCATGCTCACGAGATGTGCTGTGCTACATTTGGACTTTTACAATGAAAATGTTGCTATGAGTTGATGCACCCAAAATATTGAAATGCATTTTACCACATCATATTCTGTCATGTTAATGCCATTTGTTAGACATAAAGTTAGATAATAAATACAGAATATGCTTGAAATAAAAACTTCTGTTTCAATTATTGCCTTTGACATTTTCCCCGTATTATTAGCTTTCAAGGGTATGCTGAGTTTCCCCACCCCAGGTGCATGACTTGGCACTTTTTGGCATTGAAACCCAGTTGCCACATCCTACACCATTCCTCTAGTTTCTCCAGGTCACTTTTCATTCTCTTCACACCTTCCTGGGTGTCCACCCTGTTACAGAATTTTGTCATCCATGGTGAGGCACACCTGCCCCTTGAGTTCCTCAGCAATTTCTCTTGTAAGGACATTGAAGAGGATAAGACCCAGTACTGATCCCTGTGATACTCTGCTGGTCACTTTCCTGTCCCCTGAGGGACTACCATTTACCACCATCTTCTGCTTCCAATCCTTTAACCAGTTTAAACCCCAGCTAACCACCTTTTTCCCAACTCCCAGACTACTAAATTTCTTTATTAGCCTCCTGTGCAGCACTGTGTCAAAGGTCTTACTGAAGTCCAGAACGGCCACTTCCACTGTCACCCCTGAACACTTTTGCTGCAATATAAGCCTATTCCTTTAATGTACTGCTTTGTTGACTGACAGCCAGTACTAATAGTGCATGTAATAATAAGTGCAACCAGCTGGGGACAATTACTTGTCAAGTTACAAAAGCAAAGCATCAGCCACTGAGACTCCATCCCTTGATGAAGACTCTGGTTGAAATGCTGGGGTGTTCAGTGGCTAAAACTAGCCCACCGATTTGTTTAATGAATTTTGCTGAATAAAAGCACTGAAGAAGATTTATGGACTCCATACGAACATACGAAACTGCCAGCAGATACAGGCCACGTGGTCTATCATGTCTGTTCAAGTGTGCAGCTAGCAATCCTTTATACTGCAGCTGCCCTTCCCTCCTCCCTCCCTCCCTCTCCTCCCCTGTCATGGTGACCCTCCCCCACACTTTGTCCCATCCCCTTTTAAAACTGCCTACAACTTAGAGGACACCACCTCTTTGGGCAGCAGGTTCCACGTAGACATCACCCTTTCCATGAAAAAGTGCCTCCTCATTTCTCTCTTAAATCCTTCTCCCTCCAATCTCAGACCATGCCCCCTCGTGTTCCTCCCCCTCAACTTAAAAATACCCTATGTAACAGTCTTGCTTATACCCTTCATGTATTTAAAGGTCTCAATCATATCTCCCCTACCCCTCCTCTCCTCCAGGGAGTATATATTAAGCTCCCTCAGACTCCCCTCATAGGATTTGTCTTCCAATCCCATGATCATCCTAGTTGCTCTGCACTGGGCCCCCTCCAGTAATCTAACATCTTTCTTTAACTATGGGTGCTGCCAAGGTGTTCAGCCCTGTGTAAATTATTTTCAGTAGTAAATCAGTAAAAGAGACAATGAACAAGTAGCATATTCAGTAATAAACTTCTTTAGTGCACAAAAGTAATCAGATGCCCTAAAACAGGTCTTACCAATAGACACTGGGAGCCGAATGTTCCCCATTACCCCTAGGAGTGAAGATATTCTTGGATGGTCTCTGATGGTCTCGGTGGGAATACGTAATACAGTAGGTTATATACCCCCGATAATTACTATGGTAACTAAAAGACTAGATACATAAAATAGGCCTTACTGGCTAAATGTTATGTGGCTCCACAGTGTTATCTAAAGATAAACAATATTTATAAAGTCAGCTAAAACTGAGAACAAAGGACTCATACAAAATACAGGATATAGTGCGTTGTTACATAAATCTGCATGATGGCAGTGTAGGCTATGCAATGACTTCTCAGAAGAATAACAGAGAGCACATAAGTGTATCTGGGTACAGTACTTGCAATAAGGTTAGCAATGTTGCATATAATCATAAAGTGTCCCTAGTTACTTACACTTACACAGTGAGTACCAACGCCCTAAGAATTAGTAATCATTGGATATTTGCATACTACATAACATAACATAGATTGTCTGCAGTGCACAGTGGGTATCCAATCACAGTGTGGGGACCAAGCATAACTTCCACCCCCCCTTGTTGCCTTACCAAAAAGGCAACTGCACTATGGGAAAGAAGTAGGAACAACCTGCATCATTTATAGACCCGATGCATGAGCCTTATAAAGGAACTTGAGTTGCTCGCAATGTTGTTTGAACGTATGCCATAGACAGCGAAGTGTCAGCATCAAAAATATAATCAAAAACAGTTGTTTAATAACAAAAGCTTAAACAGTTAAATCTAACCAAGTATTTGAAAGTGCAGCACTTAAATCTTCATCATGGATAAGGATGTTCAGGTTATCTCCAGCTTTGGAGATATTATTGCTGATGTAGATGTGATGGGCAGGGCCACTGGAAAATTGTGGAAAAAGTTCTTCCAAAATTGCGGAGCTTTTGCAAAAATTGCGGGAGTCCTAATATAGATACTGAGTGCTTCACAATAAATCTTTTAATGTTTTCTGCAGCGTCTATTAGTAAGTATAATCTGCTAAATGAATACACTGCCACTAGAATGTGTTTAAAACATAAAGAAAAGTTTATGTTCCTAAAATGTATACTAAACTGATACACTATCGTAAGCGTTGCCTATCTTCCAAAATTTAAAAGCATCTGCCTCATACAGTGCTAAATAGATTCTATAAAGTGAGCCACAGCAAATCAATATTAAACAAATCCAGAAGAAATAAATTTTTCTGTTTCTGGATGTAGAATAGGGAAGCCTAATCAAAAGCTGTTTACATTGCTCTGCCAGCTATTCACCCACTTTGGTACAAGAAAAAAATAAGCAAGTAGAGTGGTGAATAATTGAGTTTTAGTAAAATGTTGTTAAAGTGTTTAATGTTCATAATTTGTGCTGTAGGTACTGTGTACTATTTTTGAAATCATATATTTTAACATTAAATCTGGAGGTTAAAGTAACAAACTGTGAATGAGCTGAGGACATCTAGCAGACCTGGGTTTGATTCCCACAACCTCCACTTGCATACTGTGAGACTCTATGCAAGTCACTTAACCTCCTCAGTGTTTCTGGGTTGCCCCTGAAAACAGGCACTTGTGCCTAGTGGGTCTTACCTGGTTACCAAAAAATATAAAAAAATACCAATATATTTTTACTGCATCATGCTGTAGTCAGGGTACCCAGTAATCTACCTTTGTTTGACTCTGGCAATGATTTTGTTTAGTTAAAGATAAATGTTTAGATACACTTTATGTGTTTTATAAGCTTATTTTTAGACTTTGTTCAGGTTTTTATTGTAGTCTTTGCATGTGAGCATCTAGGTGGTAGAGCTTGCTAAGAGCGAGATCACTGTTAGCAACTAGCTTAGTCAAGTTTAAACTCAGCAGGACCATCCAAAAATCCTCAGCTGTTTGAATCAAAGCTAGTCTGAATGAAAGTATGCTCAAAAGGAAAAACTTTTTTTTTTCAATAATTTTTTGCTCTGGTCACAGTCCTAGGAGCCTCTCTCAGGCATACAGCTTGAGTCCTGCCCTGCCTGAAGTCCACCTGTCCATGCCTTCCTCACCCCACCCCCACCTTGCAGCTGGCATCCCCAGATTAACCCATCCGGGATGGGGCCGCCCCTCCTACCTTGGGTGCTCTTCAAATCGTAGACTCCAACTGCTGACGTGGGCCCCGGGCAGAGGATCTATGAAGGTCGGTTAGGTCAGACCCAGCAGTGGGCATGGGGGTTGGTGCCATCGCCTACCCCTAGGACCAGGTTTTTCTGTGTTCTGTCCCTTCTCCCCCATGCTTGGGCATGCCCCAAAGCTTCTGGTGCACAGCAACCCTGCCTGCATCGGCCACGCTATTACATACTTGCCTGGCTTGCTGCAGTACCTTTGGTCTCCATCGGGGGTCTCTGGCTTGCTGGGCCATCCCATCTCCTCAATCTTGGGAGGAGAGCACCACACAGGTGCTCAGTCCTCAACCCTTCCCCTACCGCACCCAAGTCCATTCCCAAACCCGGGTCACTGGCACGGCATGAGGTGTGGCATCCAGCACCTCAACCCCCAGTGCCACTAGGCTGGCCACAAGGAAAAACTTGCCCTACCACTTACAAAAAGGCTTCATAGTTAGCACCCCATTTAAGTAATGGGCTAATTTGCACCTTTTGTCCCATCTTTTGTTTCAGCCTCTGTGGCAACAAAAAGTTTTCTGATACACTGCTTCTACATAAAACAAATGTTAAGTGTTTAAGTGTACTTATGCTTGGCCAGTGGATTTTTAAACCAAACAAGACAAGGATTGAAAAGAAAGCAGTGCCACATAAAACCCTTGCCCTACCTTGCACTGCATTGTTTCAGCCAAACACAAGTCTGTATGCAAAATTGTCAATATATTTGAGAGTATTTTATTAAAAGTGTAAACACTTTTTACACAATTCAATGTAAAAATTAAAAAATTGCAAGAAATTGTGGACTTGTCAGTTTTTACAGAGAATGGTGAAAATTGCGGATTCCGCAAAAAAGTTGCAGGTGCAATTTTCCAGTGGCCCTGGTGATGGGTATCTTTTCTATCTACAAGTGTTTTTAAAGATAGTGTCAAAGGGTCTATATGGACATGAAAAATAGGCAAATACTGGTGTGGCTTAGACAGTAGCGCGATGGCTGCTTAATCCGTGCACACCGCTGACCTGGGGACTAATAATCACAAAATACACCTAAAAAACCTCTAGAATCAGAAGTTGTAGTAGATTTACCAAATCAGTGTACTCCCAGGATCAAGACGATCTGCTTTCACTTCCAGATAATCACCGACAGACTCCACTGGTACCGATTAACTTTCCAACACTCAGCATGGCTGATCACATGGGCCTTAATACACAACAAATAAATTATATGTCTGTGGCCTTGATGCAGCATATGGCAGAAGTTACCCTGGCTTCCAATAAAACTACAGTGGTGATCCAGCAAATGGATGCCACGGTCTGTAGAACTTAAATGCATGTGAGTCGCAACATGGGTGCTATCGACTCACTCATCTCGACAGTTTGGGAGCAGGAATGAGTTATTCAGCAGCTCTAAATGAAACTGGATGATATGGAAAATAGGAGCCGCCACAACAATCTGTGGCTCCTGTGATTCCCTGAAGGTGCTAAGCGGGGGAATCTGTTAGACTTCCTTTACAATGTCCTCCCTGAAGTCCCGCGCCATGAGCTACCTCCTGGCCTGATGATCGAGAGAGAGCTCACAGGACACTGAATCCACCACCTAAGCCTGGGGAGAGGCCTAGACCCCTCATGGCCAGAATCCTTAATTTCACTGACAAAGAGTGGATTACCTCCAGGGCCTGTGAGCTTGGTATCCTGTCCTGGCAAGGACACAAAAGTTTAATATTCCAGGACTACTCCCTGGAGCTGGTGGCCAAACACAAGGAATATACCAAAGCCCACCACTTGATGCATTCCTTGGGGATTCGTTTTTCACTTCACTACCCTGCAACTATGCAACTGGAGGTGAACAGGGCCCCTGTCTCTTTTTCAACCCCAGAGGCACTAATGGAATATCTTCACAGAAATTGGCCACCCCACACTAGATCAGAGGCCCTGAACCACCAGAAAAACACCCCTGGCTGCAACATACCCAGAAATACTGAGTCTGGCTTCAACAACTGAGCAGGAGAGGAGCCGCAGAGCTACAACCAGAAGGGTGTGGCTTTGGGCCTTCCAGCCAGATCTAGAAAATGGCAGCAATCTGGAAAATATGCCAGAAGGATCCACCCTCAGGAATGCAACATGGAACAGGGCTGGCACAAGGAAGATGCACCGGAGACTCCTGACACCAGCATCAGTAAATTTTCTACCCTGAACAGATATGCAGCCTTGGCCGCTGTGGGCCCGAGTGAACACCCTGACTTTCCAGAGTATCCGGAGGAGGAAATGGTGTTTGAGGCCTCCACAACCAAAGCTGAACTGCAACACTGGACTGTTGAGGAGCCTCCAGGCATGGCCTCCCCCTAACCACAAGAAAGAATGCTGCCCGTGGATGTTGGCCTAGAGAAGCAGGCACACCTCACACCAACCAGGACAGAAGATCTCCCTACAGTCACCATGCCTAGACTTAAATAAGTGTCCTTTGGCATTTTCTTCTGATCAGGGCATAGGTATGGGCTGGAGGGGAGCTTATCCTGAGGGATAGTTGTTTTTCAGGGCTAATTACCAGTTCGTCTGTGGTAGTTGGGGCACAACTGTAACCCTTTCCCCCCTTAGAACACATATGGTTTTATGCCTATTATCTATGCCCTGCTAACAAAGAAAATGCTCCTGGGATACTAGAATATGTGTGGTACTGCAATAATGTTTTTTCTGTTTTTTTCTTCTCGTTCTCATATTGTCTACAATATCCCTCACAAATACTGACAGCAAAGTGTATGGACAATAGACTAAACCCTCTCCTACCCTCCCTGATCCATTCATCCCAAGTCAGATTTATACAGGGAAGATACAGCACTGACAACATACGGATGCTCCTCAACCTTATCCATGTAGCCAAACAGGTTGACACCCCACGGCTGCCTTAACAGTAGATTTTGAGAAGGTGTTTGATTCTGTCAAATGGGATTACCTTCACACTGTCCTAGAACATCTGGGATTTGGACCTCATTTTCGGGCAGCCATCAGGGCTCTTTATACTTCCCTTCATGCACAGGTACTAACCAGCTCCCTACTATTTGAACCCTTTCAACTCCACAGAGGGAAAAGTCAGGGGTGTCCTCTCTCTCCCCCTCTGCTGTTCATATTGGCAGTCAAACTCTTGACATCCATAATCTGTCAAGACCCACGCATCAAGGGAGTACACATAGGGTAGTCCCACTACTCTACCATTGATGTTTGCAGACAATTTGCTGGTCCCCTTAGAAGACACACAGCTATCAATACCCCCATTACTGGCTCTTCTAAAGTAATTCAAACATTTCCATCCTTAAAGTGAACCAGAACAAAACAGAAATACTCCCCCTTAATACAAAATACCATCCCAGGCTTATGCCCAACCTTAACCTTCAATGATCACAGGGCACTATCACATACCTAGGCATTAAAGTTGGGGCAGATATGGATAAATTGTGGTATAAAAATCCTAAGTCCCCTGATGTTTGAAAGTAGGGGAGAACTGGAGAGATGGAACTGCCTACATCTCACCATGGCTGGTAAGATTGCTGCCTTTAAAATGTCCATGGTGCCCAAATGTTTCCACCTCATCTCTCACATCCCCTTATACCTACTCCCTCAGTGGTATCAGAATATAGATGGGATGATTGGCTCCTTCCTATGGGGTACTAACAAGCCAAGATATAGCCACAACTCACTTAGAGCACACTGGAGAGAGGAGGGTTGGGGTCTGCCCTGGATGGAAGGATATAAGCTGGCATATCACTGCTCTCAAACCTTGAAATGGTTTAAGCCCAGCTCTTACTACTCCCTCCCCCCAGCGGATACACATAGAACAGGAACAAGGGGGTACCCCTCTGCTGGCCTCTCTCCTATGAGTGGATATACCTCACACACTCCAAGCTCACCCAACAATGGAGCCCACAATTTAATATTGAAAATTGTTACACAAAAAAATAGGAACCTCCCCCCGACCCTTCTCCCACACCCCACTTTGGCATAACTCCAACATTAGGATAGAGGGATGCCTGGTACTTTGGCCACAATGGAAAAATAAGGGTATATATGTTCACAGAGACCTATTGATTCCCAACATCCAGGTGGTGGACACTTTTCAAAACCTGCAGCATAAGTGGTCACTACCTGCCTCAGATGTCTGGAGGTACTTACAATTGAGGGATGCAGTCAAACTCATCCTCCTTCTCAATGCCAGCCCAGCTGGATCACCTTCCAAACTCAAAAGCTGGCTCAGACTACCTAAAGGTACTGTGGGGGCAATATATGCCTCAATTAGGCACTCCTTACCCAATCAGGCATTGTCATCAAAACTGAACTGAAATGGGAACCTGCCTTAAATATACAGATTTCAGATGCCCAGTGGGAGCAGTGCTGGAATGTGGGGCATACACAACTCATAGGGATGCTAGGAGCAGGTTGATACACAATAACATTCTGCATTCATGGTACAGGGCTCCAACAGTGCTTAAAAAGGCTACAATTTTGACACAGGACAACTGCTGGCAATGTCAGAAGCAAAGGGGTGTATGCAGATCTCAGATGCACAGTGGGAGCAGTGCTGGACTGTGGGGCACACAATACAATTCTGCACTCATGGTACAGGACCCCCTACAGTGCTTAAAAAGGCTACAGTTTTGAAACAGGACAACTTCTGGTGATGTCAGCAGCAAGGGGGTGGCCTACTCCATATTCTGTGACAGTGCCCCTTAATTTTCCATATTTGGGTATGAATATTACAAGACGCTAATAGGATTCTCCATCATCCTATACCCTTCTCAGCCCCACTGCTGCTGCTTGCCATGAGATCAGAGGCTCCACACCTTACCTCCCAAGAGTTTAGATGGCTCCTGTTTTTATGTATGCAGGTGAAACATATAATGCTTAGAAACTGGAGAAGCCCCAATACACCTACCATTGCAGAAATCTTTTCAGCACTTGCAGTGGTGTATGAGTGGGACAGATGCTCACATCTAGTAGCAGGACAGGCAGTTAAATTTCAACAGTGTTGGGCACCCTGTCTTGCATATCTGGCTCCCAAAGCAGGCATAGGTTGAGGCTAATTTTGTTCCAATACTGGATTACCAATTAATAATGACACAGTGCGTGGATACTGACTTTTTCTTCTTGTAACAGAATAGATAAACAGCAGCTTTTTGTTGTTTTGTACATAGTTCTCTGATGTTTTTTTTCTGCCAGATGTATCTCTGTTAATTTTTTTGTTCATTATTTAATTAAGAGCCCCTCTCAATGTGCTGGGATTACTTTGTGGTGACTTTCTTTTTCAGACCCAGCACCAGGAATGACCACTGGAAGGTACACCTTTCTGATTACATTAAGCCATGACACATACTCAGCAGCTGTACCTCCTACTTGGTCATGGTAGTCAATCCCACAAGACATGGTAGGTGCCTCATACCTGATTTGTTTGGGAATTTTTTTTTCCTTGACCTTTCTGATACATAGGTCTATATGTACTGTGGTTCCACTGTACAATACAATGACTGTAACCTGTTACCTGCTGTACACAAGTATATGCATACTGTATCTTGTTTTGTATGTTTGGAAATCAATAAAGCATTTAACTGAAAAAACAGGTAAATACTGAGACAGAGCAAGTAAATAGTCAGGGTCACTGTCAACAACATCTGGTTCTATGATGGGAACAGGAGTAATCACAGTGTGACCAGTAACAGTAGTCTGATGAGGAATAAAACAAAAATTATGAAACTTGACTTCACAGGATTTAAGACCATATGTGAAAGATTTATGATTAGTAACTATGCAATACTGACCATCAGAGTTATATGACATTTTAACAGTAGGAACCCTCCATTTCTGCAGTTGAACTGGGTAGGTGAAAGATTGATTTGTGAGTCTTGTCAGGCAATGAACCTCTTCTGCATCATTCTGGTAAAGATGTCCAGTGTTGTCCACTGGTTAAAATGCTGTTGATGGTGCCCTGGAGTTATCAGTTTCATTGGAATTAATGTCCAAGTCCAAAGTAAAAGACCAGTCAATGCTGTCCAGTGAATAAGCACACACCGGCTTGATGACGTTGAAAACTTCACAACACAAGTTTTGATATCCCTTTTTGGCACAACAGTCTGTATGAGGTGCCACCCATGCATCTAGGGTGGGGGTGAAGACCAGAAGTGGTGGTAGATTGATGCGTTCTCTGTGGATGTCCTTGCTGAGATGCCCAATGGAATGAATGGAGGCTAATTGATCAAAAATAGCAGTCTCTGGATCAAAGCATGGTAAAGACACAGTGAAAGTGACAAACATGGTATCTCTGATGGTGCAATGATTGGCCTTATAGCATAGGCCCCTGCTGGGGTGACGTGTAACATAACTCAAATTTCTAACAGTAGACATTGGTATAGACATAGATCTGGACATGCACATTGTAATGCAAATTGTGGACCTACAATGTGGACAGTACCATTTAGCAAGTCTCCTATCATGAATAATATTCAGAATACATCCAGACTCCTGATCACAGAAGAGATTATTGACAGTGGTTATGTCATAACAGCCATAAGAAGAACACAAAAGTTCCCTTGCAATATATTGCTTGTCTGCCTCCTTGTTATTTTGTGCAATAAGTTCATTAATTTTATTCTGTGTCATTAAAACTCCTGGCAATATCATGCATGTTATACATGGTAAAGTGCTCTTTCTGACTAAGCCCATCTATACCATGCAATAAGGATGGTAGTATATTATTTTTCATGCCATCCTGGAATTTGGCCATTTGACTTTTAATAGAGGCAATATCTGCCCTGTTCTAGATGGACATGCTGGATCCAAAGAGTCTGGATATAGTGCCAGTGGCGCCAGTGACATCAGCAGTGGCACACCTCCTGCATGATGAGGAATGTTTGGGATTCTTCTGAGTATTAAGGTTAGGTCTAAGTCTGAATAAACTTAAGAGTTCAGTAGTATGCATACCAGCCACTGGATCTTGTGTGCATGTCTGTTATGCAGCAAGACTATCTAGTAACATAGTACTGAAAAACTTAGATATTTGTATTGAGACACATACCAAACCCAGCCATATTCCAATAAGTAAGATTAAAAATAACTGAGACATGCATAAATTGCACTTTGTTAACAAGTGTGCCTGGAAGGTAGGAGGCAGTAAGACCACTGAGTGGGCCAGGTTCCTGTGGGGGACATTCAGTAAGTTCTGCTTCTGTAGGGGGTACTACAGACAAAAACATAGCTGCTGTAGCCATATGGCTGTGGACACAAAAGTCTCTTGCAGAATCTTCTGGAAATTTCTTGCAAAAGGCAGGGTCAATCAGAGAAGTGAGATTATATACACCAGAATGTCTATAATTAGCTTGGTGAATGGACAAAGTACCATTTGGGGTAATTTTAGTATTGGGCCAGTCTTGGAAGGTGCCTTTGGAGAGGCAGGCAAAGGGGAGTGTCTGCCCATCATTGTCAGTTTGCCATTCAGTTTGGAGGGATGATTGGTCAGGAACCACAACAGTAGCAGTCAGGTCCTTGCCTTCCTGAACAGTGATCAATTTGTTGGGAACATCTATGCTGACTCCTTCAGGGATGGTGGAAGGTTTATTTTGTGGGGTCATGTATCTTTCCTGAGGATGATCAAGAAGTGGAAGGAGTTGCCTTAGACATTGATTATGTTTGGATATAGTTTTCATATCCTCACCATGGACAAAGGGGAGTGATCCTAGAAGAAGGAGGACCAGATGCAAGATAGCCATCTTTCAGGAATACCTGTAAGGAAAAAGAAAAGGTCAGTAGGTACACTTCCACCCAATGGGTTTAGGAAAAGTAATTATTTTCCTTTATACAACTTAAGTTGATTAGCATGCAGCCACTTCTCAGTAAGTTTCTTCTGTTGAAGGAGTCTAACTTGGTAGACTGTGGGACTGAGTTTGTTAACAATGGGGTAGGGTCCTTCCCATTTATTGGAGAAGGGGTGTGTAGGGTGAGAAAATCTGAGGACCATTACCTGATCTCCAACTTGCCAGTCCACCTCTTGTGCATGTTTGTCAAAATTAAATTTGGACTGTTGTTGGGCCCTGCCCATTCGATGTGCAACATACAAGTGGGTTTTGATAATATCATCTCTGAGTTTTGCAACATATTTGTCTACAGACACTCTGTCTGCAGTGGGTGTGTTTAGGTCAATCAACAGGTGTTCAGATAATCTCATGGTTCTACAAGTCATCACATCAAAGGGTGTGCATTGGGTGGTGGCTGAAGGAGTACCCCAATTGCCATAAAGAGTAAAGGCAAAAGAGAATCCTAATCCTTGGGATTGTCCTCGATGAATTTGGAAAGCATTTGCTTAATCCATCTGTTGGCTCTTTCTACCTGACCTGAGGATTGAGTGTGGTAAGGAATGTGGAACTTCTGGTGTACAATCAGAAAAAGTAAGGGTCCAGCCCAGACAACCTCAATAGAAAAAATAAAAAATACTTCATTAAGGGAGGAGCCTGAACCAATCAGTACCAGTAAATCAACAAACTTCAGATTGGTACACAAAGGCCCACTCACCCAGAATGATTTTTATCATGTATCTTTTTTACTTAATATCATAAATTCAGATACAGTACGAAGAATCCACACATATTCTGCAGGGATCCACCGGTATACGTTTTGGTAAAACCTTCATCAGTACAGTACCATATCTAATAAAAATAAAATAATCGAATAAACTATTACAAGTTTTCCAAAAACCTATTTTTTTAACTAATAACCCATATAGTAAGGCACCATTAATTAAACTCTGCTTACCAAATCACAACTACGTTGCTTGCCATAATCTCATCTGCTTTTTCAACATAAAACATGTAAGCGAACCTCCTAAAAAGGATTTTTTTTAATTCCCTATTATAAGCAAATCAAATGCAGACTTTGTTTATGAATATAGCCATTAAATATTTATAACACGTTAATGACTTCACTTATTAGTATCATGGGGTTCCAACACTTCAGCATTTAACAGGGTGCTCTGCTTCATGATTAAATCAATGTAACAAATAAATCAGATCTTCACTTCACGTCTTTATATGGCTCCAAATTCAACCAAACCTCTAAATACTTAATAATTTGTGCTCACCATCACTAGTTTAAACTATGTAACTCATGCAAATGTAAGCACTTGCTTCAATATTCATAAAAAACAAGGACCACAGACCTAGGTATTGTAAATGCTTACCCAATTAACAATGCTGCATATGAGCTTGCAAAATGTTTAGCATCTTGGGTTCATTATACACATCTGAAACACACAGTGTCACATTATATAAATACAGTCAGGCTCACAAAGGTAATTTAAATAAACTGATGTTTGTAACATTTACTCTGCACTTTCCCCACAAGTCTTCTATGCAAATGGTTTCTATGGGCAAACAGATATACACATCTTTAAACAACTCTTCTAGCGGTTTCTGTTAAAATACCATACTATTTCCTTTTCTTTGTGATGGAAAAAAGTCAGAGAATGAACTTACTTAAAGTTTCTTCATAGCAAGCACAGTTTTCAGAAGGGTAATGGTGAGCAGGATCTCTCGCTCTCTCTCTACATGTTAACAGTTACCATGCCAAGTCTATGCTGCATTTTATAGACAAGGAATCGGGTGCTGAGCACTGCATGTCACCACACAAGGCAAGGAAGCTCACGCGGTGTTTGCGCTCACTCTGGGCACCCAGCCTGCATTTAAAAGCAGCACCATATAAAATACATGGTGTCCTGCCTATCTCATAATTGATCTAATAGCTAGCTACTCAGGAATTGTCAAGGACTTCCACAGACCAGTAAAATGAAAGGGCTTTAACATACCACATAATATACAGTCTGCATATTTATAAAATAACAGAACAGTTACCAAAAAACTGATACTGGAGCCTTCATTCAAGTTTAAAAATTCTAATTAGCAAATGCTGCGCATCCGCAATCAATATACAAAGGAAGGTCAAACACAGAGAACAGTGATAGATTTGCAACAGCCTGTCCCCTCACATCTCATAGAAAGAGAAACAGGCACAGATACAGGACATACAGAAAAAAGGAAAGAAAAGAAGGGACAAGAGGACCCATTGGAGGGCAGGACAACACGGTCAACAATGATGAAAACCAGCTAGTGTATAATATATCTAAGAGGACACTTACTGATTTAGAGACACAAGTTTTAGGCAAAGGTTTTACTTTTTACCCACATAGCCAAATCAAGGAATCTGAAGTGAAATTGGACCTTAATAGATTTTTTAGGAAACTCAAACTGAGGTATTTCTTCGGTTCTCAATCACCAAAAGAGGCAGATGTTCAGGAACAAGAGAAAAAGAGAACTCTTACTAGTAAATTACACCTTAAATCTAGAGTCACTCCACCAATTACACCTCACATGATTGAGAAGTATATGGCCCTTGTTAACAGAGATATAGATGTGATATTAAAAAAGGAAAGAAATACTGATAGAAGAAAAAGGTTTAGCTTGTCTGCACAACAATTTGCAGCATTAAGAAATCTAGAGAATGATGATAGTATAATTACTAAAAATGCAGACAAAGGGAGTGTGGTGCTAGTCATGGATTATTCACAAAATCGATGTACTTGTTTAGAATTATTACAGGTCAAGCAAGAAAAACTATACAGTTTTAGACCATGACCCTACACAGCTCATTGCATATTTAGTGCAAGCTCTTTTACTGAGTGCTTATGATGAACCTCAGATTTCATGATGGAAAAATAATCTTTATTCAGGACTAATTCAACTATACCAGTATTTTATATACTCCCTAAAATACGTAAGAATTTAAGAGCACCTCCAAGGAGACCAATTGTTGCAGGCATTAACTCGATACTTGAACCACTTTCAATTTTATTGATCATCATATCAGGCCATTTGTGGAGTTAACTGAATCTTATATTCGTGATTCAACTGATGTGATTACTAACATAGAGAATTTAAATAACAGCAATTTTGATATACAGCAATCTATACTAGTAACATGGGACATTAAAGATTTGTACATGTCCATCCCACATAGAAATGGATGTGACGTTCTGAAAGTCTTTTTAGATAAACATAGAGATGGAGAAAAACCTTCTAATGAAGTAATTGTTAAATGGTCAGAAACAGTTCTGATCCAAAATTATTTCCGGTTCGAAAAACAATTTTATTTACAAATAAAAGGCACGGCCATGGGTTCTAGCATGGCCCCATCCTATGCTAATATTTATATGAGCCATTTTAAAAATGAACATATATACAGTAACAAAAATATCTACAAGAGCAAGTTTGGGTTCTGGAAACATTTTATAGATGACATCATAGTATTTTGGTTGGGAATGATAGAAGGATTACATAGTTTTGATCAATATCTGAATGAATGTACTGACCATTTATTTTTCTCCCTGAATTTCAGTACTGAACAGATCCCTTATTTGGATCTATTGATCTATAAACATGATAACCAGTTGGTCACAAAATGATACTGGAAAACAACAGATACAAATTCATTCTTACATGCACAAAGCTTCCATCCTAAAACACTGATTGAATGTATTCCCTTTGGGCAACTGGTTAGAGTGAAATGCAACTGTACTGAATTACCCAAGTTTGAAAAAAGCACAGGTGGATATGGCACAGAGATTTAGAGCTAGGGGATACAAACAGGAGGTCCTACAATCTGCAGAACAAAACGTTTTGTCAAGTAATAGGATTGCCCTTTTAACCCCATGGACTAGGGAACAGGTAGATGAAGAATTATTTTTCTACAGTCTATAATGATGCTTTCTTTACTATGAGAAATACCGTCAATAAACATTAGCATATATTACAGGCAACCCCTTTAGGTTGCCATATTTTTGAACATCTACCACTCACTGTCCCCAAGAGAAATGGGACACTGGGCCATAGACTTATCAAAACAGATAATACAATACCAGATACTAGACCCTCCCATTTTTTGAATTTGTCAGAGGTTAAGGGCAATTTTCTATGTGGTCATTGTATTAATTGCAATAACACATATAAAATTAAAAAAATTAGGAATACATCCCAGGATGAGGAAATTACCATAGAGCAGTTTATTAATTGTTCCACCACTGGTATCATTTATGTTCTTAAATGCCCATGTGATAAAGTCTATATAGGTAAAACGGAGAGACTACTTAAAAATTGCATGACAGAACATAAGAGCGATATCAGGAGACTAGATTTAACATCACCTGTTGCTAGATACTTTATTGAACAGGGACACCAGCTTCCACAGTTAAGATTTTTTGGTATTGAAAAAGCATTCCCTGCTTCAAGAGGAGGAGATTATAGAATGAGAATTTTAACCACGGAGGCTTAGTACATTGACAGATTCGATGCAACTAACCCCAGATTTGGATTAAACGATTCTATTGATTGGCAGCCTATTTTATAAAGAATGTATAATCAGTTGTAAAGTAGTTAGAATGATTGAAAATTCATGAGGGATAGGTTTAACTGTGGTTCATAACATAAATGTTCTTGTGTTTTGACCCTTTTGATCTCAAGCACACTGCCCCTTTCTTATTGGCAGAGTGTGAAATGGTTGACTGTCTGCCAGTGAATCATACAAATAATGCAGAAGAAGTCTAAGCATTTATGGTTATTATTACATTTGATCTTTTTGACCTCCTGCATACTGCCTCTTTTTTATTGGCAGAGTGTGAAATATAGAAGTGACTGTCAGCAAAGTATAGAAATAATGTAAAGTAAGTTTGGAAACCTTAATAGTCATTATCACATTTATTAGGGGCACTAAATTTCCTTATGTGTAGTAAAAAAATATATCCTGACCTTTTGACCTCCATATATCACCTATTGTCACTCTGGTAAGATGTGGGACTCTGAAGTATTTGGAGACCAAATAATATAATATTGAATTTTTTATGCCTTTAGTTTTGCTTAGTGTAATTACAGTGGCAGCATCTACATCACATTTAATTATCTGCAGATTATGAGTATCCCCAATGCCCTGGGTCTCTGATTGCGGATGTGCAGCATTTGCTAATTAGAACATTTAACCTTGAATGAAGGCTCCAGTATCAGTTCTTTGGTAACTGTTCTGCTATTTTATAAACATGCAGACTGTTTATTATGGGATTTGTTAAAACCCTTTTATTTTACTGGTCTGTGGAAGTCCTTGACAATTCCTGAGTAGCCAGCTATTAGATTAATTATGGGATAGGCAGGACACCATGAATTTTATATGATGCTGCTTTAAAATGCAGATCAGGGCATTCAGAGTGAGTGCAGACACCGTGTGAGGTTCCTTGCCTTGTGTGGTGACACGCAATGCTCAGCACCCGATTCCTTGTCTATAAAATGCAGCACAGACTTGGCTCTGTACCTCTTAACATGTACAGAGAGCGAGAGGTCCCGCTACGTCATTACCCTTCTGAAAACTGTACTTGCTATGAAGAAACTTTAAATAAGTTCATTCTCTGACTTTTTTCCATCGCAAAGAAAAGGAAATAGTTTGTTATTTTAACAGAAACAGCTAGAAGAGTTGTTTAAAGATGTGTATCTCTGTTTGCCCATAGAAACCATTTGCACAGAAAACTCATGGGGAAAGTGCAGGGTAAATTTTAAAACATCAGTTTATTTGAATTACCATTTGAGCCTATGGCTCTATCTATATAATGTGACACTGTGTCCTGGATATTCAAAAGGGTTGCGCATGATGCAATAGGGATGCACCATGCGCAACCCACCAATGTGCCCCAGTGCAATATTCAAAGGGGCAAGTTGTGATGCTCAACCTCCAATGCACCGGGGCGGATCGGTAATGTATGTGGAGCAAGTGGGGGGGGCATGCCCATGCATATGCCGCACATCCCAATATACAGTATGGTCTACATGCCCATTTGTCCACGCAGTGGACCAATAGGTGTACAGACTGTACTGTATGCTGTCATTCGGCAAGTGGCTTGGCGGCATGTGGGTGGGGTGCTGCCACCCGCCGATGACAGGGGAGGTGCTGGGTGGCGGGGGATCTCAGTGGGTGGGGAGGGGGTACCACTGGACCACCAGGGTATCTAGTGCAATTTCCATCCGCAATCAGGTGATGGGGTGGTTTCCACTGGACCACCATGGAATTACTTTGCTTATGCCTGCGATTGGGTGATGGGGGCGTTTCCACTGGACCACCAGGGAATTTAACATTACATATGCCCATGATCAGGTGATGGGGGGGTTGCCACTGGACCACCAGGGAATTTAACATTACTTATGCCCATGATTGGGCATACAGGAGTGGGGAACCACCATGGGACTGTAGGGTATCGGTCCCCGATGGCTGCAGCCTGGCAGGGCACCAGGCGCAACTCACCGGGATTGGCGCACCGCATACAAATGGGGCTATAATGACATGCAAATGGCCCCATTTGCACCTTGCATGCATAATGGACTCATTTGCATGCCCAGTGCAAAATATCATGGCTGATACACCTAGTGCAACTGCACTTGCATTGGCACTTTCCCCTGCTCCCATTCTTCCTCTTGCACTGGCACAGTGCGTGTGACCTCGGTGCCATATTCAACAATGCTGTGCCATGGCACAGCACCATTGAATATCATCTGGACCATGCCCTGGCGCAGCCCAGTTAGGCGGCGCCTGGGCTAGCGCCCCTGCCCGGTGCAGTATGAATATCCAGCCCTGTGTGTTTCAGATGTGTATAATGAACCCAAGATGCTAAACATTTTGCAAGCTCATATGCAGCATTGCTAATTGGGTAAGCGTTTACAGTACCTGGGTCAGTGGTCCTTGTTTTTTATGAATATTAAAGCAAGTGCTTACATTTGCATGAGTTACATAGTTTAAACTAGTGATGGTGAGCACAAATTATTAAGTATTTAGAGGTTTGGTTGAATTTGGAGCCATATAGAGACGTGAAGTGAAGATCTGATTTATTTGTTACATTGATTTAATCATGAAACAGAGCACCCTGTTAAATACTGAAGTGTTGGAACCCCATGATACTAATAAGTGAAGTCATTAATGTGTTGTAAATATTTAATGACTATATTCATAAACAAAGTCTGTATTTGATTTGCTTATAAGAGGGAATTAATTTTTGAAGTATTAGACAGTGTGTTAAATGTTATAATGATGGAATTTTATGAAATGGACATACTCAGTTATTTTTATAAGATTTACTTTAGGGGCTCCTTGGAAATTCCATGGCAAAAAATCTTTAAAAAAACAAAAAAATTTTTAGGAGGTTCACTTACATGTTATATGTTGAAAAAGCAGATGAGATTATGGCAAGCAACGTAGTTATGATTTGGTAAGCAGAGTTTAATTAATGGTGTCTTACAATATGGGTTATTAGTTAAACAAATAGGTTTTTGAAAAACCTGTAATAGTCTATTCGATTATTTTATTTTTATTAGATATGGTACTGCACTGATGAAGGTTTTGCTGAAATGTATACCAGTGGATCGCTGCAGAATATGTGTGGATTCTTTGTACTGTATCTGAATTTATGATATTAAGTAAAAAAGATACATGATAAAAATCATTGTGGGTGAGTGGACCTTTATTTACCAATCTGAAGTTTGATGACTTCTGGTGTACACCAAGAAGCTCAAGTGTTTCTTGCATCAACTCACCTGTAAACTGATTCTTTGATCAGAGTCTACCTTAGGAGGTAGGCCCCACCTGGAGAACAATTGCTCTACCAGAACTTTTGCAGTTGCCTTTGCTGTACATTTCTGAGTGCGGAAATCCTCAACCCACTTGGAGAATAGATCAGTAACCACAAGTGCATACTTGTTGTTCCTGCTGGTATTGGTCAGAGGACGAATAAAGTCAATTTGTATCGCATGCCAAGGGCCAGATTATCTCTGGGGTAGTAGTTTGGCATTTCACTTGGTTGGGGCTGTTACGGTGTGGGAATAACAGACACTTAGGCAGGAGGTATGATGCATAAAACAAACGCATGAATGCGTTCATGATTATTTATTCAAAATCAAATAAAATTTATATTTACAGAAATGGATAAAAAAACAAGGTGTTAGTCAACACACCAAAATAAACAAAACTCTGAAGATGACTCTTCCCTAGTCACTTCTTCTCTTAATTTTACCACTTTTTAAACCAATTCACTGGTATGAAAACAAACACAGCTTCCTTCTGCAAGTCCAGCAGCTCACTGGCCTACCTCTCTCTAAACATTTCTCTAGTGGTGAGTTTTTATAGCCTTAAGGCTGATGACATCATGGCCAGGTGATCAACATCAATGAAACAATTAGGCTTAATTGGGACTCATTTAGAAGCAAGCCCCTCCCTTATTCTGATGTCACTGAAGCCTGCTTCTTTAAAACCAGCCATTTTGTGGGCAGCCAGCCCTATAGCAAGAACTGCATGGAAACCCACAGGTAATTACCACTCTTTCTTTTCTTTTCTTGTAGTAACCTTAGAACCATTTTAGCCCTCTTTTTGTTTAGAAATGCTGCCATTTTACTTAAACCTTGCAAGGGCTCTTACTAGGCTCCTTTAGCAGCCCCTTCCACTATGCAGCACTTTTCTTTATTGCTCTAATGGCTGAAATGTGCAGCCACCAACAAAACATTTAATTTGGGCCTTTCCTAAACCCACTTCCAACCTTTGGCTATTTATTTTATTTATCAGCCCGGTTACAACATCTCCGGGCTGTTTTCTTTGTACATGAATGTTTTATTCTTTATCTAAACACTTCTGTTTTGCTCTGGGCACTACTGCTAAACTGGGAACACTCCAGGAAACTCAGGAGTGTTTTCACTATTTAAAAGTGAAGCCCTACTCATGTTTGGACATATCCTGCACTAGGGAGAGTGCTATACACTGCACTCAGCCCTATCTGGTGCACTGTAAGGGGATTTGGGAAAAGGGATAGTAAAATAAGCAATGAGATATGTCAGGTTGACCACCCTGACATGAAAAAAAAGAAAAGGGCTGAAGAAAAGATGAAGAGGATAGGACAGTGTGAGAGAAAAAAGGGGAGGATCACCTTTTCATATTAGTAGGGGAGTAAACCTTACAGGGAACAGGGACCCTGTTACAGCAGCCACATTGTTTTGAGCACAAATCAGGCAGTTTTTGATGTAATGTTTGACATCCTTAGTGATGCCAGGCCATCAACAAACAGATTTCAGTCTCTGGAGTGTATTCTTTACCCCCTGGTGTCCATCAGTTGGGGTATTGTGGACCTGATGAATGAACTCAGATCTCGAAGCTTCAGGAACTACCCATGACTTGTAGTTCGAGTCATCAGGCATATACCATATCAATTTATTGTCTTGTGACAAATGCAATTGATTTGCACGTCTCTGGTAAGGGCTGTGGGTAGGCAGTTCTTGTTCAGTTCCTTTGTCCAGGAATCTGAACACATCTTTCAGCTGAGGGTCAGACTTTTGTGCTGTGGACAAGTACAGTGGTGCAAAAGGTTCAGGTTTCTTCTTTTTGACAGCTATTTGTACAGCTGCTAGGGCCACAGGGTGAGCCATCTCCCATGTCTCCCCACTTGAGCTCCCTCTTTGGCAAGAGTGTCTGCTCAACCGGTGAAAGAATGGTATGGGTCAGATTTTGAATGGCCCTTCACATCATGGATAAACAGTTTGTGTTTAAACTGTTGAGTCATGTTTTGAATGTATACAAAGAGTGCTTTGTACTTCACAGGGGTGCCATCAGAAGATGCAAAGGAGTTCTTCTCCCAGAATAGTAAGAATTCAGTTAGGGAACAACAGACCCAGTTGGAATCTGTAAAAATGATGGTATACTCAGATATTGTATTAGTTCAAGAGTGCAGGCCATGGCTGCCAGTTCTACATACTGAGATGATGCAACACTGTAGCATTTGGAGACATGAACAGTGTTACAATTGGGATGCATGATGGGCACTCCAAATCCAGCTATCTGTTCTCTTAGGTAATATGAGGCAGAGTCATCAGTAAAGAAATGATATAAAGATGTGTCAGCAAGGAGTTTTGGAGTAACTGGAAGAAAAGGGCCCGGATCAGGCAAATCGGGGGGTTGGAGGGTGCAGTCATGCGGGTCTCCTTGGTACAGAAGACCATGGGCTGACAGTATAGCCTAGAGGTTAGAGTAACAAGCTGTGAATGAGCTTGGTACACCCAGCAGACCACACCCTTGTTTGATTATCACAACTTCCACTTGCATACTGTGTGACTCTGAGCATGTCACTTAACCACGCAGTGCTCCCAGGTCACCCCTGAAAAACAGGCACTTGTGTCTAGTTGTCCTTACCTGGTTACCAAAGACTAAAAAAAAAAAAATTGAGGGCATTTTGGCAGTGTGAACCTCTATGTCATGGTTCTGGAGAAGAAGAGACCAGTGAGTTAGTCTGGTATTGGCTACTGATCCATCCTTCTCTCTGTCTGATAGCAGAACATTTGTAGGAGTGTGGTTGGTGTGTAGAATGATAAGTGAGTAACCAATGATATACAGGAAATGCTTGACAGCCCAGTAGGTGGCCAGAAGGTTCCTTTCACAAAGACTGTACTTCTGTTCCACTGGGGACAGCATCTGGGATGCATAATCAATGATTCTCAAAGTACCATTCACTTTTTGAGCAAGCGCTGCAGACATGGCTATGTCTGAAGTGGCTGATTCCAGATGGAAATGTAGATCTGGATTGTGGTTAACTAATGCTGGAGCAGATGCCAAGGTCTGCTTCAGAACAGTCATAGCGTTAGTGTGAATGGGACCCCAAATCCAGGGGACATCTTTCTTCAAAAGCTCATACAGAGGGGTGGCTTTCTATGCAAACTCCCAAATAAAATCCCTGGAATAGTTGTCCAGTCACAGGAAATGTCTGAGTGTTGCCACGCTGGTGGGGAGTGGCAAATCTTGTAGGCCTTGGATCTTTTGCCAGGCCGAACTCCTGCCTTGTTCTGTGATGTGCAGGCCAAGAAAGATAACTTCCTTCTGGCATAGTTGTGCTTTTGCAGGATTGCACTTGAGGCCTGCCCTCTGTAAGAAGGTTTAGTAGTTCATCAAAGAGGTCAAGATGTCGCTCCTTGGTGGCAGTTGCCAACAGTAGATCATCCAAATACTGCAGAGGCATTGTAGGGAATAGAAACCCTGCAGGGCACCCATCATGTGTAGCTGAAAAAGAGAAGGGCTGTTGTGAAAACCCTGGGGTAGGCAGGTCCAAGTATACATCGACCCTCAAAGGTAAAGGCAAACTTGTGTTGACTTTCCTGAGCTAGGGGCAATGACCAAAGACCATTGGAGATGTCCAGAGCACTGAACCATATGTGATCCAGTTAGCAGTTTGAGCACATCTGTTGCTGATGTCACAATAGGGGAACAGCTAGGAGTGACTTGATTAAGCCTCCTGTAATCAATGGTGAGTCTCCAAGATGCATTGGGCTTTTTCACAGGCCAAATGAGTGAGTTGGCAGTTGAGATACAAGGCCCGATCACTCCTTGCCTAAGGAGTGACTGAATGGTTTTGCTGAGTGATGGTAAGGCCTCAGCAGCAAAAAGGGTATTGCCTTTGCCTGTCATGTGCTGGGCCTGGGATTTTGGTGACAGTCTGCATTCTCCCACAATCATGCTTGTGTGTTGCAAAAGCATCCATGTGCTTCTACAGAATGGGCAGAAGTTCTCTGAAAAATTCATGTGTCTGGAATAGAGCTATGATATCATACTCCTTGTCACTGGCAGCAAAGGCGACAACCACGTGGGAATCAGGAATCATGACCACATGGTATTGTCCCTTGATTTTGATCAAGAGCATGTTGGCCAAATCCACCACACAGCCATGTAGTGCTAGAAAATCAGTTCCCAGGATGCTGGAGTGATTACGTAATACCATAAGATCAAAAGTATGATTCATACTGAGGCTACCTATCACCACTGAAAGTACAATAGAGTGGTAGGTGGATAGTTTAGTGCCATCCACACCTTGTGCACTGGTCCTCCATCTGGTGGACCAAGAAGAATTAACTGGATCCTCATCATGAAGTACAGACGCAGCCATGCCTGTATCTAGCAAGATAACCAGTTGGTGGCCCACGACCATGGCCTTTGTGCAAGGCCTTCCATTTGTGTCAATGGTGAGCTTGTTCACAAAATGGACTGGGGCCTGTAATTGTCAATCTAAACTACTGCTGCCGTCCTCAGGCTGTTCCTGAAAATGTAGGCCAACTGGATCTTGCCTGGCCTCTTCCAGGTCCTCAACAGGGTAAAAGGAGGGTCGGCTACTGGTGGTTGCTGCAATGGACAAAGCCTCAGGATTAGGGCCTAATGCAGTCTGAACTGGGGAGGCTCTAGTGTCTCCTTGGCCTAGTGAGGCATGGGCTGCCAGAGCTAATGCTGCAATGGCTTGCTTTGGTATGAAGTCAACCACTGATTGGACCTTTCCAAGAAGAGTGCAGAGGTTGTTGTTCTCCTCCACTATATCATGGTAGGAAGGAAGGGCCTTGCCGATAGTTTCAATTGCCTCATTTGTCATTCTGTTCGGAATTACAGTAGGGTTGTTCCAATTCCGCCTCTTCTTATTTTGATTGCAGCCCCCCCCCAACCTGTAGTTCTGTTTGTCATCCAAGGGTGCGGCCTTTTTGTCTTGGGCCTCACCTTCCACTGTGTAGTGGGTTGTGGGCTCACTGGTAGATTGTACCGCGGCCACTTTGGCTTTCAAGCTGAAATTCAGATCTCGAAGGTATAGCTGGTAAACACATGCTGTCTTCCTGAGAATATCTGTAAATTTGTGTGCTCTGGGAAAAACCGCAGGTTTGACCTTGTCACAGACAGCTGGACTCATGTTTCTAATAAGCAAGGTCTTATACTTAATCTGGTCAGTATCTGCATCCTCCTGTGAAAGTGCTTTGCCAGTACGGTAGACCAGCCATAGCCTTTGGTGGTATGATGCTGGACTCTCTTTGGTAGTTTGCTTCACAAGGTAGGCTAACATAATGCCAACCACACCTGGGATGTGTGTGGCAATACGTTCCGCAGCAGCATCATCAAAGGTTGCATCCGTGGCTTGGTGAACTTGGGAGTTTCAACCAGAGGCCAGGTCGACAGTCTGCTGAAGGATCTGCACTCTGTAGCTTGTTGGTAGACTGAGCATCTCACATTTGGAATGAACCTTTTCCAAATGGCAGTTGAGATTGCTGCTGGGGTTCATGCGGCCTATGCTGACAGTGATCTGCTACACAGAGTGGGCCATCTGAAGGAGATTATTCTGAATCATCGGACGCGTATCAGGGAAGGGATTTTGGATGGCCTCCGCTGCGGCATTGGCCTCAGACTGGACAAGGGATGGTTGAGCAGCAGCTTCCTTTAGCATAGCATCTAAGTGCTGTTTGAAGACCTGCCTTTGTTCCTCAGTCATCTCCGTCCAAGCGAGGGAAGCCTCGATCATTTGAGCAATCTCCTGTTTGTCCCCTTTATTCAGGGCAGCAAACGGAGGGGCTCCTTGACCTCAACCCCCCCTTCATCATGGGGGGAGTCATCTTAGCATCGTACATGATAGTCGTCATTCCACTGATGACATAGGGTCATGCTGTTACAGCATGGGGATCCGCCATCTTATTAGTGGCATGAGGACACTGGACCACATTGAGTGTGTGGCTGGGTGCCATCTTGGCAGTTGTCATCACCAGAATCATCATCACTGGATGACATAATGTCAATGGGTGTGAAATGAAAACCGCCAATCGCTTTGACATGACCAGCTAACACTTCTCACTGATGGCGCAGTTTCACCATCTTAAGTCTACATCCTTTGTGACTAACTTTTGCAATGTTCTGCTCAACACCTTTCACAACATTTTTCTGTAACGCTCTATATGTGGAACCCTATTCACAGTAGTCTCTAAGCTCCCTATCCAACTCATTATTTACCCATTACAGGTCCTCTCTCATCTCCTCAAGCTCCTCACGCAACATCTCATTTGTATCACTCAACAACTCATTCATCTGCAACACCTGTTTCTTATCCTGTTTCAACCTATCACAATCCTCTCTCAACATGCATAACTCTTGATCATTACTCTGTACAGAACAGTGCAAAAGAACCTCATTCTTACTATGCAACAGCTGAAGTTCTGCTTCAAGCTGTTGCTCGATTTTCAAACTTTCAGATGTCTACAGTCCCATCTCTTTCTTAATAGACGAGAGGTGCAGTTCGAGGAAGTGAAACCTCAATTCGGAGGCTTCCAAAGCAGCATAGAGAGCCACGACCAACAGCCCTTTAGCATCACACTTTTTAGCTGTTTGTCTCACCTCAGAGTACGGGGTTGAGATCCCTAGTATGGGGTTATCAGATCGATTTGCATCCTGTGCAAAATTGTTCCAGCCTCCATGGGAGGTAAGAAAGTTACAGACGTTGAGTCTCAAGTCTGCACAGATATTAGACATAATGTTACCAAAACAAAAATGGTTTGGGAAACACACAATGGACCTGTCAGTGTTTACCCTGCTGAGTATGGATCCACAGTGGTTGAACCAACAGACGGTCGGGCATCTGCACTATCTCAATCCTGCAATTCAAAACTGCCATTAAGCAAGGTGAGATGGCATCAACCTTGCCCAGTAAGCAGCCAGACTTTACAAGATGCTACGGAGTGAAAAGTATGGGTGAGGTGATATGAGTGTGTACACCTGCTTACTACCCACAAGGGCAGGGTAAGCCAACAAGTCATGAAACTTTGCTAATTTAGACCACCTGCACTCGGTCGCCAATACTGTCAGGGTGTTCAGCCCTGTACAAATTTTTTTGGTAGTAAATCAGCAAAAGAGACAATGAACAAGTGGCATATTCTATAATAAACTTGTTTATTACACAAAAGTACTCAGATGCCCTAAAACAGGTCTTACCAATAGACACTGGGAGCCGAACATTCCTCAATACCCCTAGAAGTGAAGATGGTCTTGGATTGTCTCCGATGATCTCGGTGGGAATACATAATACAGTAGGTTATATACACCCCGATAATTACTATGGTAACTGAAGGACTTGATACATAAAATAGGCCTTATTGGCTAAAAGTTATGTGGCTCCACAGTGTTATCTAAAGATATGCAATATTCGTAAAGCCAGCCAAAACTGAGAACAAAGGACTCATATAAAATACAGAATATAGTGCGGTGTTACATAAATCTGCAAGATGGCAGTGTAGGCTATACAATGACTTCTTAGAAGAAAAACAGAGAGCACATAAGAGTATCTCGGTACAGTACTTGTAATAAGGTTAGCAATGTTGCATATAATCATAAAGTGTCCCTGGTTGCTTATGCTTATACAGTAAGCACCAACACTCAAAGAATTAGTAATCATTGGATATTTGTGTTGTATATAACTTAACATAGATTGTCCACAGTGCACAGTGGGTATCCAATCAAAGTATGGTGACCAAGCATAACAGTGCCAATACTGCACGCAGTACTCCAGGTGCAGCCTCACCAATAATCTGTTCAGAGGCAGGATCACCTCTGATTCATCTAGTAATACACCCCAGCATCTTGTTGGCTTTAGCTGCTGCCTTCCTGCACTGTGCTGAGTGGTTAATTTGCCCCGTTGTTATCACCACAAGATCCTTTTCCTCCTCTGTAACAGCTATCTGCACCCCTCCCAACTGATAACACCTCGTTGGGTTCCTTCCTCCCAAGTGCATGACTTTGCACTTCTTAGCATTGTACCCCAGCTGCCATGTGTCTGACCGAATCCTCAAGTTTTGTCAGACCATTCTGGAATCATTGCCACACTTCTGTGTCATCCACCACCACACCGATCTTGGTGTCATCCTCAAAAAGACTAATCTTGATTTAAATGTCATGTGAGATGTCAGCAATGAAAATACCAAACAACACTGGGCCCAGTACCGAGCACTGTGGCACCCCACTCGTTATAGCCCTTGGAGCTGAGAGTTCCCCTCCCACCACTACCCTCTGTTGCCCCCCTTGCAGCCAGTTCTTGATCCAATTCACAATCTTTTTCCCTGCTCCCTGGCATCCCAACTTGCTAATTATCCTCCTATGTGGCACTGAATCGAATGCTTTGCTGAAATCCAGATACAGGACATCCACCGCATGGCCCTTGTCCAGTTCCCTAGTCACCCAGTCATAATAGTCAACCAGGTTGGTCTGGCAGAGTTTGCCAGAGACAAAACTATGTTGCTTCCCATCCTGGAAACCATTACCTTATAGAAAGGTTACTAACCTCTCTTTAAGGATTGTCTCCATTACCTTTCTCAAAATAGATGTGAGGCTTACTGGTCTATAGTTGCCGAGTTATCCTTGGTTCCGCTTTTGTGGAGGGGCACCACGTGAGCCATCCTCCAGTCTGGGGTATGCACCCTGTTTCCAGAGAGGTATTGAACAAGTTTACCGGGGTGCGTGGCCAACCGCCGAGCTCAATGGACGCCTGAGCTAGGAGCGCTTGCACATTCCCACCGCATACCCTAGTTAAACCCGTCTCTTACCTGCGTTTTGCTATCCCTTTGCTCTGTGTGGCTAAAGTGAGTGTTTCTCCCTCTGGTAGCTCCATTTTGGATCCCTTCCCTGCTCGGAAAGTACCTGAAATATCCGTCGCCTGTCTACCTGCCTGGCGGCCTGGCCTACAGTTGAAATGGAGTCTACCCCTTCCTTATCACATTCAGAGGGCGGCCTGGCAGAAATACAGCAGATGTTCGCAGAAATTTTGCATTGCATGGATAATTTGGATATTGCTACATGGAAAAACACCGCGGATATAGTGGATTTATCTCAACGGGCCTGTATTACGGAGCACAGACTTTCAGAGTCAGAAGACGGCTGCCGGCAAACCGGGGCACAAGTGCTGGACCAAGACTGGCTTATTCATCAGCTATGGGCCCGGGTGGAGGATTTAGAAAACCGTAGTAGACGGAACAACTTGAGATTTGTGGGATTTCCTGAGGGCTGTGAAGGACCTGATGTTATCTGTTTTTTACAGAAGGAGCCCCCCCCCCTTGTTGGGCTGGCACACTGAAACCCCGCCAGAGATTGACAGGGCTCACAGAACTCTGGCACCCCGCCCAGCTCTTGGAGATCGTCCTCGCACTATACTGGCCCGCTTTCTCCTGTTCCAGGACTGGGAATCCATCACTAGGCTGGCACGCCAAAAAAAAAGAACTTATGTGGAAAGGCCACAGGATTCAGATCTTTGCGGATTACTCCCAGGAGCTAACTGCATGCCGTAGGGCCTTCACTGCAGCACGTCGGGCCTGCGCTGACTTAGGGTTAGAATATTCCTTGAGATACCCAGCTTGTCTCCGCATTATCTTGAATGGATCGCCGTGACTATTTCACAGTCCGTCAGCTGCTGAGAAATTCTTGGCATCCCAGGCTCCTAAGCCAAATCAGGGTATACCCAGGGAATCTCATGACTTGGGGGCCACAGCTATGGAGACTTCTACGCAAGCATCTACACCCCCCCTGGGTCCACTCAATGTGTAGCCCCACAGCCCAGGACTCCATCTCACTCTGCCCCTCAGAAATCCCCGGGGAGCAAAAAGAAAAATAGAAGGAGGGCTCGTCTCGATGGGGCCCATATTGATAAGACCCCCCGGCTCCGCTCTCGGAGTCACAGTGCCAGTTCTGATTCCTTGGCCTCATGCTCCTCCATACAGCCAGACATGAGCAACAATCAGTTTCAAGCCTTAATGGACCTTCCGACAGATGGATCTCGGCTGGACCCACCTTTGCCTCCTAGACTGTCTATTAAGGGTAATAAATCCCACGCTGCATGCTCTCTCTCCTGGAAAGACGCTGCGGAGTCACTCGCTCCTGAGGCTTCCACCTTTATGGATGCTGCTTCCAGCTACCCAACACCCTTTTGCTCTGCAGCAGCCCCCACTGAATCTGAGGGCTGAATCTGACTTGGATAGTCTCTTGTTGTTCCATGTTTTTTTTTTTTTCATTTTATTAGTACCGGCGGTCAGCCGTGCTCTCCGTCCTCTGGTATGTGCCCATTATATCTGGGCGTTCCTGGTACTATTGGCGGGGGCGGATTCAGAGATATGGTTCCCTCTCTGTTCGTTTATCTATTTTATCCCTCTTTAGAGTGGGCACGACTAGGAGACAGCTAGTCATGCACAGCATGTTGCAGCCCTTCCCTGTAGACCCTCTAGCTCTTTACAGCCCTGCTGTTTGTAACTACTGTATGGTGCGATCAGTGGGGGTAGGGGGGCTAGTCCCTCAAATGGCTGGGAATTTAATTTAATGCAGAGGTTTGCCACTTTAGTCTAATTGACTGTGCAGGTACTGTGTACTGGTGGGATATTGTGTAGAGAGTCTTCTGGGCAGTGGGTTGTCCTATTTCTCTCTCGCTGTAGTTAGATAACTACCTACCTCCCAGCGATCCCTGCTGGTATCTGAGTCGTAAATCGGTCGTTGCGTGCAGCAGGAGCTGATCTGTTAGGGGAGGGTTTTGGGGAGAGGGACTCTTACATTTGTGGTTACTCAAAGTTATGGTTGCTGTTTGTAGTTAATGTTCAGGGTCTATTGAGCCCTTTTCAGAAATGTGTAGTTTTATATGCTGTTAGTAGTTTTGGCACTCTGAATTCTGAGATTTTGACCTACTTCCATCAAGGTTTTTTAAGGAGAAAGGGTTCCCGTTTTGGGGGATTTTGTCTCTGGCCTTGGTGCTTTTTGATACATATTGGTTCTGCCATGATCCTACCCAGGTCAAATGGAGACTAACCTTATCCCCTGGAATGTCCGGGGACTTAATTCTTCCATTAAACGGAAGAAAGTTGCTCCATTTGAAAAAGCTCAGACCTTCAGTAGTCCTCCTTCAGGAGACAAAACTCTCCTCTGCGGAAGCTAGGAAGCTTAGACAGGGCTGGGTAGGAGAAGAGCTACACAGTGTGGCAGACTCTCTCAAGCGTGGGGTCTCTATACTTTTACATAAAACCCTGGGGTGGAAATTTAAAAAACATACCCATGATGCAGAGGGGAGATGGATCATGGCTGAAATGGAGATGCCAGAAGGCCCGTTAGTCCTAGTTAATTTATACGCTCCCAACCAGGATTGTCCCCTTTTTTTCCATACAGTTAACCAGGCCCTCACAGATTTTAACACTCACAAAGTCCCAATTTTATTGGGTGGTGATTTAACTTGGTGCTCGACCATTCCTTTGACAAACAATAAGGCCCCGAACCACGTAGGCAGGCAAAAAAAGCCCTCCTGAGGCTAATGGATGAACATGGACTGTTGGACGAGTGGAGAGCCTTACACCCTGGGGTGCGGGGTTATACATGCTTCTCACAGACACATGGTTCATCCAGTAGACTTGACCTATGGCTACTCTCTACTGGACTCTTTGACAAGGTGTCTACCTCTTGTATACACCCCATTTATGTTTCAGACCATGCCCCTCTGGAAATTCAGGTTAAAACGGGGACAGGACCACCCCTTTTCCTCCTCCTGGTGTTTGGACCCCCTTCTCCTGGAGGACGGGAACTTTCAGAAGTGGTTGGGCCCTGCAATTGCCGAATACTGGATTAACATTGATAATTTCGAGGTCTCGGATACTACCCTATGGGAAGCCTTCAAGTCGACAATAAGGGGTGGGATAATGGCCTTTGCTTCGGCTAGGAGACGCCACCGGGAAGCAGATCAGAGGGCTTTAGAAAAACAACTTTATCTCCTGGAAACTCAGTATTAATCTCTCCAAGACAATCCTCCACCTCAGTCTCTACTCGCACAACTGAGAGTACCAGAATCTCCCTGAATGCTCACCTAACCCGCCAGGCTGAACTGAATCTTAGGCAGGTTTGTCACGTCTACTGGGAGGGTGAGGAAAAAGCTAGCAAACTCCTGGCATATCGCCTTAAACAGCAGCAAATGTCCAAGAGGATACATGCCTTAAGGGATCATACCGGTGTCCCATGTTATTCCACCGCAGGGGTCAATGACATTATGGCTCAGTTTTATAGGCAGTTATATGCTTCCCCAAGCCCCCCTAGTCTGCCCTCTATTCAAAAATTCCTGGATTCATTACCCATCCCTAAGCTCCCTCCATCTGATGTTAAAGTGTTGGAAGCCCCGATCATTGTGGAAGAAGTGGATAGGGCTATTCAATCCATGAATCTTCGTAAAGCCCTGGGACTGATGGACTCCCCATTGATTTCTACAGGGCCCAGGGTATTAACCTTGCTCCGTATTTAGTCCGGATGTTTAGGCATTCCTTACTCACAGGACTTCTACCCCCATCCCTAAGGGAAGCCACCATTACTGTACTCCCCAAGAAGGGGAAGGACCCTCTTTCTCTGGGTAGTTACCGTCCCATCTCCCTCATCAATGCGGATGCCAAAATGCTGGCCAAAGTTTTTGCCAGTAGACTAGAGCTTCTCTTATCAGGGCTGGTTCATCCCTCCCAAGCTGGCTTTGTAAAGGGGCATCCGGGGTCTGATCATCACAGAACACTCCTTTCGATAATGCACTATTCCAAACTGTCAAAAAAAACCCTTGTTGCTCTAGCCGTTGACTTTGAAAAGGTGTTTGATTCGGCAGAGTGGTCATACCTGTTTCATACCCTTTCCTCAATGGGGGTAGGACCCGGTTTTCTCTCCTGGATTAAACTATTATATGCCTCTCCCTTAGCTAGAGTTTTGACTAATGTCAATCTATCTGCTCCTTTCCAATTGCAGAAAGGTACAAGACAAGTTTGTCCTCTTTCCCCCCTCCTGTTCATTTTAGCCATTGAGCCCCTGGCCATTGCGCTCCGGGAAGTGCCCTCTATCCCTGGAATACTGGTGGGAGGCACCACTTTCAAGACATTTTTATATGCTGATGATCTTTTGGTCACTACAGAATGCACCCCACAGGTGATTCAATCCATTTTACATACATTGACTGTATTTTCTGGAATATCAGGCCTTAGGATTAGCCATACCAAAACTGAGGTCCTCCTCTAAATTGCACTCTCTGATATAGACGTCAGGCCTGGGTCTCAAATGGTCCCTAATGGTATAAAGTATTTAGGTATCATCCTACACCCTAATCTGTCCAAAATGCTCACAGCCAACTTTTCTCCAATGGTGGAGTCGATTAAACAGGACATGGCTCGTTGGAAGCCTAAGGCTCTCATTAGCCGGAAAATAGACTCCATCAAAAATGATGGCGGCCCTAAGTTATTATATCTATTGTCCCATCTCCCTATACCTATTCCTTCTGAAATGGTTTCAAAATTGGATGTCATTATTGGTAATTTCCCTTTGGGAGGGCTCTCACCACGGTTTAGTAAGCTTAAACTTCGTCAGCATTGGAGCAGGGGGTTGGGGACTTCCATGGTTACAGGGGTACCACATGGCCTTTGTCTCAGCCCAGACCATTTTATGGTTCTCTAACATTGGTCTCACTTCGCCTACTTGGCTCCCTTTGGAGGCATCATTATTACAGGTCCCCTCTCCTGCGGTGGCGCTGTACAATAAGAAAAATCTCCCCTTAAATCTCCCTCCTCCCATTCTATTGTCCATTCAATATTGGCAAAGAGTTCTAACTCTTCTAGGCCAGGATTTAACTCCGTGGAGGTTTATGCCATTATGGAACAACCATGCCTTGGTAGTGGGTGGTAGTACGATCCGCTGGAAAGCTTGGGAATCCCAGGGTATCTCTTTAGTACAAGATCTATTGCTCCCAGATTTTAGTTCAATGGATACTTTTGAGGCATTAAAATCCAGATACCGCCTCCCGACTTCCATTTTTGGAGATATCTCCAAATTAGAGATGCCATCACCCACCTTCCTAACTTTCCTAAAAATAAAGGTCGCAATCAAGACCACATCCTATTACATTCTGTTACGTCACCCTAGGAACAGAGCTAGTGTGATTTATAATGCCCTTAGAGGTGCCACTGCAAACCCTACCTTGTCAGCTAGAGCCCAATGGGAAAAGGATTTTCGTTCTCTATCTCCGAGTCCAATGGGACCATGCTTGGGGTGAGATTACATATGTCGGTAGGGATGGGCGCACCCATCTCATTATGAACAAAACCCTCCACAGGTGGTACAGGGATCCAGTTAAACTCAAAAAGATGGGGCTCCTCCAACATGATACCTGCTGGAGATGTGGCAGTCAAGGTGCTCATCTTTTTCATATACTCTGGGAGTGTCCCAATCTCCAACACTTCTGGACAACAATTCAAGATATGTGTGCTTTCCTGTTTCCTCAAGTAGTACCGGATCCCCCTCTTCTCCTTTTAGGTTGTGCCCGTTCTCATACACCCAAGCACTGTCCAGGGGCCCAATGGGTCACAACTGTGGGGGCGATAGCCAAAAGGCTTATTTTAATGAGGTGGCGGTTCCCAGAGGTCCCATCCTTCCGAGAGTTCCTTCAGGCACTAGTCCAAGGAGCTATATATGAGAGGTTCTCTAGTTTTGCGGGGGCTCATTGGTCCAATTTGACACACGTTGGCATATCTCCGTTCCAAGTACTGTCACGATGTCCAATCTTAGGTGGTCTATAATTCCCGGGAGGCCCCTGTCTTGTCTGGAGTTTATAGGCTTTCCCGTTTTGTTTTCATTACTTGTCAAGGTATTTTTTTTTGTCTCAGAATCAGTTTGCCTTCTTGTTTCTCTCTTTTTGTGCTGTATATAGTTCCAATTAGTGTTAGGCCTGATCCAGGACTCAACTCCGTTTACCATACACTGTCCTGGGCCTTACATGCTACTGTTATTTTTGGGTTCCATCAGTCAATAACCCATGGCTTCCACTCTTTCAGGTGGGAGGGCCTAGGTAGGTTCTGATAATCCTTGGATACTGATTTTTTTTTTTTCCTTTCTTCTTTCTCCGCTCAGGCATGTCCATGTTATACTGTGTGTCTGGGAGTATTCTCATTGCTTATGACAGTGCTTCCCTTTTTTTTTTTTTTACTCCTTATTCTTGGTATCCATTATGTTTGTATCTCTGATGTCCGTACCAATGTTGCGGTATGGTTGCATATACACCTCAGTATCATATATTTATTTTGTGTGTCCTGTGTGAAATAACAATAAAATCTTTAACAATGAACAAGTCTACCAATGGCTCTGCCAGGACCTCCGACAATTCCTTCATGACCCAGAGGTGTATGCCATCTGGTCCTGGCGACTTATCCGCTCTCAGTGTCCTTAAACCTTTTAGTACCCTGGTCGCTGTGATTTCCCCGTTCATCACCCCCTCCTCCCTGTGCCTACCCTCCCTATCCTCTGAGGCATTGACTCATCCTTTCCCTTAGTAAATACAGAACAGAAGTATTCATTTTGCGCTTCTGCCTGTTTTGCCCCTTTCTCTGCCCACCCCCATCCTTCCTGATCCTTACTATTTGATCTGTGCAGATCCTTCTCTCTCTCTTATTTACCTGAAGAAGTATTTTTCCCCATCCTTGATGCCCTGTGCCAGCCTAAGCTCTCTGGAAGCCTTGTCTGCCCTGACTGTTCTGGTCACCTCTCTAGATTTCATCAGGTAGTCCTCTGTATCCTACCTCTACCTGGATCTCTTGACTCTCCTGAAGGCTGCCCTTTTTACCCTCACCTTTTCTAACACCTCCCCACTTAACCAACTAGGTTTCTTGGCCCTAGCCTTTTTGCTTTGTGTCTTGGTACAGGATCTAGTGGCCTCTGCAAGTCCTAGCTTCATGACTTCCCATTTCTGGACAGCATCCATGTGTGGGTGAATTGCAGCTAGGTGCCCTGCCACTATTGCCCCCATCCTCCCAATGTTAGTTCCCCTGACGTCCAACACCCTGGTTCTTGTTCCCGCAGCCTCCTTGCCCATGCTGAGTGAGAACCACACTGTGTGGTGGTCACCCCCTGCCAGCGGAACCTTCACCCCCAGCTCTCTGACAAACTCCCCACTAGACAGCATAAGGTCCAGAGTGTTGCCTAACCTGGTTGGCTTGTTTACTATTTGTACCAAGAAGCTGTCCTGAAAAGCCTCAAAGAGGACTTGCTCCCTTGTGCTCGAGGTGGCTGGGGTGCTCCAATCCACCCATGGCAGATTGAAGTCCCCCACAGTCACGGTGTTACCCTTTCTGGTGACCCTCCTGATCTGCTCCACTAGTTCTCTGTCCAAGTCCTCTGCCTGAGACACTGGCCTATACACCACCCCATTCTAAGGGTCCTGTTTCTTGAATCCTGGAACTGCATCCATACTGCCTCTGTTCTACCCTCCTCCTCTTCCTCCCTGGCACAACTTATCCCTTCCCTCACATAGACTGCCACCCTGCCCCTTTCCCTTTTTTCCTATCCCTGTGGTATATTCTGTATCCTGGGATTACCAGGTCCCAGTCCTGGTATAGGTGGCCAATGTTTCGGTGATGGCAGCTATGTCCACCTCCCCCTCTGCCATGAGAGCATGCAACTCGTCCATTTTGTTTCCCAGGCTCCTTGCATTCAAGGAGACTACCCTCCAGTATGTGCCCCCCACCCTTCCCCCTTTGAACAATTGTTATCAACCCTGTATGTACCATCCCTTATTTTATCCCTACTTGTATGGGGGGTAAAGCCTGCTTGGCTCCCCTACCTGGAGATCTGGTTTGAATTCCTCCCAACTGCCTCCGCCCACACCTAGTTTAAGTCCACTGTGGTTGCTATATACTACCCCAGTCTCCTTTTTAATACCTCTGAACCCTCCTTGCTCAAGTGTAACATGTCACAGGCATATAGGGTGCTGCTATCCCAAGTTCTTCCCCTTCCCCCATCAGCCCATACCATTTGGTCTGACACCAGGCTCCTAGCCAAGTGTTGAACTCCTCTATTCTCAGTTTCCTCACAGCACTTGCTCTGGGAACTCCTCTAGTAGTCCTCCTCTAGTCCTCTGGAACTACTCTGTCTCCAGTGAGGTGCCAAATAGTGTTGCCAGAAGGACAGTAGCTCCTTGTTCAATTCTATTAGAACTCTTGGGTGAATCCTGTCTTGACCCATTGCCATGTTTTCCTTTAGGGCTTCCAATCCCCTCCAGGGTCTCTCCTAAATAAATGTGCTATTGACTATTGTCTATTGCCCTCTCCCCAGTGTCTGCTGATACATGTTGGTCTGCCCTCCCTTACTGTGAAGACCGAGCAGAGGTACTCATTTAAACTTTTTGCTTTTTCTTGATCTTCTTCTGCACAGTCCTCCTCTGCTCTCCTGATCTTCACTATCCCACTCCTTGCTTTTCTCTTTTCACTCATATACCTGAAGCAAGTCTTATCCCCTTTTTTTACCTCCTCTGCAACCCTCTTCTTTCTTTGTGCCTTAGCTGCCCACCCCCTACTTCCTGCCTCCCTTTGTTTATCCAGATATACCTCCCTGTTCATCTATATCTGGGTCTCCTTGTACTTGCTAGAAAACTTTTTTTCTTCCTTACACTTTAGGCATCTCCCTCAAGAAACATAGCGGCCTTGTCCTCCTCCTCCTCCTCCTCCTCCTCCTACTCTTGCTTACTTCCTTCAAACAGCATGCCATTGCTTAGCTATCTCCTCCTTGAACTTTTTCCATTGGGTCTCCACTTTCCCCAGCCATTCCTTACTTCAAGGTATTTACTGAGGCAGTATCCCATTTCTTTAAAATCTACCCTCCTGATGTCCAGGACCATCATCCTAGTGTGGTCCAGGGTCCTCGTCCTAGTATGATTTTTCTCTTGCCCAGTCCATATATCATATCACACAATATGGCGATTGCTTGTACCCAGGGGACTACCTGCTCTGACATCTCCGATGATGTCCCTGTTTGTAAGTACCATGTCCAGCACTGGCCCATCTCTAGTTGGTTCTGTTACCAGCAGCCTCAGAAATGTCCCATGCAGCGAGTCGAGAATGGCCATGCTTTTTGTTGTAGCAGTGGCCAGAATGTTCCAGTCTACATCTGGCAGATTAAAGTCCCCCCGTAATCAGTACCTCCCCTTTGCTTGCCATTCTGTCAATGGCCATTCCCAAAATCTTGTGTAATTCATCCCCCTGAGTTGGTGTTTTCTACACCACTCCCATGTGGATAATGGCCCTGGACCCTGTCTCTAAGCTGACCCAAAGAACCTCCAGGCTCTGCTTAACAGCCAAACCTCAACCCACTCAGTAAACAATTTGAAGCCACACGCAAAGCTCTTCCCCATTCTTTCCTCCTTCCACTTCCCTTCCCTTAACTGCCATAGCTGCTGGCGTCTTTGAGGCTGAGGCAGCTGTAGGTAGGTTATGGTCGAGGTGGTACTTCAGGTTTGCCAGTCTGGTAGTGACTTAACTGTGCTGCCAACTTAAATGCAATATTTCCAGTAGTCCATGAACCAAAGTCACCCCCTTATTCCCTCGGTCAGCAAGGCTCCGCTCATTGGAGTTTCATGGTGCAGCTGCAGTAAGTTAGCTTAGCTAATAGTCATAAATAATCCTCTCCCCCATAACCCCTGCCCCCCATGTCTGTGAATTGACCAAACAATCCCCCATGTAGTCTGAGACTCTGGTCCAACACTGCCCTGGCCCATTCCAACCAAAGAGTGGGCCCTGTCTCCCCGATCCTCTTGCTGACTGCACTGGTAAGCAACTTAGTTAAAAGATAAAAGTTTTTATTATATTAATGGAAATTCTAGTGCCTTCCTGCCTGCTTTCCATTTCCCTCTGAGTCCAGTACCAGTTCACCCCCTTTATAATATCTCCAAGAAGCCCAGTTCTCCCTAGTGACATTACCGTTGGCCGACCCAAAGACAGTCCTTTGACTATGCCATTACTAGATGCCATACACCATGATGTCTGGTGGTAACTAAATCCAAGGCTTTCTTCAGGTCAGCCACCCCACCAATCAGGTCACTAGGGAGAACTGGGGCTTCAGGAGTAGGTATTATGAAGGGGGAGAACAGTACGAGGTTTGTAATGGACAGGGATTAGGGTAGCAGGTGGGCAGGCACAAGAATTTGCATTTATATAATAAAAACATTATCATCAACTAAGTTGCTTGCCACTGCCACCAATCAGCAGGACTGGGGAGATAGGGTCCATTCCTCAGTCAGGGTGGGCCAGGATGGGGGTCAGACCAGACTATGTGGGTGTCCACTCACAGATATGGGGAGCTGGGGTTACGGGGCTGAAGGTTATAGCTACTGCTAACAAAGCTAGTAACTTAGCTGCATGGCAACTCAGTCAACTGGAGTGGAGTGGAGGTTTGCTAGGGACAGATGGAGGAGTTGTCTGTTCATGGGTTACTACTGAGCAATGAACAGTTTGGACTTGTTGGCAATACATTTACATCACTGCTGGACTGGCAAACCCACAGTATTACCTCAAGTTGACACCTACCTATGGCTGTCTGATCCTCAAGGACCTCACAGTAGCCATGGCAGTAGAGGTAAGGGGAAAGGGAGGGAGAGGGCTCTTTTTTAACTTTTTTTTAAACGTGAATTTTATTAGATTTTCAGTGTAAGCACAGCAAAAAAGGCAGCACTGTTTTCATAGCTCATTCTGGGTTACATTTTATGAGTTATACATAAAGTTGGACATATTATATTTCATCTGATTTTCTGAATGTCTGACTCTAGCACTATCACACGCACAAGATACAAAACAAAAAGAACATCACATAACATTTAAAACAAAATAAGTAAAATTACATTTGATCAGAAACTTAACAACGTCTTTATGAACCCATGCTAATTCATTAAAATCTTACTTTCTTGGTGGGTTGCTGAAAGTAGTTCATGTCCTTGGGCCCTGTTTGGTGTGTCAGGTCATGTTTTTCAGACCTGGCTATTGAGTTACTCTTGCACAGATTAGATTCACAGGTGTCTAGTAGGTTATCTAGTATTTGACCACCTTCTCTTTCCTCTAAGCATGAGTGAAAGGGGAGCCACCTCACATTGTACAGGTCTGCCTGCAGTCAGGTGCTGGGTTAGTTGTTCCATATCCCTTATTCTTTTGCATTGGAATACTTAGTCTTGCAGACTGGGGGATGAGGTTGCTAGCTATTTGCACGTGATGGTTTTCACAAATGCTGTTGTGAATATTCTGAACAAATATCTGGCTTTAGGGCCTTGTGAATTTTGAGGCGGGCAAGCCCAGGAGTAAATGCTGAACCTGTAAGGGAGCACTAAGATTCAGGATATCCTGTACTGCAGACAGCACCTTTTTTCATTCATGACTAAATTATTGGGCAAGTCTAAAAGACGTGGTAATGATGTGTTCTATTGTTATACATCCGCCAACACTTGCTGTATTTGCTTCTCTTAAAATGGTGGGTGACCACCGGGATGCAGAAGAGACGAGACAGTCTTCCACCTCAACTCCTCTATTGGCTGCTTGCCATAGTATGGCCTGCATCTTCCCATATAATAGTTCTCCCTGTGGTAATGGGGTAGGTAGGGAGAAATGGGCAGACTGGATAGTCAAGCAGTCCTTGTCTACTGTCTGTCAAATTCTGTTTCTGTGTTATGTTTCTATGTATTCCACTCTTTGTCTGCCAAGTGATCCTCTGTCTCTTCCTTCCATTTGTTATGTATATAGTCCAAGGGGCCCACCTCCCCCACCTTCTGTAGTCTAGCCAATCTAAATTACCGAGCAGAGACAGTCAGCACCCAGACCAAGGACCAGTTTAAAAGGCATATTCCAAACAAAGTGCAAGTGCAAAAACTCAGCTGGCTCAAGTACCACTATGGTAAGCAGGCTGGTAGATCTCTAATGAAGCTTGGTGTGTAGCTGAGTGAAACGTAAGAGTTTTTTTTACTACCAGGCTGCTTGCCAGAGCGGTATGTGAGCCAGCTGACATTTTGCACTTGCACTTTGTTTGGAATAAAACCTTTTAAACTGGTCCTTGGTCTGGGTGCTGACTGTCTCAGCTTGCTGATTTTCATTGTTGTAGCACCAGATCTGTCTAGGTGCAGCTACCTACCTCTCCTTCTACTATCTAAATTACAAAGCAACATGGGTGTTCCTTTCTTGCTGTATCTGCTAGTAGAGCTAAAAGGGGAACCTGAGGTTTAATAATTTGGCCTCAAAGGGGAGTCTTGAGTAACATGTCCCTTAACTGGAGGAATCGAAGGAAGTCCTCCTTTGGTAATTGGTATTCTGCCTGTAGGGAGGTAATCTCTCTGATCCCCTGCCCGAAAGAGTTGTCCACTTACCCTGACTCTCAATTCTGCCAACCTTTTGAAGGTACCAGCTATTTGTGTTGGAGGGAAGTCTGAGCAGGCTATAATCAGGATGGATGCAGCACAGGTGTGCGCAGAGAGCAATGTCTTGCTTAACTTGTTCGAGCAATGTCACAATATTGTCGTGAACAGTGCTGCAGGATCAGAGGTATGCCAACTGGACAATGACTCTGGGGTGGTGAAATCCCTCACAGTAACAATCACAACAGGTTTCAAGATTGTCGCTGTGAGGGACCTGAGGGTGAAATTTTGCCCTTTCACAGTCCCCCCCCCCTTGAAACAACTCTGACTCGGAGTTAGATATCTAAAGAAGGGGGGCGCAGGGGGTGCAGCCCCCCACATGGGAGGTTCGGGGCTGCAGCCCCCCAATAAAAAACACACAATGTCTGACAGGTGAAATTTCACCTGTCGATATTGGGGATCTTGCCATGCCAAACTTCAACAACACTGTTGTCATTTTGGCATGGTAGAACCAGGATCAGATCTGATTTGGACCCCTAGGTACCTAGTTGACCCCTTTAGCCACTTAAGTGGTATCACACTTTTAATTTCCAGGATAAGCTTCCCTTTAAGCTATGTTACCTCCAACTTAGGTTTGTTAACGCAGAGTCCTGCTGCCTTATCATATTCTTGTAGCAATACTAGGTGAGGGAAGATTTTCAAGGGATTGCTGAGATTTATCAGGGTATCATCGGCATACAGTGATATTCTGTGCTCTGTGCCAACTGCCCTCACCCCCCTCTATGTGCCCATCCATTCTGATGGCCTCTGCCAGTGGTTCTATGCTTAATGCAAAGAGGAAGGGGGAGAGCGGGCAGCCTTACCTAGTCCCTCATGTATTTTGAAACCCTCAGATAATGACACATTTGCTTTCACTGCTGCCGATGGCCCCTATGTAGGTCTCCCACTCAGTCACAAAACTGTGTCCTAAACCCCACCTTACTGAGAGTGGCCTGCAGGAAGGCCTGATTCAGTCTGTCAAAGGAGATGTTGGCATACATCGTAATTGCCATCTGGTGCTCTGGTGTCCCTCTGCTGGATGTTATGACACTGAGCAGTCTTCTCACATTATCCCTTATATTTTTATGGGGAATGAACTTGGTTTAGTCACTATGTACTAAGTTACCCCCGTTGCAGCCTAGTGGCCAATATTTTAGCAAATAATTTAGTATCTTGGTGTAACAGGGCAATCGTTTTATAGCTCTCACAGTTGGCTGGGTTCTTCCCCTCTTTATGAATCACCAAAATGTGAGCCCTCTTTCTGATTATCAGGCACATCTGGGTGTTCCAGTGTGCTGCTGAAAAACAAGACAGCAATTATTGCTGATCTTGTTGAGACATCTGACCTGGCTTGCATCACTGAGACCTGTCTGGATGAGAATGCCGGCATGGTATTGGAGTCTGCAGTTCCAGCCGGGTACTCGGTGATATACCGCCTGAGATTGGATCATAGGGGCAGGGGTGTAGCCATCTGTTTTAAGACAGAACTGGGCCTTGTAGAGGATCCAGTGGGGACTACCAGATCCTTTGAGTGTATTATGGGAGCAGGTGTGGGCGGCAGGATTCTTCTCATCTACCGTCCACCCAGAGATGGGAAAGTTTTTCTGCAGGAAGTTGCAGACTTCATGGTTGACATGGTATTGGAATCTCCCAGAAGGCTGGTCCTGGGGGATTTCAATGCCTGGGTCGACAATGAACTCTCATTTTTTGGTCATAACTTTCTCCAACTGATGATCTCGTTGAGTTTTGCATAGGTAGTTACCTCTGCGACCCATGTACAAGGTCACTGTTTGGACCTGGTATTCCTCCTGGGTATGGAGGCCGCCGACATGGTGGTGGAACCAGTCAGATGGTCAGACCATTACCCTGTAAGGTTCAGCTTCGGCGCTCCTCCTGTGAGACCTGCCCCTTTGGAGATGGTCCGGTACTGCCCTTTGAAGGGAGTTACCCCAGGGTGTCTGACGGTGGTGCTGGACCTATCAAGTAGGTCAGTGGAAAGTGTGGATCCAAGAGACCTAGTAGTACACTATAATAGTGTGGTACTGAGTGCCCTCAATTCCATAGCTCCTGTCCGAGTTCACTCACTCCCTCTCCGCCCTCAGTCCCCTTGGTATGATGGGACTTAGAGGGACTTGTGGAGAGCAGGGCGAAGGTTGGAACATTGTTGGCGGAAATCCAGCAGGGAGGAGGACAGGCTTAGATTGATGGCCCATTATTTGGACTATCAAGCAGCAATCTCCCATAAGAAGACAGAGTTCCTGTCCAAGGAGATTGCTGCAGCAAAGAATCAACTGGCTCAGCTCTTTCGGACCGTGGACAGACTGTGCAATCCAGCCTGTCTTCGGGACTGGAAAGCTTTTTCACAATTGAAGTGCAAGGAGTTTGCTCAATTCTTTGCAGATAAGGAGTCCTCCATCAGGTCGGAGATCCACTTGACTCGTTCAAATGAGCAGAGTGGTGGTCAGTGGGAGGGTATGGACACCCGGTCTGTCTGGATGGATTTTGACCAACCAGCGATCATGGATATCAAGAAGATTGTTCAGAGCTTGCGACCGACTTACTGTAGTTTGGATCCTGATCCAACACACCTCCTGGTGGGGTATTTGGGTGTCATCAGACTGATCCTTGTGGAGATAGTCTGGTGCTCACTGGACCAGGGGGTATTTCCGGACATCCTGAAGGAGGTTCTGGTGACACCCCTCTTAAAGAAATCTTCCTGTGACCCAGACTGTCTGGCTAACTACAGACCAGTCTCTAACCTTCCCTTTTTGGAGAAGGTTATTGAGAAGGTAGTCGCGTTGCAGCTCAAGAACTTTCTTACCACCCACGAAGTCCACAATCCTCTTCAGTCTGGTTTCAGAAAGAGGCACAGTACCGAGACAGCACTAGTTCGAGTACTTAATGATCTCCTCATAGTGAGAGATCAGAGGAGTCGTTCGATCTTGGTCCTCCTTAATCTCTCTGCAGCGTTTGACACCATGGACCATGAGGTGCTGCTAGAATGCCTGCAGCTCCTCTGCGGACTGTCTGGTACAGTCCTCAGGTGGTTTAAATCTTTCCTCACAGGCAGGACACAGAGGGTGATATCAGGGATTTTTTCCTCTGCCTCCTTCTCCCTGCCTTGTGAGGTTCCACAGGGTTCAGTGTTGTCCCCCATGTTGTTATCGGTGTATATGCTGCTTTTAGAAGACATTATAAGGTGGTATGGGCTGAGTTTTCACTGTTATGCAGATGACACTCAGCTCTACATGTCCTTTATGCCCGAACATGATAGTGTGATATCGGTCTTTAACAACTGCCTCGCTGAAATCCAAGACTGGATGAGTGCTAACTGGTTGAAACCAAATCTGGATAAGACTGAGGTGTTGGTGGTGGATCCAGGTCAGCAGGTAGAGAAGCTGACTCCTGGCCAACCATCGGCCTTGAGCTAGGTGGTAACCAGTTGAGATCTTCTGAACAGGTGCTGAATCTGGGCGTTGTATTTGACAACAAATTGACATTGAAAGAGCAGGTGGCATTAGTTGTCAAGTCCTCATTTTATCATCTGAGGAACACCGCCCGGATAAAACACCTAGTTCCGCCTGAGGACCTGCCTACATTGATTCACACCTTCAAGTCCTCTCATCTGGACTACTGCAATGCCCTGTACCTAGAGTTACCGGGGGTGGACCTCTGTCGCCTGCAGCTGGTGCAGAATGCGGCGACCAGGTTTCTGACAGGGCTGTCAAGATCTAGCCACGTCACACCTGTACTATGCGAGCTGCACTGGCTCCTGGGTCATCTTCAAAGTTGCGTTGCTGATCTATAAGACCTACATGGACAGGGACCGGGTTACCTGCAAGACCTCCTTTGGTTCTACTGCCCCCTCCGCTCCCTCCATTCCACCGACGAGGGATTGTTAGAGGTTCCAAAGGTCCGTTTGCAGACATCTGGAGCTAGGGCTTTTTCCTTTGTAGCCCCGACCCTTTGGAATACTCTACCTCATCGGATTAGAGAGTGTCTGTCCATCGAGGCTTTTAAATCACTCCTGAAGACCTACTTATTCGAAAAGGCCTTTGGGGAATATGGCTAGCCCCGGAATTGCTGCGGTTTATTTTATGGTTATTTTAATTTGTATGTATATTTTAAGGATGTTGTTTAAATCTGATGTTTTTATATTGTACCAGTGCTTTGGTTATAGAAAAGCGCTCTATAAATAAATTTGACTTTGACTTTGACTTTGGGGAAGAGGAGTGGCATCAGAACCCCACCAAATGTTTTATAGCATTCTCCTATATACCCATCAGGTCCAGGTGTTTCCCTAATTTAGTTCTCTTAATTGCTGCAGCAATCTCAGCTCTGGTAATAGTCGCTTTCAATTCTCCACCTTCATCTTCTGTTAGAGTTGGGAGTCTGACCCTTGTCAGGAAACTTCAAATCACCTCCGTGTTCCACTACCGAGCTAGAGATCTACTAGTTAGTTTAATCCACTTTATGCCCAACTGCTCAATCAGTGTGCGCATAGTTAATGTCCTACTTGTGGACTATGCACTGGGCCTCCTCCACCCTAGATTGTTTCTTCTCTGTCTACCTACAAGTTTTTATTGAGTTGCTGCCTGACATGGCGGTCTCTGCCTATCCTGAGACTACTCTAATGTTTTCCTACCTGCTGTCTGCATTGTAAAATCCTGTTGTTTTCTTGTACTGACCTTGTTGTTTGATGCGCTTTAAATGTAACCTTACTTGTTTTGCCTGTTGTTCGAGAATGTACCATTGTAATCTCCTGGGTCGCACCTGAAAATAGGCACTTGGTTGTCTAGTGTGCTCACCCAGTTAACAAAAGCAAATAAATAAATAAAATTCATATACGAAGTTCATAAAATGTTTGAAAGGCCATAGCTAGCTGTGGTGGGGTACAACATATAGAGCATTGCCTGTGTGGGTCCTTGACCTCATTCACCAGTCTGGAGGCCACTTGCTTTCTCAATCAGAGTGTCAGTAGGTAAGTGCATGTTCTCCATGCTCATAATAGCATTGCCCTAAGTTACGCCACTGGCCCTCTATCTTTTGGGATGGTGTGTTGGCATATTCTGCCCTCATGTGTTCCAACTTTTTTTTTTTATTAACTTCTTTGTGTTTTTTCCTTTCTCCCCTGGTGCAGAGGAAGGGACATGAAATGACTACAATGGCGGTGCTGTGTACACTCCCATGCACAGCATGTTGGCGCCTGTCCTGCTTCTGCCCCCAATGTAGTGTCAGTGTGCCAACCCCCAGCCACTGACTTTTTAAGTGTTCCCTTCCCTCCTTTCACTTTGTGCTCATTCTCAAGTTCTGATATTTTCTTTTAATTTCAACAGGTGAGATGCCCTTTGTTTCTTCTTATGTGAAACATACGGGATGATTTCTCCTCATATAACTGCCTTCGGGGCATCCTGTTTATATTTTATTATCTACCTCCATAGTTGCATTAGTTTGAGATAGTCTGTAATTACTTTCTTAATCTTGGAAATAAATATTTCATCCTTGAGCAGGGAGACACTTAATCACCTAATGCTCTTTCTTGGTTCTTTTGTAGTTTGAAAGGTAAGAGAAATTGGTACATGATATGAAATAGAAATAGAGCATATTATGCTCTCCAAGATCATGCAACTCAATTGTGCTGTCACATAAATCTGGCCAATTCTTGAATAGGATTGTAAAGGGTATGATAAAAAGGTATAACTGTGTTCTCCTTTGTGTTGTACATATCAAATATCCATCAACTCAAGTTCTTTAGTGACTTGATTTAAGGTTCTTGCTGCTCTATTGTTCATGCCCACATTGCTGGAAGAGCAGTCTAAGACCAGGAAGGGGAGATAAAGTCTCCACCTACTAAGATCAGATCTGGAGAGAACCGTGATATCAAATTCATGAGCCCTTTAGCAAAGGTGGCCGAATTGTTATTTGGAACTTAGGGTTAGATATTCAAAACTTTGCTTCAGGGCTATATTAGCTCTGCCTGGTGGGCAAACTTAGCCCGGAGTACAAAGCAAGCTATATTCAAAAGGATTAGCCCTGGGCAAACAGCTTCTGAATATAGCATGGGAATGATGCCGTGCAAACTGGGCTGGGAGTGCAGGGCAAATGTAGCCATGGAATAAGACAGCACTGAAAATAGCAACCAGGAAGTGCAAACCACAACAACAACACTGCACAGTGACATGAAGGTAGGTAGAGGCAAACTATGTGGCTAATGTGTGTGTCAACAAATGCATGGACACAGTACAGCTGCAGGCAGCAGCAGATGTGAAAGAACAGCAATAGAGGGGGGACAGCTCAGAGGTAATGTGAGGAAGTATTTCTTCACAGAGAGGGTTGTAGATGCATGGAATCGTCTTCCTGAGGAGGTCGTAGAGTCAAAAACAGTGGAGGAATTCAAGAATGCATGGGACAGATGTAAGGCAATTCTAGTGGGGGGTAAAAGGAAGTAGGCTGTTGGTTAACTAGGATCTGCAGCTTATCTGTTAGGTAGGGAAATGGGCAGACTAGGTAGGCCAAGCAGTCCTTATCTGCCATCAGATTCTATGTTTCTATGTTCAAAACTGTATAATAGTCCCTGAACCGGTAGCACCATGCTAACACGTTTGCGTGGCTTTAGCACGGAGCTAAGCCATTTGCCCAATGCAAACACATTTGCCCAGTGCTAAGATTTGCCATATTCAAAAGAGACATGCAAATGAGCCTATTTAGGTAGTCTCTTGGCAAACATCCAGATTAGCATCTCATTATGCCCTGATTTGCATGCAGTTTTCCCAGCATTACTGCAGGGTCCCACAGCTCCACCTGTAGATCAGTCTGGAAGTACAGGGGCTGGCCAGGTCTGGCTGCAGCTCCACCTGTAGGTCAGTCTGACAGTGCATGATGGTTGCTGCAGGCCACATGTATGCAGTACAGCATAGCATTGTGTACCCCAGGGAACAACACAGCATAGGCACAGGTGGTGGTGGTGATGCATGCAACTGTCACACTGTAGGGCATGCTACAGTGCACAGTAGACACCACAGTAGCAGGGGGGCCAGTAGTGTGAAGGACTCAGCAATGCCTATGGTGTGTAGAGTAGTGGAGACAACTGCACTGTACACAGTGACAAGCCCACCTGTTGTGTGACCCACAGATGCTGCACCTCTGGCATGGGATGCTCATAGTGACATGGACATGGCCAGCTGTGTCTGCTGCAGTGTCTGTACAGCTGTGCAGTATGTGATTGGGGGCATGTATTATCGGACAGACACACTGGTATTGGGGTATTCCCAATACTGGCCCATGTGCACTGCATGTTGTGCCCCAGCCTTGTGGCTGCACCTGGTCTGTGGTGAGGCCTGGCCACCCTCCCTTCAGCATCCATCATGCCCACAGTGCTGCATGTGTGTGCTGGCATCTGTTGGTCGCACAGACATATGGTCTGCAGGTGTGTGCTGTATGGTCACACTACCATGGTGGCCCCCGTGGGCTGGGTCACCACATACTGCCTGGCATGGCTGGGACTGGTGGCAGCAGTTAGCATCATTGTGGTGCCATCAATAAGCAGCATGTTTCCTCCATATCTGGCATTTTCTCTGTATCATAGTCATATGTTAGGGTCATGCAAGGCCGTGCTAAAGCCACGCTAATGCCATACAAGTCCACAATGTCACACAAAGCTGTTTGCCCAGAGTTAAGACCAGCTTTTCCTAGGCGGTAATTTGTATTGTGCTATGGGTCGCGCTAAGTCATGCTAAACACCTTAGCGTAGAGCTACTTGCTGAATATCTCATAGCACCTGTATTCATATTCAGTTTGCCCCCTGCATATAAATATGGTTTGCTCGGTGCTAATGCAGTTTACATGTGCTATTTGGCCTTTTGAATATAGCAAACCTGTGCTAATCCCACGCTAAACCCACACAAATGGTTTTTGCACCACGCAAAGCTTTGAATATCTGGGACATTGACACTTATTTTGTGAAATGTTGTGCTCAGGTGTGTCAGAGAGACTGAGAGACTGAGATGAAGGGACTCTATCTTCAGAACCGTTGGTTTAATTGAATCGGAGTCCCATTTTTATTAAGATAACTACTAGTGCAGTGCAGAATGTTGGATTAGCCTGAAATTACCATTCCATCGGTGAAATTTCCATCAGAAGTTGTTGCTCATTCAGTGGAATTCCACCTGCTGTGTACCATGAAATTATATTCCTTGGAACAACATTTTTCTGTGGAAAATCATTCTGCAACCAGATCAGCAAAAAATATTGAGCTCTATGGAATTTTAATTCTGCAGAAATGTAGCAGAAAATCCATTTCGCATTAATCTGCCATGGAATTCTGTCATTCTACTTCTGACAAAATTAGTCAGAATTTCAGTGGAATTTTGAAAAAATTCCATGAAATTCCATTCTGCCAGAATTTGAAAATTCCACACACCACTAATATCCACTTCTGCTGTCTTGGCTGTTGGGTACAAGGGGTAAATGACCTGCCCCAGCCAATCACTGTGCAATTTAAAATGTTCTAAAGGAGAGAGGTGGATTTCCTGGTGCCAATGTATGTAAAAAAATTTTTTTCAGTTCCATTAAAACCTTGGTCCTTTTAAGGGGGGTATTGAGGCCATTTACATTGTATGATACTATTTAAAGTGTTGTCATAAGGAGGGGAAGGTTACCGGACTTTCTACTGTTTCCCTGTTCTGTAAATAGGGGCTGCTCCCTCCCCTCTGCCTCCAGGGGACAAGGCAATCTTACTTGAAAATGCTGGGAAATGGATGTTGAGAAGGCACCAACTCCCCCTTTCTACTGACATTCCACCACTGGGCCTATTCAATTAAGATGCTATGACAGTCAAAGTTGATATTATGTCTTCTCCTGTCCACTACCTTATATTCCTATCCCAGTATGCATGGGTCCCAAAAGAACACAAAACAGTTTAGTAAACAACATTAATAGACAAAATAGCTGATAATATAGAACAGGAGGATAGGTGAGGTTTACCTATACATTTTCATAATGTCTGTTTGCAGTTAGTTCACTTCATGGTGACCTTAGGTTAAGGAAGCCTTACAAAAATGGAATATATTGCAATATATTGAAAATATGCACTAATGTATGTCAATACACTGAGAAATACACTGTTCCAATGTAATATATTGTATTATATATTATGAAATATGTTTTTAAATATACTGACATAATATATTTCTAACTCATAGTATGCAAAAATATATATCACTATATTAAGAAATACATTGACTCAATGAAATATAATAGACAGTGTATTTCAGCACATACTGAAACTATATATTTCTAATTAAAGAAATTGTAAATGATCTAATGTAAAATGTATTGAAAGAACATATTTTAATAAAATAATTTATAAAAATGAAATATATTTCAATACACTGGAAGTTATGTTAAGCATGCCAGAACATTGAATTGAAATACATTAAATAATATATTTCAGAAATATATAATCATAATGTATTTCTGCTTCATGGATTGCTTGAGATCATGTCAATGTATTTAGTAATACATTGCCTGAAATATAGTATTAGTATATTTCAAAATATATACTGTATTCCTTGTATATGTTACATATATTTTTAATATATGTTACATGAATTTGTTATATATGTTTCACACATTTTATACATGTTACATATATTTTTATGTTACATATATTTTTATATATATTATATTTATTTGTATAAGTGCTTAGTCTTGTTCCATGTGTATAGTTGCATAACAAATTTGCATATTTCAAAAACATAGTTTATCAGCCAAAATTATGATAATTTCTTTTACAATAATTTTGAATTTACATTAGCTTATAGACTGAAAGTAAATGTACAAGTTATAAAGCAAGTGCATGTAAGATCTCACCCTGACCTAAAAGTGAAACAAAATAGAGCAGTATAAGTACTATGAGCCATTAATAAGCATGAGCTTGTGAGGTAAGTCTAATGTGTAAGTACTGTATAATGGTGTAAAATGTCTGTTTGAGTTAAAGTTGCACTGTAGAACAATTATTTCAATGTAAATATCTCCATGGTTACTAACAAGATGAACTCAAGTTGTACAGATAAAGGTACATTAAATCATAAATTGTGTTTTTTTTTTGTCTGGTTAAGTAAAATTATATTAGTATCTATTACACATGTTTATTACATATATTTGTAAATATAGGCAACAACATTTGAAATGTAAAAAAATACATTTATACATATATTGGTAATATAGCAATAACATATATTTACCATCCTTGTTTTAATATATTAGGAATGCAATCAATATATTTTGCAGTATACATAGTATACTAAAGTGGCAATAATGTGTATATTTACAGTGCATTGCAATTTAGTTGCACATTTTAAAATATATAGAAATATTTTCATTTTCATTTTTTTCATTTATTCTTTGGTAACCGGGTAAAGGCACTGGACCAAAGGTCCCTTTTCAGGCCCGACCAGGTCAAAAAAACATACAAAAATACACAACTACAATCAACAGCAATACAAAACCAAAAATTACAAATTACAAATTGCAGTTACAAACAGATTTATGTAATAAATAACTTTTTAACCTTTGCTTAAAAGTTAAAACAGAGGGTACAATCCTAACATCAAGTGGGAGTAAATTCCAATACAATGGTCCTGCTATTGAAAAAGCTCTAGAGCTTAATCTAAGCTGAGACCTGGGGACAAAATAAAGGGGTCCGTCAGCTGGCCTCAGGCTGGGAAGCAATTCTCTCATTACAACAAGATCAGAAAGAGGAAAAAGGGAGCCAAAGTAAAAACATTTATACATCAGACAGCCAACAAAATATTCTATTCTGCAACTAGGGGAAAACCACCCCAACTGAGAATAAAGATTACACCGATGTGTCATAGATTCATAGATTCATAGATGAATACAAGTTCAAAAGGTGGTTGCCCATTTGTGAACTTTCCATCAGCAATTCAGCAGTGGAAGGAACGTTTCCTATCACCCATATAGGAGTCCAACCTTTTCTTGAATTGTTCAACATTGTCACTGTGAACAACATCTTCTGGGAGTGAATTCCAGGTAGGAGGCACTCTCTGGGTAAAAAATCTACAGTGCTTTGTGGTTTTACAAAGGAAAGTTTTAAGTTTAAAGTTATGGGATCATGTATTAGTATTTGCTGAAAGTTTTTCAAGACCAATTGCATTAAACATATATTCATTTTTTTAGAGATTTAAAGATATAAATTAAGTCACCCCTTAGAGCTCTATATTCTAGAGAAAATAATTATAATGCTTGAGTCTGAACTCATAATCTTTATCAGACATATTATGAATTCTTTTGGTTACTTTGTGCTGAATCCTTTCAGTCATACTTTGACATTCAATTGAAGCTGGAGCACAAAAGGGAGCACAGTAGTCCAAATGTGGATGTACAAGGCTAGAATATAATGGTAAAATAACTAGGGGATCCCTACTTTTAATATGTTTCAAAATGCTACCAAGAATCATATGACATTTGTTAACTGTTTTATTGGTATGTATATTGAATTTTAAATTGTCAGATAGTGTAATGCCTAGAACCTTTTCTTCTGTAGTAACCAACAATTTAATATTGTTAATTGTATAGTTGAACCTGGAATTGTTTTTCCCCATGTGCATCACATTACACTTGGCTATATTAGACTTCATTTTATTGTTGGTTGTCCAAGTAAATAAATTATTTAAGTTATCTTGTAACTTGCAGACTGTGTATTGTTAACTATACAACCCAGTTTGCAATCATCGGCATATTTGTTGATCCAAACCTCACTAGATGTTTGCATACTTGAAACTAATATATTGAAAAGGAGGGGTCCAAGGACAGATCCCTGAGGCATACCACTAGTGATAGGACTCCAGTTAGACTCATGTCCTAAAATGAGCACCCTTTGCTGTCTATTTTGTAACCATGATGTGCTCTATTTTATTAATATGATGTCCAAGTTTATATTACACAATTGGTCAATCAAAATCTTGTCAGATACAGTGTCAAAAGCCTTTTCGAAATCCAAAAAGACAATGTCCACTGGCAAACTTTTGTCAATGGCATTGCTGACTGGTTCAAAGAAACTGATAAGATTAGTTAGGCATGATCTGCCAGAAGTAAATCCATGTTGAGAGATATCTATACAATCCGTATTCCCAATATGATTTATGATTTTATTTTGTATTAATCTTTCCAAAAATTTACTAATGAGTGAAGTTAGGCTAAGGGGCCTGTAATTGCTAATTGATTGTTTATTGCCACCTTTGTGAATAGGAGTAATATTAGCCTCTCTCCATGTTTGCAATACATTTCCTTCTTTCACAGATATATTAAATAAATGGGTAAGAGGACCAGATAGCTCTTTTGAGAGTTCCTTTAGAAACTTAAGATGTATACAGTCAGGGCCAGGAGATGTATCACATTTAATTAAATTAATAACACTGAGAATATCATGTTCAGTAAATAGAAAAGAGGAGTCGAGTGTAGATTGCTTATTGATAATTATCTCTTCTTTTGGACTGAATATATTTTCAAAATACTGGTTAAGTTCTACTGCTATATTTTTTTCATCAGTAATTAGTGTATAATTTATTTTTAAAGGTCCAGTTCCTGTCTGATTCTGTTTAAGGGAACCAATATAGTTATAAAACTTTTTTTGTTGTTTTTAACATCATTAGCTAAGTTTTTTTCTAGCTTTTGTTTCGCCATTCTTATCAGTTGTTTTGTTTTTTTAGCAAGTATCTTAAATTTGTTCCAGTCGGTATCTTTATAACTTTTACTATATTTATTGTATGCTCTATTTTTCTTTTTTTATAATGTGCATTATTTCCTTAGACCACCACATAGGTACTCTCTGTTTGTTATTTATATTATATTTGACTCTGTCAGGAACCCAGGTGTGAATACAATCTTGACTTTTATTTTTTTCCATATCTGCTCTAGATCAAGGTTATCCAGTTAAATAAATCAACAAATATTATTATAGGCCACAGTTAGTGCTTGCATTTCTTTTATACTTATGTTATAATATAAACAAGAACTGTAATCAAAATATGGAAGGAGAACCAATAGCAATTGCTAATCTAGTTGCTTGTGAGAAGAATGACATGAATTTATATAACTCCCCTATTCTTTGATTTACTTTCTTAACCATTGACTGAATCTGAGGTGAAAAGGTCAAACTGGGATCCAAAAGTGTGCCCAAATACTTAAATTGAGACACTTGTTAAGCAGACCACCCGGAAAATCAGATATCCTCAGTTCCGGGGTGTCCACCAACATAATTTTTATGCCAAATAACATAACTTTTGTTTTAGCTGAGTTCAAAACCATAGCATGTAAAGTAAGCCAAGAACAGATAGCACCAAAATCCTTTTCTAGGGAACAAGAAAGTTCAAACACAGAATTTGACTGAGCACAAATTACAAGATCATCTGCAAAAAGCAGTGATTCACTAAACTTACAAACACCAGGAAGCTGATTAATAAAAAAAAAAAAAATAACAGGGGTCCCAAAATGGACCCCTGAGGCACACCACAAATAATTGGCAAGACATCAGAAACCACAGAACCTACTTGAACAAATTGACACCTGTTACTCAGATAACCATAGAACCAAGAAACAGCGACATCAGAAAACCCCAGATCTTTCAATTTTGTGCAGGCCAAAGCATGATCAATCAAATCAAATATATTGATTTTCCAATGCATTACAATGTATTATAAAGGAAGTAGACTGGAATATATTTCACCATTTGAAAATGTATTGTTAATAATATAAGTATATATATCATTTTCATAAAGGAAAGCCTCTTAGGATAGTGTCTGTCACTGCTTTGGATTTCTCATGTAGTACTGAACTATCTGTCTGTAGTCCTGATGGTTTAGGACCTTGCTTCACTTCTCACTGCCCTCAGTTGATGGTCTGCTGGAAGTGACAGCTGTAGTATCTGTACCAGAGGTAGTTGTATTGCTGTTTCTGACACTATCCTCAACCTGACATTGCTATGTGAGGTATAGAAAGGAACCTCTTTGTCTCCCCTTAACAAAATGTTTTTTTTTACAAGTAAGCTGTCTATTAGTAACCTAGTAACAATCTTCATAGGTTGACTTTCAGCTGTGCCCATCCACCCTCCCACACCCAGTCCCCCCATTCTTTCTCCTTTTTTTTTTTACTTTTTTATGCTGCCCTCTGTGGCCCCTTAGGACTCTCTCCAATGTGATCTCTTGGACTGGCCAACTCCAGCTCTGCCTGAAGTCCCCCCAGACTTAGTCTCCATCCTGAGATCTTTCCTCACCCTACTACTGACTCCTCAAACCCCCAGCTCTGAGCCCCCGAGATGGGACTGCCTACTCCTCTGGTGCTCTATCTAGAATCTAGTAAGGCAACCAGAGCAGGCAGGAGATTCTGAGGCTGGTTGGGGTAGACCCGGCATTGAGCATGGGGGCCTTCCACTGGACCCACCTTTGCCTTCCCAGGTACCAGGGCCTTTTTCCTTATTTTTGAGTTCTGGGAGGTGTGGACATGCAATGACACCCAGTGCGTGATGGGCACGCTAGCACTTCCATCTGCGGGATGTCCGTTGCCACCTCCATATCCCATGTACATGCCCTGCTAGTTGCAATGCTCCCAGTCTCCACTGGGAGCTGCCAGAACTACAGGATGCACAACCTACCCTCCCCAGAAGAGGAGAGCAGTCCATCAGATGCACAGTCCTCTCCTCCTCAGCCAACCCCTGGCATCCTGAGTCCACTTCTAAGCATGGGTCACTGGTGTGGCCTGAGGTAAGGCTAGCACCTCAACCCTCAGTGCCACAGAGCTGGTCACCTCCATTCTTTCTCTGCCTGGTAACCTTCTCTGCTGGCAGGAGAATAGCCAGTCTTGTCCCTAATGAGTGTTTAATCTGAGGGGAGGAAAAAGGATTAGAACAGTTACAAATATAGGGAGCCACCTCTGAGGAAACTGGAGGTCCCCGACTGACCATCACCTCCATGGTTTCTCCTTGAGACTTATTTTACAGTACAGACCTCCCGCCTCTGCCATGCAACCCAGACAACTTTATGGGAGAAGGAGAGAGAGGACCACCTTCAGTATTTCTACTCCCTTTTTGTTGGAAACCTTCTAGGGTAGCACTGGGGTGGGGTACCCCAGGTTAGAGTTTTTCAATTAAGTCTGAGCCACTACTCTGTGGATTTACCTGGCTTCTCCACAAATAGCAGCTGTTAGGTTGGAATGTATCCCTGTTCTCTTCAGTTGTAATGGCTCAGTGTTTTGGCCATTTCATGTCTTGAAGGATGGGGATCTGAGTTAGGGGGAAGCAAGTCAGCCCTCCTCATCCCTCACATGTACATCTCTGTTTTCTACCACATGATGGCTTTCCAGGCCAGATTGACTCTGAACTGCTTTAGGCCAAAGATAAGCATCACCTGCTCCCAACCCTCCCCCAGCCCTTGACAGTCCCTCATCTGGTTTCTCCCCATCCCCGTGCACCCCACACAATGGCTTGATAGCTCTAATTCACAGACTCTCTGCCAAAACCCTCAGAAAAAGCTCCCCATCAGCCATGTGCTGTTACCTGAGCTCCCCCTTGCCCACCCCACCCCCCACATCAGCCAGCCTGCACAGAGGGAATGCCTGACCCATCAGACAATCCCTGGAATTTCTTTCAGTTTTCCTTGCTGAGCTCTCCTGTGCTCCTCTCAAGATAGGAGGAGGAGGAGTATGGAGCCCAGAAAAGGCCATATCTTCAACTTTCTACCTAGAATATTAACAATTAGAGGCTATAATCAGTAGAGAAAGAACACCAAAACATTTATCTTTGGTTACAGTAAAAGGTTATGAGAGTTATTTAATGAAGTCTGTAATAACACTTAGCTTTTATGAATATGTGAGCCTGAGACTATAAGCATTCTGGACCAGGTTTGTACAGACTTGTCTTTGAAGTCTGCGTGCCATATTTGTCATCCTGTACTGCTGCCCTTGTACTGCATTCAGGGTAGGTGTGTGGCCTTATCTGGCTGGAGCCCTGCAACGGCCCTTTACCCACTTTTGACTGTCCCAGAATTGCTCCCAGAAGATGCTCAATATCCCCCATCCATCTTTCTCGATTGGGTTGTGGGTTCAGGATCCTCATTCTACTCCCAGGGACTGTCTACCAGGCTAAGCTCACAACACTCTCCAAGGTCACAGTGGGGGGGGGGCTCTCAACTGTCCCTCCAAGTTCTTTGATAGTAGCTGCTGCTGCGGTTTGATCCAGAAACTCCTTTTTCCCTCACTCTCTCAGTGGATATGTGGGCTATGTAGAGCATTCCTACTGTGACACCTTTCTCTTTCAGTGGCTGCAGGGCTGCCCAAATTTCCCTCTTCTGCTGCCGTGTCCTTGTGATGTAGTCCTGATTGAAGGCGATCCCATGCCCTTCGAATTTGATGTTCTTAACTCCCCAAGCTGCTTTAAAAATTGCCTCATTTCAATAGGGCCACTATTGATCTGAGCCAGCTGTTGAAGTCCTTTGATTTGGGTCCCAGAGCCCCATGTGCATGGCTTGTATCGAGATCCAGTCCAGAAAAGAGGGTAAACAAGTCCTTAATTAACTGCTGCAGAAAAAACAATCATTGAGGAGTGCATAGCCTCATCCCCCCTCTGGTACACCATGCATTCTAAAATTCTTCCTCCTGCCCCTCGGCTCCTGCTGATCTAGTTTGCAGGCAATTTCTCAGTCTTATTTAAGGAGGTATAACAAGAGGTGGCCTTATGTGGCTGTTTCATCTATGATGGTTCCTACTTGTGATTCAATCACTGTTGTGTGCTTTTCTACCTTGGCCATGTCCTTTTGTATTTGTGTGAGTTTGTTATCTATTTTTACGGCTGCATGGGCAGAGCCTGCAGCCGTTTTGTGGTAACTAAAAAAAAAATGAGCTACTGGATTCAGGCCCTGGTACACTTCCATTTTGGAGTTTCAGAATGCTCCATCTGAAACTACAAAACAGTTGGAAAAAGTCCACCACGGGCACACTATTTCTCAGCTCCTTGAACCCTTTCATTGACTTGCAAATTGCTAGCCCGGAGGTTACGATGCATGAACAACACAAAAGCTGGGAAGTCCCTTCCTTGGCACTCCAGAAAGTGCAACTTCAGCTCAACTGGTGTGTCTTCTTCATCAACTCCAAAACAGTCAGCAATCCCCCAACCCCCGTGGGTGCACTATTACTTTTGGTTTCAAAAGCAGTGCTAATTAAGCTTTCCTTGCCCAAGCTCGTCACTGACCACTTAAGTATCCTCATCTGAAATGTTCTTTAAAAAGAGAGTTTAATCTTCTGGTGCAGGGGGTGCATTTCTTCTGCTCCTGTTATCACAGTGACGTAAACACTGTATAGGACCAGAGTCGCATGCACACAACAAGCTTCTCAAGAGATGAACTTACCGCTGCAGCAGTGAAAATGGTTAAAAGAGCATGTTAAATACAGTGGGCCATTTCTGACAGAGTCCGTATCCCTGACTTATTTTTAAGATTAAGCATTTTACACTGGTGCCAAGAGTTTTGTTTGGCCATGTATTCTTATGCTTGCTTGTCTTTCTCTCTGTGCCTTGAAGCAGTTACTTGTGAGAGGTAGAGAGAGAAAGTGAGAGAGCAGTGGAATGTGGTGCTGTAAGAGACTGGCAGCTGTAAAAGTGCAGTGGCAGCAAAAGGACCCAGTGTATCTGTAGGAGCCTATGATGCAATCCAGTGTCTTTCAGCCTTCCCACTGTGCAGTCCCTTGTTTTGTCTCTCATGCTGTGTCCTCGAGCATGTTATGGACTCAGAGAGAGAGAGAGAACAAGTGCCGCAGTGCCCACTGAGTGTCTCTGTGTCAGAGGTGGTTTGGGGATCGCAAGGTACATAAAACTGAGGGCACTAAAATGTGTGCCAGGTTACTTTCACTGTCAACACTGGTGGCTTGTCATTAAACAATGCAAGAGCAGTAGTACACCTGGGAGAGCTGCAGCATGCAACATATATGAAAGTTGCCTTACTTCAAGGTTCAAGGGGAGGGAAAGGCAGAGACAAAATCCTGCTTGTTTGGCAAGTGTAAGTGAGGAGGGAGGGATGGTAGTTCTTCCAGGGTTGCATCAATTCCTCTCCCCCCACCTTCCCATCCAAGGGGTACCCATGATGAACTGTCAATGCTTTTGAAAAGCAATCAGCTTTGTACCTGTTGATGGGGAGAGAGCCTCTGTCTGTGCAATCAGGAGCTGTAGTGCGTAAACCATCTGCCGGCCACAGTAACACAGTGCTTTAGGCACTCCTCTGCAAAAAATTTGTTTTTGTTTCCCACCTGCCTTAGCCACCCCATCTGCAGGCAGCAGTCACAGCATGTGTTCTGTCTCTGTCTCTGTCTGTGTCAGCAGCTGTATTTTGGGACACAGCATGAGAGAGACACACAGACAGTGACAGCAAGCGTGGCATGCAAAACAAAATTCTGTTTCTGTGTCAGTCTGTCTGTGTGATTGGGAGCTCTGTGTGTGATGGCCAGCTGAAATATGTACAAAAGGTGCACTGGGAAGGGGACAGTTGTTTGCACATCACGCAAGCTAAACAGAATGAACAGCAACTGAGAGAGAGAGACAGTTTTATTTAAATGGTCATGTTGAGCGCTGGTGCCAGAGAGCCATTGCTGTTGCTGAGAACAGCTCTGTCAAAATAGTGTCATAACAAAAAAGCCATCTGTGAGGTATTTCTGACATGCTTACAATTCAAAGACTGTTGCTTGAATACCAGCACGTGAGAAATAGCCAGTGGAGTCCTAAGTAAATACAAAACAGTTCAGAGACATCTCTTCTGTCACTGATATCAACGTAAAATGAGTTTTGCCACAAGTTTAAATGATTTGCTCTTTTTTTCACCTTGCAGTTCTCTCTTTTTTTTTTTTATTGTGTCAGCAGTGCCCCACAGTCTAGGAAAAAAAATCAGCGTGTCTGCTGCTCACTCTAGCTGGGATGCTGGACTCCTATAACATCATACAGGTCATGACATTATCTTTTTTTTTCCATTGGTGCAGTTTTATTTAAATGGTCATGGTAAACATGCTGAGCACTGGCACAGGAGAGCCACTGCTGTGGCTGACAACAGCTGTGTCACTATAACGCCATAAGAAGCCATTTGTGATTAGACACATTACCAATATTAAATGTAAAGGGCTGATGTGGGATTCTGGTCCCATGCAATGCACATTTTGTAAATAACACTGGATTTGATTATCAGTATATATTAATTTTATACATTTACCAGGAAAGCCATAATGAACTTGCAACAACTCCTTTCCAGACCCATAGTGTGTGTGTGTGCGTGTGTGTGCGTGTGCACGTGCACGAGCAGGGGTGTGTGTGTGGACAATATAAGGGTGAAGAGAAAAATCTGCAATAACAGTTGTGCACCAGTAATGTTCTGTATTCTCTTTGACATCCAGATACTGTAGCACCATCACTGTGACATCAGAATCTGAGAAAAAAATCCATCTGATGTTCCATCACTGGCATCAATGGCGTGGAATGCTCCTGGGTGGCATATTTTCCTTTCTGAAATACTGCATTGTCATTCAAAGTTCCTGTCTACCACACTATTTATTATACACCTGAGGAAAGTCTGACGCATAAAGCATCCATAGTTTATTGAATCCTGATGTATGGATGTTTTAATGCAGCACAAAAGCATAAAAAGAGCATTTTAATTTATGTACATATAGTAATATTACAATTAGTTCTTGCAAGGGTATCAGTTTTAATTCCTTTATGCTGTTTTTCACTGTGTGTCCTGGAGAACTCTGGTACACATATAATGTCCCCTTGAAACCACAAGGAAAAATGAAAAAGAACATCATATTTAGCTACAAAGCACAAATACATTAACTATTGTCTTCAAGCTTTTCCCTCTTTTTCATTATTCATGCGGAAACAGAATGGTCTGTTCCAGTCTTTGGATGCTTCTACAGGGTGTCGGAACTTAACTTCTTCATCCTCTGCTGGTGACAGTATAACCAATTTAGTATTTCATAAATTGAGCATTACATTTGTAGACAAGTTGCAGAGGAAAATGAAGAGCACTGGGACAAAGATAATATTTTTTGTGCAAAAGTTGCTAATAAATAAACAAGAGAGAATTACAGATACATTGAAAAGTCAGCTGTATTATGCATGTGTTTTAAATGTTCCCTGGTGATATTAGTGACTCCTACTTTATGTACTTATTATTTTTTAATAGCTGTGCAACAACAAAACAAAAGCAAGGATGCAAAAAAAGTACAATAAAAAAAAAAACAGGCATTCTGTTATAATTTATTTTATTTTAATGGCCACTTTGTTTAAAACCTGGTTATCATACAATAAAACCAAATCAGCAAATTACGTATATAGATACATCAGGGCTCTTGTATTTGAGCAATGCAGTAAGTTTGGAACAATGTAAGCTATGCACTTACTGTACTTTACAAATAATTTCCTGAAACAAGCATCCAGTTATTGTATTCTGGGGCCCTCAGGTTAGCGTTCCAGCAGGAAGCCTTGTCAACGGTCGAGTAGCCAGCGAGTAAGTGCCCAAGACTGCTGAGCTTTTTCCTGCTTCATTTTTTAGTTTTACTATTTATTTACCAAGGATAGCCGAGCTGGGATGCAACATCTTGTTACCAGTGTCGTCCTACTTCTACATATTTCTGCAGCAGGCTGGGATGGTGCACTGAGAGGTAACTTGTCTATGATCACACAGTCAGTATTTGGCTCTAGTGGGGTTTGAACCTGGGAATTTCCCAGTTCCCAGACCAGTGTTCTAATGACCAGAGCACAGTGCTGCACTGGAATTGTCCACCTTAGTTTCCTCCCTCCCCTCAGGATGCAATGCTTTTCTCCATGCACATGCATGTGGATGCATTCTGCTGCATGGAACATGTCTTATAAACTCCCTCCAAATTTGCCATGGTGCATGCATTATTACCTGTGGTCACCCAAGTGTCAGTCAAATAGCTATACTAGCTTCCCTCAGCAGAGGTAGACAGTGCCTTCTGCGACACTTCATCCCCTCCCCCTGCTGGCATTCGTATGCTCCAGGCTTGCTTCTGAATCCAGGTTGCTGGTGTGACACATTTTAATGCTGCTACTGTGCTGAAGAGCCAGTGGGGGGGAGCTCCCAAAGGTCATACAGTGTAATTCCAACACTGGAATTTGGGGATACTTTAAGTAAATCAAAGGCACGCAGCTGTACAGGGCATAACCCAGTCTCAGCCCCCTGCCTCCAGAGAGAGATGGCCAAAATTAACAATACAAAAAACCCTGCTGTGTATCATTACCACTGTGTTACCACCATAACCCAGCCATAACATAGAAACATAGTAAGTGAGGGGGACAAGACATTCTTTAGATACATCAGTGAGAAAAGAAAGAAAAAAGTGGGATTTTCAGATTAAGGAATGGGTCACAACTGGTGGATGGAGACAGGAAAAGGCAAAAATACTGAACAAATACTTTTGCTCAGGATACACAGTGGAGAGAGGGCATTACCAGAGAGAGCATACGCAGGTGAAGGGGAGGCAGTTAGAAAGTTGTACACTAACCATTTCCCAAAGAGAGGGTTTTGAATGGATCAGGAGGCTAAGAGTTGACAAGACTATGTGCTCCAATGAATTGCACCCAAGAGTGCTAAGGGAACTAGGTAAGGTCCTGGCAACTCTGTTGACAGACTAGTTCAACAGCTCTCTATAATTAGGAATGGTCCCAGAGGAGTGGAAAAGGGCAGATGTTGCCCTGGTACACAAGAATAGCAGCAGAGAAGAGCCATGGAGTTACAGGCCAGTGATCCTATTCTTTGTGTAAAGAACCTAATGGAGACTCTGTTGAAAAGGAAATTAGTACAATTCCTTGAATCTAATGGATGGCAGGTCAGTAAACAGCATGGGTTCACCAGGAGAAAGTATTACCAGATGAAATTATTGGACTTTTTTGACTGGGTGACATGGGAAGTTGAGAATTTTGAGTTGTCAATGTGGCCTGCTGTGACTTAAATAAGCCATCTGACACAGCGCCATACATAGGTTGCTACAGAAGTTAAGACGCCTGTGGTGGAAGACCAAATAACCCAACTGGTGGGAAATTGGTAAAAGATCAGAATCCAGAGGTTTGTACTGAATGGGGATTTTAAGAGGAGATTGGTCTTATGAGACAAGTGCCCCAGGAGTCTCTTCTGGGCCCGTATGCTTCAATATATTCGTAGGGGACATAGGGGTGAGGCTAGAAGAAAAGGTATTTTTGCAGATGACACAAAGATTGACAATAGAGTGGATATAATGGAGGGAGTGAAGACTATGAGGAGAGTCCTTGATGGGCTAGAAGAGTGGTCCTGAATTTGACAACTGGGATTCTATGCTCTAAATCTGCAAAGTCATGCACATCAGACACAAAACTCCCAGAACCCAGTACAGGATGGGAGTGAGGCCATGGCATTTACCTTGGAAGAAAAGGACCTAGAAGGTTATCATTGTGGGTGACCTGAGAGTAGTGGAGCAGTGTTCAAAGGCAGTGGAGAAAGCAAGTACGGAGTATTGTGTTCAGTTCTGCAGATCTCTGCTTGAAAAGACATTGACAGCTTGGAGGCTGTACAGAGAATGACAACTACTGAAGGGAAACTTCAGGGAGCTTGTGAGTGGCCTCAAGCAGGTGGCATGCACAGTGACTTTTTCTGAGGTGCTGCATGTGTATGGATCGGGAGAGGCAAGGACACTCCATACCAGCACATTTAATCACTGGGTAAAGGCATGGAAGTGGGATTTGGATATATCTGAGACTGGGATCCAGTCTGGGAGGATATGGGCATTTATTTGGGAGACAGCCTGCATCCTTTTAGGGAGGGAACCACAGTCCATGGTGGGAGGTTAAAATGTTACTTGGATGAGTACTTAAACTAGCCATGGGGAGGCAATTAAACCAATGGAGGTAACAATTGCCTCCCCTTGGATAGTAAAGTGTCAGAGAAGGATGGCTAAATGGAAAGAGGAGCAGAAAGGCAAGGACTAGGACAGGATGGAGGAAAAGGGGAATATAACTAAGACAGGGGAGGAAAGGGGATTGAAGAAGATCAAGTATGGTGCAACTAAAATGGGAGTATGTGAGTCATGGAAGGTTTTGGGGAACAACACAGGCAGAAGGAGGTTTAAGAAGCAGGGTAATAAGAAGTGAAGGAAAGTGTGGGGAGAGCCATGTGCACCAAGGCAAGAAGTCTTGGAAACAAAATCCAGACCTCGAAGCCATCATAATGGAGGCTAAATCTGGATTTAAGGGCCATAACAAAGTCATGGTGTACTGAGCACATTTGGGACATGGCCATACCAGGTTCATCCCTGTTCAGGAGAGAGGGTCGAAAGGGATGGGAGGATTATTATATTATATATAAAGGAGGGAATCAAGGACATAGAGGCATAGGGGTACCAAGAGGAAAAGGATGGACAGGAAGTGCTGTCAGTTTTCCTGTGACAGGCACTGGGACCACTATCGATACTGGGTTAGTCTACAGACCTCCGGCACAGTGTGAGAAGATTCATAAGGCACTTGGGAGAGCCAACATCAACATGGCAAGTAAGGGGGAAGTGCTGCTAGTTGGCAACTTCAATCTCCAGATGTGGAGTTGAGGCCTACAGCTGTGTCTTCAGCAAGGAGCAGGGCCATCCTTGTCTCCACACAAGGAGCTTTTCTTAGGCAGCTAGTCAAAGAACCCCCTAGGGATGGGGCAGTGCTAGATCTAGTGCTTACAAACAGGGACAACATTGCAGATGTCATAGTAGGCAGTCTTCTGGGTACCAATGATCACAATACAGTGTGGTTCAGCAAAAGGAAAGGAGCAGAGGGATGCCACATGAGGACAAGTGTCCTTGAGTTTATGAAGCTGATTTTAAAGAAATGAGAGACTGCCTCAGAAGCTACCTTGAATGTGGGGATTCCCAGGGAGGTGTAGAGGGACAATAGGGAAAATAAGGGAGAGGAATAATTAAAGCAATCAACCTCTGCATAAAAGAAGTGAGCAAAAGGAAAAAGGCACCATTATGGCTCTCCAAGGAACTGGCAAGGGCAGTAGAACACAAAAGAGTGGCATTCAAGAGATACAATGAAACACAGAGGAAGGGGGGCAGGGAGGTATATCATACAAAGTGGAAGAAGCAGGCAAGATGGTGAGGGCAGCAAGGTGCAGACAGTGGAAAGGATCGCCAAAGGGGTATCTCAAGGGGATATGACTTTCTTCAGGTACATAACTGAGATGAGGAAAACAAAGGGAGGTGCAGTAAGGATTAGAAGAGCCAAGGGGAGAAGATTGTGCAGAAGTCCAGGAAAAAAACAGACATCTTAAACAGATACTTCTGCTTAGTCTTCACTGTGAATGGAGGAGTAATGAACCACCAGGGAGAAGCAAGAAGGGGGGAGTTGAGAAGGAGGGTACAAGTCCATTTTAAGTTGAATGAGTCTTAAAAGTACTTGCAGCCCTGAAAGTGGAAAAGGCTAGGGACAGGACAAGATTTGTATTAAAATAACTTAGGGAAATGCTGGCTTCCCTGCTGACAGCCTTGTTCAACAGCTCATTGGAGAAGGGCTGACATCATTTCTCTACACAAGAGTGGCAGCATGAGGAGGTTAGCAACTATAGGCTGGTCAGGCTTATTTCAGTGGTGGAAAAATTAATGGAAACACTACTGACAGAAAGACTTGAGGAACATCTTCAGTACAATGGGCCACAAGACCACAGGCAGCATGGATTAATTGGGGGAGGCCTTGCCACACAAATCTGAAAGATTTTTTTGACTGGATGTCCGGGGAAATAGATCAGTGCATGGCAGTGGACATGGCCTATCTGGGCTAGGATGATTAGGAAGTTTACTAGCCTAAGAGTGGGATCCAAAGTGACAAATTAAGCTAGAAACTGACTAACATATAGGAGGCAGAGTTTGGAGGTTAACAGCTCTCATTGTAAGTATTGGACAGTGACCAATAGGGTTCCACAGGGCTTGTTATTTGGACCAATCCTGTTCAATCTCTCTATATGGGATGTTGCAGAAGAACTAGAAAGAAAGGTATGCCTTTTTAGAGATGACACTAAAAGCTACAGTAGGTTGGACACTCGGGAGGAGATACATACAATGTGCAGGGATCTTGGGAAACTTGAGGAGTGGTAAAAAACATGGCAGTTGGGGTTTTATGCCAAAAAGTGCAAAATCATACAGCTAGGGCATAGAAACCCCCAGAGCTGAGTAAAGAATGGGGAAAGATACTGCAAGTCACTAAATAGAAAATGAAGCTTGAGATTATCATACCTGAGGACCTCAAGGTAGCAAGGCATTGTGATAAGGTAGTGGGTAGGGCTAGTGGGATACTGGGGTACATAGGGAAAGGTATTTCCAGCAGGATAAGGGAAGTGGTTTCACCACTGTATCACTCACTAGTGCAGCCCCACCTGAAGTACTGTGTCCAGTTTTGGAGACCACACCTCAGAAAGGACATTGGCTAGTTGAAGGCAATTCAGCATTGTGCATGATTTGCATGAGAATCACTACACAGAGAGACTGAGGGATCTCAGCTTGGACACCCTAAAAGAGAGGAGAGGTGATATGATAGAAACCTACAAATACCTCAGAGTGGTCAACAGAGTGTCTTTCAAATAAGAACAAGTAACCGGACCAGGGGGCATGCAATGAAGCTGGGGGGGGGGGAGTTCAAGAGTCATGTGAGGAAATATTTCTTCACTAAAAGGGTGGTAGACATGTGAGATCTGAAGAAACACTCTATGCTATGGCCAACAGGAGCAAACCCTAAGAAGATGTATGCCAGAAGCTCTATGAGGTAGCATCTGGCATATAGTTTTCCCAGAGTTTTGTTATTGCTCCAGTCGGCCATGTCAGGCCAGGTGGAAGGGGATATCAGAGATGGATGGAACAGAAAGGAAGTCACTCACAGTGGTCCTACAGGCTGGTGGGGACTAGTACTTGGTCAGGAGTCCCCCTACAAGAATGACATAATGACCACCACATGGCTCAGTCAAGACCCAAGATGGCTTGGTGCAGGATGGATCAACTTAGGATTTGGGAATCTGCACACTGCACTGGCAATGCTGGGTTTTCAGGTCAGGTTGGGGGGGGCTAGGGGCTGTCTGCCTGATGAAGGACACATTTTGCAGGAATTGGATGGACTGGAGCAGCCAGGCCAGGCCAGGCTCAGCTGACAGTGACCTGCTGGTGCTGGCAACAGTGGCAAATGTATAATATGTGTTAGATGACTGTCAGGGAATGATTTAAGAATGGCCACTTGGGAAGAGAAAAAGAAGTGATTGGGCCAGGAATAAATGAACTGGAGTAAGTTAAATTTGTTGGAAGCAGGAGGGAACCCATGTTACCTGAGGTTGCTTACTGTTCACTGGAGTCGTCATCCACCTGACATCCATCCAGAGAGAGACTACTAGACCACCTCCTGGTACCACCGTCCTGCTGTACTGCAGCAGCAGCAATGTGCCAGGTAACAACAGTAGTTTTTTCCTGCAGTGCTGCACACATTTGGGAGCAGGAGCTAACTTTGAACATGGGTAAAAGGGGTTGGTGCAGGGGGGAGTGTTTTGATTTGATTTCGTTTTTTTTGCTGATGGGTGGAGCAAGGTTTGTTTCAGAGTTGAATATGGAACTGGAAATTCGATTCTGACTCAGATTCTGTTTCTCCAATCTCTTTCTAGAATCAGACTCAGAGCTCTAATTGGAATTTCTGAGAATCCAACAGGTGCAAACAGAGCAGATTCTGCAAAATTGGATCACCTCTAGTAAATGGACCTTTAAATGCTGTTCTGATTTTACATTTTTTTTTAATTATTTTCAGGAGACAGAATGATTTCACTTTAAAACTCTTACTTATCTGCTGGATGCCACAAGAAGATGTTTCTAACTTATGGGACTCTTTCATCAGTGGTCACTCTACCTTCCACTTCTTAAATTACATTCAGTGTTTGGGAATAGTGAAAGTGCTTGTGTGAACTTTAACTCTGGCCTTTCTCCATTCCCACCCTCCATAGAGGAGCCAAGCAGCATTACAGAAATGGAACACCCAGCACTAAGGGGGAGGAGAGTGCTGGAGGAGGAGGGCAGGATGGAGGATGTTCGAGAAGCACTAAGTGTGGAATAAGGGGAGAGGCTGGCCTAAGTGTAGGTGATGGGAGGAGTTATTACCCCACATTGAACCTCAAGCAAAGTCCTCCCATTCAATGTTTGGGAACAGTGTAACTGCCTGTGTGAACTTTAACTTTGGTCTTTCTTCATTCCCACCCTCAGTAGAGGAGCCAGGTAGCATTACAAAAATGGAAGGCCCAAAAAGAGAGAGATACTTCCTTCAGCTCATGGAGAGTGTGAACAGGAGCATGCAGGACAGAAAAATTCCTTTGAGGATGAAAGGTCTGAGGAACCATATCTACTAAACTGTCCTCCCTCTGGGAATACTAGGAGGACATAATTCTAAAAGCTCTTCTGAGTTCTGCTTCAGGATTGGGGATGTAGTCTCGAAGCATGAAGAGGTACAACTTCTGAGTCTCTTGATGGTATGAATGGAGATGTTGTGCTCTGATGCAGAAGATGCAACTACAATCTGAAAAGATTGACTTGTGAAGGCAAAAGGATTAAATCTGAGTCTTTTTAAAAGGATTCTCATGTGTTTCATGAAACATTTGGTTGATAGTGGCATGAAGTTATCGATAGATAGGAGAAGTTTTGAAGAACTGGCTCAAACATGATAGTGCATGAGTTGATCCAATACATCAACTAGACACCAGTTATTCTGAGTTTGATAGTATGAGATCTGAATTCTTTGGTGCTGTCTATTAGTTTTTGAGGTTGGGAGGAAGAGAATATAATGATCTTCTTGCTTTCTTAAATTGGCAACTGTAAAGAATTTAGCTGAAGAGGCTGAAGAACTGGCAAACTCTCCGGGATGCAGGAAGCCATAGAACATTAAGAAAATAGTTGATGAGATCATGATATCTGACGTTGGGTTGAAGGGATTGGTGCACAGTAGATCCAACAATTTGCGAAATATAGATCATTCAATGAGTAATTACTTAGGCGCATTTGTTCAGGATGCTGTATGGATTCTGAGTAGGAGGGGTTTGATTGAAGGGTGGAACAGGTTTGAAGATATTAATGGATAGTAACACTATTTTAAGTGTCCTTAACTACACTGTAACTACTCTATAACTGCACTGTAACTACTATATAGTTACATGTAACTACTATGTTGTTGTTGCTAACTAGTTTCACATTCACGTGTTGTGTACATACACACAATTTACATGAAGTAACTACACTGTAACTGCACTGCAACAACTGTTCAGTTACATGTAAATACTATGTAGTTGTTAACTAGTTTCACATGTGCGTGTTTCGTAGTTACACAATTTGCATACGTGTGCAACTGCTACTGTCTCTCTAATCATTTCATTCTGACACATGTAACTACACATGTAATAGCTGTTGCAAAGTGTTACAGAAAATCTGTTGTGCAACTACCACTATATCTCTTCTGGCATTATGTACAGTAATTTGTTCTTACAAGGGCAACAACACATGTTATAGCTAATGCAAATTGTAACAGAAAATTTATTGTGTAAATATCACGTTACTACTTTTGGCATTGTTAAATTTGTTCTTACAAGTGTAACCACATATGAATGCAGGTCTTGTGCACTGTTTCAACTGTCTATGTCTGTCTGACATTTATTTAAAAGGTAATTACACAGAAAAACTTAAAAGTGTAATCAGAATGGTAAATAAAATACGATTACAATATAACTTCAATCTGCTACACTTAAATGCACTGACTGGCAACTCTTTAAATGATGTTCCATGTCTGCATTCCAGTTTTTCATGAACCTACAGGTTAATAGTATGCAGTCTATTACAGTATTGTGAATTGATATGTAACTGCACACAAAAATATTTCATTTGCATAATTACTAATTGGTGCTGTAACCATATTATGGCTAAGACATACTGTAATAGTATGTATGGTACAATATTGTTCTACCTCAATTTTTGTATCAGCTAAAACACTGTTGTACCACAGTTCAAAGGTCATGGAAGGCTGTTCAACCCTTCTGTCGTACAACAGCGTTCAAGCTGATTTTAGGAGCATATGAGCCACACCAACAATAACCACAGGATCAGCCGGATCAAAGGAGGCAGCAACGGAAGGAACAGACAGCTGCATAATCCCACAGATGCAGCCTCAACCAGATATAGTAAAATAATATGCAGGCTCAACCAGATATACTGTCATACGGAAATAAAAAATTAATGCAGGATCAAGCAGATATTTACATTAACTTAGAAAGAACATTTGTTTCGTCCACGTACTCTTGCTAAGCAAGAGATACAGTCACCATTGTTTTTTTCTTAAAAATCCCTCCCATCCTGATTTTCAACCAGTGGGAGTGTGCTACACAAATGTAGGGATGTCTGGTGCCTAACAACCACACCACTGGTCCTAGCAACTAGATGTAACTCTCAGAAGAAGACGGGGATGCAAAGTTTTCTTCTACTTAACAAAATAAAAAAAACTGCTTAAACTAGATGAAAATTGATGTCTTGGACACCATACACCATAACAAGTAGTGGATGGGCAAATCTATACAGAACTAGTGTGTTCTGCCACCTTGGAATCTGATTCCCATAGACCTCTCGAACTTTGCTCTCGAAGTGAAAGGGAATCAGAACCCCTGTGTGGCAGATCACACTGGTTCTGCGTGGTTGAATATCTACTGTTCTCTATGTTTTCACAGTTAATGCCTAGGTAGCATGCATTTGCAAATGTGCACACTTACATTTATCAAATCTCAGTACTGTAGCTGTGATGTAAGTTTTTATTCAGAAATCAATCCATCATGAACTTATTGCTTACTAAGCATGCAATCTAATATTGGACCCTATTCACATAGGGGTCTATGCATCAGTGGAATGCTGGGTATGTGCAAAAGGAGCATACCCAGCATGTGCAGCTGTGCACCCATGGATGGTTGTGCAATGGCCGGCATTCATAGTTGCCAGCCACTGCGCACTTCTCATCCATGGCTCCTCCACCTGGCATGCTAGTTTGTGGGGGCAGATTGGTGGACACTTGCGGGCTTGTAATGGGATGCCCATTCCAGGTCCATGAGTGGATTCCTTTCTCCATGTGGAGCAGGGGATGTTGGGTGGAACATAGAGCTGAAATGTTCCAAAAGTGAGAACTGTTTTCAAAATCACCAGCACTAGTCTGAACAGCTGTTCCCAGCTCTTCCTGTTGTCCCTGAGGAGTTTCCACAAGTTGTTGCACTCTAGCAAAGCACTGCACTGTCTGCATATAGGAAAATATTTCAAAAGTAGTCTTTATTTCATCATAGGATGAGTGTTGCCACACGTAAGAGTCAGAACTACTTACACCAGTGCTTTGCCAGAAAGGCTTCATCAGGGAGCCACTAACCCCAACAAAATCTCAACAATTTCCACATATTACTGCACTCTAGCAAAGCATTGCACTATCCACATGTAAGAAAAGATTTCAAAAGTAGTCTTTACTTTATCAAAGGACAACTACCACCACACATACAAGTTGGAACTACTCACCCCAGAGTTTCGCCAGAAAGGCTTCATCAACTGAGATGCTATTGGTTCAGTCTGGAGCTGTTGTCATTGAGGGCTGGGGTGGCATGGTGGGTGTGACAGCACATGTCTGCACAGCTGGTGGCTGTACCTTGTGGATGAGCATGAGAGTTATGGCAGGGTCCCCCCCTGCCATAGCGTATGCCCCCCCCTTGCCTGGCACTCTGCACCTTAGTGAATGGTGTGGAGTGTGGGCACACTCCCACTACCACCCCTGGACTGACCCTGCATGGATCTGCCTGACTGATCAGGGGATTGGGTGTGCAAGGGATGCATGCCATCAAGGTCCACTGGTCCACTGGTGCGCAGCTTTCCAACTTTTGGACACCTAAGCCTCACAGATACTTGGTGTATAGATGATCAGATAATTTTGTACATATGCCCCAAAGGCAGCAGGGAATGTTTCTAATATGCAGATCCAGGCCTGGTGATCAACAACAGCCAACCAATCAGATGGACTGCCTACCAGCAGACTGGATCCTGCACTCTGTTTGGAGTGGGGAATTGTGGGATATGGCTGGTCCTCCCAGTACTGCTGTTTTTTCAGTAAGGGAACTTACTGGCTTGCACGTGTTCACCACCATGCCCAAAGCCCTCATGGTATAGTCATAGGGCTGGGGTAGCTTGGTGTGAAGGAGGGTGCCATACTTGCCACCCCCTTCAACCAGTGGGAAGGGCATGTAACACCTAAGGAAGGGTCCCTGCATGTATATCTGGCACCACCCACCATCAATCCACACAGCAGATCAGAGATAAGGCATGGCATATAGCCATGCCCCACCCCAGTCTCCCACCTGGGCAGCAGCAGGACAGGGGTGTGGGTGCAGAAGAGATGTGGGTCAATCGCACAGAAGCAGCACATTTAAAGTTATGTAAGTACACAACACGCATTGTGAAACTAGTTAGCAACTACATAGTAGTGCAGTTACAGTGTAATTATACAGTAGTTACAGTGTAGTTAGTGACACTTAAAATTATCCTTTAGAACAATCGATACTGCTGGTAAATTGCAAACTTTCTTTTAAATATTCTCTGCAAGGGGTGCTAAGCCAGGCCCCTAGGGACGGTGTGTGCAAACCTCTGGTGAGAGGTAAAGATAGAGCTGGTTGCCATGTAGAAGTAAGGGAGTGTGTTTCCTTGGGGTAGTGTTGCCTGCTCAGAAAGCCCTTGAGCAACGTGGGATGGTAGAGGAACCACCTACAATCACTGGCATACCCAAAATAACATTGGTAGCGGCTGGGTAGTAAGGGTAGTGCTCCCTGTAGAAAAGTCCACTGCATGAGGTGGCAGATATTTATTATTTTAATTTTATTATTTACAACAGTAAGCTCCTCACTGGACAGGAAGTGACATGCCTGTACTTCCTGGGAGAGATACTCAAATAGAGCACCTCACGTGAGAGGGCCGAGTGCTCAGCGATGCATGTGGAGATGCATGCAGAGACACACGAGCCTGCACATGTCTGCTGTGTCTGCTGCGGATGCCAGGAACAGGAATCAAAGTCTCTGAAAGAGGGAAATCAGGAGTAGATACAAAAAGCAGTTTAAGACTGACAATTTTAAAGTGAGAATTGATTTAAATATTTAAAATGTCACAAGGAAGGGGTAAAACAGCAAAAATACAAAAACAATGCATAAATGTAAAATGTATACAGAAGGGGTTAAGGTGCTGGATTTTAGATGTGACAATTGTCTATTGGTGGCAACCCTACAAGAGGAAATCCAAATATTATTAGGGAGGTTGGAAGTAACAAAAGAGATAGGAGAACTGGAGGAATTTATTGATATAGCACCAAACAGTCTTATGACACAAACTGTGACTATTGTGACCAGTACTCCAGGTAGTTTATCAGCAAGTAATAAACAAAAAATAATAAAAACAGCCTATTAATGAAAGCAAAAAATGGAAAATCTAAAAGTAAAAAGGGGAGTAAAAAACAGAATGAGTCTCTTCATTTAAGTAATAGATTTGAAATACTGGATAAAATACCTGGAGAAGAGATAGATAATTGTAAGCCAATAGAAGAGGCGACTCAAAAAAGATCCTCCAATCAGGAAATGGATCCTAAAGATCTTAGAAATGTAAGTGAGGTATCGCACTTAGAAACTGAGGAAACACCAGGGTTAAGTGAACAAAAAAGGAAGGATATTCTGGTTATTGGCGACTCTATTACAAGGGGAACTGATGAGATTGTGTGTAAAAACAGAAAAATGTACACAACAGTGACTACATTACCTGGTGTTAAGATCGTGGATCTGGACAGATTGTTGGATGGTCTAACGGAAAATACGTATGAACCCCTAATTATATTGCATGTAGGGATAAACGACATAGGTAAAACCCAAATAGCAACCATGCAAGAAACATTTAAGAATATAGCAAGGCGTACACAAGAAAAAGGTGGAGAACTTATAGTTTATGGGATTTTACCAACGTATGGCCTATACGGGTATAAAAACCCAGAAATATATCTAGTAAATAATTGGTTGCATTCCTTTTGTGCACTCAGAAATATTGGTTTTATGGATAATTCAAGAACATTTCAAAGTAGAGCAATGTACAAATATGATGGTTTGCATTTAAACAGAGCAGGTACTAGGGTCCTGGGGAATAAGTTAAATAAGGTAATCCAGTTTCATTTAAACTGGAAGCAGAGGGGCAAGATTCTACATCTGTAAGGGTAGCAAAAGAAAATAGTCTGGATAATGCCAAGTCTGATAATTGGAATCTGGTGTTGTTAAATGCAAGAAGCTTAGTATCTAAAATTGATGAATTTCAGGATATGCTAATAACCAATAACATAGATATTGCATTAGTGACAGAAACTTGGTGGGACAAACTTGATTGTTGGGGAAAAAAACATTACAGGTTATCAATTATTTGCTGGATATAGAACCCACAAAAGAGGAGAAACACAGAAACATAGAAGTATAGAATTTGATGGCAGATAAGGACCGCTTGGCCCACCTAGTCTGCCCATTTTCCTACCTAACAGATAAGCTGCAGATCCTAGTTAACCAACAGCTTACTTCCTACTTCCCCCTACTAGGACTGCCTTATGTCTGTCCCATGCATTCTTGAATTCCCGCACTGTTCTTGACTCCACAACCTCCTCAGGGAGGCTGTTCCATGCATCCACAACCCTCTCTGTGAAAAATACTCCTCAACATTACCTCTGGAGCTCGCCTCTATCTTCAAATTATGTCCCTTGTTCTGCACATCTCTTTTTCTGAAAGATGCCACCCTCTTGGACTTTGTTGATTCCCTTGAGGTACTTGAAAGTTTCTATCATGTCCCCTCTCTCCCTCCTTTCCTCAAGGGTATACATATTAAGCTCCTTTAGTCTTTCTTCGTATGTCTTCTGGTGCAGACCCTGCACCATTTTGGTTGCCCTCCTCTGGACAGCCTCCACTCTGTTTATGTCTTTGCAGAGATGGGGTCTCCAGAACTGCACACAGTACTCCAGATGGGGTCTCACCAACTGTCTGTACAGAGGGATAACAACTTCCTGTTTTCTACTATTGATGCCTCTCCCTATGCATCCCAGTATCCCCCCAGCCTTCCTTATTGCCTTCTCACATTGCTTACCCAACTCTAGGTCATCTGATATAATTACCCCCAGGTCCCTTTCCATTTTTACTGTTGTCAGTATCTCACCCCCCACTGTGTACTCTTCCCCTGGGTTTTTGTTTCCGAGGTGCATTACCTTGTACTTCTTTGCATTGAATCTGAGCTGCCATACATTTGACCATTCCTCCAACCTTGCCAAGTCCCTTCTTATCCTTTCCACTCCATCAGGTGTATCAACCCTGTTGCAGATCTTTGTGTCGTCTGCAAAGAGACATACTTTTCCTTCAGTTCCTCTGCAATGTCACTTATAAAGACATTAAAAGGACGGTCCCAGTACTGAACCCTGTAGTACCCCACTAGTAACCCTCCTTTTCTTCACTGTGGACTCCATTTACTACTCCTCTTGATCCATTGTCTAGCCAATTTTTTATCCAGGCTACACCTTGGGACCCACTCCAAGGATGGCTAACTTGTGTATTAATCTTTGTGTGGGACTATATCAAAATGCCTTGCTAAAATCTAGGTAAGTCATGTCCACAGCCCCTCCCAGGTGTCTACTACTTTGGTCACCCAGTCAAAGAAATCTATTAGATTCATCTGGCTTGACCTTCCCATCGTGAATCCATGCTGCCTTGGGTCCTGTGCCCCACTGGCCTCTAGGTACTCAACAATTATTTCCTTCAGAAGTGATTCCATCATTTTCCCTACCACTGAGGTCAAACTAACTGGTTTGTAGTTTCCTGCCTCTGTCCTGTTCCCACTTTAGTGAATAGGAATCACATCTGCCCTCCTCCAGTCCTCAGGTACAGTACCACCCCATCCTCCCATGATTTGTTAAAGAGAGTAGTCAGCAGTGCCATTAGTTCTACCCTTAGTTCTTTCAGAATTCTTGGGTGAATCCCATCAGGCCCCATTGCTTTGTCCACCTGCAATTTTATTAGTTCTTTCAGAACCCTTTCTTCTGTAAATGGACTGTCTTCAGAGTGTTTCTCTTGTTTGGTTTAGGTACCTCCCCCTCCTCTTCCTTTGTGAATACTGAGCAGAAATATCCGTTCAGTATCCCTGCTTTTTTCACTGTCACCCTCTACCTACATTCCCTTCCCTTTATTAAGCCTCAGTATCCCTTCTTTGGTCTTTCTTCGCTCCCTAATGTACCTATAAAAGGTCTTATCCCCCTTCTTAACAGAATTGGCTATCCTTTCCTCGGTTTGGGTCTTTGCTATTCTGACTGCCTTCCCAGCTTCTTTCTGCTTTAACTGATATAGTTCTCTGTCCTGTTTCTTCTGTGTTTTCTTATATTTCCTGAATGCTATCCTTTTCTCCTTAACCTTTCCTGCCACCTCTTTTGAGAACCATAGCATTTTTTTCCTTCGCTGTGTTTTGTTGATTTGCTTTACACAAAGGTTTGTTGCCTCTGTGATGGCTGTTTTGATTACTCCCCATTGTTCCTCCACCCCTCCTTCTTACCTGTTTGCTAGTGCTTTTCTGAGGCACTCTCTCGTTTTCCCAAAGTCAGCCCTCCTAAAGTCCAATACTCTTGCTTTTGTATGGCTTGTTTGGCTTGATTGTATGGCTGTGTTTATCATGAACCACATTGTTTGGTGGTCGCTTGTTTCCAGATGGCTACCCACTTCTAAATCTGAGATTCTTTCTCCGTCCCCATTTGCGAATATCATTTGCGAAGTAGCTTTATATATTAGAGACTCTATCAACTGTGAATGAGAAATAGTTCATTTAGAAAATGTGGAAATGATATGTGTCAAAATAATGCATAAATTCAAAACTAAAACAAGACTAGGGCTGATTTATAGGACTCCATCCTTAGCTAAAAAGGATAATGATTGTCTTTTTGAGTATATTTCCAAACTGGATCCTACTGATGATATTCTAATAACAGAAGATTTTAATCTGTCAAATATAGACTGGGTAAATTAAGTGGCCTAACAAATGTGGAACAGAAATTCCTGGAAATAATGGACCAAATTGGAGTACAGCAGAAAGTTCTATTACCAACTATAGGGACAATATTTTAGATCTGGTCCTGATTAACATGGGGAATAAAATAAATAATATATCAATAGGAAGCCCATTAGGTAGCAGTGATCACTACACAGTGTTTTTTAAATGGGCAGGTGAATTAAGTGTAAAAAGTGGCACAACTATTACACAAAAATTAAACTTTAATACAGCAGACTTTGTAGGATTAAATGATAAAATGGCTGTCTAGGACTGGGATTGAGAAGCTGATTTTTCCAACCAGTCAGTTGAAAATATGTGAGTATCTTAATGATAAAATTTTGAATGAGGTGCATAAGTATGTACCCAGCACATGCAAGGTTGAAAGCAAGAACAGCAATAAAGGATAGTTTAATGCTAAAATTAAAAAAATGATTAAAAACAAGAATAATACCTTTAAGAGAGTTAATAAGCAATCTGACCCCGAAGGATGGATAGTGTATAAGCAAGCGGTAAAACAGTTAAAAAAATAAATAAGAAAAGCTAAGGCCAATTATGAAATATCTTTGGCTGTTAGGGTAAAGGATAATCATAAAGCATTCTGTACATACATTGACAGGAAAAAGAAGGTGCAAAATAATATTGGTCCCTTTATTGATACACTGGGAGCACCGATAACTGATAATAAACAACTGGCAGATATGAAGAACTCATATTTTAGCTCTGTATTTAACAGTAGTACTTCTAAGAATAATAGAACCATGCAGTGTTCACAGGTTGGGCAAATTTTGATGGATCCTGATGAAGTACTTAAAAGACTTAAGGAGGTTAATGTTAAAAAATCCCCAGGCCCAGATGGTATACATCCTAGAGTTCTGAGAGAATTAGCAGTAAGTCTTTTTCAGCCCTGGACCTACATTTTTGAAAAGTCTTTAGATCAGGCTCTTGTGGTACAGGGTTGGAGAGATGCATTAGTAGTACCTTTATTAAAAAAGGGTCCTACCACAAACCCTGCCAACTTTAGACTAATTAGCCTGACTTCTATAGTGGGCAAAATATTTGAAGGCATTCTGAAAGAACACATTTTAGCACATTTAACATTGCATGGTCTAACTGATGAAATTCAACATGGATTTACAAAAACAAGATCCTGTCAGAATAATTTGTTAACCTTTTATGAAAAAGTGAACAAAGCCTCAGATATGGGGAAGGCAGTGGATGTTGTGTTGCTGGATTTTTCTAAGGTATTCAATAAATTGCCACACAAAGAACTGACTGGAGTACTGCTTAGCATCAATCTACCTATTAATATAGTTAACTGGGTTGAGGAGTGGCTGAAGGATAGGAGGCAGAGGGTTGTTGTTAAAGGGTGATGTCAAATTGGGAAGAGGTTACAAGTGGAGTGCCTCAGGGATCGGTGCTGGGCCCATGTTTATTCAACATATATGTATCCTCTATTAAATGCATATTCCCTAACATGTGGATGAGCAAGTTTGCAGATGACTGTAGGCTGGGGGCATTGTAAGCACTGTTAGTGAAATCCAAAATGTGTAAAAAAGCCTACACCTTTTAATACAGTGGATAGGGCAATACAAACTTGAATTGAATTTAGACAGATGTGTGGTGATGTATTTTAGTAAAGGCAATATTAATTATAATTACACTCTGGGAGGAAGTGTACATCACAAAACAGTGGCTGAAAGAGATATGGTGGTGAGAGTAACAAATGATTTAAAGTTTAGTACTCACTGTACACTGGTTGTCAAAAAAGCAAATCAGGTATTAAATTGTATTTTTAGACATATAGGCAGTGGGGACAGCAGGGTAATCTTATCCCTTTATCAGGCATTGGTGAGGCCACACCTTGAGTACTGTGCGCAGGTATTGTCCCTACACAACAAGTCAGATATCAGAAGGTTGGAGGGGGTTCAAAGAAGAGCAACAAAAAGAATTATAGGATGTGAAAAATTCATATACCAGGAGAGATTACATACATTTGGAATGTTCTCCTTACAATACAGACGGTTAAGAGGAGATATGTGTATGATATTCAGAGCCTTTCAAGATAAACATTTGAGGGAAAATCTAGGACTAATAATGAGAAAGATCTACCTTTTTGAACCTAGAGGTCATAGGATGCAATTAGAACAAGACAAATGGAATGGAATACCTTAAAAAGGAAAACAATGGTTTAGCCAGAGAGAGGTTCAGTTTTGGAATGCTTTGCCAGGTGAATTGGTTATGAGCAAAACTATGGACGCATTCAAAAAAGGTCTTGACAGATTTCATTTGAGTAATAAATTAAGTTAATGTAATCAAACCTGGCAAGCAGTAAGGAGGCAAGTCTATGTAAGCTTGGAAACCTATGAAACCTATGAGATCATTCCCTTATGAATTTACTGTAGTATAGCGAAGTGATTAAAAGCACTGACTTGCAAACCTGGAGAACTGGGTTTGAATCCCAGAGCCACCACTTGTATACTGTGAAAAAAAAGAACTAAAATAAGCATGCAATCTAATATTGTAAATTACGGAAGATCACGTGATGCCTCAGCCTAGCTAGCAGCCAGTCATCTCAGCTCCTGCTCATACCTGCCTAATACTGAAATTTTTACCACCTAGAACTTAGATTTTTTGTCTAAATATCATCTAAGGGTGCTGCTTTAATGGGTATTGTCACAATAACCCTGCAATATTCGTCTCTTCAATCTATATGGAAGAAGAAATGAAGCAGGCCTTACCTCAGAACACTCCTCCAGTGATGCTGGAGAAAGTTCTAAGTGTCCTAAAAGCCACAGCTCACAGGCGGGATGTCCTGGGACTCCAACGCTGGCAACATACCCTTAACAGAAGATCGGTTCCTTCAAGAACTCCATTCTTTCAGAGAATCCCTGCTGGCAATTACAACAGAGATCAAGTCCCTCCGTGGTGATCTTGGGGATCTGGGAAGACAGATGATGGATTCGGAAGCCAGAACCTACTCCCTTGAACAATGGAGGGACAAAACTGACCTGGAGGTCACCAAGCTAAAGCAACAAGTGGCCCAACTGCAGGAGAAGAACGAAAATTTAGAGGGAAGGAGCCGCAATAATAATCGGGTTCTTTTTGGACTTCCCAAATCCTCTGAGGGCTCCTCACCAATTACATTTATTCAAAAATTCCTCCAGAAAGTAGCTGGTCCCTCACCCTGTGACCTGACCTATTTGATTGAATGGGCGCATAGGTCCCTCCAACCGCTACAGCTGAAGGTGCTCCTCCACGTCCTTTCATCCTTAAGTTTTTTAGCTACGTTAAGAAGCAACATGTGCTTCAAAAACTTCAGGACCTCCGCTCCATCCTCTGGGAAGGCACGACATTAAGAATCACACAGGATCTCCTGTTTGAGACCCATAAGAAGAGAGACACCTTTCACCCTGTGGTCTTGAAAATCATTGCAGCAGGCATCAAATTCAAGATGAACTACCCCCACTCGCCTACATCTTCTAATTAAAGATAAGTGGCACTCCTTTGATTCAGCCGATATTGCCTTGAGAGATCTCCCTGACGTACTGCCAGCACTCTTTAAAACCCCATGAAAGCAGACATTCTGCCTGAAAATACTAACTATGTAAGGGTTATCTAGCTCTGGTTGTCTGCTGTGTGAGTGCTACTTTGCGTGATCTCTCGTGCTGTGCTGCATAACTGAGTCGGCTTAAGCTCTGGACTGCAACATCATCCCAGCAACCTAGATTCTGGCATACTGAGGCATTCCTCAGGGATCAGTGCAGGTCCTATGTCTTACCTCAGTATCATCGTGTCAAAGGCTCCTGTATTGTCAGTTGGACTTACTGAGGGGAATGCAGCTACAGCTTCTGATAGCTATATTTTCTTTATCACTATGTATAATTATTTCTTAACCGGTATCATAGTCTTGGGGGTGGGAATGCTGGGATATCTTGGGATTCTGCAGCCTTGCTTACCTCTGTTGGGACCCATGGATAACCTATTATGTTTCCCTTTTCTCCATGGGACTGAATTGAGTAAAAGTGTTTTACTCCCTCTACTGGCTGCTTTAAATTCCTACAACCTGTTACACTTAATGTGGTTCTTTGATCTGTGCCTATTTGACTTTATATTCTGGTTTATAGGTTATTCAAGGGCTATTATGGGCAGGGGGAGCTGGGTGGGTGCGGTGCTGCAGCATGGATGATGGGGTCCATCTTGCACTGTATTGATGGGTTTAGAGTCTGGATCTTTACTGCAGTTTCCTGTTGGTTAAGAACTTGGTATAACCCCAATGCCTACCCAAATGAGCTAAGTCCCTTCCTGGTGTTGGTTATCTGCCTACCTATACTTCCATTCAAAAAAATGTGACCTCACAAATGCACAGTGACCCTATTCTAAGGTTTTTGGGGTCTGGTTCATATGGGACTGGATACTATCAGTTTCCCACAGTGTATCTACTCTTGCCTAATGCATTAAGTAGGTTTCCAGACTCCGGGGTTTTTTCATCTTTATTCACCTTAAATCATTGGGGATCTAGTACCTCTGAAGGGTTAAGGGGTGGGTGTATTGGGTTGAGTAAGGGCTTTTCTTGTTGTTTTATAGTTACAGAATTTATTGTAGATAGTTATGAAGAAGGGATAAGATGGGGAGGAAGGGTATTTCCTACATGAGACACTGTCTTGGTCTAGGAGCATAGGAAAGGCTATTTCTGCTGTGTTAGATGATTATTACTTGGTAACTAATAGCCTCCCCAGACAATTTTACTGCTTAAAGGGGCTACAGGCTAAAGTTCCGGCCAGACTAAGGATTGGAATGGGGAATTTAGTGGGCATTGTTAATTCTTTTTTTTTTGTACTATGTACTTCCATGTCATTGCAAACACAATGCAGTCTGACTTCCAAGTGGTTGGTTTTAGGGTGGGGGTGGGAAGGAGTGCACCTGGTGGTGGACATTAGCCTGGAAGATACTTTGGTGGCTAGATAATGGCTAGTAACTTAGTTAACTTTCTTACATGGAACATAAGAGGTGCTAGGGAAAAGATTAAAAGATATCAGATACTTAAACATGTCTCTCTTCTTCATGCTCATATTACATTCATACAAGAAACAAACTTACTAACCCATGAAGCCCAGCTTTTCCATAGACAGGAGACTGGTCAGGTCTATGTTTCTGGAGACTCAACATCTAGTAGAGGTGTAGCCATTCTTGTAAACCGTAAGATCCCCTGGCAAGCAGATCAGATTATTTCAGACCCTAAGGGAAGATTTATCATCATGAAAGGTGTGTTAGAGCAAAAAGAGATGGTTCTTGGCAGTATTTATGGCTCAGTGGGAGGAGATCCAATCTTCCTTATGGAACTGTTGGATAAGCTGACCCCCTTTCTTCCCTACCCCCTAGTCTTGGGAGGGAACTGGAACCTGCCCCCCACCCAAGACCTAGACCAGTTGACTCAAACCCCTTTCAGCTGCCCAAAGGACACTACATGAGTTTATTGACATATTAGGGCTCTGTGACCCATGAAGAACTCTTAATCCATTGTCTCGTACCTTCTCCTTCTTCTTCATGGTCCACCAGACCTCTTCTAGACTCAACTATATCCTTATCAGTCACTCTCTCCTCCCCGGCCTTAGCAATACCGGTATGGAACCCATAGTTATCTAGGATCATGCAGCTGCTTGGGCAGCATTAGCCCCTGACTCTACCACACAGTGAGACACAACTTGTAAGCTAATTACTCAGCTCCTTAAAGATTCTCATGTTCAATCTAGAATTTCCTCTCTCATTCAAACTTTTATTCATTCCAAGCAAAATTCAGTCACTATGGTAGACTATGAATGGTGTGCCCTGAAATGCTTCTACTGAGGGGAGTTTATTTGGAAGGCCTCTACTCACAAATGCCATAGAGAAAAGAAGGCTCTCTCGGTACTTGCACAAATCCACACCCTGGAACACTCTCTCTCTCTCCTACTGCTTCTCTGGACCTCTTGCAATCCCTGATGTCTCTTAGAGACAAACACTCCATCTTGTTACAAGAAAAGGCAGAATATGCTATTCTCAAAACTCAGACCAAGTATATTGAACAAGGAGAGAAAGCAGGACAATTACTTGCTCTCCAGTTGAAAAAACTTGAGGCATCACAAATTATCCCATCCATTCTAGCTTCAGACAGTTCTACTAAAATCCTCCCTAGGGACATATCATTAGTTTTCCAACACTTTTATTCTACATTATACAATAAATGCTGAGCTGCACCTGATACATCTGAGACTCTTACATACTTAAACTCTATTCCTTTGCCCAGTCTTACTGAGCAACATTAAAACTATCTTTCAGCTCCTATATCAATTACTGAAATAGAGGTCGCCATAAATAATTTTGCTGCAGATAAGTCTCCTGGCCCTGATGGCCTCCCCTCTAATTTTTACAAGAGCTTTCAGGCAGACTTAATCCCCTTTCTGCTACGACTTTATAATTTCATATTCTCTTTGGATTCTCTAGATTCTTCACTACTAGAGGCCATTATCATTCTTCTCCTCAAACCAAGCAAACCATCTAACCACCCGGCAAGCTATCGACCCAATTTCCCTAATGAATTGTGACATCAAAATACTCGCCAAGATATTAGCTAAACGTATTGAGAATGTTTGGCTTGGCCTTCTCAGTCCAGAACAGGTAGGCTTCATCTCCGGGAGATTCACAGTTGACCATATTCGGAAGATAGATCACCTCTTTCATACGGCTAACTCCTCTCTTATTCCTATGGCTCTAGTCTCCCTTGATGCCGAGAAGGCCTTCGATAGGGTTGACTGGTCTTTTCTGTGGTTAACCTTGCAGAAAATGGGTTTCCCTTCCAGCTTCATACAATGGATCCAGGTTCTCTATTCTTCTCCTAGTGCCAAAATCTGCTGTAATGGAACCCTCTCTTCTCCCTTTTCCTTGTGTACTGGAACCCGTCAGGGCTGCCCTCTTTCTCCTTTTCTTTTTAATCTTTATTTGGAACCACTTATTAGAATCCTAAAAGTTCATCCCAATATACAAGGTATTCAAGTTAGTAATCTCACTCTGTCCCTTTCTGTTTATGCAGACGACATCTTACTCCATCTTTCAAATCCTGTATCCTCTCTTACTGCAGCCTTACAAGTCATTGAGGATTTTGGCAAATATTCCAATTATAAATTGAATCTCACCAAAACTGAAAGTATTCCCTCTTAATAATCTAGTTTATAGTTAAGACTTTTCCCCCTTTGGTATGAAGTGGTCCCCCCAGCATATTAAATATCTGGGTATTTACTTAACGAATGACCTCTCTTTGAACTTGGAAAACTTGCTAATTACCATACAACAGGACCTGACATGCTGAAAAAGCCTTCCAAGCTCCTTATGGGGCAGGATAAATATTATTAAGATGAACATACTACGCAGGCTCTTTTATCCTTTGAATATGCTCAACATCTGGCTTCCCATATTTTTTTTTAAGCATGTCCATTCTTACGTTGCTTCCTTCATCTGGTCAGATAAGTACCCCAGATGATCCTATTCCAAACTTAGGTTACCCAAGGAATCCGGTGGCTTACGACTTCCTGATTTTTTATTGTATTATTGGGCCAGCCACCTTCAAAAATGTGGTAAATGGCTCTCGAGTCCCCACAACCTCACTGTCATTAAACATGCCCCGATCTGGTTACAAATTGAATCCCAGCTAATTTCTGATCACAAACTGTCTCTCACTTCCATCTTTTTCTCTCCCTGGAATTCTTTGTCCGAGCCATTAAGGGCACCCCCGATTGGTGTCTCCATCAAGGTTTTTTTGCAACTATGTTCCTGCTTCAAAATTCCTCTATCTAAAGACCTCTCAACCTATTTTCTATAACTTGAACATTAAGATGGGGAATTCTTCATTATCCCCTACCTGGCTCCCTATTGTATCTGACCTAAAAATCTCTGACTTTTATAACTCGACCTCCATTCTAACCTATTCAGAGATATTAGATAAGTTTAATTTAAGTCCCAACCACATCTTTAAGGTTTACCAGCTAAGACACCTGTTGACACGACAACTTGGGCTTGCTCCACAACCCTCAATGCTTGGAGATCTCCTTCATCAGATTCAAAATATGGCACTTAAACCTCATGGGGTCTCAACTCTTTACTTTACTACTAACTTTGCCTCACCCACCTAACTCTAGTGGATCCAAAGTTTGGGAATCCCTTTTACCTGAGTATACCTTTAACTGGCCTAAACTATGGAATAACCTTAACACATATCTGACTCAAGACCAACTACAACTCACTCAATACCATATTCTCAATAATATGTACTATACCCCTATTAAATTAGCTAGAATGGGTCACCTTTTCTCTCCTCACTGTACCAGATGTGGTAAAGCAGATGGTACCTTAATGCACATCTTTTGGCTATGCGAGAAAGTCTCTCCCTCATGGGTGAGCATAGAGAAAATAATATACCCTCTTTTGGGGCTAGGTGGTCTCTTCTCTCCTGAAGTCTGCATTATCAGAGATTTTTCATTGATTCAGGTTAAAGAAAGATGCTACCACATGGCTCTTGTCTCGTCAGCGGTTAAAAAATTAGTCCTGAGTCATTGGCTTGACCAATCACCCATTACCTGCACTGAATGGCTGAATGAGCTCTCTTTCTTCTTAAGAAAAGAACACTTAATTGCTACCACATGTAATCTCATGCCCCTATTCAGTAAGAAGTGGGGCAAATTATTTGCTTTATATTTGAAGTAGTTGCCATCTTATCCCTGACACCTCGCTAGTTCTCCTATAGATTGTTATTATTTTTATAGTTACCTCCAAGTATATTATCCTTTACTGTTTTATGTTATGAAGGGTTTGGTGCACTCCGCTGGGGTGGGTGGGGAGTAGTAGATAAGGAGGGGAAGAGGGAGGGTGGTGGGTTATGTTGTATTTTCTTTATCCCAACAGTTTTCTGTTACTGTACTACACTGACTGTTCTAATGTGGTTCTATTAAAATAATAAAGCTTTTTCAATTTCAAAAAATAATATTGTAAATTACTATACAGTAAAAAATCATTAATCTACATAATTACTTTTTGGCTTTTGACAGTGTTGTAATTATTAAGGAACATGCTACTTCTGTGTCATTGTTTCCACAGTTAATGCCTAACTAACATGTATTTACAAAGTAAGCATGCAGAAACTGACACTTAAAGTATAAAAAGAAGGGTGTAACTACTATACACTTACATTGAATGTCAATGCTGTAGTTCTGATGTATGTTTTCTTTCAGAAATCTTTCTCTCATGCACTTACTGCTTAAGAAACATGCACTCTAATGTTGTTAATTGCTATAAAACTACATTGTTTACTTATACAATAACAATTATTTACATAATTACTTACTGGCTTGCAACAGTGCTGTAGTTACAAAGAAATGTGCTGCTTCTGTGGCACTGACCCACACCTCTTCTACACCTACACTCCTGTCCTGCTACTGCCCAGGTGGGTGGCTGGGGGTGGGGCATGTCTCCATACTGTACCATGCCTTTGTCACTGATCTGCTGTGTGGAGTGGTGGTGGGTGGTGCAGGATACACAGGCAGGTAACTTCCCTTAGTCATTACATGCCATTACATGGCCTTTCTACTGGTTGAATGGTGTGGCAGCCATGGCACCATCCTTCACATCAAGCTACCCCAGCTCTCTGACTATACCATGAGGGCAGGGGGCAAGATGGTAAACATGGGCAGACCAGTAGGTCCCCTTACTGGAAAACATCAGTAATGGGAGGACCTCCTGTAACACACACTTCCTCACTCCACACACAGTGCAACATCCAGTCTGCTCTTGTTCAGTCCATCTGATTGAATGTCTGCTATTGCTCACCAGGCCTGGGAATGCACATTTAACACATTCCCTGCTGCCTATGTGAATAGGGTCCAATATTAGACTGAATGTTTAGTAAGAAGTAAGTTCATGAGGGAATGCTTTCTGAGTGAGAACTTACATCACAGCTACAGTACTGACATTTCGTAAATGTGTGTACAACTGCAAATACATGTTACCTAGGCATTTAACTGTGAAAACAGTACCATTATTTTCTTAGCCAAAATATTGTTATAGTGCTAATTAGTAATTATGCAAATGAAATATTTTTGTGTACAGGTACATATCAATTCACAATATTAGACTGCATGTTTACTAACCTGTAAGTTCATGAAAAACTGGAATACAGACATGGAACATCATCTAAAGAGTTGCCAGTCAGTGCATTTAACTGTAGCAGACTGACGTTGCATTGCATTTGTATTTAAATTACCGTTCTGATTACACTTCAATGTTTTTCTGTGTGATTACCTTTTATATAAATGTTGGATAGACATAGACAGTTGAAACAGTGCACAAGACCTGCATTTATATGTAGTTATACTTGTAAGAACAGATGTAATAATGCCAAAGTAGTAACAGAGTAGTTACACAATAGATTTTCTGTTACACTTTGCAACAGCTATTACATGTGTAGTTACACTTGTCAGAATGAATTGATTTGTGCTGAAAGGGAGACAGTAGTAATTGCACGTGCATGAAAATTGTGTAACTACACATCATGCAAATATGAAACTAGTTAACAACTATATAGTATTTACATGTAACTACACAGTGGTTACAGTACAGTTATATCATAGTTACACAGTAGTTACAATGTAGTTAGGGACACTAAAAATAAAGTGTTGCCCAATGGATTTGACTGATGAAGGAACATTGTAATTTCTGGATAGGTATTGTTTAATGGTTCCAAATTATAACTGCAAGGCTTGGTGACAGAATGTTATAAATGGCAGGATATGACTGATGGACAAGGCACTTGGATGACTTGATTGGAAGGTGCAAAATTATTACAATTTCTTCCAGGTTTTTTCAAGACAGACTGCAAGATATGACATACAAAGGTGTCAGAGGGAAGCACAGCGATGCCAGGGTGAAATCCTTTAGAAAAGCCTGGCAGAAGATATTCCATGAATAAATGAGAAGGATGAGAAGCTAGTGCATTGGCTAATGCCCATAGGTTGATAGTAGTGGAGGGGTGCAGTAATTGTCATTGTTTTGACTAAGGCATTTTTGGACAAATGAATCGAGCATGAACTTCACCACAGAAACTGCAAATATGGAGAAACTGGCAACCAAAATCCAAGCTTCTATTGTCATTTAAGTTATTGCAAATAGGTTTTCTGCCTACATATTTAATTTGCCTTCCGTACCTGTCTAAGTTGGGGCTAATGTAGGCATTAGGGTTAGAGATCATACGGATTGACCATGAAGAGGAAAGGAAGAGGGTATGGATTGATGGGGGATTGGGGGGAGACCTGGGATGATAAGGGGCTGTATGCTAGAGATAGACTCCATCTCAATTTGGAGGGGAAGGAAATCCTTAAGTTGAAAATAGAGGGGTTCGTTAGTTAAAGGTAGGGTTTAAACTTGTGAAGGGGGGAGGGGAGGGATGGGAGAAAAGGCTGTCAAGGGGGGTCTGATAAAGGAGGGACTCTGTCTCCACCCCCCTGGGGAGCTGGAGGAATGCGGGAAAAGGCTGACTGGTAAGGTGCAGTCCAGGGGAAGACAATCCCCATGGGAACACAAGCAGGGGAAATGGAAGTATAGGGAAAGGGTGGAAGGTAGTCCTGCTAAATGCCAGGAGTTTGGGCAATAAAATGCCTGAGCTCCAGGCGATGCTAACTGAGGGAGAGGTGGATGTGGCAGCAGTCACTGAGACCTGGGCCACCACAGGGCATGACTGGGACCTGAACCTGGAGGGCTACACCATGTTCAGGAAGGACAGGGTGGAGGGAAGGGGAGGAGGGGTAGCAATAATAGTCAAAAACTGCATTGCCATAGGAGAAGTGGAGGAGGTGGAGGGAACTGTGGAGGCGATTTGGGTCACTTGATCACAAGGGGGGGCAAGAGAATAAAAATAGGAGTGGTGTATAGATCCCCTGCACTGGTGGAGGAGAGTCTAGTGGCAGATGTTGGGAGACACTGCAGATTGGGCCGAGAAAGGGTGGTGGTGTTGGGGGACTTAAACATGCCAGGAACAGACTGGGAGACTATGACATCCTCGGTGGCCAGGGAACAGAGGTTGTTGGATGTCTTTCAGGACACGTTCCTAACTCAGCAGGTGGGGGAACTGACCAGGGAGGCATGGATACTGGATGTGATCCTGGCAGACAGTGACCAGATTGGGGGCCTAGAGGTAACGGACCCGTTGTCGGGGAGTAACCATGCCATGGTCTGATTCTGTCTGAACCTAGGAGGGGTACAAGACTGCACAAACAAGGAGGTAACTGACTTCAGAGGGGTGTATTTCAAGGAACTGGGAAGTATCCTTAAGGAGCACTTGTATGGAATTGGGCCAGACATGAATGCTGACAGTAGGTGGGAAATCATCAGGAGAGGGGTGCAGGATGGTACCAGCACCTGCGCAAGGGTAAGACAAAAATGCGATAGAGCCCGAAAAACCCTGCTGGTGGTCCAGGAAGGTTCAGGAGGTGGTGAGGGGAAAGAAGGCGGCCTATAGGCAATTCAAGTGCTCAAGGAGTGAAGGGGATCGAGGGGAGTACGAGCTGATGGTCAGAAGGGCCACTAGGGTGGTGAGAGCCGCTAAGGCAAGGAAGGAGCAGAACCTGGCCTGGGAAATTAGGAGAGGGAACAAGGGGTTCTTTAGCTACATTGGGGAAAAGCAAAGGGTGAAGGGGCAGATTAGCAGGATTAAAACAGGAGAGAGATGGGCACAAGACCCAGGGGAGCAGGCTGAGGTACTAAATGAGTACTTCACCTCAGTTTTCACCAAGAAAAATAGGGGGGCTGCATCATACATGGGAGGAGACTGTGAAACTGAGGAGGGGGGAGACCCTTACTGATCAGCGGGTCTGAGAAGGGGGGGTATCGCTGGCAGGTGGGGGGAAGGCAAAGCAGGGGGACAAGGTAGCGGAGGTGGAAATCACAGCAGAGAGAGTGAGGGAAGCCCTCAGGTCCCTTAAGACAGAGAAAGCACCGGGGCTGGATAAATTACATCCCAGAGTGCTGAAGGAACTGGCGGATGTCCTGGCAAAACCCTTGGTGGAGCTCTTCAGCATCTCTCTGAGGACAGGGTGGGTGCCCCAGGACTGGAAGGTGGCACATATAGTGCCTATCCACAAGGGGGGGGAGGAAGGGAGGCGGCAGGAACTACAGGCCCATCAGCCTGACATCAGTGGTGGGCAAGGTGATGGAGGGCATTGTCAAGGACAGACTGGAGGGGACCTGGAAAAGTTGGGGTGCCTGGATGATAGACAGCATGGATTTGTCCTGTGGAAATCGTTTCAGACAAACCTTGTGGAGTTCTATGACTGGGCAATGAGTGCCTTGGACCTGGGTAGACCAGTGGATATCCTCTTTCTTGACTTCAGCAAGGCGTTTGACTCTGTTCCTCATTGGGGCCTGTTGGATAAGCTGGGAGAAATGGGGGTGGGGTACCAGATGATCAGATGGATAGGAAATTGGCTTCAGGGCTGGACCCAGAGGGTTGTGATTGGCAGGATAGTCTCATCCCCAAGGAGAGTCATTAGTGGGGTCCCTCAGGAATTGGTCCTTGGGCCCCTCCTGTTCAACACCTACATCTCTGACATAAGGAAGAGTATCAGGAGTGAGATGAGTCTCTTTGCAGATGACTAAAAACTGGGGGCATTGATGGATGGGGAGGAGGGGAGGGTGGCCTAACAGGGGGACCTGGAGGCTCTGCAAAGGTGGTCTAGAAAGCAGAAGTTGAGGTTCAATGCAGGGAAATGCAAGATACTTGCACCTGGGAGCCAGAAACCCTGGGCCAAGTGTACAACCTGGGGGGAATGTTACAAGTCTCGATGGCTGAGAAGGACCTGGGGGTGGTGGTGGATGTCAAGATGAACAACTCGGACACTTGTAGGAGGGCAGCAGCAAAGGCCAATAGGATGCTGGGATGCATCACTAGGGGGATCACCTTCAGAAGGAGGGAAGTGATACTCCCACGGTATAACTGCTTGGTGAGGCCGCACCTCGAGTACTGCATGCAGTTTTAGAGGCCACATTTAAAAAGGGACATTGAACTCCTGGAGAGGGTCCAGAGGAGGGCAACCAAAATTATTTGGTGCTTGGGGGACAGGACTTATGGGGAGAGGCTCAAAGAGCTAAATATGTACACATAGGAAGAGAGAAGGGACCTAGGGGACATGATAGAGGTCTTCAGGTACATGAAGGGGTAAACAGGGAGGAGCAGTCAGGGTGCTCCGAGGAAGAGGGCAACTAGAGGGCATGGGTGGAAGCTGGAGGGGGGAGATTCAGGGGAGAAAGGAGGAGGAGGTGCTACTTCACTGAGAGGGTGGTGGAGCCATGGAATGCGCTGCCCAGGGGACTGGTGGAGGCAGACATGGTGGAGGGGTTCAAGTGGGGGTGAGATAGGTGCAGGGGGAGGGTTCTGGAAGCAAAATACAATGCAGTGAGAATGTCCAGGACTGGGAAGGGTGAAGCCAGAGAGGAAGGGGGGGCAGCAAGGTCAGCTGCCAGGGAGGGGGCTGACCAAACGAGCAGACACAAAAGACTGTTAAGCCTATTCTGCTAGCATTTTAGTATGTTAGTAAGATGGGGCTGCACCAGCTGGTAAATTCCATGTACCTTCAATGGAAGATGAGGAGACATCAGAAACTGTCAAAGGGCAGAGACAGGTAAAGGATAGCCAGTTCAGTCTTGTGTTAAAATGAGCCAATGCACTAGAGGCCTTTATGGAAAAAAGATAGATGATAGTCATAAAAGTGGGTACCTCCATATCAAATGCCTAGGTTGGTCATGAGATAGAGATATGAATCCAGTTCTTCTCATCTAGAAGGAAAAGTGGAGAAGATGACATCACAGTTTAAGCTGGAAGGAAGGACAAATTTGGGTATAGGCAATTTCTTTAGGAGCCTGGGATCTTTTGATTTCAGGATGACGGAAACGTACCTGCAGGATACGGTTCTGTTTTCTAAAGTATCATGCAATGAAATAAGGAGAGATGCAGATGTGCAAGTAGGGGTCAATCTGGGGACCAGTGACCAAAGAACAATCCAGCTAACTGTGAACAAGGAAAAAGATACCAGTCACACTAAAACCAAGGTTCTAGATTTCAGGAGAGCTAACTTTCCTGAAATAAAATGTATAGTCACACCAATGCTAGATGGCAGAAACTCAGAAGATGTAGAAAACTGTTGGGAGGCCTTAAAAACTGCTTTAAATACAGCTACAGCTACATGCACTATGCAGATCACCAAATCCAAAAGAAAGAAAAATCCACTCTGGTTCACCAAGGAAGTTGCAACCAAAATCAAGGCATAAAGGGGGGCTTTTGCAAAATATAAACAAACTAAAAGTGAATTAGGTAGGGAAGAATACAAAAACAAGCTGAGTGAGGCAGGAAAGGCAGTTTGGAGATCAAAAGCACAGACGGATGAGAAAATAGCACAGGGGGTCAAAAGGGAGACACAACCTTCTTCAGATATGTAAGGGACAAAAGAAAGAGTAAGGGGGGAATAGTCAGGTTAGCAACAAAGGAAGGCAAGATGGCAGAGACAGATGAAGACTATGCAGAGTTTCTAAATGATTTCTTTTGTTCTGTCCTCACCATAAAAGACAGCGGAAAGGGTTCTACACTAAGTAGGTCAGTACACAACACCAAAGGAGCAGGCACAAGACTCTTCACAAGGGAAAAGGTCCTAGAACAGCTGAACAGGCTCAAGGTAGATAAAGCAATGGAGCTAGATGGCATCCACCCTAGGGTACTGAACGAGCTTCGGGAAGAACTCGCCACACCACTGGCTGAGCTTTTCAGCAAGTCACTGGAAAGTAGAATAAAACCTCAGGACTGGAAAAAGGCAACAGCAGTACCTTTACACAAGAGTGGAAGTAGGGAGGAGGCTGGAAACTACTGAACAGTCAGTTTGACCTCGGTGGTAGGAAAAATGATGGAGTTGTTGCTAAAGGAGAGGACAGTAAAGTACCTGGAGGATAGCAAAAAGATTGACCCCAGGCCAAAGGCGACATGGCTTCACACCAGGATGTTCTTGTCAAATCAATATGATTGACTTTTTTGACTGGGCCGACCGGGGAGGAGCAGTGGACACTGTGTACCTGGACTTCAGCAAAGCCTTCAACACCATCTCCCACAGAAGACTAGCTAACAAATTAGAGTATACAGGAGTTGGTCACAAGACAGTGAACTGGATCACCAACTGGCTGCAAAATAGGATGCAGAGAGTGATGGTCAATGGATCATTATCAAGGGAAGGCAAAGTGCCCAGTGGCGTTCCACAGGGGTCTGTGCTGGGACCTATCCTCTTTAACATATTTATTGAGGATATTGCAAATGACTTGAAGGGGAAGGTGTGCCTGTTTGCAGATAACACAAAACTCTGCCACAGAGTAGACATGCAGGAGGAAGCAAAAGGTATGGAAGCAGACCTGAAAAGCTCAAGGAATGGTCCAGGGATTGGCAGTTGATGTTTAATGCCAAGAAGTGCAAGATTATGCACATAGAAAAAAGAAACCCAGGAATAAAGTACACACTGGGAGGGCATCGGTTCGAGGAGACAAAGGCAGAAAGAGACCTCAGAGTAGTCATCACAGATGACTTAAAGGTTGGAAAACAGTGTGAAAAGGCAGCACGGAGGGTGAGTGGCATCCTTGGCTGCATTGGTAGGGGAATTACAAGTAGAAAGAGTGATGTTATCATTCTGCTCTACAGGTCCTTGGTTAGAGTACTGCGGTCAGTTTTGGAGGCCCCCACCTCAAAAAAGGCATAGACCACCTGGAGACGGTACAGAGAAGGGCTACAAAGATGTTGCATGGACTGTATCATGAGCCATATGCGGCAACACTCAGAACTAAATCTGTACACCCTTGAAACAGTGAAGAAACAGAGGGGACATGATCACAACATTTAAGTACATTAAAGGAATCAACATAACACAAGCAGGAAATCTCTTCCAGCAAAACAGGGATGCGTGTACAAGGGGGCACAACTTGCATCTGGTGGGAGACAGGTTCAAAATCAACCTCAACAAGTACTTCTTTACAGAAAGGGTCATAGACCCATGAAACAGCTTACCTCAGATCAGGAGGTGGTGGAATCCAAGACAGTATGCGAGTTCAAACATGCATGGGACAGACATTGTGTACATATCAGGGTGCAATCTATATAGAGAGGTGGGCAAAAACACAGGCAGACTAGATGGATCATGCAGTCTTCATCTGCCAATATAATTCCTATGTTCCTATGTTTAAGTCCTTCCCTTTTAAAACATCTTTGCTAAGGTGACCTGGGATAAGGTGAATTTGCGATATGAAAGGTGGAGAAGTGACTTGAGGAGAAGTACCTGAATCTTGTCAGGATGGTAGACCAGAGGTAGATGGAGTGCTCATAGAAAGTGCAGAACTAGTTGAAGCAGCATCCTCATGGATATGAGAAGTGGTTATAGGAGAAGTGGTAGTTGTTGAGATGGAAGCTGGGACAGGTTGTGAGGGAAGACGAACTTTGAAGGATGAGATATGGGATTGTAGCTCCAATACTGAGGTAGCCAGCTGAGCCATGAACTCTTTCATTTTGGCCAAAGCATAAACTAGTTGGAGAACAAACTGGCTAGGTGTAGGGTCCCTGGCAAGCTGAGATTTAGTTGCTATGAACAAATTGAATATTTCCTATTTCCGTGCACACGCTGAATGGAAAATACCCAATTTTTGCAATTCAGAAATTAGGCAAGGAACAGTCTAGTCATTTATAGAAACTTTTGATGTTGACGATCTTTTGTGAGGCACTAGTGAACCCAAAGAAGTTTGAGGGAGCCCTGAAGGATCTTCTTCACCATCTGGAGAGGATGCACCAGATGGAGTGGATGCCATGGCTCTGCAATGGTGTTGCATATGCTGATAATTAACAGATTGTTGCTCGAAGACACAGACTCCCTTCTCTGGTGGACAAACCAAATCCTACCTACTCTCATCGACTTCTTGAAGGTATGGGGTAGGGAGACAGAGTCTGGTCAGACTGCTGGTGAGAGCTGCTAAAAAAGGAGGCTGTAATGTTTAAAGAAGGGCTAAAAGGGGCTGATTACTGGTGGAAACAAGAGGCTGATGGGTAGTAGTAGGGAAGGAGTTAAAGTAGCAGGGATAGCCAACTATTTGTACTGAAGGAAAAAAATTAGAAGGGAGTGAAATTAGAAGACAGAAATTGGTGCTGCAGCTTTAAGCTGGGTGGTGACGTCATGACGCGTCACAAACCCGGAAGAATGGTGGCTCAGAGTATGGCCACAGGGAAAAGGGCAGAAATAAGCCAGAAACCCCAAGAAAGTAAAATAAGGATGGAGAAAAAGGAGAGCAGTAGAACAGAGATACACGAGGGAGGCGGATGGTGGAGATCCGCTGAAGCTGTGAGATGGCAAGGGAGAAGGGGAAGAAGAGTGGCATGGGCAGGCAGAAGGAGAGGGAACAGAGAACAAGAAGGCAGAAAGGGGAAAGCAGAGAACATGGCAGCAGAAAGGGGGAGTAACCAGACGTCGGAGCAAGAAACAAGGAGTAGGGAGAGCAGAAGCAAATGGTAGAAGCTACACAGCCACACGGGCAATGCAGAGCTCAGCATCTGAGATGTGTTAAGCATGGAATGAGGGGAGAGGCTGGCTTAAATGTAAGTGGTGGAATGAGTTATTTCCCACATTGAACCTTGTGCAAAGCCCTCTCAAAAAATGTTTCTTTTCTTTCTTCCCTGTCGCTCTCTCTCTCTCTCTCTCTCCTTCTTTGTGAACTGCACTGTGGTGTTCAGCCCCGTTATAAGATCTGAGTATTCAAAATGAGCATTTCAGATTGCACTAGAAATTGCACCAATCTCTTTCTATTGTAATGTGAAGGCAGTTATAGACAATAGTAATATAAAGGTTTTACCTGCTGCTTTCTGCAGTATTCTTCTTTAGTCCTCCCTCACACAGTACGTTAAAGTGATGTTTACTCACAACAGTGACCTTTTTATGGGGTTAGCACCGGCTTCCTTCATTATTTTCCTCGTTTCCTTTTCAGTCCGTGATTTCTGTCTAAGCATTCTTCTCAGAACCAGTTAGTTTCTATTTTTAAGCGACGATAAATGTCTCATAAGGGGTTAATCAAAAGATGACTATATCTTAAAAATGAAGTATTTGAGGACCTGTGCTCATGACAGGCTTGATCCAGCTGTCAAAGCTCCTGTAAGAAGCAAAACATTGGGTGTTTCTTTCTCAATTTCAGATTTTATTTAGGAGCATTATCAACTGAGGAAAGCTCATTTACAGTGGTATCCCTCCAGGCAGCTGTGCATACAATTTCAAGTTACAATGATTATGTTAAAAAGGAGAAAATAAAAGTAAATAAAATGCCAGTACAGTGTAAAGATATAATACATAAGTAACATAATTAGAAACAATGCCTTAACTTTTCGGGCAAGGTTAGCTTATACTTTGTATCACAGTTTACTACGTCATACCATTATCCCCTGACTAACAAAGACCAAATAAGGGGATAGTCTTTTGAAACTAGTTTGACAATGCTTTTGTTGGAGCATCTTGCTCCAGTTCACCTTAACTCTAACTCGAAAGGACTTCCAGAGATAGGGAACATAATAGCTGAAGAAATGAGTTGACCTTTGAGTCTTAACTCTCAGAATTGCCAGCTTATACTGTTGGGTCAGTTGGGCCTGCTTAGCATCCTGAAATTCATTCTTGCCACCTGAATTTTATTACAGTATCCATGAAGAAAGTCCTCACTCATCACAAGAATGCACTGGATCTCTCGTTTTCAAGCAGCCCAATTAGAGCATAGGGCTCAAAGAATGCAGGAGCTGCAGGCAGCAGCTTGGATTAACAGATTCGTCTTGGAAGGAGTGAGAGTAGAAGCACCTGTCAAAACTCCATAGGAAGAGGGAGAGCCATAATTTGTCCACCCGAGGCTCTGCATTTGGATCCTCTCCATCCAGCATATGAAGAAAACCCCTGTTAGGGTTGCATCTGCATAACTACAAGTTGCTGTAGATGGAGACCTCTATAGAGACTGTACTAATCTGCCCTGTGTGACTGTTTCTGAACCAGAAAGCAGATTTTGGAAGGGCCTGCCTTACTACATTGCATTGAGGATCAAGTAGTTCCCCAAACTGTGGTGAAGAGAAATGACTCACCATCCAGCTCATCTGCTACCTGGGTTCTGGGTCTGGGTTCTAGTCAGATTTTCCTGTCTCATCCTGTGGACACCAGCACTGTGCATATGAACAGGGCCTGTTCCTGCCACCTGTGGCTTTATTGTTTATTCTATGCTTAGATATGTCCTGGGTCATTACATTCAGCCTAAGTGAAGACCTTGAAACTTCTCTTTTGTTTGTGATTGATTTGCAGTGTGTTTTCTTCCCTGTGGATTATGGTCAGCTGGTGCTTAAAATGATACCCAATGCAACATGCCACTCCTTATTTGGGCCTCAGCAAATGCCACCGCAGCAGCTAGCATGGAATGGGGGGTTATGGGTCAGTTTGGTGCACCAAATAGGCAAGGGGTACTGTAAATTGTCTGCCTAGTTTTTGCCAATCCTGCTTTGCAATTTATTCTTTAATATTACTTATTCCCCTCCTGCAGTAAACCTGTTATCCTTGGGGCTAGCTCCAGTGATCTTTGTTATTGCAGATTGTATGTAGTACGTTATCCTGAGTGTCAGGTACTGTTGTGTTTTTTTTATCATAGTAGTGTTTAGCTCCCATGGGACAACCCCATTGTACCCATTGTACATGAGCAGCCATCCTGGGTAGAAGCATTATGTCAAAACAAGAATCAATTAAGGTACCGGTGCCCCCTCTCACTCTGCTGCTTAAAAGCCTGCTGTTTATTCAGGTAACACCAGTATTTTACTTATTTTAGATTATTAGAGGGGTTCTTGGTCTTATCTTTCAGCTGAAATATGTCCAAGCCTGACCACTGCGACAAAGTGACAACCTCATTGGTCAGGAAAGGCATCCCATTTTACCCTGCCATTCTGAGCTGTGGTTCCTCTACTTTCCCTGTATCTTATGGAGAATCCACTCTCTGGCATCCTTGCTTATATCATGTGCCCTGGCCAATTAGAGGTTCACATGAGAGCTCACCAGTTAGGAGAAGGCCACGGTTCTCCTGCATTCAGTTCAGTACAAAGGGTTTGGCAAGCTCAACCCATCACATTTACAATACATCTTTATAAGTTTTATAGGGGTGCACCTGGTGTGTGACCAAACAAAATCATATAATTAAGGTACCAGTGGTCCCCTGCCCCCACTCTGCTGCTTAAAAGCCTGCAATTCATTCAAATAACACCAGTACTTTTACTTATTTTAGGTTATTAGAGGGGTTCTTGGTCTCATCTTTTAGCTGAAATATATTCAAGCCTGACCACTGTGACAAAGTGACCACCTCATCGGTCAGGAAAGGCATCACATTTTACCTTGCCATTCTGAGCTGTGGTTCCTCTGCTTTCTCCATATCTTATGGGGAATCCACTCTCTGGCTTCCTTGCTTATATCATGTGCTCTGGGCAATTATAGGTTCACATGGGAGCTCACCAATTATCAATCAATCAATTCTTTATTTTTTAAAAGTGCAATTCCATAGATCAAAGCACTTGTACAGAAAGGTGAATATTTCTAAAAGTAATAAAATTTAAACAAGGAAAAATTAAAAAAATCAACAATTTTAAAAACCCTTTAATAGATTCAACTGAGTCAGGAAAGACCATCCCAAAAAAAAAGTCTTCAGAGAAGCCTTAAAGGTCTCAATGGTCAGGCACTCCCAAACCCAACAAGGTAAAGAATTCTACAGGTTAGGGGCCATAAACACAAAAGAGTGGGCCTCGAGGTCTTAAGTCAAACCCTTGGAATCTCTAGCAATCCCTCGTTGGAGAGGCGGAGTGGGCAGAGGAGTTGGTAGGGACAAAGAAATATTGCAAGTACCATAGTCCCTGTGTGTGTGGGCTATTGTAGGTCAGTAACCCAACCTTGAAGGTGATCTGACTCTGCACTGGCAGCCAGTGCCAGCTGTGGAGCACAGGTGTGACATGGCAATATCTTGGTAAACCAGTCAACAGCCTGGCTGCCACATTCTGCATCAGCTGCATGCGGTGGATATAAACTCCAGAAGTCCTCAGTACAGGGCATTTCAGTAGTTAAAGAGGGAGATCACAAAGGCATGCAATTCAGTACAAAGGGTTTGGCAAGCTCAACCCATCACATTTACAATACATCTTTATAAGATTTATAGGGGCGCACCTGGTGTGTCACTAAACAAAAGCATATAATTAACGTACCAGTGCTCTCCCCCCCCCACACACTCTGCTGCTTAAAAGCCTGCAATTTATTCAAATAGCACCAGTATTTTTTACTTATTGTAGATTATTAGAGAGGTTCTTGGTCCCATCTGTAAGCTGAAATATGTTCAAGCCTGACCTCTGTGACAAAGTGATCACCTCATTGGTCAGGAAAGGCATCACATTTTATCTTGCCATTCTGAGTTGTGGTTCCTCTGCTTTCTCTATATCTTATGGGGAATCCATATATTTCAGCTGAAAGATGAGACCAAGAACCCCTCTAATTATTTAAAATAAGTAAAACTACTGGTGTTATTTGAATAAATTGTAGGCTTTTAAGCAGCAGAGTGTGTGTGTGTGTGTGTGTGTGTGTGGAGGGGGAGCACTGATACCTTAATTATATGCTTTTGTTTGGTCACACACCAGGTGCACCCCTATAAATCTTATAAAGATGTATTGTAAATGTGATGGGCTGAGCTTGCCAAACCTTTTGTACTGAAAAACAAGAATCAAAGAATATTGCCATACTTGTGTCCAC